>CM046881.1:423238801-424488801 GCA_025667525.1 Glebionis coronaria | reverse complement strand
AATATTTATATTCCTATCTTGACATAAATTTTTATTTACATGCATAATATTTGGCAACTTATGTATAATAGTTTAAGGGGAGGTTTAGGAACCTTGTTAGGACTTTTTGGGTATTCTTATAATACTCTTATCACAATTCTAGATTGTGTCCACTGGTGAGTATGATTTAGTTTACTATCTCATGAGGCACTGTAGCATGCAAAGTTGATATACTATGCATGCTGCCAAGACTTTTTGGCCTACAATTGGGAGTGGTATGTTGGGAGACTTGGGTATGATTTATATTGGGCTTACCTGGGAAGTTATAAGGGGTTTTATGAGATAACTTCACTGTTAAGAATTTTGGTTAGCAAAGGACACTAGAGGACTGTTATGTCTATCTTGCATAAGAAAGTGTGCATGATTGGACAGTGCTTGCCACCCTATAGTAATTTTCAGTTTATAGGTTATCTTCACTAGGATAAATCACTTTGTTAAGGTCCTTTTTCATTTTTATCATTTTTATTTTTGGACGTTGACAGATATATTTCCAGACGTTGTTATGACCAATTTAGACGTTGACATGGCTTTTTCCAACGTTGACAAGAATATAGCCGTTGGGCGTTAATGGTTTATTTTTTACCGTTGACACTCATTGGGTCCTACCCAGTTGTTATTTTTGACGAAAATTGGGGCCGTAATTTTGGGAGTTGATAACTTTTAATTAATGCACAAGATAACTTATTTTCTTTTCAATATTTTCATCATTATATTTTGAAAATACTTGCCTCATTTTTGACCAATCACATGTGCCTATCCCTCCTATAAATTTGGCTCCTTCTTTTTAAACAGGGTATTCTCATATTCTTGTCTAACAACTTTTCTCTTATAATTCATCTTTTATAATCTTTCACAAACAGTTTTCTACATCAATGGCGCCTAAGTTTAAACCAAGTGACTTGGTATTGGGATTCAGAAGTCATCATGATATGATTGCTTATTTGGAGGCTGATGATGCTCTGTTTCCTCAATACACCCAGATGGTGGCGTATTTGAATGCATCTCCACTTAGGTATGCACTTTCTCATGCTCCTCTCATCCCTGCCACTCATATTAAACAGTTTTGGAACACTGTTAGTTCCTCAACACTTAATAATGTGACTACATTAACAGCTATTGTCCATGGGCGTTCATGGGTGGCTACTGTAGCCTTGGTTCGCCAGGCTTTGCATCTTAATGATGCAGATGGTATAACCACTCTACCCATTGGTGAGATAGAACAAGGACTTCAAGCTTTAGGGTATCCTTTCCCTGAAGATGGTACTTTAAATAAATATAATAAACAAGAATTCCCCCAGATTGGAAGTACTTAATACATGTTATCCTTCAATGTTTGAGTCCTAAATGTACTACACATAATGAAATTAACAGATCTATTGCTAGTGCAATTGTGTGTATTACACATGGGCAAAAGTATAATTTTTCTAAACTGATTTTTGATGGCATGTGTAAAAACAAGGGTAATAAGATGACTTTGGCTTACCCAAGATTTTTACAAATGATTTTTGATGAGCAAAGGTATTGCACCAGGGATCATGATGATTTTTATGCGATCCCTATGCAAAAGAGAGCTATTTTTAGTAAGATGAATTCACCCCCTCACAGAGACTTACCTCTTACCCAAGCCATGCTTGCTGTTATTGCAGCAGCACAACCTCAATCTGACCCACAACCATTGCCTGAACCTTCACCTTCACCTCAACATATGGAACTTGACCAAGATTCCTTCAACGCTGACATTGTTCAATGTTGGCGTTGATACTTTAAATCCAGACGTTGACACCTTTCTACAACAAACCCAAACACCCCTTAACCTTCAAACTACCACCCAATCCACATCATCTTCTACACCCCTTGAATTTAGGTTGGTAAAACGCCCAAGGACTACTAGAGTGTTCTCCTCTAGTGGTCCTAGCCATGTTGTAGAGGGAACCACCACCACAAGTGTGGTTGGTGCTATGGATGAGGCTGGGACTATTGGTACTCGCTTAGATGCAGGCCAAGCCAGTCCTAACATCTTTAAGACCTCATCCATGCCCCATGACTCTACTTTGGGAGGTCAAATCCCCACTCTAGAGGAGGGAAGATTGGAACCATACACAATTTTGGAATTGACGAATGTCTACATTAGCTTGCAAAAGAAAAATGCAGACCTGGTACAAACAGTCAGTACACAAGGCCTTGAACTCAAGCAATTGAGGGAGAGGATTGTTCTTTTGGAAGATGCTAACAATAGGCGTGGTATGGAGGATTCTTCCAAAGGGGAGGATGAGCAGATACATGTGAGTGACAAAGGCTCACATGATGGACAATCTTTGGGTGTGGCTGAAGCTCTTACTGAATTGAAGAAGCAACCAGGTTTTGATGTATCTTTGGTTACTCCTAAAAATTTGAACTTGTCCTTTACAGCAATGATGGAGCAGTTCACAAGAAGCGTTGACAAGAGTAAGGTGAGCGTTGACAAGCAGATTTTAGACGCTGACACACCAAGCGCTGACAAGAGTAAGTTGGGCGTTGACACACAGGATTTGAATGTTGAAAGACCTGCAGATATGGTTGATGTATTCCAGTCATCAGCTATCATCAAGGAAGTGTCTTCACAGGTACCATCATCATCTTTACCCATCATTGATCCATTAGATAAGGGTAAAGGAATCATGGTAGAAGCAGAGGTTCCAAAGGATGCAACACAAGTAAAATTTAATTCAATGTTAGCTGCACAACTTATGGAACAAGAAAAGAAGAAGGTTGGTGAGTCACCATTTGTGGTTAATTCTGAGGAGCAAGAAGTAAGTAATGATGAAAGTTCAGATTCAAGTGTTATGATAATTGAAGAACCAGAAAGACTTGAATATGGTGATGAGTTGGTAAGGGAGAAACTTGTAGAGTTAAAAATGCAGGTAGATTATGATATGCCAGAAGTTGCTCTGATGTACCATGCTTGGGAGAATAAGGTTATGGAGAATCCAGATATGACAATTTCAAATCAAGTTTGGGGTTTGGAGATTCTTCTAAGAGTTCAAAGAGATTGTAAGGTAATTCTGAAGCATAGGGCTAGCAAAGTTTTCTCACTGTTGAAGAGAGATAGGAGGGAGCTTTATTATATGTTGCTTAGATGTCATCAACGAGGTTGGACTTTTCAGAAGTTGTAGGAACTATCCTTTGAAGAATTGGAGTATAAAGCTTATCCTATTTGGGCAAGAGTACAAGAGATGAACACTATCAGACTTCTTTCAGATGAAAGGAAAGAAGAACTTGCAGAAGAGATGGAGATTCAAAAGTCTATGATTGTTCTAAGGCCATTGAAGAAGGGAGTTCCACTTGAGTTCCCTAAAGATTTGAATAAAGTGAATCCCAGTGAAGCTGTTATTAGAAGAGCATTAAGCTCCCACCCATGGAAGCTTCAGATATGGTACAAGTGTTACCTCTTGATGCCAGAAACCCTATTATTAGCTATGAAGAAGATGCAAGTGGGTTTTGGATGATTGGCAGATATAGGAAAGAGGTACACACATTTACTACTCTTATGTCTCTATTTGCAAGTATGGATAGGGAAGACTTGGCAGACCTTTGGAGGTTCGTGCTGGCCAAGTATGAGACTGAAGCACCTACTTCAGTCAATGGAATAAAGCTTTGGTCAACATTCAAGAGAATGTGTGCACCAGAAGAAGAAGATCATGTTTGGAAGGATCTTGAGGATGATATCAGTGGACTTCAATGGCGTTTGTATTCAGCAACTGGTGTGTATCATTTGAGTTCTACAAAGTTTTCTGAATATCTTCTTGTGGATGCTGAGTATCCCATGTCCAAAGAAGTTTTTGAAAAGATGAAGACAACACAGCTGTAGATTGACTACTCAAGTGACGTGGCCAAAGATTTGATTAGGCATGTTTATTACCAATTTGATAAGATTTGTAAGAATCCTCCTAGTTCTTAGTTTTTATTCAGAAACTTGATTACTAGAGTAGATATCAAGTTTAGGGGAGGATTCTTGGGAATAAAATGTAGCCAGTACACTTGGACGCTGACAAGAGCAATCGGGACGTTGATAAGAAGAAAACAAGCATTGACAGAACAAGCATTGACAGGAAGATGTCAAGCGTTGATAAGATGAAGTCAAGCACTGATAGAAGACTTAGTCTACACGTACTATATTTCTAGTTTGTTTCTAGTAAAGATATGATCAATAATGTATTTTCTATGTTTATCTTTACCTAAAATAGCTGATACGTAGACTCTTGTACAAGGCTCCTTATGTCTATAAAAGGAGGCCTTTAGGTTTATGTTTGATATAGGTTTTAACACTTTCATTGTATGCAAGTTTGTTTTATCAATCAAGTGAAAGTTTGGTTTACATTGTTTGTGTGTTCTTGTTTGAGTATTAATTTCGCATAATACTTAAATTGTTTTATACACAACAAAGTTTCTCTACGTGTTTAACTTGATTTAATCTCGTTTACACAAGCTAAATCGATCTAAGTTTGGGATCAACACCTCTTCCTTTTGTGCTATGAGAAGCTGAGTCTGAAGATAAGCAGCATCCCTCTTCTTTTTGGTTGTGCAATCTCGAGCTGTGACAACCCTAGGTTTTGGATTTGTCACTTGTTCTTACTTTTAGGTTAGTTTATGTGTGCTTACTTGATTTGTGTGATTACGTGTTTATTTTGAGTGATTAAGGTTGGTGTGGTTATCGTTTATGAGTATAGAAGTACTCATAAGTAAATCGAGGAACGGTTATTTCATGTTCATGAGCTCACAAGTTGTGACTATGAAAGGAAATGGTGATATTTTGGTGTTTACGTATACGTATAAGTATTATAGTAATAGTAATTTTTTTAGGATTTACGGTTTAGCATTTAGAGGGCTCGGATGAGGTAATTAGTCATATGAATATTTTTCAGGATGGTTTTAAGTCATTTAGGACTTAGTTATAAAGTTTATTTCAAAATTTGAGATTTTTTTTAAAAGTGTATATTTTACGTCTTTTACGGTAAAACGCGTAAATTTGACTAGTTTTACGGTTTTGTGGTTTTGGAAGCTTTAGGAGCTGAAATAAATTAAGGAAAATTAAAGTAATATTAATAAAATAATATTAAATAATAAAAAAACGAATTTAGGGGTGTTTGGGTCGGTTTAGACGCACCAAAGAAGAAAAAAAAAGGAAAAGAGGGAAAAAGGAAACAAGTGTTATACTTGGACAAGGATTGTTTTGCTATATAAGAAACCCCCACACTTAATACCAAACAAATTTTATTCATTCCCTGGAGTTATAGTCAACACAAAAAAGAGAAAAATTAGGGTTCTTCAAAAATTGGGTTTTTTCTCATCTTCCATTAATTTAAAGGTAAAACCTTCTTAACCCTTTTCATATTAATTGTTTTTAATGTTATCTATGATCATCTTATGATGTATTTAGGTTAGGGTTTAATTAAAAACAGTAAATTAATGTTATATTAATGGTTTTATAATGATTTCATAAATTAGGGCTTGTAATTAGAGGGATTAGGGTTAATTAATGAGGTTGATTTTGTTAAACCCGTTTTTAAAAACTGGGCAGAATTTTGAGTCTATTATTTTGATCATATCTCGAGTTCTAGGAACATTCAAGATGCGATCAAACTAGCCCTGGATAGGTAGTTGAGTTGGCTTTCTAAATCAAGAAACTAGAACTAAATTGGAGGTCGGGAAGTGGGTCAAAAACAGGTTACAACAGTCGGAGGTCAAAACAGTTTTGAATTCAGCCTGTTTTCTTTTTAAGTTTTGGGTTGTTTGGGGTACTTAGGGTTGCATTGGGATCTTCTCACGAACATGAGAGATGGTTTATATATTGTAGTAAGGATCTGCCCTTGGGCTAAGGTTGTGGTTTAGGGTAAGACCCTCTAATGGTAATGAACTTTTCATACGTTTAAAATCAGTGAATTCTAGATAGGTAGCAATATATACACATATATCTGGGCCTTAACTGTAGCTTTAAGGTTAGGGCAAGTGGGAGGTTTTAGCTAACATGTATAAAAGTGTGAATATTCCTTTTATAGAAACCATGGGTATGTTTAAGTGGACGTTTGACTTAAAGTTTTGAGACCTAAAAACTGGGACTGTTTTGTGTAAAATTATGAACGGGATAGTTATTAAACTTAACCAAGTTAGGGACTTGTTAAGGAAGGGTAATGGGGTGATTAGAGCTTATCAATGAGGTATTTATATGGGAATAGGCTAGATGTCCATCATAGGTTGATGAGCCATCTTAGTGATTGGTTCGTGTATTGATTGCGTGTTTTTGGTTTGTTAGCTTGTTGCTAGTGCGAGGACTTGTGAAGAAGCAATCAGGTGAGTTTCATAGTCCCATGTTTAATATTGATTTTGACTTCCAGATGGGATGGAAGAGACACTGTGTTGAGTTATTTTTTAAATTGATGATGTGAATGTTTTTGTGATTTGAGATGGACTTGTGTGTACATTATGTGATTAACTGCTATGTGATTTTTGATTGTGTATGATTTGGATCAGGGGACACGTGTCGTCTCAGTTATTGTGGTTTGACAAGGTAGTAGCCTTGTGGTTTGACAAGGTAGTGGCCTTGTGGTTTGACAAGGTAGTGGCCTTGTGGTTTAACAAGGTAGTGGCCTTGGGATAGGTACATAGTGTGATCATCTATGGTACCATGTTGTTTGGCAAGGTAGGAGCCTTGGATTTTGGTTTGGAATGATTGATCTTGAATGCTAGTTGTTAATACATAATTGTAGCACATTGTCCATATGTTATTGTATTTTTGTTCGTTATTCACAGCTTGTAATTGATTTAGCGTTGGAGTCTAAACCTATGACTCTCACCAACTTTATGTTGACGTATTTTAGTGTCTCTTTCAGGTGATACTATGGTTAAGCATGAGAACATAAGTGGCTAGTATTGGAGAAGCTTAGGAATGCATATGGAAGGAGAATCCCCGTTTCCTTCTTAGTTTTATTTGTTTGTTCATTTTAATAAGTGATACTGTGGCACACATATGATTGTTTTTGTATGATATTTGTTGTCTTGGGTAAGAAGTAGGACTGTTACTTACTTACCTAGACCCCTTGCATTTGTTGAGATATTGTCATGACCTTCGTGTCACCATTTTTACGGCATTTCTTATTTCATATAGTTATCTCTATAGACACGCCATGTTGTGATGATATCCATACGTCACGCCCCATGTTCCGCCATGGTGGGGTGTGACAGAATGGTATCAGAGCCAATGGTTATAGAGAATTAGGTTGCCTAGTCGCGTAGCCTAGTCTATAGCTTAAGGGTCCCTGCATATAGGCTTCATAGGGGTATGTGTGCATTTTATAATAGTTGGTGTGTTTGGATGTTATTTTTGCGATATTTGTTAAGTTATGAACTAGTATGGTTCATACTTAACTACATGTTATTTTCTTTACAAGGTTGTGACTAGTGCGGATTGAACCATAATCGTCCACGCTAGTCATTGTTGTATTTTGCTTAAATTATACATTATAGTACATAATTTGGTACGAGGTAGTTTCTATCTTTTGTTGGGTTATTTTATATACCTGAGGTATGTTATTTTTTATTTTTTTTATGTTTAAGTCATGTTCCCTAAGAATCGTGTGGTGGTTCGAGTTACTAGGAGTACATGGGTAGGAAGGATTTTAAGTTGTTTCCACTCTTACGGGCGACATGACTTATAACTGATTATGTTTTCGTTTTGGATTTAGTCTATGTTGTTTTAGCTAGACTATGGATTTCTGTATTCCAAGAATATTACTATGTTATTTTAATAGATGGAGTTTTGGACCTATATGGTTATGTGGTTATGAGCTTATGTGAGTAGATGGATTTATGTGTTATATGTTGTATTGATTCTTATAAGTTTCATCATAGGAGGGAGTGCATTGGGGAAAGGGTAATTGTATAAGTATGGTGGCCAACATAGTTATACAAGTACCACGACATCAATGGATTCCTAAGTATGGTTGCATGAAAGAGGGTTAATACATGCTTGTTTATAGTATATGCTGGATGGATTTGAGTGTATGTATGCCTATGCCTATATATGTATATATCCCTTCTACTTATCGGTTGTAATCTTAGGATGGTTTGCTAGTTCTTTTCTCTTTGGGATGTTCAACTTCTATAGTAGCGCATTTATCGAGTCCTCATTTCACGTGTTTGTTTGTACGGTATTTTTGGTGTAGAGGCTATTGAGAGGGTGGAGATTTCTTTTTGGAATAACGATATCTTTTGTTTTGAGTCTTACATGGTAAAAAAAATAAAACTTGCAAATAGTAAAATAAAAATAGTTGTTGGTAGTCCATAAAATGAGGGTAAAGTGTCGAAAACGTGTTTGAAATAAAGTGGAATATAATTTTTTTTTAACATATAAGCATGGCTTGTTTATTTTAAAATATTTTGGTTTTGATCACCCAAAGTTATTGTTCTTTAGTTAGAATTTTTGTTCTTATTAACTTAAATATGTTAAAATCATGTATTAATCATATGATGGGTGAGAGTTTAAATTTTCTGGAATTAAAATAAATTAGACGTTGAATTTTGTAATTAATAACGGGTTTTGGGTTTTAAAAATCGTTTTGGTCATAACTTATTCGTTTTTAAAGTTTTTTGAGTGATTCAAAAGCCTAAAATTATGTACTCGGAACGTACTTTTAAAATATTCAGAAAGTTTGGTAATTGGAAGTCAGTAGCTTGGCCGAATTAATTGTACAAGTGTCGAGTTCAAGGTTAGTCTTCGGACAACATGGTTTAAACTTGTGTTTGTAATGAACACTTGGAGGTTTAACATAGAGATGAGTTGGGATGGAATTTGAGAGTTCTTTAGACCTTAGAATACGTGGTTATATTTGATGAGTTTTGATTTATGGTATTTATGAGTAAGACCGAAATCGGGGTGACAGTTTTAAACTCGTCGAGTTATGTAATGGCTCCTAACTTGATTTCAAGACAGTTCTTGTTTGATGAGTTGCGAGATTTAGTTAGGTTGGTTACATAACTTTATGGTTTTAATAAGTTTCCTCGCAGACGGTTAAGGCTCATGTGTTGTTGGTTGAAATTATTTTAGTTTAAACTGGGTTCACATTTGAACGTAAGGTTTTATCAGAGATATGTATCCTCGTTTGGTTGCTGAGAATAAGTTTGAGTTTGGGGGTAAATCTCGGGACGAGATTTCTATTAGGAGGGAGTGATGTGACAACCCTAGGTTTTGGATTTGTCACTTGTTCTTACTTTTAGGTTAGTTTATGTGTGCTTACTTGATTTGTGTGATTACGTGTTTATTTTGAGTGATTAAGGTTGGTGTGGTTATCGTTTATGAGTATAGAAGTACTCATAAGTAAATCGAGGAACGGTTATTTCATGTTCATGAGCTCACAAGTTGTGACTATGAAAGGAAATGGTGATATTTTGGTGTTTACGTATACGTATAAGTATTATAGTAATAGTATTTTTTTTAGGATTTACGGTTTAGCATTTAGAGGGCTCGGATGAGGTAATTAGTCATATGAATATTTTTCAGGATGGTTTTAAGTCATTTAGGACTTAGTTATAAAGTTTATTTCAAAATTTGAGATTTTTTTTAAAAGTGTATATTTTACGTCTTTTACGGTAAAACGCGTAAATTTGACTAGTTTTACGTTTTGTGGTTTTGGAAGCTTTAGGAGCTGAAATAAATTAAAGAAAATTAAAGTAATATTAATAAAATAATATTAAATAATAAAAAAATGAATTTAGGGGTGTTTGGGTCGGTTTAGACGCACCAAAGAAGAAAAAAAAAGAAAAGTGGGAAAAAGGAAACAAGTGTTATACTTGGACAAGGATTGTTTTGCTATATAAGAAACCCCCACACTTAATACCAAACGAATTTTATTCATTCCCTGGAGTTATAGTCGACACAAAAAAATAGAAAAATTAGGGTTCTTCAAAAATTGGGTTTTTTCTCATCTTCCATTAATTTAAAGGTAAAACCTTCTTAACCCTTTTCATATTAATTGTTTTTAATGTTATCTATGATCATCTTATGATGTATTTAGGTTAGGGTTTAATTAAAAACAGTAAATTAATGTTATATTAATGGTGTTATAATGATTTCATAAATTAGGGCTTGTAATTAGAGGGATTAGGGTTAATTAATGAGGTTGATTTTGTTAAACCCGTTTTTAAAAACTGGGCAGAATTTTGAGTCTATTATTTTGATCATATCTCGAGTTCTAGAAACATTCAAGATGCGATCAAACTAGCCCTGGATAGGTAATTGAGTTGGCTCAAGATGCGATCAAACTAGCCCTGGATAGGTAATTGAGTTGGCTTTCTAAATCAAGAAACGAGAACTAAATTGGAGGTCGGGAAGTGGGTCAAAAACAGGTTACAACAGTCGGAGGTCAAAACAGTTTTGAATTCAGCCTGATTTCTTTTTAAGTTTTGGGTTGTTTGGGGTACTTAGGGTTGCATTGGGATCTTCTCACGAACATGAGAGATGGTTTATATATTGTAGTAAGGATCTACCATTGGGCTAAGGTTGTGGTTTAGGGTAAGACCCTCTAATGGTAATGAACTTTTCGAACGTTTAAAATCAGTGAATTCTGGATAGGTAGCAATATATACACATATATCTGGGCCTTAACTGTAGCTTTAAGGTTAGGGCAAGTGGTAGGTTTTAGCTAACATGTATAAAAGTGTGAATATTCCTTTTACAGAAACCATGGGTATGTTTAAGTGGACGTTTGACTTAAAGTTTTGAGACCTAAAAACTGGGACTGTTTTGTGTAAAATTATGAACGGGATAGTTATTAAAGTTAACCAAGTTAGGGACTTGTTAAGGAAGGGTAATGGGGTGATTAGAGCTTATCAATGAGGTATTTATATGGTAATAAGCTAGATGTCCATCATAGGTTGATGAGCCATCTTAGTGATTGGTTCGTGTATTGATTGCGTGTTTTTGGTTTGTTAGCTTGTTGCTAGTGCGAGGACTTGTGAAGAAGCAATCAGGTGAGTTTCATAGTCCCATGTTTAATATTGATTTTGACTTCCAGATGGGATGGAAGAGACACTGTGTTGAGTTATTTTTTAAATTGATGATGTGAATGTTTTTGTGATTTGAGATGGACTTGTGTGTTATGTGATTAACTGCTATGTGATTTTTGATTGTGTATGATTTGGATCAGGGGACACGTGCCGTCTCAGTTATTGTGGTTTGACAAGGTAGTAGCCTTGTGGTTTGACAAGGTAGTGGCCTTGTGGTTTGACAAGGTAGTGGCGTTGTGGTTTGACAAGGTAGTGGCCTTGGGATAGGTACATAGTGTGATCATCTATGGTACCATGTTGTTTGGCAAGGTAGGAGCCTTGGATTTTGGTTTGGAATGATTGATCTTGATTGCTAGTTGTTAATACATAATTGTAGCACATTGTCCATATGTTATTGTATTTGTGTTCGTTATTCACAGCTTGTAATTGATTTAGCGTTGGAGTTTAAACCTATGACTCTCACCAACTTTATGTTGACGTGTTTTAGTGTCTCTTTCAGGTGATACTATGGTTAAGCATGAGAACATAAGTGGCTAGTATTGGAGAAGCTTAGGAATGCATATAGAAGGAGAATCCCCCTTTCCTTCTTAGTTTTATTTGTTTGTTCATTTTAATAAGTGATACTGTGGCACACATATGATTGTTTTGGTATGACATTTGTTGTCTTGGGTAAGAAGTAGGACTGTTACTTACTTACCTAGACCCCTTGCATTTGTTGAGATATTGTCATGACCTTCGTGTCACCATTTTTACGGCATTTCTTATTTCATATAGTTATCTCTATAGACACGCCATGTTGTGATGATATCCATACGTCACGCCCCATGTTCCGCCATGGTGGGGTGTGACACGAGCATATTGACCAAATCCCCTGCAGTTGTAGCACTGAACCTGACAATTGTTGTTTCCATTTCACGTACCAGTATTCTCAGCCCTTGCAGCCACAATGTTTCCCATCTGATTACCAACCGCTGGCACAACTATTAACCCATTTTGATTACCCGCATTTGGAACACCCGGATTTTGACCATGGTTTTGACCATACTGATTCCCTGCATTGCCAACGGTCTGCCCAGCATTCTGAGCATATTGTTGAAACTGAGTCCCCGTGTTTCCAGCAACAACCAGTTGGCGATCTTGATTCAGATTCATGAAAGGTTGAGGAATCTGCTTATTTCTAAAGTTCGAGGAGATTCTCTGATTGTTGTTGGTGGGGTTAATGGAGAATTTGAATGCTTTTGCAAGAAGGGCAAGACCAGTATTAATAGCATGAGTAGGATCGGTGATGTCATCAAAATAGGCAATGGGTTGTTGTAAGTAATTCATAGCAGCAGGAGATTGATATCCATAAGTAGTGAGTTGTGGTTGTTGTTTTTATGGCATGAAGTTACTTGATGAGGGTTGATGTTAGGGTGCCATGGGATATGACATAGATGATGGAGAGTTTGCCATAAAAGCCAATGGATCTTGTGTCTTGGCACGTCTTTCTGCTCTAACTTCGTTAGCTTCATCTTGATTCATCTTCAAATAGTCATATACTTGAGTGTAGTCCACGACATGAAGATCCTTGGTTTTATTGACAAGAGTGACATATCGTGACCATTCAGAAGGAAGATTATCAAGAAATTTGATGTTGGCAGCAATTTGTGCAAGTTCATGTTTGTTTCTTCTAAGATGATATATGAGGGTTGAAAACCGATGCTTCAGTAGACGTAAATTACTCCCACTCACGAAGCAACTTAGTTTCCTTTTCTTGTAAACCGATTCCACTGCCCTTCATCGTTTTCTTAATCCTAAGCCACATCTCGTGTGCGGTTTCACAACTATCGACAGCAGCATAAACATCTTCGGGAAGTCCCATAAGAATGACTTGAATTGCTTGATCATCAGCGTCGAGTTATTTGGATTCAGATTCAGTTAATTCTTCATCTGTTTGCTCATGACTAGAGTCAGCCACTGGGTTAGCATTCGTAGGATCCCCAGGCATAATAATTGATCTACTTACATACGGACCCTTTTGAATCGAGTTGACAATCAACTTTTCCAGAGTTTTACATTTTGCATAACGAAGGAGATGACTAGCCCATGTAGTGTAGTTCTCCTTGGTAAGCATGGGTGGACGATTCTCAGTACCCGCAACATAAATATCTTGTTGAGACGTCATCGTAAACGTCGTGTGTAAATCAGGATCTCAATTCATAGAAAGCTAAGTGAAAGGTGAATTAGTTAAAATCCCCTAAAGAAGTGAGCTCGAGAAACCAAAAAAAATCTTAGTACGAACAAAAAAACTCAAGATTCCAAAATCACGTTTTTGAAAAACTTGGAATATTCGAAGAGAATTGACAAAACGTGAAAGATTCCACAAAAATCTGAGTATAATTCCGCAATCCCTCAGAAATTATAACAATTCCGAAATATCTCAAAGCATATAATTCCGCAATATATTGATTCGATTTTGCAATTCCGCAATTCCTCAATAGCTATAATTCCGCAATTCCTTGAATCATATAATTTCGCAATGTATTGATTCGATTTCGCAATCCCTCAATAGGTATAATTCCGCAATTCCTTGAATCATATAATTCCGCAATGTATTGATTCGATTTCGCAATGCCAAAAATAGGTTCAAATCCGCAATCCACCAAAACACACAATTCCACAATTTTTGGTATGATTCCGCAATGTTCAAAAAACCAAAGATTTTGCAATGCCAAAAATAGCTTCAAATCCGCAATCCACCAAAAGACACAATTCCGCAATTTTTGGTAGATACAATTCCGCAATTTTTGGTACATACAATTCCGCAATATATAAGTTATTGCGGAATTATGGACTTTTTTTTCCTAGAAAGTAGGATCTCGGACAAGGACGAAATTTGGCTCACTTTTTCGCAACTTTGAAGGATTTTAATCCAACAAAAACCACCAAAACGCTAACCACGAATCCCTTGGCGAATGATACCACTTGTAGGACCTTTACACACGAACCAAACACGTAAAGTCTTGAACTTTATGTATCGAAATACAAAGATGACGAACTTGATGATAGAAAAAGTATGGAGATGATGAAGAACTAATAGAGATGATAAAATAGATGAAGATTAAGCAAAGATTAAACTAAAAAAGAAAGATTAGATTAAGGAAAGAAAAAGAAAACAAAGATGGTGTTTTTCCTAGTGAGAGAAACAAACACCCATTCTCTCTCTAAGATGAAACAAATGGAAAACACACACACAAATGAGGTGGAGAGGCCTTTTATACTATGTAGTAAATGTTTAGGATGCCTTCCTCATTTGTCTGTTCGGGACTAATTCCCGTTACATAAACATTAATACCTAAGAACTCTCGACACCGTTGAATAGTATTTTTCACGAGCTTCGCAATGGTATATTATATGACCATCACTTTAAATACAGCTAACAGTTTATACTAGATTCATTCCGCTATGTACTCGTAGTTAATGGTTTAACTAGTTTTCAAATAACAACAACTCATGGGCTCATACCCCTGTAACTCAGTAAGGTTTAGGCCAACACTTCAATATACTATGTTCTCGAGTATCTTTCATTAAAGGAAACGAAAAAATAGAAGTAAAGTGTTTCACCCTAATATTAGGATGAAACATTTTACTTTCATTTCCTTTCAAATTGAATCAAATAATACTCTACTTTACTTTCATTTTTTTAATAAAATACTTAAGAATACAACTTCTTTTCGCTTTACTTTCTTTTTATTTCCTTTCTTTTAATGAAAGATCTCGAGAACACTATAACCAACACTCTAATTTTCCTAGGTTTTTTTATTATGTTTTTGTTGTTTCTCTTGTCATACACTTGTCTTGTTTCTTTCGTTTTTAAAAGAGCATTCAAAAACAGAAAATGAACAAATCATGATAGGTGTAACTAATATAGTCCCTCTTGCTTGATCTCGAATATAATTAATCCGCGCTCTTAGTATTAACTGCAAAATCACATAGGCATTCGTAGAGGAATTATCTCATTGAAGAACATGCATCATATAAAGATGCCAATTGAAGCAGTGTTAGGTTATGTAACGGGTCAAAATGAGTCAACCTACCAATATCTTTTCTTTTACTGTTTCCTTTGGTTTATATGGAATGAAAGCATTAGATGACTATTTATAAATATTACCCCTTTGACACGTTAGACATCAAACATAATAGCATGTTCCTAGAGTTTACGCTTTATAACAATAACTTGAACCTGTTTAGTATATAAGTAGAAGTTGGTACCATTAAAAAATAATGAAAATATACATGAATTTCATAAACTCTACCCTTTTTAATAGATAACATTTTGACCAGTTATGCGTAAAGTTTAACATCAAAACTTAACTTTCAAACTTTGCCATTGAACCAATATAAAAAATTGGGCCACCTCAAGATAAGAATGTAAAGCATAAATGTGTTTTTCGAACCTGGGTAACATTGGTTCAATCAAGGAAACCGGTGTAGTTGGATCAAATTATTCCATTATGCTCAGCTATTAACTCTCCTTATGAATTTTTTTGCAAAAAGTATTTACCAAACAAAAACAGTGATATTATAAATGATATAATGCAACGACCATCATAGCTCCATATATAGAGACTATTTCAAGATAAGAACGTGCAGAACGCACAATAAACCTTTGCTAATACCCTGTTGTTTGTCAAAGTCGTCAGCTTTTACATCCTATAAAAGTCTCAAACTTTAAAATTTTGAGTAGCCACAAAGTTGATGGAAGTCAAATGAGACGAACCTAAATCAATAATGAAGTTACATTAAAAGTGCAATATGCTTACACATGTAGTCTCCAACATATAAAACTTAAAAAATTCTTATTTACTAAACTATTTTTTAACATGTATCAAAATTTACCTAATATCTGAAATTTTTTCCATTTATGTGGAATAGGATAGGTCTAAAAGGCCCCCCATTACAATGTTTAACAGAAAAATTACAACAAAATATGATTATTGTAGCTGTAGAGAACATGTGACCTGATATGATGCAATCACATTATAATGCTTTTATTAACTCTTGCATTATACGTCTAGTAGACAACAATAGTATCTTCGTATCTTTGTGAGGGATCACGAAAGCGGTGTTTCACAACAATGGGCTGCAGGCAGTCAACGAAACTCGTAGTTAAAGTTATGTAGCTCATACATTAATCACAATACAGGTAATAACAATCGTAGTACATTATCATCATTGAATAAAAAGTATCCAAATACCTTTCTCAAAACCTAATAACTGTAAACATTTCTATTAGCTATATAATTGCATTAGTGAGTCACTGATTAGCTATATAATTATGTCAATCACATTACATTTATAGTCTACAAAGATAAGGTTTTGAGCCTATCATTCCTATAACCCTAACATCTAAAACCACCGATCCTAAACACTTATCATCTTTTTGTCGTTCCAATAAAAAACGACACCATCCTCACTACATATATCTTGCCAATAAATTCTATGGTGTCTCCTTGCTTGCTTACATAAATAACCGCATGCCTTCTATTTTACCTTCCAACGTGATGGATATAAATAGGGTTTGTTATGCTTTTGGCTGTGTTGGTTGACAAAGGGCAGCCTCCTTTTGGGTTTTTTGTTCTTTCCGTTTCTAGTGACCGTTTACTCAGAGACTTTCTTTTCTCTATATTCCTTATAAGTATTAAAAAAAATAAAAAAATTTGTTAAATTTTCTTTTATGTCGAATCTAGGATATTAAGTCCCGAGACGATTTTTGTTGGTGTCGAATCTAGGGTAACAAGTCTCGAGACGACTTTTATTGGTGTCGAATCTAGGGTATCAATTCTCGAGACGACTTTTGTTGGTGTCGAATCTAGGGTATCAAGTCCCCAGACGACTTTTGTTGGTGTCAAATCTAGGGTATCAATTCCCGAGACGATTTTTGTTGGTTTCGAATCTAGAGTATCATGTCCCGAGACGACTTCTATTGGTGCCGAATCCATGGTATTAATTCCCGAGACGACTTTTGTTGGTGTCGAATCTAAGGTATCATGTCCCGAGACGACTGTTTTGTTTCCCTTTTTTATTATTACTGCTATTCTTCATAGGTTTTTCAAAGATATGAAAACCTTAATGCCTTTGACGATTTGTGGCCTCTTGCCAAGTTTATCCCAAGTTAGATCGAAGACCTCCGCTCCAACTACAGGGGTGTATTAAATGTCATTGTTTAAATAATTGTAATTAGTATATTTTCCTAATTTAGATAATAATATCAATAATGCTTATCTTGGTGATGAGCTGTAGATTAGTGGCATTAGGCTGGAATCCAATCTTCCTATGTATATGTACTCGACTCATTTCATTGGAATGGACATGAAACATATTTATCAGCTTACAGGTTTCGATGTAATTTAACATGGTATCGAAGCTTTAGGTACAACCTAGCACAAGTTAGTTGTCCTCCGGTCATCGGTCATTCGCCGAATCGGCGATGATTCGGAGGGACTGATTTCTTTCGCTTTATTATTTTTCATAATAAGCATCTTCTTTTTTTCCAAATAAACACATCTCATATTATGTTGATTATCCAAACGATCAACAAGTTTTGTCTCATCGACACATCCTTTGTTTAACCGCTGGAGATCATTTTCGTTTTTCGCAAATAGTTGCTCGCAAAATTGTCGCTCCTACCTGAAGGCAAAGCAAGCCATGGCGTAAAAAAACGTCACGCAAAGGAGGAATCCGCAAGTAATTAACAACTATGCTGTTGAATACCGTTATGTTTGCGTTCCAAAAGAACAAAGAAGATGCTTGAAGAAACAAAAAAATGTGACTTTTCTCCAGTCTGAACGTTCGAAAACCTCCCGTTCACACTGCGATGGTGTATCAGCTATATAATTGCATTAGTGAGTCACTGATTAGCTGTATGATTATGTCAATCACAATTAGTTGTAGTCTAGTCAATGATAGGCTCAAAACCTTATCCTTGTAGACTATAAATGTAATGTGATTCATTGAGAAATAATACACAGAAAATCATTCTCATATTCTATATTCTAACATGGTATCAGAGAGTTATTAGAGGTCTAGGTACACAACCCACCACCAAAGAGTTATCCTCCGGTCATCGGTTTCTCACTGATGATTCGGAGGGATCCCGCTTAATTTTTTTCTGTTTTATTATTTGTCATCAGTAGCCTTTCTTTTTTTTCAAATAGATCCCAACATCACTGTCTCATCATCATTATTTTTGTTTTACGGCCAAAAATCATTGCCATTTTTCGAAATTAGTTGGTCAAAAAATATCGCTTCTACCTAAAGGCAAAGCAAGCCATGACGCAAAAAAACACGTTGCGCAAAGGAGGAAGCCGCAAGCAGTCAGCAACTATTCCGTCGAATACAATTATTCTTCTGTCTCAACAAGCAAAAAAATAATCTAAAAAGAGGCTTTTTACATATGTTCCAGTTTGTCCGTCGAGGATCCTGACGTTAAAACTGCGAGGGGTATTAGTTGGATGATTATAAGTCATTACCAGCATTAGGTATATTTCCTTATATTGGTTTCTATGAAAAGTATTGAGTTGTATTTCCTTATATATGCTCTAGCCTAACATTATATTGTAATGTGTGTTGAGGAAATAAACACAGAAAACTATTCTATCATTAATATTCTAACAATTTCAACATGGATTCCCGGATTTATAATGATAATAGCAACTGTATGCACCTGAAAATGAACAACGGGTCTTATGGTTACGATTGTCGCATCAGTACCATGATTTCAAGTAGATATAGACATATATGGGTAAGAAATAAAATACTCACTCTCCACACTCGACATTATTCCTGAGTTTTGGCGTTCAACGATTTTCATAATCAATAGAACAACTATCTTTGAAAATACTGCCCAAACATTCCTATAATCAAATGCAACAACTACATGTTTAATAAGTATAACTTAGAGGGTGTTTGAAACAGCCTTGTCGACATAAAATCTTATTGAAAACAACTAAATTATTACTAAAACCTTTAGTAGTGGTTGTGTTGCAGCTGGTTATATGCCACATAATTAGCTACCGATCTCCGTAATGTCCAATTCAAAAAATAATTGCTACATTATGTTTTTATATACTACTGTACTTGTTTTCGTAATCACTGATCCCAAACATCCCTAATATATACATTTATTGTATGATTGTATCCTTACAACAACTTTTTACACATAAACAACAACAAACATTTGTAAATAAAGATTCATGATAAATTTCACTTGTTCAACCCATAACAAAATTACAAATGCCAACTTTTACAACCAGGGACGGAGCTAGGGGTTCCCGCGGATGCCTATGACCCCTATGCATTTTTTATGCATAGTGTTAATTTGCGAAGAAAACATCGATTTTTTTAAATTTATCTTAAATGCATCCAATCAAACGGAACGTGTTTCCACTCTTCGTTTTAATTCATTTTTTACATCTGTTATATTACGGTTCAAAAAATTTGTACACCCGGTCATATTTTATCCTAAATTCGTCCCTGTTTACAGCAATTATTTGTATACCAAATACCTTCAATAAACACCTGATGCTTCATTATCTCCATCTTAAACACAATAAAAAAGTTAATTCTTTAAAAAAGTAAATGTCATCTGTTCGTGCAATTTCTTGCAAGGGTCCGAATGGTGAGACGGTTCGAACCTAGAGTGGTGTATGCTTCGGATTACCTGAAACCAAAGTAAACGCGTTAGCCTCGTCCGGGTGTGAGAACCCAGACCAAGCTCAGGTGTGAGAGTAAGTAAAGGATCAAGATCCGAAGGGGAGATATAATAATATTATAATGTAAGTAAAATAATAAGGGTAAAAGAGTTAACCTAAATTTTGGACCTAATGGGGGTATTTATACTAGTCAAATCCCTAAAAGGATGGGAGTTGTGATGGGCCTTGGTTGGCCCGATTAGGGACATTCTCCCTAGTTTCTCGGAGGTGTGTCTGTTGACTTCTCCGTTGACTGGCGCTGATACCTTCTAGAAGAGTTGTGCGTTTCGGACCTTTTGGTCTTGGTCCGGATCGGGTCATGTGTTCCGGACACATACATGAACAAGTCCCCCCAAGTGTTGATTAGGCTAATTCATTCGGAACTGTTTAGTCGAATCAATACTTTGACTCCCTTTATCTCGCAGTCGGGGTGGGCCGAACTATTTTACCAGCCCATATTTTGGTTTAGGCCCATCAAGGCCCAACCACTTTTACCCTATCTCCTCGCGATGATTGACACGTGACCTTGGCTTGCTTGGATTGTAGACACGTGTATTTTTATTGTACCTTTCACACTTTCCCATGTTTTTACTGAGCCTATAAATACCTACCCATTCGTCACTTGTTTGTGTGTGTTTTTATTTCTCTCACAAATATTTCTTCTCTCTACCAATCCGGACTTCTCCTCTCCTCAGGTATCTTCTCTTCCTTTCCTGGTTACCTTTCCGGATCCTTCCTTTAAACGATATGGCAAATGAAGATATTCCTGGGCCTTCCGGTTCGACCCACTACGCTCCCAAGTTCGACATGCCGAAGTATACTTCCAATCTCAACAATGACTATGTTAAGCATCTAGTGAAGACATATCATATTCCGGAAAGTTTTAACCCCCAAGCTGCTCCGGAAGGGATGACTATGGATCGTCTCCCTTCAAAATGTATAGGTTTGTACGAGCAATTCTTTAAGTTGTCCGGACTACGAGTCCCCTTATCCACCTTCCTTTTGGCCGTTTTGAAAAACTTCGTCGTTCATATCTCACAACTAGTTCCGTTAGGGTTAAATCGCGTCATTACCTTCGAAGTTTATTGCCGAAGCCTCTCTATTGAACCTACTGCACCCCTATTTCGTCTTTACTATAGTCTTAGCAAACAAGGTCATTGGTTTTCCTTTAAAAAGAGATCTGGAATGGGTTCACGTAAGCAGATTTTTCATGATACGCTTACTTGCTTGAAAAGTTGGAAGTGGGAATTTTTTGTCATAGATCGTCGAGCGATTCCGGACTTTATGTCGTGGAGACACTTTGATTCGGACTTAAACGATTATATTCCTCGGGATGGCTTTAATGAATTAGATGCTCTTCGTCTTGAGGAGCATGTTATAGACTTGGCTGCCATTCCGGAAGGTGTATTGTATATGGCTGGTGTGTCATTGACTTGGGAGTGTCCAAAATTTTTGCCTTGTTTTTTGGATCCGGAAGGGAATGGTATTACCCTTGTTTTTATTTTCTTTTTTATCTTGCCTTTTCTTTTCATAGTTGTAAGTTTGTATTGCTTTTGTTGTGTTTTCTTTCTTTTCTTGCAGTTGTCACCATGTCTGAGTATCTTAGATTTCCCGTTACTGCTCCGGGAAAAATCGCTAGGGGTGATCGTTTAACTGATGCCAACCGGATTGCTCCTCAAGTTGCTGGTGCACTAGCTGCCGGAGAGCGCTTGAGTGCTCCTACTGTTGATCAAATAATTGCGATGAATTAGAGTGAGGCTGTTAAAGCTACTCGTGAAAAGAAAAGGCTTGCTGCTCTTCGTGTTGCGGAGGAAAAGAAAAGAAAAGAAGAGGGTGGGGAGCCAGTAGAGAAGCCGAAGGGCAAGAAGAAAGCTCCTGAAAAGGGTGGTTCTTCTAGAGCTTCTACGAAAACTAGCAAGGTTGTCAGTGATATTCATCGGAGTATGAAGCGTATGACTGAGAAAGTTGTACTTGGTAGTTCGGCTAAGAAGAGACGGGTGAACGTAGACGAAGGCGCTGGTGGTCATGAGGAGGAAATCTTTGATGAGGATAATGTTATCAGTCCTATACCTCTTCGGTCTGTCAACCTAACTGTTAATGTGGATGACAATTCTTTCGGACCTGTTGGTGATCACTTGGAAAAGACGCATGAGTCGGCGTCCGGAAGGGGTGGTAAGGATACTATTTCGGAACCTTCCAAAGAAAAAATCCCCCTCCTAAGTTTTCACCTCTTGGAAAATCATATCTAGATGGATCGAGCTCCAAAGGTGTCTTTTCTGATGAGGTTGAGGAGCCTGTTCAACACAGGGATGGCAAAGGGGTTATGGATTCGGATCACCTTCACTCTAAACGTAAGTGCCTTTCTCCCCGGATTTCCTCCCTTCTTTTTTATTTTGTGTACTCACACTGTGTCATTTACTCTAACCCTAAAATTTTGTATCCAATTTTCCGAAACAGGCGTATTCACTGTTGATGAAGAGACATCTGGTCCGAGTGCTAGGTATGCTCCGGATTGGAGCATTGGTATTGCCAGCCGAGTAGATACCCCTGCTGAGTGCCGAGATCTGATGATACATATCATTCCTCTGGTTGTGCAATGAGAGTTGAGTTCCTATCCTCCATCCCTTGCCCTTAGCCGAAGCTGGTATCAACTTGCCCGGAGTACAATGGGCATGGTCGACTCTCTTCGTAGGTTGGAGGAAGAGTCAAAAGATCAGGGCAATCTCTTAGATAAATGTGAAGAATACAAAGCACTTCTTCAGGCTTTAGATCTCAAGTTGTCGGAACAGATTCAAGCTAATTCCAAACTCTCTTCTCAACTTCAAAATGCCGAAAAGGTTTGTGCCTCTAAGTACACCGAGCTTGCTGCAGTTGTGGGTGAGAAGTGGGATTTATCTGAGAGACTTAAAGCCCACGATGCCCGGATTGCTGATCTTGAAGAGACTCTTCACGTTCTTCGTGAAGATAAAGAAAGGCAAGCCGAGGAAGCTAAGGTTCTTAAAGCCGAGAAGGAGGAGCTTCAAAGAAAATATAATACTTCTGAGATGA
Organism: Glebionis coronaria; assembly: GCA_025667525.1. Taxonomy (NCBI): domain Eukaryota; kingdom Viridiplantae; phylum Streptophyta; class Magnoliopsida; order Asterales; family Asteraceae; genus Glebionis; species Glebionis coronaria. The sequence continues at coordinate 424,465,945 of CM046881.1, read as the reverse complement.
GCCGATACAACTCTGTTCGGACTTTGCTTCCTGCTATTGTTTCCAAGCTTCTCAATAGCCATGAACATAAAAAGAACATAACTGGTTGTTTCAATAAAGCTATTGAAGTTGGCTGGGCCGAAGGGATTAAGGTGTGGAGACCTGTCGAAGAACAATTGTCCATCATCAAGGTTACTCCTAGCTTTGATATCTATTGTGACAAAAAGATGAGGACCATGGTTGACAAGATTCCGGAGGCTAAATATCCATACCTTGAAGAGTTTTCCACCAATTTCTTCCTACCTATCGAGCGTCTAATGGAGATTGAGCCTAAACTTGCTCCGGAAAAGGTTGTGGACCCTTCGGATGAGGCCATCATTGATGGAGGTGATGGTTCTCCTCATAATGATGAAGATGCATCCGGATCGAAAGGCCCTTCTTTGGCCTGATTTGTTTGTAATCCACAAAGACATTTTACTCTTTTGCCTAATTTTTATTCGGATGAATGTAATATTTTAAGACTAGCTTTACTTGTTTTATGCCTTTGTCTGATTCGGATGATTGTACTAGTTATATTATGTTTTATGCATTTACTTTTACTCTTTATGAATACATGCTTCTCCTTACGTTTTGTAATTCTCATTCGGAAAAACTTTAATTGTTAATCCTTCTTGTTTTTGTGTATGAATGAATTTCCCATTTCGGAAGGAACTTAACAAAAATAATCAAATTCTTCCCTTGCCGAAGGGAGAAAGAATTGTATACGGATAGGCCTTCCTTTTCGGATAGGACTTAAAATAAAAATAATCAAAATCTTCCCTTGCCGAAGGGAGAAAGAATTGTATACGGATAGGCCTTCCTTTTTGGATAGGACTTAAAATAATAATAATCAAATTCTTCCCTTGCTGAAGGGAGAAAGAATTGTATACGGATAGGCCTTCCTTTTCGGATAGGACTTAAAATAAAAATAATCAAATTTTTCCCTTACCGAAGGGAGAAATAATTGTGCCTCTATTAATAGAATGTAATCTAAATGTAATGCCATTTTATTCATGCTACTCATAATTGTTGCAAAAGTACTTTCTCTTTTAGTAACGAGAAGAGATGCTTTTTCATTCAAATAAAAGACATGACCTTTCCCTTCTGGAGGGAATGAAGGTTGATACATTTCGGAATAAAATCTAAACAACGTAATAAACTGGACTCTTCTCTTTCTGAAGGGAGAAAGAGTCGTTACATGATAGAAATGAAATTACAAATAACACTTCATAAGGTTCATTGCATGCCACACCCTCGGAACTTCTTTGTCTTTCATGGTAAGGAGCTTGTATGAGCCATTTTGGTATGCTTCCTTGACACGGTATGGGCCTTCCCATGTAGGAGTAAGTTTTCCCTCCTTTTGTACTCTGCTTGTTTCATTCTTTCGGAACACAAAATCTCCCGGGCTGAATGTGACTGGACGGACTCGCTTTTTGTAGTATTGTTCCACCTTTGTTTTGTACTTTGCTTCGCGGATAGCTGCCATCTCCATTTTCTCTTGTAGTAGGTCCAAGTTTATGCGCAGGACATCATCATTTTCCTTCTCATTTATCATCATTGTCCGATAGGTAGGCATTCCTATCTCAGCCGGGATAACTGCTTCCGAACCATATGTGAGGCTGAAAGGAGTTTCTCCATTGCTCTACTTTAGTGATGTCCGATGAGCCCACAATATGTGTGTTAATTCCTCTGCCCATCCATTCCTGATTCGGCCAAGTCTTGTCTTAATGCCTTCCATGAGGGTTTTGTTAGCCCTTTCAACTAGACCATTTGCTTGGGGGTGAGCTACAGCCGTATTGATCTACTTAATTTCTAAATCCGAACACCAGCTCTTGAATGGTTCATTGATGAACTGCTTAGCATTGTCTGTGACTATTATCTTTGGAATTCCAAATTGGCAAACGACATTTTCCCAGAAGAACTTAATAACTTTCTTTCCGGATTTTTCACCAATGGCTTAGCCTCCATCCACTTGGTGAAATAATCGATGGCGACAATTATGTATTTCACATTTCCGGATGAGGCTAGCAATGGGCCCAAGATGTCCATTCCCCATTGATAAAAAGGCCATGGTGCTATGATAGACTTCATCAGTGTCTTCGGCAATCTTGCTACCGGAGCATGAATTTGGCATGAATCGCATTTCTCTAGTTCCTCCCTCACATATGTGTGCATGGTGAGCCAGTAATATCCAGACCTTAAAGCTTGTGCCACTATCGATCTTGGCTTCAAATGCATGCTACATGAACCCATGTGTATCTCTCGATGGACATAATTGGCTTGCAATGGTCCCACACACCGAAGCATTGGTTCTAGGTATCCTTTTTTGAACAAGACTCCATCAACCATTTCATATTGGTGTAGTTTCAATCTTAAGCATCGTGCTTCATTCTTATCGGTTGGCCAAATTCCGTCCCGGAGACTTTACAATAGGAGTCATCTAGTTTTCCTCCACTTCTTCCACTACGGTGTTTACTTCGTTCCGGTTGGCCAAATACCTATCAATACTTTGACTCCCTTTATCTCGCAGTCGGGGTGGGCCGAACTATTTTACAGCCCATGTTCGTGTATGTGTCCGGAACACATGACCTGATCCGGACCAAGACCAAAAGGTCTGAAACGCACGAACTCTTGTAGAAGCTTATCATGATGTACAAAAGATCTAGTACATCTACTCTACTCCCGCCTAACAGATCTGCTGGAAATGGCTGGTGCTGGTGGGGCTACAGGTGCCGGCATGGTATCCTGCAGTGTAATCAAAGCAGCTCTGGTCTCCTTAAGGAGAAGAAGTGCATCCAACAACTGAGCTCGAAGAGTGTCAACGGTTCCTCGGAGGTAGGTGGGCAGAGGAATTACTACACATGATATAGGACCTTATGTACTTTTATTTCCTTTCAGCTTTTGTATCCTATCTTTGTACAGTACTCTCCTAGATAGGTGTTTGTAGATATTGTAATCTAGACTATGTGCACCACTATCCTAGACAGACATGCTGAGCTTTTATCTTGGATTGGTTGTGCTTGGTGTTATCTTTATTTTCTTCTAGAAATGACATGTACTCACTCTCTTTTGTTAAATATTATGTGCTGTATTATATTATGAAATCTTGACAGGTTATCAAATTAGTTATGGATTCTATGCATGAACATTCCTGTGCAACTAATATAAAACTGTACTGACACCGAAACTAACGATCTCATTTTTGTGTATGACTATAGACAAATGGTGATCACTAGATCAAACCCCGACAATGCCGATGCTACTCAAAATGTCACTGTCGCCCAACTAAGGGAAATGATCGAGGAGGGTATCACGACTGATATGGCAACCAGAGAAGCTAACAGAAACAAGGACGATGGCCAAAACTCCAATGCACGCAGAAACAACACCACCACCATGGGTTGCTCTTATCCTGGCTTCCTGAAATGCAAACCCTCATATTACTGAGGCAAGGAAGGCGTCGTGGAACTAATGCAATGGTTTGAGAGATTGGAGACTATGTTCCGCATCAGTGACTATGCTGATGAGAACAAAGTCAAATTTGCCACCTTCACTTTACTTGAGAGTGCTCTTACATGGTGGAACTCAGTAGTTGATACCCTTGGACACGATGTTGCTTACACTCTCACCTGGACCAACCTAAAGGAGAGAATGACTGAGAAATACTGCCCAAGAGGCGAAATGAAGAAACTGGAGGTCGAATTATGGGATCTTAAGTGCAAGAACAATGATATTGTGTTGTACAACCAAAGGTTCCAAGAACTGACCTTAATGTGTACCAGAATGTTCCCTCAGAAGGAAGAAAAGATTGAGAAGTATGTTAGTGGACTCCCAGACGCCATTCACGACAGCGTGCTTGTATCTCGACCCACTACCGTCGAGAGTGCTATGGAGTTTGCTACTGAACTGATCAACAAACGAGCCCATACCATGTCGGAGAGGCAGACGGAGAACAAACATAAGGCGGATGAAAACTTCCGTAATCAGTACCAGCATCCCTCTAGAAGACAAGATACTGGACATGCTTACAGTGCTACCACCACCAAAGGCACTAAAAACTACTCAAGTACCAAACCTAGGTGCCCAAAGTGCCATTATCACCATCTAGTTGGTAATCAGTGTCACGGATGCTACAAGTGTGGTCAACCTAGCCATTTTGCCCGTGATTGTCAAGTGAATGTTGTCACCCCGATCCGACCCAACAACAACCCCGAAAACAACATCAGGGGCGGTCCAATGCCCGTGGGAATGGGAACGGATAGCCGGGAAACCGTAACCCCACAGGAGGAAACAACAATGGTCTGAGGAAAGGAGTTGTGTGTTACGAATGTGGAGCACCAGGACACAGACCAGATTGTCGCAATTTGACCAACCAGAAAAAGGATGATGGAGGAGCTTCATCACGAGTGTACATGGTGGGTAATGCAAAAGCCAACCCAGATTCTAATGTCGTTACTGGTACGATCCTACTAAACCATGGTTATGCATCCGTTTTATTTGATACCGGAGCAGATAGAAGTTTTATATCGACTGATTTTAGAAATGTACTGGAAGTCACCCCATCAGTTCTAGACCCCCACTACTCCGTAGAATTAGCCGACGGAAAAATTGTGAAAGCCAATGCCATCATTCGAGGTTGTACCTTAAACCTTTCTAACCATCCGTTCAACATTGATCTGATCCCAGTAGACCTTGGTAGTTTTGATGTTATTATTGGCATGGACTGGTTAGCAAAATATCACGCAGTCATTATGTGTAATAAAAAGCTGGTTCGTCTGCCATGGGGAAATGAAACTTTGATCATTCGAGGAGATGGTAACACAGACATTATCGACACTAGACTTAGTGTCATTTCTTGTACCAAAGCCCAGAAATACTTGGTAAGAGAATGCCCTATCTTCTTAGCCCATATTTCTCAGATCGACGAGGAAGACAAACCCAAGCATAAAAGACATGTCTAACTCACAATGGGAGTATTTTGTAGGGTTATGTTTGTCATCTCCTAGAAAGAGATATTTGATGTCCCATACTTTTCGGTAATCTTCTTCCTCTTCGGGTCCAATTAGTTCGACAATACCATCATCTAACAAGTCTTGAAATGAATGACTTCCTTCTTTTAAGAGTCGAAATTTGTGCAAATTTTAAACCACTAAAAGTGGACGCACAACCCTCCCAGCATCACACAAGATGCGCACTTCTTTATTCTTGGTATCTTCTTTTATTTCCACCATTTGAGGTACTTCTTTTCTACGCCTCTTACGCCCCAACTCAGCCACAAATGAAGCAGCTCCTTTGCAACTTCCTACCCAATCACCATCAACAATAATCTTAACCATTCCGCTGAGTGAAGCTTCAGTGTCAAACTAATGTTTGCGTTCCACGGGCTAGAAGTATATCAGAAAGCCTTTCGAGTATAGTTGTTGACACAAGAGCGGTACCAGCCAAAAATTATATTTTTGTTAACCCACATCTATTCACCTGACCTGTGACGTACCATTTTCACTTTGTCAGCTTTTATACTCAATAATTCTAGAACTTAATTATCACCACCTTTGCATAATTTCATGAAGTGTTATTTCTACTTGAGCATATTACCTTTTCATAGTTATTTGATAATTATGAACCTCTTAGTCTATTTTGATTACTTTGGCAATTAACTGGCCACATGACAAACAAGGATTCATAGCAACAGTACATCATTGATCATTTAAAAAAGACTAGAGAACTATATCTCATGTACTACATTTTATTAAGTATATGAACTTGCCATTATGTGTATATATTTACATACCTTCTACTAGAAGAAACTATATGACACAATACCTAGAAACCTCACAAGGACATACAATATGATGCCTAGACTTATGATAATACACAACACTTAACAAAATTAAACACACTTCTACTCCATTTCACTCTTGTGCCGTGTACATGCATGTATGCATGCACATTCTTGTAAAAACTAGAATTACCCATTGTTACCTATTAGCTAACCTACACAACTGAAGGCATCACACTTGGCAAACTTTTGCCTCCCCTTTTGATCACCATCACACGACACATAGAGGAAATCAAAGGGTTGTCTTGTTTTTGGTAAAGACACAACACTTGGCAAGGGGATCCTTCCAAGAGAGATCCTTGTCCCCCTTCTCTCTCCCTTTCATAGCCGATTATATACACACACACACAACTTACATGAAAATCTCACAAACATTCTCCCATCCATCTCTCTCTCAATCATACGAATAAAAACAATCATCCACCAAAATCCACCTGGAAAACACATTAACTACACCAAATCTTTGACTTCATCCTCATAAATCCAAACCATTGGTATTATCTATACCAACTTGATCTACAAGACAAGCAAAGGAAACCCTAGCTGAACCATATAGGCCACAGCTTAGATTATTGTTTAGTTCTCACCATTGTTAAGCTTGAACTTTAATCCTCCTTAGTTCATTTGTTTTCTTTAACATCATTAACAAGTAAGTATCACTAAACCTACCCTTTTCCTTATTTACTTATATTTTTGCATGCACATGAATCATTCACTTGTTACTCATATGAAAAACTTGTAAAAACTCAAAACTAGTAAAATCTAGACCTATATAGGTTACGGCTTATTTTTGTTTTGTCACAAGATTTGAATAAAAATGACTTGGTAATGAACATATGATTATGTACATATAATAACCTTTCTAAAAATCATGAAACCCTCCCATAATTAAATATAGCTGTGGGCTATAAAGTTCATTATTGAACTTATGATTAACTTGTAAACTTATAACAAGCCTAGATCACATTTTAAAACACCATGAATAAATATAGCCGTGGGCTATGAAGCTCATTTTGGGAGCTTGTGGTTAACTTGTAAACTTAAAATAAACATAGATCTCATATTGAAACCCCCTAAATAAAACATGTCGTGAGTTAGACACTTCATTTAGTGATCTTGATTAATTTTGTTGAACTTGTAATAAGCTTAAAAAAACCCTATATCTATGTGATACCTTGGTTGATTTTAGTTTTCCTTAGAGGACTAGTTAAGCCCATATAAAAATATAGTCGAAACTTAACTACGCCCAATAGGCCCAATAAATGTAGCCGTATGTTTTTAGGAGCCCATTAGGCCCATTTAGTGCCTTGTGAGCCCACTTAGCTAATCTTGAATTATTAATGGACTTAAAATGTGTTTAGGCCCATTAGGAAATCCTTAGCCCATTTAGAACAAATAATAGTTGTTAATGGACCTTGTAAGCCCAGTAAGAGTTTAGGAAGCCCATTAGCTTTTTTGGCACATTTAATAAGCCCACTTAGTGATTTTATAATTAAATAAAGTTTTTATATCAAGGATATAACTTATAAAAACTTTTGGACTAAAAATGTAAAATAATAAAGCCTAGGGGTTAAAACCGTGACATTTGTAACATATTTTAACAAAATATTAAGTACAAGGACTAATATTGTAAATATCCAAAAGTTTAGGGGTTAGTTAATTCCATTCGTGACTTATTTAAACCCTAAGGACCATTCTTGTAAATTCCTGAAAGTTAAATTGTCATTTTACAACTCTAAGGACTATTTATGTAAATAGTCGAAACCTTTAGAAGCCCAAGGGGCTATTTTCGCCACTTAATGAAAGTTTAAAACCTAATTACAACTAGAGGGACTATTTTTGCCATATCCCGGAAATATTACAAGCCCTAAGGACTAAAAGTGTAAAGATCTTAAAGTATACATTTAATAAAATATAGAGGGACTTGTTTTGCCTATATTCGAAACTTAAACAAACCCTAAAACCTTTTATTTTATTTACTTTATTAAAACTTAAATAAATCATAAACTATAAGGACTATTTAAGAAATATTGGAAACTTCAGGGACTTTAAATTAAATTAAATAAAATATTAATATTTTTATAAAACAATTTATATAAACTATATAAATTAAATGCAAGTATATTATAAAAGTAAAAATACTACAATTGTAAGTAAAATACTTTTACTTAAACAGTATTATTAATAACAAATTTTAATTGAAGTTATTAATACTTGTACAACGATGTATTTAACTAAAATACAGTAACATTAATAAAATGCCTAAAAACTGTATAAGCATGCACAGATATTTATCTGAAACTTTCTGCATTATTTTATGCATTTTACTAAGACTATACCATTATTTAGGTATTTGATTGTGTCGTGAGCATTTTATGGATTTCTTTTGATACACTGTTGTTACAGATACTAAGGTGAGTTTACGGCCCCACACAATATATTGACAAACTTTTAAAAATCCTTTATGGGGGAAAAACATGCAACTTGTTTTATAGACGTAAACTGAACTGTACTAAACTTTGATTACATTTTCCTATTGTAGAATTCCTCATGACCCGTGAATTGAAACTGTTAAAACTGTTGAACTGCCTGAATGTTATAAATAGATCTATTTGGGATTGACCATCCTCATCTGGGTGAGTCATGCTCATTGTGCCTTAGCCGGGACAACATGTGTTTATCATGTCAGAACTAGATAATGGGTGCCTTATTATAAGGTGAAGGGTCCTCATCTGTTGAGGGCTTAACGTGTCAGAGCCTCAGTTTCGGGCAATAGGAAATGTAGTTACCTTTAAGTATTGATGCTATGTGCGTTACTACTTCAGTGAATGTTTTATTGTCTAAATTTACTTTTACTAAACTTGTGAATTCACCAACTTTATGTTGACCCTCAAAGCATGTTTTTCTCAGGTAACTGAAGCAAGTACTTGGTGTGTATGAAGCCAAGCATCATGATAGACAGCATTATAGAGCTCATCTGGGGTTTTATAATTGGATAATAAACAATTTATTTTATAATGTCAAGACAATTTTTATAACAATCTACACTACTATTCATGTAATATTTTTTTGATAATCTTTTATCTAATGCTCTATGTACTATTTGCTATTGATCCACCTACGTAACACCCAAATATCACTTCCGCTGCATTTGACCCATTTGGGGGTGTCACAAAAAGCTTACCTTGGAAGGTGTTTTGCTATGAAAGATTTAGGGGAGGCTGCATATATTTTGGGATTCAAGATCTACTAATAAGTGTGAAAACACTTATCCTTTTACCACTTAATTATAATAATAACCAAGCCAAAACGTGTATTTTATGTCGTAAATGTCGGAATTATGCGTGGTTTGTGTTTTTGTTGTGATTTAGGATCAAAATGTGAAAAGGGAAGAAAACACGGGTTTCACGGGCTTTTATCGAAGAAAAAGACAAAAGACGAAGTCAAAAGATCAATAGTGCAAAAAGAACGGAAGTCCAAGGCCTATTCTGAAGATTTATCGAAGAAAAGTCTAAAGATGAAAGTTTAATAAAGTCGAGGAACTGAAGTATAATTAATGAAGAAATTACAAGACGAGTTTAATTAATGCTGAGACAAAGTCGAAAAAGTCGAAGAGTTTAGAGGACGAAAAGACAAGAAAGAAAGAAAGAATGAAGCTTCCAACACATGCTAACCTCCCTTCTCCCTATAAATAGAGACCTTCATCTCATTTTTATTCTTGTTGGCTATTTTGACAAACTAGTCTTCCAATTTAATTACTTGCACACTTGGTCAAGATCGTCCACTGCGATCCACTTGTTGCGATCGTGGTGGAGTACGATCCAAAACTTGTCCAGAGTACGATCTGGGAGTACGATCGTCACTGCGATCGCTTGTTGCGATCTGTGGCTACGATCCAGAGTACGATCCAAGGTACGATCGTGAGTTACGATCGTGACTGCGATCTAACTTTTGTCTTTGTTTTTATCTTATTTTTCCAAGCTTACTTTTCATTACGTTTTAATTTCCAAAAATTTCACGCTTCCCGAAATCTCTGTTTTTACCAAGTGTTTTTCTAGTAATTTTTAGTTTAATTTTTAAAGCTTATTTTTCCGCCATTTTACTTTAGTGTTATTTTAATCGTTTTTCTTTATTTTAAATTTCAAGTTTACATTTTTAATACATTGTCAAATTAATTTTTCGTCAAGTTTTAATTTTTGTCATTTAATTAATTAATTTTAAAGTTTTAAATTTTGCACAATTACTTTTTAATTAGTTTTAGCTTTAATTACCTGCCATTTACTTTAACATTTCGCAATTTAATTTCACTACAACGACCAAATATTCTTTTCCACCAAAAGACGACTAAGTCGCACTTAAACCAGTAATCAATTCGATTAGACATGCAATCAACGAACTTTTTTTAACTAAAAATCAGTTATTATCTACCGAGATAGATGAAGACGGTTAACTGGTTTATGTCAAAGTGCTTACATAGATAAGATTTTGAACAAGTATAACATGGATAATTCCAAACGTGGCTTTATTCCAATGCAAACTGATACAAAATTATCTAAAACTCAAGGAGCATCTACCCCTGCTGAGGTGAAACGCATGCAAAGAGTTCCTTATGCTTCGACGGTAGGATCAATCATGTATGTTGTTAGATGCCCTAGACCAGACGTTGCGTTCTCACAGAACATGGCGAGCCGTTTTCAGCAGAATCCTGGTGAAGCTCACTGGACTGCTGTTAAGAACATTCTAGGGTATGTTAGGCATACCAAAGACATGTTTCTGGTTTATGGAGGAGATATGAAACGAGAGCTCAAGGTCGCTTGCTACACTGACGCTGGATATCTGACGGATGCTGATGACACGAAGTCTCAGACTGGATATGTTTTCATATTGAATGGAGGTGCTATAAGCTGGAAAAGCTCTAAGCAGACCATTCATGCTATCTCATCTATAGAGGCTGAGTATATAGCCGTTTTGAAGGCTGTTAAAGAAGCAGTTTGTATTAGGAAGTTTATTTATGGGCTTGGTGTTGTTCCTACAAATAATGAACCTATGGAGATGTATGGTGACAATACCAGAGCCATTACTATAGCTAATGCTCCAAGAATAACTAAAGGTGCGAAACATTATCGTGCTAGAGTTCACTACCTCATAGAAGTGATTGAATTGTGTGATATTACACTGGAGAAAGTTCACACAAACGACAATTTAGCTGACCCCTTTACTAAGGCTTTAGACCTTAAAAAGCATTCAATGCTTTCGCATGATATTGGTTTGCTTCTAGCTAATAGTCTCATGTAATATGTGTTATGTTAGTATTTGGATAATTGGGATTGTAAGACAATTATTATTTTCTGATGAATAAAGATATTTGATGTTTGTTATCATTCATATAATTATTTTTGTCCTATATTTGTATGTTTAAATCCTTGAATATTTGATTATTTTAAACATGTCCATTGTCGGTTAGCAATATGCGAATATTTTCTACATTAAGACAAATATAAGTGTTGGTTATATTCTTTGAATATATTGTGGACGGTTCCAGCCAAACTCATATGTTATTCATAAGGGATACATATTGGACACCCCGAACTTTCGAATGTTACTTTTGGATCCTTGTCATAAGTAGGTTCGAATAAATGGTGATTAAGTTGTCCTTAGACTTGAGATGCAAACAAGTTTGAGCATGTGTGAATATCGCTTCTTGATTATATGTTAAATGCTAGTTCGAGAGAACTAGTTATAAAGGCTATAGTTGGAAGTGTTGTGAAGCAGCATCCACGAACACTTGTAGTCAATATAGAATTTGTTCCTCCACTTGACATAGTGCAGTGAAGTGCCACTGGATCCTTTCCAGGATTAATTAGGTAACTGTATGGCCGTACCCAAATTGTGATCAAGATGATTCTTGTTATATATGGACTATCTAAATTAATTTGATCACGAGAATTAAAATTAAAATTAAACTATATGGAATGAGATGATTCTTGTTATATGTTAGGATTATTACGTTTATTATTTATTATTAAACGTTTAATAAAAACTTCACTATTGATTAGTTAACGGTAGTTAAATTAATTAACGGGTTTAATTAATTTATCGTGATTTCGTTAATTAAGTTAAGGGACTAAAAAGTCGGGTTTTGAAACCCATTTGGCCATAGTCAGCCGAAATAATACCAAGGGGTATTATTGAAATTGTTTGGCTTTGTAATTAAGCTATGTGTGGGTTGGGCCTTGAATTTTTAGGAGGTGGAGACTGGTATATATACAATCTCCATATCTCACAATTTTTTGTCTCTCCCTTTTTGCTTGGTTCGTCCGATCGCAACACACACACATACAAACCATACTTTTTTTCTCTTAAACCCTAAAATCACTTAAAGGTTAAACCTTTATAAGATCTATCACCTTTTGGTAGTTTCTTGTAAAGTCACCGTAGATCACTAGATCTAGGTTTTGGTTCTCCCTTGTGGTTCGACGCATAGCAAACCCTAACAAGGGTTTTTCGATGATTTTTCCATGATCTTGTAACGTCAATAAACTGATCCTTACGTAATCCTAATTAGAGTTTTGGATCTAAGGTTTTTAGTTAAAAGATCTATTGAAGTGAAGTTACTACTAGCATCGTAGTGATTATTCGTTTGACGTGTTGTGTGAGCAAACGTTAGAGACAGTTATTTTACCGTTATAGTTCAAGATCAAGATATATTAATTGATTGCTTCAATTAATTCGAGGTAGGTTTTAAATTGTTTATTATTATGTGTTGATCATGATTGTTTATACTAGATCCATTCCGTTACGTACTCGTAGTTAATGGTTTAACTAGTTTTCAAATCCCAACAACTCATGGGCTCATACCCCTGTAACTCAGTAAGGTTTAGGCCAACACTTCAATACACTATGTTCTCGAGGATCTTTCATTAAAGAAAACAAAAAAAAATAGAAGTAAAGTGTTTCACCCTAATATTAGGATGAAACATTTTCCTTTTATTTCCTTTCAAATTGAACCAAATAATACTCTACTTTACTTTCATTTTTTTAATAAAATACTTAAGAATACAACTTCTTTTCACTTTACTTTCTTTTTATTTCCTTTCCTTTAATGAAAGATCTCGAGAACACTATAACCAACACTCTAATTTGCCTAGGTTTTTTATTGTGTTTTTGTTGTTTCTCTTGTCGTACACTTGTCTTGTTTCTTTCGTTTTTAAAAGAGCATTCAAAAACAGAAAATGAACAAATCATGATAGGTGTAACTAATATAGTCCCTCTTGCTTGATCTCGAATATAATTAAGCCGCACACTTAGTATTAACTGCAAAATCACATAGGCATTCGTAGAGGAATTATCTCATTGAAGAACATGCATTATATAAAGATGCCAATTGAAGCAGTGTTAGGTTATGTAACGGGTCAAAATGAGTCAACCTACCAATATCTTTTCTTTTACTGTTTCCTTTGGTTTATATGGAATGAAAGCATTAGATGACTATTTATAAATAATACCCCTTTAACACGTTATACATCAAACATAATAGCATGTTCCTAGAGTTTACGCTTTATAACAATAACTTGAACCTGTTTAGTATATAAGAAGAAGTTGGCACCATTAAAAATAATGAAAATATACATGAATTTCATAAACTCTACCTTTTTTAATAGATAACATTTTGACCAGTTATGCGTAAAGTTTAACATCAAAACTTAACTTTCAAACTTTGCCATTGAACCAATATAAAAAATTGGGTCACCTCAAGATAAGAATGTAAATCATAAATGTGTTTTTTCGAACCTGGGTAACATTGGTTCAATCAAGGCAACCGGTGTAGTTGGATCAAATTATTCCATTATGCTCCGCTATTGACTCTCCTTATGAGGTTTTTGCAAAAAGTATTTGCCAAACAAAAAAAATGAATATTATAAATGATATAATGCAACGACCATCATAGCTCTATATATAGAGATTATTTCAAGATAAGAACGTGCAGAACGCACAATAAACCTTTGCTAATACCCTGTTGTTTGTCAAAGTCGTCAGCTTTTACATCCTATAAAAGTCTCAAAATTTAAATATTTGAGTAGCCACAAAGTTGACGGAAGTCAAATGAGACGAACCTGAATCAATAATGAAGTTACATTAAAAGTGCAATATGCTTACACATGTAGTCTCCAACAGATAAAACTTACAAAATTCTTATTTACTAAACTATTTTTTAACAGGTATCAAAATTTACCTAGTATTTGAAAGTTTTTCCATTTATGTGGAATAAGATAGGTCTAAAAGGCCCCCATTACAATGTTTAACAGAAAAATTGCAAATGTAGCTGTAGAGAACATGTGACCTGATATGATGCAATCACATTATAATGCTTTTATTAACTCTTGCATTATACGTCTAGTAGACAACAATAGTATCTTTGTATCTTTGTAAGGGATCACGAAAGCGGTGTTTCACAACAATGGGCTGCAGGCAGTCAAAGAAACTCGTAGTTAAAGTTATTAGCTCATACATTAATCACAATACAGTTAATAACAATTGTAGTACATTATCATCATAGAATAAAAAGTATCCAAATACCTTTCTCAAAACCTAATAACTGTAAATATTTCTATTAGCTATATAATTGCATTAGTGAGTCACTGATTAGCTGTATAATTATGTCAATCACATTATATTTATAGTATACAAAGATAAGGTTTTGAGCCTATCATTCCTATAACCCTAACATCTAAAACCACCGATCCTAAATACTTATCATATTTTTGTCGTTCCAATAAAAAAACGACACCATCCTCACTACATATATCTTGCCAATAAATTCTATGGTGTCTCCTTGCTTGCTTACATAAATAACCACATGCCTTCTATTTTACCTTCCAACGTGATGGATATAAATAGGGTTTGTTATGCTTTGGCCTATGTTGGTCGACAAAGGGCAGCCTCCTTTTGGGTTTTTTGTTCTTTCTGTTTCCAGTGACCGTTTACTCAGAGAGTTTCTTTTCCCTATATTCCTTTTAAGTACTAAAAAAAATAAAAAAAAATTGTTAAATTTTCTTTTATGTCGAATCTAGGATATTAAGTTCCGAGACGATTTTTGTTGGTGTCGAATCTAGGGTAACAAGTCCCGAGACGACTTTTATTGGTGTCGAATCTAGGGTATCAATTCTCGAGACGAATTTTGTTGGTGTCGAATCTAGGGTATCAAGTCCCTAGACGACTTTTGTTGGTGTCAAATCTAGGGTATCAATTCCCGATACGATTTTTGTTGGTGTCGAATCTAGGGTATCAAGTCCAGAGACAACTTATATTGGTGTCGAATCCATGGTATTAATTCCTGAGACGACTTTTGTTGGTGTCGAATCCAGGGTATCAAGTCCCGAGATGACTTTTTTGTTTCCCTTTTTTATTATTATTGCTATTCTTCACAGGTTTTTGAAAGATATAAAACTCCACTGCCTTTGGCGATTTGTGGCCTCTTGCCAAGTTTATCCCCAGTTGGATCGAAGACCTCCGCTCCAACTGCGGGGGTGTATTAGATGTCATTGTTTGAATAATTGTAATTAGTATATTTTCCTAATTTAGATAATAATATATGTAATGCTTATCTTGGTGATGAGCTGTAGATTAGTGGCATTAGGCTGGAATCCAATCTTCCCATGTATATCTACTCGACTCATTTCATTGGAATGGACATGAAACACATTTATCATCTTACAGGTTTCAATGTAATCTAACATGGTATCGGAACTTTAGGTACAACCTAGCACAAGTTAGTTGTCCTCCGGTCATCGGTCATTCGCCGAATCGCCGATGATTCGGAGGATCCCACTTATTTTCTTTCGCTTTATTATTTTTCATAATAAGCTTCTTCATTTTTTTCCAAATAAACACATCTCATATTATGTTGATTAGCCAAACGATCAACAAGTTTTGTCTCATCGACACATCCTTTGTTTAACCGTTGGAGATCATTTTTGTTTTTCGCAAATAGTTGCTCGCAAAATTGCCGCTCCTACCTGAAGGCAAAGCAAGCCATGGCGTAAAAAAACGTCACGCAAAGGAGGAATCCGCAAGTAATTAACAACTATGCTGTTGAATACCGTTATGTTTACGTTCCAAAAGAACAACAAAGAAGATGCTTGAAGAAACAAAAAAAATGTGACTTTGCTCCAGTCTGAACGTTCGAAGACCTCCCGTTCACACTGTGATGGTGTATTAGCTATATAATTGCATTAGTGAGTCACTAATTAGCTGTATGATTATGTCAATCACAATTAGTTGTAGTCTAGTCAATGATAGGCTCAAAACCTTATCCTTGTAGACTATAAATATAATGTGATTCATTGAGAAATAATACACTATAAATCATTCTCATATTCTATATTCTAACATGGTATCAGAGAGTTATTAGAGGTCTAGGTACACAACCCACCACCAAAGAGTTATCCTCCGGTCATCGGTTTCTCACTGATGACTCGGAGGGATCCCGCTTAATTTTTTTCTGTTTTATTATTTGTCATCAGTAGCCTTTCTTTTTTTTCAAATAGATTCCAACATCATTGTCTCATCATCACTATTCTTGTTTTACGGCCAGAAATCATTGCCATTTTTCGAAATTAGTTGGTCAAAAAATGTCGCTTCTACCTAGGCAAAGCAAGCCATGACGTAAAAAAAACGTCACGCAAAGGAGGAAGTCGTAAGCAGTCAGCAACTATTCCGTCGAATACAATTATTCTTCTGTCTCAAAAAGCAAAAAAATGATCTAAAAAAAGGCTTTTGACATATGTTCCAGTTTGTCCGTCGAGGAGCCTGACGTTGAAACTACGGGGGGGGGGGGGGGGGGGGGGGGGGGGGGGGGGGTATTAGCTGGATGATTATAAATTATTATCAGCATTATGTGTATTTCCTTATATTGGTTTCTATGAAAAGTATTGAGTTGTATTTCTTTATATAGGCTCTAGCCTAACATTATATATTGTAATGTGTGTTGAGGAAATAAACACAGAAAACTATTCTATCATTCAATATTCTAACAATTTCAACATGGATTCCGGGGTTTATAATGATAATAGCAACCGTATGCACCTGAAAATGAACAACGGGTCTTATGGTTACGGTTGTCGCATCAGTACCATGATTTCAAGTAGATATGGACATATATGGGTAAGAAATAAAATACTCACTCTGCACACTCGACATTATTCCTGAGTTTTGGCGTTCAACGATTTTCATAATCAATACAACAACTATCTTTGAAAATACTTCCCAAACATTCCTATAATCAAATGCAACAACTACATGTTTAATAAGTATAATTTAGAGGGTGTTTGAAACAGCGTTGTCGACATAAAAGCTTATTGAAAACAACTAATTATTACTAAAACCTTTATTACTGGTTTTGTTGCAGCTGGTTATATGTCACATAATTAGCTACCGATCTCCGTAATGTCCAATTCAAAAAATAATTGCTACATTATGTTTTTATATACTACTGTACTTGTTTTCGTAATCACTAATCCCAAACATCCCTAATATATACATTTATTGTATGATTGTATCCTTACAACTAGGGGTGTCAATATTTTCGACCCGACCCGAACCCGACCCGACCCGAACCCGACCCGACCCGAACCCGACCCGAGCATATTCGGGTCGGGTTACTCGGGTTGAAATTTCAATTCGGGTTAGTCGGGTCAACCCGACTAACCCGAATTCGAAATCGGGTCGGGCATCGGGTAAAATATTTATGCTTAATTCGGGTTCGGGTCAACCCGATTGACCCGAATAAGAAACTTTTTTATTTTTTTTATTTTTAAAATTAAAATTAAATATAATTTCTATTAAAAAAATTAAAAAAATTTTTTTTTTTTTTATATTTTACCCGTAGTCGGGTTGACCCAAACCCGAATAGACCCGACCCGAGTAGACCCGACCCGAATAGACCCGAACCCGACTAACCCGAGTTTAACTCGGGTCGGGTTCGGGTAAAATATTTTTACCCTCAACCCGAATTCAATCCGACCCGAATAACCCGAACCCGACCAACCCGACCCGATTCCCACCCCTACTTACAACAACTTTTTACACATAAACAACAACAAACATTTGTAAATAAAGATTCATGATATTTTTCACTTGTTCAACCCATAACAAAATTACAAACGCCAACTTTTACAGCCAGGGACGGAGCTAGGGGTTCCCACGGATGCCCGTGACCCCTATGCATTTTTTCTGCGTAGTGTTAATTTGCGAAGAAAACGTCGGTTTTTTTAAATTTATCTTAAATGCACCCAGTTAATCGGAACGTGTTTTCACTCTTCGTTTTATTTTTTACATCTGTTATATTACGGTTCAAAAAATTTATACACCCAATCATATTTTATCCTAAATTCGTCCATGTTTACAGCAATTATTTGTATACCAAATACCTTCAATAAACACCTCGTGATGCTTCATTATCTCCATCTTAAACACAATAAAAAAGTTAATTCTTTAAAAAAGTAAATGTCATCAAAATAAAAGCAATGACATGATTGGCATCATACAAATCATCAACTAATCAATGAAACAAACCGTAAATTAAAGAATCAATGGAACCACGACGGAAAAAAATTCGATTTTTTTAAATGATCGTACCTTTGTTCGTCCCATTTTTTGTGGTTTGTGAATCATTGAGGATTGATCACTTATTTGATCACATAATTATTTCGATGTTGATTGTTTGATGATGGAATAGTTACCTTCACCGGTTTTGGCATAGTATCTTAAATTATTTCATTGTATTGCTCCTCCGCTCTATCATCTATACATAACATAATTAGACAAGAGTTCGAAGAAGACATTCTTTTGCTTGTATGTTATTGGACGACTTGACCTACTAACCATTAACATTTGCTGTTCTAAAAAAAAATTAGCCCGAATGCAATACATTAGAGAAACAATATTATTCTGCAACGCATTAAAAAGATCTATTTAATTTGAAATGCCACGATTGTATTGAAAACACTTGAGAGTAATCTTTAACATAATGGGAATTTGAACTATCCGTGCCCTTATCAAATTGCCAAAGAGTACGCACATAGAACAATCGAGAATCGACATATAAAAAACTACATTCGACCTATTAATTAAAGATTACCAAATAAACTATAAATTACACAACGTGTAGAGTCATTAACACACTGTTTACTTTTCTAAATTCCACCTATTAATCAAATACTCTTTTAATATAAATTGTCAATGCACAACTTTCTTGGGACCATTTTTTTATCGACATTTTTCAATTTAATTAGCATCACACAAGTGTGTTATTGTACCTTACCGAAGTTCATGGATCCTAGGATCGAATATGCTTGGATATATCCCCCATTCAACATGTGGTTTGCAAGAAAACCAATTTTTAGTATCATCATAGTACAGTATTCATTTTTACTTATAGTTTTAATAGTTTTAATAGTTTTGTTCTATTAATATGTAGGCGTAAAACTATAGATGCGTTGTTAGTACTAAGTACACACTCTTAATTAACTTCACTAAAAAACTTCAAACTATGAAAAGAAATCCTCAAAGCCTATGAAATTAACGCATGTGATGATTAATTAATAGTTAACCCAATAAATCTATATATTTCAAGGACACTCGCTATATTTTTAAATATTATTGATTTTCAATGTAAAAGTTAGTGGCAAAACTTGTTGCTCATTTGTCTTTTATATTATATAAATTTTAATTATTCAATAAAAATAGTCTGGTGACTTTGTATAAAAAAAAAACTCACATATAATCTAGCTAAAATCTTCTAAAACATGACCTAGTATGCATTAATGTTTTTACCGCAATATAAATAGTTACAAAATGAATTAAGATGAAGATTAAAAACACACTTTGATGGATTGAGTTCATTTAAAATAAATCAATTAATTTTTCTAAAAATTAATATTATATCAAAAAAATTCGTAAATGTCTCAAGCACCCACAAAACACTATAGCTCCGTAGTCCCCGACGCTACGTGTCATGCCAGTTTGATGTTTTAATTTTTCTACATATATAAAAGCTGATCATGAAAAGTATATGTAACTAAAAAAGCTAATCATTAGAGAAACAAATATAAAAGCATTACGTAATTTAACTAGTGAAAGCATCATGTCATCGGATATTGTCAAACATATATGTAGGTTGCTTCACGTTGTTGTGTATATACATATGTAGTCTTTATATAACATTGGTTTATTTCTCATTTTGAACCAACACCATTTCCAAATATGCCAAATCTGATATTACTCATACTCTCCGGCTTCATTCTCTTCTTCGGGCCGCACCATGCAGCGCCAGATTTCATACGACAACCGGCTCGACCCATTGTTAACATCCCTCGTGATCGCCCCGAGTCTCATCCTCAACAGGTCTTTCTCTCACTCTCTCTTTACGATGATTTGAATTAATGCATGCAATTTATTGTAAATTTGATAGAATTTAGAAAAGATGTTGTGATACTGATTCATAATTTGTGAATTGGATTAATTATTTTACAGAAAATTTCTGTAAATAGGGATATCTGATTGGCAGTTCAAGAGGTGTTTGAGATTGCTTACTGTGTGTTTTTCTGTTTAAAACTCTAAGAATAAGATGTTTTAAAAACTACGTATGCATGTGCTAGTGTTTGATTTGCTTAATTGTTTTGTAACAATGCAATATCTAAAAGTTATACTAGCTTAAGATAATTTTTCCAACCAAAGTTAAATTAAAGATTTTATGTTAAGTATAAGTGTAGAAAGTAAATTTTATTTAGTACTATAATAATACGAAATAAGCACGTCTAATTACTTTTTGGCTTGACAAATACTCCGTATTACTTTGGATGAAAAGAATATGTTAATAAGAAATCCGAACAACCTCTTAACTTATTCTTAACTTTGTATCATAAATTTTACATGCTGTTGGATAAGGTGTAATCAAAAAGAGAATGGGAAAAGATTATTACGATTGAATAAAGAAATGTTGTTTATTTATGTTTATAGGATGTAATAAAATATTATAAGGAATCATTTATTATGTCAAAATCATTCTTTAGATGTTTTTTTTTTTTCATTACATCTTATAATGCAATCAAAATTACATAAAAATTTATTATTAACTAACCACATTAAATACACTTTATATCATAAATGGTTAATTTAATCTTTTTTATTATCGATTACATTAAGGTGCTGTTTGTTTATTAAGAGGCTCTGAATCTGATTCCCACATATGAATCTTCACATCTGAATCTGATTATTCGGTAAAAATGTATGAATCTGATTTTCATCTGAATCTGAATAAGTGGTTGATAAATCTGAATCTGAATAAGATGTTGAGAAATCTAAATCTAAATCAACTATAATTTTTACAATTTAAATATAATACGAGTGCATTCACACAAGAAATAAAATTTATTAGATATAAGATATCAAAATTTATACTACGATTTATTTAAAGCTAAAAGCCTTTTAAACAAAACATGCACTCTCATGTGTATTTGACTAAAATAAATGTGTCGGAGTTTAAATCTATCTTTAAACAATAAACTGAATCGATCATTCAAGAGCAAAATATGAATCATCACAAAGCATATTATAAACTCTTTATCTAGCAAAACACATGCAACGATTATAAAAACAAAGGTAAAACAAGAAAAGAATGAAAAATAACACCAAAATAGAAAAAATATAACAAAAAAAAAGTAACAAAATTAAGAACACGAAAAATGATATTAAGAGGTGTTAAGACATCCCCTATACATCGTTCAATCAGACGTTTATGCCTCTTACTGCCTCTTAATGATCAGAAAAAGCAAACGCTCTGAACACTAGGTTGCTCTTACTGCCTCTGAATAAAATGAAAAAAAAGAAACAATCTTAATGACTCAAATGTTTGACTGTATTTGGCTGAGTCAGATTAATATGTTGTTAAGAGGCATTTCTTAAAAAACAAATACCACATAAGTCTTCTCATACAAACCAAACATGATTAACAACCGTAATGAATAATTGCATTATATTATTCATTCCATTGCTGCCGTGCATTTCATTCCTTAGACATTTCATTATATCGTACCAAACGAACCCTAAAGTCATATAATACAAACATGATCTATAAATTTTTCACATGTTACCAATATGATGTTAAAAATATCATTATCATTAACCAAACTTATTGATTACCAGTTATTATTACCAACATCACCTACTAGTCCTACGTGACACAAGTTAAAATAACGAGCTTATTTTATTATAGCAATGGTAGTCCTTAATACACGCATACTTTAAATTTCGAGTTCAAAAAAATTATTCTTATATTTTCGAGAAATTAGAAAAAATCATTTTTTTATTAAATCGTTTCTAAAAATTTGAAAAAAAAATCTGTTTTATTTTTCGAAAATAGTTTTAAAGTTAAAAAAACAAAAAAAAAAGAACTTTTTCATTTTTAACGCAAATGTTAATAATAACTAAGCGTTTTTCTTCAATAATATTAAGAAAATTCTGATATATTTTAACAATTTTATGCTTTTTGAAAATAAAAATTAAAAAATTTAATTTAAAAAAATTAAATTTTGTAACCCTTAAAATAAGTTGGTTTTATCTTATGAAAAGATAACATGTATAAAAACATTTTAAAAAAACAATTGTTTTCTTTAAACCGCTTAGTATTTTTTTCCTTTTTTAAAAATAAATTCGAAGAAAAATGCGCAAAGATTTAAAATTTTTTAACTTTAATATATTTTCTGAAATAAAAACACGAATTTGTTTTGGGAAAAAAATTAAACCCTTTTTTTTAAAAGAGCTTTTTCTTTAAAAAATTCAAATTTTGGGTTAATTACAAACGATCGTTAGTATAAAAGACTAACGTTGCAATAATAAAACAAATGCTCGTTACTTTAACATGTTAGTAATATTAGTCGGTTAGCAACAAGTTTAGATGATGATAATGGAGTATTATTGCCACCATATTGATAACGTGTGCAAATTTTGTAAACCACTTACTATTCTACGGCTTTAAGCCTAAATTTTAATACATTCTGGATTAGTGCCAAATTAAATAAAATGGTTTTTATTAACGATGAACAAAAGAATTAAATCGGATTAGAATCGAGAATTGGACCAGAATAAAAAAGAACTGAACCAAAACTTGAAACGTAGGTTCCGGTTCCAGTTTTTTATTTTAAGACTTTTTTGTTCTTGGTTCGAATTTATCAGTTCTCAGTTCCGAAACCAAATACCCATTAATTGTAAAACATTATAACATTTATATTTACGAGACTCAAAAACCCGATTTCATACGTAATATAAAAGCCCCGATGAAATCGCTTGTCAACGTCGATTGTGGAAGCTATAATTATCATCTAAGATTTGGCGTGAAAGTCGAGAACACAAATTAATCTTGGGATGATGTTGATAATTTTATAGAAGATGATGAAATTGTGAAAGATATGGAAGAAAATTAAAGAAGGTAAGCAGAAGAAAGACGTAAAAGACAGAAACATAAATAGTTCAAGTTATCTTGTTGGACAAATTTTGTAGTTATTTTTTTTTATTTTTATGTTATGTAATTATTATTGTAAATGCTTAAAAGAATTATTATTTTGTATTTTTTTTTATTTGCTTAATTCATTAGTGAATTTGTTATTTTTACAGAAAATCGGTTTCTATAAGGGTAAAATCATAAAACCGGACTAAGAACTGGAACCGAAATTAAAAACCAAAAAATATATATGACTCGGTTCTCAATTCTTAATTTTTCTCTAAATTTGGTTCTCAATTCTATCAGTTTTGGGTTCCAGTTCTATTGATTTCAAACTCATTTTCATAAAGTAAAATTTTCTATAAATCACATTATTCTGAATTTCTTTTCGATTTAAATCCTTTCAAGTGATCTCTATTCTAAATATGCGAAGGTATTAACCACACGAGAGTCCCTTTTATTAAGGCTTAAGATTACGATATTATGCTGGTTTTTGTTAAGCCATTAATTTTCTTTTCTATAAACATGTACATTATATACTCTTGTAAACATTTTAAAGTTCACAACTAGTCTTAGAATTAGCTTTACTGCTTTAGCTTTACATAATGTTGAATTTTTGTATGCAGTGTAAAACTATGTTACTACTACTTCTTTAATGTACTTATGGCGAAACAAATTATAGTATTGTACGTATGTAGTAATTGACTGGAAATCTTAATGGTAGTTACATGTTTTTTTAGGTGCATGTGTCATTAGTTGGAAAGAATTACATGAAGGTTTCATGGGTGACTGATGAAAGCAATGTGCCTTCTATAGTCGACTATGGGAAGAATACAGGAAACTACGACTCATCAGCCACAGGAGAAACTACGTCATACCGCTATTTTTTATATACTTCCGGTGAGATTCACCATGTCACGATTGGACCATTAGATGCAGCCACCACATATTACTACCGTTGCGGTGGCTCTGGCCCGGAGTTTAATTTCAAAACTCCACCCGCTAGCTTCCCCATCGAGTTCGTAGTAGTTGGTAAGTAACTAGGTATCATCTATATGTTTATTTTGGCTCCAATATGCATATGTTTTCATCGATCAGGAAGCTATTTTGCTTTTGAATAGACTATTTTGTAGAAACTGTAACGAACGTATATGCTGGAATTAGGTGACCTTGGACAGACCGAGTGGACGAGCTCAACTTTGGACCATATTAATGCAAGCAACTACGATATTTTGCTCCTTCCTGGAGATCTATCTTATGCAGACAGGCTACAAACACTTTGGGACTCATTCGGGCGGTTGGTTGAGCCATATGCTAGTCAAAGGCCATGGATGGTAACTGAAGGGAACCATGAACAAGAAATATTCCCAATCATATACCCGCAAGGGTTTGACGCCTACAATGCACGCTGGCCTATGCCTTATGCGGAAAGTGGCTCTAAATCAAACCTCTATTACTCGTTTGATGTAGTTGGGACTCACATCATTATGTTAGGTTCATACGCCGATTTTGGTATTGGTTCTGATCAGTACAAGTGGTTAGTAAACGACTTAACTAAGATTGATCGATCAATAACACCATGGGTTCTTGTCCTTGTTCATGCGCCTTGGTATAATTCAAATGAGGCACATCAGGGGGAAGGTGAAAGTATGAGAGTAGCAATGGAAGACTTGTTGTATAATTCCCATGTTGATATGGTTTTCGCCGGCCATGTTCATGCATACGAACGATTTGTAAGTCTTTTGGTGTTCACTATTATTTCTAAGTTGGTGTTATTTGGTACAGTAAACATAAAACAAAACAAACTGCCTACCTTTTACCAATGCCTTGTCTTCTGTTGTTTCAGACTAGAGTTTATGACAACAACATTGATCCTTGTGGACCAGTGTATATAACCATCGGAGATGGAGGAAATAGAGAAGGTCTCGCCACGACGTATGTTTTTAAGAGCTCTAGCTTCATTAAAAACATTAGAATCATATGCTATATGCTATTCTTGACACTTGTTTTATGTGAACTCCAGATACCAAGAACCTAACCCTTCAATTTCGCTGTACCGAGAGGCAAGCTTTGGACACGGCCGATTAAGAATAATGAACGAGACACATGCTCATTGGTTATGGCATCGCAACAATGACTCCGCCTCAGTTGTGGCTGAAGACATTTGGTTTGAAAGTTTGATCTCGTCACGTTCATGTAGCCCGAAGACCAAAGAAAAAGTACCCCAACACGATGAGCTATGACCTTCTTACCACCATTTACTTATGTTAGCTGTTCTTTCATGAATGTATAGATTAAACACATATACCATCAACATTGCTGATTCTTTGTTAGACACTGAAAACAATATATTTGTTACTGTATATATCATTTAAGGAGCAAAGTTCTAATATCCTGTAGGATACCGTTTCCAGTGGTATGAACTATGAACTATTTATGAACATGTTTTTTCTTCCTTCCCGAAAGTGTCTCGTAAAAATAAATTTGTATTCATACGATGACAAAACTGTTCCAATATCTATCGAGCCAAAGGCGAATCTGGCAGGTTTCCATGCAATTGGCGAGACTCGTCCAAATACAGCATGTGTGGGGTAAAGAATATTTAAAGGTACAAGAATATGAGCCAGAGGTTATGAACATTGGTCTTGAAGGGCTTGAGTAAGTGAAGTAAGAGATGGATGAATCCGAGCGGTTCTTATTGACCGTGCTACACTTCTTCCTCTTTCATATTCTTCCCCCAACGGCCACCTTGGTCTTAAATCAAGCTGCATTTCATATATTACAAGTGTCATAAACAAATCAACTTGATACATATTATTCAGGACGACATGAAATGCACCAAGTTGAACATGTTTCTAAGTGTTAACTTAACAATAGAAGAAGCGATATGAACTCGGCTCCAAACAACTGAAGTTTAATACGGGTGAAATCAGGTCAGGTCTGCATGGGTTCACAGAAAATCATATAGTTTCAAATTTTTATCAAATAACTAAGATAGTAGTACGTGATTGTTCCATGTAGGCCACTTTAACCGAGCTTCAATATTGTTTCGGTATTGTATTTTTTTCCTTTAAAACCTGCAAACTATATTCCTATACATACTTACATATGTTTCACTTCCATTTCAACTTCAAACAGGAAAATTTGTATTAACAGATGAATACTGAGCAATTGAGGCGGGTTAATGTAATAATGTTTTAGTAACTACGATACACCTAGATAACTGGGCTTATTCATTTTGCTAAATTACCAGAGACAGGACATGTACCCAAATTGATTAACAATGTTCTCAAACCAGTGGTACAAGAGGGAAACATGCTAACCTGACAGCCGTCGGGTTCAATCGCAGGAGGTGGAGGATCAAACCTTCCCAAGCGAAAATTCTCAATGCCAGTCCAGGCAATCATTACGCCTAAAAGAGAGAATAACATAATAAATGTGATGCCACATATTTATTCTCAGTCTGATTGATTATACATATAAAAAAAATACAAACAGCATACCATTGTCAGTGCAGAGACTTGGAGGAGGGCAGACAAGTTTAAGAGAGTTTCTTGCAACAACCTCGTTCAGCCGGGCCCTCACATACTGATTCGATGCAACACCGCCTGAAACGACCTACATAAAGCATAACATATAATATGTTTTAATTGTAAACCATGCAATCAAACTAAACAAATTTGCCAGAAATGTAACATAATATATCAATTTTGCAACGTTGGGGATCCACTGTCCACTACTTTTTCGCTCACTTAAAAGATAATATAGGTTCTAATTTACAAAATACAAAAAGGACTATGGAATTTTTGTCAAAACTGAAATTTTTATAAGAAACCTCTGGGTATCAACTTACGCTTTCGCTCTTTATTTGTCAAAATTTGAACTTTCATTCCATTTTTGGTCAAACCTTAAACTTGAGTTTACCTTAAGAAAGTGGTTGATACCTCACATTGGCAAATTTGGGTATCTTATGTTACCTTTCTTGGCAAATTTGCCATTACAAATCTGGGAGACTGATACTACAAAACAGTACCAAATGTTTAATTGAAGGTTCGATCTCTAATGCCCACTGAATAGCTCGTTCACACCTTTCTTCTAGATGCAACACTGCCACCCTCTGCATTGACGTAGATGGAGAAGAAGATACGAATGAGTAAAATTATGGGGTATATAAGAAAACTTGATCAATGAAATTATGCAGAGATTTACTAATTATAGTGACGTGTGCATTTTATGTCACCTGGAAGGAGGCAGCAATATCAGCCCGTAAGCCTTGATCTTCAATACTTGCAGAAGAAAAGGGGATCCCAGCATTACTGCAAGAAAGATTGTTTGGATGAAAACTTGTAGAAAATGGAGAAACGTGATTATTCTACACTTCAATAACACTAGGTTTTCTCATAAAGATTGTTTTTTAGATCAATCACATACATGTTTTTGGATTCAATTGCAAGCTTCACTTGAGTCTTTAGACCAGCATACGAAAAGTTGCAATCTTTATGCTGTTTCATTGGAACCTGAACCGAGGAAGGCACACATGTAAGTATGCAAATAATTTTATAAGGACTTTATAAAAATACTATACATGCTCCTCTCAGACACACTTACAGAGAATTTTACAGATTTAGCATCACCCCGTCGAGCAAGCTCTTCTATGGCAGGGCCCCCACTCTTCCTCAAATCAAGGCCAAGCCATTTTGCTGACTTGTCATATGCCTCGCCAATTGCATCATCAATGGTGGTCCCAAGTTGTAAGTATTGGCCAAGATCACGTGCAAGAACTATAAGGTTATGTCCTCCTAAGAAACAAAGAAAAAAAAAGAGAGGATTAAGTTTAGTAAACATAATCGAGGTCTCTGGACTCTGGAAATGTCAAATACCGTTTATTTCAGCCGGTCATTTCATGGCGATAAAGACTGATGTTAAAACAATAGATTTTAATTTTACATCCCACACCCTGAAGTCCTGAACTCTCAATGATATAAGAGAATGGAAAAGATTTCTGAATTGATGATTGTTTAATATTAGTTATTTATTTTTTAGTAACATTTTCATAGTAAAGTATGGTAGTTGCATACTAGATGAAGAGATCGCAAGTACTACGCAATTCCGAAATATTGGTTAATGCAGATGACAAGTTCCAAATTGCTTACAGCATAGTGATATACAGTTCTTTTCCCAGTTAAAACTTTTATTCTGTTTATTTGGCCTTGATATCCAAAAAATTAAGGTTCCTAGATAAGTCCGATGTTCATTTCCTAATGCTAATAACACTTGTTTCAGTTTGTTTATAACCTCTGCTTAACAGTTTAAAGCAAACAAGGGATAATGATTAATCAGATCCTACTTCAGAGTAGTGGAACAGTGGTTAGTACATCATTATACCTGAGATAAGAAGAGCCATAAAAGGAAACTGCAAATCTTTGTCACACAGCCTAAAAGAAGAGAAAAGATAATATTAATAATTTGTTATACCTTTCGAGTACCTAACAAGGATGTACAAGAACAAGTACAAGCACAAGCATGCCGAGTTTAGAATTATTAGCAAACATGATTAGGCTAGACAATATGGAAACACTAGTAAATGATGGGGCCTAGAAGCAGGCAGTCGTAAGTAGACTGAGACAGCTTTAAAAAAGAAGTGTTATATAGTGTTGTGAAATCTTGACGATCAAATGATGAGAATGTTCCGACATTAAAAGTTGACGATTATTTAAATTTAGTGATATCTAAAAGGGGAATTACTTATTTGACTGGAGGTTAACAGAATTATCAGATGGAGTGGAAGCTTCCAGTGGTGAAAGTGGATCAGCTAGAGTGATGCAAGTAAAAAAGATAAGTTGCTCCAAAAACAGCTAACACATAATTATTACTGTAGAACACAAGACAATGAGGGCCAATATGTATGTCACCTTTTTCTCGCATGTTTTTCTGTTTTGCTTTCTAAAGTAGGTGGATCATGGTTACCCTTTAAGCTATAGTTATCATAATATCCACCTACTCCCCAAAAAGTTGCAAAAGACAATGTGGAAAACTGAAAAAGTAAACAGAGTGACCCCCTTGTTTATTGGTAAAGTAAAACATTTTCATTTGACACTTGGAACTTGGAAGCAATAACTATGCCGATTGTAATGATATAAGAAATCTCGGGATCCACTAGGTGTATCATATGTAGGTTCAACAAAGAACAGTGTATGTGCATACCCATAACAAGTGATCTTATCTTTTCTGGAATATTTCTATGTAAGGGAATTCTGTCAAAACAAGATTAGTCATAACTGCCTTTACTGAATATAAGCAAAAAGTAATCAACAATAGTAAGGTGGTAAACATCGTCCAGCAAGATCTGTCGCTGTCTAAATTTTTACTAGCCCACTAGTAAAACATCAAGACTTTGCAACACTTGTTACAAGGCTATATGATATCAAACATTAACACTGAAACCTTATCAGTGTATCATGTCATGAGAATCTTGTTGATAACAAACATGGCACTTTTTGGTCTAAACCCCTATATCTGGTAGATTGATCCTTCTTAATCGTTGTTAACCACTGACCTAAGTTTCAAATTCTTATATGACACATAAAACTGTTCAAATTCTTACTAGTTACAACTTGACTCAAGTTGCAAAGGCCGAAGCATTATACAAAGTGGGAAAATAAAAACTAATTATGGGCGAGTGGCAGTATTGACTTTTCAGCAAAGCCATGTAAGGAGTGAACAGACATATAAGAGTCAAAACCAACATTCAGAAGATAAGCAAACGAATCTAACTCGCATATATATAGGAATTAGATTCGTGAAAAAGCTTAACTTGTTTGGGCCGTATACTGTTATATTTACTGTATAGCAACATCAGAAAATAGTTATAAATAAGGCGTACCTAGCTACTAAAGCATGAGCTTCCATGTGATGCACACCAACAATAGGCAACTGGTAAGCAGCAGCAACGTTTCGAGCTTTCTGCACCCCAACTTCAATGATAATTTAAAATGGTATTAATAGCTTGGCCTCTAACAAAAGTACAGGGAGAATGAGACTTGCTTAATGATAGACATTAAATATAGTAATCTTAATTCTTAAATATCTACATTTTTACCAACTACTAACTTTAGGCATGCATGATGCACATACTCGACAGTATACCGTCTGGCACAAGTAGAAACGGTTGTGGTTATAACTTTTAAAAATGGGCTAGTGAGCAAGAGCTATGGATCATCTCATTATAACATCTCGTGTCATTATATATGAGAGGTGGCAATATGAATTCTTCTATAAATGGGTCAGTTTGGGTTGTGTTTTAACTCAAGCGAGTAAAACTAAAAAAAAAAGCTATGAGGAGAACATATCAAGCTAGAACAAGCTATGAATTAATTAATTCAAGTGCTTAGATAACAACAGCAACTCAAAAAATGAGACGTACCTCGCAGACACAGACTAAGTCCAGGACCGATTGTAACTGCAACTGCAGAAAGATCAGCCTCAGTCACGTTAGCTTTATCAAGTGCATCTTGTACCACCTAAAGCATAACATAAGAGAACAGAAGTTAACATCGTTTACAAATATTATTTTGATTTAAGCCTACGAACATTACAAACAACCAGTAAGTTGCTATCGATAATAACTCTCTGGTTCTGTTAAACTGTTTCTATGTGATGCAAAGAATTGATGAATCGATCAGATATAGCTATATATTGAATAAAGGCCAATCAATAAATGTCATACCTGATCAATCACCTGAGAATGAGCTTCTTCTGCCATTTTAGGAGCGACTCCTCCATACTTCGCAAGCAGATCTGCCTTGACAAACATACATTAGAATATTAGAAGGGTGTGTATAAAAACATTTTTTCATGATTAGCATGTCCATATGCTTAAAAACCAATATGTCGCACACACTAAGCAGAACACATGACCACGAAAGTGACAGTATTGCCACTTAGCATCATGACATCTCAAGTTGATTACATAATGCTTAGGCATTGCAACTTCCAATTACACTTGTATTCATGTTTGGTTCAATTCCTGTTTTATTCTGTTATTTGGTAACATCTCATAATATTTACTCGTAGGAAAGCTTATATCATACGTAATTCATAAGACACGTTAAGCATAGTCGACTTTAAGCATATATACTAATTGAGTTTAAAAGAGCTCCTCGCAAGGTTCAAGAATAAAAGAGAAAACCATTTCATAAGCTACTCATACTCTTTTCACAAAGCTACTAATACTCTCATCCAAATCTACTAACTATTTTCTAAATTCAATCCAAATCCATCAAGTTTAACACAAAAAGGTTTAATCTAGGGTTGACTATTTGGTACAGGTAGCATGCTACATAAGTAATTCAAGAGGAGAATTCATAAATCCTTCACATTCCTTGTTACGAAACACAACAAATTCCAGGAACCAACATCACTGCTATTCCCTTAGTTACATCTTACAACGGGTGTGATTTGCAGAACTAGTTGGAGCTGAAGGCTAGAGCTTATTAGTAAAAGCTACTTTAAGTCGCTTATTTTTCAAAAGCTCTCTTGTGACCACGGAGGTTTACC
Source organism: Glebionis coronaria (assembly GCA_025667525.1). Taxonomy (NCBI): domain Eukaryota; kingdom Viridiplantae; phylum Streptophyta; class Magnoliopsida; order Asterales; family Asteraceae; genus Glebionis; species Glebionis coronaria. The sequence goes on along the minus strand of CM046881.1, from coordinate 424,434,035 downwards.
TGCCCGGGCTATCCAAAAAGGTAGTCGCCCTGGGATTAGTTGGCTTGCAATGTCGAGTCGGAAACACAGGTAAACCAACAAAACAAAACAAACAAACAAACAAACAAAAAACAAAACCGAAGCTTTTCTGTAAAAAAAAAGTAAGCTTAGACTCCCGTTACCTCCTATACGCCCAGTGCTCTAACCATGCCCTTAAAATTAGGCCTACCTATCTTGATAAACAAAATTATCGTCTTTTCACTTATAAGAGAAGATGAAAATCAGCTATATATAATAGGCCTGGAATTACAAAACTAAAAAAAAACACCAATGTGATTACTAAATTACAAAAATATACAATCTATCAGATTCTTATTAAGATATATTGGGCCGTCATGTGATTTTCGGCGGCCCTAGGCAAAAACAGCAAGGAGGCCCTGTTACACTTGTAAACTAAAGAGAAGTTGCATATAGAATTGAATTATATCGCTGATATATGATTAATAAAAATGTGGCACGTTTTAACTAAGACCCTGTGCAACGGCACCTATTGGCCACCCCTCGGAGACCCCTATAAAAGCAACCTTTGGTTTGCTTGCAGCTGAGGCGGTTGAGCTACTTAATATAGTTGAACGGGTTATGGACAGTCCGGTTTGTTATCCAACACTATGTAAATAAATTTATATGATGATTGACTAATAAATGAATGATTATCTGGAAACAATAATATACCTGAGAAGAAACAACTTGACTAAGAATTGTACCATCACTTGTAACCTGAAAACAGAAACTCATAAATACTAGTAGTATTTCATTTTTCGCGAAAAACGACATCATTTTGTATCGAAAATAGAAAAGAATAAACATACAACAGCAGCAGCAGTGTCATCGCAGCTAGTCTCAATCCCCAAAACAACCAAATGATCCTTAAAAACATCATCACTAGACCTTAATGTTGTGGACATGTAACTAGCAGATGAAAATGAGGATTTGAAAGTAGTTTTTTGTGGTATTAATTTTAGTTTTAAGAGTTTAATTGTATTATGGTGAGCGTGTGATAAACTTGTGAATGGAGGAAATAGGCGGGAAATTGTGGTTAATTTTGAGGATATTGCTGTTAAGGATGACATAATTTGGTGTTTTCCTGCTCATCGGCTGTGTCTGTGTTTGTGTTTCTTGAGACTTGAGAGGGAGAGGTGGAGTAGGAATATGGGTTGGGCCTTTTCTATGGGCTAAATTCTATCTATAATTATTTACCCAAAATTGTTTCAATTTACTTTCTAACAATAACTTTATCAAGTTACCTATTCGGATTGACCACCAGTTGACGGATCACCTTCAATTCAACCCAAATATAACTATTTATTACTACTATTTCTTGTTTTCTTTTTTTAGTTACTACTAGCAGGGTACCCGCGCGATGCGGCGGCGGGTACCCTGTGACTAAATTTTCTTAAGAGTGAATGTTATTTGGTTATTCGTCTTTCATAGCAATAATTTATGGATGACGATAGTTTTCGCCTAAAAACATGTCTCAAAAACGTAATTTTGATATACGGATATTATTACGTGTGGCGTATATGTAATATGTAATTAATATGTGTAACTTTATTTTCGGAACTTAATTAAGCGCGAGAATTGACATAACCTTTTTGAACATTTGAATGAGAAGATCAACCTAAAAGTGGATTATACATATGATTGCAAGGAAAAAAAAAGAAAAATATGATAGATGAGATTTGTATAATGTGTTGTTTTGCTTGTAAATTATGGTGATGGGGTGTTTAATTGTATTATTAATTATGCTTTAATTAAGTATGATTAAAAACTTTGTATATATTAGATATATAAAGTTGTACATATGCATTAAAATCTTGTATTACTTAAATTTTATTTTCTTGGCTGCACTAATATGTTGTACATTATTTTTTATTTGTGGTACTACTCAATTTTTGGTTTTAAATGAAGAGAGATGGTCTAATCTCTTTTATAAGATACTATGATTTCTCGTGCATGTACAGGCTTACAAATAAATTAAATTTGTTTTAATATCTTTGTTTAAAGACGGATATATAAAAAAATTAATATTTTTAATGTTTTGTAATTGTAATATTCGTACAAATAATAATTATGCATGCAGTTATACATAAAAAAAATTATTATGTATTAATATTAGTGTTTAAATAAAGTTTTTGAATTTTGTATGTTTAAAATATAAAGTGTAAGGAGCATTTATTTGTATTTTAAAATTATTGTAAAAATATGAAAAACTATATGTTTCACTTAATTCTAACTAATTTATTTAAAATTTAATCACTAAAGTTTTATTAATTACTTCTCCCTTTTTAAGTTTTGTTTTTTTACAAATTTGACACATATATTTTTATGTCATTTTTTTATCCATCAAAATTTTCCACCAATTTTCACCTATTCTTTTAATTTTTTAGCCAAATTTAAGAATAAGTTGGTTTTATTATTTTTAAAATATTAAAAACAACTTTAATTTTTAAAAATATTAGTAAATAAGAGAAGAATTGATTTTTGGACGAATGAAATCCTCACTAATCGTTTTGTTTTACTAAGTAAAAGATTTTTTAATATTATTATTTTATAGTATTAGGTTGAATTGTTGATAAATAAATAAATAAAATATACATGTATTAGTTATGTATGTGGATGAAAGAGAAAATAATATGTTAATATAAATTAGGTTATGATAGATTGTTGATAAAAATAGCTTATATAAGAATGTTATATAAAAATATTTGTATACATTTAGTTAATAGTTATATTCCTTTTATTCTTATATATTTTTTGCTATTTTATCTTAACAATTTTCATATAAGATAAATCAAACATTTAACAAAAACTTATAAGCTCGTTACATAAGCTAATTCATAAACTTAATTAAACACCCCTTTAAAATATTTAGTTAAGCGAGTTAACACTTATTCAACCTGAATTTGACTTGTTTATTAAACGTGTTCATGTCATGTTTATGTTGTATTATATGTGCATACATAGTATTCTTTAAGTAGCATCACATGTGGCTCTTTTCTTCACCAAATGACTAAACCATGCATGAAAACAGGGGTAAATGATAGAGCTCTAAACGAATAACATGAACAAGTTTTGTTTATGTTCATTCGTTTAATTTTAATCAAATAAATAAACGGACATAAACATTTAAATAGATGAATTTTCTTGTTCATGTCCGTTTATTAAGTAAATCATTTGTTCATATTTGTATTTATGCTCGTTTATTAAAAAACTAAACGAACTTTAGACGAACATAAACGATCGTACATAAATGAATATAGATAAAAAAGGATATAAAATTGATAAAATTATGCTCACTCTTTTATTTTATATTCGTTGCTTTTTTAAAAAATGTCAATTTTAAAAGTATACAATTAAAAGATATGATATATGAACTAAACAAATAAACGAACATTGACAAACGCATAATCGGACGTTCACGAACATAAACAAACGAACATAACTTTTGTTCATGTTCGTTCTTTTAACTAAACGAACATAAAATAGTGTTATGTTCGTTCATTTAAGAAATAAACGAATAGTGTAAGATCTATGAATTTAACAATATCCTAGCTGGATCAATAATTCAACCTCACATTTTTAAAAAATATTGGTGCTTTTTAGGTATTTTAGGTCTATGATATATGGTCAAATCTAGCTCAAACATAAAGCCATAAAGTTTAGTCACACCATTAGCCCATTATTACTCTTTACTTATTGTGGTATACTGTAGTAAAAAAGCCTAGAGTAAGAAGATTAGAGACATGCATATGAAAGTTAGGCTTTACCTAAACGCATGTCTTATGCTGATCAGTTACTGAATCATACAAGATTAAAATGATTGAGATCTAAAAGTGGCTAAAGCAAAACCTTTGAGAGTTTTGATTTTTGAACAAAATTGTTAACAACCAAGCTACAATTCTTTATTCGGATAAATGTCAAAAATACACAACGTACTTTCTCAGATTATTCATTATGTCCATGAAACTATTTTATGTTTGATTTTCACACTTGCCACGTAGGATTTGGTCAAATATTTTGACTTTTAACAGTTTGACTATTTTGGATTGCAAAATTAATCCATTTAATAATAACAAAATTTTATTAAGTTAACCTTTTAAATCCAAATTGTTACACAACACCCCTCTTCTTCAACTCTCATCATATCATTTTCATCTTCATAAACCCAGAAATCATCATCTTCATCTCATATCCTGGGACCACTATTAAGTCACGTGAACCCAGAAAATCATAAACACTATCAGCAGCAACAACAAATGAACCCAGAAAATCATAAACAAATATCATCAAATCGTAGATCAATAAATCCTAGATCAATAAATACTATCAGCAGCAACAACAAATGAAAAAGGTGAATTCGCATATCTGCTGTTCATATCCTACGTGATTGACAAGATCTTGATCTTGTTATGATGTTGATGTGGTCGGCTGTTCATATCGTAGATCAATAAATACAAACAGAAAAAGAAAAAGGGATTTGTGAAGAAACCCTAGATTGATTCAAAACAGATAAAGAAGGTGCAGATCGATGTGATATGTTTTCAAAAGCAGGAAAAGAACACCAAGAATAGTGATGCACAAGATCAATAAAGTTTGATCAGTATTGGGTCCCAAGTAAGTTTTTAGTGTTGCGATTCTTTATTCAGTGGTCCATAATGTTTGTTCGTATGGGTTTGTAGCATCAAAAGTACACATCTGCTAATCCTTTATTCACCATTCTAAACACGAAAAATCATGCATTGAAAATCAACACGTGTTTATTCCTTTTGCGTTTGATACCTTCGGTTTCCTTGCACCTGAAGCGGTGGAGCTTCTGAAGAGAATTCAGCGCGTTATGAATAGCAACGTTATGACACCTACTCCACAGATGTGGTTTTCATAGAATTAACTTCGCTATTCAGAAAGGGCTTGCGGCGCAGCTTGTTGCTTGCTTGCCTTCTACAGCTGTGTAATTAAATATGCATTTAGATCTATAATCATGCATGTCTGTCTTATTGAGCAAGAAAGAGAACCGGATTGGATGTCTTGTTGGGCTCAGATCCCGGGCTTGATCTCACAGATTGGGCTCAGATCCATCAACGGTATCTTTCAATTTCAATTTCTTCCATTCTAAATTTTAATATTTTATAGATATGTCCTGCTTTTGGTTCCCCAATAATACGAATGATGCTTGATACTTTTGTTCCAGATGAGTTTTGCCCAGACCGCATTCCTAAGGTTGTGCTTAGAGCCCTAGATTTAGAGATTAGTTCATATACGCAATGTACTTGCACTATCTTTTCTTGGTTTCTCTTTTTAATGTGAATGATGTTTAGAGTAGCAGAAAAACTCAGAATCAAAAAGATGTTATCCATGTGAGTAACATACTCTGATTAATAATTAGATATCTCACGATATGAGATGAAGATGATGATTTTCTGAGTTTATGAAGATGAAGATGATGATGATATGATGAGGGTTGAAGAAGAGGGGTGTTGTGTAACAATTTTGATTTAAAATGTTAACTTTATAAATTTTTGTTATTGTTAAATGGACTAATTTTGCAATCCAAAATAGTCAAACTGTTAAAAGTCAAAATATTTGACCAAATCCTACGTGACAAGTGTGAAAATCAAACATAAAATAGTTCGATGGGCATAATGGATAATCTAAGAAAGTACGTTGTGTATTTTTGACATTTACCCTTCTTTATTCCTTTATTAGAAAAGATAGGTTAAATTGCACTTACCGACTATATATGCATACCAGTATTTTTAAGTAGCATCATTTAGGGCGAAGCCCGGACCACGAGGTCCGGGGGAGCAGGGTCCAAGGGCAGAGCTTTTGGCCGAGATTATGGACTCGGTTTTTTGCCCGTTATTTTAGTTGTTTCGGTTGTTGTATAACTGATATGCCAGTTACAACCTATTCTCAGTTATGATTGGTCTTATATATTCATTATCATCTGGTTTTGATTTCATAAAAACAAAATTAATTTTTTTTTTAATTTTATTATATTATAATTTACATATTAGGAGAAGGTAAACGGGCAACAAGCTGCGCCGCTAGCCTTTTTTGTATAGCAAAACCAAGTCTATTAAATACAACGTTTGTGGATTTAGGATTCAAAACATTACTATTCATAACACGTTGTATTCTAGCAAGTAACTCCACCGCCTCAGGTGCAAGGAAACCAAATGTATCAAATGCGAAAGGAATAAACACGTGTTGATTTTCAACACATGCTTTCTCGTGTTTAGTCACTTTGCACGAGGCGACTTTTATAGCAGTCTGACCTGCTGTAAATCTCAACTGCCTAGCCCTACGAGAGGAGAAACCCTTTTCAAATCAATGCACGCATGTTTACCTCCAACCCATCCAAAAACCAAAACATCAGCGGGTCTGAGTGTGGATCTTCCATCTGACGGGTCGGTCAAGAAATTCACAGGTGCCTCTTTCTTGGCGGAGATCCCGACACGCCTACATATGTCGTAAAGAACATCCCTAACAAAATCATGTCGATATTTGAAGCCCGGAAGTTCTTTACAATGAACCGCATGTTCCTTAAAGGAGTCCAAACATGCCTTGCGACAAATAGGGCACATAGCATCAACCGGAAATAATGGAATCATAAGGTGATACTTAAGGATAGTGCGATATTCCGCCGGCAACATATGTTGACCGAGCCCGTCTATGGGGATAGCTTGTAGAAAATCTTGAGCATGTGGTGCGCGCAGACACTCGAAAATTGTTTTCTGTCTAACTGTCATGTCAAAATGGGCTTCCATATCTTTGACCATCTCACTAAAAAGGGCATCCGCCAATGTTTCTTGAGATTTAGATGGGGCGGTGTCCTTATTAGCGAAAACGCTAAAATCAAAGCTTGGAATCGTATCACGAAGACAAGCCAAAACAGAAACGTAATCATCGTCCATACCACATATGCCACTCTCATGTAAAATGTGGTCTTGTAGCACGCAAGATTGAGCCCTCGAGGCAACAAAAGCATAGGAGGAGATTTAATATTCCGTTTCTAAAATCTGAGTTTTGTCCGATTTAATATCTCAATAAAACAATCGAATACTTTAATTTAAAAGTATTTACACGACACTCAGAATAATGTGATTTCTGATACTAAATATCTAACATTATATATAAGCAGACGATTAGGTAGTATAACTTTTGGTTATTGATATCTTTAGAAATTCATTTTGGTGCATCAATATTTACATGATGATTACATATATGCACATTATGTCGATCCCGATCAAGATAAACATTTTCGCTTGGAAGGTTTCTCTCGATCGGTTGCCATCGCGTGTTAACTTGTTTCGTAGGGGTGTGTTTGTTCAGTCGGTAAATTGCCCGATTGGATGTGATTATCAAGAGGATTTGGCTCATCTCTTGTTTCGTTGAGACATGGCGTTAAGTGTTTCGCGTTTAATCTGCCGATGGTGGAATCTTGTGTGGATTCCTCTTGTTTCTTATCAAGCTTGGCTTTCTTGGTTTAATTCGATTCGGATGCATTCTCGTTCTAAAGGAGTATTGGAAGGTGTGTTTTATATTACGTGGTGGAGCATTTGGAATTTTAGAAATCAATTATTGTTCGTGTCCACAAAGCCTAGGAAAGAAGTTCTATTTGATGATATAGTTATGCGATCGTTTAATTGGTATAGGGCTAGGCGTAAATGTTCTATTTGTTGGAATAGCTGGATTCAACACCCTTATCTTTTTCCTTTGTAATGTTCTAGCTTCTTGCTAGTGGTTTAATAAAGTTGCCGTTCTAAAAAAAAAGAAAAAAAAAAAGACATATATGCACATTATGAGATTTATATTTTCGAAGAAGAGAAATTATAAGAGATTTTATCAATGTACGTAATACACTTTTACTCCGTACGCGTACATGTTTAGGTTATTATGGAAAGCACGTAAGAAATATATTGAGGTTCTTTGTCTAATTATCGCATTAATTTCTGAATTCTGAGCTAGAACACCAGAGATTATTTAATTAAACACTTCGAAAGGTACGTGATGTACTTAATTACAAGATCAAATGGAAGTAACCACAAAAAGAAAATGTGTTTGAATAGAATAATACAGTATCAACTTTCTTAGTAAATCTTTAGTTCTAGAATACCTCTATATCCTTGCATGTTATGGATACCCTACAAGTCACTACAATGTATATATATTTTTCTCTACGCATGGACATGTCTACCCTTGAAAATAATGCTTTAACATATATTTTTATAGTACGTAATATTTAATCTAATCTTCCATACATATATATATATAGAGCAAGTCCCTATAATAAACCATTAGCTAGGTTTTCATTCCAAAAAACACACACACTGAAATGGAATCAAGAAAAGATTCGAGTCAACCTCTAACATCAGATCAACTTTCCATGTTATGCAAGACTGATTTTCAGGTACTTCATTCGTCTTCGCTTGAAACATATAGTTAGATTTTCACAAAAAATTTTAATTTCGCCATAATGCAAAAATCTTATTTTCCATGTTCATTCATATAAACCTCGATCAAACCCTTAGATACATATGCGCACGGCTACAAATCGCTTGTGCGCGTGCGAATGTGCGTCTAGGTATGTCTATCTTTGTACATAGTACTTTGAAGTATTGTGGTTGCATCATTTGCATCTGTGTTATTAGAATTTATGTTTGTCGTTCTAAGTATTTTTGTTTCTGTTGCTCAGCTTTTTAATTTTAAAAGCCATTGGAGGAACTGCTTTCTAATTTGGCTTATTTTTCTTTAGTAAATTTTGTTTGGGTTAAATGCCCCCCAAGTAGAGGCTATTTGTTTTTTGTTCCTTCAAAATCGATTTTTCTAAAAATCACTTATACAAACTTATGTATGACTTAAGCAACTTTATAAAAATGTACAAAACGTATAAGTCGTATGAACTATTTTGAGAAAAATAGGAGTCACTAAACGATAAAAAGTTTTAATAAGTCGCATGAGATATTTAAAAAAAGTTGATTTTGAAAAGGAAATCAGAAAAACACATAGATTTTCAAGTTGAGTCATTTCAAAAATAATCTCATTTTGTTTTTGAGCAGAATAAGCATGTGGCATAAAAGATTTGTGATAAAATGAAGTTTTCATAGGGTTTATTATTCATTAATAAGTAAAATAAAATCATTGTTATATCTTTTTACATTTTATGTCTATATATCTTTCTACTCAAATAAAATATATGACATTGTTTTACATTTATTATATTTTTTCATCAAAAACTTCAGTTTACTCTTAAAAGTGTTAAATCGAAAGACATATAATTTCTCCTTTAAAAGTATTCAACAGTAAAATGTTAAATTAAAGTATGTAAAATTCTTTATGGACACAATTTTCATATCTACAAAATGATAACTATGAGTCAAGCTTTAATTATTTAAAAGGTGACATAAATTTTGCAGAGCATTTTTGAGTTCAGTGAAAGTAAATGATTCTCCTCATGTTTTTTCTTTTGTAAGAGAGAATTTTTCTATAAATTGCACTTTTATATTTTGTTTTACGTAGTGCCTAAATTTATTAATTCCTAAAAACAATGATGAACCCTACATACTACAAGCTATACTAAGATTGTGACTAAAGTCAATTAGCTAAACACTATCTCTAAAAAGTTGGCTAAATTGGAAACATATTGGATAAGTTAAAATTACAAAATATAGTACCTCATAATCAAATATATCTACAAAAGCAAAAATGCAAAATGAAATTTAACTTTTTTCTTTTGATATACCTATGTAATAGACCTAAGAAAGGGTTTTAGATATTATTTAGTGCCTAAGTAATTCCTAATAGACACATATAAAACGTGAGAAAGAGAAGTTTTTAAGAAAACATAAAATCTGTCTAAAATTACTACATCCGTCTCATAATTATTGTTCATGTTTGATTTTTTAAGTCTTTCTTTATCGACTTTGACCTTAAATATTTTTGTTTGTGTTATTTAATATTTGATGCATAATACATGAATGGATAGAGTTTTAAATGTATTTTTTATTAATATAACTTTTATCAAGTATTGTATAACACAAACAAATTAATTTAAGGTCAAAGTTAACGAAGAAAGACTCAAAAAGTTAAAAGTAGACAATAATTATGGGACGGAGGTAGTATTATTTTTAAAATTTTTCTTCTGAAAATATGTTTTTTTTATGTTACTAGACGAGTACCCGCACATAGCAACGGGATTTTCTAGCAACGATAATTAACGATATACGATACTGTGGTCACTATCAAAAGTGATTGAAATAATTTTTACACTACAAAGTATGTCTTTTTTTTGTGTATTAGGGTTTAGAGAGAGATTAAAGTTTGTGTGTGTGTGAATTAACTATGTTGTGTTATTAGGGCTGTCCACAAGGAATAATCAATATTTTTCAACATTTTAGTAGGACCCAACTTTCAACTTTCAACATTTCAACTTTCAACTAAAAGGATACACTCTTTATAATATAGTAAAGATAACTAAGATTTAGAAAAATTAAGTTTAAAGTTTTCCAGTTTTTTGAATAAAAAGTTACTCAATTTTTAAAAAAACTAAAGAACACAAATTTTTAAAAAAATCTACAACTAAACGTAGCCTTAAATTCTTGGAAAACTTTTTAAACATTTTTATCAGATATATTATTTTCCTTGACTCAGTGACCACACTACTTCCTTCTCAATCTATTATCTTTTGAAACACATGAAACATGATGAAGATTGCAAGTCGTGAATTAAAATGTATACCCCAACCGGAAACATAATCATAAGTTTAATGATTTTATTTGCTTTTAAAGATTATCTTAAAAACAGATGGCTTAGGATTTGGTTTATTATAAGCTTACAATTTCAAGTGGTCATGACTAAATTCAAACCACGTCATTATATTTAGTTTGACACTTACATTGAAATATTTTCTTTTTGAAAAGCAAACGGATATTGGCTTTTCTGTTGAGATTATCCGAGAAGAGTGAGTTTTATTAATTCAGTTGTACACGGTTTTATCAGATTAATCTCGAGACCATTTTTTACACTTTTAATTTAATGTCACCCTCAAATAAATACATCTTGCAAGATTTATATTTTTGTCCTTTTGTTTAAAAGCCAAAGACCTTATTACTAGACTATTTTCAAAACGCGCGATATGCATTAATATTATGAAAGCTATATTTGTATTTATGTTTGGAAATTAGAAATAAGTCGACTGAATTTGACTCAAGAAAAAGAAATATAAAAAAAGTGTGGAAAAGCGAAATCAAATTATTCCTTGAGTTACACACCAAAAAAGATACTATCAACTTTCAAACAACACAATCATCATTTTTTCTAAGATTTTATAAGGTTTTAAATTTAATTAATGATAAAAAGTTCAAGTAAAAAATTCATGGCTTTCAAAAGTATTCATACACAATTATTCAGATGAGAACATTAATCATGTCTTTCATTTCATGATTTTTGGAGTCGTTGAGCAATAACAAAAAGGAGACCTTGTTTTATTTGTAAATTAAAAAAAATTACATGTAAACTAAAATTAATTAACTCATGTATGTTTAATAGATAACGTAACTAAGAAAAATAAGTAAATATGTTTCAAGACTGTAATGACTTAAACTCGATATTGTTAAAGCCACTTTGATTGCAATAATCCATTTTCTCTAAAATGTATGTCTAGTATCTGAATTTTACTAAATATGTTTCAAGACTGTAATGACTTAAACTCGATATTGTTAAAGTATATTTTCTTGTTATAGAGAAACATGTATTTGTTCTGATAAACCGGTGTTACGCAGAACGTTAAGGCTAGATTTCTAGATGAATGTACTAGAGATGGCTCATTAGATCGGCATGGAAAACCGGCAGTAAAAAGAAAAACCGGCGGATGGAAATCCGGCATGCTCTTGCTTGGTATGTCCATGTGCACTTCTTCACTTATAAATCATGAATAAAAACATGAAGTTGATTATTGGCGCATTTTGTGATTCCTGAGTTGTATCTTATAATGTTTGGTTGATGCAGTAAATGAAGGATTAGCAACACTTGCATTCACAGGAGTGGAAGTGAATATGGTCTTATTTTCGAAATCTGTGTTGAGACGGTCAAATGCAGAATCAGCCAACATGTTTAGCAACTGGATGGGCAGTGTTTACTTGTTCTCTCTTTTGGGTGCTTTCTTCAGCGACTCTTATTTGGGAAGATATCTTACTTGTGTCGTTTTCCAAGTTATTTTAACTGTTGTAAGTCAATCCTTTACCCGTGACCAACGTCACAATACTATTCTAGTATTCTTAAACTCTTCTAGTATCAGTAGTGTCTATTGGCATAAGAACATAACCTGTCAATAATGACTTCAACCCGTTTACTTAAATCGCTTTGGCTGATGTTTTATTTCAAAGGTGCCAAAAGAAAAACTAGCTAAAAGGGAAACATATCAAATGAGCCGCGCAGATAAAAACTTTAAGTACACAAACAAACTTTTAGAAATCTGATTTGTTGAACTCGTGTTGTTTAAGACTTTAAAACAGGAACGTAATATATTTTCAGGTTAATCCAAGTTTTGATCCATACTAGCATATAAAACCATTTGGACCCGTTTCCAACCCATCCATCTTATCACCTCGAACTCAAACTTGCATATCTTTTTGTTTCAGGGTTTGATTGCATTGTCACTAACAACTCAAGCTTTCATGTTACAACCCAAAGGTTGTGGTAGAATAGGAGAATTATGCGATGCTCATTCACCAGCCGAAACAACAATGTTCTACCTCTCAATCTACTTAATTGCCTTAGGAAATGGAGGAGCCGAGCCTGCCCTTGCCACATTCGGTGCTGATCAGTTTGATGAGGAAGATCCCGAGGAAAAACAAGCCAAAACAACATTCTTAAGCTACTTCTATGTTGCCTTAAATCTTGGCTCTTTGATCTCAGAAACACTACTAGTTTACATTGAAACAATGGGAGAGTATGCCACTGCTTTTTGGATATCTACTCTATGTGCTTTTATTGCATTAGCTGCAGTAGTGAGCGGGACTTTCAGATATAGGCATTTCAAGCCTTCGGGTAATCCTATCTCGAGGTTCGCTCAAGTCCTTGTGGCTTCTATACGGAAAATTAAGCTTCAGATACCGTCTAGTGAAGATGGTCTCTATGAAGATTATTCAAGAGATGATATAGGAACAAGGAGGATATATCACACTAGTGAATTCAAGTAAGTGTTTATTTTAACCTAATGCGATTAAACCTACTTCTATTTCACGGCCTACCTCTATCATCCGATAAATTGCAACTTCAAACAGTAAAAGCACCAAAACACTACATTATAGAACCTGTTTATTATGTTTGTTTTTGCTGATTCTAATTTTTTAGGTTTACTAGGTACTAAGACTTGTGTTTTACAGGTTTTTTGATCGTGCAAGTATCAAGACCCCTGATGATAGCGAAAATATAAACCCTTGGAGACTATGTACCATCACTCAAGTGGAAGAAGTAAAATGTGTGCTAAGACTACTCCCAATATGGTTATGTACCATATTATCATCCGTTGTTTTCATTCAAATGATTTCACTCTTTGTGGAACAAGGTGCCGCCATGGACAGAAAAATCTCACACTTTCACATCCCACCAGCAAGCATGACTGTCTTTGACATAGTAAGCACGTCGATTTTCATTATCTGTTACGATAAGCTTATTCTACCACTATATGTCAGAATAACAAAAAGAAAACCAAACCCGCCTAGTGAGCTACAAAGAATGGGGATTGGACTTGCTATAGCGACAGTGGCGATTATCACAGCAGGTGTAGTGGAACATCACAGGCTAAAATATGCAAGTGAAGGACCAAAAGAAACAAGCTCTCTAAGCATATTTTGGCAAACACCACAATACGTGTTAGTGGGTATAGCCGAAGCATTTACGTATGTAGCACAATGGGAATTTTTTGCTGCACAAGTTCCTGATAAGTTGAAAAGCATTGGCCTCGGGTTGTCTATGTGTTCTTCAGCAATGGGGAGTTACACTAGTAGTATTATACTGTCGGTTGTTATGAAAATTACATCTAAAGATGGAAAGCCTGGGTGGGTACCGGCGAACTTGAATGATGGACATTTAGATAGGTTTTTTTTCCTTTGTGCAGGTTTGACTGCACTTAATCTTGTACTGTTTGTATCGTGTGCTAAGAAGTATAAGAATATAGTAGTAGAGAAAAGAGATGAAGCGCGGGAAATGGATTAAATGGCCATTGTGCTTGCTGTAATACGAAACAAAGTGATAGAAATATAACAAGTTATATTACAGTATATGATAGCTTATTATATTATCAAATATATTTTTAACATTAACCCATAAGAAATAAACCTTTGATCTTTAATTTCCTGCTTTAGATTATTTTAAGCTGCAAAGAATAACTACTGGTTTAAGTTCTTGTGTATGCAAGTATGCAACATCCACTAGAAAATGTCATATTAAACCAACTTCAGACTGATTTCTATACTTTGGTAACAATCTTTTTTATACACAAAAGAAAACATTTAACTTTCATAACTTTTGATAAAATCTTAATACTTTACATACTTTTAATACAAGGTAATTCAGAGGTTACTCGGTAAATTATGATGACATGCCAGCAAGTTTGACCATGTTGACTTTCCGTGACAGGTCGCTAATGAGAAAAACAAAACAACATGCCCTTAAGGTTGGATTCAACACGAACTTTGAAAAACTGAGGGCTTTGACGAGTATAACAAAAAGTGGTTACCGGAAACAAAAAGGGCCAATTCTATGAGAAAAACAATGTAGCTTGCGAAATAGCATAATCTGACAATTTAACTTTAGGCGTAATTGGCAATTACAATTTCACACTATAATTCCCAAACTAGCATAGTTAATGTGTACTTCCTAGGTTAGGACAAAAACAAGATAATTATTAAATTAGACTATCTTGAATAATATGTTGATATTGTATAAAATGAGACTAAAGATGTTACCTTTTTATGCAACTTCTTTTATATAGGCACAAAGGGTGTTATTAGATTTAGCATGCTCAATCATAAAGATGGTTTTCACTATACCAGTCAAACAGCAATAAACCAACAGACTAATTCAAGCCAAGCTACTTTTGGATTTATTGAAAAACATCTTGATTACACATCTTGACTAAAAAAGATCTAATGAATCAAGTTAATGTACCAAAATATACCCAACCATCCGATGTTACAAAGATCAAACACAAAGCATTGTGAGACTACTTATTTTGAGATTTTAGCAGTTAACTCTCTTACCAACTTAGCAGCAACCATAGCAGTCATCCCATCAACAGTATCACGTTGTGGATTGAACTCGACCACATCTGCAGCAACAACATCAGCTTGAAGATTGTGAAGAATGTTGAGAACATCTCTGAATGAAAGACCTCCGGGCTCAATATGGGAAACACCAGGAGCAAATGCAGGGTCGAGACAGTCAACGTCTATTGAAACATACACTCCCTTTACACCCTCTCCAAGTTTCTGAAATAAAAAACCAACGATCAACAGTTTATTCGATGTATCTGATCATATAAAATGATAAGCGTGTGTCGCGCACACACTCGCTTTAGAGATGGGAGACAAAAATACCAGATTCTCCAGAAAGTCGCGATCTTTTGAAAATGTGCGCATTTCATATTGTTCAACTCCAAATCTTTTCCCTTGCTCACGTCCTTCGCTTGTTATTGATCTAATACCAACCTAAAAGAGGAAAGAAAGATTGACAAACTTTATTTATATGTAACATCTTATCGAAATGGCATAGAATGCAGAAATGTTGGTTTGATTCATAACATAAGTTTGTTAAAAAAAATAAGGAAATGTGAACCCAACTTTTATAGGCTAATATACTTGTTATATAGTCTGTAAGTTACTAGTTAAATTTTATATTTTAAACAAACTGGCATGCATTATCATGTAAGTGTATCTTTACTTTCTATTCTTGCTTATTATCATCCTTTCTAGAGGTGGAAATTGGGCTAGTTAGGCAACTAGTCAAAATGGGTAACTTTTTGTACAGATACAGGTTGGCTTGTGTAAACCGTAAACAATTTTCTAAGCATTCGTAACGTTTCCACTAGCAAAGTAGCAATTAGAGAAACAAATGTGATTACGAAACTTAAACTGATTTCAATAATACTCTGACCTTTTGAACAGCATACTTTAGAAAGAATTATGCATAAAAAACCATTTCGGCAACTTTTGACCCATTTGACCAGTTGACCCATTGATAACTAAGTGGATTAAAGTTGCCACCTCTAAATTCCTTTCAAATTAACATCCAGATCCAAGAATACAAAAAAAGCAGTACCTGTAAAAGGCGGCGAGCATAACCACCCTCCATGATTCGAGCAAAAGAAGATGCATGTGAATACTTGTTTCCTTCAAAGCAATCATAGATGTCAGGATGTGCATCAAGATGAAGGATATCTATCGGTCCTCCCAGCTTCTCAGACACAGCTCTTACTACTGGATATGATATTGAATGGTCACCCCCTAAAACTAATGGCCGCAATGGACTCTGCAAAAAGAGATCACACACAATTTAAATGTTGGTCAAATATCCAAAATCAAATTCAATAATGACACATAGACTGATCGTGTTCCCAAAGTAATGGTATAACTTCATCATTGCATCACAATGAGATTCCTACATTTATGCTTTAAAGATGAGTGAACAATGAAATATTAGTTTTACCAACTTTGTAATGTATTTCAATATCCTGTGGCAGTCTAAATTTACATAATTTGTGTCTAATACTAACAAATATGATATCTTCTATGCCAATTGATCTGTAATTGTGAACAATGAAGTATGCTGTTGAAAGGAATGCATTAATTAAAATGAATGCCCCACTAAGTAAACATGCTATAGAAATCTGAGGCAAGGAAATACTACATTCAAACATCTCGTGATGTACATTTTTGAGGTAACATAAGACTTCATATGGTCAAGTTCACAATTACAATCAGCAACTAGTATATACATTATTATGGCACTTGGAACCACAAAAGAATTCGCTGAACTACTAGGAGTTCATATAGGCCATAATAGTCTGTGTGAGAATCAGCATACTTAATTTATATCCAAGATTTTCGTTGGATTATAATTCTAAAACTAAAGAGAGACTTACTTCTTCCATCACTAGTTTGACAGATTCACTGATGATATTCATCAATCTGTCATCATCTATTCCGGAATCTCGAAGCTCTTGAACAGGAACATCACCAACATCTGTTAAGACTCTAGGATCATTCAACTCCTTACCTGCATTGAACAATATAATTTATAGTAGTATTTTACTTAGAGGCATAGGGCAACAAAAATAGTAAGGTGCAAGTATGTCAGCTCCATTTTAGATCCACGATAATACTGAAAGCCTACTATTAGTAAAGAAACTTACAAGCCTCACACCAAGCTTTTTATATGCACATCAACACTTCTGTATAATCTCCAAAAAAAAATGGAAAATCGGTGGCATGGTTAACTAGTTTTGGGTCAAAATGGGTAATTTCTGTCAGATCAATTTAATCTATACCTTTTAAAAGCTTGTACACATTAATAACATACTACTAAGGGCGACTTTCTACCTATTTAACCCGTAGCATTATAGCTAATTCTTTGTTCTGGCCCATTTGACCCGTTAGATAAAACACAACCCCAATCAACCCATTCATATAATTTCAACCTCTAATTTCAGCATCTACAGTTCTAATAGCACTGGCTGGTGGCACAGAGATCCAAAGAATGAGCATTATACTTATTTGAGTGGGGGTCATGAAGAAGTCATTAATCCAAGTATGATAGTGTTATCAAGTTAGATAACAAGCTCAATGAAAATGATTTAACATTAATGTTGTGACCAATACCAAGGTAAGCAACTCTCCGACTAGAGCAAAGTGCTAGCCGCCAGATTGTATAAAATTAACAAACTACAAAGATATTTTTCACACATGAAACAAGTTCCCATATCTATTTGTAGCCTTAGAAAGTTTATAAGCACCAAGAACAATGCTTACCTTCCTCGGTAGATGCATTGGTGCTTCCACACCAGATGGCCTCTCGTATCCTTGGTGGAGCAAATGCTGGACCTTGAAGAAATGATGAATTATGCCCAAGAGGAACTCCAAGAAGAGACGCTGATGCTTTAGCACCACCCAACGCCCGAACAAGCTCTCCCTTGAAAAAATATATGAATCATTTTTCATAACTCAGACCTCTCCTTTAATAAATGGGTTTAAAATAAGCTGCTGTGGCAGCAACGAACTCATCTATGTTTCAGTTGCAGCAGGATGTGCAATACCATACATAATAGTCATAGAAATTTTCACCATACATAGGAAAACTATTAAAGAACTTTATTTTTATCATTAAGTTTATCTTTTACCAGTTTCGGAACTATAAGACCACTAAGAATGATCGGATGCAAGCCTGCAACTGTGCAGAGTTGTGGGTCCTAAATAACGTTCTAGCATTCTTTTTCTTTTAGTTACTTTTCACTAATAATCGATGACATCACATGCAAAGATATGTTTAAAGGTAAAGTAAACATGAGAGTAACAAGTGGGTCACGAAATCATAAAAGTGATTCTTAATGGGCATCTTCAGTTACAGGCATAGTATGAAAATATAGTCCAGTGCTGAATAAATGCATAATGAAATCAGGATATACCTTAAGTTTTGCCCTCTCGCGAATAAGAGTAAGAGATGCCTCGATGACTCGACTCTGGCCCTTCTCTATCAAATCTTTAGGGACATTATGTAAATTGCGAACACCTCTTCTTGCAATGTTCATCATGTTCTGTTAGACACGTATCTTTTACGCCTACGAGACTGATGTGGTCAAGTTATAGCTTTCAATCCTGTAACAGAACATACAATTAGACAACGTAAAATTTTCAAGCAAGTTATATGAAACTAAAGCCATTGCATGTTTCTAGGCTTAAATAAAGCTCATAAGCTAGACAGAATGTTCAGGGAAAAACTATAGCATTTGGGATTTGCACATATCACATTAAGCCATGTTTAGGATCTAACAAAAGCTATAACCCCAAAGGCTGTAGTCATATCAAGAAAACCTGATACCTAAACTTTTAATTGGCACTTGTATTATTTAGTAAACTAAATTTCTTCACTCTACTATATAAACCATTCATCTAGCCATTTTTCTTCAAAACCAATCTTGGACAAAATAATGTGACATAACCGGGTAACCATTATCAGAAAACAGGATTCGTATGAAAAATCAGCAGTACAGTCAGACACACTAACCTATACCACATAAAATCTACCACAAACACATTAACCACACATTTGTTCCTAACAAGACACGAACCAGCAACTTTCTGGTTAGGGACTTAACTTTCATACAGATACCACTACCTAAAGGCCGTTTAATTAGTTCAAATTAGGGTGGCAATTCGGAACTGGTTCGGGTTGGCATGTTAGAAAACCTCAGCCTGAACACATCGTGGTTGTCAGCCATGTCAACCCTAACTTGTTTACACATAACCCGAACACGACCTACTTAACCCGTATAAATAAATGGGTTAGCGGGTTAAATAGGTTGAATAGGTTAAACGGGGTTACAGGTCGACCCATTTAACCCGATTATCTAAACGAGTTTTTATGTTACACGGGTTTGCAAGTCGGCCCGTATAATCAAATATAGTTATGTTTTTAATTTATACAGTAAAAATCTTAAACTGATTGGTGGGTCGACCCCGTTCATCTCATTCCCGACCCGAACCTGACGTGTTTAGTAACGTCGACATGAACACTACCCGGAAGTTGTTTAGACTCAGCCCGAACATGTTTATATTCGTGTGAGGTCACAGTATGAAATCAAATACATCTCAGCTACATAAATTATGCAAAAACCAAAAAAAAATGTTTGAATTTTGGTTTTTTTAAAGAATAAACAAAACAAGTAATCAGCTAAAGTGTAATTAGACTATAATAATAATACTATCTAATTGCAAAGGTCTAGATTAGAATACTAATATATTAGTCAGTCAGTCGCCACCCCAAGTTCATGCACTTACTTGTATTTGTATATAGAAAAAGTAACCTTAAAGTTTAAGAAATGAATTAGATGAGACTGAGAGCATCATCTTTTAGAGGGTAAAATAAAACTTAGGAGATATCCTAAAGTTTAAGAAATAAATCAGATCAACAACACAAAGGTAAACGAAATGAAATGAAATGAAGAGAGTAAAATCTAAATCAGAATTGTTGTTACCTGTTGATCGAAATGAGTAACGAAACGATGATATAAGGGATTTTAAGAAAGAAAGATAACGAGGATTGGTGTGAAGGTGGTGATTATTATGGTTTTGGTTATGAATTACTCCGTATGAATTATGATTATATGTGTGACTAGGATTATTGGTGGTGATATTATCGCAATATTTATATACACACCAGTCACTAGTGGAGTTGAGGAGGAATATTTTCTATGTTTCTTTAATCTCGTCATTTTTAACTTATTTATATTTACTACATCTCTGCTCGCGTATAGCGCTGGATAGTATACGATTCTTTCAATTGGGTTAATTCGGTAGACGAATTTGTGATTTAACGGCTAGATCGAATTTATTCGATGAGCGAACCCGCAAAACAATGACTCGATCGGATTGATCCAGTGGTCAAACCCGTAACATGATGACTCGATCGGGTTGACACGATGATCGAACTCATAATCTAAGTGGATAATATACTTGTTTCCTATTTAAGCATTATGTTTATTTATGGAAATGTTTGAATTTTTAACTTTTTCTACTTTTAATATAAGCTTTTTATATATTAAGGTGCCGTTTGGTTCAAAATATTGAAATAATAGAATTCTAAATTCTAGTAAATTAAAATTTCTAAGAATTAAAATTTCTAGAATTTTAATTGTCTAAGCATGTTTGGTTGTCAAGAATGTATAATATTTTGAAATGTTGTTTTGTATTGAACCAATTAACGAATAAATATTTTATATATTTTTTATTGAAAAGAGTAAAAATCGAATTTTAACTATTTATAAAAAAAATTATAAATTTTTTTATAAAATCTTTATATAAATTTTATAAAAAAGTTATATAATATTTATAAATTTTTTATAAAAAGTTATTTAATTTTATAAAAAATATTCAATAATTTTATAAAAAATTTATATAAATTTTTAAAAAAAAAGTTTATAAATTTAATAAAAAATTTCAAAACTTTCTTTATAAATTCATATAAATTTTATAAAAAATTTCAATAAATATTTAATAGAATTTATATAAATTTTATAAAGAATTTCTTTAAAATTTTATAAACAATTTATATAAATTTTTTATATAAATTTTATTTTTTCTATTTAAAAAAGTAAAAACCGAAAAAAATAATTTTTATACAAATTTTTTAAATTTTATAGTTTTTTATATAAATATAAAAACCCGAATAAAAACGATTAGAAAAAAGTTTATAAAAGATGATTTTGAAGTAAATTAAAATTCCTCACTTTTTGGAGTAATTCTAATATCCTCCATTTTGAGGATTTGGGAAATTTGAAATTCCTTCATTAATCATAACAAACACAATATTTAGAAAAAATTAAAATGTAAATATTTTGAATATCCCCAATATCCTTCAATATGTCTCAACCAAAGGGCCCCTAAGTATAGTATTAATATAGAAATATAGATTAATATGGATTATCTAGATAAATTAAAAAATGATTTCATTCCGATTTGATTCACTCGTTTTTACTGGTTTCGATCGAACCTTTTTATGTGGTTTTTGAACACATTTTATTGGCTAGCGGAATTGTTGACTTCGATTTTGATCGAACTTGTTACTTCGATCGGGTTTTCAAAATCATATATGTTGTCAACACAAAATTGTATAAAGCTTTGTATTTTTCTTTAGTTTGTGCGATATGTATAATTATATCTATATTTCATTTTAAGATGTTTTAGAAATAACATTAATTAGTATGTCTAGTTATTTTACATTTAGCGCATCTATCTATGATATATTTTTGTAAAAATTTATAATAGTGTTATATCAACATACAATATTAATTCATAAATATTTTTGTGTTATAAATTTTTTTCACAATGTTTAAACTAGTATAAACTTTTATAAAAATCTTATTAACTCAAATCAATTAAATTTAAAGAAAAAAAGTCTAAAATGTTGAACATTTTTTATTTCACATAAGCATAAATCTCATCTTCAACATAGTTAAGAAAGATAGAAAATTCTTATATTATTTTATAAATTTTTTCATAAACGAGTAAAGTAAATGTTCTTAAAATATTGTATATTCTGTTTTCGATATTTATGTTTATTAATTAGTTCTTTTAATGCAACAATAAATTCTACTTACTAGTAGTACAATATTTATTATCGTAATATATTTGTACGTATTAATTAGTTGCTTTTATAGTTAAAGGTTTGTATCAAGATTGTAGTATTGTTTTATAAGTTGTATTAGTATTAAAAACTAAATTTTATGCATTGTATTAGAGTTTTATCACTTATAGAGTTGGGGAGAGTTAAAATAAAAAGATTTTTTTTAGAAGAATAAAAAAGATTTTCAGTCATTGATTTAAAATCAATAGATGAGATTAATCTATATTTCTAACTAACTAACTAACTAACCATTTAACATAATTTTAAAAAAGTTTCTAAAAAATTCCACAACGTCGGATAAGTTGGTGCATAAAAAAGTTGTGAAAAAAGTTTTTGTAATTTTGAGTTTTTTACGTTTTTTTTAATGCACACAAACGAAATTTAATGCACAAAAAGATGAAATTTGGTGCACAAAATTTTCAGGTTGTTATAGTTTGATACGGAATTAAATTTAAAAATAAAAAGTCAAAAGAAATTGGGCATAAAAGTGAATTCTTGATGCACAAAAAACGTAAAAGACTTCGTTTTTCTGTATCAAAATTTCATTTTTATGCATTAAAAAAACGTAAAAAAAAACTTCAAATTAAAAAAGCTTTATTTATAAAAAAATTTGCACCAACATAACCCGATCTACTGGAATTTTTTCATAATTTTTAAATAACATTTTAAAAATCATGTTTAGGTGGTTAGTTAATTAGGATTATGGTTTAATCTCATCTATTGATTTTAAATTAATGGCTGAAAATCTTTCTTATCTTTCTCATCAAAATAAGTTTTTTTATTTGATCTCTCCCCTTTGTGTTATATTACTTAAAAACTTGTCCATTCAAAAAAAAGAAAGAAATGCATGTAATTAGCATGGTATTCGTGTAAAGTTGTGACGAGTAAATAGTGATGAATTTTGGAACGAGTAAAAGTTCCAAATTTGTATCTAATTGTAAAACTATGACTTCTTAACCAAATAATTTGTATCTAAAGTTACTTTGATCTTGGACTTGAGATCTAGGGGTCCTTCGGTTAAGGTCGCCTATGACATTTTCTAAGACATGATCCTTAGATTCCTTAATGTTTACTTCCTTTTCAACACTAAGGTCTTCAACTCCTAATTTTCTAATCTATTTGGCTTTGACTATGTCTAATTCATCTAAGTCATCATCCACCAAAGGTGGCATCTTAGATAAAGGATGAGTTTCATCGAATGTCACGTTGAGTGATTCTTCGATTACGCCCGATGTTCTATTGAGGACTATGTTCGCTTTACTATTTTGTGAATATCCTAAAAATATACCTTCGTACTCATCTCTTGGAGAGTCATATTCTTCTTTTCAACTATCTCGTTTGATTGTGCAGTGCGAGGAGCCGAGAAGTTGTGGGTAATACCATGAGCTTCACAAAAGGTACCAAATTACATATCATTATCAAATTCCCTACCATGATCCGTCATAATAGACACAATTCGACATCCTAGTTGATTTTGAATCTTCCGACTAAAGATTTCGAAATGATCGAAAACTTCATTCTTGTTAGCCAAAAATCTAGTCCAAGTGAATCTAGAATAATCATTAACTATCACTAGGTTATAACGGTTACCTCCATAACTCCGTACGGCGGAAGGTCTAAAGAGATCCATATGTAGGAGCTCTAGGCACTTAGAGGTGGAACCAAATTCTTGGCTTTGTGACTAGAGTGAACTTGCTTCCCAACTTTGCAAGCATCACAAAAATGACTATCAAACTTGATCATGGGGAGATGTCTTACCAACTCCTTAGAGACAAAGATTAAATTAAACGCATATTAGCGTGACCTAATCTCCTATGCCAAAGAGTAGAAATTTCATCTATAGTCGCTAGACATATGTTGTCTTTAGACTTCCTATTAACTTTCATGACATAAAGCCCATGCTTTCTAACACCTTTTCCAATGAGTTTTCCATCTTTTATAATTTCACTATCATGTTCTATTAAAGATGACCTAACACTTATTGTCACAAATTTGACCTATACTTAGTAAGTTAAAACCTAATTTATCTACGTGCTCAACATTTTCAATGGTCATGGATTCAAGAGAGACTGTACCTTTGTCAATGATGTTACCACGTAGTTTACTAGCGAAAGTGACATTACCTCAATTGTATGCTTTGTAGGTAGAGAACAAACTTCGATTACCCGTCATGTGTTTAGAACAACCACTATCCTTAATCCACTCGTCGAGCTCCAAATCAATCCCCAAACATATCTAGGTTACAACATACAAAATCAAACATTTGGTCCCCAATATCTCATGGGTCTAAAGTTGTTAGTTTCAAACATCCTTTGCATTTGATTAGGATGCATGAATGGAGGGGGCACATACCCCGTGGAGAAAAACATTGTTGTTTAAAGTTATTCCAGTTCATTAGAGCATTAGGTATCCATTGCTTTTCCTAGGTGTCTTAGACCTTGATCTAGAATGATTATGTTTCTAGGTGTAGGTGTTTTACTTCTAGGTCGTGACGTAGCATGGTCATCGTTTTTAGGTGTTCTAGTTCTAAGCCTTGAATCATTTCTTACTCTTCGAGGAGGAGTAAATGATTTTCTTATTCGCCTTTCATTCCCATCAAAGGTTTACTCAACGGAGTATAGAACTTACTAAAATCATTTTCATCCATAATAGGTACTTTGGATTTATTAATGACAAGATGTTTTGGCCCTTTACCTAAAATAGACTTTTCAGAAGTGTTTATTTGTTTGTTTTGAGGGAAATGCAGAAATGCTCCATATGGTTTGCTCAAAATGCAGGCGGCCTCCCTACTTTTGCGAAAGTGCAGACAACCTCTCCAACGTTAAGGAAAAGTAAGCAGGCGGCCTCCCCATCCTTTAACACTGTTAACGTTGACTCCGTTATCTTTGTTTGACTAAGGGTAATTCTGTCTTTTTAATATTAAAAAATTAATAAACTCCTTGGTGGTCTAACTTTAACACTTTTATAGAAATGTATTGCTGGTCCACTTTATTGCAGTTCAGTTCATGGGCCGCCCTTGCAACAATAAGAAACAAGCTGAAAAAGATGTTGTTGGCGAGGCTTTGGATTGGCTTTTTTTTTGGGGGGGGGGGGTAATCGTTGGGCCTATGAATTAATCAACAGCTTGTCTATAATGATGAAGAGCAATAAGAACCACAACTAATCTTGGTAAAGGGCATTAACTATCAAATAACAGTTTATGAATTAATCAACAGGTGCAATTTTTTTAACACGTTTGAAACCTCATCTTTTTCTACTGTATGTCACAATACGCCTTTTATTCTTCGGTTCATCTGAGATCTTACCGGATACTCCTAAACCCTAACCTAAATTACCAACTACGCCCTGTTGGGACTCATTCTCGCTGGAGTTGACACCGCCATCTTCAGTTCTTCACTGCATTTAACCGTTTCAAATTCATCATCATCTTTGGTGCCCATAACCCTATTCGATTTGATCGAAATTTCTGTTACTTGTTGATTTTCAGCGTTCTTGATTTCTTGGTTTTCGCCCTCTTGATCGTCAAAGTTTTCTACATCTTCTTGATCATTACCATTATGGATTTCTTGATCTTCAACATTATAAACTACTTGATTAATAGCGGTTCCCACATCTTCTTGATCATTAACATTATCAAGTTCTTGATCTTGAACATGTTCGAGTTCTTGATTGTCATCGGCGGCCACTTTTTGATTCTGGAACGACACCCAGTTACCATACTCGTCCTTACGAAAACAATGTTTCCCTCGCCATCGTACATAACCCCTCCTGAATTGTCAGCATCGTTTTCCCATGAATCTTCTAATCTATCCACCTTTTCCTTATATCCAATGTTTTCAATTCTTGATCATCAACATTATTGACTGCTTGATCCACTTTTAATTTTTTAATATGGAAAAGAAGGTACTGTCCTTAGATAACAAGTCAACGTTAACAATGTTAAAGGATGGGGAGGCCACCTGCTTACTTTTCCTTAACATTGGGGAGGTTGCCTGCACTTACGCAAAAGTGGGGAGGCCGCCTGCATTTTGAGCAGACCACATGGAGCATTTTTTCATTTCCCTCTTTTGTTTTTAATACTGTCTGTCCGCGGCTCAATATTTCTGCTGGTGGTTCCATATATATATGGATTCGTGGTAAACTTTATTGATTCACGGTCAGGGGACGATTTTTTTGAGAATTTAACTTGTTTGGTTTTACTAGTTGATGCTTCATTAGTGTCAAAACCTAAACCAAATATTTCTTTAGAATGAATTTGTCTACTTAACATATCATCAATAGCATTAGTACTTTTTCATGAATTTTTCTAATTTAAAAGATGTACTCTTGAATTCTTCATTATCTTGTCTAAGGTTTTCACAAATTAGACAACCTAAATCAACTTCTTTATTTTTCTCCAACTTGGCTTATTTATCTTTTAGCTCACTAATCTCATTTTCAAGTTTATCCTTAGTTGATTTTAGCAATTTATTCTTTTCTATGAACTTTAGACTTTGTTTGCATAGATTATCATATTGATTCTCTAATTCTACATCATCTAGAGAAGAAGTATCATTTCTATAATATTCGATTTCAGAATGTACCTCTTTTGAAGAACGATCCATCAGACATTTCTCGTCTTTAGCACTTTCATCGCATTCTTCACCACTATCGATCCACGACCCTACAACAAACGCCATGTGATTCTTGTTGCGAGGTGGCTTGGGACATTCACCGATAAAGTGATTTGGATCACCACATCTAAAGCATTTCCTATCACCTTTGTAATTATTGACAAATTGATTCTTCGAGAATGCTTTCTTGTCGTTGCTTGGTTGTCTTACACATTTACCTCGTCTCTTGAAGAACTTCTTGAAGTCTCTAACCGTCATAGCATATTCTTCATCATCACTATCTGGGGAAGAGCTTTCATGATCACATTTCACTTTCTTGGCCTTCAATGCTAGAGACTTCCTTTCACTATTGATTTTAACCATCTCCAAATCCTTCAAGATTATCATCTCATGAACTTTCAAATTGACAATGAGTTCATCAAGTGATAGCATAGTGAGATCCTTTGATTATTCAATCACTGTGACTTTAGCTCTCCACTTTAGATGCAACGCCCGAAGAAACTTCCTAACAGTGTTCTTGCTAAAAAAACCTTCAGCAAGTGCTTTTAGACTAGTAATAATAGTATTAAACCTAGCAAATGCACTATCAATATTTTCATCTTCTAAGATGACAAATTGTTCATATTGTTGAACAAAAAGATCGATTTTGATTTATTTGACTTGACTATTACCTTGGTGGGTTATTGAAAGAGTGTTCCAAATTTTATTAGCGGTTTTACACATAAAAATCCTTTCATACTCATTCTTAGGCAAAGCATTATAAATAACCATGTTAGCCTCATTATTTTGTGAAAGTCTCTTTTTAGTGTCATCATTTGAATTTTCAATAGAAAATAGTTCTTTCCTTTCTAGAAACTTTATTATATTGTAAAGGCAAAAAAACAACCAATGGTAATAACATGCCAAAGGTCTAAATTTTTAGATTTCACATAAGTCTAAAAACTATTTTTTCAATAAATAAAACTATCGATTTCAAAAAGTTGTGGCCTTTGCATAGATTGCCCTTCTAGGTACATATTAGAATCCATATATCGATTCATGTTTTAAAATACAATATATTTTTAAAGCTTGAGCAACTTTCTCTGATGCCAATTGTAGAAACTAGAAGGGGTAGGGGGTTGAATAGTTTCTCTAGGTAAAACGATCAAAGATCGGTTTTCAAAAATTCTTTTCAAAAACTTGACTAAAGTGATTTATGTGAAATCTTCCTACGCACAATATCAACAATTGATAGTGGTTATAAACTAATAATCACAAGTATATGCAATAAAGAATAATGAATGGAAAGAGATAAGGAAAGGAAAGATCAAAACTGAACACCAAGAAAGTATAGTGGTTCGGCAACAAAGCTCATTCTTCGTTCCTACTCCACTCATTGAGTACTCCTTACTCGAGAGTTCATGAAATTGAGTGTTTTGAAGTTCGTTTATTCTCGATTCTTAACAAACTGAAAGTCCTAAAAATATCAAGCCTTTAATTGTTCTTGCTTGTTAGGGTATTTGGAATTCTATGTCTAATTCAATCAACATGTAAAAAAATGTAAAATAATAGGCTACGTATCCGTAAAACACTTTGCAAATACCAAGTACTATTCACAAAGTTCAAAAATAAAATGCATAAAAGTAAATGTGATTGAAATGTAAGCTAAATGAAAGTTAAAGGACTAAAACGTAAAGTTCAGAAACTGAAAGGACTAAAACTGTAAAATTTAACAAACTAGTAACTACTTTTTACCAAACTAACAAACTTACTAACTAATTTTGACAAAAACAAAAACTTTAGGGACTGATAACTTGCAAACCCTAAAACAAGGAAATTTAGCACTCAATGAAAACAGTTACAAACTATGAGGACCAAAGTGCAATTAAATAGGAACTATTAACAAAAACGGGCTAAGCAAATAGAATAAGCTGGTTTGAGCTTATTACTGGACAAAATTAAGTCTAGTTTGTTTCAAAGTGCTTAAAATGGAAAATTAACTAGACTTGTACAAGGAATCTGCTTAAAAGTTGGTTAAACAAAAGATAGCTTATTCTAATAAGCCAAGTATAAGCTAAAATGAAAATGAGACTTCCACAACTTGATTTTCTTGAAAAATCTGATTAATAAGCTGACAAGAAGTACGGAAGGTTTTTCCAAATTGAAAATGGTTAACTATATAAGCCAGAGTCTGAAATTAAGCTGAAATGAGCTTATTTGACCAAGCGTTGACCAAATTTTGGAAAAAGCTGAAATTAACAAAACCCACTCAGGACATGCTGGCAAATCGTTTTGTGAAAGAAAATTAGCTGGTTAATGAAGTAGAAATGGAGATCTATGAAAATAGATTAGCCTTTATATCAGAAACTTGCATTTGATCATGAGCTTATTAAAAAGCTAATTTCTCTCTAAAAAGTTGATATTATAAAATTTCCTTTTACAAATTGAAACTTTGGATGTTGGACTACAAATAGAAACTGGTTTGAAGCAATTTGATCAACTAACAAAGAAATGCTAGTGAATTGAATTTGGCTAGTTTGACTGATAAGCTAATGAAGAAACTTGACCCATACTTTTTTTAAACCAATTGCCTTTTTGACTAAGTTTTTGACTACAAAATGAACCAAAATTGTTACCACTAGTTAACCAAATGTGAATGAACAAAATACAACTGATTTAACAGACTTGAGTTATCAAAACTAATCAAAACCAAACACCACTTAAGTAAGCTGTCAAAGACTTTAACAAAGGAAAATTAAGCACAAATGTGAAAACAGGTTTTGACTCTTACCAAGTCAAGTTTGAATGACCAAATGAAGTATTTTTAAGCTGAAAACAAAGAGGTAAACAGACTAAAAGTCAAGATGAGACTTATGACTAAAAAGCTGATGAAAATGTTTAATTGAAATCAAGTGAACTACAATTCAGGCTACAAAATCACTCAAATGTTATCTAACTAATTCAATTACTCTAAAAACAAGCTAAACACATGATAATTTTAGCAGATAAGCCTTACACTAGGAAAGTAGCATGCAATTCATTTTAGCGGAACCAAAAATAGGATTTTAGACACCTTTTGGCTTGAAGCCTCCTCTGATGGAGTAGAGGAGCGCTGAGCTCTCTATATAACACTTCCTTCAATCCAATTCAACTATAATCATCAACCAAATCACCTCCAAAAGCTTTATCTGATCTACTCATCTAATTTGCTTCAAACTGCTTCAAGAGGTCTGGTATTGAACTGATATTGCTAAATCAAACTGAATAAGCTCCAAAACAACTCAAACACACTTCATTGATCAGTTAAGATCAATGAAATCACAAGATATCAACAGAAATGCAGGATTGAGTAAAGTGAGATAGTGATATGAACTGAATTTTTTTGTGTTTTATTTATTTGAAGGGAAAGTTGGTTACAAAAGCTAACTGAATAACTACCTCTCAAGTATGTGTCAAACACTTGAGAGAAGCTAACTAACTGAAATGTAAGCTAGAATTAAGAGAAAAACTAAAAGTGTGTGTTTTTCACACTTTAACTACTTTTTAAGCTACATATTACAAATGAGGTCCTATCTCCTATTTATAGAGTTGGAGTTGAGAAGTTGTTGGAGATTGTGGCGTGTCTCAACCAATGAGAGAGTGCCAGGTGGCATGAACTGGGTAATTTCAAATCCGACTCCAAGAACACAAAAGGGGTATTCTGATTCCTTCAATTTTAGTGTAATTGAGTTGCATGGTTGGATTCCTTGTTGAATTTAGAGTAAGTTTCATGTTTAGTTCAACTTCTGAAATGCCTTGTAGCTCAAAATCGAATCTGGGTTCGTTGTTTGTTGATGTTGACACGTGGTGTTATTTGATTGGGCAATAGTTGAACACACAGATCATTATCCGAATTTAGATATAATGAATATTAAATGGCAGCTTTTGATTGGGTGAAAAAGAAGTTAGTGGGTATCATTGTACAGATTTTTTTATTAATTGCAAATGGTGAGCTGGCGTCCCATTTGGAAATCCGAACCCTATTTATCTAGCCTTCTCATTGGTCCAAATTGTATGCACACGGATTGAACTTAAAGTTAGTGTAAAATTGTCAATTTCAGTCCCTCTCTTTGGCAGATTCTTCATTTTAGCTATTTTCTTCATTCCTTTAGCAAATTAGGTCCTTGGACTTGGTTGACTTGAAGATTGACCAAGTTTAACTTTAATCTTGACCTTTTCCAAAATTGCATTTAAGTCCCTCAACTTTTAAACATTGTCAAGATAGATCCTTTTCTTCAAATGGCTTGTCATCTTTGATCCTTCTCTTGTCTTTTTCCTCATAAATGAGCTTGATTTCCTTTGTTTGCTTGAAATTATATCCTTGTTACCTATTAAAGCACAAACACAAAACATACCACATAATACTGCTTTATAACACAAAAGTTAGGTATTTTCTATGTGTTTTAGGGTGATTTGTTGACTTATTGATATGAGATTTTGCTCATATCAAATCCCCTACACTTGATCATTGCCATGACCTCATGCGATGCCATATTTTAAAGCACAAATTTACATTTTTTTTATAATTAACCCACCTTGGCCAATATAGAATGCATTTACGCTACTCTACACTATATGATGCATGATTTTGATTTTGTACAATGCAATGCAAAAGAAATCAATTCTATTTATATATTTTTGACTTTTCATAAATGGTTTCGATGGAAAACTCATAAAGAAATCAATGACTTAGATTAGAGATTTGGTACCATGAACACTTATCACCCTCAAGTTTCACTTTCTCCATACCAAGCTTAAAAATGGGATCATTGTATTCACAAGTAAAAAGTGCATCAACTTATTCATGACAATTAAATGTGGAACCGATTATTATTTGAGCAAATTGCTTGGAAGCAAATTTGTCTTATTTGAAGCGTGAAATATAAGAAATGTAAAATCCAAAAATAAGGAAACACGGTTTTAGTCCTAAGTAGTCCTCTCATCCATTACTCGAAAAACCGCTCACAATTAATATAAGTCCGACTAAAAAATAATAAGTTATTCGCCTTATGTGTAAGATCCTCATGTCATGCATTATTAAGTAGCTACACACTCGCTAAGGAAAGAAAAATAAAACTCACGCAATAATTTACATCCGCCGCCTTTTTGAGACTTTGGATCTTCAATCCCGCAACCCGTCAAGGTAATATTGGATTTGAGCAACTATCAAACCTCGCAACCCGTCAAGGTAATATTGGAATTCAATAGTCACTATAATTAACACTTCACTGCCCCTCTTGGGAGTCTTGAATAATTATTTTTTTTTCTTTTTCTTTTTCTTCTTTTTTTTCTAGCCACTCATTTTTCTTTCAAGCCGCTCTTATTTTTCTTTATTCCTTACAAAGAAAGTTGAAAAGAATAAAAGGAAAAACACCCGCTAAGTATTAAGCATGACATAAGTCTAGTACACATAAAATGTTCTAACTTAGAATCTTAAGACGTACTTATACCAACCATGAATGATTAGTCAAAAATGCATAAGAGACTACAAACAAATTAAAACCGTTCTTGATTATTTATTATCATATATACATGAGAAGAAAATAGAGGCAAATAAGGAGAAGGTTTAGCCACAAGTAATTGTCATGAAGTTTATCTAGCCCTTTTATACTTGCTTCAACTCTATCATCTCCCATTCTCCACAAATTTAAAATCTCAAATAATGAGAGTCGTGGATGCTTAGCCTAATAAACCAATGAAGGACTACATGGTTAAGGATACTATCTAGAGAATGCTTGGATAAACAAACTCGGGTTGAGTCAAAGTATCCATGGCGGGCCTAATATGTCAAAGAAGTCTAAATTTGTTAAACCATATCCTTTATTATATTTTTTTTTTAAATTTTTTTAATATATTTTTGATGAAAAACAAAAGAAGAAAATATACAATGCAAATGAAAAATGATTGATGCAAAAATTATGAATGCATATTTTTGTTGGCCAAAGTAGATCAAAAATTTGAAAAATGTTTGAAAAATTAATTTCCAAGTTATCATGAAGTCAAGGGCAATGTCTAGGTAAGGTCACTTCGATATAATACCCCCTACACTTAAGCTAAACATTGTCCTCAATGTTTAAGAGTATTGGAGTATCAACTCCCCTAAACTTATGACAATGAATAGACTTTGCTTAACCCAAGCTAAGGAATGATCAACTACAGTAAATTCATTTTTTAAGCACAATGTGTCTATGAAAAATCACAATAGTAATGAAGTGACCCGGATACAAGGGCCTCCTCCATAAACTCCAAAGCACGTGATGAGTGAGCAACCCTACAAACAACATGAAGACAAAAGAAAGGTCTCCCCTACACTTCTCATCAAATCTATATCCTTATTGCAATCCTACCACACTCTAAGTCTAAAAACTCTAAACCTAGTTATTTAAGCTTGATTTATGGAGTCTCTAGCTCGACTCATCCCACACTTAAAAGTGTCTAAAACCTATCATGGCGAGTAAAAATTTTGCCCTTTTAAGAAAAATCTCCATGATGAGGTAAAACAAGTTTTCAATTATCAAAACTCCATAAATATCCCCCGGATCAAATACATAATTACCATCCCACTTATAACACAAGCCAACATCTAACTTCCCAAGCAATGGTGAAAAGAGTGAGGTGTTGTTCTCCAAAAATGGTTGCCCATATGTACTCCAAAAGGTGATAAGGTGATACTCTCAAATCTCTCACAAGTTTTCCTTTTATTACATCAAGCGGATATTGAGATGGTTTAGCAAGCTCTATACCAGGATCAAAATTCCGTTCCTTGATTGGAAAACAACAAGTTTTGGTCACCTTAGAAGATTCTCCCTTGTAGGTCACATGGTGAGAGAAAGTTTGTGTAGTAATGGGTAACAACAAGCTTTTTGAATAAAACATCATGACTTGTTTTCCTTTTTCACATATATAGGTTGAGGTGGACAAGGAAGAAGGTAAAGAATCTTCATGCAATAGAGATTCTAGAAAGAGTATGTCCCCCTCCGTATCAATATATCCAAGAGTGTACTCAAAAGGTATATCAATCTCTAAAAACTCATCACTCTCATCCATGATAGAATCCTCCTCATCACCATAAACATCATAGATTGGTATATCAAAGATTGGTGATTCCTTAAAAATCAAGGAAGTGTGATCATCAAAGAATGGAAAGTCACAAGTGGAGAGCTCATTATCAGTATAATCATCATATCTTGGTATATCACAAAGAAGAGATTCTTCATCACTAAAATCCTCATTGATGTCTTCATCATGGTGGAAAAGTGGGTTATCAAATGAGGTTTCAAAAAGAGGATTGGAATGAATCACAAAATCACCAAATTTAAGCTCTTGAGGTTCATGAAAATCCAAGGATGAGGTAATGGATGCAATGGTCTCAACATAAGGAAGGTCATAATCTCCACTTGAGCAAGCTTCATAAAAATATTCATCACAAACTTCATCAAGGATATCATCTTGAGTTTCTTCCTTATTAAAAACATCAATATGTTTCACCGTTTAGGGCTCATTAGATTTCTTTGACAACTTTCCCATATTAAACACAACCCTTTCATCTCCTACCCTCATTGTAAGTTCACCTTCCGCCACATCTATAAGAGTCTGACCCGTTCTCAAAAATGGCCTACCAATGATTAGAGGAACTCTTGGATCCATATCATAATCAACCACCACAAAATATGCGGGAAAGGTAAATCTATCAACCCCAAAAAAAACATCCTCTACAATTCCCACCGGATAAGCTATAGTGCGGTTGGCCAACTCAAGAGTCATCATAGTAGGAGTGAGCTCGGGAAGTGAAAGTCTTTTCCAAACCGATAATGGCATGAGATTTATGCTTGCCCCTAAATCCGCTAATACCATGCAATTTTCCACCCCCGGGAAATTGTAAGGAATCAAAAACCTCCCCGGATCTCCAAGCTTAGTAGGCAACTTCTTAAGCAAAACCGCGGAGCAATTTTCATTTAAAGAAGCATTAGGAAAATCCACCAATTTCTCCTTGTTGGAAAGTAAGTCCTTGATCATCTTAGCAAATTTAGGCATATTGGCTAAGGCTTCCGCAAAGGAGATGTTTATGTTAAGTTGCTTGAACATCCTCAAAAAGTTTGAGACTTGTATATCATCTTTGTTCTTAAGCTTTTCCTTTATCAATCTTGATGGGTAAGGTAGACTTGGTTTTGGTTGTGGTTGACTGGTTGATGAAGGATTTTCTTTATTGGGTTCTTCATTGATGGGTGTGGAAGTTAAATGAGTAGTAGGTGTAGGTGTTGAGGTTGTAGAACATGAAGGTGTTGATGTTGATGGCTTATCACAAGGTGGAACCATAGTAGGCTTTACCAAAGTAGGTTTGGGTGGTGAAGGATCATGAGTTTTCTTTCCACTTCTTGTTGTGATAGCATTGACATTAGCCCTCGGGTTTGTTTGTGTGTTTGAAGGAAGAGCCCCTTGTGGCCTTTGATTGAGAAGTATCATAAACGTTTTGTTAGTTTCCTCATGCATTTCCCTCATTCTCTTCTCATTAGCTTGGAACCTCCTTTCATTCTCTTGATTCATTTTATGAAGAAGCTCAATGGTATTAAAATCATGTGGCACATTCCCTTGAAAACCTTGGGGTTGGAAAGTTGGAGGTTGATTGTAAAACCCTTGGTTGTTGCCTTGAAAGTTATTTCCTTGATTTTGAAAGGTATTGGGTGCTCTAAAATTGTTTTGTCCTTGGTAACTTGGCCTAGGCCCTTGATTTCTTTGTAACAATTGAGGAGGATTGTTTTGATTTTGGGTGGGTGGTTGGGGTGGAAAGCCGGGTGGAGCAAGAAAGTTTTTGACTTGTAAGAGAGATTGTTTTGATTGATGTTTGGTTTGAAATGCTCTCTATGTTCATCTTGGTAAGCATAACACTCAACTTGATAACCTTGCACCTTATCACATTGTTGAAAAGAATAAGGACCTCCACAAGTCTCACATGAAAGAGCAATAGTATTCACATCATTGGTGAAATTCTTGTTCATGGAGAGTTCACAAAATTTCATGAGTGTGTTGGTCATAATATCAAGCTTTTAAGAGATCATCTTTTCCATTTGTGGAGTAACACTCTCTTGCACCACATGGACTCTCTCATCAAATTATGTGTTAGTTTGCACCATTGATTTGGTCTCAATAATGTCCCAAGCCTCTTGGATGGATTTAGAAAGAATATTCCCACCCGCGGAGGAGTTTAGGGAATCTTGGTGATGTGGTCTTAATCCATTATAGAAAGTATTGATTTGTTGAACCTCATTGAGGGCTAGGTTTTTGTTGAAATCCAATAATTAAGTTCCTCAAAGCCGTGGTCTTCAATGGGGGAAAGAACTTGATCAAAAACTTCTTAGTGAAATCATCCCAAGTAGTAATGCTCTTAGGTGGTTGTGTATCAAGCCAATACTTAGCATTGCCCTCTAGTGAAAATTGGATCAAGATTAACATAATGGCATCATGGGGAACTCCATTGTACTTAATGGTGTTGCAAAAGAGATAGAAACTTCTTGATATGATCGTGTGGATTATCACTAGGTCTCCCCAAGAATGGTGTGTTCGAAACCAAGCTAATCATAGATGTCTTAAGCTCAAAGGTATTTGCGGGAATCTCGGGTAGCACAATAGCATCGGAGTATCCTTTCACATTGGATTGTAAGTGCTCCATCAAAGGTCGATTGTCAACGGCGGCCATGGCTCCTTGTGTAATGATCAAAGCACGATTCTCGGGATCGGCTTGATGGACGGTGTTGTTTTTACTCTTTCTCTTTTTCTTCCTTTTGAGAGGAAGGGGTTGTACACCAAATGGTATTTGTGCACGCCCGCGGGTGAGCATGTAACTCAAATCAAGGAGTGAGAGAGAAGCTCTCGTTCGACTTTGAAGAAGAAGGGATTATCTTCTTCGAGATTCAATATGAAATATCCACAAGAAAGTATAATATACGTAAGTACTACTTGGGTGCAAGACCCCCAATCAAGCTTTCCTTCTTAGAATACGCACTAGTGAACGGGGGGTTAGGTGGGCTGAAGCACTTAAGTACCTATTAACCCTTAGACGACATTTTATAGCACGTCACCTTTCTATTCACTTGGTAGTTTGTATTCTTCGAATTCTTGCCTATTGGAAGTATTTATCTATTCTTGCTTAATTAAATTTGATCGATACACGTGTCAAGGACCGGAACGCTCCCGAACACGGTGTATTGCAAAAGCAATACTTATGGAAGTATGTGTATTGAGTGTTCGTATACGTATACGTATCTACATATAATAATATAGAGAAAATATTTTTGTATTTATTAGGTTTTTAAAGAAAATACTATATGTACGTAAAAACCGATGAAATCCAATAATATATATTTTTGGGTGCAATCTCTTAGGAAAAAGATTACTTTTTGAATTTTTTATTTTTTTGGTCAATTCTTTAGGAAAAGAATTGTTTTTGTTATTTTTTAGTTTTTATTTTTTTATTTTTTTATTTTTTTATTTTTTTTTATGTTTTTGATTTATGATACGTAAAAAAATAACGTTTACGAGGTGAACGGATCCCAAAATACAATCGAAACCGTCAATCAATAGTCTCTCGTAATGTCATGAACCGACAGCGGCGCCATTTGAAATTGAGTATTTTGAAGTTCATTTATTCTCGATTCTTGACAAATTGAAGGTCATAAAAATATCAAGTCTTTAATTGTTCTTGGTTGTTAGGGTATTTGGAATTCTATGTCTAATTCAATCAACACGTAAAAAAATGAAAAATAATAGGCTACATATCCGTAAAACACTTTGCAAATACCAAGTACTATTCACAAAGTTCAAAAGTTAAATGAATAAAAGTAAATGTGATTGAATAAGCTAAATGAAAGTTAAAGGACTAAAATGTAAAGTTCAGAAACTAAAAGGACCAAAAGTGTAAAATTTAACAAACTAGTAACTACTTTTTACCAGACTAACAAACTTACTAACTAATTTTGACAAAAACAAAAACTTTAGGGACTGATATCTTGCAAACCCTAAAAACAAGGAAATTTAGCACTCAATGAAAACAGTTACAAACTATGAGGACCAAAGTGCAATTAACTAGAAACTATTAACAAAAACGGGCTAAGCAAGTTGAATAAGCTAGTTTGAGCTTATTACTGGACCAAATTAAGTCTAGTTTGTTTAAAAGTGCATAAAATGGAAAATTAACTAGACTTGTCCAAGGAATCTGCTTAAAAGCTGGTTAAACAAAAGATAGCTTATTCTTATAAGCCAAGTATAAGCTAAAATGAAAATGAGACTTCCACAACTTGATTTTCTTGAAAATATGATTAATAAGCTGA
Organism: Glebionis coronaria; assembly: GCA_025667525.1. Classification (NCBI taxonomy): domain Eukaryota; kingdom Viridiplantae; phylum Streptophyta; class Magnoliopsida; order Asterales; family Asteraceae; genus Glebionis; species Glebionis coronaria. The sequence goes on along the minus strand of CM046881.1, from coordinate 424,395,643 downwards.
CAAGAAGTATGGAATGTTTTTCCTAATTGAAAATGGTTAACTATATAAGCCAGAATCTGAAATTAAGCTGAAATGAGCTTATTTGACCAAGCGTTGACCAAATTTTGGAAAAAGCTGAAATTAACAAAACCCACTCAGGACATGCTGGCAAATCGTTTTGTGAAATAAAATAAGCTGGTTAATGAAGTAGAAATGGAGATCTATGAAAACAGATTAGCCTTTATATCAGAAACTTGCATTTGATCATGAGCTTATTAAAAAGCTGATTTCTCTCTAAAAAGTTGATACTGTATAATTTCCTTTTACAAACTGAAACTTTGGATGTTGGACTACAAATAGAAACTGGTTTGAAGCAATTTGATCAACTAACAAAGAAATCCTAGTGAATTGAATATGGCTAGTTTGACTGATAAGCTAATGAAGAAACTTGACCCATACTTTTTTAAACCAATTGCCTTTTTGACTAAGTTTTTGACTTCAAAATGAACCAAAATTGTTACCACTAGTTAACCAAAGGTAAACGAACAAAATACAACTGATTTAACAGACTTAAGTTATCAAAACTAATCAAAACCAAACACCACTTAAGTAAGTTGTCAAAGACTTTAACAAAGGAAAACTAAGCACAAATGTGAAACAGGTTTTGACTCTTACCAAGTCAAGTTTGAATGACCAAATGAAGTATTTTTAAGCTAAAAACAAAGAGGTAAACAGACTAAAAGTCAAGATGAGACTTATGACTAAAAAGCTGATGAAAATGTTTAACTGAAATCAAGTGAACTACAATTCAAGCTACAAAATCACTCAAATGCTATCTAACTAACTCAATTACTCTAAAAAGAAGCTAAACACATGATCATTTCAGCAGATAAGCCTTACACTAGGAAAGTAGCATGCAATTCATTTTTGGGGGAACCAAAAACAGGATTTTAGACATCTTTTGGCTTGAAGCCTCCTCTGATGGAGTAGAGGAGCGCTGAGCTCTCTCTATATAACACTTCCTTCAACTATAATCATCAACCAAATCACCTCCAAAAGCTTTATCTGGTCTACTCATCTAATCTGCTTCAAACGGCTTCAAGAGGTCTGGTATTGAACTAATATTGCTTAATCAAACTGAATAAGCTCCAAAACAACTCAAACACACTTCATTGATCAGTTAAGATCAATGAAATCACAAGATATCAACAAAAATGCAGGATTGAGTAAAGTTAGATAGAGATATGAACTGAATTTTTTGTGTTTTATTTATTTGGAGGGAAAGTTGGTTACAAAATCTAACTGAATAACTACCTCTCAAGTGTGTGTCAAACACTTGAGAGAATCTAACTAACTGAAATGTAAGCTTGAATTGAGAGAAAAACTAAAAGTGTGTGTTTTTCACACTTTAACTACTTTTTAAGCTACACATTACAAATGAGGTCCTATCTCCTATTTATAGAGCTGGAGTTGAGAAGTTGTTGGAGATTGTGACGTGTCTCAGCCAATGAGAGAGTGCCAGGTGGCATGAACTGGGTAATTGCAAATCCGACTCCAAGAACACAATAGGGGTTTTCTGATTCCTTCAATTTTAGTGTAATTTAGTTGCATGGTTGGATTCCTTGTTGAATTTAGAGTAAGTTTCATGTTTAGTTCAATTCTGAAATGCCTTGTAGCTCAAAATCGAATCTGGGTTCGTTGATTGTTGACATTGACACGTGGTGTCATCTGATTGGGCAATAGTTGAACACATGGATCATTATCCGAATTTGGATATAATAAATATTGAATGGCAGCTTTTGATTGGGTGAAAAAGAAGTTAGTGGGTATCACTGTGCAGATTTGTTTATTAACTGAAAATGGTGAGCTGGCGTCCCATTTGGCAATCCGAACCCCATTTATCTATCCTTCTCATTGGTCCAAATTGTATGCACACGAATTGAACTCAAAGTTAGTGTAAAATTGTCAATTTTAGTCCCTCTCTTTGGTAGATTCTTCATTTTAGCTCCTTTCTTCATTCTTTAGCAAATTAGGTCCTTGGACTTGGTTGACTTGAAGATTGACCAAGTTTGACTTTAATCTTGACTTTTTCCAAAATTGCATTTAAATCCCTCAACTTTTGAACATTGTCAAGATAGGTCCTTTTCTTCAAATGGCTTGTCATCTTTGATCCTTCTCTTGTATTTTTCCTCATAAATGAGCTTGATTTCCCTTGTTTGCTTGAAATTGTATCCTTGTTACCTATTAAAGCACAAACACAAAACATACCAGATAATACTGCTTTATAGCACAAAAGTTAGGTATTTTTTATGTGTTTTAGGGTGATTTGTTGACTTATTGATATGAGATTTTGCTTATATCAGTTCACTAATCAACAAGCTCCTTAAGATGGAGAAACCTTACACGTCGCTTAACCAATTTTTTACTATAAGCTAAAACTCAAGACCTAATCTTAGCTAGGACTAATCTACACCAATATACTTTGAGGAGTAAGTATTAACCATAATACATACACAACTTCTTAATATACACAACAATTTGGAACTTCACAATGACACAAGAATGAAACAGAGTTTTGATCTTCAATGGATCTTGAGTTAAACACAACACTTTAAGGATGAAAGTGTTATTCTCTTTGCACTTGATAGGATGAGAGGGGAGGAAAAAGATTCACTTCTAAACAAGTATAATCAACCAAATAACTAAGGATTTGTGTGATTAAATAAGGTGGATTGAATATGATAATTTGTGTGCAAAAGAGCTGAAAAAGAAATCTGGAAATGGTTCACTATTTAGAGGACAAGGCCCAACGGCTCTATCTGGTGGCGACTCATTAAATAGGTTGGCGACTCAACATGAATATTGGGCCGCATGCACCTATATTGAGCCGTCGGCTGTAGACTCCGCCCCGTTTTATACTTTAGTAAGAAAATTTTTCCTGGTGAAGTTTATACCTCAAGAGGATATTCCTAGACCATTTGGAATATGTCAAATTCATATTTCTATTTTCTATTTTAATAAAACATTTTCTTAAAAATAAAGTTTATTAAAAACATTTGTCACTTTTAGATAAAAGTGAGTTTTAAGAAATATAAATCATTTACCACTTAGCTAGGTTAAGAACTTGTTTATTCATACTTTAAGTGATAATGGATGAAATGAAAAATACTTGAACTCAAGAATTCAATTTTTATTGTTTTCGCAAATGCTTGTTTTTATGTATTGTCGTAATCAAAACAAAGCGAGACCGAAAAGCGCAAGTAACATTTTTAGGCATCATTACATTAACAAATTTTATTACTTGAAATCTCAAAGTGATCAAAAGCCTCATTTTTAGTTTTCAAGAATGTTGTCCAAGTGAATCTAGAGTAATCATCTACGATGACCGATGTGTAGAGGTTTCCTCCATAACTTTGCACCACGGATGGACCAAACAAGTCCATGTGTAAAAGTTCTAAACACCTAGATGTGGACAGTTTTTAGCCTTATGACTTGAATGAACTTGTTTTCCCATTTTACGCGCATCAAAAAAGTGTGTTCATATTTTTGTTTGGGCAAATTTCTAATAAGGTTTTTGTTAACCAAGGATTTTAGAAGTCTCATGTTAGCGTGACCTAGGCGTCTATGCCAAAGGGTTGAGGTGTCATCTATGGTGGTTAAAAAAGTTACGTCCATGGATGAGTCAAACTTCATTACTTATATGTTATTTTTCCTAAATCCTTTAGCTATGGTTATACCATCTTTTAGTATTTTACTACCGTTTTCTTCAAAAAGAACTTTGCACTTATTGCTACAAAGTTGACTTATGCTAAGAAGATTAAATTCTAAGTTTTCTACATGAGCAACATTATCTATGGTGATATAGTCATTAGAAATCATACCTTTGCCAATGATTTTGCTTTTGACGTTTCCACCAAAAATAACATTACTTCCACCCATAGATTTGTATGTACTAAGGAGATTCCTGTTACCCGTCATGTGCCTTGAACAACCGCTGTCCTTGATCCATTCTTCGGGCTCAAGTTCGGCTTTCAAGCATACCTACAAATCATGAAACTCAAGTGTTTGGTCCCCATTGTCTCATGGGTCCGTTTGGGTTAAACATACCTCTCATAGCCATACCAATTTTGAGTGTTATCAAACATATCCCATGGTGCTAGATTTCCCATTGAAAACTGATTTTGGTAGTCGTAATTCAATGGTACCCTACTATATCTTCCAAGTACCCCTTGGTCACTTTTTGGAAAGGGGCGTTTGGGAAAAGATGGTCTAGGTCGTGATTGAGTATTTCTAGTTATAATATTTATTTCCAGGTTCTTAATATTTGTATTATATTTTTCTAGATTTATTTGATTTGGTTTACGGGACACAACAACAAATTCAGAGCGGTTTTGCTTTTGCTAATCTGTCAGACCCGCGGACCCACTTTGATCAACGGTGGAGCCAAGTGACTTAAGTCCGAGTGTGACACCCCAAATTTTGGGATTTGTCACTTATGACTGTTTGACTTTGATTATGTGCTTAGTGTGCGTTTATGTGCTATATGTTTATATTTGAGCCTTTGACTGGATGTTAGACATCGTATATGTAGAGTGTGGTATGTTATATGATGATTCAATAGGGTTAGCTCATGCTCATTAGCTCATATGGATATGGCTATGATATAATATGGTATTTTATGAGGTCATTTTATGTGTACGTAAATAATTATATGTATTATACTAAATCATATATTTACGATACGAGGTTTAGTATTTAGAGGTCTCGGACTAAGGATTTAATGTCGGGAATAATTTACGGGTTAGTTTTAAGTTATTTTAGACTTATTTATTTAGTTAATAACTTATTCTTAGAGTTTTCATAAAATTAAGTATTTTACGGTAATCGCGTAAAAATGACTAGTTTTACGGTTTTAGAGTTTTGGAGACTTTAGGAGCTGAAATAAATTAAGGTAAAATAAGGTAATGATATTAATATAATACATAATAATAATAAATAATAAAAAAGGGGATAGTTGGTTTGAGGTGACGCAAGGAAAAAAAGAAAAAGAAAAAAACTAAATAAGGAAACAAGACTTTTTGTATTGGGCTAGGACTTGTTTAGTTAAAGTATATAAGGTTTTTAATAGATAAAAACACACATAAATCCATGGAGAAAAAAAGAGGCGTCAATCTATAGAGTTTTTTTTAGGGTTTTTCATAGTTTTTCATCTTCCATTAAATCTAAGATAAAACGTTTATTCGTCTTTTTAAATTAATTGCTAATTAATTATTCTTAATCCATAGATGATGGATCTATGGTTAGGTTTAACAGAAATTATGTATTTTAATTATATAAACATATTAAGTTTAATTAGGGTTAACAATTATACATGATGTGGGTAATTAATTAGACTAGTTGTGTTAAATTCGTTTTTAAAACTGGGCAGAATTTTAAGTCACTTGTTTTTATCATATCTAGAGTTGGTAAACTTTCTGATGTCGAATTTGGTACTCACTTAAAGTTATTTAAGTTAGCTTTTGAACAAAATAAACGAGAACTAAAAATTGGAGGTCGGGAAGTGGGTTACAACAGTCGTAGGTCAAAACTGTTTTTGTAACAGCCTGTTTACAAATTATGTTTTGGGTTGGTTAGGGTACTTAAGGATGATATGGTACATTCATATGAACATGAGACCTTGTTTATATGTTAAATAAAGGATATGGAGGAGAGCTAAGTGATTGGAATAGGTTAAGACCCTCTGCTCATAACAAACATTTGATATGTTAAAAATCAGTAAATTCTGGAAAAAAAGAGGCGTCGATCTATAGAGTTTTTTTAGGGTTTTTCATAGTTTTTCATCTTCCATTAAATCTAAGATAAAACGTTTATTCGTCTTTTTTAAATTAATTGCTATTTAATTATTCTTAATCCATAGATGATGGATCTAGGGTTAGGTTTAACATAAATTATGTATTTTAATTATATACACATATTAAGTTTAATTAGGGTTAATAATTATACATGATGTGGGTAATTAATTAGACTAGTTGTGTGAAATTCGTTTTTAAAACTGGGCAAAATTTTAAGTCACTTGTTTTTATCATATCTAGATTTTGATAAACTTTCTGATGTCGAATTTGGTACTCACTTAAAGTTATTTGAGTTAGCTTTTGAACAAAAGAAACGAGAACTAAAAATTGGAGGTCGGGAAGTGGGTTACAACAGTAGTAGGTCAAAACTGTTTTTGTAACAGCCTGTTTACAAATAATGTTTTGGGTTGGTCAGGGTACTTAAGGCTGATATGGTACATTCATATGAACATGAGACCTTGTCTATATGTTAAATAAAGGATTTGGAGGAGAGCTAAGTGATTGGAATAGGTTAAGACCCTCTGCTCATAACAAACATTTGATATGTTAAAAATCAGTAAATGCTGGATAGGTAAAACTGTGTATATATATATATATATATATATATATATATATATATATATATATATATATATATATATATATATATATATATATATATATATATATATATATATATATATATATATATATATATATATATATATATATATATATATATATATATATATATATATATATATATATATATATATATATATATATATATATATATATATATATATATATATATATATATATATATATATATATATATATATATATATATATATATATATATATATTATGGCCTTAACAGTAGCTTTAAGGTTAGGGAAAATTATGATATAAAGCTAACACATGTAATGGAATGGGGTTTTCTTTTCAAAAGATGTTATTTTGTTTAAGGGGGAATTCGACCCATAGTTTGGGGCATGAAAAATAGGATTGTTTTGGGTAAAATGATAACGGGATAGGTTATGAACTTAATAAGGTTAAGGGGCTTATAGAGGGGTGTAATGGGATACTTGTAGCCATAAGATGAGATTATAATGTGTAAGAGAGTTAGACATCCATCATAGGTTAATGAGCCATTTTGGTTTATTGGTTCATGTCTTTATTGTATGCATTGTTGTGTTTGATTTTGCTAGTGTACGGGAACTTGGAGAAGCTCTTTTAGGTGAGTTCATAGTCCCATTTTCACTAAGTTTTTTTTCTAGTATGGGATGGAGATGACACTTGTAATGTTTTAAATGTCTTAATACTATGTTTTTTAAATGAATGGACATATATGTGCTAATGTGTGATATGCTTACTTATGTGTTTTGTTATGTGTTCTGATATGCGTTCTGAGTTCTCGTACATCGTCTCCTCGGAGGCAAGATATCTCGACGGGGATATGGTTCATCTTCCACACGGGGTACGGGAAAGATACGGATAGGTGTAGTGTATTGTTCTTATTGTGTGTTCTAATTATTATAGTGTGTTTTGTGAATTATAAATGTAATTGGTATTTGATTTGAGTTTTATTTGTAGTTGTATGTAACATGATTATCACCTTATGGTCCACTGATTTAACTTGTTTTATTCAACTTATTTACAGCGTTTTACAAGGTTTTCTTATGATGTTCTAGATAGTTTAAACCTATGTTCTCACCAACTTTATGTTGACATATTTTAGTGTCATTTTCAGGTGAGGTAATTGTGAAAGATGATGTTAGAAGTAGCTAGGACTGGAGTTGCATAGGATTGCATATGGAGGAATCCACTTCCTCTTAGATTTACTTTTGTTATTTGAATAAGTGATACTGTTAGACACCTATATGTTTGATGTTTGTTATTTCTTTGTCTTTGGTAAGAGGTAGGACTTTTATCTACTTACCTAGACTCCTGCATTTTGGTTGAGATATTGTCATGACATTGTGTCGCTATTTATGACATTATATTTGCATTTTAGTTTTCTCTATAAAGACACCGTTTGTTGTGATGATATCCATAGCTCGCGCCCCATATTTCGCCATGGTGGGGTGTGACACCGGGGGTCAGTGGGGCCCGTGGGTCATTGTAGCAGTTTCTGCAAGACTGCTTAATTCGTCGTTTTGTGGTCGTTTTGTGAGCTGAATGATGTTTCTTGTTTCCCAAACCTCAGTCTTGTTCTATCTTTGCTATTTATTTGAAAGTTTAACACTTCATCAATGCAATGTGCATTTTTATTAAACTTTGCAAATTTTGAGTTTTGCTTGATTAAAACTTCTTGATTTTTTTAAGTTTCTCAACTTCGAGGGAAAGTTCTTGACATGAGTCACATGTTTCAGTGGTTGATTTGCCTTATTCTAATCTTTTTATTTTTGCTTTTAGTTCACAAACTTCATTTTCCAAACTTTCCTTTTTAGTTTTCAAAAGATTATTTTTGTTTATGATTTTAGAGCTTAATTCGTAAAGCTTGTTATACTCAACTTGAAATGTTTCATCATCAATAGAAGAAGAATAGTATGAGGAGTCAGAATGTACCTCGTTAGTTTCATGTGTTCTGAGTTCTAGCTCTTCCTTTTTGGAGTCATCTATTTCATTATTGCTTGGACTCCAATCTCCGTTAACGAATGCTCTTTGCGTCTTTTGCTTAGGCTTGGGACAATCACCTATGAAGTGATTTAGATCACCCCATCGGCATCAATTTTTTTCCTCTTTACCTTTCTTAATGTCAAAAGGCTTTCGAGGCATCCTAATTATCATCAATGGGTTTTCTAACAAACCTTCCTCGTCTTTTGAAGAATTTTTTGAAGTCATGTACCACCATGACATACTCTTCATAGTTGCTATCGTATTCATAGTCATCATCATCACTAGATTTGATTCTAGCTTTCAAGGTGATTTCTTTTTGTTTCTCCTTCTTTTCTTTGATGATCTCCGAGTCTTTTTCCATCACCATCTCGTGAACCTTGAGATTTCTGATAAGCTCATATAATGATAAGTTCGAGAGATCTTAGATTCCTCGAATGCCGTCATAGCTCTCCATTTTGGGTGAAGTGCTCTTAGAAATTTACTGACAAAGTTCTTTGTAGGGAAAGTTTCATCAAGTGCTTTAAGTGAGGTAATGATGGTGTTAAAGCAAGTAAACCCAACCTAAATTGACTCCTCTTCAAGGATACAAAATTGTTCATATTCTTAAACAAAAAGATCAATTTTGTTATGTTGGGTCAATATTTGCTGACCCTGAAGCAACTCTATGATTTGAATATAAGATCCCCCTAAGTGTTTCATGTTCCGCGGAAAGATGAATCTGCTGAAGCATGACCAGAGGAACAAAGATTCCTACTGAAGAATGTTTTGCTGAAGGATGTTCAGCTTTCCTCTTCCAGTGAACTTAGAATACAAAAGGAGTCTTTGCTTCAAAGACTAGGCGATCTAGTTGTTGAAGAACAAGTCTTGACAATACCAAACTGTCGATCTCCTATAGAATACTAAAGATACTTCAGTATTTTGAAGGTTTACATTAGGCGGGAAAAGATTTACTTTAAGTCAAAGTAGGAAAGAGGTTGCTTATATTGTTAGCTATAAGTACAACCTTTGTCTATTCTAGATTAGATTATTCTGTACGCTGTACTGTTTATCTAGCATGGGCATCAACCACCCACTGGATAAACCCATGCATGAGTACATGTGAATGTAAGCCCTAGATATTGCACTGCCTATATAAGGAGTGCATTTGGGAGAGAATCGGTTAGCCCTTACAAGAGAAAGAATCTCTTATTAACCTTCTCTCCCAATACCAACCAACCATATAGCCAAAGTGCATATGAACGTTTAGGTTGGAACTTAAACTATTAACTTTGGTTGAAAGTTTAAGTAGAGGAGATCACCCATATTGTCATTCAACCAGTTTTTTATTCCGCAAACAACGTGGGTTATAGATTCTTTAATTAAATTTTAATAAAAGTCTATAAGTTGAAAAGTTAAATTGGTATTGTTGTTTTATTTGTTCTTAGTTCTTATTAATTGATAAAACAACACACTTGAGTCTTAATAGCTAGTTACTACTTAAGGTTGATAAGTAGTAATGAGTTAAAAGGACCAACAAGTGGTATCAGAGCAGTTTGATTAGCTACACTCTTATTATCATTAAACTGCTCATTTTAAGGTTTTCAAATCAAGATCCTACATGGCTCAAGTAATACCACAAACCCTAGAGTATAAGGGTGGCCAACTCAATGCTGCTCCTGTTCTAGAGGTAGCAAATTTCACTAATTGAAAGAAAAGGTTCCTTGTCCACATGGTTGGAATTGAACAACAATTCCTTGGAATCATTAAAAATGGTCCATTTGTTCCCATGGTTGGGGACAATAAAAAACCTGAAGTACAATGGACTGCTGATGAAAGAAAAGCTGCTAACCTAGATTAGCGTCTCAAAAGTCTCATCATGTCTGTGCTCCTAGATGACCAAATGAATTCTGTTATGAATTGTAAAACAGCCAAATCTACATGGGAGGACCTTATATTGTATCATGAGGAACCCTCTGATGTGAAGGAAACAAGGGTAATGGACTTAAAGCTTCAGTATAACACTTTCAAAAACAAAGAAGGGGAAACCCTTACTCAAACTTTCACCAGATATAAAGCTCTGATGAATGAATTGGTAAATGATGGTGTTGATCTTTCAAAACTTGAAATCAACACAGTTTTTGAAAATGCCTTGCCAAAGAAGTGGCTTAGTTTTTGTCAAAGCTTGAGAAATGCTAATCACACTAAAGATTGTGATCTAGCTTCTCTTTTTGGGAAAATAAAATATGAAGAAAACTTAGTTGATAGGATTTATGAAGGCTCTAGCAAGAGAAAAGCACTTATAATTGCTACACCCTTGTCAACAGCCTTCTTCAGTGAAGCTATCATTCAGGACTACCAAGATAGTCTGATGATGAAGAGGACACAAGAACTAGTGAGGAATATCTAAAAGACCTTCAAGAGGAATTTCATGAAAGAGCTCTTTTGGCCAAGTGTAGAATGTTATTTAAGAAGGGAGGTAGGTTCTCCAGCACCACAAAAGCCACAGTTGACACTATGTGTTTCAAATGTGGGTTGCCTGGTCACTTTGCCAAGAATTGTTATTCTAAAACATCCATTCCCTCTTACTCCTCACCAGCTCAGTCTAGACCATCTGGTCAATCTCCATTTCAACAAAAGCAAATTGCTTCATCTTCTTTTTAATAGAAAAGGGTGAACTAAGGCCAGCAAAAGACTTTGAGGTTAAATATAGAGAGATCAAGGCTAGGCTAGCTCTAATCAGCACTAAAGGATCTTCCTTAAAGCCAACCAAACAATAAAAGAACAAGTGACTTGTTGCTGAGGTCTATGAATGGGATGAAGAGGAAGCTTCTTCAGATGATGATGAAATGGTGAATGTGAAAGTGCTGATGGCACTTGCTGATGATGAAGGGTCAAACTCTAATTTTGCGGCCAAAGAAAATGCTCGAAATGGTGAATGGGTCAATATCACAAATAAAAAAGGTACAAACTCTTCTTGAATTAGAAGATAAGGATGACATTAAATTTGTCATTGATTACCTGTGTATTGATCTAAAGTTTGTTGAAGAACAAAGAAACAATTTGCTTGAAAAATATCATAAAATTGTTCTTGAACTTGATGAGTTTGAAAGTAATACAGCTAAAAGAGGCTAAACTTGATATACTTACATTTTAACAATTGAACAAAGAAATCATTGATGAAAACAAATCTTTAAGATTTGAACTAAAAGAAGAAAAAGATATTGTTAAATTATGGCTTAGAAACTCTGATAGGGTAAATCAATGCATCAATAAACAAATTCCTGTTCAAAAAAGGAAAATGCTTGGTGCTGAAGGATCCTCCAGCACCAACTCTCATGACATTGTCTTTTTCAAATCCTCAAATGAGGATGGTAGCTCGATCCCTGATGTTGTAAGGTCAGGTGAAGAGAATTTACCAAATCATGACAGTAGACTATAGAAACTAGAAGGGGGGGGGGGGTTGAATAGTTTCTTAAATTTGCTTGTTAAAGTTTGGTTTTAAAAAAAAATCCTTTTTCAAAAAACTTAAGCTTAAGTATTTATGTGAAACCTTCTTATACACAATATGAACAAGGTATAGTGCAACTAACTAATAATCACAAGTATAAAGAATAGTGAATGTAACTAAACTAATAATCACAAGTACAAAGAATAAAGAATGTAAAGAGATAAGGGAAGGAAAGATCAAACCAAACACCAAGGATTTATAGTGGTTCGGCAACGAAGCTCACTCCTCGTTCCTACTCCACTCCTCGAGTACTCCTTACTCGAGAGTTCACTAATCAACAAGCTCCTTAAGGTGGAGAAACCGTACACAACGTTGCTTAACCAATTTCCGACTCTAAGCTAAAAGTCGAGCCCTAATCTTAGCTAGGACCAATCTACACCAATATACTTTGAGGAATAAGTATTAACCCTAATACATAAACAACTTCCAAATAGACACAACTACTTGGATCTTCACAACAATGACACAACAATGAATAAAGAAGATTGGATCTTCAATGGATCTTTAAGGTAGACACAACACTTCAACAATGATAGTGTTCTTCTCTTTGCACTTTTAGAGGAAAAGATGGGAGGAGAAAGATTCACTTCTAAACAAGTAGTAATCAAAAAAATGATCAAGGATTTGAGTGATTTAAGAAGTATGTAAGAATCTGAAAGTTTATGTGCAAAAGAGGTGGATTGAAAGTCTGAGAATGGTCCACTATTTATAAGACAAATGTCCAACGGCTATATATGCCCGCGGTTCTTTGTTGCAGCCCGCGGTTCCTTATCGATAAGGAACCGCCGTAGGCGCTAAGGAACCGCCGGCGTAGAGTCCGTTCCCTTTTGTCTTTTAGTGGGTTGGATCGAATATGGGGATTAAAATATCTTGAAAGGATATTCCAAACCAAGATAGAATATGCCATTTTCAAATTTCAAATTTTCAAATAATTTATTTAATAAAACATTTTCTTAAAAATAAAGTTTAATAATAAAACTTTTTCAAACTTAATAAAAAGTAAGTTTTAAGAAAAGATTAAATCCTTGATCACTTAATTAGTACAATTACTTGTTTGTTCATATTTTAAGTGATAATTATTGAAATGAAAAATACTTGAACTCAAGAATTCGTTTTTCATTGTTTTCGTAAATGCTCGTTTTTACATATTGTCGTAATCAAAACAAAGCCAGACCAAAAAATGCAAGTAACGTTTTTAGGCATCATTGCATTAAAAATCTCCCTCTTTTTTATTCCGACAATCCATAAACTCAATCATCTAATAAAACAAGATTTTTGAAGACGTGTTTATCATTTCTCCCCCTTTGTCGAAGCAAAAAGGTTGCAAAAGTCTTTGAAGAAGAAAAGATCCGGACTTTGCAAATGCTCCTACCAAGCCACCACCACCTCCTTCTGCCACTACCTTGTCTTTTATCTAAGCATTGGTTGCTTATATTCAAGACATCTAGTTCAAGCAAATCTTAGAGTTCTAGCTTAACTATGATTAGATTTATGCTTTTTATTTTGGCTTGTGGTTGTGTCTCATACATCTTTGTATGATTTATTTCCTTGTATCTTTTATCATGTTTTCTTTTAACAAGACTTATCTTGGATCTTTTGTTTCTTTTTTTTGTGATCTTTGCTATATCTTGTTGGGTGTCTCTTCTCTTCTACTAACCCTTCTATGTATCTTGTCACCTTATTTTGATTCCTTGACTCTTGATGTAATTCAACTCTTCATAGATGTGAGCCATAGCAAGATGTTGATATTGACAATGTTAATGCAATAATGACTAAAAACGTTACTTGCATTTTTCGGTCTCGCTTAGTTTTGATTACGACAATATGTAAAAACAAGCATTTACGAAAACAACGACAAACGAATTCTTGAGTTCAAGTATTTTTCATTTTACCCATTTTCACTTAAGGTATGGATAAACAAGTACTAACCTTAATCAAGTGATCAAATGATTTAATCTTTTCTTAAAACTCACTTTTTATTAAATGTGACAAGTTTTTATTAAACTTTATTTTTAAGATTATGTTTTATTAAATTAATTATTTGAAATTTGAAAATGGCATATTCTTATTCTGTTAAGAATATCCTTTCAGGATATTTTTATACCCAGATAAGACCTCCACCACTAAAGGACAAAAAGGAGCGGAGTCTAGTCCGGCGGTACCTTAGCGCCTAGGCGGTACCTTATCGATAAGGTACCGCGGGCTGTGATAAGGTACCGCGGGCAGATATAGCCGTTGGCTCCTTTATCCTTTAAATAGTGGACCATTCTCAGCTTTTCACCTCACCTCTTTTGCACATTCATTTCCAGATTCAAACCCCTTCTTTAATCACTCAAATCTTTGATCATTTGTTTGATTATTACTTGTTTAAGAAGTGAATCTTGTTCTTCCATCCCTTCCTCTCCAAGTGCAAAGAGAAGAACACTATCCTAGTGAAGTGTTGAGTCCACCACCAAAGATCCATTGAAGATCAAATTTTATATACTTATAGTTGTGTCATAGTTGTGAAGATCCAAGTAGTTGTGTCTATTTGGAAGTTGTGTATGTACTAAGTATAGTTGTGTAGATTGGTCCTAGCTACGATTAGGCTCGACTTTTAGCTTAGAGTTGGAAATTGGTTAAGCGACGTGTACGGTTTTCTCCACCATAAGGAGCTTGTTGTGTAGTGAACTCTCGAGTAAGGAGTACTCGAGGAGTGGAGTAGGAACGAGGAGTGAGCTTCGTTGCCGAACCACTATAAATCCTTGGTGTTTGGTTTGATCTTTCTTTACCCTTAACTCTTTACATTCTTTATTCTTTTTGCATATACATGTGTTAATATTAGATTAGCTACACTATCATTCTTTATTCTTTGTGGATATATTTTTGTTAGTATTAGTTTAGCTACACTATCATTGTTGATATTGTGCATAAAAAGATTTCACATATTTCCTCAAGCCTAAGTATTTGAAAAAGGATTTTTGGAAACCATATTTTAACAAGTAAATATAAGAAACTATTCAACCCCCCCCCCCCCCCTTCTAGTTTCTACAATTAGTATCAGAGCGGGTTGCTCAAGAATTTTTAAAGTATATTGTATTTTAAAACTTGAATCGATCTATGGATTCCAACAAGTACCTAGAAGGGCAATCTATGCAAAGACCACCACTTTTTGAAACCGATAGTTTTATTTATTGGAAAAATAAATTTGAAACTTATGTGAAATCAAAAGATTTAGATCTTTGGCATGTTATTACCAATGGTGATTTTTTACCCTTTCAACTTAATGAAGTTTCTAAAACAAAAGAATTAGTCACTTTTGACAAAGCTAATGATGATACTAAAAAGAAACTTTCAAAAAATAAGAGGCTAAAATGGTGATTTATAATGCTTTGCCTAAGAAAGAGTATGAAAGAATTTTTATGTGTGAAACCGCTAAAGATATTTGGAACACTCTTTTAGTAACCCACCAAGGTAATATCCAAGTCAAATAAAGTAAAATCGATCTTCTTGTCCAACAATATGAACAATTTGTCATCTTAGAAGATGAAACTATTGATAGTGCATTTGCTAGGTTTAACACCATTATTACTAGTCTAAAAGCACTTGATGAAGGTTTTTCTAGCAAGAACAATGTTAGGAAGTTTTTAAGGGCCTTACATCCAAAGTGGAGAGCAAAAGTCACGGCTATTGAAGAGTCGAAAGATCTCTCAACTTTATCACTCGATGAACTCATAGGAAACTTGAAGGTTCATGAGATGATAATTTTGAAGGACTCGGAACTAGTAAAAACCAAGAGTGAAAGGAAATCTCTTGCACTTAAAGCCAAGAAGGCACAAAGTGACCATGATAGTTCCTCGGAAAGTGATGACGAGGAGTATGCATTGGCGGTGAGAGATTTCAAGAAGTTCTTCATGAGACGAGGTCAACACGTTAGGCAACCAAACTATGACAAGAAACCATTGTCAAAGAATCGGTTTGTCAAGAACGAAAAAGGTGATAGGAGTTGCTTTAGATGTGGTGATCCAAATCACTTCATTGGTGATTGTCCAAAGCCCGCTCGTGATAAGAACCACACGGCATTCGTTAGTGGCGCTTGGAGCGATAGCGGTGAAGATGGTGATGACAACCCCAAAGAGGAGAAATGTCTTATGGCTCACACTTCTAAAGAGGTACATTTCGAAACCGAATATTATAGCAATGATAGTTCCACTTTAGATGATATTGAATTTGAAGGCAAATGATAACTTACACAAACTTAGTCTTAAATTCATAGAAAAGAATAAAACCTTAAAATCAACCAAAACTAAGCTTGAAAATAAGATCAATGAACTTAGAGAGAAATTGGCTAAACTTGAGAAAAACAAAGAGGTTGATTTAGGTTGCTTAAGTTGTGAGAAACTTAGATTAGAGAATGATGATCTCAAGATCACCTCCATTAAATTGGAAAAGTTCATGAAAGGTACTAGTGCTCTTGATGATATGTTAAACAAACAAGTTCATTCTAAGGAAAAACTTGGTCTAGGTTTTAACTCAAAAGAAGCCTCAACTAGTGAACCAAAACAAGTCAGGCTTTCACAGAAAACACCTTCTGGACGCGGTTCCACGTCGTATGGCGCGGTTCCTTATCACTATGGAACCGCGGCCATAGATAAGGTACCGCGGACAGAAGTTGAGTTTTGTGAAAATTCTGAACTTTCTGAAAAATCTAAGTTAAATGAAAAACCAAAGCATCTTACTGTTAATAAGGTTCAATTACCCATACTTGACGACAATGCTATTGGTAAGTTCTATAAGCCGTTAAGTAAACCTCTCATGGTAAATAGAAGTTTATCTAGACTATCTTCTACTCCACCTAGAGTACGGAATGAGTCTAAGCCTAGAAGTAGAACGACAACGCCTACAAGAGATAATCAAAACAACTCACGACCTAGAAGTAAAACTCCAACACCTAGAAGGAATAATAATAACTCTAAACCTAGATCAAACACACCTAGGAGAAGTAATGAACAATAAAATGGTTACATGAATTACTACCCTCCTCCATTTTGTTCTCCATGGGGAATCCCCACCTCATTCATGCATCCCAACCAAATGCAAGGGATGTTTGGAACTAACAATTTTGGACCCATGAGATATTGGGGACCAAATGTTTGATCTTGTGTGTTGTTACCTAGATATGCTTGGGAATTGATTTGGAACCCGATGAGTGGATTAAGGATAGTGGATGTTCTAAACACATGACGGGTAATCGAAGTTTGTTCTCGCATTACAAAGCATATGATGGAGGTAACGTCACATTCGCTAGTAGTCTATGTGGTAATATCATTGGCAAAGGTACGGTTTCTCTTGACTCCATGACCATTGAAAATGTTGAGCACGTAGATAACTTAGGTTTTAACCTTTTAAGTATAGGTCAAATTTGTGATAATAAGTGTAAGGTCATCTTTTCGGAACGTGACAGTGAAATCGTAAAAGATGGAAAAATCATTGGAAAAGGTGTTAGAAAGCATGGGCTTTATGTCATGAAGGTTAATAAGAAGTCAAAAGACAACATATGTCTTGCGACTATAGATGATAGTTCTACTCTTTGGCATAGGATATTAGGTCACGCTAATATGCGTTTAATTCAATCTTTAGTCTCTAAGGAGTTGGTAAGACACCTCCCCAAGATTAAGTTTGATAGTCACTTTTGTGATGCTTACAAAGTTGGAAAGCAAGTTCACTCAAGTCACAAAGCCAAGAATTTGGTTTCGACCTCTTGGTGCTTAGAGCTCCTACATATGGATCTCTTTGGACCTTCCGCCATACGGGGTTATGGAGGTAACCTTTATACCCTAGTTATAGTTGATGACTATTCTAGATTCACTTGGACTAGATTTTTGGCATCTAAGAATGAAGCTTTCGATCACTTCGAAATCTTTAGTCGAAGAATTCAAAATCAACTAGGATGTTCAATTGTTTCTATTAGGACGGATCATGGTAGGGAGTTTGATAATGAAGTGCAATTTGGTGCCTTTTGTGAAGCTCATGGTATTACCCATAACTTCTCGGCTCCTCGCACTCCACAATAAAATGGGGTAGTTGAAAGGAAGAATAGGACTCTCCAAGAGATGAGTAGGACGATGTTAAACGAGCAATCTTTGCCTCAAAAGTTTTGGTGCAATGCCGTGGATACATCGACTTATATTCTCAACCGAATTCTTATTTGACCTTTCCTAGGAAAGACCCCCTATGAGATTCTTAAATGTAAGAAACCCTCATTAGAATACTTTAGGGTGTTTGGAAGCAAGTGCTTTATCCTCAACACCAAAGACTACCTTACCAAGTTTGACCCAAAGTCTTACGAAGGTATACTTTTAGGTTATTCCCAAACTAGTAAGGCCTACATAGTCCTAAATAGAACCTCATGGGTTATTGAAGAATCACTCAACGTAACCTTTGATGAAACCCCTCCTTCACCCAAGACACCACCATTGGTTGATGATGACTTGGATGAATTAGAAGTAGTTAAAGCCAAAGAGGTTAGAAAAATAGGAGTTGAAGACCTTAGTGTTGAAAAGGAAGTAAACATTAAGGAGTCTAGGGATCATACTCTCAATAATGTCATTGGTGACTTAAATCAAAGGACCCTAAGATCTCAAGTCCAAAACCAAAGCAACTTCTTTTGTTTTGTCTCCTTGATTGAACCAAAGAATGTTAAAGAATCTTTGACGGATGAGAGTTGGGTCATTGCGATGCAAGAAGAATTGAATCAATTCGTTGCCAATGATGTTTGGGAACTTGTTCCTCCACCTAGAAGTTCTACCATTATAGGAACCAAATGAGTATTTAGGAATAAGCTAGATGAGAATGGTGTTGTGTCTCGTAACAAGGCTAGACTTGTAGCTCAAGGCTATAATCAACAAGAAGGGATTGATTATGACGAGACATATGCACCGGTAGCTAGATTAGAATCAATTAGAATCCTTTTAGCCTACGCTTGTGCCTTAGACATTAAGCTTCAACAAATGAATGTAAAGAGTGCATTTCTTAACGGTTTGATCAATGAGGAGGTATATGTGGCTCAACCTCCCGGCTTCATTGATTTTGAGAAACCGGACCATGTTTACAAGCTTAAGAAAGCACTTTATGGACTCAAACAAGCACCCAAAGCTTGGTATGATAGACTTAAAGCGTTTCTTGTTAAACATGAGTATACCATGGGTATGGTAGACAATACACTCTTTACAAAGAAGAAAGGTCCTCACCTCATAATCGTACAAATATATGTTGATGACATTATATTTGGCTCAACTTATCAAGAATTGTGTGATGACTTTGCCAACATCATGCATGATGAGTTTGAAATGAGTATGATGGGAGAACTTAACTTCTTTCTAGGACTCCAAATTAAACAAATGGACGATGGTATTTTCTTTAGTCAATCTAAGTACGCTAAAGAAATGCTAAAGAAATTTGGATTAGAAGAATCTAGACCAATGAAGACCCCTATGGCCTCGGATACTAAACTCACCGTAGATGATGATTGTGAGTCGGTAGACAACACCAAATATAGAGGTATGATTGGTAGTTTGTTGTACCTAACGGCAAGTCGACCGGATATCATGTTTAGTGTTTGCCTTTGTGCTCGCTTCCAAGAGGCTCCCAAAACCTCTCACCTTGAAGCGGTTAAGCGTATCTTCCGATACATTAAAGGCACTATACATTTAGGATCATGGTATCCTAAAGGGACCGGCGTAGAAACCATTGTCTACGTGGACTCGGATCATGCGGGAGACTATGTGGACCGGAAAAGCACTAGTGGAGTTTGTACCTTCATGGGTTGTTGTTTAACTTCTTGGTTCTCCAAGAAACAAACCGCTCTTGTGATTTCCACCACGGAAGCCGAGTATGTGAGTGTCGGTAAAGCATGCCAACAAGCTCTATGGATGAAGCAAGCGCTTGTTGATTACAAGATTTCTCTTGATGATGTTCCCATCATGTGCGATAATAAAGGCACTATAGACCTAAGCAAGAATCCCGTGCAACATTCGCGAACCAAACACATAGAAATTAGACACCATTTCCTTAGGGATAATGTTCAAAAGGGGAACATTTCTATTGAAAAGGTGCCCTCCGAAGACAACTTAGCCGATATCTTCACTAAGACACTTAAGAGGGAACCTTTTAATTACTTGCGTCTAGGTCTAGGATTAATGGAATATCTTCCTTAAATTCTTTTCTTATTGTGTGTTTTCTATTACCACTTTGAGTTCTTGAGTCTTCTAAAATTCTTTTGAAAAATCTTCTCATCTCCTTTTCAAAACTCTCAAAGTCTCTTTCGAAAATGGTTGAGAAATTCGTTTGACATTGTTAATTTAATCTAAAAACAATTTTTCATAGATTCTCGCTATTAATATAGAGCTTACATAATTCATATGTATGATTCTCTCAAACATAGCAAGAACAAGATTGAATCATGGAGGATCATTGTGTCATGACTTAAGGTCTTGTCTTACACACCTCCTACATTGATTTTTTTTAATCCATGTATTTTGGTCAAATCTCTATTTGGTAAGTTTGCATATATTTTCTTTGTCTATCTTTGCTTTTAAGCACATCCCTATGATAAGTTAGACTAGAAAAATAAGATTTGCTGAAAAAAAAATCTTTCTCCAAACACCAAACCCTGCTTCTGCAGGCGGTTCCATAAGTGAGCCGCGGTACCTTATTGATAAGGTACCGCCACCTTAGATAAGGAACCGCTTACAGAGGCCTTCCTTTTCGGGTTTTTGTCTGAAACTCCAGATTTGCTCCAACCTTTTTGAGAATCTTTGTTTCAAACCCTTTGACCACCCCAAAAATACCCTAAGCCTTCCCTATTTAAACCATAAGCATTTTGCATTACTTCACATCCAAAATGTCTTATTCTCCCAATGAAAGCCTTGAATCTCCTCCATTTTCTCCAATTGCTTTCAATCCAAACCCACCCAAGAACACTCTTAATCACATTTCTCCTACCAAGAATGTTGATTGTGGAACTTCCTTTCTTCCACCACCACCCTTTAGTGTTCTTCCTCCTTCTCATAATAATGTCATGCACCATGGAACATATTGTCATTGTTGTCAATATCAACATCTTGCTATGGCACACATCTATGAGGAGTTGAGCTACATCAAGAGTCTCTTAATCAAGCCTCCTCTTCACTTTGATTATGAGATCTCCAACAAGCCCCCACCACCACCCTCTGCTATTACCTTGTCTTTCATAAAAGCATTGATTGCTTATCCTCAAGACACCAAATTCAAGCAAATCTTAGAATTCTAGAATAACTAGGATTAGATTTATGCTTTTGGCTTGTTTCTTTTTCCATACTTCTTTGTATGATGTTTCTTTAGTAACCTATCTTGGATCTTTGTCCTTGTGTTTTCTTCTCTTTTAATTTTCTTTTTGTGACCTATTGCTATATATTGTTTGTTGTTTCTTTTGTTCAACTAACCCTTCTATGTATCTTGTCACCATATCTCGATTCCTCGATGCCCCAAGCTAGGGGGAGTAAGCACCAAGGGGGAGTCTTTGCAAAGACCGTTTCTTCAACACCGGCTTACGCAACCTTTTTGCTTCGACAAAGGGGGAGACATGAATAAACTCGTCTTCGAAAATCTTGTTTTTGTGTGATTGAGTTTATGTATTGTCGGAATCAAAAAGGGGGAGATTGTTAATGCAATAATGACTAAAAACGTTACTTGCATTTTTCGGTCTCGCTTAGTTTTGATTACGACAATATGTAAAAACAAGCATTTACGAAAACAACGAAAAACGAATTCTTGAGTTCAAGTATTTTTCATTTTACCCATTTTCACTTAAGGTATGGATAAACAAGTACTAACCTTAATCAAGTGATCAAGTGATTTAATCTTTTCTTAAAACTCACTTTTTATTAAATGTGACAAGTTTTTATTAAAATTTATTTTTAAGAAAATGTTTATTAAATTAATTATTTGAAATTTGAAAATGGCATATTCTTATTCTGTTAAGAATATCCTTTCAGGATATTTTTATACCCAGATAAGACCTCCACCACTAAAGGACAAAAAGGAGCGGAGTCTAGTCCGGCGGTACCTTAGCGCCTAGGCGGTACCTTATCGATAAGGTACCGCGGGCTGTGATAAGGTACTACGGGCAGATATAGCCGTTGGCTCCTTTATCCTTTAAATAGTGGACCATTCTCAGCTTTTCACCTCACCTCTTTTGCACATTCATTTCTATATTCAAACCCCTTCTTTAATCACTCAAATCTTTGATCATTTGTTTGATTATTACTTGTTTAAGAAGTGTATCTTGTTCTTCCATCCCTTCCTCTCCAAGTGCAAAGAGAAGAACACTATCCTAGTGAAGTGTTGAGTCCACCACCAAAGATCCATTGAAGATCAAATTTTATATACTTGTAGTTGTGTCATAGTTGTGAAGATCCAAGTAGTTGTGTCTATTTGGAAGTTGTGTATGTACTAAGTATAGTTGTGTAGATTGGTCCTAGCTACGATTAGGGCTCGACTTTTAGCTTAGAGTCGGAAATTGGTTAAGCGACGTGCACGGTTTTCTCCACCATAAGGAGCTTGTTGTGTAGTGAACTCTCGAGTAAGGAGTACTC
The DNA here is from genome assembly GCA_025667525.1 of Glebionis coronaria. NCBI lineage: Eukaryota > Viridiplantae > Streptophyta > Magnoliopsida > Asterales > Asteraceae > Glebionis > Glebionis coronaria. The sequence goes on along the minus strand of CM046881.1, from coordinate 424,373,111 downwards.
GAGGAGTGGAGTAGGAACGAGGAGTGAGCTTCGTTGCCGAACCACTATAAATCCTTGGTGTTCGGTTTGATCTTTCTTTACCCTTAACTCTTTACATTCTTTATTCTTTTTGCATATACATGTGTTAATATTAGATTAGCTACACTATCATTCTTTATTCTTTGTGGATATATTTTTGTTAGTATTAGTTTAGCTACACTATCATTGTTCATATTTTGCATAAGAAGATTTCACATATTTCCTCAAGCCTAAGTATTTGAAAAAGGATTTTTGGAAACCACATTTTAACAAGTAAATATAAGAAACTATTCAACCCCCCCTTATAGTTTCTACAGACAACATTGACAATATGTTCCATGATGCATGACATTATCATGTGAAGGAGGTAGAACACTAAAGGCTAGTGGTGGAAGATAAGAGGTTCCACAATCACCATTCTTAGAAGGGGAAGAGATGGGATTTTGAGTGTTCTTGGGTGAATTGGGGTTGAAAGCAATTTTAGAGAATGGAATAGAATCAAATCTTTCATTTGGGAAATAAGACATTTTGATTTGAGAAAGAATGCAAAATGCTTAAGGTTATATAGAGAAAGTCTAAGATAATTTGGGGGTGGTCAAAGGGTTTAAACAAAGATTCCAAAAAGTGTTGGAACAAATTTAGAGTTTCAGGAATACCCAAAAATAAGGTACTGGGCGCGGTTCTTTAACTCAGCCGGCGGTTCCTTATCATTGGGGAACCACGGTTTCAATAAAGAACCGCCCACAGTGGGTTGAGTTTGGTGATGAGGGAGGATTTTCCAATTCAGCAAATCCTATTTTTCTAGTCTAACTAATCATGAGGATATGCTAAGAAGCAAAGATAGATAAAGAAAACACGCAATAGTTTACCAAACAAGGTTTTGACCAAAATACATAGATTTTTTTAATAAAATCAATGTAGGAGGTGTGTAGAACTAGAAACAAGGTCATGACACAATGATCCTCCATAGTTCTCTTTTGTTCTTGCTATATTTGAGAGACCCATACATATGAACTATGTAAGCTCATTATGAATAGCAAGAAGCTTTGTAAAATGTTTTTTCGATTGAATTAACAATGCAAAAATATTTCTCGACCATTTTCACAAAAGCTTTGAGAATTTTGAAAAAGAAGAGAAGTTTTCCAAAAAGAGTTTATTAAACTTAAGAACTCAAATAAAGAGAAGACTCAAAAGATAAAAGATAATAAGAATGCAAAATTAAGGAATATGTTCCATTAAGCCTAGACCTAAACGCAAGTAATTAAAAGGTTCCCTCTTAAGTGGATTAGTGAAGATATCGGCTAAGTTTTCTACCGAGGGTACCTTCTCAATCAGAATTTTCCTCTTTTGAACATTATCCCTAAGAAAATGGTGGTGAATCTCTATGTGATTAGTTCGCGAATGTTGCACGGGATTCTTGCTAAGGTCTATTGCGCCCTTGTTGTCTCACATGATGGGAACATCATCAAGAGAAACCCGTAATCAACAAGCGCTTGCTTCATCCATAGAGCTTGTTGACAAGCTTTACCGGCACTCACATACTCGGCTTCCGTGATGGATATAGCAAGAGCGGTTTGTTTGTTGGAGAACCAAGAAGTTAAACAACAACCCATGAAGGTACAAACTCTACTAGTGCTTTTCCGGTCCACATAGTCTCCCGCATTATCTGAGTCCACGTAGACAATGGTTTCTACGCCGGTCCCTTTAGGATACCATAATCCTAAATGTATAGTGCCCTTAATGTATTGAAAGATACGCTTAACCGCTTCAAGGTGAGAGGTTTTGGGAGCCTCTTGGAAGCGAGCACAAAGGCAAACACTAAACATGATATCCGGTCGACTTGCCGTTAGGTACAACAAACTACCAATCATACCTCTATATTTGGTGTTATCTACCGACTCACAATCATCATCTACGGTGAGTTTAGTATCCAAGGCCATAGGAGTCTTCATAGGTCTAGAGTCTTCTAATCCAAATTTCTTTAGCATTTCTTTAACATACTTGGATTGATTAAAGAAAATACCATCGTCCATTTGTTTAATTTGGAGTCCTAAAAAGAAGTTAAGTTCTCCCATCATACTCGTTTCAAACTCGTCATGCATGATTTTAGCAAAGTCATCACACAATGATTGACAAGTTGAACCAAATATAATGTCATCAACATATATTTGTACGATAATGAGGTGAGAACCTTTCTTTTTTGTAAAGAGTGTATTGTCTACCATCCCTATGGTGTACTCATGTTTTACAAGAAACGCTTTAAGTCTATCATACCAAGCTTTGGGTGCTTGTTTGAGACCATAAAGAGCTTTCTTAAGCTTGTAAACATGATCCGGTTTTGAAAAATCAATGAAGCCGGAAGGTTGAGCCACATATACCTCCTCATTGATCAAACCGTTAAGAAATGCACTATTTACATCCATTTGTTGAAGCTTAAAGTCTAAAGCACAAGCGTAAGCTAAGAGGATTCTAATGGATTATAATCTAGCTACGGGTGCGTATGTCTCGTCATAATTGTCACACCCCACCATGGCAGAATATGGGGCTCGACGTATGGATATCGTCACAACAATAGCGTGTCTATAGAGTTAACTAAATGAAATTGAAATGTCATAAAAAGGTGACACAATGTCATGACAATATCTCAAATAATGTAGGCGTCTAGGTAAGTAGGTAACAGGCCTACCTCTTACCAAAGACATTCAAATAACACACATCAAACATATAGGTATCAAACAATTTACTAAATCAAAAGAAAAAATAAAATCTAAGAGGTAAGGGATTCCTCTGAATGCAATCCTAGCAGCCTCTATATTCTAGTCACTTCTAACATCATCTTGCACACCTACCTCACCTGAAAATGACACCAAAATCTGTCAACATAAAGTTGGTGAGAACATAGGTTTAAGTTATCTAGAACATCATAAGAAACCTTGAAATCCGCTGTAAATAAGTTGAAGAAAAACAATTTATAGTAATGGACCATAATGTGATAATCATGTAACATGCATCCACAACAAAACTTAAACCAAGTACCGATCACATCTACAATTCACAAAGCACACTATAACAATCAAGAAGTATCCCGTCACACACACAAGAACACACACCACACTATCCGGATCTTTCCCACACCACCTGTGGAAGATGAACTATATCCCCGTCGAGATATCTTGCCTCCGAAGAGACGATGCACAAGTACTTAGGACGGATCGTGCCCCCCGAACCAAGAACTCAGGACGGATCGTGCCCCACGAACCAAGAACTCAGAACCAAGAACTCAGGACGGATCGTACCCCACGCTCCACACACATCACAACTGGTCCATAGACGCCCATACATCTATGTACCAATCCCAATCATAACACAATCAAGATTCACATATCATAACACATATCAAAGCACATATGAGAACACATAAGCACACAAGTCACACAATAGCACATTTATGTACACACATTTATACAAATTTAGTACCAAAACATTTTAAGAATACCACAAGTGTCATCTCCATCCCATACTAGAAGAAAACATTTAAAAACTCAGTGAAAATGGGACTATGAACTCACCTAATAGCACAACAAGCCAACACTCCTGCAAACCTATAAAATCATACACGACACCCTTAGCTCAGGTCTTAACACCCAAGTTAAGTAACAATCAAGGAGATGAATCTAATCCCCCAATCCCCATTATCTAGTTCTCTCACTACAAGCTATTCTATACGTAAAGATCCAGTTTTTCCCCGGTACAATTTACTAGTCACCAAACGATCACGTGAAGTGAACTTAACACCACACTTGGCTCCTACCCTACTGGATTTATGTTTTTATATGATCTAAGAACTCCCAAAACCAATTTTACTTTATACTTACATGTTTAACCCTTTCGTTTAGTCTCTACACCAAAAGTCGTTTTCACCAAAACTGATTTTCTGAACATGCTAAATGTTTGTCACCAGAAGCCCGACTTAAACACCATAACTTTTATTGAAAACCTCCAGTACCTTCATATATATTATAAAGAGTTCCCAAATCAAAAATCTTTGGAGATCTCATTCGTTTGGTTAGGTTTTGACTCAAATTCCCGAAATCCAAATATATTCCTGAACAGCACACTGTTTTTGTAAAAACAATTTGACAACCTTCCCGAACTCCATTTTCGACCAACCTTACTTTTTTGAAAAGTAGACTCTCTGAACTTAATTTTAAAAAAAAGAAACTCGACCAAAGGTGCTACCTACTCCCGGAACAGTCGACACAAGACAGCCCTAAAAATCAGGTTGTTTTACGCCTTTATGCACTAACCTTCTAAACATCATTAATTACCCCTAAATTATTAAACAAGAACCCTAAATCATTAATAGATCTTAATTACTATTTTTTCCCAGAAAATTAATGAAACCCTAATCATCTCAATGATGGTTAATTAACATTGTAAACATGATTAATTAATAAAACATGAATTAAATTAAAGTTAAATTGATCACTTACCTTGAATCAAGAAATTTTTTATGAAACCCTAAGAACCCTTAAGACGATCGACGTGAATTTTGTCTCCAGGGATTTTATGAGATTTGCTTTTAGTTAAAATCCTTATATAGATTAGTTAAACAAATCCTAGCCCAATACAAAAAGCCTAGTTACCAAAATTAGTTTTCTTTTTTTTTTCTTTCTTTGCGTCACATAAACGACCAAAACACCCAAAATTTCGTTTTTTTATTATTTTTTTCCTTTTATTATTAATTAAAGTATAATTAACATTACCTTAATTTATTTCAGCTCCTAAAGCCTCCAAAACCTTAAAACCGTAAAACTAGTCAGTTTTACGCGTATACCGTAAAAGACACAAAATATACAGTTTTATAAAAACTCTTGGAATTTGAAATAAACTTTACATTTAAGTCCTAAATGACTTAAAACCATCCCGAAAAATATTCCCATGACTAAATACCTCACCCGAGACCTCAAAATGCTAAACCCTAAATCGTAAAAATTACGATTTACTATAATACATATACGTACACATAAAATCTTAAAATAACACCATATCCTATCATAGTCACATCCATGTGAACTCATGAACACCATCTATTCCCATCGTAACATCGTATAACGTACCACACACTACATAACCGATGTCTAACATCCAATCCAAGGCTCAAATATAAACAGAATGCACGTAAACGCACACTAAGCACATAATCAAAGTCAAACAGTCAAAAGTGACAAATCCAAAATCTAGGGTTGTCACATCACTCCCTCCTAATAGAAATCTCGTCCCGAGATTTACTCCCAAACTCAAACTTATTCTCATTAAACAAACGAGGTTACATATCCTTTATAAAACCTTCACGTTCAAACGTGAACTTGGTTTATACTAAAATAATCTCAACCAACAACACATGAACCTTAACCATGAGACTCCAAAAGATACTCAACATAAAACATGTATCGACCCCCAACGAACCAGGGAAATGGACCAATGACACAAGAAGCACCCAGCGACAACCGAAACGTATTACGACCGGTGACATACTATTAAAACCTTGTGCAAAACCAAATTTTACCCCAGAATGGATTTTGTACTATAATGTATATTAGTTGTTCTAAAAGCATGGTATCACATTAGTAATTTATGTAATCATTTGACGAAAAAAAAATCTATAGTCTCTTCACAAACGATCAATTGTCTAAAGCACACAACACAATATCACACATCAACATTGACTCCGGAACCCACATTCTTCATTAATGTAACAATCTCTATGATGGATACATCTGAAATCCTATCCCAAAGCATCCCTATGTTAGCCTTCTAAGTGTCCACTATCCCAAAATACCCAAAACACGAGTTTAAACCATGTTGTCTGAAAATTAAACTTGAACTCGACAGTTGTACCATTAATTCGACCAAGCTACTGACCTCCAATTACTAAACTTTCTAAATATTTGAAAAGTACGTTCTGAGTACATAATTTTAGGCTTTTGAATCACCCAAAAAGCTTTAAAACAAATAATTTATAACCAAAACGATTTTACTCAAAATCTGCCTAGGCATTAGCGACAGTTTCTGACAGTTAGCGACATATTTTGACAGTTTAGCGACAGTTTCTGCCTACTTCGATTTATACCAAAAAACAATTTTTTTTAAACCCTAAAACCCCTCATTAATTACCAAGTTTAAAACCTAATTTATTTTAATTCCAGAAAATTAAAACTCTCACCCATCATATGATTAATTACATGATTTTAACATATTTAACTAAATAAGAACAAAATTTTAACTAAAGAACAATAACTTTAGGTGATCAAAACCAAAATATTTTAAAAAAATAAATAAGCCATGCTTATATGTTAAAGAATTTATATTACACCTTACTTCAAACACGTTTTCGACACTTTACCCTCATTTTATCGACTACCAACAACTATTTTTATTTTACTATTTGCAAGTTTTTTTTTACCATGTAAGACTCAAAGCAAAAGATATCGTTATTCCAAAATAAATCTCCACCCTCTCAATAGCTTCTACACCAAAATTACCATACAAACAAACACGTGAAATGAGGACTCGATAAATGCGCTACTACTGAAGTTGAACATCCCAAAGAGAAAAGAGCTAGAAAACCATCCTAAGAACACAACCGATAAGTAGAAGGGATATATACATATATAGGCATACGCGTACATACACTCAAGTCCATCCAACATATACTATACAAGCATATATTAACCCTCTTTCATGCAACCATACTTAGGAATCCATTGATGCCATGGTACTTGTGTAACTATGTTCGCCACCATACTTATACAAGTCCCCTTTCACCAATGCACTCCCTCCTATGATGACACTTATAAGAATTAATACTACACATAACATATCGGTCTACCAACTCAATAAGCACATAGATCCTACAACTCATATAAGCACATAATCCACAACATAACATAAGGTCCAAAATCACATGTATTAAAATAACATAGCCAATGCATGAAACAAATAAACTCGTAATCCAGCTGAACCACCGTAGACAAAATTCAAAATGTATAAAGAACATGAAAACGTAATTAAACGGAATCCAACAATGACTAGCGTATACGACTATAGTTCAACCCGCAATATTCAAAACTCGAAAAGAAAATAACATGTAGCTAAGTATGAACCATAGTAGTTCATAACCTAACAAATACTGCGAAAATAACATTCAAACACATCATATACTATAAAATGCACACATACTCCTATGACGCCTATATGCAGGGACCCTTAAGCTATAGACTAGGCTACACGACTAGGCAACCTAATTCTCTATAACCATTGTCTCTGATACCATTCTGTCACACCCCACCATGGCGGAATATGGGGCTCGACGTATGGATATCGTCACAACAATAGCGTGTCTATAGAGTTAACTAAATGAAATTGAAATGTCATAAAAAGGTGACACAATGTCATGACAATATCTCAAATAATGTAGGCGTCTAGGTAAGTAGGTAACAGGCCTACCTCTTACCAAAAACATTCAAATAACACACATCAAACATATAGGTATCAAACAATTTACTAAATCAAAAGACAAAATAAAATCTAAGAGGTAAGGGATTCCTCCGAATGCAATCCTAGCAGCCTCTATATTCTAGCCACTTCTAACATCATCTTGCACAATGATGAGACTGTAATTATACATAGTCTCATCGTCCAAATCGGGCTTAAAACGCTTAAAATATCATCAAAATATCAAAAAATATGCTTGTCTTTGTTCATTGTGTATTTCAGGTACGGATATCATGAATTCACCAAAATATTACAAGAATAAAGTAAAAACGAACACGGGAAACGAAGCCGCACAAAGAACCGGACCCGAATCATGAATTTCCTTTGAAGTCCTTGAAGTTTGAAGATTTGGCAAGAATGGTCCCTCAACTTTTGAAGACTTGTCACTTTTGACCCTTGTAAATCTCAGTTATTAAAAGATTGGTCCTCAAGTTTCAAGATTCTACCATTATAGCCCTTGAAGAATGCAAATATGCAAGATTAGTCCTTGGAACAAGTTTTGATAAACTTTTTATGGCCAAATTAGAAGAAACAAAAGTTATTTATAAAGGGAATATCACTTATTGGCTGTTGATACTTGAAAAGACAAAGAAGTGGAAGACAAGGGGGCATACATGTTAAAATCAAACCCAAACCCATCATAACCCGGCTAGAGCCCAAACAAAACCACCCCAAGCCCACAAAAAACCCCCACAACCCGGCCCAAGTCAACACTGGTCAAACCCCACTTACTTTTTTAAACTCGGTTTTAATATAATAAAAATGGGGGGGAAACACTTACTGTTCTACTAATCCCCCATCAAACCCAGCTATGAACCCTAATTATAAACTTCATAAAACCTACAAATTAACCTCAACCCACATCCAGATACCTAATTACCAAGCTTTTAACAAAAGACCCACTTTTACTTTGGATCCCACATCACCACATGTCCCACTCAACTCCTCCCCTGCCCCCTTGTCACTCTAAATATAGCAAAATACGAATCCTTGCAGTGAATCAATGGTTCAGGACCATTGCTTGGTCCCTAATGTTCATCCTATGGCTAAGATTCAGTCAAACATACTTGGTATCACATGGTTATTCCAGAAATCACATGAAGGAATTTTGACTATTTTTCAAAATTCAAATCACAAGGGCAAATATGAGAATTCGTGTACTAGGGTTTTCACATTTGTAAGTTACTTCTAGTATCTTCTTCCTGGTCCTATAAAAGGAGCTTACAACTTGTGTAATGCCCTTTGTTCCAGTTTTGTACTTTTCTTTCAAACTAATGAAATTAAATGATTTTAATGTGCAACAACTGAGTTCCTACAACAACTGAGTTCCTCTTAACTGCTTTCTAATGTAATCAATTTAGATTTTTGAAAAAGGTTTAGTTGTTAGTTATCAGTCAAAGTATACGTTTTGGGTTCCAAATTTTCTGTTGGCAAAAAGAATTTTAGCAAGTGTTTGTGACCCCGATTTTTGAACTCAAGAGCAAGATGAAGTGATAGTGGATTATTGTTCTTGATTTCAAATCCGTGTTGGTCATTGGTTTGTTCATTATTTGGTTTCAAGGTTTTTCAAAAATTATTGAAGTTTTTAAGATCTTCATCTTTTTCTATTTTCATTTACTGTAGCATAAGCTTGTATAAGCTTAACAAGCTTATACAAGTTTATGTGTTGCTTGGATATTATTCTTTTCTTGGTTTGGTTTCAACAGGTATTATTAAAGACATAAGCTTTTTGGGACATTTGTAGTCCTAAAGCTTGGACTGCTATTGTTCTTTCTCTACACAAGCTAAAACAAGTCCATCTCACTAATATACATGAGCTTTGAAAGTCCAAAATAGAAGGCGTCAGCTTAAAAAGGTTTGGCTTGAACCCTATTTCCCTTTTTCTAGTTCATAAATATTCTGTGAGAATTTGTTTGCCTTGTGTTTCTAGTTAGTTTAGAATTTCATATAGGGTTATTGAGTGTTTGATGCATGCTACTTATGGTTTTACAAGATTTGGTATTGATTTGTGAGATAGTCCTTTGTTAATTCTCATATTCAGTAGATAAGGGGGTGTTTGGATCTGAGGATTACCAGCTTTGAAGTGACAAAAGACTAGGTAGTATCAGTTTTAAACGTGCCCTTATAGACTTTGGTAGGTATATCAGTAGGTTATTTGAGTTTGTGGTGGTTTAAGAAAAAGTTTGCTTGTTGAAACTTTGGTATAAATAGCTATAAACAATCAGCACGGTATAAACTAGGCTGTTCTAGTGTTGTAAAATCTTGTTAACTGTTAGCCATAGGATTAGATTAGGGCTGAGTAGTGTTGATTTGTTGATTGGATGAGTTTTAATCAAGTAATTAGCAACTAAAAATCGTTTTTAGGTCATTTATATCAGCAACCATCACTCATTCTGTTTGCATTGTTCATACAGTAGGTTTTGGTCTTGATTTGCATGATTTTAGACTTGAATATTGATGTTTTGATAGCAATTAGGGTAGTTTAGGTTTGCATATTGGTGGTTGTTAGTTTGGTGGACATCTGTGGCATAAAGAACTCGCTTATAGTCACTGCTATGCCATAAGCATCAACAAGTGTACAACTTTCTGCATTTTTTGTTCTTTTTTTATCTAAACTGTGCTTGATTTGGTGTTCATTTATGTTGTTTGATTTGTATTTCTGTTTTATTATCGACTCCTCGCAACCCAAAGGTTGTGGGGGTGCCTTATTGCCCAAAAAAAACACCAAGTAATCAACAAGTTACCAGCAAAAACGAGCCCAAATCAACCCAAAACGAGCCAAAAATCCATACAGCAAGTATTTTCTTTGTTGTCCGAGAACGACCATATTTTTTTGTTTGTTTAGTGTTGTCCGATATCGGACAACACTGATATTGGACAAACCCTTTGTCTGGTAGGATCTTGGACAACACTAAAGTACTCCACCATGGGGTACTTTGGGGGTACTTTCATTTTTAGCCAATTTTTTTAGTTTTTTTTTAAACTTTTTTATTTTTCCCTTGTTAATTTAGTTAAAAAAAGATTTTTAGAAAAATAATATTTATTTTTAGCATTATTTTATTATTTTTATTATTATTTTAGTTTAAAAAGTGTTTTTAGCCTTTTAAAAATAGAAAAATAGTTTTAAAAATTTCGGAAAAATACTTTTTAGTCTTTAAATAATATAAGTGAGTTATTAGTTCAATAAAATAATATTTTGGACATTTTGTTAATTATATTTAATTTTAGGGCTTTAATTAGCATTAAAAATTGAATATTTAATTAATAAAAGGTTTTAAAATATATTTGTTGGTTTTTTATTCTTATTTATATTATTTTAGACTTAGTTTAATCTTTTAATTAATTTTTAGGTTTAATTTTTAATTTCATCGCGTTTTACGTAATTACGTCCTCGTTTTACGTCAACGTCGTAGCGTAATCGTAGTCGTAGCTCGTCTTTAATTTTTCTCTTCTAAACCAAAAACGTCACTAATCCAAACTTGATTTTATATAATTGGCACATTAATCCATACACCTCCTTCGAGAACGAACCCGCATTTATTCGGTTTTACGTTTTTCCTAAAACGTAACGCTTAATACTTGCCACTCATACGCGTTTTTCCTAAAACGTGTACGAAAACACTACATCATTTTTTTGTCGCCGCTGCCGGGGAGGTGTTTAGTGTGCCATTATTATTAGTATCGTGTTTGTGTGAGTAGTGCGTTTTAGCTTTTCAATTTTTTTTGAAAGCGTGAATATCGTACATACTCATTTTTGTTATTTTTACTTATTATATTATAATATCCAAATAAAACGTGTTTAATTTTCCTAAATTAAACACACAACAATCTCTTACTATATTGTAGATATATTGGTTTTCGTTTTTCTTGTGAATATATTATTACTATATTGTATTTACGTAAGAACAATAAATATACAAGTACTCCAAAAGCGTGAAAACGCAACCTTGATTCGGGATTTCATCACTCGATCATTGTATTCGAATCTAAAGCAAAAGTTTAAAGGCAAAATAGATAAATACTTTCGTGAGGCTTAATTTCAATTAACACAAACTATAAGGTGGGTATAAGGCGGTTGTATTTCACGACCTAAGGGAAAAAGGCTCTTAAGTGCTTAGCCGCCTCGTTTTCCCCGCTTGCTTGTGCGTGTTTTGAGAAAGAAGGCTAATCGAGGGTTTGCCGCCTAAGTATTATCTACGTATATTATATTTGCTTGTGTTTTCAAGATTAAACCCTCTTGAAAGTTTTGGTGTTCCACCAACGTTCTAAAGTCATCGAAGGCGTTCACTCCACGTGATCGTTTTCATTCTTTGAGGCTACTTTAATCGAGAAAGTCGATTCGAGGGGAGATTTGTAGATTTGTGTCTACGTAATACATTCAAAAATCCAAAAAAATTAAAAAACAATCAAAAACAAAAAAAATTTGAAAAAATCGAAAAACCGCAAAAAGAATCTTCTTTGCTACCACCCATTCTACGCTTAGTGCATGCGCACTCGATCGAAGGATTATTCCAATTCTAGCGAAGCTTCGAATCGACGCAATCGTAATCGAAGGAATCGACGACGTAGACAAGAATTAGAAACCGACGTTCCTAATATCGTTGTTGAAGAAACCGTAGAGGAGATGGCCGGCAATCGTTCGATGATGGAATTGCTCCAAGCGCCCACCGAGGGTTATGGAGACGCGATCGTAATTCCCGCTATCGAAGCGGAGAATTTTGAGATTAAGAGCGGAATGCTTTCGTTGATCCAAGCTACAAAATTTCGAGGTCGTGAAGCCGATAATCCTCACGACCATATTCGGAATTTTGATCGTCTTTTGGCCACGAGCATGTTTAAGAACGTCGACACCGATGTCGTCAAGCTTATGCTTTTTCCGTACTCGCTCGACGGTGCCGCCAAGGATTGGTACGAGAAAGAGCCACCTAATTCCATTACTACGTGGAAGGATCTCGTCTCCAAGTTCGTTAATTATTTTTTCCCACCGTCTAAGACAACGTTTTTTAAGAATGAAATTACGAAATTTGAGCAAAAACCGAATGAATCTTTTAGAGACGCGTGGGATCGTTTTAAGGAATTGCTTAGGCAATGTCCTCACCATGGTTTTTCCGAGTTGCACCAAATCGATACGTTTTACAACGGTCTTAATTTTCAAGAACAAGATTCGTTGAATTCCGCCGCCGGTGGCAACTTTTTGTGTAAAACTCCGAAAGATGCATTGATAATTATCGAAAACCGATCCAAGGTTTACCAACTCCGCAACGCACCGAGTGTTGCCAATGTCGCCAATGTTAGTAGTTCTAATCGCGACATTGAGAGAGTTGATGCGAAAGTCGACAAGTTGACGAATGTGTTTACGTCTTTTCTCGTTGAGATGCAAAAGAAAGACGCTCCCGCTACGGTGAAAGCGGTTGAGGTTTCGTGTACGTTTTGTGGTGGACCTCATAATTATTACGAGTGTGCGGCTACGGATGGCCAAACGTCGAATGTGAGTGCGTTAAATGGAAACAACAATTTTCAAAATCAAAATAACACGGGTCCATCACAACAAGGCAATTATAACCAAGGCAACAATTATCAAAACTGAAACAATTTTCAAGGAAATAATCAACAAGGAAATTTTTCGAATCAAAATCAAGGAGGTTATAATCAAGGTCGTAATATAAGTTGGCAAAATCGAGATAACAATCAAGGAAACAATTTTTCAAGTGGGAATCAAAACAATTTTCAAAGAAGTAATCAAAACCAAGGGAACTTTAATTCAAATCAAAATAGTTCGTCAAACGATTTTCAAAATTACATGAAAACGAATGAGGCTAATATGAGACGATTAGAGGGAGAAATTGGTACTTTGAAAAACGACTTTACAAATACTTTGAAATTGCAAAACACGAAGATTGAGCAAGGGCAAATTGATATAAAAAAGATGTTTTCGGCCATTATGAACAAGTCCTCGGGTGCGTCATCGACTTCGTTACCTAGTGACACCGTTGCAAATCCGAAGGAACAATGTAAAGTCGCCTCGTATCGTGAGAAAGGTCGTGTGATTACCCCTAACCTTGAAGGATTTTGAGTTGTTCCTTCTTCTCAACCCTCGACTTCTAAGACGTCTTATTGTTCTAAAGTCGATGGGGTGAACGTGGCGACCAAGGAAAGGAGTGCACACCCTCGTGTACCTCAAATTCCATCCACAGTTCAAAAAGAGAGCTTTATCGACCTTACCAAAGTAACCCTTGAAGAAACTTGTGCATCGATCCTTCTTAAAAAACCTAAAAGGCGTATGCCGAGAAAGGAAAAGGATCCGGGCCAATTTCTACTACCTTGTGATTTTTCTGAGATTGAGGGATGTTTAGCCCTTGCCGATTTAGGTGCTAGCATCAATCTCATACCTCATTCTCTTTGGAAATTGATGAGATTTCCTAGACTTACCCCCACGAACATGACTATCGAGCTTGCAAATTGTACTCCACTTATACCAATTGGAATAGCCGAGGATGTCTATGTCAAAGTTGGAAAGTTTGTTTTCCCGCGGATTTCGTTATATCCAATTACGAGTGTGACCCTAAATGTCCCATTATTTTAGGCCGACCATTCTTATCGACGGCTCGAACCGTAATCGACGTTCACGAGGGAAGACTTACTATGAGATATGGGGATGAGAAAATAGACTTTTTCGCTAGAAAATCCCAAGGGTTTAATGATAATGAAAAAACCGAGGTTTCAAAACCTAACGATTCAAATCCTAATGATTTCAAAATGTTCACTCTAGCGGAAAGAATGAGGCTTAATGCATGTTTTGAAAGAATTAAGAAAAACGGTTTTAAAGATGATGATTTTAATGATAAAGAGTACGTGTACCTAATTCAAAAGGGTATGTGTAAATTTATGGATGAAAACTCACTATGGGATGTTTTTAGTGAAACAAGTGAAACACCAATTTCGAAGGGCGACGTTAGTGCCATCACGACAATGACCAAAATGGGCTCGTCTTCACCACCTTCGAATGACCACGTCTTTGAGGCTTCAACTTCTAACTCCATCGAAGTGCCTCCTTTAACTAGCCCAACACCCGTTGAGGCTAAAGGGTTTATCGACATCGATCCTCTCGTCTTAGAAAAGTCACCTAAGCATAGGCATTCGACTTGTAAGACCATGGTTGTGAGTGCTCACATCGACTCTTTCTTTGACGATGACGATGGCGATTTTGCCGAGATTGATCACGTACTTCGAAATCCACATGCAATTTTTGATTCTCCTAAAAAGAAACATGTGAAGTACGATGATTACAAGTTTGATCCCGAGATTGAGAAAATCATTGAACGAGAGCTAGCTCTTATGCCTTCACTTCCACCTTCGAGTGAGGTTGTCTTTCCAAAATCGAGGATGAACTTAATGAGTTGGAACGTCTTATTTTCGATGACGAACCAACTCATGTGACCACCCAAAATCCAATTCTCGAGGAGTTACCTAATCAACACTCCTCAAATGAGAATTACGTTTACCACATTCGTGAGGATTTAACTTATCAACAATCCCCATAAAAGAATGATGGTTTCGTGCTTGATCGTGATCTTTTCGAGAGAGTTTCTAAAATACTCAAGGAGGGGAATGACAAACCTTGGTTTGACAAGCCTATCTTTGATGAAGAAATCGACGAGATCGACGTTCATGAGGATGACGAGTATGTAGACCCCGAGGGGGCGGTGTTCTTTATTGATCGACGTTTTGAGAACTTATATAATCCACCACCCCCTCCCACCAAAGACTTAAATGTGAGGATTTTTAGCGCGACTAATTTTGAATTTGACACGCCAAATATTTTCGACATTATTCAATCGGGTTTTCATAAAGAGTTTTTGAACGATGAAAAAGGAAAAGATTTTAAAAATGTTTTAAAAGATTTTTCTACAAGTTTAACTCCGTCATCACCGCGTTTTATGAGTACTACCACCTCGTCTACTCCTTTTGACGACGGTTGGTGTGGATCTAGTGTGGGGGAAGCCCCTTATGTTCCTTCACACTTCTCCACCGAGGACGAGATTTACGATCCCGGAATTGCTTGTAAAGGGAAATCTCGGTCTTCCACCGATGCAATAAATGGAAATCTAATCTATTTGCTTGGTGTGAGTCTACCTCGAGTAGCTCATAATGTTGACTTACCCATTGCCCCACCTTTCTACTTCTTATCTATTTTCTTCTACCCCATTGGGGTTCATGTTGAAGTAGCGTTGTTTCGTCTTTCATCCGAAAATGAAGACGCTATCTTTGACCCCGGTATACGTGTATCGGGTTTTTAAAGTACTCCATGTACTTTTGGGCCATGTTCATCATGTAAGCCCCACAAAAAATGACCATACCATGATTATCCCTAAATGATCACATTTATGGGGATCCGAGTCGAGCTTTTGACTCGGTTATCAAAAACAAGGTGCCTCGTGGGGGATTCTCATGCTTATCCTTGTAAATATTATTGCTTTCTTAGTTAATGTAACGAGGGGACTTGTGCTCTTCCAACCTTTGTTTCGTGGTTGTTTGTGATTGTGATTTATTAGGTTCATCGTCATCTTGAAGCCTCTCGTGTTCGTTCTATGGATCACTCGAGCTTCGATCGTTGCCTTTGGAGATTCCGATATCCGATGATATCCTTTTATTTTCTAGCGTTTATCTTATTAGCGTAATTCATAAACGGCTTTTAGGTTATTCGTTTTACCCTTTCCATGCTCGAGATTAAGCATTCGACTTCGTCTCTAGTATGGGGGTGTTTACACTCCTAGACTCGAAACATTGAGGATAATATTTAGTTTTAGTATGGGGGGGGGGGGGTGAGTAGATACTTCACCTTGCTTATGTCACCACGCAATCCAATGTTCATCTTTTTGTTATCTTTTTATGCAAAATAAGGCTAAAAATGGCCAAATTTTAAAATTTTTCTAGTTTTTCATAAGTGTTTAAGACACAAATGTAGGTTTTCCGATGGTGAGAATAAGAGTAATTTTTGACTCGACCGTGCGTGTTGAACACTTAGTTTCGATTCCTTAACTTTTTAGGCTAAGTCTCTTAAATGAGGACGAGAAATGATAGAGTTATTTATAAGTCTCGTAATCGTCACGATCTCATGTGTAGTAATTATTAGCTTATTCTCCCCACGCTTTTGCATAATAAATTGTTAATAAATATTGATTTAGCGGTTTAGTCACTTTTTTGGTTTCTAATTTGTTTTAGTAGCTTCCATGTAATTAAATTGGGAAAACATTAAGGTATCGCCAGCGTCACGGTTTTGAAGTATTGGCACCCGAATAATCAAAAGCTTCACCTCATAATAAGATTTCAAGTGCTCACCTAAATTAAGCAAAAAATTGAAGCTCACAAGGCCGAAAAATCTATGCCCAAATTGAAAGTGAATCAAGCCTTAATCTTCGAAGCTTTAAAGATCCAAAATTCGCCTTAGCGTGAGGATATACGTCTTTGGCTAATAAAACCACCGATGAGGCGGATAATAAAAGGCAAGGCAAGACCGAAGTCATAATAAAAGCTTCATGGTGAAGTTGAATAAAAGATGGAGGTAAACCAAAGATAATAAGGCCCTTCCGTTAGGGGGCGTATAAAAGTCTTGGTAATAAGTCTCATGTTCAAAACCGTTATAAAACCGTGTTTATCGATCCTTCTTGTTGACTTAATTTTTGACATCGTTGTCTATTAGGATGACTTATTAATTTAATGATTTTGGTTACACCGTTAAAACTCTATTATTAGACTTAATCTCTATTCACGCATAAGTCAATGATGTATCCTAGTGATCATTAAGACAAAATAAAATATAAGAGATACCAAGTAGGAATAAGGGAGTTTAGGTACATAATTAACACTCATGAGATATGATCGTGTTGCTAACTTATAATAACAATGATCTCGTTACACGCTTAGCATGGAATTGGGTGAAAATCGAGGACGATGAAATTATTTCTAACGAAGCATTCACGTGTTCTTGTTCTATGATCCCAAAAGTCGCTTAATCGTGATGAAAACAATACATTATGTCTAAAACGCGTGTAGTAGTTTATTTAAATTTATGTCATCATAAAATGAATTTTGGAGGTGCTAAGATACTTTATTCTAGCATTGTGTGGGGACACGACAATGGTTTAGTATGGGGGACATCACCTGAAAATGACACTAAAATCTATCAACATAAAGTTGGTGAGAACATAGGTTTAAGTTATCTAGAACATCATAAGAAACCTTGACATCCGCTGTAAATAAGTTGAAGAAAAACAATTTATAGTAATGGACCATAATGTGATAATCATGTTACATGCATCCACAATAAAACTTAAACCAAGTACCGATCACATCTACAATTCACAAAGCACACTATAAAAATCAAGAATTATCCCGTCACACACACAAGAACACACACCACACTACCCGGATCTTTCCCACACCACCTGTGGAAGATGAACTATATCCCCGTCGAGATATCTTGCCTCCGAAGAGACGATGCACAAGTACTCAGGACGGATCGTGCCCCCCGAACCAAGAAATCAGGACGGATCGTGCCCCACGAACCAAGAACTCAGAACCAAGAACTCAGGACGGATCGTGCCCCACGCTCCACACACATCACAACTGGTCCATAGACGCCCATACATCTATGTACCAATCCCAATCATAACACAATCAAGATTCACATATCATAACACATATCAAAGCACATATGAGAACACATAAGCACGCAAGTCACACAATAGCACATTTATGTCCACACATTTATAAAAATTTAGTACCAAAACATTTTAAGAATACCACAAGTGTCATCTCCATCCCATACTAGAAGAAAACAATTAAAAACTCAGTGAAAATGGGACTATGAACTCACCTGATAGCACAACAAGCCAACACTCCTGCAAACCTATAAAATCATACACGACACCCTTAGCTCAGGTCTTAACATCCAAGTTAAGTAACAATCAAGGAGATGAATCTAATCCCCAAATCCCCACTATCTAGTTCTCTCACTACAAGCTATTCTATACGTAAAGATCCAGTTTTTCCCTGGTACAATTTACTAGTCACCAAACGATCACATGAAGTGAACTTAACACCACACTTGGCTCCTACCCTACTGGAGTTATGTTTTTATATGATCTAAGAACTCCCAAAACCAATTTTACTTTATACTTACATGTTTAACCCTTTCGTTTAGTCTCTACACCAAAAGTCGTTTTCACCAAAACTGATTTTCTGAACATGCTAAATGTTTGTCACCAAAAGCCCGACCTAAACACCATAACTTTTACTGAAAACCTCCAGTACCTTCGTATATATTATAAAGAGTTCCCAAATCAAAAATCTTTGGCTATCTCATTCATTTGGTTAGGTTTTGACTCAAATTCCCTAAATCCAAATATATTCCTAAACAGCGCACTGTTTTTGTAAAAATTGTTTGACAACCTTCCCTAACTCCATTTTCGACCAACCTTACTTTTTTGAAAAGTAGACTCTATAAACTTAATTTTAAAAAAAATAAATTCGACCAAAGGTGCTACCTACTGCCCGGAACAGTCGACACAAGACAACCCTAAAAATCAGACTGTTTTACGCCTTTATGCACTAACCTTCTAAACATCATTAATTACCCCTAAATTATTAAACAAGATCTAACACCCCACCAAAAGCTATGCGCAGCGGAACTACAACATTTGGGTGCTAGGCAGTTATCATCGCACACAAGATATATCGAACGACTCCAAAGAGACGTCAATTTTAAACTTAAATTAAAAATTGTTGAAAAGTTACATGTCTACGGTTTTCCAACCCTAAATGATACAACAGAGTTTTGCGTTTTCGGTCCCCATGAATCTCAACCCCAAAAGTTACAGTTTTCACAACAACATGACATAGAGTTAAAAATGTTTAAGTAATAACGGGAGGAAAAACAAGTAGACTCCCAGCTCCACACACAACATCCATTCCATGCACGCTCCATGCTACACTTCAGCGGTTACCTGAAACACATGCTAAATTTGGTCAACGAAAACGTTGAGTGGAATTCATAGGTTTTACAATTCATTTTGAACATATGTGAAATAAAAACCATTCACGATCATTCATAGACTTGTCGATCAAACAATCTATATTCAGGATACTGACAATTGTGTTTAAGCTCATGACACTAAACCGTTAACTCAATCACCCGCGTAATAATTACCGGCGTGATTCAGATGAAACCAGTGCCCCTACTAAGGCATCAGTTGCAATTATACCTTATCTCTTATCACAAATTATCCGTCCGCAGGGGGTATCAACGTACTAGCCCTCGTCTCGGATAGGGTAGTCAACCTCATAGTACTATCACTTTGTATAAGCGGCTATTTCTAATCCACGCTAGGACTAAACAATAGTTAATAGTTCATGAAATTAGGGCCTTTTGCAACTAGGTACTCAACACAATTTCAAGGCAACATTCGGGTCCAACAATCATTCATGACATATGTTCATTTTGAAAACTAGCATGCATTTCCCTCGCGGGTAAAACGTTTGAAATAATAATAAGCGAGGCTATAAATTCACACCTTATATAACAAGTAGTCGATAGTTCGAGAGACGGTCACTGACGACGATACGGATGCCCGGGTAAATCAACACCTATCAAACCAAATAACGCGTAATGAGTAATCTCATTTTATAAAAACCTTATGGTACTGTATAAAATACATAAATATTAGTCACTTGTGACAATTACAACTCACGCCAAAACAAAACGACAAGTGTTACTCGTTTTATACCATTTGTCCTTATTATTAACGTTATCCATTTTTACTCGTTTTCGCCGATACTTACCAAAAGTATGGACTGTTTTACTATACTTAACCATTTTTATAAAATTTGAGAAAATTCTCAAAAATACTATAAGACCTGTAGAAAACACATATTTAATCTCAACAAAAGTTTTCACTTCTACGACCCGTTACTCAACACTTTTCCAAAACTACGTTTTTCGGACTGAAATTGTACTTTGACCAAGTCGGACTCATTTGACCCGTTTAAAATACTCCATTGACCCATCTGACACCTAAGTCCTATAATAGACTCAAATGTGCAGGTTTGAGACCAAAATTCAACCCTTGACCATTTACCAAACTAAACTTATAGTCCCCGGGATTTGACCTAAAACCAAGCATAATTTCGGATTATGACGGTTTTCATCTCCCGGTACACAAATTTCAAAACGTCGTAACTTTTGACTCGTTAGGAGTCGTAAGCTCTATCTTATACCAAATCGAAGCTAAGAAGATGCTCTATAACTCTATCCTATTCACAAGACCTGTTTACAAAATAATTTTTACGAAAATGCCTTAAACTTTCTGCCTAAAATCAACTACACCAAAATCATACCAACGCTCGTTTTCAAACCCATTTATCCACACTAGACATCATCCTAAGCATTCCTAACCATAACCAAACAACATTTTCAGTCCTAATCCCCTATTGATCATCAACCTCATAAAACCAAATTCATAAAAACAAGCATGCAAGTGAATATACCCATCTAAAACATCTAAAAACAAAAGATTAAACACAAACCCATGCTCAAAACATCAACCATCATGATCCTCCAAACACCCCCCCTTAGCCGTGGGGTTTGGGTGATCAAAACACCACAACAAAATTAACTTTGGTGGGTTTGTTAAGTGATTACACACCCATTTCACATGAATTAAACATGCATTTACCCAATTAACATCAAAAATGATTTTGAAAAATTCCTTTGATTCTTGAAAAAAATATGAATGCATGTTGGATTAAATTACATAGAAAGATGGGGAATGATCAAAATAGAGGTGGTCTAACCTTAATTTTAATCAAAACCAAGTAAAAAAAATTTTGTGGGTGAGGGTGGCCGTCGGCCTAAAGGAGAAAAGAGAGAGAGATTGAGAAAACTTTTGTAAGATTTTGTGTTGTGTGTGCTTTGTTTTCCCCTTTTTGTAAAATTGGAGGGACTTGTGGTGCAATTTAAGCATTCTTTTGGCCTTAAGCAAAAACGACTCTAAAACTTTACGGGATTGACTCACTAGTCATTTTAGAAAATTTTACGGGAGTCGGGAATCATCCCAAACACTCCAAAATACTTTTAGGATACTTTAAATGTACCCGGAAAGCAATAAAACTCACCCGACTCGACTTAACACGAACCGTAAGTAAAATTCTCGAAAAATTACATTATCGATAAAACGTCAATAATTATAGAAGTTTG
This sequence comes from Glebionis coronaria, assembly GCA_025667525.1. Lineage (NCBI taxonomy): Eukaryota > Viridiplantae > Streptophyta > Magnoliopsida > Asterales > Asteraceae > Glebionis > Glebionis coronaria. The sequence continues at coordinate 424,351,282 of CM046881.1, read as the reverse complement.
GGCATCCATCGGGATCGTATTCGTCATCGTCCTTCTTAAATCGTCAATCTTCAAAATTATAACCTCGAACATCGGTTTCAACCAAAATACTAAAATATATAGCAATTAAAATTTTATTAAAAATTTCAAAAATAAGCGTATTTTAGGGTAATGTTAGTGACCTCGGTTCTAGGGTATCACATCCACCCCTCCTTAAGGAGAGCGACGTCCCAGCGCTCGCCTCTTCTTATACTCACATTTCGTGCCGCTGGAACAGATGAGGATACCTTTCCTTGAAAAAGTCCTCACGTTCCCAAGTGTATTCCGGTCCACGCCTAGAATTCCATCGAACCTTCACAATGGGAATTCTACTACGCTTCAGCCTCTTGACCTCTCGGTCCATAATTTCCACGGGTTCTTCCACGAAATGCATTTTGTCGTCCAGTTGAATCTCGTCCAAAGGAATCACCAATTCTTTATCCGCCAAACTCTTCTTCAAGTTCGATACGTGAAACGTGTCGTGAATAGCACTAAGCTCGCTCGGCAACTCTAACTTATACGCTACTGGTCCAATCCGTTTAACGATCTTAAATGGTCCAATATACCTCGGACTCAACTTTCCTTTCTTCCCAAAACGAATTACACCCTTCCATGGCGATACCTTAAGCATAACCAGATCTCCGACTTCAAATTCCAACGGTTTTCTTCTTTTATCGGCATAACTCTTCTGTCGGCTTCTCGCAACAAGTAGTCGGTTCTTGATTTGCACAATCTTTTCGGTCGTCTCTAAAACCATTTCGGGTCCAGTCAATTGACTTTCTCCTACTTCACTCCAACACACAGGCGACCTACACTTCCTTCCATACAATGCTTCGAACGGTGCAGCCTTGATGCTCGCATGATAACTATTGTTATACAAAAACTCCACTAAAGGCAAGTGGCGTTCCCAACTTCCTCCAAAATCAATCACGCATGCTCGGAGCATATCCTCCATCGTCTGAATAGTTCGTTCACTCTGGCCGTCAGTCTCCGGGTGATAAGCCGTACTTAAATTCAATTCAGTGCCCATCGCACGTTGAAGCGATTTCCAAAATTCCGAAGTAAATCTACTATCGCGATCCGAAATGATCGATAACGGTACTCCATGTCTGCAAACGATCTCCTTCACGTACATACTGGCCAGCTTTTCCATACTGTCTGTCTTCTTCATAGGTAAGAAATGAGCATATTTCGTCAATCTATCCACTATTACCCAAATCATATCACATCCACTAGGAGTTCTAGGTAAACCCTTCATGAAATCCATAGCGATTTTCTCCCATTTCCATTCTGGGATCTCTGGTTGTACCAACAACCCAGACGGTTTCTTATGTTCTGCTTTAACCTTCGCGCAAGTCAAACACTTACTAACGTAACGAGCAATATCCGCCTTCATATTCGGCCACCAATAAACTTTCTTCAGGTCATGATACATTTTATCCGATCCAGGATGTATCGAGTACTTCGACTTATGAGACTCGTTCATAACCAAATCTCGTACTCCAGGCTTTCCTTCCTCAGATGAACACAACGGTAACCAAATCCGATTCTCAAAATATCTCAGTCCGTCTGACCTAATCACAAAAAGAGGTTTCAACATTCTTCCCAAGTTCTCAGCATCAACATTCTCTTTAATTAATCCCCTCTCTTGAGCCTTCAGTATAGTTTCGGTTAAGTCAACACTCTCAGTCATCACCAATGCTCTGACTCTCAAAGGTTTCTCTCGTTCCTTCCTACTAAGTGCATCCGCTACAACATTCGCCTTGCCAGGATGGTAGCGAATTTCACAGTCATAGTCACTCAGTAATTCTACCCATCGTCTCTGTCGCATGTTCAACTCCTTTTGATCTAAAATGTGTTGCAAACTCTTGTGGTCAGTGAATACAACACACTTCGTCCCATACAAATAATGTCTCCACAATTTCAACGCAAAGACTACAGCTCCTAATTCCAAATCGTGCGTCGTGTAGTTCTCCTCATTCTTCCTCAGTTGTCTCGACGCGTAAGCTATCACCTTTTCGCGCTGCATCAACACCGCTCCATAACCCTTACGAGATGCGTCACAATACACTAAAAAGTCTTCGATTCCTTCAGGTAATGACAATATCGGTGCGGAACATAAATTGTCCTTGAGCGTTCTGAAAGCGAATTCTTCCTCATCTCCCCATTCATACACCCTATTCTTTTCGGTAAGCTTTGTCAATGGCTTCGCAATCAACGAAAATCCTTCAATGAATCTCCGATAATACCCAGCTAAACCAAGGAATTGTCGAACTTCAGTCGGCGTTGTCGGTGCCGACCATTCCCTGATCGCTTCGACCTTGGCAGGATCCACGCGAACTCCTTTGCTATCAATTACGTGACCAAGGAATTGCACAGACTCTAACCAAAACTCACACTTCGAGAACTTCGCATACAACTTCTCTCTCTTCAGCAGATCCAATATCTTTCTCAGGTGCTTCTCGTGCTCCTCCTTACTCTTAGAGTAAATAAGAATATCATCGATAAAAACAATGACAAACTTATCTAGATACGGCTTGCATATGCGATTCATAAGGTCCATGAATACAACAGGCGCGTTTGTCAACCCAAACGGCATCACTCGAAATTCGAAGTGTCCATACCGTATACGAAAGGCAGTTACAGGAATATCCTCCTCTCTTACACGCAGTTGATGATACCCTGATCTCAAGTCGATCTTTGAGTATACACAGGAACCTTGCAATTGATCAAACAAATCGTCAATCCTCGACAATGGATACCGATTCTTAACCGTCAGCTTGTTGAGTTCTCTATAGTCAATACACATCCGAAATGAACCATCTTTCTTCTTCACAAACAACACTGGCGCTCCCCATGGTGATGAGCTCGGCCTAATAAATCCCTTGTCCATCAACTCCTTCAGTTGATCCGATAACTCCTTTAACTCGGATGGTGCTAACCGATAGGGTGCACGCGCAACCGGCGCAGCTCCTGGCACCAAATCGATTCGAAACTCGACCTCACGGGTGGGTGGTAAACCTGGCAACTCGTCTGGAAAAACTTCCGGATATTCGCAGATTACAGGTACCTCTTCAATCCTCGCCTCTAAATAACCATCACTCGAAACTTGTGCCAAAAACACATCGCATCCACTTTCTACATACTTCATCATTTTTAAACAAGAAATCACTTTCAAACGAGAAGTGCATTCGTCTCCCTTCACAGTCAAGACTTTATTCCTCAACGGGATCTGAACTAATCTCTCACCACAGACGATCACAGCACCGTGCGCCATCAGCCAATCCATTCCCACGATCACATCAAACGATCCTAGCTCTATAGGCATCAAGTCGATTTTAAAAGCGTAATTTCCTAACTTCAAGGTACACCCTCTCAGTATAAAATTCGTACTAACAATTTTCCCATCAGCTAATTCCATGTTATAACTAGTTGCTAACAATACCGGTTTCCTATCTATATGACGACTAAATTTAACATCTACGAAACTCTTGTCGGAACCAGAATCAAACAAAATACTAGCATAACAGGCGTCTAGCAAAAACGTACCGGTAACCACGTTAGGACCCTGTGGTTTATCAGCCGTCCCTACTTGATACACGGCACCAGCATTGTTACCTCCTCGCTTGTTTCCTGCCTTCGGGCAATTTCCTTGCTTATGGCCTCTTTCTCCACATCCAAAACAACCCATCACTCTTGTAGCATTCGCCCCAGTGGCTACCCCCTTTGTTCGGCAATCAGACATCCTGTGACCCGCTTTTCCACATTTGCCGCATGTAGGCGGGCAATTCCCTACATGGTACAAGTTGCATCGACCACAGTGGGGATTCACCTTCGCTCCTCTAGGGTTTGTCACAGCTCTCATCCCTTTATTCCTTCGCTGGTTGAACTGCTGATTGCGGTTCTGACCATTGTTGTTTCGGTTTCCACCTCGGCTTTGGCCCTGGGATTGATTGCTCTGTGCCGCCTCCCACTTCCTCTTATTTCCTTCAGCAATGAAGTTCTTCTTGTCTTGGAGTTTGACATCCATCAACGCGTGAGCCATCTGGACCGCTTCATCAAACGACCCAGGCTTAGACGAAGTCGTCTCACCCTTGATATTACTGGATAGACCTTTGATGTACTGTTTCATCTTCTTGTTATCATCGGCAAAGGTGTTTGGATACAAAAGGCTTAGTTCATTAAACCTCCTGGTGTAAGCAGTGATATCATTGTTTGTCAAAGTCAGGTGCCTCAACTCATCTTCCAATTGACATAGCTCCTCTTCAGGACAGAACTTCTTGGTCAAAAGAGCTTTAGTAGCAGTCCATGTTCTTGCATTCGCTACTGCTAACCCAACAGTGGCTACTTGGGTGTTCCACCAACTCAATGCATCGTCAAGAAATGTAGCAGCCGCAAACTTGACCTTGTTCGCTTCTGAGCAACCACTAATCTTGAAAGTACTTTCGACCTTTTCTAACCATCTCCTAAGTTCCAGAGCTCCACCAGTTCCACGAAATTGCGTGGGACCACATTTTATGAAACTAGAGTAAGTACACTCTCTTGGGGCTTGCTGTCTCCCCGCATTTCTGCCCTGATCTGGGTTCCTCCCTGCTCGATCTGCTTCTAGCGCATTCGCAATGGCTTCCTGAATCATCGTGTTCACACGGTCGGCGGTTAGTTTTGGAGGCATGGTGCGTTATCAAATACACCTCTCTGCAAAGACAGGGAAAATAGAAAAACAATGTAAGTATACACATCAAGATTAAGATGGATTTCTCTTTCAAGACATAATACAAATACAACGACACATCACTACAGAGTTACTAATATTCATCAATTCACATCACAAAAGATCAAATTAAACACATATCACAGATCATGAAAGGTAAACATGGATTGTATTGATAATCAACAAAAATTGTGACAAGTATTGCCACTACAACCATTCACCATAAAACTTAAGTCCTCAAGTTTTTCGTCACAATGCCATCATACAAAAGTCTAAAACAGTTCTATTACAACGATCAAAGATAAAATACAAGACAAGCAACTAGGCATGTGGTGATCCACACGGCCTCTTGGATGGCGGTTCATCATCATCTTCCTCGGGTTCCTCATCGTTATCATCCTCGTCCACTTCATCCATCTTTCTCTTTCCTTTGTCATTCGACCCACATTCAGTCGCCTTCTTCGTCCCTGACGTAGACCCACACTCAACCGCTACATGATTTCCCACAGTGATACAAGCACCTCTGGAAGGTGGCTGGATCATGAAGTCATTAGCTTCCATTTCCAAATCGTCCACAAATATCCAATCTGGGGGAAATGATGCTCTCACTCGATGCTCCCAACTCTGCATCCTAGACAATCTCGCTTGATCTTCCCTAACTCGATCAAGACTGGCGCTCAAGTTCGCGATCATCGATCTTAGACTGTTGATATCACTCTTGTTTGCATTTCCATCATACTCAATTCTTGAAGTTCTTGCCAATAATATTTGGTGTTCCCTCTCATTCTTATCAAACCTCTTAATTACCCTGGTCTCTACCACAAACTGCTCATACATCAACCTATCCATCCTCCTCAAACGACCCTCGGGATCCCAGTAGTGTCTTGGTCTCAGAAAGTAGACCCTCGCGATATTCTCATGAATAGATTGTGATTTAGATGAATTGCTGGATTCTGCACCACTCCCATTACTTACTCGAGCAAATCCTGGCACTGTCCTCAGGTAGTCCTTACAATTGTCCATCGGGCGACGAAAGGGTTGCTGCTCATATCGATCGGTCGGAGGCACTTCATAACCCTTTGGCGAATTTGGAGATTGAAATAAATCAGGTTCGGTCTGACCGACAGCATTCTCGGGAATTCCATCATCCATCAGTTCCTCGAGCTCTTCCTCAGAATCCTCACTCTCATCACTACTGATACTGAAATTGTCCACGTCACTTTTGTCACTGTCATTTCCCGGCTCTATTGCTTCTTCTGGAGCGATCCATCCATTGTCATTATCTGGCGGGTTTGGAGGAAACGGTCCTCCTTCGTGACCTAAGACATAATCGTTTCCATTACCATTAGGCGGTACCTCGGCCATTCCTGCAATAACAGAGAATTTTGGAGGGTACGTAAGATAACTATACAATATTTATAAATACATGCATGCAAATGCAATGCAAAGGTGGTACACATGCCCAAAATGCGATAATATGATGCTCATGCATGATTAATACTAGAATTACGGTGTCGGGTATTCCACGTATAATTTCAACGTTTACATATAGTAATTTCCATATTTACGTAATAAATACCCACATATATACTTCAACTCAAAAGTATACGTCAAATGCCATGAATACAAAAATAAACCTTACCGGAGCCATGCAGGATAGTTGTGTGCGCTTGGACAATTTCTTACGACACCAAAAGTTATAGTTTAGGAATTTTCAAAACGACCTAGTTCTCTATAACTCATGGCTCTGATTACCAATCTCTAACACCCCACCAAAAGCTATGCGCAGCGGAACTACAACATTTGGGTGCTAGGCAGTTATCATCGCACACAAGATATATCGAACGACTCCAAAGAGACGTCAATTTTAAACTTAAATTAAAAATTGTTGAAAAGTTACATGTCTACGGTTTTCCAACCCCAAATGATACAACAGAGTTTTGCGTTTTCGGTCCCCATGAATCTCAACCCCAAAAGTTACAGTTTTCACAACAACATGACATAGAGTTAAAAATGTTTAAGTAATAACGGGAGGAAAAACAAGTAGAATCCAAGCTCCACACACAACATCCATCCCATGCACGCTCCATGCTACACTTCAGCGGTTACCTGAAACACATGCTAAATTTGGTCAACGAAAACGTTGAGTGGAATTCATAGGTTTTACAATTCATTTTGAACATATGTGAAATAAAAACCATTCACGATCATTCATAGACTTGTCGATCAAACAATCTATATTCAGGATACTGACAATTGTGTTTAAGCTCATGACACTAAACCGTTAACTCAATCACCCGCGTAATAATTACCGGCGTGATTCAGATGAAACCAGTGCCCCTACTAAGGCATCAGTTGCAATTATACCTTATCTCTTATCACAAATTATCCGTCCGCAGGGGTATCAACGTACTAGCCCTCGTCTCGGATAGGGTAATCAACCCCATAGTACTATCACTTTGTATCAGCGGCTATTTCTAATCCACGCTAGGACTAAACAACAGTTAATAGTTCATGAAATTAGGGCCTTTTGCAACTAGGTACTCAACACAATTTCAAGGCAACATTCGGGTCCAACAATCATTCATGACATATGTTCATTTTGAAAACTAGCATGCATTTCCCTCGCGGGTAAAACAGTTTGAAATAATAATAAGCGAGGCTATAAATTCACACCTTATATAACCAGTAGTCGATAGTTCGAGAGACGGTCACTGACGACGATACGGATGCCCGGGTAAATCAACACCTATCAAACCAAATAACGCGTAATGAGTAATCTCATTTTATAAAAACCTTATGGTACTGTATAAAATACATAAATATTAGTCACTTGTGACAATTACAACTCACACCAAAACAAAACGACAACTGTTACTCGTTTTATACCATTTGTCCTTATTATTAACGTTATCCATTTTTACTCGTTTTCGCCGATACTTACCAAAAGTATGGACTGTTTTACTATACTTAACCATTTTTATAAAATTTGAGAAAATTCTCAAAAATACTATAAGACCTGTAGAAAACACATATTTAATCCCAACAAAAGTTTTCACTTCTACGACCCGTTACTCAACACTTTTCCAAAACTACGTTTTTCGGACTGAAATTGTACTTTGACCAAGTCGGACTCATTTGACCCGTTTAAAATACACCATTGACCCATTTGACACCTAAGTCCTATAATAGACTCAAATGTGCAGGTTTGAGACCAAAATTCAACCCTTGACCATTCACCAAACTAAACTTATAGTCCCCGGGATTTGACCTAAAACCAAGCATAATTTCGGATTATGACGGTTTTCATCTCCCGGTACACAAATTTCAAAACGTCGTAACTTTTGACTCGTTATGAGTCGTAAGCTCTATCTTATACCAAATCGAAGCTAAGAAGATGCTATATAACTCTATCCTATTCACAAGACCTGTTTACAAAATAATTTTTACGAAAATGCCTTAAACTTTCTGCCTAAAATCAACTACACCAAAATCATACCAACGCTCGTTTTCAAACCCATTTATCCACACTAGACATCATCCTAAGCATTCCTAACCATAACCAAACAACATTTTCAGTCCTAATCCCCTATTGATCATCAACCTCATAAAACCAAATTCATAAAAACAAGCATGCAAGTGAATATACCCATCTAAAACATCTAAAAACATAAGACTAAACACAAACCCATGCTCAAAACATCAACCATCATGATCCCCCAAACACCCCCCCTTAGCCGTGGGGTTTGGGTGATCAAAACACCACAACCAAATTAATTTTGGTTGGTTTGTTAAGTGATTACACACCTATTTCACATGAATTAAACATGCATTTACCCAATTAACATCAAAAATGATTTTGAAAAATTCCTTTGATTCTTGAAAAAAATATGAATGCATGTTGGATTAAATTACATAGAAAGATGGGAAATGATCAAATTAGAGGTGGTCTAACCTTAATTTTAATCAAAACCAAGTAAAAAAAATTTTGTGGGTGGTTTATGGTGGGTGAGGGTGGCCGTCGGCCTAAAGGAGAAAAGAGAGAGAGATTGAGAAAATTTTTGTAAGATTTTGTGTTGTGTGTGCTTTGTTTTCCCCTTTTTGTAAAATTGGAGGGACTTGTGGTGCAATTTAAGCATTCTTTTGGCCTTAAGCAAAAACGACTCTAAAACTTTACGGGATTGACTCACTAGTCATTTTAGAAAATTTTACGGGAGTCGGGAATCATCCCAAACACTCCAAAATACTTTTAGGATACTTTAAATGTACCCGGAAAGCAATAAAACTCACCCGACTCGACTTAACACGAACCGTAAGTAAAATTCTCGAAAAATTACATTATCGATAAAACGTCAATAATTATAGAAGTTTGGGCATCCATCGGGATCGTATTCGTCATCGTCCTTCTTAAATCGTCAATCGTCAAAATTATAACCTCGAACATCGGTTTCAACCAAAATACTAAAATATATAGCAATTAAAATTTTATTAAAAATTTCATAAATAAGCGTAATTTAGGGTAATGTTAGTGACCTCGGTTCTAGGGTATCACACAAGAACCCTAAAATCATTAATAGATCTTAATTACTATTTTTCCCAGAAAATTAACGAAACTCTAATCATCTCAATGATGGTTAATTAACATTGTAAACATGATTAATTAATAAAACATGAATTAAATTAAAGTTAAATTGATCACTTACCTTGAATCAAGAATTTTTTTATGAAACCCTAAGAACCCTTAAGATGATCGACGTGAATTTTGTCTCCAGGGATTTTATGAGATTTGCTTTTAGTTAAAATCCTTATATAGATTAGTTAAACAAATCCTAGCCCAATATAAAATGCCTAGTTACCAAAATTAGTTTTCTTTTTTTTTCTTTCTTTGCGTCACATAAACGACCAAAACACCCAAAATTTCGTTTTTTTATTATTTTTTTTCCTTTTATTATTAATTAAAGTATAATTAACATTACCTTAATTTACCTTAATTTATTTCAGCTCCTAAAGCCTCCAAAACCTTAAAACCGTAAAACTAGTCAGTTTTACGCGTATACCGTAAAAGACACAAAAATATACAGTTTTATAAAAACTCTTGGAATTTGAAATAAACTTTATATTTAAGTCCTAAATGACTTAAAACCATCCCGAAAAATATTCCCGTGACTAAATACCTCACCCGAGACCTCAAAATGCTAAACCCTAAATCGTAAAAATTACGATTTACTATAATACATATACGTACACATAAAATCTTAAAATAACACCATATCCTATCATAGTCACATCCATGTGAACTCATGAACACCATCTATTCCCATCGTAACATCGTATAACGTACCACGCACTACATAACCGATGTCTAACATCCAATCCAAGTCTCAAATATAAACAGAATGCACGTAAACGCACATTAAGCACATAATCAAAGTCAAACAGTCAAAAGTGACAAATCCAAAATCTAGGGTTGTCACAATAATCAATACATTCTTGTTGATTATAGCCTTGAGCTACAAGTCTAGCCTTGTTACGAGACACAACACCATTATCATCTAACTTATTCCTATATACCCATTTGGTTCCTATGATGGTCGAACTTCTAGGCGGAGGAACAAGTTCCCAAACGTCATTAGCAATGAATTGATTCAATTCTTCTTGCATAACGATGACCCAACTCTCATCCGTCAAAGCTTCTTTAACATTCTTTGGTTCAATCAAGGAGACAAAACAAAAGAAGTTACTTTGATTTTGGACTTGAGATCTTAGGGTCCTTTGATTTAATTCGCCTATGACATTATCAAGACCATGATCCTTAGACTCCTTAATGTTTACTCCATTTTCAACACTAAGGTCTTCAACTCCTATGTTTCTAACATCTTTGGCATTAACTATGTCTATTTCATCTAAGTCATTATCTACCAAAGGTGGTGTCTTAGATGAAGGTGGGGTTTCATCAAATGTCACGTTAAGTGATTTTTCAATTATACCCGAGGTTCTATTGAGGACTATGTAAGATTTGCTAGTTTGAGAATAACCTAAAAGGATACCTTCGTAAGACTTTGGGTCAAACTTAGTAAGGTAGTTTTTGGTGTTGAGAATGAAGCACTTGCTTCCAAACACCCTAAAGTATTCCAATAAGGGCTTCTTACCTTTAAGAATCTCATAGGGGGTCATTCCTAGAAAAGGTTGAATAAGAATTCGGTTGAGAATGTAAGTCGATGTGTCCACGGCATTGCACCAAAATTTTTGAGGCAAAGATTGCTCATTTAACATCGTCCTACTCATCTCTTGGATGGTCCTATTCTTCCTTTCAACTACCCCATTTGATTGTGGAGTGCGAGGAGCCGAGAAGTTATGGGTAATACCATGAGCTTCACAAAAGGCACCAAATTACACTTCATTATCAAATTCCCTACCGTGATCCGTCCTAATAGAGACAATTGAACATCCTAGTTGATTTTGAATTCTTCGACTAAAGGTTTCGAAGTGATCGAAATCTTCATTCTTAGACGTCAAAAATATAGTCCAAGTGAATCTAAAGTAGTCGTCAACTATAACTAGGGTATAAAGGTTACCTCCATAACTCCGTATGGCAGAAGGTCCAAAGAGATCCATGTGTAGGAGCTCTAAACACCGAGAGGTCGAAACCAAATTCTTGGCTTTGTGACTTGAGTAAACTTGCTTCCCAATTTTGCAAGCATCATAAAAGTGACTATCAAAATTCATCTTGGGGAGGTGTCTTGCCAACTCCTTAGAGACTAAAGATTGAATTAAACACATATTAGTGTGACCTAATCTCCTATGCCAAAGAGTAGAACTATCATCTAAAGTCGCTAGACATAAGTTGTCCTTTGACTTCCTATTAACCTTCTTGACATAAAGCCCATGCTTTCTAACACCTTTTACAATGACTTTTCCATCTTTTACGATTTCACTGTCATATTCCAAAAAGATGACCTTACACTTATTGTCACAAATTTGACCTATACTTAGAAGGTTAAAATCTAAGTTATCTACGTGCTCTACGTTTTCTATAGTCATAGAGTCAAGAGAGACCGTACATTTGCCAATGATATTACCACGTCTATTACTAGAGAATGTAATGTTACCTCCATCATATGCTTTATAGTGTGAGAACAAACTTTGATTACTCATCATGTGTTTAGAACAACCACTATCCTTAATCCACTCGTTGGGCTCTAGATCGATTCCCAAGCATATCTAGGTAACAACACACAAGATCAAATATTTGGTCCCCAATATCTCATGGGTCTAAAATTGTTAGTTCTATGGGTCTAAAATTGTTAGTTCCAAACATCCCTTGCATTTGGTTGGGATGCATGAATGAAGGAGACATTCCCCATGGGGAAAAGTATTGTTGTTGAAAATTATTCCAATTCATATGGCCATTTTGTTGTCCATAGTTTCTCCTAGGTGTCTTTGATCTTGATCTAGTGTTACTATTATTCCTCCTAGGTGTTGGGGTTTTACTCCTATGTCGTGGTTTAGCATAATCATCTCTTTTTGGCGTAGGTGTTCTACTTCTAGGTTTAGATTCATTTCATACTCTTGGAGGAGTAGATGTTTGTCTAGATAAGTTTCTAGTTCCCATTAGAGGTTTACTCAAGGGCTTGTAGAATTTATCTAGAGTAGGCTTTTGACTTATAGGTACTTTGACCTTGTTAATAAGAATATGTTTTGGTCCTTCACCTAAAATAGACTTTTCAGAAAGTTCAGGATTTTCACAAAAATCATCTTCTGCCGCGGTTTCATGGCTCCATCGGCGGTTCCATACCGATAAGGAACCGCCCCATATTTTGGACCACCGCGCACAGGGGACTGTTTTTCTGAAAACCTAACTTGTTTTCGTTCACTAAATGATGCTTCATTAGTGTTATATCCTAACCCAAGTTTTTCCTTAAAATGAATTTGTTTGTTTAACATATCATCAAGAGCATTAGTACCTCTCATGAACTTTTAAAGTCTAATGGAGGTGCTCTTAAGGTTTTCATTTTCTTGCCTAAGGTTTTCACATTTTCAGCATCCTAGGTCTATTTCTTTATTTTTCTCAAGCATAGCTAATTTTTCTTTTAGCTCACTAATCTCGCTTTCAAGCTTAGTTCTAGTTGATTTTAGCACTTTGTTCTTTTTAATAAATTTTAGACTAAGCTTATGCAAGTTATTGTATTGGCCTTCTATTTTACTATCATCTTGAGAAGAACTATTATTGCTATAATACTCGGTTTCGGAAAGTACCTCTTTAGAAGTGTGAGCCATGAGACACTTCTCATCTTTGGGGTTGTCATCAACATCTTCACCGCTATCGCTCCATGAACCTCCAACAAACGCCGTGTGGTTCTTGTCACGTGAAGGCTTAGGAAAATCACCAATGTAATGATTTGGATCACCACATCTAAAGCATTTCCTATAACCTTTATCGTCTTTGGCAAATTGTTGTTTGGAGAAGGGTTTCTTGTCGTTGTTTGGTTGCCTCACGTATTGACCTCGTCTTTTGAAGAACTTCTTAAAGTCTCTAACCGCCAAGGAATATTCCTCATCATCACTATCCGAGGAACTTTCATGATCACTTTGTGCCTTCTTGGCTTTGAGTGCAAGAGACTTTCTTTCACTCTCAGTTTTCACCATTTCCGAGTCCTTTAAAATTATCATCTCATGAACCTTCAAGTTACCAATGAGCTCATCGAGTGATAATTTGGCGAGATCCTTTGATTCTTCAATCGTCATGACTTTAGCTCTCCATTTTGGATGCAACGCTTTAAGAAACTTCCTAATATTGTTCTTGCTTGAAAAACCTTCATCAAGTGCTTTTAGACTAGTAATAATAGTGTTAAATCTAGCAAATGCACTATCTATGGTTTCATCTTCTAAGATGATAAATTGTTCATATTGTTGAACAAGAAGATCGATTTTACTTTCTTTGACTTGGATATTACCTTGGTGGGTTACTAAAAGAGTATTCCAAATGTCTTTAGCGGTTTCACACATAAAAATCATTTCGTACTCTTTCTTTGGTAAAGCATTATAAATCACCATTTTAGCCTCATTATTTTTAGCAAGTTTTCTTTTAGTATCATCATTAGCTTTATCAAAGGTAACTATCTCCTTACTTTTAGAAACTTCATTATATTGAAATGGTAAAAAGTCACCATTGGTAATAACATGCCAAAGATCTAAATCTTTTGATTTCACATAAGTCTCAAACCTATTTTCCCAATAAATAAAACTATCGGTTTCAAAAAGAGGTGGTCTTTGCATTGATTGCCCTTCTAAATACTTGTTGGAATCCATAGATCGATTCAAGTTTTAAAATACAATATATTTTAAAAAGCCTTGAGCAACCACACTCTGATACCAATTATAGAAACTAGAAGGGGGGAGGGGTTGAATAGTTTCTTAAATTTGCTTGTTAAAGTTTGGTTTTAAAAAATCCTTTTTCAAAAAACTTGAGCTTGAGTATTTATGTGAAACCTTCTTATACACAATATGAACAAGGTATAGTTCAACTAACTAATAATCACAAGTATAAAGAATAATGAATGTAACTAAACTAATAATCACAAGTATAAAGAATAAAAAATGTAAAGAGATAAGGGAAGGAAAGATCAAACCAAACACAAGGATTTATAGTGGTTCGGCAACGAAGCTCACTCCTCGTTCCTACTCCACTCCTCGAGTACTCCTTACTTGAGAGTTCACTAATCAACAAGCTACTTAAGGTGGAGAAACCATACACAACGTTACTTAACCAATTTCTGACTCTAAGCTAAAAGTCGAGCCCTAATCTTAGCTAGGACCAATCTACACCAATATACTTTGAGGACTAAGTATTAACCCTAATACATACACAACTTCCAAATAGACACAACTACTTGGATCTTCACAACAATGACATAACAATGAATAAATAAGTTTAGATCTTCAATGGATCTTTAAGGTAGACACAACACTTCAACAATGATAGTCTTCTTCTCTTTGCACTTTGAGAGGAAAAGATGAAAGGAGAAAGATTCACTTGTAAACAAGTAGTAATCAAACAAATGATCAAGGATTTGAGTGATTTAAGAAGTATGTAAGAATCTGAAAGTTTATGTGCAAAAGAGGTGGATTGAAAGTCTGAGAATGGTCCACTATTTATAAGACAAATGTCCAATGGCTATATCTGTCCGTGGTTCTTTATTGCAGCCCGTGGTTCCTTATCGATAAGGAACCGCACCATAGGCGCTAAGGAACCACCGGCGTAGAGTCTGCTCCCTTTTGTCTTTTAGTGGGTTGGATCGAATCTGGGGATTAAAATATCCTGAAAGGATATTCCAAACCAAGACAGAATATGCCATTTTCAAATTTCAAATTTACAAATAATTAATTTAATAAAACATTTTCTTAAAAAGAAAGTTTAATAATAAAACTTTGTCACACTTAATAAAAAGTGAGTTTTAAGAAAAGATTAAATCCTTGATCACTTAATTAGTATAATTACTTGTTTGTTCGTACCTTAAGTGATAATGGTTGAAATGAAAAATACTTGAACTAAAGAATTCGTTTTTCATTGTTTTCATAAATGCTTGTTTTTAAATATTGTCGTAATAAAAAAAACGAGACCGAAAAATACAAGTAACGCTTCTAGGCATCATTGCATTAACATAGACGTATCCTTCTCCCTAAGTTTTAGGAAAATGCTAATTCATCAGCACCTGTTGAGTCTTTAGTTACTGAAGATGTCTCGGATGATGATTTAGAGAATGAAGTAAGTACCCCCACTTCCTCCCCTGGAGAAGTTAGCTGGTGCTCACCCTCTACTAGACCAAAATCAATCTAGTAAATCATCAAGTCTCACACAACATACAAAATTAAGGCTCCCAAACATGTCAAAATTGACACATCAAAGAAATCTTCAGCTCCTACTGAAGGTTCACATAAGGGAACTACTTCTTCAGTTTCATCAAATAAAATGAAGAATGCTACAACCGAGGAAGATGAGAGAATGTCTCTTGTCATAAAAGAGATCAATGATCTTAAATTACAACTCAGGCAACAACAAACACCAACTTGATTCAGGGATGAACCTTCAAACCCACATTATAGATACAAGACACAATTTAAAAGGGCATGTGATTTATGTGGTTTAAACAACCATCTCACTGAAACTTGCCTAAAAGTGATTTATTGTACCAAATGTGAGAGAACAGACCATCGCACTTGTGAACATACTGAATATATGCTTGCTAAAACTAGTGTTGATGCTCATAATACCGGATCATCCTATTCCAAGCGAAACATGTCTTTCCCACCATGTATTCATTGTGGCATGGGCAATCATCATTCAGATGATTGTTCACTATTACCTTGTTTGTCACATTTATGGAAGTTATGGCCATGACACTCATGGAAATAATCGAGTAATCTCTCTCAGAAGAGGTATCAAATCTAGGAACCCAAACTCTATTACCAAAGGTTGTGAAACATGTGGAAGCAATGTCCACACTACATCTGATCACAATCATATAGAGTGGTTCAGAAGAGGTGAAACCCTTCAGGCTAATAAAGAAAATGTTGTTCCAACCTCTCCTTCCTTCTCTGAGCAATCCTATTCATCGTCATCAAAAGGAACCTTCAAATCTAGAACACCTTCCAGATCTAAAACGTCCACCCATCAAAGATGGGTTTCAAAACAAAACTGACCATTTCCTTAACTTGTGCAGTGTGATCTCAGGAAGCCTATTTGGTACCTGGATAGTGGCTGCTCAAGGCATATGACTGGAACCAAAAGTCATATGCACAAGTATAAGGAGGAACAAGGTCCTAAAGTAGTTTTTGGTGATAACTCATCAGCTACTACTGAAGGATTTGGTTGAGTAAAATGCAATGGTATAGTTTTCACAAGGGTAGCATATGTCAATGGATTGAAGCATAACCTCATCAGCATCAGTCAATTCTGTGATGCTAAATACCTAGTCCTGTTTGATGACAAAAACGTACAATCTTCAACTCCAATCATGAAATTGTGATGATTGCTCACAGAGTCAAAGATTTTTAAGTCATGAACATGAACTCTACTTAACATAGATGCTTCTTTGCTAGAGCTTCAGATATCACTCAGTGGCTCTGGCATAAGAGGCTCTTGAAGGTTTATATAGTTCATAACAATTACACAAAACCCTAAACTAGATCAAAGCACACATATAACGGAAGCGATTTAACAAGATCATAATTAACACAATTATAATTAATCGAATTAGGGTTACATACCTTTATGCTAGAAAATCCACAAGATAAAGAATGAATCACCAATTCGGGTTTATAACGTACACCACAAAGATATAGTCTAAAGTAAGACTATATTACGTTCTTGTATATACGTAATACAACGAGCTAACCGTCATTCTAGCACGTGTAAACCGAGCTTCTACGCTTGTGGAAAATCTACCCAACAACCCTAGAGAGGGGCTAGGACTAGATTATAAGTAAAATCGAAAGAACAAAAAACCAACCAAACCCCTTTGTGGGTTTGGTGTTGCGATCGACTAGAGAGAAGAGAGGGAGAGATTGGTGTGTTGAGTTATGAGGGTGGGGGTTGTTTATATAGACCTAAATCTTGTAGCCCAAAACAAATATAAGGAAAGTTTTTCCTTCCCCCTTTTCCCCTTCATAACCGACGACCCAAACACCCCTTAGGGGTGTTCCGAAACCTTCCATTCTTCTTTCTATTTATTCCACTTTCTATATATTCCATAACGCTCGTTAATAGTTAACTCTTAATTATTTAACGATCGTTAATGTTATTGCTCGGTTTAATTTAATAATATAATAAATATATTTATTAAATAAATTAACTCGTTAATACTTAACTCTTAATTATTGTATGCAATCCCGTAATCTCGAGTTTGATCCTATCACACGACTATTAAATATAAGTCCATAAACTTTCAGCCCTCACATCTAAAAACAATCACTTTGCTGGCAAAACAAAATCTTGTTATTGGTCTTCCTTCACTTGTCTATTTCAAGGACAAACCATGCTCAACATGTGAAAAAGGGAAGCACCATAGGGCCAGTTTCAAAACAAAACAAACTTTCTCAATCAAAGAAAATCTTTATCTACTTCACATGGACTTGTTTGGCCCAATATCACCTAGGGCCATTTGTCATGAAAAATATACAATTGTCATTGTTGATGAGTACTCTAGGTACACCTGGGTATATTTTCGGACAAAGAAAAGCCATGAACCAGATGCCATTATGTCTTTCATCAGAAGAGTTGAAAATCAAAATGATACTCATGTCAAACAACTCAGAACTAACAATAGCACTGAATTCAGAAATCATACAATGATCAAGTTCTTTGTGAGAAAGGAATCTCACAAAATTTCTCATCACCTTACACACCTGAACAAAATGGTGTGGCTGAAAGAAGGAACAAAACCTTGATTGAAGCAGAAAGAACAATGCTTGCTGGATCAGCTCTCTCTAAGCATTTTTGGACTAATGTTGTAGCCACTGCTTGCTACACTCAAAATAGATCCATAATTGTGAAGAGACACATGAAGACTCCCTATGAAGTCTTCAGGGGGATAATTCCAAACATCTCATTCTTACATGTGTTTGGGTGTCCAGTATTCATTCACAATCACAAGGATCACCTTGGTAAGTTTGATGAAAAATTTGATGATGGTTACTTCCTTGGATACTCTCTAGTATCTAAATCATATAGAGTCTTCAACACAAGAAGACAATATATTGAAGAAACCTTTCACTTATCTTTCAATGAAAGCTATGAAGCTCTCAAATTTACAAATCCATCAGATGATGCACTTCATATTCATGAATCTCACAATTATCCATCTGATGAATTTCAACATTATGAGCCTTCTCAAAGATATCAAACAAGCAATTTAGTTCCTCATATTGATCTATTTGAAGATATGACAAGTCCTTCAAAATGAAATCCTTTAGTATCAAATACTGATGGCTATCAATCAAATGATAAAAATGATTAGTCTCAAAATGATCAGTCTCAATCAAATGATCAAAATGATTAGCAAGCTCAAACAAATGATCAAAATGATCAACAAACTTCAAATGAACAATCTGAGCCTTGTGATCAAAGCTCTCCAGTTGTCTCAAGAGAACTAGGTCTTGGAAACATTTCCTCTGAACAAGAGGAAAGCCCTCTAATGATTGAAAATTTGTCTATGGAATATCCTTCAGTAGACACTAGAGATAGTCCAACTCTAATTCCATGTCATGGACTTCCAAGCTCTAGATGTTATCATGATACCATTGCTTATTCACTAGCTCCACAAAAACATTGGACTAATAATAGTCACATTCAACTGGTGAACATAATAGGCAATCCTAGGGAAGGTAGAGTTACTAGATCTATGGCAAAGAAATTAAGTGATGCTTCACCTGGTGAATGTCTCTATGCAGATTTTCTCTCAGAAATTGAACCTACAAATATTCTAAAGCACTCACTCACCCTGGATGGGTGGATGCCTTGCAAGAGGAACTAAATCAATTTGAAAAAAATAAAGTCTGGAAATTGGTTCCTCTTCCATATGGTAAATCAACCATTGGCACCAAATGGGTTTACAAACTCAAAAGAGATGAAACCAATGTGGTGACCAAAAAAAAAGCTAGGCTGTTGGCTCAAGGATTCAATCAAGAACCTGCTGTTGATTTTGATCAAACTTTTGCTTCAGTAGCACGCATGGAAGCCATACATATCTTCCTTGCTTATGCCACTTACATGAACTTTACCATCTACCAAATGGATGTCAAAAGTGCATTCCTAAATGGTGACCTAAAAGAAGAAGTTTATATCAAACAGCCTCCTGTCTTTGAGAGTAGTAAATACCCAAATCATGTCTACAAGCTTTACAAAGCCTTGTATGGACTGAAGCAAACCCCAAGGGCATGGTATGAAACTCTCTCAACATTTCTCAATGAACATAAATTTTTTAGAGGAAAAAGAGATAGCACCTTGTTTATCTATAAATCTAAAACTTACACCATTCTGGTACAAATTTATGTGGATGATATCATCTTTGGTTCAAAAAGCTTGAAACTACGTAAACAATTTGCCAAGCGTATGACCAACAAGATTGAGATGAGTATGATGGGAGAACTCACATACTTCCTTGGTCTTCAGATAAAACAATCTAACCAAGGCATCTCTATCAATCAAGAAAAATATGTCAAGGATCTGCTGAAAAAGTATGATATCAATTGTGCTTCAGTAAAAACACCAGTGTTACCCCCTTTAGGACCTGATCTCAATAGACAATCATTCAACGAGACTCGGTATAGAGGTATGATTGGTTTACTCATGTACTTAACAACAAGCAGGCCTGACATTCAATTCTCTACATGCCTCTGTGCAAGGTACCAAGCAAACCCAAAGGAATCACACCTTACTGCTGTAGAAGAGAATCTTCAGATACCTAAAAGGTATACCAAGTCTAGGTTTATGGTACCCCAAGTCCTCAAGATTTAATCTCAAAAGGTAGTCAGACTCTGTCTATGCTGGATGAAATTTGGACAAAAAAATCATTTCTAGTGCATGCCAATTGCTGGGTGGCAAACTTGTGTGTTGGAGTGATAAAAAGCAACAATCAGTTGCCATGTCCTAAGCAGAAGTTGAATATGTGGCTGATGTTGGATGTTGTGCCAATGTTTTATGGATGAAAAGCCAACTGGCTGATTATGACATAAAATATGAAAAGGTGCCATTTTTTTATGATAACACTAGCGCTATTACAATATCCAATAATCCAGTCCTTCACTCAAGAACAAAACACATTGATATCAGATATCATTTTATTAGAGATCACATTGTGAGATGGTACATTTAATTACATTTCATCCCCACTTAATACCAATTAGCTGATATCTTCACCAAACCACTGGATGAACCAACTTTTAAAAGATTGATAATGAAGCTTGGTATGCTGAACATTGATGATACAAAACTTGAACCTTCAGCATTCACTGAAAAAGTCTAAAGGTTCAATATTTTTTTCTAACTGTTTTGATTTTTGTGAAGTAGCAGTGTCTGAGTAAAGGAGTGTGCAATTTCAAGTGTCTATTTCATATTATGTGATTGTGTACATGATGTTTTGTCGCCTTATCTGACACACTGAAGCTAAAAAAATAATCACAAAAAATTCATTAGTGTTCCTTCAGAATTATAACAAAGTTTTTATACAAATGAGTAGCTAGGCCTGAGTAGAGGAGCGTGCAACTTCATATTTCTTGTTCACCTATGTGAACATGTATATGGGGTTTTGTCACCTCATCTGATGCTATGACAATCTGATATTTTCAGGTAGTAATTTATTCTCGTATATTATTTTTATATTTTATTTTTGTGTTGGTTCATGAACTCACATATTTACGGGGTGAAATTAGGGCTTACGTGCATGATTTAACGTCTTTTACGATTAAACCGGAAACCCTAGGTTTACGTATTTACGTTTTTGTGCTTCGTTTTTAATGAGACAAATTTTATTAGAATCGTTTTGTGCTGTAGTTTCATAATTTCAAAAACATATTTTTGTAAATTGACCCGAGGGCACGTAAATCGAGGAAACTAGAATTGAGGAGTACCCGTAAAATATTAGGGATGAGACAAGTTTAACACTTGTCCCACCCCTAATAGGGGCAGATTTAACAAGAGTGTGACACCCTTTGGTTTCAAAATTTTAAGCTAACATGAGACACTTGTCTCATAACATGATCAAGGTACATAA
The DNA here is from genome assembly GCA_025667525.1 of Glebionis coronaria. Lineage (NCBI taxonomy): Eukaryota > Viridiplantae > Streptophyta > Magnoliopsida > Asterales > Asteraceae > Glebionis > Glebionis coronaria. The sequence continues at coordinate 424,329,784 of CM046881.1, read as the reverse complement.
ACCTCCATCTCTCTTACACACACACAAAACATGCAAGTGTAACTAGAAAGTTTACCAAAACTCTCTCTTCTCTCCCTATTTGGCCGTCCACCACCATCATCATACCACCATCTTCATTAAATTTTAACCTACAACTTAATCAATATTCAATCTATGATGATAACTACATAAAAGGAGGATGTTTTGAGGTGATTACAACTTATGAAAGGAAGTTTCTAAGGAGTTCTTGGACTGATTTTTCAAGAGGAGTTCATATACTTGAAGATCACTAAAAGTTATCTTGAAAAGTTAAAGATTTGAGTACATAGATCAAGCTTGTTCATCTAAAATCTCAATATTTTCATCACTTTGGTTGGTATAAAGATTGTTTTCTTTCTATCATCCTATTAAATTTGTAAATTTACTTGTCTATTTACTTCAGAATGTATATATATGATGGTGATGAATGATGATCAAAGTATTGCATGGGGATTTTGTGTCACTAGATTAAGTTAACAAGGCTAAATCTACAAGTAAAAGTGATAAAAATCTTAACTAGATAAGTAGGCTGTGAAAAATAGTAAGTTTCAATATTTTGAGTTGATTAAATGGATTAGATTATTTGATATAATGATAGATAAATGATTTTTACATAAGTGATGAATTGTCCACACAATAGAATGTTAAAAATGAGCAAGATATGGCCAAAATACTTTTGAGGTACTAATCTGACTGATCTTTTTTGGACGAATTAAAACTGATATTTATAGGCTGTTTGAGAAGGAGCCAAAGAAGAGTTAATTGTAGAGAATATCATGTAGTTTCTACAGCAAAAATTTGGGGTTCTAACTCATTATAGAACTCAAGGTATGATAAAAATGGTGAACATGACTTTTGACATCAGATTTCACTATAAGTTATATAATATTAAAAGATCACTTGAAGTAAATTTATATATAAAATAAGTATGTAAAAGTAAATAAATGATAATAACTACTATAAAATATATTTATATACTATAATAAATAAGTATCACATTTTATAAAAATAAAACTCAAATGTTTTCTAACTACAAACTATAAATATAACTTTTACGTCTTTTCGGCTAAAACCGAAAGGATGGCGTTTTCGCCAAATAAAACTTAGATGGTCGGACCCGTATAATGTAATGTTTTTATAGAACATCTACTGATATGTAAACACCCTTAACAAGTAAAAATCGACAAACCCGAGCTTTGTAACTTATGGACCCGTAATGGACCAAAATTAGCCTTGTTGGACCACTAGGCCCAACTAGTTTGGCTTAGGACTATTGAACTTGCTCATGGGCTTAACCTACTTGGGCCTAACATATGAGTATAAGCCTAGTCCTAAATAGATAAATGGACTAATAAAAATATATTGGACTCTTAATGGGCCTATTGGGCCTTAACATATACATGGGCTAAAGCTAGTATAATTAGACTAAGTTAACTAAATACTTAACAACTAATAATGTTGTATAAGGTGATAAAATCTCACTTGATCATCATGTTTACGACATCATTACATATACATAACAACTTTTTATAAATATTATTCGACATATTCTAAGATCGAGTATTATTTGTTTAGGTTTCCCGTGATCGAGGCACACACCGTACATCTTAATTGCCGATAACCCGCCTTTCCCAACCAGTGTGAGTTCATAGCCTCGTACTCTTTTAAATGTTATATGAAATGTTTTGTAAACCCGCGAGGGAGATAACATGCGAGTTTTAATAAAAAAATAGAACACAAGTGGTCCCGATTGTATGCTTATTGATATGGACCCGTTTGATTGTATGACCCAATGAATGATTGAAATGGATTATTATTAGTTAGGTTATGTCACTACAAGTCCTATTAGCATGAATTGTGAACTATCGGGAGTTGGTAGACGCTTATGCATATAATAATACTATTTGGGGAAGATCACCCCAGTTCGCGTCTTGACGGTTGATCCCCGTCGTGCCATATTGATTGGCCAAGCGAATTTATGTATGGGAAGATTTATATAACGTGATATTAGTGACGGCACGCTGATTTAAATGGGCACATATTTGTCGGGCTCGCGACCCGTTGTATATTATAGAAAGGCAACAATGTCACGCGGCTTATAATAATCCGATAATAATACCGATAATGGTAATGTTGAGGCCGTGGTCTCAGAAATAGTGTATGATATATGATTTGATTTATAGTATATGGGGTCTTATTACTGATACTATGCTTGTGTTCTGCTTTACATAACTATTTTATATAACAGTTTTTACTAAACTCTATGAATTCACTCGACATTCACTGATTTATTTTTCGCATGTTTTATCTCAGGTGCTTGAAGGTAACTTGGACGAAGATTGCCTCTGATGGCCCACTTAATAATAATATTCATTCGAAAGATTTTTTGTAACTTTATGACTATAAAACTGGTGGACTTTGTGTAAAACTTTATACTTTTATTCGGATGAATGTATGTTTAACTTTGTACAACCCTTTTTATGCGTTGTCTATGATTTGAGTTATTGTGCTATCCCGTAACACTCTATTGACCCTTCCGTTGTACCGATATGAAATTTGAGAGTGTTACAGACGCACTGAAGCTCACAAGTATACCCTTCAGGTTCAACATATCTGGCCAACAGTTTTTAAAACAAATCAATCATGTGTTTCAAAATTTAAATGGCATTAAATTTCTTTGGAATAAATACAAACATTCTTTCAAAAGGTGTAAATTGTTTATTAAGGAAATTTCAAACGTCCACATCCACAGTCAACAACATCATGACACATGAGGCGTTTCACTGTTCAAGGCAACAGAAAAAATCATGTTTTTGTAGAACATTAATGAGAGAGTTTGTGCCATTTGTTCAAAAGAAACCCTAAAACTTTGTAACTTCTTTAAAAGTTTTATAAAAAAAACTTTCAAAATTAAGTCTAAGTTTTTATATAAACTCTTTGAGGTTGGACTTCATATCACGCTTACAAATCCTTCATCTCCAAAACACACAAACTCTCTCTCTTTCAAAAAAACCACACCAACAACAATGGCTGAATCATCTTCTCAACAAGATACTAAGATTACCCTAAACCCATCTGTTCACGTTAACTATCCTATTGAGGATATCATCTTTAAACCCAATAACCCTACCTTGGTCAAACCAGAAGTCATCAAATCCATTCCTGGGAATGAGGTCATGAATTTTTTGTCAAAGTGTGTTCTTCGAGAAGCATTGTTTAAAGACCCGGGAATGATGTTTCAAAACGTTTTAAAGGAGTTTTGGTTCACTACACAACCTTCACAGAACAAGAAATTCATTGAGTTTAATTCAACAATTGCTGGCATTCATGGTAAATTTGGTTTAAAATTGTTTAGAAGGGTTTTGGGGTTAAAATATTTGGGAAACCCTAGTGATTATGAGGCTATACCTGATGATTTTTCTATTGTTAAAAACTTCTTTAAAAAAATTAGGTATACTGAAGAAATCACTGAAAAGGGTGGGCTGAAGAGAAGCTGCTTGCCACCTAAGTGGAAATTACCGATGAACATTTTAATAGAATGCTTGGGGGAGGGGGAACTGGTGGGCTTGATCAGATAAATCAAAAGGATGCTATCATTTTATATTGTCTGGCCAAGGGGGTCAAGACGGATTTTGGGAGGTTAATATTTGAAGATCTTCATGGAAAACTGAAGAAAAGAACTAGGGAAAAGAATGTGGTCTATACCAGATTTTTATCCCTCCTTTTTGCTGACCACCTTGGAGAAACATTTACTCAAATCAAGGGAGAAAAACTTTTCTTTCAAACTTTTAAGCTTAAGCGTTGGAACATTCCAGTTAGTACCGCTGGTCCTCCTTTCACACAACCCCTGATGGACATCTGCTCAGTAGATGGCCCAGTAGTGTACAAAGCTCCAAAAGACACTTCTCCAACTAGAGAAGGGGATCTAAAAGGTAATAATCCTGGAGCATCATCTTGACCATGTAAGAATTCTACATCTATTAACACTATTATATCAAAACTTGAGTCCAAGAATAGGAGAGCCAACACAGAATCTTCATCAAAGGAGATTGCTGATGTATCCCAAGGCCATGCTTCTAAGAAAGTTAAGTCCTCGGCCAAGGACACAAACCCAAGCTAGCCTCCATCTTCAGCACCTACTGGAGGTGGCATCCATAAAGAGGCCCAGAAGGCAACCTCTATCCCATCCTCTTTAGAGGATAAAGGTGAAGAAGGAGTGCACCCTCAACTTAGTAGTGTGGAGTCAGCATTGGTAAGCAATTCAAATTTAAATTAATTTCCAAGTTCCTTTCCAGATTCTATCATTTGTCACTTTGAGTCAGCATCAGGGCGTGAGGCGTCAGCAAATACAACAGCTGACGTGGGCCCTGGCTAATTTGTTCCTAATGATGTAGCACCCCAACAACATGGTCCTAATGAAGGAACCAAAAACATATTCATTGATCTTAACATATCAGGGAATTTTTCTCAGGATCCATTAGGTAAAACCAACCCTGGTGGTGAAGGAGTTGAAACTGATCCTCACACTAGAGGTGATGCTGAGAAGACAAAAAAGGAAGTGCCTCTCACCACTGGAGCCAAGGTGATACACTTTCCTTCTTTCATGTTCAACATGTCTTCAGAGGACTTTGAGAAGGAGCTGGGTTTTGATGAAAGGGCTCCACTGAATCTTGATGAAAGTGAGCCAAAGGATAACATTGCTGAGCTAAATCCAAAGCCACCATCCCCTAGAGCTATCCAAGTAAAAGAGATGACCAATCAAGTGTTGGTTCTTCAGTCACAAGTGAATAGGCTCAAAGATGAAAATATGACAACCTATAAATTTCACAAGTATGATATATATATTATGTTTAGTGAAAGTGGAAAATCCATTAGAAATTTTTGCTTTTTATGCATTACTTGGTAAGATGAACTACTTTTCCCAACCTGAACTACCACATCAACATATTCCTATATGTTTTAAACATAACAAAGTATAAGTTTATGAGTGATTTAAAAAATATACTTATAAATAAGAACATTTCAAGAAATATAATGATACCCTAAATTCCCTTAGAAACCCTAGAATCCCTATAAATAAATAATGAACTCAAAGATGACAAAATTATGAATACATAATACATATGAACAAGTAAACAAGGAATAAGAACAAGGATTATACTATCATATAGAAAGTATAAAGTTATATAAAGAATAAGTAATAATAAGCTATACAAAGCTAAAGTACAAATAAGTGTACATAATAGTCTAGATCATCACCTAAAAACCTTTATAAACAATTGTTGATCCCAAACTTAGATCGATTTAGCTTTGTGTAAACGAGATTAAATCAAGTTAAACACTTAGAGAAACTCTGTTGTATAAAAAATTCAAGTACTATGCGGAATTAATACTTGAATGAAGAACAAACAAAACAATAAAACCAAACTTTCACTTTGATTGATAATCGAACTTGTGTATAATGAAAGTGTAAAACGTATATTAAACTAAAACCTAAAGGCATCCTTTTATAGATTAAAGAGCCTTGCACAAGAGTCTAACTATCAGCTATTCTAGGTAAAGATAAATATAGAAAATACAATGTCGAACATATCTTTACTAGAAATACAAAACGTGTAGACTAAGTATTCTATCAGTGTTTGGACTTCTTCTCATCAGCACTTGATTTCTTCTTGTCAACGCTTGATCTTTCAACGCTTGATTTCTTCTTTTCACCGTCCAATTATCTCTTGTCGGCGTCTAAGTGTCCTAGCTCATTTTATTCCCATCAATCCTCGCCTAAACTTGATATCTACTCTAGTAATCAAGTTTCTGAATAAACTAAGTACAAGGAGGATTCTTACAAATACAAATCACTTTTTAATTAAGAAATAAATAAACCTAATTAAGTCTTTGCCAACATCACTTGTGTAATCCATTTCTAGCTGTGTTGACACCATTTTCTTCAAAACTTCCTTGGACATGGGATATTCAGCATCCACAAGAAGATATTCAGAAAACTTTATAGTACTCAAATGATAAACACCAGCTGCTGAATGTGGACGCCATTGAATTCCATTGATATCATCCAGATCCAACCATATTGGATCTTCATCATTTGGCTCACACATTCTCATGAATGTGGACCAAATCTTTATTCCATTGAATGAAGTAGGTGCTTCAGCCTCATACTTGGTCTTCATCAATCCCCAAAGATCTACCAAGTCTTCCCTATCCAGGCTTGCAAACAAAGAGATAAGAGTGGTGAAAGTATGTACCTTCTTTCCATTTCTGCCAATCATACAAAACCCACTTGCATCTTCTTCATAGTAAACTATAGGGTTTCTGGAATCATAAGGTAATACCTCTGCAATATGTGAAGCTTCCAAAGGTAAGAGCTTAATACTCTTTCTAATAACTGCTTCACTAGGATTCACTATATCCAAATTCTTTGGGAACTCAATTGGAAGTCCCTTCTTCACATGCCTTGGTGTAATTGAAGCCTTTTGAATCTGCATCTCTTCTGCAAGTTCTTCCTTTCTTTCATCAGAAAGAAGTCTGATAGTATTCTCTTCTTGAATAGTTACCCATATGGGATAAGCACGAAACTCTAATTCATCAAAGGACAAATCTTGTAACTTCTTGAAAGTCCAACCCTCTTGATGACATCTAAGAAGCATATAGTAAAGCTCCCTTCTATCCTTCTTTGTTTGTGAAAGAACCTGGCTAGCCTTATACTTCAAAATTACCTTGCAATCTCTTTGAACTCTCAGCAGAATCTCCAAACCCCAAATTTGATCTGAAATGGTCATGCTTGGATTCTCTATAACTGTATTCTCCCATGCAAAGTACATCTTGGCTACTTCAGGTATCACATAATCAACTTGCATTTTCAACTCCTCAAGCTTTTCCTTAGCCAACTCATCACCATATTCAAGCCTTTCTGGATCTTCAATGATCATCACACTTGAATCAGTACTCTCATCATCACAGCCTTCTTTATTCTCAATAGCAGTCTCCTTCATCCTCTCCTTTTCCTCAAGTGGTGCAGCCAAAACAGAATCAAAATGTACTTGGGCTGCATCCTTGAGAACTTCAACTTCTACCATAATTCCTTTACCTTTATCCAATACATCAATAGTGGGTAAAGAAGTTGATGGTACCTATGTAGAAACATCCTTGATGATAACTGATGACTGTGATACATCAACCATACCTGTAGGTTTATCAGCGTCCAAAACCTGAATGTCAACGCTTACTTTACTCTTGTCAGCACTTGGCTTTGTGAACTGCTCCAACATTTCAGTAAAAGACAAATTTAAATTTGTAGGGGTAACCAATGAAGCATCAAAACCTGGTTGCCTCTTCAAATCTGTTAGAGCCTCATCTATACCCAAACAAACTCCTTCATGTGAGCCTTTATCACTCACATGTACCTGTTCATCCTCCTCTTTGGAAGAATCCTCCTCTCTACGCCTAGGGTTAGCACCTACCAAAATATCAATCCTCTCCCTCAATTGCTTGAGTTTAAGGCCTTGTGTGTTGACAGTATGTACAAGGTCTGCATTTTGCTTTTGCAAGCTAATACAAACAGCCGTCAATTCCAAAAGAGTGTAAGGTTCCAATCTGCCCTCCTCTAGAATGGTAATTTGATATCCCAAAGTAGATTCATGGGGCATGGATGGGGTCTTAATTATGTTAGGTCTGGCTTGGCCTGCTTCTAAGCTAGAACCAATAGTCCCAGCCCCACCCATAGCACCAACCACACTTGTGGTGGTGGTCCTCTCTGCAACATGGCTAGGACCACTAGAGGAGAACACTCCAGTAGTCCTTTGGCGTTTTATCAACCTAAATTCTGGGGATGTAGAAGATGTAGTAAATGGAGAGTCTGTTTGAAGGTTAAGGGGTGTTTGGGTTTGTGGTAAAAGGGTGTCAGCGTTTGAATTTGTAGTGTCAACACCAACATTTAAAGTGTCAGCGTTGAATGGTTCTTGGTCAACTTCCATTTGCTGGGGTGATGGTGGTTGTGCAGGCAATGGGTCTGGTTGTGGTTGTGGGTCTTGTTATGGTTGTGCTGCTGCAATAACAACAAACATGGCTTGGGTAAGGGGTAAGTCTCTATAAGGTTCAGAGTTCATCTTCCCAAAAATTGTTTTCTTTTGAACAGGATCGTATAAAAATCATTGTGATCCCTATTGCAGTATTGTTGTAAATAAACACCATTTGTAAAAACCTTGGGTAAGCAAGAGTCATCTTATTACCCTTGTTATGACACATGCCATCAAAAATCATTTTCGAAAAGTTATATTTTTCCCAGTTGCAATACACACAATAGCACTCCCAATAGATCGGTTGATTTCATTGTGTGCAGTACATTTGGGATTCAAACATTGAAGAATGACATGTATTAAGTACTTCCAAGCTGGGGGAAATTCTTGTTTTGTATATTTGTTCAAATGACCTTCTTCAGGCAAAGGATAACCCAATGCTTGGAGTCATTGTTCTAGCTCTGCAATGGGTAGGGTGGTTATACCATCTACATAATTAAGATGAAAAGCTTGGCGAATCAAAGCTTCAATAACCACCTATGGAACCCCATGGACAATAGCAGTCAATGTAGTCACTTCATTAACTGTTGAGGAAGTCACAGTATTCCAAAACTGTTTAATGTGTGTGATAGGGATAAGAGGAGCATGATAAAGTGCATACCTTAAAGGGGATGAATTCAAATACTCAACCATCTAAGTACATTGGGGAAATAGAGCATTATCAGCTTGTAAATAATCTATCATGTTATGTTGACTCTTGAACCCCAATTCAAAATCTCTAGGTTTAAACGTAGGCGCCATTGATGTAGAAAGTTGTGATAAAAGTGATAGAAGATGAAGGTTTGAGAAAATTTAGTTAGACAAGAATAAGCAGTTACCTTGTTTAAAAGAAATGAGCCAAATATATAGGAGAGGTGAAAACATGTGATTGGTCAAAACAAGAGGCAGTTATATTCAAAATATAATGATGAAAATCTTGAAAATATATAACTTATCCTAAACATTAATAAAAAGTTACCAACTCCTAAAATTACAGCCCATATTTTCGTCAAAAATAACAACTAGGTAGGACCCAATGTTTATCAACGGTTAAAAATAACTTATCAGCGCCCAAATGGTTATATTCTTGTCAATGTTAGAATTTTCCATGTCAACGTCAAAATTGGTCTTAACAACGTTTGGAAATAAAACTGTCAGCGTTCAAAAATAAAAATAATTTAAAAGAAAAAGGACCTGAACAAAGTAATTTATCCTAGTGAAGATAACTTATAGACTGAAAATCACTATAGGGTGACAAGCATTGTCCAATCATGCACACTTGCTTAAGCAAGATAGACATAATTGTCCTCAAGTGTCCCTTGCTAACCAAAGTTCTCAACAATGAAGTTATCTCATAAAATCCCTTGTAACTTCCCATGTAAGCCCAATAAAATCATACCCAAGTCTCCCAACCGACCATAACCAATTCTAGGTCAAAACGTCTTGGCAACGTGCAAAGTATATCAACTTTGCATGCTACAGTGCCTCACGATTTAGTAAACTAACTCGTACTCACCAGTGGACACAATCAAGAATTGTGATAAGAGTATTATAAGAACACCCAAAAATTCCTAAAGGGTTCCTAAACTCCACTTAAAATATGATATACAAGTTGCCAAACACAAAATATGCAATAAAAATTTATATCAAGATAGGAATGTAAACATTCCAACCATCATCCATAAACTTGAACACACTCTTAGTAAGCTCCAAAGATCCATAAGCAACTTTGTATCCATTTGTACAATACTCATAATGCCTGCATAATTAGATCAAAAACCACAAAACTAACATGTTGTTGTCAACGTCCATTTTAACACTTATCAGCGTTAAAGTAATCTTTGTCAGCGTTAGACAAACAAAGTGGAAAACCTAACTTTGTACAAAGACCAATAACAATGCCTATCATGTATATACTTTAACAATGAGTTCCAAAAACACATATTAGGTAAGATTGATCATTCCAATACTTGTTACCAAGTATTGAGATCTCCCAGCATCAAAAGGTTTAGTTAATAAATCTGCCACATTTTCTTCTGTGTCAACCCTATCTTGTTGTATTAAACCTTTTTCAAAAAAATCTCTTATAAAATGATGTCTAATTTTTATGTGTTTTGTTTTAGAATGATGTACATGATTCTTAATAATGCATAAAGTATTGTTATTGTCTACAAAAATCTTGGTATGCATAAACTTATACCCATAATCCAACAGTTGGTTCTGAATCCATAAGACTTGTCCACAACAAGCAGCTGCAACAACATATTCTGCTTCAATTGTAGAGTTGGCCACCACTGTTTGTTTCTTGCATTGCCAAGATATCAACCTACTCCCAAGAAATTGGCATCCACCAGTTGTGGATTTTCTATTAAACTTGTCACCTCCATAATCACTATCTGAATAACAAATAAGCTCCAATGGAGAATCCTTTGGATACCATAATCTCATGGTGGGATAGCACCTAAGATATCTAAAGATCCTCTTGACAACATGAAGATGACACTCTTTGGGAGTCACTTGATGGCGTGCACATGCACACACAACAAACATGATGTCAGGTCTAGAAGCTGTGAGATACATCAATGATCCAATCATTGACCTATAATGCCTGACATCCACCTCTTTTCCATCTCCAATCTTTCCCCAAGGGTGTTCCCTATCCATGGGTGTGCTAGCCCGTTTTTCATGTGGGGAAAAGCCAAACTTCTTCAAGATTTCTGCTACGTATTTGTCTTGAGAGATGAAGATACCATCTTCTTTCTGTTGAACTTGTAAACCTAGAAATAAGTTCATCTCTCCCATTGCACTCATCTTGAATTCGTCTGTCATGAGCTTGGAAAAGTCTTCACTCATCTTTGGACTTGAAGAGCCAAAGATGATATCATCCACGTAGACCTGAACAAGTAAAAAGTCCTTACCAATCTTCTTGGTAAATAAAGTCTGATCTATGGTGCCCCTCTTGAATCCATTTTCCACCAGATAGGTGGACAATGTGCCATACCATGCTCTTGGGGCTTGATGAAGTCCATACATTGCTTTATTCACTCTATACACCTTGTCTGGATATTCTGAATCTTCAAAACCAGGAGGCTGCATCACATAAACCTCATATGCAATTGTGCCATAAAGAAAAGCACTCTTCACATCCATTTGATAAACTGTGAAGCCCATGCAAGAAGCATAGGCTAGGAAAATCCTTATTGCTTCAATCCTTGCAACAGGTGCAAAAACCTCTTCATAGTCTATCCCTTCCTCTTATGTATAGCCTTGAGCAACTAAACGTGCCTTGTTTCTGACCACAATCCCTCTCTCATCCTTTTTGTTTCTAAGAACCCATCTTATCCCTATAGGTCTGACATATCTGGGACAATCCACTAATTCCCAAACATCTTGAATAGAAAATTGGTGAAGTTCATCCTGCATTGCTTCCACCCAACTTGGTTCTTTGAGAGAATCAAATATCTTCTTTGGTTCCTGTTGTGACAGAAAACAGGCAAACAAACATGCTTGTACAAGAGGGGTATCAATCTTCTTGTGGATATTGGCAATAAAACCTCCCTGATTCTGATGAGACCTTCTTGTTTAAACAGGAGACAACACATCACCAATAATTAGAGAAGGAGGATAATTTCTGATAGTAGATGTAAGTATTCCTCCTTCAATAAGTGTGTTGTCTTCAATCTCAATCTCCATGTTGCCAATATCGTCTTCAAATTCTCCTCCATCATCACCAGGATGAACCTCTTCATGTATTGTGGAAGGTTCACTTTGTTCAAAAACATTGGAAGAGAATAAATGGTCAAAAGGGTTGTCAACGCCTGGACTAGGCCTGTCAATGTTTGAGCCATCAACGCCTGAATTTGGCCTGTCAGCGCGAGATTTTCCTTTGTCGGCGCTTGAAGATTCATGCATGACTTCATCAATTGGTTTTTCTTGTGGACCATCTTTTTCCTTTCCAGCAGTAGTAGCAAATCCATATGTCCATATAGGGATGGTAACATACTCAAGTATAGGGGCTGATTTGACTGCATGTGATTCTACTTCCTTGTCAACCTGTGTACCAGAAATTTCAACAACTGGTTCGTCCACAACATTTGAATCCACTTTCATAATGTCTGGATTAGTAACAGGCATATAATTCAAGTTTATAGATAAAGGTTCTAAATCAAAGAACCAATTTGGTCCACTCTCAAGATCACTAGGTTTACTTTATAAAAACTTAACATGTACCCTTTCAAGTATACCTTTTTATTTCTTAATGTAAACCCTATATCCTTTACTCTACACTGAATAGCCCATAAAATAGCCTTCATCACCTTTAGCACTAAACTTTTCTATGGCATCACTAGTATCCAGAATAACTACATGACATCCAAAGGGTTTAAGAAAACCAATATTAGGTTTCCTATTCCAAAATAGCTCATAAGGTGTCTTATTGTGGATTTTGTTGATCAATGCCCTATTCTAAACATAGCAGGCTGTATTCACAGCCTCAGCCCAAAAAGCAATGGGAAAATGAGCATCAACTAACATTGTCCTAGCTGCTTCTATGAGTGTTCTATTCTTCCTTTCAGCCACCCCATTCTGTTGTGGGGTTCTAGCTACACTAAACTGCCTAGTAATCCCTTTATTGACACAAACAGTCATCTAATAACTTGTTTGTAAACTCATTACCATTATCACTTCTAAGTTTTTTAACCTCATTCCCTATTTTCTTTTCAATTTGGGTAATAAAGTTAATCAAAAAAGTGGCAGTTTCACTTTTCAAAGCCAAAAAAAAAGTCCAAGTAAATCTAGAAAAATCATTAGTTATGACAAAACAAAAAGATTTACCATTTAAACTTTCTATATTAGTTGGACCAAACAAGTCCATATGCAGCAAGTGAAGTGGTTTAGAACTAGAGTGCACAAGTTTAGACTTAAAGGAGACTTTGTTTTGTTTACCTTTAAGGCATGCAACACACAAATGATCATTGTGGAAAGCCTTTTCAGGCAAACCATCAACTAAACCATGTCTCACAAGTCTGTTTATGTTCTTAAAGTTTATGTGCCCTAACCTTCTGTGCCATAAATTACTTTCATAGTTGAAGCCTTAGCATACAGACATGAAAAATTATTATTCATCCTAATTCCATTAAGATTCACATTATAAATGTCCTTATGCCTAGGTGTTCTACAACCAATAAATTTTTCATCAGGCATCTTAAAGTCTTTGTTTAACACCAAGCATTTAGTATCAATGAAAAGAACCTTATTCTTGTTATCACAAACTTGTGATACACTAAAAAAATTGTAATCAAGTTCTTTTACCAGAAATACGTTTTCAAAATGCAAATTATTGGTGATAAGAGTGCCTTTGCCAGTAATTGTACCATATCCTCCTCCAAATTACACTTTGTCACCATCTTTAATGGGGGTAAAATTGATCAAATAATCTTCCTTCCTCGTCATGTGCCTAGAGCATCCACTATCCCAATAGCCATAATCATTTACCTGCTTTTGAATGCCCTGCACATAAAGAAAACAAATTAGTTTTCTTTAGGAACCCAAGCTTGAGCAGACTTGGATTCATTTGGTTGTTCAACAAGAACATACTTAGTCCTTATAACAACCCCTTGTTCATCCCTTTTAGGATTGAACACCCAGTTAACCCCAATTAGTTTAGTTATGACCTTTGAAATATAATGAAATCTGTTACAGGTCATAGAAATCCCATCTGAATTAGAGTTTTGGTCTTGTTTGGGTCTCCATGTCAAGCTTTATGAAGCTTTAGACCCCTTTCCCTTTGGCTGCAAGTATTTGTTATTACTTGGTCTAACAGCGTTGGAAACATTCCTGTCAACGTTAAAATTATTCTTGACAGCGCTGAAATTACACTTATCAGCACCAAAATTAGGGTTTGCTACAGGAATCCATTGTCTATTAGACCATGTATTTGTCTTTTTAAAAGGCCTTTGTCCATGAGCATTAGACCCTTTAGTGAAGAATAGAGCTGGTCTAGTAACTTGTGGACTTTGTTGGACAAAGGGTATGGGTTTGACCATGGTTGACTTTCTGTCAACATTGACTTTTGAAGCACTGACACACTTATAAGCCAAATGTGAAAAACTCCCACAAGTATAACAAGCTTTTCTAGACATAACTCTAGGTCTAGATGAAAAGAACCCCGTCCCATTATCACTAACTTGACTTTGTGGTGACCTAGGTTTTCTATACATTTCTGCATACTTAACACTAGGTTTTTTATCACTAGATGAACCAAGGTCAACAGGTTTTCCAATAGAAGGGTTGGTCACCTTTATGGGTGTATACTCATTTGGGCTTTCACTAAGCATGCCACCTTTAACAAACAAAGTAGGATTGGCTTTCTTCCATTGTTCCAAGTCAGTCAATTTCTGCTTATATTTCTCTACTAGGGTAAGAACTCTTGGTGGAGGAATGAATTTCTTTTCTTGGAGTTCTGGTATACCAGTCTAAGATAAATCCTTTCTAAGGACACCATAAAAGTTTCCAGCAGGTGGTGGAACATCAGCATACTCTTTCATCCTAATCCCAGTCATATCCCTAGAGTCTCTTTGTTCACTAACACATTTTTCTAGGGTTTGAGAAGCTTTATCAAATCTTTGAATTTTAAGCCCTACATTATCTTTGTTTTTAATGGCCTCATCTAATTTAGATTGTATCACTCCTTTGGATCTTTCCAAAATGTCCCAAAGGTTAACACTAGCATTAAGGTCATGAGACAAAACGTTAATTTGATCTTTTAGGTCAAGCTCCATTTTCTTATATTCAGCCACAGTCTTTTCAGTTTGAACAAGTGTAAGTTGATAATTAGATAACTTGTATTTTTCATCAGAAACATCTAATTTTAACTTTAAAATTTCTTTGTTAAGTTTTTTAGTGTTTAAACGACAACCTTTACTACAGAAAGCATCATCATATACCTCATTATCTGATGAAGATGAAGAATGTGCCATGAGAGCATAGTGAACATGCTCATCTTCTTCCTTCTCTGCAATCAAGGTCTTGTTCTCTTCCACCTCCTTGACCATAAAGCTCCAATCCCAGCCAACACCGTCAATTTCTTGCATGGCAACCATGGCCTTTGTGTCTTCAACCTTGATGATTTGGCTTGAAGGCTTTCCAGCATCAGATCTTCTTGGAGATCTGCATTCTCTCATAAAGTGACCCATTATATGGTAATTGTAACACTCAACCTTGGATTTATCAAACCCAGCAGTGTCTTTAGCATTAAAGGTCATCTTCTTCCTGAATCTCATATTCCATCTATTGGCCCTTATGCTTGCAAGTGCCATATTCCACTTAATGTCCATCTCCTCCAAATTCTCATCACTGATATGCTCAAGGTCCTCATATGTAATCACTGAACCATTGGGAAATGTAGCAATGTATGCACACACTGTATCTAGATCAATACCAGCAGGTTTAATTCTTGGTGAGTCAACATTGTATGTGTCAACGTCTGAATGTGAGGCGCTGACAAAGCTTGATCCAATGTTGACACAAGGTGATCCAGTAATGGGGTGCACGTATGACTCCCTTTGATTAAATTGACCTTCACTATGTGAGAAGACAGCCATGTTTCCAGAGGTAGATTTGCTTCCTTGATCCAAAAGGATTTCATTCTCTACAATCTTCAGTTCATTGTAGACGTCATCAAAAGTGGAACTTTTGTGAGCATTGGTAGCAATAATAGACCTTGCTTCAATCTTCCATGCATCACCAAGACTTTTAAGGAAAGTGGTAATGATATCAGCATCATCATACACTGTTCCTATAAAGGACAATTTGCTTGTGATGTCAAGAAGTCTGTTTCTTACCCCACTTAGCTTTTCATTGGGAAGAGCTTTGAACACAGCATACTCATGCAAGAGTTGCTTCTTCTTCTCTGAGGCAGTATCATCATTACCACCATAGTTGATTGAAGGGCTGCCCAAAGCTCTTTGGCAGACTCAAAACTTCTATACTTGTGCTGATTGGCTGGTCCCAAAGAAACTTTGAGAATGCTTAGAGTTTTCATGTCATTCCTTCTCTTTGCAATGTCCTTAGTTGAGACAGCTCTCCCATCTGAAGGTTTTTCTTTTCGATCCTCTTTAGTTGAACCCTCAACTGTTCTTAAAGTAATAGCAGCTTGAATCTTGGCAGCCTTATCGAATGTGTTTCCATATTCAATAATTTCCCATAGAGTGTGATCATGAATCTGAAGGTACTGCTCAAAATTGAACTTCCATAGCTCAAAATTGTCAGGGTCTAGCATGAGGATTTTTAGATTGTGGCTAGAGGAATAAGTCATATCTAGAGTAGACATCTTGTCTAGTTTTTAGGGTTTCTTGAAAAATTAGGGTTTTTGACGATTTAGGGTTTTTAGGGTTTTGTGTTCTTTAGATCAAAGTTCCTCAACAATGCTCTGATACCAATTGTTGATCCCAAACTTAGATCGATTTTGCTTTGTGTAAACGAGATTAAATCAAGTTAAACACTTAGAGAAACTCCGTTGTAGAAACAATTCAAGTACTATGCGGAATTAATACTTGAATGAAGAACAAACAAAACAATAAAACTAAACTTTCACTTTGATTGATAATCGAACTTGTGTTTAATGAAAGTGTAAAACGTCTCCTTTTATAGATTAAAGAGCCTTGCACAAGAGTCTAACTATCAGCTATTCTAGGTAAAGATTAATATAGAAAATACAATGTCAAAAATATCGTTACTAGAAATACAAAACGTGTAGACTAAGTATTCTATCAGTGTTTGGACTTCTACTCATCAGCGCTTGATTTCTTCTTGTCAACGCTTGATTTCTTCTTATCAACGTTCAATTATCTCTTGTCAGCGTCTAAGTGTCCTAGCTCATTTTATTCCCAACAACAGTATTTTAAGTAATGTAATTATAAAAGAACTATGAATCTATAATCAATACAATATACTAATTCTAACCTAATATAGAAATAAAAGTTAAGCAATCATAAAGTACTAATATACACTAATCTCAAGCTAATGACAAGAAAATGACCTAAAACCAAGACTAGCATATAAAATCCATTCTATAATGAATTAAAGTCTAATCTTTTGCAACTAATTATTAAACTCAACTAAGTATCATATTAAGGTAATACATTTATTTTAAACTAAGTTACAAATTATTAAAGCATAAAGTACAAGTTTTCAAAGCATAGGATCTTAAGCTCCCATAATTAACCCTAGATTATTGTGACAATCCGTCAATTTATGGTTGATATTTTATTCTCAATATTATTTAAAAACAATTTACAATATGAACTCACATATTTTTGGGAA
This sequence comes from Glebionis coronaria, assembly GCA_025667525.1. Classification (NCBI taxonomy): domain Eukaryota; kingdom Viridiplantae; phylum Streptophyta; class Magnoliopsida; order Asterales; family Asteraceae; genus Glebionis; species Glebionis coronaria. Next base: position 424,312,379 of record CM046881.1, on the reverse strand, counting down.
GAAATTTGGATTTACGTCTTGGAGTAGCATCGACTACGTCTAAACCAGAGGATTCAACGTTACGTGCTTACGTTTACATACACCGTCTTTGGAGACAGTCCGACATTTCAGAAAATAAATTTTCCATGAATATTATTTTGGAGTTTTAAATTTGTGTTGGTTCATAAACTCACAAATTTACGAGAAGAGATTAGGACTTTCGATTTTATTTTAACGTCCTTTACGACTAAACCGGAAACCTTAGGATTACGTATTTACGTTTTCGAACTCCGTTTTTGATGAGACAATTTTTATTGGATTCGTTTTGTGCCGTTGATTCATAATTTATAAAAACGTTTTTCGTAAAACGACCCGAGGGCACGCAAATCGAGGAAACTAGAATTAAGGAATACCCGTAAACTAGTGGGATGAGACAAGATAAATCTTGCCCCACCCCACTAGCATGGGATGGCCAAAAGGAACTACTAGCTTACAATTGTAAGCTTAGCCTAATTTTTAAGGCAACTTTCCATCAAAACCACTTGCACAAACAAAACCATTTCTCATTCATGCAAACCACCTCAAAATCCTCTCATATCTCTCTCTTAGTTTGTCCATAGCTCACCCTAAACACCCTAATTTGATCAAAATTAACCACAAAATCTCATGTTATTCATATACATGTTGATGCCCTTTTGAAGCCCTATTGATTGGTGCAAGTTATAACATCCAAGGAGGAGTTTCCATGGAGTCTTGAGGCTGATTTTCCACAAGGAGTTTATGAAGATTGGTGATCATGAAGATGGTCTTGGTGCATCACAAGTATCTCCATCAAAATCCATGTTTTGATCACAACCTACATCATCATGGTGGTATAAAGATTGTCCTCCTCATCTTCTTATTATTTTGATTATGTAAACATGTATTTTATTTCCTATTGTATATTTATATGATGATTATATGATGATAAAAATGTTATGTGGGGATTTGGTGTTGATAAATATGATTAAAAAGGTGAAAAACTATAAGAAACAAGGTTAAAATCTTGATTAATTTACATGGCTGTATAAAACAGTAAAGAAACAGGTCATGGACTGATAAAATGATGAAGTAGAATGTATTTACAGTAAGCTATGGGTCTTGTACACATGTGAGAGTTGGCCATGCAATGGAATCAAAATAATGAGTGAGATATGATCAAAACAAGTTTAAGGTATAAATCTGAGTTCACTGCTTTGGACGATTTTTAGAAAATATTTAGAAGATGAGTCAACAGTAGCTATAGAAGAGTTAAATGTAGCACATATCATGTAGTTTATGTGATAAAAATTTGTGCTTCTATCTCCATATATAACTCAAGATATGGCAGTTTTGGTGAAGATAAAAATAAAAATCAGATTTTGGAAAATAAAGTATAATACTATTATATAGGCACTCAAAATGATATTGTATAAAATGTAAAGTTAAAACCCACTAACTCATGAATTTTATTTATATAAATATGTACAATGATAAATAAGTGGACATTTTATAAAAATGGTAACTTGTTATGTTTTATAAGTTATAAAATTATAAACATGATTTTTACGACTTTTTCGGCTATTACCGTAAAATTAACGTTTTTGCTAAATAAAACTTAGACGGTTGGACCCGTCTAATGTAAACTTTTATAAACTCGTATACTGATATATAGACATGTATAACAAGTAAAAACCTATAAAACCCGAACTATAGGACATACGGACGTTAACGGACTAAATTAACGTTATTGGACTAATAATACAACAAAAATGGACTAAAATACTTATGAACTTATTATTAGGCTTAACCCATTTAGGCCTAACTTGTAAAGTATAGATACTGATAATATAAGTATAACATGGATTAAAACAAGTTAAAGAACTTAAAATAAGTTTATTTGACTTAAAACACGTAAATGGGTAAAACTAGTAAGCTAGTATAAAAGTTATCGACATATAACACTAAAAATGAGTAAACGAGAATATGTAAACCCACTTGATCATCATATATATATAATCATCATATGTATACATAATTGTTATTTTTATAAAGTCATTGGACATGAGTCTAAGACGAATATTAATTGTCTAGGTTTCCGTGATTGAAGCACGTACCGTACGTCCGAATTGCCGATAACCCGCCTTCCCACATCAACGTGAGTTCATAGCCTCGCACTCTTTTAAATGTTTTTATGAAATGTTTTATAAACCCGCGAGGGAGATAACATGTTAGTTTTTATAAAATAGGACATCATTTTTCCCGATTGTTTGTTTATTGATTTGGACCCGAATGATTGAATGACCCGATTGTATGACCCGATAAATGATTAAAGGACCCGATAGATGAAATTAAATGGATTATTAAAGTTAGGTTATGTCACTAAAAGTCCCATTAGCATGAATTGTGAACTACCGGGAATTGGTAGACGATTATGCATTTAATAGTACTATTTGGGGACGATCACCTCAGTTCGCGCCTTGACGGTTGATCCCCGTCGTGCCACATTGATTGGTAAGCGAATTTATGTATGAGAAGATTCCATAGCGTGACCTTTGTGACGACACGCTACTTTAGATGGGCAAACTTGGTATCGGGTTAGCTACCCGTTGTTTGGTTTAGTAAGGTAACATTGTCATGCGGCTTATAATAATCCAACACTAACGAAATACTACTAGACGCTTCGAATTACGATGTATTGCCTGACTAGCAATATTGGGTCATACTATTGATATTATGTTTGTGTTTTGGTTTTTATAACCATATTCATATAACGGTTTTATTTAATCTATACAACGTTGCAAAACGTATTGTATGGTGCTTTTAACGACAATGATTCGTATAATGATTTTTAAGGCAAACGCCTATATTATGATTTTGATAAAGATTTGTATAAAATGATTTTGGCTATTTTATGGCCTATTATAATGATTTGTACGAAATGATTTTTGGTACTAATTTTATACCAAAGTTATATTGATGGAATTTATTAAACTCTATGAATTCACTCGGCGTTATCGCTGACCTTTTCTTTTAACATGTTTTATCTCAGGTACTTGAAGGTAATTCTCGGGAAGACGACAAGAATTCATGGCCCGCACTTAAACAATATTTTCCATTCAAATATTTTGTAAAACTTTGTATGAAATGTAATGACTTGGGACCTATGTAACTTTGATGTTTATGAATGGAAATGATTTATTATTAAACGACGCGATTTTTATGCGTTGTCTATGATGTGAGTAATGTGCTATCCCGTAACACCAACGAGTCTTCCGCTGTATTGAGTTGTACAAATTTGGGGGTGTTACAGTTTGGTACCAGAGCTCTCGTTATAGAGAACGAAAGATTTTTAAAACTAAGGTTTTGAATAAAACTTTTCAAAATCTTTTAACTATAAACATTTTTCTAAAATGTCTAAAAATCTTTTGACTATAACGGTGCCGAAGAATTCCCGAGTTACCGACAAGGCCAGACTGAAAAGTGTTATTTTAATATATATATAACTTGGATTATATATATATATATATATATGATGTAATTTTATTACATGATTGTTTGATGATTATTTTGATATTTATACGAGGTACTTATACGACGTCGATTGTCACAAGAAACCCTAAATCCCCTAGTAAATTGATCGAAGCTATTCTCATAGGAATTCTAGCTATCCTAGATCTAAACCAAGTTGTGGGTATCTATGATCCCAACAAATGGTTGATATTCGTAGAAATGTAGATATTAGTTGATGTGATTTTGAAAAAGAATTGGCGAGATTAAATCTGATATCGATGTCATGACGATCTTTCCTTATAGAGTGAAGATTCACAAAACGTTACCACCTAGAAAGATGTCATCTTATTCGTTGTCATCTAATTCTTAAATTGAAATCGAAAGGGTGACTGTTGCACTTGAGGCTGTTATTGGAACCATTACCCAAAAGCCTTATGCCACTAGTACCTTTCCGAGAAATCTGATTGAATGTGTGAGTCATCTCATGCTAGTGACTCATTTGATAATTGTTGATGTAAGAGCTATAGGATTGGAAATTAAGTGTTGTTCATATTGAACTTTTATTGCCCTATTAAGGCCTAAGAATAAGATTGAAAGTATTGGAGAATGAAATAGGATATCGAATTGAGTATAAAAGTGGTTGAAATTTGAATAAAGTAAAAACTTAACCCGTATGGAATATGAGATTGATAAGAGGAAATTATTAAGTCATGTGATTGAATTATAGGGTTTTAATTGATTGTAGGTTTGTGTTAAGGGTTGTTCCTAGGCCATTGTCCACTAATGAGGAAGCCCAGTGTCCAAGAAATAAATTAAAGAAATCTTCTTCTGAATTGGGACCAATGGATCTTTCGGGACATATGGAACACCTAATGACTCTTGTAGATTAGTACTCATTGTGGAATCTATTAAAAATAATCCCTAACTTAACTGAGACATCAGTTTGTAGGATGAGTTTCGAGAATTGTATGACATAGTGACATGTAATATGTTACGGTACAATTTTGACTTGTTTGTGATTAATGAAAATACTACCTCTGATTGCTAAATTCTACATGTATCGATGATATCTATCTTTTCTTGCTTGTCTCTAATGCTCGCATTAGTGATGCAGCCATTGAACAAGTACTCATCTTGATTTGAGTTACGTTGTGAATTATTCTTTTAGAGTGCCATCGAGATCATGAACCTCATGATTATTTGGCTAAAGCTCATTTCCTATCATATTGTAGTTAGTTCTTGATGAACAACTCTTCGTCACTCTTTTGCAGATCACTCATTCTTTTTATAAGATAAAACAGTATGCCTTGAGAAAAATTGAATTTTCATCACTATATGGATTATTTAAAAGTGAGACTTATAAGTGATTGTTATTGAAATGAAGTTGTTTATGAGACGCTTTGGAAAACTTAACTGTTTCCATAACAAAGAAAATCTTTGTAAATTTATTTTTGATCCTTATTTAAGAATTAAGCATGAAAATGTTTTTATTATAAACATAATGATAAAATTTTGACGAACTGAGTATTGCATCGTTAATCTTGAAATTGTATATAGTTGCGCGCTTACATACAATTTGGAACGGACCATGCAAGGCTGATTAGTAGTCACCATAAAACTAATGAATAAACACTACATTGTCTTTGAAGATTGTGAAAGAATAAATTTTATGAGATCTGCAAGAAGTGAAAAATAAGGACATAGTGTTAGGGACACCTACATATGTGCCTGTAGCATCTATTCTTCTGAGTCGAATTTACTCATCTGTGGAAATTGTCTTATTTGACAATTGACAATTCTTTCTTGACCAATTCTCCTGTAGTGAGATTCTTAGGAAAAGTATCTGATTACCGAGTGTTGATACCCGACTGGATGTATTGACGTTCTTATCATTTCTTATGATTTGATTTCATTTGAATGACCTGGGTAACGATCCGAGGAGCTTTCGAATGCGTACTCGAATCATGAAAACATGGGATATATTCATATTCGTTAAATGTTTTCGTCTGTATCTGATTGAAATTCTATCGCGTAGATTATGCGTTGACCTTGTTCTTTTAATACTAGTTGTGTATCCTAATATCCTTGAATTTGTGAAGTATTACGAATTATTATTAGTCTTTTGAGAAGTTCACATCTTATCGACGGCAATGAACCTGAAAAGTTGGTAATGCCGGTAGAATGGATTGATTGATGATGACATGACGACATTGTCTTAATTGATGGGAACTCGAGTAGAATTCCCCTAAATGATAAGATGTTGATCATCAAAAGTGATCTAAATAATTCTTGATGGATGACCATATCCTGCATTTAGACTTGAAATTATACCGTGGATGTTGTGAATTAGTTATAGATATTGTAATCTAGAAGAACCTAATATAAATTTATTAAAAAGATGTTTATGTTATTTGAAACTTTAGTAAGTATTTGTTAATGAATTACCTAGACTTTCGCCATTAAGGCAAGTAGAATTTGGTATTTGATTTTATTCCCGGTGCTGCACCTATGGCTTGTGCACTGTACGTCAGCACCATCTAAATTAAAGGAATTACCGTACAACTGAGAACGTTGTCGGAGAAAGATTTTATTATACCAAGCCTGTCATCCTGAAGAGCTATGGTGTTATCATTTCTTATATTTATAAATTACTGTGAACTGAGTAAATTGATAATCGAAAACGATATCTATAACTCGAAATGGAAGATTTGTTCGATCATTTACAAGGTTTTTGATCCATGGCATGGTTATCATCAATTTTGCATCTGCGAAAAAGATTATGTATTCCAATCACTACATCTGGTACTTGTAATGAACATTATGAGTTTCACGTGATGTCGTTTGGATTGATTAATAGACATGTAGTATTCATAAATTTGGTGAATCACGTGTGTAGGCTGTAATTTGATAAATTCGTGCTCGTGATCATTAAGAACCATTTGTTTGTTTATAAGAATAAGAATGAGTTAATAATTATTTATAGATTGCCCTGAATTGGCCGAACAATAAAAACATGTATCTTGAATATTTAACATGTGATTTAAGACTTAACCATTTACATTATTTGACCGCGTGATTAAAAGATAATGGGATATAAATTGACTCTTCAAAATTAGAAGTCATTTAAGACTTTGGGTTATACTAAAAAGAAAAGTGCAGATATAATTTGACAGATATTTTAACAAAGGGTTTTTAAGGGATTATTCCCTTATACACAAACCATTTAACTAAACTTCTGTTTAGGGGTAAATGTTTGTGCATACCTCAAGATAACCTAAGAGGGATTGAGGAAACCATTTAAACCATGACTTAAAAATTTGAAACGACAATTTTTTCTTTTCAACTAAGAAAATTTGGACCAAAAGTATAACCAAAGTTTTTTTTTTCGAACATTTACGAATCTTATTAAATATTTTCGATAAATCAACAAAAATCGTGTTAATTAAATTCAAATTTATTTTTGAACATTTTATATAATTGGTCGAACTAAGAAATTTAAAACTTTTACGTTTACGCTTCATAAAAATTAACTAATAATTATTTAATTAATTATAATAATTATCGACGCTTAAAACGTCGGATTGAGAAAAACTGATAAAAATGATAGATGAAACAAAACTAAAACATAGAAAATGTGAAGAAATGATTATTGAATAAATACAGTTATGATATTTATTTCATCAGGAGAAAGTGAACATAATTACTGACGCATAATATAGAAAGAATATTTGAGTGAATTGTGAACATGATAATTATATCATCATGAGAGGTGAATATAGATACCGACATATTATATAGAAAGTATAAAGATTCCATTAAGATATATTTCTTAATAATGAAGGTGCAATATAAATTGCCGAACAATTTAAAATATAACCGATGCTTATAAAAGGGATAATATAGTTAAAAAAAAGGGGTTCGCGGATAATGTGAACCATTAAAATTGAGAAGCCGATAGCGTTAAATGTTTTAAAGACCACTTATGGTTGCCTAAATATGAAGGATTGTGAGATATAGTTATATTGGAACTTTGTAAGTATAAGTATTCTATTTATGTCATTTATGACTAAAAGTATCTTTGTTTGAAGAAGTTGTACTAATGGCAAATTATGAAGGCAGACATCGCCTCATACATTAGTAAACGCCTAGCTATTGCAAAGGTCATCATCTAAAATTTGATTCGATTTGGGTCATCGTCGACAGACTGACCAAATCTGCTAATATCATTCCCGTTAATGATAAATGCAAAAGAGTTATGTAAACATAGTGTGCTTGTATCAAACATCTTTATCAAGATCCTCGCTTCGCAACTAATTTCTAGAGATTTGCTCAGAAATCATTGAGAACGAACCTTGATGAGAGTACTATGTACCACCCCAAATCGAAGGGGCGAGGTAAAGTAACAATACAAAATACTATAAGCATTGTTCTATGTTTGAATGATTGACCTTTGGCAATAGACCGTATAATCGTTTTCCTTTGGAGAGATTATCCTTGATAATCATCGTATTAGGATTGAGATCGAATCTTGTTAGAATGTTAGAGCATCTGTAAGCCAGAGTTGAGATGAAGACACCCGACATACACCCATTGTGAGTTGGACATGTCTATTAGGTTTAAGGTTTCCTATGATGGCAAACCTAACCTTACAAAATACCCGACCCGCGAAATCTGAAATGATTGTTGAAATTAGGATCTGATTATTGACAGCCGGTAGTGGGCAAGAGGTTATGTGAATGTGAAATGTTGATCTTGAAGTGCCAAATGGGTAGCGAAGTTATGCCACAATTTTTAACCTTGGAAAAATGAATTCATGATCTGACAAATCATGGGATATAAGTCCCCGTTGTATGGGACCATTGAGATGATATAAAAGATTGGTTTGAAAGGCATATAAGTTGGATCTACCCCAGGACTTCAAAGACTGCGTGAAGTATGTTTCGTATATCGAACTTGATGGAATATCTATCAAGTGAGAATCTGATTATTCTTAGTAGAGCTTAGATCGGCGAAAAGTTGCATTCATCAGAAACCCGTGAACATCATGGATAGAGAAAGTAAGTCAACATTTAGCCTGATCTTATTCTCGTAGTTATGTTTGATGAAACTCGCGTATTGTAACGAATTGCACTTGTGAGAAAAGACCGAATGTGGAGGAAATACCCACATGGCTTTAACTCTATAAGAAGCGAGTAGTAAGGTAAGATGATCTTTGAGGACAAAGATCCTGTTTAGGGGTAAATGCTGTGACAATCCGTCAATTTATGGTTGATATTTTATTCTCAATATTATTTAAAAATAATTTACAATATGAACTCACATATTTTTGGGAAGAAATTTGGATTTACGTCTTGGAGTAGCATCGACTACGTCTAAACCAGAGGATTCAACGTTACGTGCTTACGTTTACATACACCGTCTTTAGAGACAGTCCGACATTTCAGAAAATAAATTTGTCCATGAATATTATTTTGGAGTTTTAAATTTGTGTTGGTTCATAAACTCACAAATTTACGAGAAGAGATTAGGACTTTCGATTTTATTTTAACGTCCTTTACGACTAAAACGGAAACCTTAGGATTACGTATTTACGTTTTCGAACTCCGTTTTTGATGAGACAATTTTTATTGGATTCGTTTTGTGCCGTTGATTCATAATTTATAAAAACGTTTTTCGTAAAACGACCCGAGGGCACGCAAATCGAGGAAACTAGAATCGAGGAATAACCGTAAACTAGTGGGATGAGACAAGATAAATCTTGCCCCACCCCACTAGCATGGGATGGCCAAAAGGGACACCACATCAAAGATGTGGCACCCTTGTAAACTACTAGCTTACACTTGTAAGCTTAGCCTAATTTTTAAGGCAACTTTCCATCAAAACCACTTGCACAAAAAAAACCATTTCTCATTCATGCAAACCACCTCAAAATCCTCTCATATCTCTCTCTTAGTTCGTCCATAGCTCACCCTAAACACCCTAATTTGATCAAAATTAACCACAAAATCTCATGTTATTCATATACATGTTGATGCCCTTCTGAAGCCCTATTGATTGGTGCAAGTTATAACATCCAAGGAGGAGTTTCCATGGAGTCTTGAGGCTGATTTTCCACAAGGGGTTTATGAAGATTGGTGATCATGAAGATGGTCTTGGTGCATCACAAGTATCTCCATCAAAATCCATGTTTTGATCACAACCTACATCATCATGGTGGTATAAAGATTGTCCTCCTCATCTTCTTATTATTTTGATTATGTAAACATGTATTTTATTTCCTATTTTATATGTATATGATGATTATATGATGATAAAAATGTTATGTGGGGATTTGGTGTTGATAAATATGATTAAAAAGTTGAAAAACTATAAGAAACAAGGTTAAAATCTTGATTAATTTACATGGCTGTATAAAACAGTAAAGAAACAGGTCATGGACTGATAAAATGATGAAGTAGAATGTATTTACAGTAAGCTATGGGTCTTGTACACATGTGAGAGTTGGCCATGCAATGGAATCAAAATAATGAGTGAGATATGATCAAAACAAGTTTAAGGTATAAATCTGAGTTCACTGCTTTGGACGATTTTTAGAAAATATTTAGAAGATGATTCAACAGTAGCTATAGAAGAGTTAAATGTAGCACATATCATGTAGTTTATGTGATAAAAATTTGAGCTTCTATCTCCATATAGAACTCAAGATATGGCAGTTTTGGTGAAGATAAAAATAAAAATCAGATTTTGGAAAATAAAGTATAATACTATTATATAAGCACTCAAAATTATATTGTATAAAATGTAAAGTTAAAATCCACTAACTCATGAATTTTATTTATATAAATATGTACAATGATAAATAAGTGGACATTTTATAAAAATGGTAACTTGTTATGTTTTATAAGTTATAAAACTATAAACATGATTTTTACGACTTTTTCGGCTATTACCGTAAAATTAACGTTTTTGCTAAATAAAACTTAGACGGTTGGACCCATCTAATGTAAACTTTTATAAACTCATATACTGATATATAGACATGTATAACAAGTAAAAACCGATAAAACCCGAACTATAGGACATACGGACGTTAACGGACTAAATTAACGTTATTGGACTAATAATACAACAAAAATGGACTAAAATACTTATGAACTTATTATTGGGCTTAACCCATTTAGGCCCAACTTGTAAAGTATAGATACTGATAATATAAGTATAACATGGATTAAAACAAGTTAAAGAACTTATAATAAGTTTATTTGACTTAAAACACGTAAATGGGTAAAACTAGTAAGCTAGTATAAAAGTTATCGACATATAACACTAAAAATGAGTAAACGAGAATATGTAAACCCACTTGATCATCATATATATATAATCATCATATGTATACATAATTGTTATTTTTATAAATTCATTGGACATGAGTCTAAGACGAATATTAATTGTCTAGGTTCCCGTGATTGAAACACGTATCGTGCGTCTGAATTGCCGATAACCCGCCTTCCTACATCAACGTGAGTTCATAGCCTCGCACTCTTTTAAATGTTTTTATGAAATGTTTTATAAACCCGCGAGGGAGATAACATGTTAGTTTTTATAAAATAGGACATCATTTTTCCCGATTGTTTGTTTATTGATTTGGACCCGAATGATTGAATGACCCGATTGTATGACCCGATAAATGATTAAAGGACCCGATAGATGAAATTAAATGGATTATTAAAGTTAGGTTATGTCACTAAAAGTCCCATTAGCATGAATTGTGAACTACCGGGAATTGGTAGACGCTTATGCATTTAATAGTACTATTTGGGGACGATCACCCCAGTTCGCGCCTTGACGGTTGATCCCCGTCGTGCCACATTGATTGGTAAGCGAATTTATGTATGAGAAGATTCCATAGCGTGACCTTTGTGACGACACGCTACTTTAGATGGGCAAACTTGGTATCGGGTTAGCTACCCGTTGTTTGGTTTAGTAAGGTAACATTGTCATGCGGCTTATAATAATCCAAAACTAACGAAATACTACTAGACGCTTCGAATTACGATGTATTGCCTGACTAGCAATACTGGGTCATACTATTGATATTATGTTTGTGTTTTGGTTTTTATAACCATATTCATATAACGGTTTTATTTAATCTATACAACGTTGCAAAACGTATTGTATGGTGCTTTTAACGACAATGATTCGTATAATGATTTTTAAGGCAAACGCCTATATTATGATTTTGATAAAGATTTGTATAAAATGATTTTGGCTATTTTATGGCCTATTATAATGATTTGTACGAAATGATTTTTGGTACTAATTTTATACCAAAGTTATATTGATGGAATTTATTAAACTCTATGAATTCACTCGGCGTTATCACTGACCTTTTCTTTTAACATGTTTTATCTCAGGTACTTGAAGGTAATTCTCGGGAAGACGACAAGAATTCATGGCCCGCACTTAAACAATATTTTCCATTCAAATATTTTGTAAAACTTTGTATGAAATGTAATGACTTGGGACCTATGTAACTTTGATATTTATGAATGGAAATGATTTATTATTAAACGACGCGATTTTTATGCGTTGTCTATGATGTGAGTAATGTGCTATCCCGTAACACCAACGAGTCTTCCGCTGTATTGAGTTGTACAAATTTGGGGGTGTTACAATTATGATTACCCTTTATAAACCCTTAAACTAAGAATGTAGAACCTATAGAAGTCATAAACATATAAGACTTAGAATAAGCTTACATTAAGGTACAAACCCGAATTACCCTAAATAGAAAGTCATTAGGCTTAATGATATAGAAACCCTTATATTAAGAAATCTACATGGAATTATTACCTAATGACAAGTCTACAAATACTTATAGGACTTCTTAAGGTTATAAGATTATGATAATACAAAGTACAAGTACCCTAATACACAAGGTACAAGATTTTAATGCATGACATGTAAATTAGGTCAAAATAGGTATTTTCACCCTTTAGACATGTTTACATAAACTAAACCATTAAACCAAGTGTGAAAAATCTTTGGAAACTTAAGACACAATTTATAGGACCTAAATTAAGTTTACATCAGTATCTAAGAGAAGGATAATCACATTTACTAAGATTAAACCCTAGATCATTAGAAAACCCTAATCTACATAAGTATACTTACCATTTTCACATCAAACCTTTGTTAAACATCAAACCAAGGACCTAAATCTCTTAAATAGAATTTCTAAACCCTAATTAAGCCCTAATCATTCACTAATCACTTTCCTAAGTCCCTAATCACTAAAATCACCAACCATAAGTTACAAGCCCTAGTTTTTAAACCCAGTTTTGTTATTTCCCTCCAAAACTCATTTCAAACACTTTCCCTCCCATTATAAGTTTAAAATTCAGATATTTTAAGTATCCTAGGATATTTTTGGCTTCCTACAAGTAGGTGCATCACCTCCTTGCTTGTTACACATCACCATTCCTATCCTAAGTATGTCATGACTCGTTTTGGAAGATTGGCTTGAAACTAGCTTGTATACTCATCACCTGTACTTTCATAGACTTCTATAGGATACGTTAGTCACTCTCCTATCCATGTTACACGTACAAGACCAAAACTTGGAGCCTAAGTGTTGCTACAAGTATAAATAAGGGCGCATGGACTTCATTACAACTCGTACCCCATTTTCTCTTAACCTCCTATCCATTCTTCATATTCACTACTATAAACGTCCTAGGAAAACCCCCAATACCAGAAACCAGGTCTAGAAGGAAGCTATTGTAGCTTTTGAAGCTTTGATAGCAAGTAGTGTTCATAAGAAATCATAAGGAGCCATTTTGAATCTACCTAGGTAATTCTATTGTTAAGTAAGATTTTATATTGTTATAACGATATATTAGACTTTTTATAATTCCAAAATTATGTTAGAAGATAATCTAAAAAGAACTAAGTCATTTCATCAATTTAAATGAAAGTTATAAGCTAAAAATGTCTTAAAATCCTAGTTTTGTATTTTACATAAAATAATGAGAAAAAATCCAATTCAAAAGCTATAAGTCTAATGAAATGTTTTTATTATGATAATAAATGTGTTTTAAAACTTTGTTTTAAAATCCAAGATCATTTGGTACATTTTTAAAGAAGTTTTATGATTTTTACAAGTATAAGGACTAAAACTGTCATTTTTAAAACTATTTACCATTTTGGGCCAAAAGTGTCATTTTATGAAAGTTAAATCTATAATAATAAATGTTAGAAAGTTTGAGACCCTAAGGTTAAATATTGAGGGTTGAAATTGTAAATATTAAAACTATACACTTAAGGGGTTAAAAGTGTAAATATACTAAACTTATGAAATTAAGTGTTAAAAAGGTAATTATTCTTAAATTATAAACTTAAAGGATCATTTTGGTAATTTATAAAACTATATGATGAAACATACTTTCTAAATTATTATAAAGTATAAGGACTTTTTTGCCAATTATGAAACTAAAGGATAAAAGATATAAATATAAAAGAAACATACCAACTTTTGAAGAAATTTCTAAAAATATATTAGTGTGTATCATGTTAGTAGGGAACTTTGTACAAAGATGTTCCATCTCGATATTACGTTCTGACTAAGTGGTTGGGTTTACGATTTAAAGTGCCCTCGCTCCTCAAACGTTTATAGAATGGCTTCTGAGTATGATGGCCCGAACAATGATGCAATATTATCACAATTACGAGAATACATAAATAATATAACAAGAATGTTGGACACCAAAATCAAAGACTTTATACTATACCAAATATGTTAAAACAGGTTTGTGTAAGATCAAGTTCTTGTTTGTTAGCTCAAGTTATTCTGTGTGAAATAAGTCTCACAAGATTTACTGGACCTAAAGTGAGTTCATAGCCTCACTAGATCTAATTTATAAATGATTTAAAAACCCGTGAGAGGGATATATGTTAAAATGGAATACAAGTATTTTTTGTATGCTTCTCATATATGATTATTGACACTATGTTTACTGTTGCCTTGAAAGTCCCTTTTAAATTATGAACCGTTAATCATTTCATGGAAATGAGCGCTAATATTGTAAATAGTACTATTTGGAGACTGACATCTTCTGTCTGGGCAAGTGCGCACCTCAGTAGTCAAACATGCATACTTTATTTTGCTAAGCAAAATAGTTTTGCATACTTCCTCATAAGGGCAACTGTGGGTTTATGATATGTATAGTCGCGGTATCATAAGCTTAGTGCATTGATTAATTGATTTTACGGGCGAATAATAACGTAGCTCAGGAAAAAGGAATCTTGTATTCAAATTATTTTTAAACCTATGAATTCACTCAACCTTTGTGTTGACTTTAAGCATATATTTCAGGTTTTGATAATTGATAACATGGATCAGCATAATGATGACGTGGAGAGATGTAGACTTGGGAATTTTTGTCATTCAAACCTATTTTCTAGATCTCGGGAACCTGTGATGTACAGAGTATGTACAAGTTATTTTATTGAAAATCTCTGATTTTGAATGATAATTTATAAAAAAAATAAACAAAGTTTATTTAAACACTCTTTTGAGTTGTTTTTCTATCACTGCGCTTTCATATCATGAAGTAATACCCCAAAAATTAGCTTCCGCTGCTATAAGGTAAAAATGGGGGTGTTATAGAGTGGTATCAGAGCTATAGTTATAGAGAACAAGAAGTTAAAATCTTAACTATAACTGATTTTCTTAAATAAATTCCAAGTGAAAATCTCCGCATCAAAACTGTGCTGCTACAAAAATTGTAAGTAATAATTTTAAGTTATGATTTTATTTAAATGGTAATATTATGTGATAATATAATAGTATGTGTAAGTAATATACTAAATAGTAATATAAATAATTTATTTTATCGACGTCTGTAGAAATATGTCTTCCTATTTTCATCCCATCGTCATATCAGATTCGGATCCATAAAATATTTACCTAAACCTTTATTACTAGCCCTTTCTACTAATAATTATTCTAATCCTTTATCTCCAGAAAATAATCCTCGGCCAAATAATATACCTGTTATGTAGTATCAAACTTCTTCATCCCAAGCATCCAATAATATCCCAAATACCCAAGATACATTTGTAGAACAAATGGAGAATATGATCAACTATTTTAGTGAAGTGCCTCCTAAGCGTATTGAAGATCTCGAATATGAAATTGAAGGATTTAAGTATGGAAAGAAGGTAATTCAAGAGGAAATGGAAACTATGGAAAAGGATTTGATAAAAGTAAGTAATGAGAATTATGAGTTACGAGATAAGCATAGATTGCATGATGAGGAAATTACCTTAGCCCGAGTAAGAATGGCAACAATGGAGAAGCTTATTGAAGATATTCAAGTACGACATCAAGACAATATCAAAGGACTCTTAACCATAATCAAAGATCTCAAGAAAAAGGAGTAAACCAGCTCAAAAATATTTCAGCTTTCTAAAACTCTTGTAAATCTTTTATCTTTCGGTTTTTACTTTTATGTAACAAAGAAGCTTGCTTGTCAGCAAAGTGGATTGTTAATAAAATAAAAGTTTCTTTTTCTTTCCTTTATTTGCATATAATTCTAAAAAGAGAAATACTTGACAAACTATAAGTCTTTAAAAGAATTATAGCAAAAAAAATATTATCTTAAACTAAAAAGGACTTCTCAAGTCTATTTGGTTTAAAGAAAGTATTAATCTAAATAAAGGAGAAATAAACTTAGGAATCTTAAAACGAGTTAATAGTTACGTAACCCTACAAACCTATTCCCTAATCTTGTAGGAAGTATCTCTAAATTTTTGAAAAAAAAATGCTCGTAAAGCGTTGTATGTATACACATATGGAAAATGCTTAAGGATAAGTATATCTAAACTTCAAAAAAATTGTCTTCTAAATTCAGAATGACACATTTAAGGACATCGATATCTTCTACCTTAAATCCTGAAGGACTTCAACAAATAATTAATGATGGAATTGCTGCAGCTATGAAAATACCGACTTTTAAGATAGTGAAGAATACTACTGCAACATAAACTTTTATAACTAGTTAGTTATATAAATTTCAAGGAACCGAAGATGTTATTAGTATCACTCATTAGATTGAAAGGACTAAGACGATTTTCACCCAAAGTAGTTGTGCCGAAGATCGTAAAGTGAAGATTGTTGTTAGTAGTCTAACTACTGAAGCATTATCATGGTGGAATTACTCTTCTCAACTCGTTGGAATAGAAGAAGATCAGAAGATGAAGTGGTTAGATTTTAAGTGCCTTTTAATGACCCAGTATTATCCCTCCATAGAAATCGAGAAAGTGAAAAAGGATTTTGCTATCTAGTGACACAAGGAAATGATCTCAATGCCTATTTGAGAAAATTTCAAGAGTTACCATAATTATATCCTATCACTAATTCCCAAAGAATGATAAAATATTTTATTAAAGTATTTCCCCAAGTCTTCAAGAAAATGATTACTATCTCTAAACCCTAAAGTTTAGAAGAAGCCATCAATACTTCTTAGAAATTAATGGATCACGTAATCAAGCACAATCCTGTGCAAGAATCAAACACCCTTAAACGTAAACTTAGTGAAGAAGAAGAAGACGAATCTGCTGAAACGAAACCTAATCCCCTAAATTTCTCCTATGATCCCTATTTTCCTTACTTTATATTACCCAAATCCCAACTTCTTTAGAATTCCCAAAACACTAGAACACAAAAATTATGCTAGAAAGCTTCCTCTTTATGTAAAGGGTCTACTACATCACAAAGGATCCTACCTAGCTAAATATCAGAATTGCTTCAAGAAAGGTCATCAAACACGATACTATTGGAGCAAGGCTAATTTCTAAATTTTCTTTTTATTTTGTATCTTGTAAATAAATAAATGTAATGAATATATGTGAGTTTTATCAATAAAATTTATGTGTTTTAATTACATCTCTTGTAAGTGTTATTTTATTATCTGGTAGTACAACTCATTTGTAATATATTATGTATTTGATCTTTATATTTTAACAAGATTGTAAAATCTAAACTTATGAATGTTCAAAACCTTGATTTCCCTTATAAAGAAAGGTAAGAACAAGTAATAAGATTTCTCAGTATTTCTTAAGACATAATGCCATCCGAATTATTGTCAATTGTATTTTACTAACGATATAGAGACTCTGACAAGATTATACCCAAAATAATATGTTGACATAGAGTACCAGTATCTATAGTTTTAAATACATTAAGAAGAATACTATCCCTTATATATATTTATGGTTAAAGTGAGAGAATTATCCAGATATTAGAAATTCATACTCCACGTGTGCATTATATTACTTGGAATACACTTATCTTATAAAGATATTGTTAGAATAAAAACTGTATAATATAATAAGTAATAACTAGTAACTATCTATAAAATTTAAATGGTAAAATTATGAGAGAACTTTATCGAAAATAATCTCAATTATTTTCTTAGTATTAACTTTAAAAGGATCTTTTCCTTATAAACCTCGTTGATTCTGAAAAAGGCAATAATCAATCCAAGATTTCAATGACTTATTGATTTAAAACATACCTCCTTTCGTATTTTAAAAGAACTTATCTGATATATCGGTACGCTTTATATTTATCTTAATGATCTTTATAGATTACTTTACGATCTTAATAATAAAACATAAATTAACACTTTATAAATGTTTATTTATAATAACTCTAGTAAAAGAAATTGGTTGTAAGATAAATGACAACAGACAAGTCGTATTTATTAGTGTATGAATGGAATATAAGAAGGAATTTAAAAATGCAAGAACTATATTTGTCATTAGTACACTACCTTTGTAAAACCTCTGATTTTACCTTATTGACTTTGTCAACTGTTGTACTTACTATTTTTGGAATCTCTACAATTCCACTTCTATATGACTTATTAATAATCATATACTTTTGTCACACTATTATTTCATATTTATTTATACATTTATATGAACTTTTAGTCTTTATTGACTACGTTGGTAATTGATTGGCCACATGATTGAACAAGGACTCGTCACCTCAGTACATACTTTTGATACACAGTAACATTATTTACTTAATTTATTAAGTACTTGGATTTATATTTATATGTATATATTTACATATAATTCATACTATGAACAAACACCTCTCACTTTAAAACAATGTATATTATTTCACATTGTCATTTATTTATTTTATTCAAGTAAAATAATTATAATGATATACTACTCATTATATACTTTCACCAAGTTATCTAAAGGTTTAACCAAAATACCTAGAAACTTAACAAATACATACTCTATAATACATGGACTATTATTAACTCCCACACTTGATACAAATTAACACATTTCTCCAAAAATATATGTGTGTGCCGTGTATGTGCATGCATACACTACCCTTAATCATTTAAACTTACAAGTTACTATCATTAAGTATACTATACCTTACTATGTCTTACACATCCCATACACACACCTTACTTTTCCTACACTTCACCATACCCATTTCACTATTGAGTGTCATGACTTGTCCCCCTTTGACTTGCAAAAACATACGGCTAAACCGCCAAAATGGGAGTGAAGACATGTTGCTATTTTGAGCATGTGTCATATCTTTCATAATATCTTACATGATCTTTTCTAAAATACGTAGTACTCTTGCAAGATACATCAAAACTACTCTTGATTCTTCCTTATATCCGAATATCCAAGGATCACAAACACATACAACATAAAACATTTTGAATCTCACTCCACTCTCTCTCAAAACTCACGGCTAAAATACTTTCCATCACCAAAATCCTTCAACGTTCATTTACTACTTCATTTACTAGCCTCAATCTATCTCTTTTTCATCCTAAATACTAATCATTGCCACTCCAACAACAAGTTTGATCTTAAAGACAACAAGGAAACCCTAGGATCACAAGTGAAGGTCACGGCTAGTATTTGATTCCAAGTATCCACCATTGTTGAAACCAATCTCAAGTTACTACTCATTCACTATCCACTCCTAGAACTAACTAAACAAGTAAGTATCTTGAAACCTATCTATTCTATATACTTCATTTTCATACACTTGAACATATAGATACATATCACTAGTAAAACTTAACCTAAGAACAAATCTAAGCAAACCTAAACTATATTAAGTCGCGGGTTAAAAGGGTTTATCACTTTATGTGATGTAAAAATCTTGCTAACTAGGGTGAACACAATCTCATGAACATGCTTAACCAAAAAAACCATGAAAACCTAAGCATGTATAAAACTAGACGTGGGGTTATCCTCATGGTTTAGTGTGATGGTTAACTTTGTAATATTTAGATAAGCCTAGAATCAATAGATCTAAGTTACTAACTAAAAATGTAACTAGTGCCTTAATAGATTATTAAGCTCACTATTTAAGCCTTATAGAAATTAAGTCTATTAAGCCCATTAGAATAATCATACTAAAAATAAACTTTATTTTTATTAAATAATGTTATTATAAAACTTTTGGTGTTAAAATTATGATTTTATGAAGTTTCGGATTAAAATGGTGATTCTATAAAGTTTCGGATTAAAATGGTAAATATAAAGTTTTCGGATAGATTTTGTAAATTTAATAAGTTTAGGGACTTAAATGGACATATTTAGAAGCTCATTTTAATAAAAGATAAAACATAAGGACCTATATTGCATATTGCCGAGAGTTTATGGTGGTTGTTAAAACCATTCGAGACTTAAAACATAGTAGGAGGACTCACTTGTTATTATTGATAAGTTAGGATTAGTTGTGTAACTTGGTTAGAAACCTAGGGTCCCCTTTTGACTATTGTCGAAAGTATTAGGAGGCCTAGGGTCCTTTATTGCCAAACTAGAAAAGTTATTCAAGCCCTAAACAAACCCTAGGGGCTATTTTGACACTTGTCGAATCTTATTTGGAGCCCTAGGGGACGTTTATGAAACTTTTGCTAAACCTAAATATAAACCGAATACTACAAGGACCTAATTTGACAATACATAAAACTTTAACAAGCCCTAGTTACACGTATAACTAGGGAGGGACTAATGTTGTAATTACTTGAAACTTTTACAAACCCTAGGGGTATTATAGTAATTAACCGCGGGTAATTATATAAATGGAGGGACTAAAATGTAATTTACATAAACTATAACAAACCCTAAATTACTATATATATACCCAATATTAAAAACGTAAAACTTAAATAAATACAACGCTCGTTATTTTTCCCAAACTTATAATTTAATAATTATACACACTACGGGAACGTTGAATTTAATTAAAATGTTATACATTTTTATAAACGTCATTTATATATGTTATATAAATTAAATATGGTTAACTTATAAAAATAAATATATTAATTATATTTATTTCTTTTCACTTTAAATATATATAAAACTTCCTTTTATAAATATTTAAATTACTTTATAAACGATACAAGTACGAGAAAATTAATTAAACAGATTAATTAATTAAACGATATTATTTATTTACACTTAATAATAAATACTTCTATTACTTGTACAACGATAAACTAAATTACAGATATCGTAATAAAATGCTTAAAATCAGTATAAGCATGCACAGACTTGTCCTGAAACTTTTATGCATTATGTTATGCATTTACTGAGACCTTATAATTATTTAGGTCACTGACTGTATCGTGAGCATCACATCAGATTATCTTGTGACTTATTGATGTACTACTAAGGTGAGTTCATGGCCCCACTTTGTATATTGACAAACTTTTAAAGCCTTTTATGGGGAAGAAAACATGCAACATATTATGATGGACATAAACTGAACTACGAAACTTTTGATTACATTTGCCTATTGTAGATGAACCCGCATGACCCCTGCATCTGAAACTGTTAAAATTGTTGAATTGCCTGAATGTATAAATAGATCTATTTGGGATTGACCATCCCCATCTGGGTGAGTAGCGCTCACTGTGCCTCGGCCAGGACAACAGATGTTTAACATGTCGGAACTTTATATTGGGTGCATTTTTATTAATGCGAAGGGCCTTCATTTGTTGTGGACTTAACGTGTCAAGTCTCAGTTTCGGGCAATATGGGAATGTAATTACTTTTAAGTGTTGATGCTATGTGCATTATTACTTCAGTGAACGTTTATTGTCCAAACTCATTTTTATTAAACCTGTGAATCCACCAACTTTATGTTGACTCTCTAAGCATGTTTTCTCAGGAAACTTAAGCAGGTATTGATGTACATGGAATCAAGCATCATGATAGGCTACATTTATAGAGCTCATCTGGGGTTTTATAAACTGGGAATGATTTCAACTGATGAATAATGTTTAAGACAATTTTAATAACATTTGCACTTTTATTCATGTAATAAATGTAATGATAATCTTTTATTTGTTGCTTACATACTATCTGTTGTTGATCCACGTCACCTGACACCCAAATATTATTTCCGCTGCATTTGACCAATTTGGAGGTTTCATAGAAATGGTATCAGAGCGATAGTTATAGAGAACCAGAACGAAAAATTAAAATAAATATAAAAATAAATTTTTTATATAAACTGGACTATAACTGCCTTAAAAATCTTTTAGGATTTTCGGGACTAGAATTGTTAAGCATATAGAGTGTAGAGCATACATTTTTATGTGGCTAACTGTGCATTGATTATTAACATCTGGTTGATTAATCTTATAAGTATTAACGTAACCTTTAAGATCGCCATGTTAAACGGCACTATTATATAGTTTAATCATTATTCCTAAAAACTTTTAACTTGAGTAAGATTATACTTACGTCAATTAAAACGATATTATTTTCAGATTTACTATGACATCACCGGCTGATACTCCTGCTGCTGTATCACCGACATCCGTCTTGCATGGATGGATATCTGCTAGCGAGTCAGATGACAGTCACACTTCTGGTGACACCGCTCTAGTTGCTGCTCTCATCTCTACTCGACCTGTTTCACCTATATCCCCCGCTGGGAAGGAGGTTCCGCCGACTGCTGCCTTACCACCTTTACCACCAGCTTCCTCACTCTTGGGCTACGCACCCGAGTCTCTGCCACCTCGTAAGAGGAGGTACGAGGCACTTGTCGACTCTACCTTTGAGGTTGGCGAGGGTTCTGGTGCGAGGCGCGTGGACCCTATTCAGGCCCAGGTTACTACACTGGTCGCACGCCAGGCACAGGACGTAGCAGAGATTCATACTCTGCTATCTGCTCGACATCTTGAATGCACTGATCTGTAGACGCGTCAGGACCTTTTGTGCTTGGCAGTTAGTGCTGAGGCGCACGCTGCTCGAGGAGTGTGGTCTATGACTTATCATTCTCTACAGTGGTTGCTGGAGGAGAATGAGTTCCTTCGTGAGCAGATCTACACCCTGCAGAGTCAGCAGACTGAGACTCATACCGCTCTCATGTCCATAGAGCAGACGCTTGCCATCCTCTTTGATCTCCAGGACGTCCGCCACCAGGGATTGATGATAGAGACTACTCATCTTCGAGGAGTTCAGCAGACCTTCATAGACCAGTTCTTGGAGTCACTTCGACTCTTTAAGGAGACCCGAGTCGCCATGACCTCGATGCAGGATGCCATACAGGCACCAGCTGTCTCATCGCCACCAGTAGCACCAGCCATCTCGGAGGAGTCTGTCAGACACAAGTAGACTAGATGTGCTAGATCTTTTGTACATCATGATAAGCTTTTGGGTTGCATCCCAGCTATCATGGTATAGGACCTCATGTATTTGTACTTTCTTTATTCAGTTGTATCATTGTACTATACTATTTAGATTAGGTATTCGTAGACGATGTACTCTAGATTATGTGTACCACCATCCCAGACAGGCGGGATGTGCTCTGTCTTGGATTGGTTATACAATTTGTATTGTATTTCTATTTGTAGAAACGACAGGTACTCATCATCTTTTGTTATATTCTGTACTGTATTATATTATGAACTTTTAAACAGGTTATTCAATTTGTTGTGAAGTCTATGCATGAATTTCTTTTCGTGTATTTATATAAAACTGTGCTAACGCCTTAAACTAATGATTTCATTTTTGTGGATAATTATAGACAAATGGTAATCACTAGAACGAACCTCAACCATGCCGACACTACCTAAAATGTCACTGCTGCCCAACTAAGGGAAATGATTGATCAAGGCATCACAACTGCGATGGCCGCCAGCAGAAACATGGACGATAGCCAAAACTCCAACAACCGCCGGAATAATCAGACCACTAGAGGTTGCTCTTATCCCGACGTTCTAAAGTGTAAGCCTTCGTACTACAAAGACAGAGAAGGTGTTGTGGAGCTGATGCAGTGGTTTGAAAGGTTGGAGACTGTGTTCCGCATCAGCGGTTGTGCAGACGAGAACAAAGTCAAGTTTGCCACCTGCACGTTGCTTGAGAGTGCTCTTACTTGGTGGAACTCTGTAGTTGCCACTCTTAGACACGATGCTACTTATGCTCTCAAATGGACTGATCTGAAAGAGAGGATGACAGGGAAGTACTGTCCAAGGGGCGAGATGAAGAAGCTTGAGATTGAGTTATGGGATCTCATATGCAAGAACAATGACATCATTGCATACAACCAAAGATTACAAGAGTTGAATCTAATGTGTACCAGGATGTTTGTTGAGGTGGATGAAAAGATTGAAAAATATGTTGGTGGACTCCCAGACGCCATTCATGATAGCGTACTCGCATCTCGACCCACTACTGTTGAGAATGCCATTGAGTTCGCTACAGGATTGATCAACAAGAGAGTTTGTACCATGTCTGAGAGGAACACTAAAAACAAGCGGAAAGCAGATGAGAATTTCTGTAGTCGGCACCAGCAACCTCTAAAAATGCCAAATGCTGGACAAGTTTACAGTGCTACCACTGCAGGAACTAGGTCATATGTGGGTGAAAAACCCTTGTTCTCAAGATGCAACTATCATCATATTGTTGATAGCCCATGTCAGTCCTTCCACAAGTGTGGACAAGTTGGTCATTTTGCCAAAGCATGTCGAGTTAATGCTGTCACTCAGGTCCGACCCAACCAGAACACCGGGAACTACAACAACAGGGGAGGATACAATGCTTGTGGGAACGGGAACGGACAGCAGGGAAACCGCTATACTTCCAGAAGAAATGGCAATGGACCTAAGAAGGGAGTTGTGTGCTATGAGTGTGGAGCACCGGGACATGTGAGACCAGGTTGTCCCAAGTTGGCCAACCAGAACAAGAACAGTGGAAGAGCTTCGTCAAGAGTGTACGTGGTCGGCAATGCAAAATCCAACCCTGATTCTAATGTCATTACTGGTACGTTCCTACTAAACAATCGTTATGCATATGTTTTATTTGATACCGGAGCAGACCGAAGTTTTATATCCACTGAATTTAGCAAAGTACTAGAAGTCATCCCTATAGTTTTAGATCACCGTTACTCTGTAGAATTAGCTGACGGTAAGACTGTAGATGCTGACACTATCATTAGAGGTTGTGCCTTAAATATTTCTAAACATCCATTCAACATCGACCTTATTCCCATAAATCTTGGTAGTTTTGATGTTATTATTGGTATGGACTGGTTAGCAAGATATCGCGCAGTCATTGTTTGTGATGAAAAACTAGTCCGTATTCCGTGGGGAAACGAAACTTTAATCATTTGAGGAGACGGTAACACCGACTTTACTGACACTAGACTTAGTGTAATCGCTTGTACTAAAGGCCAGAAATATTTGTTGAGATGATGTCCTATCTTCTTGGCCCATATTTCTCAAACAGATGAGGAGGACAAACCCGAGAAGAAGCAAATCAAGGACGTACCTATCATCCGAGATTTTCCCGAAGTCTTTCCTGATGAGTTGCCAGGCTTACCACTGACCCGACAAGTGGAATTTCAAATCGATTTGATTCCCGGAGTTGCACTTGTAGCTAAAGCTCCATACCGGTTGGCACCATTAGAAATGAAAGAGCTAGCTGAACAACTTCAGGAACTATCTGACAAAGGATTTATCCAACCTGGTTCCTCGCCATGGGGAGCTCCTGTGTTATTTGTCAAAAAGAAAGATGGTTCTTTCCAAATGTGCATCGACTACAGAGAACTGAATAAGTTAACTATGAAGAACCGATATCCGCTTCCTCGTATTGACGACCTATATGACCAACTACAAGGGTCAAGTGTGTATTTCAAGATTGACTTGAGATCTGGATACCATCAATTAAGGGTCAGGGAGGAAGATATTCCAAAAATAGATTTCAGAACCCGTTACGGTCATTACGAATTCCAGGTTATGCCATTTGGGTTGACCAATGCACCAGTTATATCCATGGATCTTATGAATCGTGTGTGAAGACCCTACCTGATAAATTCATGGTAGTTTTCATTGACGATATACTCATTTATTCCAAGAATTAACAAGAACACGGGGAACACCTTGCACACGTACTAAAGGTACTCAAGGAGGAACAACTCTATGCTAAATTCTCCAAATGTGAATTCTGGATTCCCATAGTGCAATTCCTCGGTCATGTCATCGATTCTGGCGGTATTCACGTAGATCCAGCAAAGGTCGGATCTATCAAAGATTGGGTATCACCTAAGTCTCCGACAGAGATCCGCCAATTTCTAGGCCTTGTCGGGTATTACCGTAGATTTATCGAAGATTTCTCCAAAATAGCCAAGCCAATGACCAAACTCACGCAGAAAGGAATAAAGTTCGATTGCGGAGAGAAGGAAGAATCAGCTTTTCAGTTGATCAAGCAGAAGTTATGTAGTGCACCTATATTAGCCTTGCCTGAATGCAACGATGATTTCGTTGTATACTGTGATGCCTTACACAAGGGTTTAGGTGCAGTACTGATGCATAGAATGAAAGTGATCGCCTATGATTCAAGACAACTGAAGAAGCATGATAAGAACTACACCACTCACGATCTAGAACTTGGATCCGTAGTATTTGCTCTCAAAATCTGGAGACATTACCTATACGGAACGAAGTGCACGGTGCATACTGACCACAAAAGTTTGCAACACATATTGGATCAGAAGGAGCTGAACATGAGACAACACCGTTGGATTGAGTTGTTGAGTGACTACGAATGCAGATCATATATCACCCCGGTAAAGCAAACGTGGTTGCTGATGCTCTAAGTCGTAAGGAAACGGACCCTCCTATGAGAGTTCGGGCATTAGTTATGACAACCAGTTTGGATCTACCCAAACAGATTTTGGAAGCTCAAACTCAAGCTCAATTACCTGAAAACCTTATGAAGTAAGACGTCGGGGGAATGCTCAGAACCGACCTTACTAAGGAGAAGCTAGAGCCAAGAGCATATGGAACCCTATGCCTTCACGGAAGAAGTTGGTTACCTTGCTATGGAGATTTGAGGAACGTGATCATGCATGAATCTCATAAGTCTAAATATTCTACACATCCCGGATCTAAAAAGATGTATCAGGATATGAAGAAATTATATTAGTGACCAAATATGAAAGCTGACATCGCCACCTATGTGCAGAAGTGTTTGACATGTTCACGTGTCAAAACTGAACACCAGAGACCATCGGGTTTACTTATAAAACCCGAGATACCGAAATGGAAGTGGGACAACATCACCATGGACTTTGTCACCAAACTCCCAAAGTCATCTCACGGTTACGATACTATCTGGGTAATCGTCGACCGACTCACCAAGTCCGTTCATTTCCTGCCAATTCGGGAGAATGATCCCTTAGCAAAACTCGCAAAGATGTACCTGAAGGAGATAGTGACCAAACATGGGATACCAGTCTCAATAATCTGTGATCGAGACGGTAGGTTCACATCAAACTTTTGGAAGGCTTTCCAACGAGCCTTAGGTACCAATTTAGACATGAGCACCGCTTATCATCCGCAGACTGACGGTCAAAGTGAACGAACCATCCAGACTCTAGAAGACATGCTACGAGCATGTGTGATTGATTTTAGAAATGGATGGGTTGACCACATTCCTTTAGTGGAATTCTCCTACAACAACAGTTATCATGCCAGTATTAAGGCTGCCCCTTTTGAAACACTATATGGTCGAAAGTGCCGTTCACCTGTGTGCTGGGCAGAAGTAGGTGAATTTCAGCTCACTAGACCAGAACTAATCCAGGAGACTATAGACAAGATCATGCTCATAAAGCAAATAATTCAAGCTGCTCGCGATCGACAAAAGAGATACGCAGACCAAAAATGCAAACCTATGCAATTTGAAGTAGGAGACCGTGTCATGCTCAAGGTATCACCTTGGAAGGGTGTTGTATGCTTTGGTAAACGTAGGAAACTGAATCCACATTATGTCGGCCCTTTCAAAGTAATAGCCAGGATCGGGGAGGTGGCTTATCATTTAGAGTTGCCCTAGCAACTGAGTCGAGTACACTCTACTTTTCACGTATCTAACCTGAAGAAGTGTTATGCTGAAGAACCATTGGCTATGCCATTGGAAGGAGTTCAGTTTGACGACAAACTCCAGTTCATAGAAGAACCAGTAGAAATCATGGAGAGGACGGTTAAGAAATTGAAACGCAGTCGCATCTCGTTGATCAAAGTACGTTGGAACTCGAGGAGAGGTCCTGAGTTCACTTGGGAACGAGAAGACTCGTTCAAAACCAAGTACCCACATTTGTTCACCTGACTGGTGACTTCATCTTAAGCTTTGAGGACAAAGCTAAAATAAAGGGATTGTGCTGTAAAACCTCTGATTTTACCTTATTGACTTTGTCAACTGTTGAACTTACTATTTTTGGAATCTCTACAATTCCACTTTTATATGACTTATTAATAATCATATACATTTGTCACACTATTATTTCATATTTATTTGTACATTTATATGAACTTTTAGTCTTTATTAACTACGTTGGCAATTGACTGGCCACATGATTAAACAAGGACTCATCACCTCAGTACACAATTTTGATACACTGTAACATTATTTACTTAATTTATTAAGTACTTGGATTTATATTTATATGTATATATTTACATATACTTCATACTATGAACAAACGCCTATCACTTTAAAACAATGTATATTATTTCACATTGTCATTTATTTACTTTATTCAAGTAAAATAATTATAATGATATACTCATTATATACTTTCACCAAGTTATCTAATGGTTTAACCAAAACACCTAGAAACTTAACAAATACATACACTATAATACATGGACTATTATTAACTCCCAACACTTGATACAAATTAACACATTTCTCCAAAAATGTATGTGTATGTCGTGTATGTGCATGCATACACTACCCTTAATCATTTAAACTTACAAGTTACTATCATTAAGTATACTATACCTTACTATGTCTTACACATCTCATACACACACCTTACTTTTCCTACACTTCACCATACCCGTTTCACTATTGAGTGTCATGACTTGTCCCCCATTGACTTACAAAAACATACGGCTAAACCACCAAAATGGGAGGGAAGACATGTTGCTATTTTGAGCATGTGTCATATCTTGCAGAATATCTTACATGATCTTTTCCAAGATACATAGTACTCTTGCAAGATGCATCAAATCTACTCTTGATTCTTCCTTATATATGAATATCCAAGGATCATAAACACACACAACATAAAACATTTTGAATCTCACTTCACTCTCTCTCAAAACTCACGGCTAAAATACTTTTCATCACCAAAATCCTTCAACATACATTAACTACTTCATTTACTAGCCTCAATCTATGTCTCTTTCATCCTAAATACTAATCATTGCCACTATTACAACAAGTTTGATCTTTAAGACAACAAGGAAACCCTAGGAGCACAAGTGAAGGTCACGGCTAGTATTTGATTCCAAGTATCCACCATTGTTGAAACCAAGCTCAAGTTACTACTCATTCACTATCCACTCCTAGAACTAACTAAACAAGTAAATATCTTGAAACCTATCTATTCTATATATTTCATTTCATACACTTGAACATATATATACATATCACTAGTAAAACTTAACCTAAGAACAAATCTAAGCAAACCTAAACTATATTAGGTCGCGGCTTAAAAGGGTTTATCACTTTATGTGATGTAGAAATCTTGCTAACTAGGGTGAACACAATCTCATGAACATCCTTAACTAAAAAAACCATGAAAACCTAAGCATGTATAAAACTAGACGTGGGGTTATCCTCATGGTTTAGTGTGATGGTTAACTTTGTAATATTTAGATAAGCCTAGAATCATTAGATCTAAGTTACTAACTAAAAAAGTAACTAGTTGCCTTAATAGATTATTAAGCTCACTATTTAAGCCTTATAGAAATTAAGTCCATTAAGCCCACTAGAATAGTCATACTCAAAATAAACTTTATTTTTATTAAATAATGTTATTATAAAACTTTTGGTGTTAAAATTATGATTTTATGATGTTTCGGATTAAAATGGTGATTCTATAAAGTTTCGGATTAAAATTGTAAATATAAAGTTTTCGGATTGATTTTGTAAATGTAATAAGTTTAGGGACTTAAATGGACATATTTAGAACCTCATTTTAACAAAAGATAAAACATAAGGACCTATATTGTATATTGTCGAGAGTTAATGGTGGTTGTTAAAACCATTTGAGACTTAAAACATAGCAGGAGGACTCACTTGTAATTATTGATAAGTTAGGATTAGTTGTGTAACTTGGTTAGAAACCTAGGGTACCCTTTTGACTATTGTCTAAAGTATTAGGAGCCCTAGGGTCTTTTATTGCCAAACTAGAAAAGTTATTCAAGCCCTAAACAAACCTCAGGGGCTATTTTGACACTTACCGAATCTTATTTGGAGGCCTAGGGGCGTTTATGAAACTTTTGCTAAACCTAAATATAAACCGAATACTACAAGGACCTAATTTGACAATACATGAAACTTTAACAAGCCCTAGTTACACGTGTAACTAGGGAGGGACTAATGTTGTAATTACTTGAAACTTTTACAAACCCTAGGGGTATTATAGTAATTAACCGCGGGTAATTATATAAATCGAGGGACTAAAATGTAATTTACATAAACTATAACAAACCCTAAACTACTATAAATATATACCCAATATTAAAAACGTAAAACTTAAATAAATACAATGCTCGTTATTTTTCCCCAAACTTATAACTTAATAATTATACACACTACGGGAACGTTGAATTAAATTAAAATGTTATACATTTTTATAAACGTCATTTATATATGTTATATAAATTATATATGTTAACTTATAAAAATAAATATATTAATTATATTTATTTCTTTTCACTTTAAATATATATAAAACTTCCTTTTATAAATATTTAAATTACTTTATAAACGATACAAGTACGAGAAAATTAATTAAACAGATTAATTAATTATACGATATTATTTATTTACACTTAAAATTAAATACTTCTATTACTTGTACAACGATAAACTAAATTACAGATATCGTAATAAAATGCTAAAACCAGTATAAGCATGCACAGACTTGTTCTGAAACTTTTATGCATTATGTTATGCATTTACTGAGACCTTATAAATATTTAGGTCATTGACTGTATCGTGAGCATCACATCAGATTATCTTGTGACTTATTGTTGTACTACTGAGGTGAGTTTATGGCCCCAATTTGTATATTGACAAACTTTGAATGCCTTTTATGGGGAAAAAAACCTGTAACATATTTTATTTGATGGACATAAATTGAACTACGAAACCTTTGATTACATTTGCCTATTGTAGATGAACCCGCATGACCCTTGCATCTGAAATTGTTAAAATTGTTGAATTGCCTGAATGTATAAATAGATATATTTGGGATTGACCATCCCCATCTGGGTGAGTAGCGCTCACTGTGCCTCGGCCAGGACAACAGATGTTTAACATGTCGGAACTTTATATTGGGTGCATTTTTATTAATGCGAAGGGTCCTCATTTGTTGTGGACTTTATGTGTCAAGTCTCAGTTTCGGGCAATATGGGAATGTAATTACTTTTAAGTGTTGATGCTATGTGCATTATTACTTCAGTGAACGTTTATTGTCCAAACTCAACTTTATTAAACCTGTGAATTCACCAACTTTATGTTGACTCTCTAAGCATGTTTTCTTAGGAAACTGAAGCAGGTATTGACGTGCATGGAATATAGGATGCATTTATAGATCTCATTTGGGGTTTTATAAACTAGAAATGATTTCAACTGTTGAATAATGTTTAAGACAATTTTAATAACATTTGCACTTTTATTCATGTAATAAATGTAATGATAATCTTTTATTTGTTGCTCTACGTACTATCTGCTGTTGATCCACATTACGTGACACCCAAATATTATTTTCGCTGCATTTGACCATTTTGGGGGTATCACAACCTTATTGTTGTAATCTCGGGATGATATATATATTATGTTTAATAGAACTGGAAAATACATTAGAAATTTTTGCTTTTTATACATTACTTGGTAAGATGAACTATGAAATTGAGTATAATGCAGTTCGTTTTTTCTCAGTTCTTACTAATAGAAAGTCCAACCAATATCGGGTTTTTAATTGTTCTTGGTTGTTAAGCTTGCTTGGTTAATCTATTTGCTAATTCAATCAAATGCTTGCAAAACGGAAAAATATTACCTACATATATGTAAAACAAATTGCAAATACCACGTTTTTATTCAAGTAGAAATTCAAAATGCAAAATTTGAAACTAAAGGGACTGAAATTGTAAATTTTATGAAAAATAAATGCTAGAAATGTAAACTCTAACAATTATAGGGACTAAAAGTGCAAAACAGTAAACTATAAGGATCAAAAATGCAACAACTATAACAAACTTGCCAAAAATGCAACAAACTAACAAAATGCTAACTGAATTTTAACAACTTCCAAACTCCAGGGACTAAACTAATGCAAACCCTAAAAACATGGAAGATTAGCCAAATTTTAACACTGACAGAACTAAAAGGACCAAAGTGCAATAAATAAAACTATTTAAGCAAAAACGGGACAAAGAAGAAAATAAGCTCGTTTGAGCTTATTACTCAACCAAACTTGATGAAACAACTTGCAAAACTCTTAAAATCTCAATTAGGCTACGTGTGTTCAAGGAAATTTGCTAAAAATCAGAAATAAGCAAATGAGTGCTTATCAATAAGCACAAGATAAGCTCTAGCCAAATCTAATCAGTCACAACTTGATTTTATGATTAAAACTGATTAAGCAACTGATTTTAAGAATGGGAAATCAAACCAAAACGTTTTTCATCCAGAGATAAGCTCTAAAACTGAATTAAGCTAAAATTGAGCTTATGTTGACCAAGCGTTGACCAGCTTTTTTTTTAAAAAGCTAAAAATCTCAAAAATCATGTAACTCAACTACCTAAATGGATTTGTGAAGAAAAATTGCTAAGTTTATGAAGAGGAAAATGAGATACAGATTTTCAGTTGACAAGTTACAGAAACTTGAGTTAAGTCTACTTATCTGATTTTTGCTTATTCCTAAGTGCTTATTGAAAACTGTATAAAATCCTCTTGGAATCTAAAACTCTATGATATAAGCTACAAATAGAAACAAATTTGATCCAAATTCATCCAGTTTTGAGTGAGTTCTAGCAAATTGAAATTGGTAAGTTCCTGAATGACTCAAATGCATAAGGCTGACCCAAACTTTTTAGGTGCCATTTGCCTGTTTGACCTTGTTATTGACTTGTAAAAGACTTAAAACAACTTGTTATCACTTAAGGACTGTAAATGAACTCTAAAAATCCAAATCTCAATGCTTGAAAACTATTTTTAAGCTATACCCAAACACTCCTTTACTGATGTTTAAAATTTTTACAAAGACTTATTAGGATCTAATCAACTCTGAATCAAAAGTTATAACAAAATAGACTTGGTGATTACAATGAAAGACTTTAAAACTAAAAGCAATCAGTTATCAAAGCTAGGACTCCAATTAAGCTACAAGGCTAAAAAGTACTTAACAAATGCAGTAAACTACAAATTATTCAAATCAGAACACAAGTAAGCAGTAATCAAGCTACAAACACACAAAGTTCAATCAAACAGCAACTACTAACAACTTTATCATGCAGCCATCAGATTATACTAGGAAAAGAAAGCATGCAGTTTACTTATTGAGAGGAACAAAAATGAGAACTATTAGAACCTATTGTAGTTATCCTTTGAGAAGAAGAGGAGCGCTGAGCTCTCTTACCCTAGTGATAACCACCACCTTATCACTAGGAATCAATCAATCAACAAATTCTGCTAACAAATCAACTAGAAACCATCAAACTGCTTGAACATCTTCAAGAACTATGGAAATGACTGAATTCTGATCAAACAGCAATCTAACTCCTTCAATGTTGGTTATGATCCATCAATGATCATAACTAACACTTAACAGCAACAACAGTATCCAAATGCAGCAAGAATAGAACTGGAATGATAAGAACAGTTTTGGCGGGAAAGCATGAATTCAAAATTCATTAATGGAAAAACGGTTACAAGGTTTGTTACAAGCTAGTAACTAACTAACTAACTCAAGAGTTTGTCAGACTCTTGAGTAGCTAGGGGAAAATTGAGGGAAAAAGGAAAGGAAAATGAAGAACTATGTGTTTTTACAAATTTAAGCTACAAATGAAAATGAAGTCTAATCCAGCTATTTATAGACATGAAGGAAGAGTTTGTTGGGGTTGGTGACGTGTCAGAACCAATCTCTGAGCTCCACGTGGCTTCTTCTTGCTAATTGTATAATTTGGCTCAAGAACATATTTGGGGGTTTTTGATCCAATTACTTTCAGCTTAATTGATTATGAGGTATGAATTCGTCTCTCAAAATGGAGCAATTTTCATTTTTAACACTTTGCTTGAAATGCATTGTAGCTCAAAATAGGTTCTGGGTTCGTTCTTGTTTGAAAGTGACACGTGGCTTCCTCTGGTTGGCTCTCATCTGGTCACACGGATTAACATCCAAAAGTGGATAAAATGATTATGGAGTGGCGCATTTCTATTGGTTGAATAGGAGAAAGTGCGCTTTACTGTATAGATATGGTATTAAATGTGAGACGGCGCTAGTGGGCTTATGTGGCAGCTTATTTGGTGATCCTTGTGTCTCATTTCCTTGATTCTCATTGGTCCATTAACACTTCACACGGATTAAGCCCAAATTTGGTGTAAACTTGTCACTTTCAGCCCCTATACTTTGGCAGATTTATGATTTGATCTCTAGTCTTCAATTCTTTGGCAAAACTAGTCCTTTGAACTTCATTCTTAATCATTTGAGCCCTTGACTGAGTTGACTTGATAGTTGACCAAGTTTGACTTATGATCTTGACTTTCACAATATTTGCACTATTAGTCCTTCAACTTTGATAACTTGTCAAGATAGGTCCTTGTACTTCAAAGTCTTGTCACTTTTGATCCTTCTTTGTCTTTTTCATCCATTTGAGCTTGATTTTTCCTTGTTTGCTTGAAAATGTATCTTTTTACCTACACAAGTGCACACAAACACAAACATACCACATAACACTGTTTTTGCCAAATAAATTGGTATTTTGCTTCATGTTTTAGGGTTATTTGTTGATAAAAGGATATGAGTTTAAACTCATATCAAATTCCTCTACACTTGAACATTGTCATGTCCTCATGCAATATTATATTTTAAGGCTCAAAATTTTACATTTCCCTCATAATTAATCCACCTTGACCATATGAGATGCATCTATGCTACTCTAAACTAAATGATGCATGATTTTGACTTTTAATAATGCAATGAATCAAAATACAATTCTATCTATATCTTTTTGATTTTTCTTGAAATGGTTTTGATGGAAATAACTCATAAAGAATTCAATGACTTAGATTAGGGCTTGGGTACCATGGACATTTATCACCCTCAAGTTTCACTTTCCCCATACCAAGCTTAAAAATGGGATCATTGTATTCACAAGTAAAAAGTGCATCAACTTATTCATGACAATTAAATGTGGAACCGGTTATTATTTGAGCAAATTGCTTGTGAGCAAATTTGTCATTATTCAAGCGTGAAGTATAAGAAATGTAAAATCCGAAAATAAGGAAGCACGGTTTTAATCCTAAGTAATCCTCTCATCCATTACTTGAAAAACCGCTCACAATTAATATAAGTCCGTTTCAAGAGTAATAAGTCATTCGCCTTATGTGTAAAATCCTCATGTCATGCTTTCATAAGTAGCTACACACTCGCTAAGGAAAGAAAAATAAAACTCACGCAATAATTTACATCCGCCATCTTTTTGAGACTTTGGATCTTCAACCCCGCAACCCGTCAAGGTAATATTGGATTGGAGCAATCTATTGAATCCCCGCAACCCGTCAAGGTAATATTGGAACTCAATAGTCACTATAATTAACACCACACTGCCCCTCTTGGGAGTCTTGCATTATTTTTTTTATTTTTTTTTATTTTTTTTTTCTAGCCACTCATTTTTTTTTTCATAAGCCGCTCTTATTTTTCTTTATTCCTCACAAAGAAATTTGCAAAGAAGAAAAGGAAAAACACCCGCTAAATATGGAGCATGACATAAGTCTAGTACACATAAAACGTGCTAACTTAGAATCTTAAGACGTACTCATACCAACCATGAATGATTAGCCAAAAATGCATAAGAGATTACAAACCAATTAAAACCGTACTTGATTATTTATTAACAATTATATACATGCGAAGAAAATAGAGGTAAAGAAGAGAAGGGTTTAGCCACAAGTAATAGCCATGAAGTCTATCTAGCCCTTTTACACTTGCTTCAACTCTACCATTTCCCATTCTCCACAAATTTAAAATCTCAAATAATGAAATTGGTGGATGCTTAGCCTAATAGACCAATGAAGGACTACATGGTTAAGGATACTAGCTAGAGAATGCTAAGATAAGCAAACTCGGGTTGAGTCAAAATATCCATGGCGGGCCTAATATGTCAAAGAAATCTAAACTTGTTAAAACCATGTTTTATTATATTTTTCTTTTTATATATTTTTGAATAAAAGAAGAAATATATATACAATGCAAATGTGTTATGCAAAATGAAAAATGATTGATGCAAAAATTATGAATGCATACTTTTGTTGGCCAAAGTAGATCAAAAATTTGAAAAATGTTGAAAATACAATTTTTCCATGTTATCATGCAAGACAATGACAAGTTCTAGGTAAGGTCACTTCAATAGAAGACCCCCCTACACTTAAGCTAAACATTGTCCTCAATGTTTAAGAGCATGGAAGTATAAAAACTTCCCCTACACTTATGACAATGAATAGACTTAGCTTAACCCAAGTTAAGGAAAGGACAACTATTAGTGAAATCATGTTTAAGCACAAGGTGTCAATGAAAATTCACTAAAGTAACGAAGTGAACCGGATACAAGGGCCTCCTCCATAAGCTCCAAAGCATGAGATGAGTGAGCAACCCTACAAACAATCATGAAGACAAAAGAAGGTCTCCCCTACACTTATCTCCAAGTCTATGCTTTTATTTCTAACCTACAACACTCTAAACCTAGTTATACGATGCTTGAGTTAATGAGTCTCTAGCTCGACTCGTCCCTCAATGAATTAATTCATGGGGAAAATGGGGACCTCTTGGACCATTTCAACGGAAATGTCCTCCCCAAAGTAGTGTTTAACACGGTGACCATTCACTTTAAAATTTGGACCATCGGGTTGGGACAACTCAAGAGTTCCATATGGAAACACTTGAGCAATAGTGAATGGACCGGACCATCTCGACTTAAGCTTGCCCGCAAAAAGCTTCAATCTTGAGTTAAAGAGGAGAACCGGCTCTCCAATTTTGAACTCACGATTTTTGATCTTAGCATCATGCAATTTCTTAGTCTTTTCCTTGTAAAGCAAAGAATTCTCATAGGCATTGGCTCTCAACTCATCCATCTCATTGATTTGATCTTTCCTATGTGAACCGACTTGGTTTAAATCAAAGTTAGCCCATTTGAGAGCCCAAGATGCCTTATGTTCTAACTCAAATGGGAGGTGGCACGCTTTTCCATAGACAAGCCTATAAGGAGTACAACCAATTGGTGTTTTAAAAGCCGTCCTAAACGCCCACAAAGCATCATCAAGCTTATCCGACCAAGAAGCTCGATGTTCTCCCACCGTTCTCTCTAAAATCCTCTTTAAACCACGATTTGTGACCTCGGTTTGACCATTTGTTTGAGGGTGATACGCGGTAGAAAGTCTATGATTCACTCCATATTTCTTCATAACTCTCGTGAATTGATCATTACAAAAGTGCGTACCACGATCACTTATGATGGCCCGAGGTACACCAAATCTAGCAAACAATTGTTTC
Organism: Glebionis coronaria; assembly: GCA_025667525.1. Taxonomy (NCBI): domain Eukaryota; kingdom Viridiplantae; phylum Streptophyta; class Magnoliopsida; order Asterales; family Asteraceae; genus Glebionis; species Glebionis coronaria. The sequence goes on along the minus strand of CM046881.1, from coordinate 424,274,512 downwards.
AAGAACTTTACAACCACTCTAGCATCGTTAGTAGGTAAAGCTTTAGCCTCCACCCACTTGGACACATAATCCACCGCCACAAGTATATACTTGTTTCCCTTAGAGGATGGAAAAGGTCCCATGAAATCTATCCCCCATACGTCAAATATCTCACACTCTTGGATAAAATTTTGTGGCATCTCATCACGTTGTGTAATTTTTCCTTGTCTTTGACAAACATCACAAAATTTAACCATCTCTTGGGCATCCTTGTAAATGGAAGGCCAATAATAACCCGAATCAAAGACTTTCTTGGCGGTGTAGTTAGGCCCAAAATGTCCACCCGTAGGTCCTTTATGACATGCCTCTAAGATCTTAAATGCCTCGGGCCCATCTACACACCGTCTAATGATTTGGTCCGCACATTGCCTAAAAAGATATGGATCATCCCAAAAGTAATACTTAACTTCCTTAAGAAACTTTTTCTTTTGTTGGTAAGTAAGACCCTCAATAAGCACATTGCCCACAAGATAGTTTGCTATATCCGCAAACCAAGGTGTGGCATCCTCTTGGGAAGAGATAGACATGAGCTCCTCTAGTGGAAAGGATTCATTGATTTCTTGATGTGGGAAATCTCCTTGAAAAGGATGCTCAAGTCTACTCAAATGATCCGCCGCTAAATTCTCGGCCCCTTTCTTATCACGAATCTCTATCTTAAACTCTTGAAGCAACAAAACCCATCTCAAAAGCCTAGGCTTAGCATCTTGTTTTGTTATAAGATACTTGAGAGCGGAATGATCCGTATACACTATGGTTTTGGAAAGTACAAGATATGGTCGAAACTTCTCAAAAGCATATACTATAGCAAGCAACTCTTTTTCCGTGGTAGTGTAATGAAGTTGTGCACCAGTCATGGTTTTACTCGCATAGTGTATAGGTTGAAAATGCTTATTAACTCTTTGTCCTAAGACGGCCCCCACCGCATAATCACTAGCATCACACATAAGCTCAAAAGGTAATTCCCAATTTGGAGAAACCAAAACGGGAGCCTTAGTTAATTTTTTCTTAAGGGTCTCAAAAGAGTCTAAACAAGCTTGGTCAAAAATGAAAGGAGCCTCTTTCTCCAAGAGATGAGTCATCGGTCTAGCTATCTTAGAAAAATCTTGTATAAAGCGCCTATAAAATCCCGCATGACCTAAGAAACTCCTCACACCTTTAACCGAGGTGGGTGAGGGAAGCTTAGCAATCACATCAATTTTAGCTCGATCAACTTCTAAACCCTTATTGGATATCTTGTGTCCTAAAACAATCCCCTCTTTCACCATAAAGTGACATTTCTCCCAATTAAGCACCAAACGTGTTTCCTCACAACGCTTAAGCATTCTCTCAAGATTGGTGAGACATGAGCTAAAGGAGTTTCCAAATACGGAAAAGTCATCCATAAAAACCTCCATGGTTTGCTCTATCATGTCATGGAAAATCGCCATCATGCACCTTTGAAACGTCCCCGGTGCATTACATAGGCAAAAAGGCATCCTCTTGTAAGCAAATGTACCGTAGGGACAAGTGAATGTGGTCTTTTCTTGATCCTTAGGGTCAATGGGTATTTGAAAATAACCCGAAAAGCCATCAAGAAAACAATAGTACTCATTTCCCGCTAAGTGTTCAAGCATTTGATCCATAAAGGGAAGCGGGAAATGGTCTTTCCTAGTTGCCTCATTGAGTTTTCTATAATCAATGCAAACTCTCCAACCGGTCACAAGTCTCGTGGGAATAAGCTCATTGTTCTCATTAGGCACCACGGTGATTCCACCCTTCTTTGGAACACAATGAACCGGGCTAACCCATGGAGAGTCGGAAATGGGGTAAATCATACCCGCATCTAAGAGTTTAATCACTTCCTTCTTAATAACCTCATGGATTTTTGGGTTAACTCTCCTTTGGTTTTGAATGGCGGGTTTATAGTCATCCTCCATAAGGATTTTGTGAGTACAAAAATGTGGATCAATTCCCCTTATGTCGGATATTTTCCATGCTAAAGCTTTCTTATGTTTCTTAAGAACTTCAATAAGTTTCTCTTTCTCATCCTCTTTCAACTCTTTAGCAATAATCACCGGTAATTGGTCTTTTCCTTCTAAGAAAGCATATTCTAAGTGGGATGGAAGTTCCTTAAGTTCAATGGGAGGTGGACTCTCTATGGAAGGTTTAACTATGGAAGGTTCCTCAATGGTAATCTCTTGTGGAATAGGAGAAGGAATAGGGTCCTCATTGAGCAACTTTTGGATTGTAAGAATATCTTCTTCCCAATTAATGGGAGAATCATCATCACCAAGAAAGTTAGACTCAAATTCCTCCAAGAGGAAATCACTCTCTCCAAAAGGTGTTAAAGAGGGAGCAATTGAGGCCACGGTTTCAACATGGGGAATCTCATCACTAGCACTCTTACAAGCATCATGAAAGTGTTCATTACACACTTCATCTAGCACATCCACAATGTTAATAGTCTCACAAGGTCTAGACTCCTTAACCTCTTTTCTATCACAAACTTTCCCTAACTTAAACACCACTCTCTCATCTTCTACTCTCATAATTAATTCTCCTTCCGCCACATCTATCAAGGTACGACCCGTTCTCAAAAACGGTCTACCAACAATCAAAGGCACTCTAGGATCCATGTCATAATCGACCACTACAAAATCGGCCAGAAAGGTAAACTTATCCACACCTACAAACACATCTTCCGCTATACCTACGGGGTGAGCTATGGTTCGGTTGGCTAGTTCAAGAGTCATCCTAGTGGGAGTGAGCTCGGGAAGAGATAGTTGTTTCCAAACCGATAAAGGCATGAGATTTATGCTCGCCCCTAAATCCGCCAAAGCCATGCAATTTTCAACACCGGGAAAATTACAAGGTATCAAGAAGCGCCCAGGATCTCCAAGTTTTGTTGGTAAGGTTTTAAGTAACACCGCGGAACAATTTTCATTAAGTGATGTGTTGGGCAAATCAACCAATTTTTCTTTGTTTGAGAGCAAATCCTTGAACATCTTAGCAAACTTTGGCATATAAGCAAGAGCTTCCGCAAAGGATATGTTGATATTGAGTTGCTTGAACATCCTTAAGAAATTGGAGACTTGGATGTCATCTTTGTTCTTTAACTTGTCCTTTTTCAACCTTGAAGGGTATGGAAGAGTAGGTTTTGGTGTAGGTGGAATAGGTGTTGTGGTGGAAGATTTGTCTTTGTTAGCTTCTTTATTGGGAAGTGTGGAAGGTAAAGGAGAAGTATGAGGTGGTTGAGAAGGTGTGTTTGAGTGAATAGGAGCATTTTGAGGAGGTGGAGTAGAAGTAGAAGACTTGTCACAAGTAGGAGCACAAGTGGGTTGAACAAGAGTAGGTTTAGGAGGTGAAGGATCCTTTGTTGTTGTTCCACTCCTTGTTGTAATAGCATTGACATTGGCCCTAGGGTTTGTTTGTGTGTTAGAAGGTAAAGCCCCTTGTGGTCTTTGAGTTACCGCCACTAAAACCCTATTGATTTGGTCACTCATTCTTTTCTCCATTTCACGCATTTTCTTGTCAACATACTCTTGAGTCTCTTGCATCCCATATCCTTGATTTGGAACTTGAGGGTAAGCTTGATTTGGTATTGGAGCATATGCTTGATTGGGAATAAATGGAAGTGGTTGATTAAATCCTTGTTGTGGTGGATAAAAGGTATTTGTTTGAGGTTGAAATTGATTGGGTGCCTTGTAGTTATTTCCTTGGTATGGTGGTCTTTGCCCTTGATTCCTTGGTAAAATTTGAGGAGTATTTTGTGGAATTTGGGTGGGTGGTTGGGGTGGGAAGCCGGGTGGAGAAAGGTAGTTTTGGGATTTGTAAGAAAGATTATTTGGATTGATGTTAGGCTTGAAGTGTTCACGGTGTTCCTCTTGGTAAGCATAGCATTCCCCTTGATACCCTTGCACTTTATCACATTGTTCATAAGAATGGGGACCTCCACAAGTAACACAAGAAATGGCAATGGCATTCACATTATTTGAAGAATTGTTCAATGAAACGGTCTTAAAAGCTTGAACTATCTCATGAGTCATTTCTTGTTGTCCTTGTTTGACTTGTTAAAGGATCTCTTTAAGAAGTTGGGTGTCACAAGGAGTTTGAGAAGTGTTTTGGATAACATGAACCCTTTCTTCAAATTGATTGTTTGTTTGAACCGTTGCCTTAGTCTCAATAATGTCCAAAGCCTCTTGATAAGTCTTAAGAAGAATACTCCCTCCCGCGGAAGCATTGAGTGAATCTTGGTGGTGAGCTTTAAGGCCATCATAAAAGAGACTTATTTGGTGAACTTGATCCAATCCATGATTAGGGCATCGCCTCAACAACTCACTATACTCTTCCCAAGCATCACTAAAGGATTGACTAGGTTTTTGTTGAAAGCCCATAATTAAAGTCCTCAAAGCCATAGTCTTTTGTGGAGGAAAGAACTTGTTCAAAAACTTAGTGGTAAAACCATCCCATGTGGTGATACTCTCGGGTGGTTGGGTGTCTAACCAATGCTTAGCACTCCCCTCTAAGGAAAATGACACTAACATCAACCTAATGACCTCATGTGGAACCCCATTATGCTTAATGGTATTGCAAAGTGAAAGGAATCTCTTAAGGTGAGCATGAGGATCCTCATTGTGTTTACCAAGGAAAGGTGATAAAGCAACCATATTGATCATAGATGTATGTAGCTCAAATGTGTTAGCGGGAAAGTCGGGAATCTTAATGGCACTAGAATATCCATGAATGTTGGATTGCATACGTTCATACAAAGTACGATTATCAATAGCCATGGCTTCTTGTGGTGGAGTCAAAGCACGATTCTCGTGATCGGCTTGGTGGACGGTGGTGGTCTTACTCTTTCTCTTTTTCTTCCTTTTCGGAGGAAGAGGTTGTACACCAATCGGTATTTGTGCACGCCCGCGAGTGAGCATGCAACTCAATACGAAGAATGAGAGAGAAGCTCTCGTGTGACTTTGAAGAGAAATGGATTATCCTCTTCGAGTTTCAATATTAAATATCCACAAGAAAATAACAATATATGTATTTACTACTTTGGGTGCAAGACCCTCAATGAAGCCTTCCTTCTTAGAATACTCCCAAGTGAACGGGGGGTTAGGTGACGCGAAGCACTTAAGTACCTATTGACCCTTAGATGGCATTTTATAGCACATCGCCTTTCTATTCACTTAAATGTTCGTATTCTTCGAATTGTTGCTTATTGAGAGTATTTATCTATTCTTGCTTTATTTTGTTTGATCGATACACGTGTCAAGGACCGGAACGCCCCTCAACACGGTGTATTGCCTCGGCAATACTTATGGAAGATATGTAGATTGATTGTTCTTATACGTATACGTATTTACTTATAATAATATATGGAAAATATTTTTGTATTTATGAGTTTTTTAAGGGAAAATACTATATGTACATAAAAACCGAGAGAATCCAATAATATATATTTTTGGGTGCAATCTCTTAGGAAAAAGATTGCTTTTTGGATTTTTTAATTTTTTGGTCAATTCTTTAGGAAAAGAATTGTTTTGTTAATTTTTTAGTTTTTATATATTTTTATATTTTTTATTTTTTTATTTGTTTTTGATTTATGATACGTAAAAATAACGTTCACAAAGTGAACGGATCCCAAAAGCCAATGAAAACCGTCAATCGATAGTCTCTCGTGTAGTCAAAGAACCGGCAGCGGCGCCATTTGAAATTGAGTATAATGCAGTTCGTTTTTTCTCAGTTCTTACTAATAGAAAGTCCAACCAATATCGGGTTTTTAATTGTTCTTGGTTGTTAAGCTTGCTTGGTTAATCTATTTGCTAATTCAATCAAATGCTTGCAAAACGGAAAAATATTACCTACATATATGTAAAACAAATTGCAAATACCACGTTTTTATTCAAGTAGAAATTCAAAATGCAAAATTTGAAACTAAAGGGACTGAAATTGCAAATTTTATGAAAAATAAATGCTAGAAATGTAAACTCTAACAATTATAGGGACTAAAAGTGCAAAACAGTAAACTATAAGGATCAAAAATGCAACAACTATAACAAACTTGCCAAAAATGCAACAAACTAACAAAATGCTAACTGAATTTTAACAACTTCCAAACTCCAGGGACTAAACTAATGCAAACCCTAAAAACATGGAAGATTAGCCAAATTTTAACACTGACAGAACTAAAAGGACCAAAGTGCAATAAAGAAAACTATTTAAGCAAAAACGGGACAAAGAAGAAAATAAGCTCGTTTGAGCTTATTACTCAACCAAACTTGATGAAACAACTTGCAAAACTCTTAAAATCTCAATTAGGCTACGTGTGTTCAAGGAAATTTGCTAAAAATCAGAAATAAGCAAATGAGTGCTTATCAATAAGCACAAGATAAGCTCTAGCCAAATCTAATCAGTCACAACTTGATTTTATGATTAAAACTGATTAAGCAACTGATTTTAAGAATGGGAAATCAAACCAAAACGTTTTTCATCCAGAGATAAGCTCTAAAACTGAATTAAGCTAAAATTGAGCTTATGTTGACCAAGCGTTGACCAGCTTTTTTTTTAAAAAGCTAAAAATCTCAAAAATCATGTAACTCAACTACCTAAATGGATTTGTGAAGAAAAATTGCTAAGTTTATGAAGAGGAAAATGAGATACAGATTTTCAGTTGACAAGTTACAGAAACTTGAGTTAAGTCTACTTATCTGATTTTTGCTTATTCCTAAGTGCTTATTGAAAACTGTATAAAATCCTCTTGGAATCTAAAACTCTATGATATAAGCTACAAATAGAAACAAATTTGATCCAAATTCATCCAGTTTTGAGTGAGTTCTAGCAAATTGAAATTGGTAAGTTCCTGAATGACTCAAATGCATAAGGCTGACCCAAACTTTTTAGGTGCCATTTGCCTGTTTGACCTTGTTATTGACTTGTAAAAGACTTAAAACAACTTGTTATCACTTAAGGACTGTAAATGAACTCTAAAAATCCAAATCTCAATGCTTGAAAACTATTTTTAAGCTATACCCAAACACTCCTTTACTGATGTTTAAAATTTTTACAAAGACTTATTAGGATCTAATCAACTCTGAATCAAAAGTTATAACAAAATAGACTTGGTGATTACAATGAAAGACTTTAAAACTAAAAGCAATCAGTTATCAAAGCTAGGACTCCAATTAAGCTACAAGGCTAAAAAGTACTTAACAAATGCAGTAAACTACAAATTATTCAAATCAGAACACAAGTAAGCAGTAATCAAGCTACAAACACACAAAGTTCAATCAAACAGCAACTACTAACAACTTTATCATGCAGCCATCAGATTATACTAGGAAAAGAAAGCATGCAGTTTACTTATTGAGAGGAACAAAAATGAGAACTATTAGAACCTATTGTAGTTATCCTTTGAGAAGAAGAGGAGCGCTGAGCTCTCTTACCCTAGTGATAACCACCACCTTATCACTAGGAATCAATCAATCAACAAATTCTGCTAACAAATCAACTAGAAACCATCAAACTGCTTGAACATCTTCAAGAACTATGGAAATGACTGAATTCTGATCAAACAGCAATCTAACTCCTTCAATGTTGGTTATGATCCATCAATGATCATAACTAACACTTAACAGCAACAACAGTATCCAAATGCAGCAAGAATAGAACTGGAATGATAAGAACAGTTTTGGCGGGAAAGCATGAATTCAAAATTCATTAATGGAAAAACGGTTACAAGGTTTGTTACAAGCTAGTAACTAACTAACTAACTCAAGAGTTTGTCAGACTCTTGAGTAGCTAGGGGAAAATTGAGGGAAAAAGGAAAGGAAAATGAAGAACTATGTGTTTTTACAAATTTAAGCTACAAATGAAAATGAAGTCTAATCCAGCTATTTATAGACATGAAGGAAGAGTTTGTTGGGGTTGGTGACGTGTCAGAACCAATCTCTGAGCTCCACGTGGCTTCTTCTTGCTAATTGTATAATTTGGCTCAAGAACATATTTGGGGGTTTTTGATCTAATTACTTTCAGCTTAATTGATTATGAGGTGTGAATTCGTCTCTCAAAATGGAGCAATTTTCATGTTTAACACTTTGCTTGAAATGCATTGTAGCTCAAAATAGGTTCTGGGTTCGTTCTTGTTTGAAAGTGACACGTGGCTTCCTCTGGTTGGCTCTCATCTGGTCACACGGATTAATACCAAAAGTGGATAAAATGATTATGGAGTGGCGCATTTCTATTGGTTGAATAGGAGAAAGTGCGCTTTACTGTATAGATATGGTATTAAATGTGAGACGGCGCTAGTGGGCTTATGTGGCAGCTTATTTGGTGATCCTTGTGTCTCATTTCCTTGATTCTCATTGGTCCATTAACACTTCACACGGATTAAGCCCAAATTTGGTGTAAACTTGTCACTTTCAGCCCCTATACTTTGGCAGATTTATGATTTGATCTCTAGTCTTCAATTCTTTGGCAAAACTAGTCCTTTGAACTTCATTCTTAATTATTTGAGCCCTTGACTGAGTTGACTTGATAGCTGACCAAGTTTGACTTATGATCTTGACTTTCACAATATTTGCACTATTAGTCCTTCAACTTTGATAACTTGTCAAGATAGGTCCTTGTACTTCAAAGTCTTGTCACTTTTGATCCTTCTTTGTCTTTTTCATCCATTTGAGCTTGATTTTTCCTTGTTTGCTTGAAAATGTATCTTTTTACCTACACAAGTGCACACAAACACAAACATACCACACAACACTGTTTTTGCCAAATAAATTGGTATTTTGCTTCATGTTTTAGGGTTATTTGTTGATAAAAGGATATGAGTTTAAACTCATATCAAACTACTTTTCCCAACCTGAACTATCATATCAACATATTCCTATATGTTGTAAACATAACAAAGTATAAGTTTATGCGTGATTTAACAAATATACTTATAAATAAGAACATTTCAAGAAATATATTGATACCCTAAATTCCCTTAGAAACCCTAGAATCCCTATAAATAAATAATGAACTCAAAGATGACAAAAGTATGAATACATAATACATATGAACAAGTAAACAAGGAATAAGAACAAGGATTATACTATCATATAGAAAGTATAAATTTATATGAAGAATAAGTAAAGAATAAGCTATACAAAGCTAAAGTACAAATAAGTGTACATAATAGTCTAGATCATCACCTAAAAACCTTTATAAACAATATTTTAAGCAATGTAATTATACAAGAACTATGAATCTATCATCGATACAATATATTAATTCTAATCTACTATACAAAGAAAAGTTAAGCAATCACAAAGTACTAATATTCACTAATCTCAATGTAATTACAAAGAAATGACCTAAAACCAATATTAGCATATAAAATCCATTCTATAATAAATTAAAGTCTAATCTTTTGCAACTAATTATAAACTAAACAAAGTATCATATTAAGTTAATACATTTATTTTAAACTAAGTTATAAGTTATTAAAGCATAAAGTACAAGTTTTCAAAGCATAGGATCTTAAGCTCCCATAATTAACCCTAGATTATGATTACCCTATATAAACCCTTAAACTAAGAATGTAGAACCTATAGAAGTCATAAACATACTATATAAGACTTAGAATAAGCTTACATTATGGTACAAACCCTAATTACCTAAACTAGAAAGTCATTAGGCTTAATGATATAGAAACCCTTATATTAAGAAATCTACATAGAATCATTACCTAGTCTTTTAGGACAAGTCTAAAAATACTTATAGGACTTATTAAGGTTATAATATTATGATAAGACAATGTACAAGTACCCTAATGCACAAGGTACAAGATTTTAATGCATGACTTGTAAATTAGGTCAAAATAGGTATTTTCACCCTTTAGACATGTTTACCTAAACTAAACCATTTAACCAAGTGTGAGAACTCTTTGTACACTTAAGACATAATTTCTAGGACCTAAATTAAGTTTACATCAGTAGATAAGAGGAGGATAATCACATTTACTAAGATTAAACCCTAGATCATTAGAAAACCCTAATCTATATAAGTATACTTCCCATTTTCACATCAAACCTTTGTTAAACTTCAAACGAAGGACCCAAATCTATTAAATAGAATTTCTAAATTGTAATTAATTCCTAATCATTCACTAATCACTTTCCTAAGTCCCTAATCACTAAAATCACAAAACCATAAGTTACAAGCCTTAGTTTTTAAACCTGGTTTTGTTATTTCCCTCCAAAACTCATCTCAAACACTTTCCCTCCCATTATAAGTTTAAAATTCAGATATTTTAAGTATCCTAGGATATGTTTGGATGCCTACAAGTAGGTACATCACCTCCTTGCTTGCTACACATCACCATTCCTATCCTAAGTATGTCGTGACTTGTTTTTGGCCATAAATGGAAGATTGGCTTGAAACTAGCTTGTATACTCATCACCTAGACTTGAATAGACTTTCACAACATACCTTAGTCACTCTCCTATCCATTTTACACGTACATGATCAAAACTTGAAGCCTAAGTGTTGCTACAAGTATAAATAGGGTGTATGGACTTCATTACAACTCGCACCCTGTTTTCTCTTAACCTCCTACCCATTGTTCATATTCACTTATATAAACGTCCTATTACATCCCTCAAGACCAGAAACCAGGTCTAGAAGGAATCCATTGAAGCTTTTGAAGCTTTGATAGCAAGTAGTGTTCATAAGAAGTCATAAGGAGCCATTTTGGAGCTACCTAGGTAATTCTTATGTTAAGTAAGCTTTGATCTTGTTATAATGATATAATATACTTGTTATAATGCTAAAATTATGTTAGAAAGATAATCAAAAAATAACTAAGTCATTTCATCCATTTTAATGAAAGTTATAAACGAAAGATGTCTTAAAACCCTAGTTTTGTATTTTACATAAAATAATGAGCAAAAATCCATTTCAAAAGCTATAATTCTAACTAAATATTGTTACTATTATTATAAATGTGTGTTTGAAACTTTGTTTTAAAATCCTAGATCATTTGGTACATTTTTAAAGAGGTTATATGATTTTTACAAGTATAAGGACTAAAACTATCATTTTTAAAACTATTTAACATTTTGGGCCAAAAGTGTCATTTTATGAAATTTAAAGCTATAATAATAAATGTTGGAAAGTTTGAGACCCTAAGGTTAAATACTGAGGGTTGAAATTGTAAATATTAAAACTATACACTTAAGGAGTTAAAAGTGTAAATATGCTAAACTTATAAAATTAAGTGTTAAAAGGTAATTATTCTTAAATTATAAACTTAAAGGATCATTTTGGTAATTTATAAAACTATATGAATGAAAACTATATGATGAAACATATTTTCTAAATTATTATAAAGTATAAGGACTATTTTTGCCAATTATGAAACCAAAGGATAAAAGATATAAATATAAAAGAAACATACCAACTTTTGAAGAAATTTCTAAAAATATATTACAATGTATCATCTCGATACTACGTTCAGACTGAGTGATTGGGTTTACGATTTAAAGTTCCTTCGCTCCTCAAACGTTTATAGAATGGCTTCTGAGTATGATGGCCCGAACAATGATGTGATATTATCACAATTACAAGAATACATAAATAATATAACAAGAATGTTAGACACCAAAATCAAAGTCTTAATACTATACCAAATATGTTAAAACAGGTTGGTGTAAGATCAAGTTCTTGTTTGTTAGCTCAAGTTATTTTGTGTGATACAAGCCTGACAAGATTTATTGGACCTAAGGTGAGTTCATAGCCTCACTAGATCTAATTTATAAATGATTTGAAAACCCGTGAGGGGGATATATGTTAAATTAGGATACAAGTATTTTTGGTATGCTTCTCAGATATGATTATTGACACTATGTTTACTGCTGCCTTGAAAGTCCCTTTTTAATTATGAACCGTTAATCATTTTTCTGGAAATGAGCGCTAATATTGTAAATAGTACTATTTGGAGACTGACATCTCCTGTCTAGGCAAGTCGCACTTGCTAGCACCTCAGTGGTCAAACATGCATACTTTATTTTGCTAAGCAGGATAGTTTGGCAGACTTTCTCATAAGGGCAATTGTGGGTTTCTGATATGTCTAGTCGCGGTATCATAAGCTTAGTGCATTGATTAATTGATTTTACGGGCGAATAATAACGTAGCTCAGGAAAAAGGAATCTTGTATTCATATTATTTTTAAACCTATGAATTCACTCAACTTTTGTGTTGACTTTAAGCATATATTTCAGGTTTTGATAATTGATAACATGGAGAAACATAATGATGACGTGGAGAGATGTAGACTTGGGAATTTTTGTCATTGAAACCTATTTTCTAGATCTCGAGAACCAGTGATGTACAGAGTATGTACAAGTTATTTTATTGAAAATCTCTGATTTTGAATGATAATTTATAAAAAAATAAGTAAAGTTTATTTAAACACTCTTTTGAGTTGTTTTTTTATCACTGCGCTTTCATATCATGAAGTAATACCCAAAAATTAGCTTACGTTGCTATAAGGTAAAAATGGGGGTGTTATAGAATAGGTCATTGTTGATGCTGAAATTGCCACATTAAAAGCAAGACCAATTACTCCCACTGCTGAACAAATCAAAGATGTTATTCTTGATGCCTTGAAACCTATGGTGAAAGATGTGGTAACCACCACCTCTCTGAAGCAAGAGATGTCATCACTAATGGAGTCCATCAATGGTGCTTCCATGTAGTTTCCACCAGAGTTCACACTAGTACCTGGCCAGATTAATGACTTATGTGACTTTGTCTCATAGATCAAGGATAGGGTGGCATTGCTGGAGAAATAAAAGTTGACCTTATATGAAGAGGTTCAACAAAAACTTGGTTCCCTTGAACATGTTTCAGCAATGTTGGCTAAGGTATCCTCTACTTTGGATTCTCTTGTTTCCTTCCTCCCTCATGGTGGTTCATCAGAAGTTGTTGGGCAATCTTCTGCTGAGGGGAAGAAGAACACCATTCAGCAGTTATTTTAGAAACATGTACAGAAGAAGGCTCAGAAACAACCAGTTGTCTATGAGTCACCATTTGCTGAGAAGAGTCCAACTAAGACTAAGGGGGAGTCTTCATCTAAGGACAATCATATTGATGGTCTTACCACCAGTGATGACACAACTGATGAAGGTACACCTCCAATCCAACCCAAGAACAAAGGCGATTCCACTATGAAGGAAAGAATTATCTGGGTTAGGATTGCTTCCAAATAAGAGACTGATAACTTGTACAAATTACATGAAGAAGATAAGCTAAGAAAATTGAAGCTAAGTCTTTATGAAGAAATTGGGAAGCAAGAAGTTGAAAACCTCTTCAAAAGGAAAATGTTAAATGAAAATTTTTGTATATAACAAGACTGAACAGAAGAAACCCTTCAGAAATCAAAAATATTGACATGCTTACCACCAAAGGTGATATCCATCTGAAGTTCTACAGGGGTGATGGAACTGATGAGATTCTGGAAGACTTCCAAGCAAGGGATCTCTCTTATACTGAATGGCTAGAAATGAAAGAAAAGCTTGTGAAGAGGAAGTCTAAGAGGTGGGATGAAGTCCACATCAGAATTGATCACTCAAAGAGAAACTATGAAAAAATGGGTGAGATCCTCAAAATTAATGTTGATGTTCCACTAGAGGATCAAGATCCTATACTGGAGCTGAACAAAAGAGCAAATCTAATCAGACTTGGTGTGGGTGACGTCTTTGTTACCATAAAGAAATACAAAGGGCTTGTTCAGTTTCAGAATCATCTCCCTGGACATGTACTTGACGAACCAGAGTCAGGAATGATTATGTCCAATCATCAAGAACGTCAAGACTTTGTTGGTATTAGTGATCTTGATGACATGAACAATGAACTACTTGGAAATGTTCAGAGGATCTTCTACTCTCATCATGGAGGTCCAGGACTTACTGAAGTTGCAAGAACCTTCAACATGTGCTTACTAGAAATACTGGACAACAGAAACTTAGATCCACTTGTTCAGACTCCTATCATAGAAGGACTTAGGCCTAAGGAAAATTAAATAATTATTTGAGTTGTAATTTGTGATGTTTTGTTAATGAATGATTATTTGATGTTTATAAGTACTTTATTGTTCAGTGCAAGTAAGAAAAAGTTGTTATTCTCACTTATTACTGACTTTAGACTTAGGCTATTTGTATATCCAAATAGAAGGAGATTGTTGGGTCAGTATTTACTGACCCTGAAACAACTCTAGGATTTGAATATAAAATACCCTTAAGTGTTTCATGTTCAGTAGAAAGATGAATCTGCTAAAGCATGACCGAAGGAACAAAGAGTCCTACTAAAGAATGTTTTGCTGAAGGATGTTCAGTTTTCCTCTTCCAGTGAACTTAGAATACAAAGGAGTCTTTGCTTCAAAGACTAGGCAGTCTAGTTGCCGAAGAACAAGTCCTGAAGCAGAGCTTTCAGTTTAGTTTGGCTTGACAATACCAAACTTAATGATGTCGATCTCCTCTAGAATACTGAAGACACTTCAGTATTCTAAAGGTTTACATTAGGCGGGAAAAGATTTACTTTAATTTAAAGTAGGAAAGAGGTTGCTTGTATGGTTAGATATAAGTATAACCTTTATCTTTTCTAGATTAGATTATTTTGAACAATGTACTGTTTATCCAACATGGGCATCAACTACCCATTGGAAAAACCCATGCATAAGTACATGTAAATGTAAACCCTAGATATTGCACTGTGATGCGTGGTGTTGGTAACAAGTTTTAAATTTATAAACACGAACTACCGGATTGACTAAAAACGCACGGGCAAGTATAACCCTTTCGTTTGTGTATAGCTTTTATGTGGTAATACCGAGATCGTTCACGGGGATTTGGAAAACCTATGATTATTCTAAAATGAAACTATAATCGTTGATTTTAGCAATTGTTGACAAACAAATAACAAGTAAAAATGATGAGATTAATAATATGATTAAAGGTACACTTGGTAAAGACTAGTTTGAGCATTCGTAATGGTATGATTGTGATGAAATGTTTAACAAATATGATTATGATAATTAGATGGATAATCCAATCTATTGTTTTCAAAAGCTTTAATCTTCGTCAAGACCTTGGTTAAAGAAAACAAGCATTAGACTCAATCACTCAATTCAAGACTTAATCCAATTCCAACACATTCGATTCTCGGTCATTTCACGAATTTGCTAACACTTACAATTATGTTTCTTGATAATCAAAACTTCTTAAGAAATGATCAATACAAAAGATAGCCAATCATAGACAAACCGGCTATGACTTGTTGATAGAAAATAACCCTTTCGACCTATGAAATCTTTACCAACAAATTAAGTTTTGATAACAATTGTCACGTGAAACATAAACATCAATGGATCATAGGAAAGCTTGACATTGAATTAAACATAAATCACAATCACAACCATCACTTCATACTACAAACATCATCCTACCAAGTGTAGAATGAAACTTAGCTACTCATAACAAATGATGAAATAAACTCAGAAATAAATGTATTATAAGTCATAATTAAGAGTCTTACAAAGTGGAAAATGGTTACTAATGATTAGGGTAATGATCCCTAAGAGTTTCGTGATGATAACTTTGCTTATCAGACTCAAAAACTAACTTTTCTAGCACCACCTTGTTCAAATCCGGGAATGGGAGTTTGGACAAGGGTGAAAGAGTTTATTTGATGTAGTAAAGAGAAAATGATTGAAAGGTATTGATAGATGATGTAGTTACATGACCCCAAGGGTCTTATTTATAGGCTAGTTGATGGCATGGAGTGAATGCATGGCTTGGAGCCAAAGACAAACTTGGAGCCAAAGCATGTCTAGAAACTTCTTGTGTGGTCTTGCATGAATGTGGACACATTTTTGCCTAGACAAATGTTGGAGGCAACTTTACTCATGATGGAGTCAAATCAACTCCCATTTGATGGTGGAGGCAAATCAACTCCCATTTGATGGTGGCAACTTCACTCTTTCCAGTGGCAAGTTAGATGTATGTTGATGGTGGCAACTTTCATGCTGAATATCTTTATTTGCTCCTTGGAAATACTTGTTCTTGCACCCGAAATTGATCTTCAAAGGCTTGTAACTTGTATACGGGTCTTGAACTTGACTAGGATTCTTCGTAATCGTACAATTCTTCATTTTTATGTTGTTTTATACTCCATTCCTGCAATTGGCTACACAAAGACTTGCAAATACGACTAGGCACAAATATGCACAAAAGTATCATATAATTAACCAATATACATGTAAAAAAGTACGGATAACGCTCCTAAAAACATGTTGGATTTAGGCGTTATCAAATCCCCTCATACTTAAGTTTTGCTTGCCCTCGAGCAAGAAGAAAAGAAAATTAAATCCAAAGGTACATGTATCTTTACAAAAATTCGATGCAAGTCTACCAAGTACAAGTGCACGATAAAACTCATCGACTTAAGTTTTTAAGGTTGAAAAATTGAGATATGAAGTCAATACCCATAAAAAAACTAGAAAGTCTTTTATTTCTATCTACACTAATAACATATGAATTGAAGCAACATGTATCACGACTTAGCACATTGGCTAATCGATACCTTTTATTTCTTCTTCTTCCTTCAACTTCATAACATTATAGCTCATTGGCTATTTATTTGTCTTTTTGACTTTTTTTCCTTTCTTTTTCTCTTTTTTTATATATTTTTTTTCTTGGCTAAAAATTCTAGCCATGGATTAACATACTTGCAAAGTTCATGTTGTATTGACAAACATGGAACTTGCAACTTTCTCGTATATTTTTGGATTTTCTTCTACTATTATATGAGACTTTGACACAAAAATACATCTCAAATTTTCAAAAATTACCGATTGGATAATTTCTTAATTTTTTTATATACATAGCTTAAAACTTTTTATTTACGAGGGCAAAACAAGAACAAAAGTTTTAAAATAGCCCAAAAAATGGCAATTAAGCATCTTTTTCTCGATTTCCCTACAACCCCCTCACACTTAAGTTTAGCATTGTCCTCAATGTGATAAAACTGAACAAAAGCAAGGGAATGAGAGAAAAACCAGAATCACGGGCATATCATGCATCATACAAGAGTTTTGTCTTCGCCTTCAACTTGCGGTACCTACAAAAAAGATAAAACACACAAAAATATGAAAACACTCTATTTTTGGTTTTTTATAGGTTTTTATAAAAGCGACACATGCTACACCCCCTCACACTTAAGCAAAACATTGGTTAAAAATGTGGGGTGTAAGCATGAATTTATTTAAAAAGGAAAATCACACTTAAAAATTTTAAATTTTAAAACACACGGGTTGCCTCCCGAGAAGCGCTTATTTTATTATTGAGTCATCAGCCTGACTCGTACTTCTTTTTATTTTTCTTTATTTTCTTAGAGCGGAAAGTGTTCACTCCACTCCTCATGGTATAGTTTAACACGGTGTCCATTAACAATGAAGCTTCCTCCATTCTTGTCATACAATTCAACATAACCGGACGGGTATCCATGTTTTACTATAAAAGGACCGTACCACTTTTGTTTAAGCTTGGGGGCTTTGAATTTATAGCGCATGTTAAACAAGAGAACTTTATCTCCTTTCTTGAATTCTTTTCAGATTCGAAGTTTCTTGTCGTGATAAGCTTTGGTACGTGCTTTGTACAATTTTGAATTCTCATAAGCTTGGAGTCTTAATTCATCGAGTTCATGCAGTTGCAAGAATCGATTTTCTCTAGCGATTTTGAGATCGGGATTACAGATTCTCAATGCCCAATAAGCACGGTGCTCGATTTCGAAGGGAAAATGGCACGTTTTACCGTACAATAAACGATAAGGTGTTGTGCCAATTGGTGTCTTATAAGCTGTTCGGAAAGCCCATAGAGCATCGTCAAGTTTCCTTGACCAAACGGAAGGATTGTCCTTAACCGTTTTTTCGAGTATTCGTTTTAAGGCTCTATTGGTATTTTCAACTTGTCCACTCGTTTGTGGATGATACGCGGTTGCAAAGCGATGGGTGACTCCATAACTCTTTAAGATTTTCTCCATTTGTTTGTTGCAGGGAACCTCGATCACTAATTAAAGCTTTCGGCATTCCATAGCGAGAGAAAAGCTTTTTCAGAAAGTTGATTACGGCTCGTGAATCGTTCATGGGTAAAGCTTCAGCTTCGGCCCATTTGGACACGTAATCAATAGCGACTAAGATATATTCGAACTTATGGGATTTGGGAAAGGGTCCCATGAAATCAATTCCCCATATGTCAAATATTTCGCTAACTTGGATGCTGTTTTGAGGCATTTCGTCTCTTCGTGAGAGGCTACCATAACGTTGGCAAGCATCACAATTTTCGACTAGAGTATAGGCCTCTTTAAAAATTGTTGGCCAATAAAAACCAGCATCGAAAACTTTTTTCGCAGTGGTGGAAGGACCATAATGTCCCCCAGTAGGGCCATGATGACATTCATCAAGGATCTTCCTTGTTTTCGTGCCGTAAACACATCTCCTAATCATGCCATCGGGGCATACTTTGAAAAGATAGGGGTCTTCCCAAAAATAGTGTTTTAAGTCAGAAAAGAATTTACATCGTTGGTGATAGGTTAAACCTTTTCTTAGAATTCTTCCAACGAGGTAATTTGCAAAATCTGCAAACCACGGAGATTCGTCCGTAGAGATTTTCATAAGAGTTTCATCGGGAAAATAATTGTCGATAGCTTCATCCCTTAACTCTTCTATGTTTGAATTTTCAAGTCGCGACAAATGATCGGTTGCGACATTTTCAGCTCCTTTCTTGTTTTGGATTTCGATGTCAAATTCTTGGAGTAGTAAAATCCATCTAATAAGACGCGGCTTAGCATCTTGTTTTGAGAATAGATATTTCAACGCGGAATGATCGGTGAATACAATCGTTTTCGACAACACGAGATAGGATCGGAATTTGTCGAAAGCAAAGACTACGGTAAGTAGTTCTTTCTCGGTGATTGTGTAGTTGAGTTGCGCGCTATTTAGAGTTTTGCTTGCAAAATTTATAGGACGGAAATGTTCTCCTTCACGTTGTCCTAATACGGATCCTACAGCGAAATCGCTTGCATCACACATGAGTTCAAACGGTCGCGACCAATCCGGCGAAACCATGATCGGTGCATTCGTTAACTTGTCTTTAAGCTTGTCAAATGGCTTTATGAATTCTTCATTGAAATCAAAGACTATGTCTTTTTCAAGGAGTTTGGTCATCGGTCTAGCGATTTTGGAAAAATCTTTTATGAATCGGCGGTAGAATCTGGCATGACCTAGAAAACTTCTAACGGCTTTAACGTTAGTGGGTGGTGGTAATTTGGATATCACTTCGATCTTGGCCTTGTCTACTTCCAATTCGGCTCCGGGGACTTTGTGTCCAAGCACAATTCCTTCAGTGACCATGAAGTGACATTTCTCCCAATTGAGCACGAGATGAGCTTGTTTGCATCGGATGAGCATGCGCTCTTGATTAAAAAGGCAAGACTCAAATGAGTTTCCAAAGACTGAGAAATCATCCATGAAAACTTCCATCGATACTTCGATCATGTCTTGGAAGATTGCGATCATACACCTTTGAAAAGTCGCAGGTTCATTGCAAAGACCAAAAGGCATACGCTTATAAGCGAACGTTCCATGAGGACACGTAAAAGTGGTCTTGTCTTAATCGGATGGTTCGATAGGTATTTGAAAATATCCGGAAAAGCCATCGAGAAAACAAAAGAATTTGTTCCCCGCTAGTCTTTCCAACATTTGGTCCATGAATGGTAGAGGAAAATGATCTTTTCATGTGGCATTGTTCAATTTGCGGTAATCAATACACATACGCCAACCGGTAACGGTTCTTGTAGGAACAAGTTCGTTATTTTTGTTGGTCACAACAGTCATTCCTCCTTTTTTTAGGAACGCAATGAATAGGACTAACCCAAGGACTATCATCCATGACATAGATGATTCCTGCCTCAAGGAGTTTGATGATTTCGGCTTTTACTATCTCCTTCATGTTTGGGTTAAGTCGACGTTGCCTCTTAATAACGGGTTTGGCATCGTCTTCGATATTGATCTTATGTTTGTGGTTTTTGAGCATAGAAACAAGACGTTTCTTTTGATCTTCCTCGAGCATGGCTGACATAATCACCGGAAGGAGTGAGTCCTTCTCTAGATAAGCGTACTCGAGATGTTCGGGAAGAGGTTTCAACTCAAGATCCGTCGGTGGATCATGAATAGATTTGTGAATTATAAAGTTCGATTTCGAAGGCAAAACTTCAAACGGCTTGTTTTCCTCTTCTTCGAGAGTTTCTTCAGAATCAAGGGCCATGAATTATTCGAATTCACGATCACGATCGATATTGCTAATCTTTTCCGAAGTTGTTTGGAATGGTGCGTTGTCATCAAGCGATGCGTCCAACTCTTCTTTCGTTACTTCATCGATAACATCCACGCGGAAGCATGTGTCATCATTGGAATGGGAGTGTTCCATAGCTTTATCGACTAAGAATGTGACTCGATCGTCACCAACTCTAAGGTTGAGTTCTTTATTCTTCACACGAATGATAGCATCGGCGGTGTGTAAGAATGGTCGTCCTAAAATGAGAGGGACTTGATGGTCTTCTTTCATCTCAAGGATTACGAAGTCGGCGGGAAATATGAATTTGCCAACTTGAACAAGCATGTTCTCGGATATCCCAATGGGATATTGGTAGGTGTCGTTATCCAAACGTATACTCATACTCGTAGGTTTCAAAGTATTTTTTGAAAGATTCTTGTATAACGAGTATGGCATAAGATTGATACTTGCGCCTAGATCGGCCAAGGCGTGACATTCGATATTTTTGTTTAGGGTGCATGGTATGAGAAAGCTTCCCGGATCTCCGAGATTTGGTGGAAGTTTGCTTTGCAAGGCTGCAGAACATTCTTCATTCAAAAACGCAGCAAAGATTTGCTCCGTCTTACTATGGTTACTCACAAGATCTTTGAGGAATTTCCCATAGTTAGGCATGCCGGTTAAGATATCAACAAGTGGAACGTTGATCTTAACTTCTTTGATCATCTTAAGGAATTTGGCATTACGAGCCTCCATCTTTTCTTTTCGTAGGCGTTGAGGATGCGGAATTTTTGGTGCATACGCCTTCGGTGTTGGTGTCGGAATGGGTGTGGTTTGTTTTGGTTTGGGGTTGGAAGGAGGAACGGTTTCTTCCTTCTCGGGCTCATCGGCCCCGTCTTCACTTTCATCAGCGAAAGTGGGAGCTTTGGTGTTCGGGTTTTGTGGTGGATCATAACTCAACCCACTTCTTGTGAATACGGCATTCACATGTTCATTACGGGCGGGTGGTGGCGGTACGGTTTATCCGTAGATGGTTTTGGGTTTGTTTGAGTGTTGCTTGGTAGCGAACCACTTGGTCGATTGGCTAATTGATCGGTGATTCGACCGATTTTGGTCTCGAGATCATTAATGGTTGCGGTGTGGTGTCTTTGTCCTCTTTCAACGTTGGCTTTGAGATCGAAGGATTGGTTCTTAATGAACGTGTTTGTCGATTTTTGAGATTCTATGAAAGCTAACAACGTTTTCTCTAGGGTCGACTCTTCGTGTTTCTTTTCGTTTGATGGACCGGAATTATCGTTCTCACGGGGTTGTGAGTTGCGATTTTCGTTTTTAGGATACTCACGCCATATGTCGGGATTTCTATCGTAGTAGTTACCTCGATAACCACTTCCTCGGTATCCTCCTTGGGCGTAGTTTGCTTCTTGTGGCGGTTCCCTTATTGGTGTATCATCACACGTCGTGGATGGGTGTGGTCCTCCGCAAAGAGTACATTCGCCTCGCATCTCCTTCATTTCGTCTTTGATGGTTTTGAATTGTGAGTCGAATTTAGATGTGAGAGCGTCCATTTTTTCCATGAGTTTGGAATTTTCGTCACTTTCAACGAAAGCAACAGTTTTCTTAAAAGGTTTGGTTCGGTTATATTTGGACCAATCGAGTTTTAAGAGAACTCGGTCCTCGAGCAATTGATATGCTTCATTGGGGTCTTATAGAGAAAGAGTTCACCGGCGTCAAGGATTGCTTGCGTCGGTTCATTGAGACCATGATAAAAGATTTGGATGATGGTTCCTTTTAGTAAACCATGTCCATGACAACTACGAAGTAGGTCTTTCATTCGATTCCACGCATCAATGAGTGTTTCTTATGGAAGTTGGGCGAAACCTCGGATTTCTCCCATGAGTCTTTCGTACATGGCGGATGGAAAGAAACGGCTAACAAAAGCGGTTCTCATTTGTTCCCATGTTACAATGGTACCGGACGTCAACTCGTTGTACCAAACTCTTGCATCTCCGGATAGAGATGATGGGAAGAGTTTGAGTTTTATGGCGTCTCCATCGACGTCGGCTCCATAACGGAACATGCCACATATTTCTACGAATTCGGATATGTGTTTATGTGGATCAGCTCGCGTACGGCCGTTAAATTGGCGGTCTTTGATCATCGAAAGGTGATGACCTTTCACAGTAAAGTTTTCTCCAAGCTCAACTTGAACAATAGCAGCCTCGGGGGTAGGTGCTACTACTCGGTTGGCTGTCCACATTGATTGATCGTCGGCCATTGGAAATGGTAGATCCTAAATTGGGTTGTAGACGACAAAGGTGTCTAAGAGATTATAAAATGGTGGGTTTTTGGTTTTTGAGATTCGGTTTTCAAAAGAAACAAGGGGTGTTTCTTGCGATTTTTCTTTCGAGATCGGTGAATATAACGTTCGGGATCGGTGTATGGACTAAGCAATTCTTGACCGGAGGAACGTGTGTTCATTCAAGTCTTGAATGACTTTTGAAAAGGATTACAAGTAAGAAAAATAAAATCAAACAAAATATAACTAATAAGAAAATAAGTAAATAGGAAATTAAATAAACCAAACAAATTAAAAACATAATTTTTTTAATTTTTTTTATCTGGGAACCTTGCCGGCGGCAGGAGAGTATTGCCGGACGACAAATATCCTATTGTCTGTCGTTGCCGGCGGCAGAGCTAGCTTGTCGGACGGCAAGTTAGCTTCTGTTTGTTGGTTGTCGGCGGCAGGAGGCTGTTACCGGCGGCAATAGTCTCCTGTCAGTTTTTTTTTTTTTTTTTTTTGATTTTTGGGTTTGTTTGTAATGAGGACACTACAATGGTTTGATTATAGGATGATTTTAGAACTAAGAAAACAATCAAATCCCCGGCAGCGGTGCCAAAAACTTGATGCGTGGTGTTGGTAACAAGTTTTAAATTTATAAACACGAATTACCGGATTGACTAAAAACGCACGGGAAAGTATAACCCTTTCGTTTGTGTATAGCTTTTATGTGGTAATACCGAGATCGTTCACGGGGATTTGGAAAACCTATGATTATTCTAAAATGAAACTATAATCGTTGATTTTAGCAATTGTTGACAAACAAATAACATGTAAAAATGATGAGATTAATAATATGATTAAAGGTACACTTGGTAAAGACTAGTTTGAGCATTCGTAATGGTATGATTGTGATGAAACGTTTAACAAATATGATTATGATAATTAGATGGATAATCCAATCTATTGTTTTCAAAAGCTTTAATCTTCGTCAAGACCTTGGTTAAAGAAAACAAGCATTAGACTCAATCACTCAATTCAAGACTTAATTCAATTTCAACACATTCGATTCACGGTCATTTCACGAATTTGCTAACACTTATAATTATGTTTCTTGATAATCAAAACTTCTTAAGAAATGATCAATGCAAAAGATAGCCAATCTTCGACAAACCGACTATGACTTGTTGATAGAAAATAACCTTTTCGACCTATGAAATATTTACCAACAAATTAAGTTTTGATAACAATTGTCACATGAAACATAAACATCAATGGATCACAGGAAAGCTTGACATTGAATTAAACATAAATCACAATCACAACCATCACTTCATACTACAAACATCATCCTACCAAGTGTAGAATGAAACTTAGCTACTCATAACAAATGATGAAATAAACTCAGAAATAAATGTATTATAAGTCATAATCAAGAGTCTTACAAAGTGGAAAAATGTTACTAATGATTAGGGTAATGATCCCTAAGAGTTTCGTGATGATAACTTTGCTTATCGGACTCAAAAATTGACTTTTCTAGCACCACCTTGTTCAAATCCGGGAATGGGAGTTTGGACAAGGGTGAGAGAGTTTAGTTGATGTAGTAAAGAGAAAATGATTGAAAGGTATTGATAGATGATGTAGTTACATGGCCCCAAGGGTCTTATTTATAGGCTAGTTGATGGCATGGAGTGAATGCATGGCTTGGAGCCAAAGATAAATACTTGGAGCCAAAGCATGTCTAGAAACTTCTTGTGTGGTCTTGCATGAATGTGGACACATTTTTGCCTAGACAAATGTTGGAGGCAACTTTACTCATGATGGAGGCAAAACAACTCCCATTTGTTGGTGGAGGCAAATCAACTCCCATTTGATGGTGGCAACTTCACTCTTGCCAGTGGCAAGTTGGATGTATGTTGATGGTGGCAACTTTCATGCTGAATGTCTTTATTTGCTCCTTAGAAATACTTGTTCTTGCACCTGAAATTGATCTTGAAAGGCTTGTAACTTGTATACGGGTCGTGAACTTGACTAGGATTCTTCGTACTCGTACAATTCTTCATTTTTATGTTTTATACTCCATTCCTGCAATTGGCTACACAAAGACTTGCAAACACGATTGGGCACTAATATGCACAAAAGTATCATATAATTAACCAATATACATGTACAAAAGTACGGATAACGCTCCTAAAAACATGTTGGATTTAGGCGTTATCACACTGCCTATATAAGGATTGCATTTGGGAGAGAATCGGTTAGCCCTTACAAGAGGAAGAATCTCTTATTAACCTTCTCTCCCAATACCAACCAACCATATAGACAAAGTGCATATGAACGTTTAGGTTGGAACTTAAACTATTAACTTTGGTTGAAAGGTTAAGCAGAGGAGATCACCCACATTGTCATTCAACCACTTTGTTATTCCACAAACAAAGTGGGTTATAGATTATTTATTTGAATTTTAATAAAAGTCTATACGTCGCAAAGTTAAATTGGTATTGTTGTTTTATTTGTTCTTAGTTCTTATTAATTGATAAAACAACACACTCGAGTCTTAATCGCTAGTTACTACTTAAGGTTGATAAGTAGTAATTAGTTAAAAGGGACCAACATGTTATCCTTGACTTGAGAGTTTCCTTGATGTGTTACAATTAACGAGTGCCAAATTCCTTTGGTCATTTGAGACATGAAAATTATTTCATACTCCTTTTTAGGCAAAACATTGTAAAGCATCATTTTAGCTTCATTGTTTTTAGCTAACATTTTCTTTTGATCATCAGTTTACCGATCACGCGAGACCGATTCAAATTGGTTTAGGGTTACATTCTTGACCGCTGGTGCATAATCTCCTTCAATGATTATGTACAAAAGATCTATATCCTTATATTTCACATAAGTTTCAAAACGGTTTTTGTAATAGATAAAGCCGTCAGTTTTAATAATGGTGGTCTTTGCATAGATTGCTCTTCTTTGTAATTTTCAGAATCCATGGATCGTGTCAAGTTTTAAAATACAATATAGTTTGAAAATCTTGAGTAACGTAGCTTTTGATGCCAAATTGTGGAAAACTAGAAGAGGGGGGGAGCGAATAGTTAAACTGATTAGTTTTACTTATTTGAAACTTTGCGTGTGATTACTAAGGATAAATAGATCGTGTGTGGTTAGTATAGATGAATGCAAGTAAAGATGAAAGGGAGGAGATAATCAAACCACACAACAAGAGAGATTTACAGTGGTTCGACCTAGAAAGATCTCACTTATCTTGCCCATACTTTTACTCCTCGAGTATCCAACTCGAGATTTCAAATTTCATTAGTCAACAACCTCCTTTATAACGGTGGAGAACCCCTTACACGTCGCTTACAATATTTACCGACACCTGGATGTCGTGTTCTTTCACACGGGTACAACAACTCCTTTCACACTACGTATTTTGAGGACTAGAATACTAACCACACTCTTACACAAGTAGTGGATGAATGAGTACAACAATAATGATTGTATAGGTAACACTTAATACAATCACACAAGTAAACTTTGAAGGATCAAAACTTGATTATAGATTTCTTGTTGATGATCCTCAAAGAGAGTAAGATCTAAACAACAAGAGACAAGAATGAGAATTAGGATTAAAAAGTTAGTAATAATCAGAGTATTGAGAAAGATTATAAAGAAGAGAGGTGAGTGAAATGGTTGGAGAATGCTTGGTATTTATAGGTAACAAGCTCAGTTGTACACAGACCCCACGTACCTAAGTCATTTGGGTTTGTCTTTATCCCGTTTGGGTCTGTGAGAGCTGACTTTTTTTGCTCATAACTACCAATAATCATTTGTCCAATACCTTACATAAGTCATTATTACATTAATAATTGGCTTTTTATATAAGATATATAACATTTATATTGTGTACATTTTAAGTTTATACAAAATCATATAAATGTAGGGAATGTTTTTATAAAAGCGAGAAACATAAAAACCTTGATCCAAAGTTTTAGTGTTGTTTTTAATCAAAGCTTAAAAAATAGATTTGATGTTTTGTCATTAATAAAACTTAAGAGGGATTAAAAATATAAACATCGTTTTAATGCGATATTTGTATTAACAACATTCTTATGATGCAACCAACATGGGTGAACAACTTCGAACATTAAACGTGGGACGACGATGCTCAACAACAGTTGTTGGTTGATGATGATTGTGTGGACTAAGAGCCACATGTGGTAGAAGATTTGGTAAGAAACTATGCACAAGCGGTAGGAGATGATTATATATGTCATAGCAAATTTCGAATATCTAAATTCATGATATCTCTTGTTATTGACAAGCCCCTTAAATGATTTAAATTAACAGGAAAAAATTATCATTGAAAATTTCCTATTTCATATTTATATTTTAGCCCACAAATATTCATGAGGTTACTCTTAAAATAATTGTTTAAATTCACGTGATAATTGTTTATGAAAGAGATTTCAAACCTGCAGGAGATATGACATTTAATGAAAAACAAACATATCAGCAAAAAACCAAGAACCAGAAAACCAATAAAAACTTTTTGTTCGAGATTTGGTTTTAAAAAAACTTATAGCCGAACTTTTGGTTCTATACAAAAACTGTCTGAGACCGCCTCATGCTTACCTATAATCAAAACCCTCGATACTCGTAAAAAAAGTATGTGCACCTAATAACTTATTGTTATGGGTCCGCTCTTGAAAACAACAGATACGCAAAAGCCCACAACAACAGTCACAAATATCTCCACTACAACCTTAACAACAATTGAAATCAAGAAATCAACAGAGATTCCAGTTATGCAGGAGGTCGCAATAGCAATCATGGGTAATTGCCACAAACCTAACACTTATATAAACAATTTCCAAAAAAAATACCGTTCTCAATAAACAGATGTCCATTATCCATGCACGAAAACTCCAACAAAAGATGTGATTGACGAAGTGCCAAAAACAACACCCGCGAGCTTTCGTCCCCACTAAACCCAACAAAGGTCAACAAGCGCTAAGGGATGCTTGAGCGAACAAATTTTTGTTGAGGCCAAAAAGAAGAAACACGATTAGACAACGAGGGATAGAATGACCCACTTGTTTGTACACATGCTGATACAATAACTTACTCCGGAATCTTTTGTTGAGCAACTGATATAACATCAAACATAGCGCAACCATAAAAAAATTTTGTAAAAAATTTACTACGACATGTTAACGCATATTCGGCTGACACCGTTACGTTATAACCCGACGGCGAAGATGTTTTATACCTTATTCTAAATAAGAGCGTTACGTACCGTAACGACTCAACGTGCGTTGCTCGAAATTGGGATGCGTTACGACACCTCATCCATCGAATAGCCAACGCCGTTGGTCCTGGTATTGCTAGAGAAACGCGCGTTGAAAGTAAAAATATAAAAAAAAAAGTTTTCAAACACCTGTTTTGATATTTAAATTGATAGAAAGAAGAAATAGATCGGGGAAAACGGAGCTGTTTTAGATGATGATCGATTGATTTTTTTTCTTGTTTTTCGTAGGTAGATTATGAAATGGAGAAGACGACGGGAGGTTGATTAAAAGAAATAGAGAAGACGATATGAGCCAGGACGTTATGTAACCTTACATTGATGTATGTATTTTTTTAAGCGGTACAAACCTAATTATTTTTACCATCAAAATTTTTAAACATATGTATAGTTTTAATTTTTTTTAGTTTTTTAAACATAATATTATTACTGAAATACATATTATGCTGATTGATAGGTGTGAAAACACCCATCCTTTTACCACTTATTTCTTGCTAAAACAAGACCAAAACGCGTATTTAATGTCATTTGTTTGGAATTATGCGTGGTTTGTGTGTTTGTTGTGTTTTCAAAGCCAACCGGATAAATATTGAAGAAAACATGGGATTGCACGGGTTTTATCGAAGAAAAAGACGAAAAGACGAAGTCTATAGTCCAAGAGATGCAAAAGATTTGAAGTCAATGGGCCTATTTGAAGATTTATCGAAGAAAAGGACCAAAGATGGAAGATTTAAATATGTCGAAGAACTCAAGTCTATTAAATGAAGAAATTAAAAGACGAGTTGAATTTATTCGTCGACAAATCCCGAATCAAAATCGAAAACGTCAACTTTTCTGAAAAGATAAGAAGACAAAAAGAAAGGGAGAAAGCCCACTCACCAACCAAAGACAAGGCCTATAAATAGACCTTCCCTTCACAATTTTCAAGTTAGTTCATTTTCTGTTTTCTTTTCTTCCTGTTTCGTAGGAAACACCATCACCATTAGGGTGTTTGGTGATTTTTATTGTCTTTTGATCTTTTAAGTTTAATCCTTCCTTTTCATTGTTAAAACCTTAATCTTTCAATATAATCTGTTATTCAATCTTGTTCTTCCTTTTCTTATTGATTCTCAAGTTCTTAGTTTTTATTTTGTTGATTTTGATCTCCAAAAACATGTGGGTTTTGAGTTTTTGTTGATTTGGTTTGATGTTTATCATTAGTAAATGATTAGTGGTTAAATTGGTTTAAGTTTTGGTTAAAAACTTGGTGGATTTTGATTAAATTCATGGTGTTAAACATCCCCTGTTCTTCGCTTTTCTGTTTCATCTCCCTAGATTCCGAATGAAGTAATCATTCCGAACCAAGGATTTGAACAAAGTATTCCGAATCAAGGTTTGTAGTGAAAATATTCCGGATGAACTAATCATTCCGGATGAAGGGTTTTTGTTTAAGTTATTCCGGATCAAGCTAGTATTCCGAACGAGCAATTTTTGTTTATAATATTCCGAATAAACAATTTTATTCCGGATCAGCATACATTCCGTATGAACCTTTATTCCGGATGAGTTGAATATTCCGCATGAGTCCTTTGTTTTAATTTATTCCGAATCAAGTTTTTTTCTTCTAGTTATTCCGAACGAAGCATATATTCCGAATGAAGGGTTTTGTTTAAGTTATTCCGAGTCAACAAATATTCCGCATGAACCTTTTATTCCGAATGAACGCTGTATTTTGGATGAGCTAAACATTCCGGATCAAGCACTTATTCCGAATCAACACAACATTCCGGATCAACCATTTTATTCCGAGTCAAGCTTTTTGCCAAATATTCCGGATGAGCAGATCTTTCCGAATGAGCAGTTTGTGTTAATTATTCTGGATGAAGAGAAACATTCCGGATGAAGCAAGATATTAAGAAGTATTTCGAACCATCAATTTTCTTTGGTTATTCCGCATGAGCAAGAACATTCCGAACCAAGGGCTTTTTATAGTTTATTCCGAATCAGCTGAATTTCCAGGAGAAGGTCTTTACTGTTTAATTTTAATTCAAGTTTTATTTTCAGTAATTGCTTTTAGTTTAATTTTATTACTTCTCGCATTTACCTTTTTAGTAGATTTAGATCAAAAGCTCCCCCTTTTTAGTCACCAATTACAACGATTCCACTATGGACCGTGATCGATTCGAGAAGATACCGAGAACGAAACAACGACAAATATAATTGGGTACGAGCAACACAAAGAAAGATCTTGCAAAAGCTACATTTTTAATCAACTAAAAATCAGTTATTAAAATGGCGCCGCTGCCGGCTCTTTTCGTAAGGATCAACGGTTTCTTGTGAGAAAAATTGGATTTTGGGATTCGTTCTTTCGGGAACGTTATTTTGAAGTACAAAATTTTCAAAAACCCATAAAAAATATAAAATTTTCAAAAATACAAAAAAATTAAAAAACCTATAAAAAACCAAAAATATTTTCTCTTGCATTTTCTTTTTAGTGTATGCGTACTCGATCAACGTCTTATCCCGAGCCCGAGACTCTTGGTAATTTAGACATGGCCGGTGTACACAACAACAACAATAATCCACCTCACCCCAACATGAATAATCCACCCCTACCCGACCTACGAACCATGGAGGAGCTATGCCAACCTACGATGAACGGACGTGGAGGCCCGATTGCGCCGATGAAAATCACGGCTCAGGAGTTTTCGTTGAAGCATCACATGATCCAACAAGTGCAAACTAATCCATTTCACGGAATACCAGATGATGATGCCAACAAACACCTCGACAAATTCATTACCATCACCCAAAGCATGAAGTCAGCCGGTGCTTCTATGGATGTACTTCGCCTTCAACTATGTAGAAACTAGAAGGGGGGGTTGAATAGTTTCTTAAATTTACTTGTTAAAATATGGTTTCCAAAAATCATTTTCCAAAAAACTTAGGCTTGAGGAAATATGTGAAATCTTCTTATGCACAAATATGAACAATGATAGTGTAGCTAAACTAATACTAACAAAAATATATCCACAAAGAATAAAGAATGATAGTGTAGCTAATCTAATATTAACACATGTATATGCAAAAAGTAATAAGGAATGTAAAGAGTTAAGGGTAAAGAAAGATCAAACCGAACACCAAGGATTTATAGTGGTTCGACAACAAAGCTCACTCCTCGTTCCTACTCCACTCCTCGAGTACTCCTTACTCGAGAGTTCACTACACAACAAGCTCCTTATGGTGGAGAAAACCGTACACGTCGCTTAACCAATTTCCGACTCTAAGCTAAAAGTCGAGCCCTAATCGTAGCTAGGACCAATCTACACAACTATACTTAGTACATACACAACTTCCAAATAGACACAACTACTTGGATCTTCACAACTATGACACAACTACAAGTATATAAAATTGATCTTCAATGGATCTTTGGTGGTGGACTCAACACTTCACTAGGATAGTGTTCTTCTCTTTGCACTTGGAGAGGAAGAGATGGAAGAACAAGATTCACTTCTTAAACAAGTAATAATCAAACAAATGATCAAAGATTTGAGTGATTAAAGAAGGGGTTTGAATCTGGAAATGAATGTGCAAAAGAGGTGAGGTGAAAAGCTGAGAATGGCCAACTATTTAAAGGACAAAGGAGCCAACGGCTAGTTCTGCCCGCGGTACCTTATCACAGCCCGCGGTACCTTATCGATAAGGTACCGCCTAGGCGCTAAGGTACCGTCGGACTAGACTCCGCTCCTTTTTGTCCTTTAGTGGTGGAGGTCTTATCTGGGTATAAAAATATCCTGAAAGGATATTCTTAACAGAATAAGAATATGCCATTTTCAAATTTCAAATAATTAATTTAATAAAACATTTTCTTAAAAATAAAGTTTAATAAAAACTTGTCACTTTTAATAAAAAGTGAGTTTTAAGAAAAGATTAAATCACTTGATCACTTGATTAAGGTTAGTACTTGTTTATCCATACCTTAAGTGAAAATGGGTAAAATGAAAAATACTTGAACTCAAGAATTCGTTTTTCGTTGTTTTCATAAATGCTTGTTTTTACATATTGTCGTAATCAAAACTAAGCGAGACCGAAAAATGCAAGTAACGTTTTAGTCATTATTGCATTAACAATCTCCCCTTTTTTGATTTCGACAATACATAAACTCAATCACACAAAAACAAGATTTTCGAAGACGAGTTTATTCATTTCTCCCCCTTTGTCGAAGCAAAAAGGTTGCGTAATCCGGTGTTGAAGAAACGGACTTTGCAAAGACTCCCCCTTGGTGCTTACTCCCCCTAGCTTGGGGCACCGAGGAATCGAGATATGGTGACTAGCTACATAGAAGGGTTAGTTGAACAAAAGAAACAACCAACAATATATAGCAATAGGTCACAAAAAGAAAATTAAAAGAGAAGAAAACACAAAGACAAAGATCCAAGATAGGTTACTAAAGAAACATCATACAAAGAAGTATGGAAAAAGAAACAAGCCAAAAGCATAAATCTAATCCTAGTTATTCTAGAATTATAAGATTTGCTTGAATTTGGTGTCTTGAGGATAAGCAATCAATGCTTATATTAAAGACAAGGTAATAGCGGAGGGTGGTGGTGGTGGCTTGTTGGAGATCTCATAATCAAAGTGAAGAGGAGGCTTGATTAAGAGACTCTTGATGTAGCTCAACCCCTCATAGATGTGTGCCATAGCAAGATGTTGATATTGACAACAATGACAATATGTTCCATGGTGCATGACATTATCATGAGAAGGAGGAAGAACACTAAAGGGTGGTGGTGGAAGAAAGGAAGTTCCACAATCAACATTCTTGGTAGGAGAAATGTGATTAAGAGTGTTCTTGGGTGGGTTTGGATTGAAAGCAATTGGAGAAAATGGAGGAGATTCAAGGCTTTCATTGGGAGAATAAGACATTTTGGATGTGAAGTAATGCAAAATGCTTATGGTTTAAATAGGAAAGGCTTAGGGTATTTTTGGGATGGTCAAAGGGTTTGAAACAAAGATTCTCAAAAAGGTTGGAGCAAATCTGGAGTTTCAGACAAAAACCCGAAAAGGAAGGCCACTGTAGGCGGTTCCTTATCTATGCTGGCGGTACCTTATCAATAAGGTACCGCGGCTCACTTATGGAACCGCCTGCAGAAGCAGGGTTTGGTGTTTGGAGAAAGATTTTTCAGCAAATCTTATTTTTCTAGTCCAACTTATCATAGGGATGTGCTTAAAAGCAAAGATAGACAAAGAAAATATATGCAAACTTACCAAATAGAGATATGACCAAAATACATGGATTAAAAAATCAATGTGGGAGGTGTGTAAGACAAGATTTTAAGTCATGACACAATGATCCTCCATGATTCAATCTTGTTCTTGCTATGTTTGAGAGAATCTTACATATGAATTATGTAAGATCTATATTAATAGCGAGAATCTATGAAAAATCGTTTTTAGATTGAATTAACAATGTCAAACGAATTTCTCAACCATTTTCGAAAGAGACTTTGAGAGTTTTGAAAAGGGGATGGGAACATTTTTCAAAAGAATTTTAGAAGACTTAAGAACTCAAAGTGGTAATAGAAAACACACAATAAGAAAAGAATTTAAGGAAGATGTTCCATTAATCCTAGACCTAGACGCAAGTAATAAAAAGGTTCTCTCTTAAGTGGCTTAGTGAAGATATCGGCTAAGTTGTCCTCGGAGGGCACCTTTTCGATAGTAATGTTCCCCTTTTGAACATTATCTCTAAGGAAATGGTGTCTAATTTCTATGTGCTTGGTTCGCGAATGTTGCACGGGATTCTTGCTTAGGTCTATAGCACCTTTATTATCGCACATGATGGGAACATCATCAAGAGAAATCCCGTAATCAACAAGCGCTTGCTTCATCCATAGAGCTTGTTGGCATGCTTTACCGGCACTCACATACTCGGCTTCCGTGGTGGATATCACAAGAGCGGTTTGTTTCTTGGATAACCAAGAAGTTAAACAATAACCCATGAAGGTACAAACTCCACTAGTGCTTTTCCGGTCCACATAGTCTCCCGCATGATCCGAGTCCGCGTAGACAATGGTTTCTACGCCGGTCCCTTTAGGATACCATAATCCTAAATGTATAGTGCCTTTAATGTATCGGAAGATACGCTTAACCGCTTCAAGGTGAGAGGTTTTGGGAGCCTCTTGGAAGCGAGCACAAAGGCAAACACTAAACATGATATCCGGTCGACTTGCCGTTAGGTACAACAAACTACCAATCATACCTCTATATTTGGTGTTGTCTACCGACTCACAATCATCATCTACGGTGAGTTTAGTATCCGAGGCCATAGGGGTCTTCATTGGTCTAGATTCTTCTAATCCAAATTTCTTTAGCATTTCTTTAGCGTACTTAGATTGACTAAAGAAAATACCATCGTCCATTTGTTTAATTTGGAGTCCTAAAAAGAAGTTAAGTTCTCCCATCATACTCATTTCAAACTCATCATGCATGATTTTGGCAAAGTCATCACACAATTCTTGACAAGTTGAGCCAAATATAATGTCATCAACATATATTTGTACGATTATGAGGTGAGGACCTTTCTTCTTTGTAAAGAGTGTATTGTCTACCATACCCATGGTATACTCATGTTTAACAAGAAACGCTTTAAGTCTATCATACCAAGCTTTGGGTGCTTGTTTGAGTCCATAAAGTGCTTTCTTAAGCTTGTAAACATGGTCCGGTTTCTCAAAATCAATGAAGCCGGGAGGTTGAGCCACATATACCTCCTCATTGATCAAACCGTTAAGAAATGCACTCTTTACATCCATTTGTTGAAGCTTAATATCTAAGGCATAAGCGTAGGCTAAAAGGATTCTAATTGATTCTAATCTAGCTACCGGTGCATATGTCTCGTCATAATCAATCCCTTCTTGTTGATTATAGCCTTGAGCTACAAGTCTAGCCTTGTTACGAGACACAACACCATTCTCATCTAGCTTATTCCTAAATACCCATTTGGTTCCTATAATGGTAGAACTTCTAGGTGGAGGAACAAGTTCCCAAACATCATTGGCAACGAATTGATTCAATTCTACTTGCATCGCAATGACCCAACTCTCATCCGTCAAAGTTTCTTTAACATTCTTAGGTTCAATCAAGGAGACAAAACAAAAGAAGTTGCTTTGGTTTTGGACTTGAGATCTTAGGGTCCTTTGATTTAAGTCACCAGTGACATTATTGAGAGTATGATCCCTAGATTCCTTAATGTTTACTTCCTTTTCAACACTAAGGTCTTCAACTCCTATTT
This sequence comes from Glebionis coronaria, assembly GCA_025667525.1. NCBI lineage: Eukaryota > Viridiplantae > Streptophyta > Magnoliopsida > Asterales > Asteraceae > Glebionis > Glebionis coronaria. The sequence goes on along the minus strand of CM046881.1, from coordinate 424,239,266 downwards.
TTCTAACCTCTTTGGCTTTAACTACTTCTAATTCATCCAAGTCATCATCAACCAATGGTGGTGTCTTGGGTGAAGGAGGGGTTTCATCAAAGGTTACGTTGAGTGATTCTTCAATAACCCCTGAGGTTCTATTTAGGACTATGTAGGCCTTACTAGTTTGGGAATAACCTAAAAGGATACCTTCATAAGACTTTGGGTCAAACTTGGTAAGGTAGTCTTTGGTGTTGAGGATAAAGCACTTGCTTCCAAACACCCTAAAGTATTCTAATGAGGGTTTCTTACCTTTAAGAATCTCATAGGGGGTCTTTCCTAGGAAAGGTCGAATAAGAATTCGGTTGAGAATATAAGTCGATGTATCTACGGCATTGCACCAAAACTTTTGAGGCAACGATTGCTCGTTTAACATCGTCCTACTCATCTCTTGGAGAGTCCTATTCTTCCTTTCAACTACCCCATTTGATTATGGAGTGCGAGGAGCTGAGAAGTTATGGGTAATACCATGAGCTTCACAAAAGGCACCAAATTGCACTTCATTATCAAATTCCCTACCATGATCCGTCCTAATAGAAACAATTGAACATACTAGTTGATTTTGAATTCTCCGACTAAAGATTTCGAAGTGATCGAAAGCTTCATTCTTAGATGCCAAAAATCTAGTCCAAGTGAATCTAAAATAGTCGTCAACTATAACTAGGGTATAAAGGTTACCTCCATAACTCCGTATGGCGGAAGGTCCAAAGAGATCCATATGTAGGAGCTCTAAGCACCGAGAGGTCGAAACTAAATTCTTGGCTTTGTGACTTGAGTGAACTTGCTTTCTAACTTTGCAAGCATCACAAAAGTGACTATCAAACTTAATCTTGGGGAGGTGTCTTACCAACTCCTTAGAGACCAAAGATTGAATTAAACGGATATTAGCGTGACCTAATCTCCTATGCCAAAGAGTAGAACTATCATCTATAGTCGCAAGACATATGTTGTCTTTTGACTTCTTATTAACCTTCATGACATAAAGCCCATGCTTTCTAATACCTTTTCCAATGACTTTTCCATCTTTTACGATTTCACTGTCATGATCCGAAAAGATGACCTTACACTTACTATCACAAATTTGACCTATACTTAAAAGGTTAAAACCTAAGTTATCTACGTGCTCAACATTTTCAATGGTCATGGAGTCAAGAGAAACCGTACCTTTGCCAATTATATTACCACGTAGACTACTAGCGAATGTGACGTTACCTCCATCATATGCTTTGTAATGCGAGAACAAACTTCGATTACCCGTCATGTGTTTAGAACATCCACTATCCTTAATCCACTCATCGGGCTCCAAATCAATTCCCAAGCATATCTAGGTAACAATACACAAGATCAAACATTTGGTCCCCAATATCTCATGGGTCCAAAATTGTTAGTTCCAAACATCCCTTGCATTTGGTTGGGATGAATGAATGAGGTGGGGATTCCCCATGGAGAACAAAATGGAGGAGGGTAGTAATTCATGTAACCATTTTGTTGTTTATTACTTCTCCTAGGTGTGTTTGATCTAGGTTTAGAGTTATTATTATTCTTTCTAGGTGTTGGAGTTTTACTTCTAGTTCGTGAGTTGTTTTGATTATATCTTATAGGCGTTGTCGTTCTACTTCTAGGCTTAGACTCATTCCGTACTCTAGGTGGAGTAGAAGATAATCTAGATAAACTTCTATTTCCCATGAGAGGTTTACTTAACGGCTTATAGAACTTACTAATAGCATTGTCGTCAAGTATGGGTAATTGAACCTTATTAACAGTAAGATGCTTTGGTTTTTCATTTAACTTAGATTTTTTAGAAAGTTTAGAGTTTTCACAAAAATCAACTTCTGGCCGCGGTACCTTATCTATGGCCGCGGTTCCATAGTGATAAGGAACCGCGCCATACAATGTGGAACCGCGTCCAGAAGGTGTTTTCTGTGAAAACCTGACTTGTTTTGGTTCACTAGTTGAGGCTTCATTTGAGTTAAAACCTAGACCAAGTTTTTCCTTAGAATGAACTTGTTTGTTTAACATATCATCAAGAGCACTAGTACCTTTCATGAACTTTTCCAATTTAATGGAGGTGCTCTTGAGATCATCATTCTCTAATCTAAGTTTCTCACAACTTAAGCAACCTAAATCAACCTCTTTGTTTTTCTCAAGTTTAGTCAATTTCTCCCTAAGTTCATTGATCTCATTTTCAAGCTTAGTTTTGGTTGATTTTAAGGTTTTATTCTTTTCTATGAATTCAAGACTAAGTTTGGGTAAGCTATCATATTTGCCTTCAAATTCAATATCATCTAAAGTGGAACTATCATTGCTATAATATTCGGTTTCGAAATGTACCTCTTTAGAAGTGTGAGCCATAAGACATTTCTCCTCTTTGGGGTTGTCATCATCATCTTCACCACTATCGCTCCAAGCGCCACTAACGAATGCCGTGTGGTTCTTATCACGAGCGGGCTTTGGACAATCACCAATGAAGTGATTTGGATCACCACATCTAAAGCAACTCCTATCACCTTTTTCGTTCTTGACAAACCGATTCTTTGACAATGGTTTCTTGTCATAGTTTGGTTGCCTAACGTGTTGACCTCGTCTCTTGAAGAACTTCTTGAAATCTCTCACCGCCAATGCATACTCCTCGTCATCACTTTCCGAGGAACTATCATGGTCACTTTGTGCCTTCTTGGCTTTAAGTGCAAGAGATTTCCTTTCACTCTTGGTTTTTACTAATTCCGAGTCCTTCAAAATTATCATCTCATGAACCTTCAAGTTTCCTATGAGTTCATCGAGTGATAAAGTTGAGAGATCTTTCGACTCTTCAATAGCCGTGACTTTTGCTCTCCACTTTGGATGTAAGGCCCTTAGAAACTTCCTAACATTGTTCTTGCTAGAAAAACCTTCATCAAGTGCTTTTAGACTAGTAATAATGGTGTTAAACCTAGCAAATGCACTATCAATAGTTTCATCTTCTAAGATGACAAATTGTTCATATTGTTGGACAAGAAGATCGATTTTACTTTCTTTAACTTGGCTATTACCTTGGTGGGTTACTAAAAGAGTGTTCCAAATATCTTTAGCGGTTTCACACATAAAAATTCTTTCATACTCTTTCTTAGGCAAAGCATTATAAATCACCATTTTAGCCTCATTATTTTTTGAAAGTTTCTTTTTAGTATCATCATTAGCTTTGTCAAAAGTGACTAATTCTTTTGTTTTAGAAACTTCATTAAATTGAAAGGGTAAAAAATCACCATTGGTAATAACATGCCAAAGATCTAAATCTTTTGATTTCACATAAGTTTCAAATCTATTTTTCCAATAAATAAAACTATCGGTTTCAAAAAGTGGTGGTCTTTGCATAGATTGCCCTTCTAGGTACTTGTTGGAATCCATAGATCGATTCAAGTTTTAAAATACAATATACTTTAAAAATTCTTGAGCACCCGCTCTGATACCAATTGTAGAAACTAGAAGGGGGGTTGAATAGTTTCTTAAATTTACTTGTTAAAATATGGTTTCCAAAAATCCTTTTTCAAAAAACTTAGGCTTGAGGAAATATGTGAAATCTTCTTATGCACAAATATGAACAATGATAGTGTAGCTAAACTAATACTAACAAAAATATATCCACAAAGAATAAAGAATGATAGTGTAGCTAATCTAATATTAACACATGTATATGCAAAAAGTAATGAGGAATGTAAAGAGTTAAGGGTAAAGAAAGATCAAACCGAACACCAAGGATTTATAGTGGTTCGGCAACGAAGCTCACTCCTCGTTCCTACTCCACTCCTCGAGTACTCCTTACTCGAGAGTTCACTACACAACAAGCTCCTTATGGTGGATAAAACCGTACACGTCGCTTAACCAATTTCCGACTCTAAGCTAAAAGTCGAGCCCTAATCGTAGCTAGGACCAATCTACACAACTACACTTAGTACATACACAACTTCCAAATAGACACAACTACTTGGATCTTCACAACTATGACACAACTACAAGTATATAAAAATTGATCTTCAATGGATCTTTGGTGGTGGACTCAACACTTCACTAGGATAGTGTTCTTCTCTTTGCACTTGGAGAGGAAGAGATGGAAGAACAAGATTCACTTCTTAAACAAGTAATAATCAAACAAATGATCAAAGATTTGAGTGATTAAAGAAGGGGTTTGAATCTGGAAATGAATGTGCAAAAGAGGTGAGGTGAAAAGCTGAGAATGGCCAACTATTTAAAGGACAAAGGAGCCAACAGCTAGTTCTGCCCGCGGTACCTTATCACAGCCCGCGGTACCTTATCGATAAGGTACCGCCTAGGCACTAAGGTACCGCCGGACTAGACTCCGCTCCTTTTTGTCCTTTAGTGGTGGAGGTCTTATCTGGGTATAAAAATATCCTGAAAGGATATTCTTAACAGAATAAGAATATGCCATTTTCAAATTTCAAATAATTAATTTAATAAAACATTTTCTTAAAAATAAAGTTTAATAAAAACTTGTCACTTTTAATAAAAAATGAGTTTTAAGAAAAGATTAAATCACTTGATCACTTGATTAAGGTTAGTACTTGTTTATCCATACCTTAAGTGAAAATGGGTAAAATGAAAAATACTTGAACTCAAGAATTCGTTTTTCGTTGTTTTCGTAAATGCTTGTTTTTACATATTGTCGTAATCAAAACTAAGCGAGACCGAAAAATGCAAGTAACGTTTTTAGTCATTATTGCTTTAACAAACTATTTCCCCACTCGCTTTCTCACCATGTCGAAAAATGGTTTGACCGTCTCCCAAAGAATTCTATTCATACTTGGGATGACATGACTCAACGATTTTTGTCGCGCTACTTTCCACCATCCATGGTCACGAGCCTTCGTAACCAAATTAGTGGATTCATGCAAAACGATGATAAATCACTCTTTGATGCTTGGGAACGACACAATGATTTGATCGACCGTTGTCCAAATCATAACATGCTCCCCGTCACTCTCATTGATACTTTCTACAATGGTCTCACTTTTCATGATCGTGATACGATCAACGCCGCCGCCGGTGGTACTTTTATGAAAAGGGGACCGGAGGAGTGTAGAGAGTTGATTGAAAACATGACTACTCACCACAAGAATTGGGATTCATCCGCATCCTCAAGATCTAATACGAGAGTCAATGTTTCTTCTACTACTTCCAATCCCGAGATAGCCGAACTTACCCGACAAGTCGCGGAGATGAACAAGAATTACATGACCATGGCCACAAACCACTTTCAACAAGCTAAAGCCGTTTCTATTTATTGTGACACATGTGGTTGTCCTCATTCTTACAATGATTGTCCTTCTACTCAAGGAAATTTTTGTGAAAACGTTAACGCGGCATACGGTACTTATCCCACGGGAGGCTATCAAGCTCGTCCTCAAGGAGACCGTAGCTTGCTAAGTTATCATTCAAACAACTATCTTGCACCACCAGGTTTTACTCCTCAAAACCAAAACCAACAACAAAGCTATAACCGAAATAACCAAAGTCAACCTCGTGCTAACAATCAATATCAATCCCAAAGAAACCCATACCCACCTCAAGGAAATTCTCAAGCTTACCAAGCTCCACCTCTCAATCAACCGATGTCATTGAATCAAGACATCGAGACGTTCATGAGGACTAATAGAGAGATGGTGACGAATCTTCAAAGTCAATTCATCAACTTGAAGGGAGACATGGCGAAACAAGGGAGCGATATTCGAGCCGAGCTAAGGAATGACATGGCGAAACAAAGCAATGATATTCGCGCAGACATGAGAGACTCTTTCAGCACTCAAGCGGATAATATACGTGATATGATCGGGTCGCTCTTCTAAGGTAATCAACCCTCTTCTTCGGGCACTCTTCCGAGTAACACCGTTGCTAATCCAAGAGGGGAGATGAAAGCAATCACCACTCGTAGTGGAAAAGGTTATACGGAACCCGAGATTCCTACACCTCCACCCGTGATTGTGAACAAGGAAAAAGAGCAACTTTCCTCACCTCCTTTGCCTTCTACCCCCATTCCCCCACCACCTACGGTTGTGAGTGATCCTACTCCCCTAAAGCCTTCTTCTTCATCCGATAGACCTTATCCTTCAAGGTTGAGGAAAGAGAAGCAAAAGAGCAAGGATGATATTCAAGTTCAAACTTTCTCAAAATGTTTAAACAATTGAATTTTAACATATCCTTTGTCGAGGCTCTCGCTCACATGCCTAAATATGCGAAGATGTTTAAAGATCTTCTAAGTGACAAGGAGAAGCTTCTTGACATTGCTCAGACCCAACTTAATGAGAATTGCTCCGCGGTTCTCTTAAGGAAATTACCCACCAAACTTGGTGATCCGGGTCGCTTCTTGATTCCTTGCAACGTCCCGGGAGTAGAGAATTGCATGGCCCTAGCCGATCTAGGTGCTAGTATAAACTTAATGCCTTTAAGTGCTTGGAAGCAATTATCTCTCCCCGAGCTAGTCCCCACCAAAATGACTTTGGAATTAGCTAACCGTACGGTTACTTATCCAGTGGGGATAGCCGAAGACGTCTTCGTCGGCGTTGACAAATTCACCTTCCCGGTGGATTTTGTTGTCGTTGACTACGAGATGGATCCTCGTGTTCCATTAATCGTTGGACGTCCTTTCTTGAGGACCGGTCCCACTCTCATTGATGTAGCCGCGGGCGAAATAATCATGAGAGTTGGTGACGACAAAATTGTCTTCAACATGGGTAAGATTTCTAAACAACCTTATTCATATGAGAGTGTTAATGCTATTGATGTTCTCGATGAGGCTTGTGAAGAAAACTTTCATGATGCTTGCAAAAGTAATCTCTCTTCTCTACCCAATGTTGAGACCGTTGCCTCAATTGCTCCGTCATTGACTCCATTTGGAGAAAGTGACTTTCTTTTGGATGATTTTGAAGCTAGCTTGGGTCCACTCGATCTTAAGTATAATGATTCTCCCACCGATTGTGAAGAAGACATTCGTACAATTGAGAAACTTATCAATGAAGACCCTTTTTCTCCTCCTTCTCCTAAAGAGGTGACTAATGATGATCCATCGTTAGTTACACTATCTATTGAGGATCCTCCCACTCTTGAGCTTAAGGACTTACCTCCTCATCTCGAGTATGTTTTCTTAGAGGACATTGATCAACTTCCCGTTATCATTGCTAAAGACTTAAAAGCCGATGAGAAAACTCGTCTCATTGAAGTTCTCAAGAAACATAAAAGAGCTATCGCTTGGAAAATCTCCGATATTCGCGGAATTGATCCTTACTTTTGCACACATAAAATTCTCATGGAGGATGACTTTAAGCCCACAATTCAAAGCCAACGAAGGGTGAATCCTAAAATCCATGACGTTATCAAAAAAGAGGTTATCAAACTTCTTGATGCGGGCATGATTTATCCTATCTCGGATTCACCATGGGTTAGTCCAGTCCATTGTGTGCCTAAGAAAGGCGGAATCACCGTTGTGCCCAATCAAAACAACGAGTTGATTCCTACACGTCTCGTTACTGGGTGGAGAGTTTGTATAGACTATCGCAAACTCAATGATGCCACGAGAAAGGATCATTACCCTCTTCCTTTTATGGACCAAATGCTTGAACGTTTAGCGGGTAATGAATATTACTGCTTTCTAGATGGTTTCTCGGGTTATTTCCAAATACCCATCGATCCCCAAGATCAAGAGAAGACAACATTCACTTGTCCCTATGGCACATTTGCCTACAAAAGAATGCCTTTTGGCTTATGCAATGCCCCCGCGACTTTCCAAAGGTGCATGTTGGCTATTTTCCATGACATGGTTGAGCAAACCATGGAAGTCTTCATGGATGATTTCTTGGTCTTTGGGGATTCATTCTCTTCTTGCCTTGCCAATTTAGAACGTATGCTTAAGCGGTGCGAAGACACTCGCCTTGTTCTAAATTGGGAAAATGCCATTTTATGGTAAAAGAAGGCATTGTGCTAGGACACAAAATCTCAAAAGCTGGTCTTGAAGTCGACCGTTCTAAAGTGGATGTCATAGCCAAATTACCTCCACCTTCAACCGTGAAGGGTGTGAGAATTTTTCTGGGTCATGCGGGCTTCTATCGTCGATTCATTCAGGATTTCTCTAAAATCGCTCGCCCGATGACCCACCTCTTGGAAAAAGATACTCCTTTTATCTTTTCTAAAGAGTGTATCGAAGCCTTCAATCTTCTTAAGGATAAGCTAACTAAGGCACCGGTCTTGGTTACCCCTAATTGGGAGCTACCTTTTGAGTTGATGTGCGATGCTAGCGACTTTGCTATTGGAGCGGTTTTGGGCCAAAGAGTGAATAAACACTTCCAACCAATCCATTATGCTAGCAAGACAATGACGGGGGCTCAATTGCATTATACGACAACCGAAAAAGAGCTTTTAGCTGTTGTCTATGCTTTTGAAAAATTTCGCCCCTATCTTGTTTTATCCACCACCATCGTATACAAGGACCATTCCGCGTTGAAGTACTTGATGACTAAGCACGACTCTTAGCCAAGACTTCTTCGCTGGGTTTTACTCCTTCAAGAATTTAACATTGAAATTCGTGACAAAAAGGGAGTTTAAAACCTAGCCGCGGATCATCTCAGTAGACTTGAGGATCCTTATCAAGGGGATCATCCGAACAAAGAGATCAATGACTCTTTTCCCTTGAGACCTTACTGTCTATTTGTGCCAATCTTGATGACACCCCGTGGTTTGCGGACATTGCAAACTACTTGGCGGGTGGTGTTCTCATCAAAGGGTTAACATCCCAACAAAAGAAAAAGTTCTTGAATGATGTTAAGACCTACTTTTGGGATGACCCTTTTCTATTCAAACAATGCGCTGACTTGATTATTCGCCGATGTGTTGACGGATCGGCAGCTTTAGACATTCTCGAGGCTTGCCACAAAGGACCCACCGGTGGTCACTTTGGTCCCAACTACACCGCCAAAAAAGTGTTTGACTCAGGATTCTATTGGCCCACCATTTATCGTGACGCTCACGCAATGGTTAAAAACTGTGATGATTGCCAAAGACAAGGCAAAATCACACATAAAGATGAGATGCCTCAAAATTTCATACAAGAATGTGAAATCTTTGATGTATGGGGCATCGACTTTATGGGGCCATTCCCTTCTTCTAAAGGAAACAAATACATCCTTGTCGTCGTTGACTACGTTTCTAAATGGGTTGAAGCCAAAGCTTTATCCATTAACGACGCAAGGGTGGTTTGTAATTTCTTGAAACAACTGTTTGCTCGATTCGGTGTTCCTCGTGCTATAATCAGTGACCGCGGGACTCATTTTTGCAATGATCAATTTGCAAGAGTCATGGCTAAGTATGGTTTCAATCACCGTCTTTCCACCGCTTATCATCCTAAAACCAACGGTCAAGCCGAGATATCCAACCGTAGATTGAAGCGAATTTTGGAACGTACTGTAGGAGAGCATCGTGCATCATGGGCCGATAAACTTGATGATGCTCTGTGGGCTTTCCGTACCGCCTATAAGACACCGATTGGTTGTACACCTTATCGTCTTGTGTACGGGAAAGCATGCCACCTCCCTATCGAGCTGGAACATAAGGCATACTGGGCCTTGAAGTGGGCTAACCTCGACATCAACAAAGCCGGTGATCTTCGCAAGATTCAACTCAACGAGCTAAACGAACTGAGGAATGAAGCTTACGAGAACTCATTGATCTACAAGGATAAGACCAAGATCATCCACGATGCTAAAATTATGAACCGAGAGTTCCACGTTGGTGATTAAGTCTTACTTTTTAACTCTCGGTTGAAGATCTTCTCGGGCAAGTTGAAGAGCCGCTGGTCTGGTCCATTCACCATCGCCAATGTCTTTCCCTATGGCACCATTGAGCTTTCTCAGCCAAATGGGCCCACTTTTAAGGTGAATGGCCAGCGTTTGAAGTTGTACTTTGGTGAGGACATGTCTCATGAGATGATTCCATCCCTCACCACGTATCCCATGAACTAGTTTCGGGACCGAGTCAGACTCGTGACTCGGTTAACAAAAACAAGCGCTCCTCGGGAGGCAACCCGAGTATCTATTCCCCCTTTTTCCCGTTTTTCATCCTAAGTATAGGGGGAGCTATATAGGTTGCTTGTGTTTGTATGGTGATGTGATTACAGGGATAAGTGCACTCTTGGAATCTTTGAAGAACCGTGCTCCCATGTTATCCGCAATTCCGGTTCTATCTCTTAACTATCGTGATTCAATTTTCTTCATACTCACATTTGAAATTGATCACTTTAGTTGTCTCCTCCTTAACTTGATTTAACCAACGTGCACAATGTCATAAGTGTAGGGGAGACTTTTCCCACATGCTTAAACATTGAGGACAATGTTTATATTAAGTGTAGGGGAGACTTCTATCGAAGTTTTAAGTGGACTTTTCCATTAAAGTGCCTTCATTTAACCGGAAAATTCGATTTTTCGACATTTTTCAAAAATTTTAATCTGTTTTGGCCTAGTTGTATAGTTGTATTTTCCTTTGTTATGTTTATTTTCTTTCCTTGCTAGAATAAAATTTCAATAAAGTGGTTTTAAGTTTTGCAAAGTCGTGAATATTTTGACTCAACCCGAGTTTACTTATCTAAGTTTACTCTAGCTAGTATCCTTAACGTGTTTAAGTCAAGTTTTGCTAGGCTTTTATATAAGGAGCTTTAAAACGCGAAAGTCTTAACTCTCACGGGTTAAGAACAAGAACTTTTCGCAAGTTCCTATAATTGATCCTAGAGAGTCGTTTATCAAGGGAACTTTAAAACGCAAATTCTAAACTTGAAAGAGTCTAAGAAGATGCAAGATCCTATAGGCGACTCGAAAACCCAAAACTTTGATTTAATTGGCAAGCATCCACGAGTCTCGAACCTTGAGATTTTAAATTGTGGAGAACGAGAGATGATAGAGTCAATTATAAGTTTGGTATTCTTTCGTGAATTTATGTGAGTTGATTATAAGCCTATTCTCCCATCCCTTGCTAATAAATTTATCTGCAATAAATAAGGTTGTACGATTTGAAAAGTTACTTAGCTTCTAGCCCAAGATCGTTTAAAAGTTGCTCGGTATTAATTAGAGTTCATAGCCAAGGCATAACTTATTGAAGCGGGATGCGAAGATTGGCGAGTCCGGGCTACATTTTGTTGCTAAAGATCCAAAAGTGATGTGAAGAATCATTTATCGAAAATCAATATGAAGGATCGAGACACACGACGAAAAGCAAGAACTCCCCAAAAGATCATGGAGAAGTCTATCCGAAAATACCCTTGCAAGGTATGAGGATAAATAGATCCAAGTCCTAAAAGGAGGCGGATCGTTGTATATCAAAGTCCAAAATAAAGATTGGAGAAAAATGAAGAAGTCGTGGTCCAAATATGAAGAATCTCTCAAAAATACAAGTGAAGGAATTCCTATTATGAAGAGAAGACCATAATTTCAAGAACGTCTCTCAAAGATTTGAAGTATGAAGTCGCTGCCAAATATCAGTCCGAGAAAGGTCTCAAATCGTGAAGCGAGTTATGCCAAGATATGAACTTTATGAGGTCCCGAGAAGCAGTTTTAAAAGATTTTGTCCTTTAGCTAACTATTGATCAAATCGTCCCATTTTGTTTTCAGCCTAAATAACTATCGAAATAAGTCAAACAATGCATCCTCGTGATCATTCAAGACGACAATAAAATATAAGAGATACACCTAGGAATAAGGGAGTCTAAGTGAATAATTGGGCCACATGAGTTCGTGTTAGTTTGATAACTTATAATAACAATGATCTCGTTTTTAAGCTTGGTATGGGAACGTGAAACTTGAGAATGATGAACATTCATGACAATCTAAAACCCCAATGTAAGTCTTTAAATACTTTACTTGTTTTGTTCTTTTGGTTTCCTTAGTATTTAGAATTTAATAAAGGCCAAGGTGGGTTATTTATGATGAGAAATGTAAACCGTGCTTTAAAATTATAGCATTGCATGAGGGCATGGCAATGGTTAAGTGTAGGGGATTTGATAGGTGTGAAAACACCCATCCTTTTACCACTTATTTCTTGCTAAAACAAGACCAAAACGCGTATTTAATGTCATTTGTTTGGAATTATGCGTGGTTTGTGTGTTTGTTGTGTTTTCAGAGCCAACCGGATAAATATTGAAGAAAACATGGGATTGCACGGGTTTTATCAAAGAAAAAGACGAAAAGACGAAGTCTATAGTCCAAGAGATGCAAAAGATTTGAAGTCAATGGGCCTATTTGAAGATTTATCGAAGAAAAGGACCAAAGATGGAAGATTTAAATATGTCGAAGAACTCAAGTCTATTAAATGAAGAAATTAAAAGACGAGTTGAATTTATTCGTCGACAAATCCCGAATCGAAATCGAAAACGTCAACTTTTTTGAAAAGACGAGAAGACAAAAAGAAAGGGAGAAAGCCCACTCACCAACCAAAGACAAGGCCTATAAATAGACCTTCCCTTCACAATTTTCAAGTTAGTTCATTTTCTGTTTTCTTTTCTTCCTGTTTCGTAGGAAACACCATCACCATTAGGGTGTTTGGTGATTTTTATTGTCTTTTGATCTTGTAAGTTTAATCCTTCCTTTTCATTGTTAAAACCTTAATCTTTCAATATAATCTGTTATTCAATCTTGTTCTTCCTTTTCTTATTGATTCTCAAGTTCTCAGTTTTTATTTTGTTGATTTTGATCTCCAAAAACATGTGGGTTTTGAGTTTTTGTTGATTTGGTTTGATGTTTATCATTAGTAAATGATTAGTGGTTAAATTGGTTTAAGTTTTGGTTAAAAACTTGGTGGATTTTGATTAAATTCGTGTTGTTAAACATCCCCTGTTCTTCGCTTTTCTGTTTCATCTCCCCAGATTCCGAATGAAGTAATCATTCCGAACCAAGGATTTGAACAAAGTATTCCGAATCAAGGTTTGTAGTGAAAATATTCCGGATGAACTAATCATTCCGGATGAAGGGTTTTTGTTTAAGTTATTCCGGATCAAGCTAGTATTCCGAACGAGCAGTTTTTGTTTATAATATTCCGAATAAACAATTTTATTTCGGATCAGCATACATTCTGAATGAACCTTTATTCCGGATGAGTTGAATATTCCGCATGAGTCCTTTGTTTTAATTTATTCCGAATCAAGTTTTTTTTCTTCTAGTTATTCCGAACGAAGCATATATTCCGAATGAAGGGTTTTGTTTAAGTTATTCCGAGTCAACAGATATTCCGCATGAACCTTTTATTCCGGATGAACGCTGTATTCCGGATGAGCTAAACATTCCGGATCAAGCACTTATTCCGAATCAACACAACATTCCGGATCAACCATTTTATTCCGAGTCAAGCTTTTTGCCAAATATTCCGGATGAGCAGATCTTTCCGAATGAGCAGTTTGTGTTAATTATTCCGGATGAAGAGTAACATTCCGGATGAAGCAAGATATTAAGAAGTATTCCGAACCAGCAATTTTCTTTGGTTATTCCGCATGAGCAAGAACATTCTGAACCAAGGGCTTTTTATAGTTTATTCCGAATCAGCTGAATTTCCAGGAGAAGGTCTTTACTGTTTAATTTTAATTCAAGTTTTATTTTCAGTAATTGCTTTTAGTTCAACTTTATTACTTCTCGCATTTACCTTTTTAGTAGATTTAGATCAAAAGTTCCCCCTTTTTAGTCACAAATTACAACAATTCCACTTTGGACCGTGATCGATTCGAGAAGACACCGAGAACGAAACAACGACAAATATAATTGGGTACGAGCAACACAAAGAAAGATCTTGCAAAAGCTACATTTTTAATCAACTAAAAATCAGTTATTACTGACGTGGCTATACTTTTTTATGATGTGGTGTTGTTTGTTTGTTATTATTAGAGCATGGGGTGTGGCTTGCTTGAGCCATCCCACAACACCAAAAAATTTACACGGTATGGTAAATTTTGGTAAATATTCTCACAACACCAAAACCTCCACAACACCAAAATTAAGCCTCCTTTATTGGCTTGAGTCATGGGAAACAAGATGGACCCTCAAATTTCCACGTGTCAAGAAACTATTCGTGTAAAAAAAAAATTAAATACGCGAAAACGCGACACGAAAACGAGAGAACCGGTACGGTTCTCGCGTTTTCGTGTCGTGTTTTCGCGCGATGGCTTGAGCCGTCCCCTAGGCGCGAGACACGAAAACTCGAAACGGAGTGTAGGGTTCATGGCGTTTTCACGTGACGTTTTCCCACGACGCGAACTTAAAAACTACCGTACACTGTGCTCTTACACTACACTTATCACTCAAGTATGTAAAGACAATTTGAGTTGGGTCGAATGTTTGGATTAACAAGAACCTAGTATAAATGGGCCTTGGCAAAACAAAGAATTGAGCCCAATGAAGTGAAAAAGTGTTTGAAACAGCAATAATTAAATTTGGAAGTATAAGGCAAACAAAGATTCTTGTTTCTTGCTTCATTCTCTCTCTCTCTCTCTCTTTTAGGGTTTCCATTAATTTTCCCCAAATATTTCTCACAAATTTTAATGTGTTCATCACTTCTCCGTTGAAATCCCAGATTAGGTACTTTAATCATTACCTTGTTTCATTTTTATATTCAAAATCTGATTTTTAAATCGTTACTTTTAGTTAACTGTAGACTAGATTGGATTTTAAGGTTAAAAATATGTGATTTATGTGAATTGTGAGATGGGTTTTTGGATCAAGGTCGATCTGTGGCTTTTAAGATGCTTGATTGGTTTGTTTATAAGTTGGAGTCTTTAAGCATTTTCGAGCTTTAAAAAATGTGAGGATAAGTTGTGTTATGAGCTTATAGCTTATCTAAGCTCATAATCTTGTGAAAACGGACTTATTGGCTTTTCAATAAACCCGTCAAATAAGCTTTGTTTCTGCTTATATAGCCGGCTTATGGCTTATTTGGTTTTTGGTTTTTGTTTCATAAGCCCACTTTTTGTGGCTTATTTTCAAACTTCTCGGCTTATATAAGTTTATTATGACATAATTAACTTATAGTCTTATATAAGCCGAAAAGTCTTAAAATAAGCCACAATAAGTGAGCTTATGAAACATAATCCGAAAACCAAATAAGCCATAAGCCGGCTATATAAGCCGACACCAACACCCCCTAAAAAAATACCCCCTTGGTTAAAGAATTACGTCCAGGCATTGAAAAAACATTAGCTTTAAAGGCGTGATAGGGTAGTCGTTAGTTTCCTTTTTGATTTGTGGTCTCCTTGTGACTAGTTCAGACTTGAGAGATGTGCGTGGCTAGTGATTTGATGAATTGTTGTTACTTCTCCGTAATTAAGATTTTGAAAATGGTTCTTACTAAGGACTAGGTTTGGTTGACCTCTTTGCGTTGTGATATTATAATTTTGGAGTTTAAAATCGTGATGGATATATATTTGCACCAGAAGGTTAACCTCTGTAGTATTTTTGCTGTGAGGTTTGATGTATCGGGTGATATCTTCAATTTGCCAATAATAGGCGAATTTTAGATCTGGAAATTAGTTAGTGCAATCATGATTAGGTAACTGTTATCATTTTTGAAATAAACAGAGTGATAGTAACTTGTTCTAGTTGGATCGAAACGTAATGTGATGGTTTGTGGTGATCTGGTTTTAGCTAGGGATCTATCTAGTCGTAACATTCAGCAGTCAGCAGTTATTTCTTGAGGTTTGTGACAATATGTGGGTAACTGCATACTTTTGTTGAACCGCGAAAAGAGTTCTTTTGAATGAACATAGTGATTCGATTCTAGGTTTTATGCTTAATACTGTTGATATTTGACTTAAAGTACTTCAATTTGTTCACGGGAAGCATTGAATTAATATTTGTTCTTTGCTTTTAGGTTGAAAAGTATTATGTTTGCTGAGCGAATTGAGCTACTAGATTCTGGATCTTTTAGGTATGTTAAATGTTTCCATTGGTGGCTTTTGGTTTTTATTACTTAGATCATATTCTCAAATGTTATCTTCATCGCTCCAATAAATGATACCATGTGTTTAGATTGTGAATGAAATGAATCATTATTTTGAGGGTAACCGCAAAAGCAGTATTCTTTGGACTGATATTCTGTGTAACTAGGGCGCCATGCACACGCAGTTACTTCTAATGTTTTTCTCACTTGCCCATGCCCTCTAGGCCTCTTGTTATTTTGAAGCTTAAATATGTCTTCAATAAGTTATTGTATTCGTATTTAGTGTAGAACTTTTCTTGCTGTTACATCTATGTGTACCTGTAATAATATATTTTTCGAAATAATGCATGTCTTGCATTTAGTCATCTTGTTGGATCACACTGAAAAATATACACCAAAGTGGTCTCTTTTAAGAAAAGAGATTTTATTGAAGACAATGTGGCTTACGAGTATAAAATTAAACAAGTAGTGTATATACCTTTTGTTAAGGGATAAGGATAAGCCTAAGCCCGGTTTGTGGGTTTAGGGTATCAGGGTTTCACTATTTACATTGAAAGCCGTAGGTTAATCTTTATTAGTCATCCACTATTTATAATAGTGAAACCCTAATACCCTAAACCCACAAACCGGGCTTGGGCTTATCCTTATCCCTTAACACTCCCCGGCAGTCCGAGCGGCGAAACCGCGAAAGCTCGGACTGGAGTAGTAAACTAGAAAAACAAACAAAGAAGCAAAACATTAACGATTGTGTGAATTTGTGACCTTAGCACAAATCACCAATACAAATCACACTTGTGTGGATTTGTGACCTTTGCACAAATCACCAACACAAATCACCGTTGTGCGGATTTGTGACATTAACACAAATTATTAACAAACAATAAGACAACTATAATTTTTTTTTCTTAAACATAAAAATAAAGATAGCTTTGATCCCTAAAAATCCCACTTCAAACAAAACTTAAGATACCACGTTGAATGCACATGTCCTTCTTAAACTTTGTAATCTCTTCTATTAATTGTTCTGGCTTATTGACTTCTTCTACAAGGCTCCATCTTTTGTCCATTTACCATTATTGATCTAGAAGTTGCCTGCCAGTAACAAAAATATTATGTAATCGACTGACAAGGTATCACGATGGATTGATAAAACTATATTGAATAGTCGAATGCTATTTATTTCTAAGTAATAGAAGGCGCGGCTGTGTTTTGTGGGGTAAAAAAATAGGTTTGTTTTAGGATTGAGAGGGATAGGGTTTGACGGGTAACGTAGGGGAGGCGGCTCAACATGGCCGCTTCGGTCTGAGGATCAGACCTGCTCTGATACCATATTAGACTACATTGAAACCCGTAGGTTAAATTTTTATTAATCATCCACTATTTATAATAGTGAAACCCTAATACCGTAAACCCACAAACCGGGCTTGGGCTTATCCCTTAACACCTTTGTGTTTTGATACTTATTTCTGGCGTATCTCATCATTATCTTTTTGTTAATTATTTCATGTTATTTATGGTTTTCCATTTATCTGTTTTAGGCCGTCTCAGTCCATTATTGGGTGGGGGAGCCATATAACATCCCGTTCATAGGAAGTAGCTATGCAACTTGGTGGAACAAAAGATTCCCAACAACGTGACAGCAGTAACCAGAAGGTCCATCCGCAACCTATGGAAGAGGGTGCAAACCAAAATCCTGAAGCTGTTGAAGCTTTGGTCTCTAAAATATTCACAAACATTTCTTCATTAAAAGCCGCTTATATCAGACTCCAAAACGCTCACACTCCTTATGACGCTGACAAAATTCAAGCTGCGGATAAGCTCGTTATTTCAGAACTCAAAAATCTCTCTGAACTTAAACATAATTACAGAGAGAATAATCCGAGACCCACATATATATCTCCTCAAGATTCCCGTTTAGCTGCTGAAATCCAAGAACAGCAGAGTCTTCTCAAGACCTATGAGGTTATGGTAAAGAAATTCCAATCCGAGATTCATAATAAAGATTCTGAAATTCTTCAGTTACAGCAGCATATTCAAGAGGCAACTCTCAAAAAGGCAAAATTGGAAAAGAATCTTAAACTCAGGGGTTTATCGTCATCATCTAATAAATCTGAGGGCTCAGTTGATGGAAGTGAATCACTCTCGACAGAGTTGACACCTGAGCTTTTTAAGTCAACAGTAGAAGTTGCTTCCAAAGCCATTCATGATTTTTCCAAACCATTAATCAACATGATGAAAGCAGCTGGTTGGGACCTTGATGCAGCTGCTAACTCAATCGAACCCGACATTGTTTATGCAAAAAGAGCTCACAAGAAATACGCATTCGAATACCATATCTGCCAAAAGATGTTCAGTGGGTTTCAGCAAGAACACTTTGGCCTGAAATCTGAGAACGAGACTACCATCAATAAAGAAAGCTTCTTCCAGCAGTATCTTGCTTTACGAGAAATGGACCCACTTGATTCTGTTGGCCAAAATCCCGACTCTGATTTTGGAAAATTCTGCAGGAGCAAGTACATTCTCGTTGTCCATCCAAAAATGGAAGCTTCCTTTTTTGGTAACCTAGATCACAGAAACTATATAATGGGAGGTGGTCATCCAAGAACACCGTTTTACCAAGCCTTTCTAAAATTAGCAAAAGCTATATGGCTTTTGCACCGGTTGACTTACTCGTTTGACCCCGTAATCAAGGTTTTCCAAGTGAGCAAGGGAAGTGAATTTTCTGAGGTTTATATGGAAAGTGTCATTAAGAATTTCCGTGTAGACGGAAACGGGGAGAAGCCCAAGGTTGGTCTCATGGTGATGCCTGGTTTTGGAATAGGTGGAAGTGTGATCCAGTGTCGGGTTTACCTGACTGGGATCAAGGAAATCGAGTAGCACAAGTCTATTGCTATTTGATTAGCGATATTTGATCATCCTGAAACTTGTAGCAAGATTAATTGTGAATGTGTTGTTCAGTGTGTTGCTATGTATGTCTTAATATATGTGGTGTATTTGTTTCATATATTACCAGCTAGTTATTTTTAATGAAATGAAGATTTTCTTGGTTATTTGGTTGTATTTGCCCAAATTTTGCCATCAGCTTTTTCATTGCAAAAGATAATAAGACAAGTCTTTTTTTTATTATTATTTTTTCTTTGTTTTCTATGAACGTTCTGTTTTTTCATTGAAGCCTTCAAAAAACAACCTTTTTTTCTTATTTTGGTAAATACTTCAAAATACGTATTGCAGAATTAAACAACTTGTGAGCATCCTCACCTGTCATGATAACGTCTACTAGCCATCAGTTTTCTCCTTTCAAAACTAATTCGTGACCGATTCAATGCAACAAAAAAACTCATTCGAGACCGACGCAACAAAAAAAACTCTACAAAAGTATATTTTAAATAAACTCACACAGTGCAACTGGTTGCCGATTGGATATGCGACCAACATCCCTATTTTGTCACTGGCAACCGGTTTCAATAGGAGGGGTGTGTCTGCCAAGCTCGACCGACTTGGTCAACCCACTCTTATGTGCCCAACTTAAATAGCTTACATACTTTTTATAATTTATGATAGTTTTCTCAAAAGAGAAAATTATTGTCACGAAACTTAACGACATTTTCATATCAGTTGTATGTAATGTTTAACTCAATCTTACTCTCTCATACGAAATATGTCGTCTATCGCTCTCTCATAAGAAATAAGATGTGTTTGGTTTGCCATCATGAACCATAATCAGTTTCCATATAGAGCGAAATGACCATGGATTTAATCAATTGTATTATTCTCATTCTTGTTTGGATTCATCAGATATGGGTATAGATTTCTTTTTCTTATTTTAAGTTCGTATATAGCAAAATGAAAGATAATTCCATAATTTTTTTTGTTGAAGAGTTACTACCATAAGAATGTTTAATTTTAAAACTTCTTTCGTAACGAAATGCACCATCCAAAATAAGTTAAATGATATCTTAATTCTAAATCAATACATATTGTATTTAAAGGAGATTATGTACCTATAATTTTTGTGTGTAAATAATAGTAAATGAATATGATTGATAGAATACGAGTCAAATTGATGAGGTATGAAGTATGAATTATATTCGTTTATGATAGTTATAGACTATAGTGCAATTTCAAATTAATCAATCAGCTTAATTCGGAATGAAACCATTCCCGCACTCCCATTACCATGTACCAAACGCACCTTGAATAATATGAGGATAATCAAGTTGGACAGAACAGACCAACACCTTATGGCGATAAACTTACACCAATCCAAGTATCCAAGGGTGCTTTTTTATAGTCTTCCAAAGCTCTAAATCAAGGTTGCAAAATCGCAAATCGGTAGTTAGGCCCTTATAATCGGCTTAGGCAAGATTAATCGCTAGTTTGGATAGTTCCAAAAAATTTGCATGTTTCCAGCAAGTTTGACCACCGTTGATCGGTCGTTTATCGCCATTGACCAGTTGACCGATTTGTTCAACCGTTTTAAACCAATTGTAACAAACACCCAGAAGGTAAGAGGGTAACGGCGTTACTTTAGTTTTAGGTTTATGAGGCGGTGGCCGGAACTTATTGCGTTTTGTTCGGTTTAATAAAAGCCGCAGAAGTTAAAAATAACTAAGCTATTTCAGTTATGAAGTAGAGAAAATATAATACTAACTTATAGTGGAAAGTACATACTAATGCATAGATTTTACCCATTTTTAAATAAACCGCTGGAGTATCCTAATGAGTAATGACAAAAAAATGTTAAAAAATTGAATCTTACGCTATTGGCTTCACTTTACACATCAGTTATCCACCACAATGTAAGTGAAATTGATTTGCATATTAGATGACCAACTCAAAAGTCATAGAAACACGTCAAGCCTCATTGGTTCAAAAGGAATCAATCCACAAGGGATTACTACCACAACCATTCTCTTAAGTTTTGGTTACTCCAAAAGAACAAAATCTACCCTCTTTGGTTAAAAGTATGTGCTTGTAGATACAAAGATTACCAGCTTTTTACGCGACCCATGTGCTAGCCAACGTCGCACCATGCTTCTTAATTATCCCAACAGACTGCAAAAGAACATCCTGCTCTGCTGCATATAACTTGTCTTTGCTCTGCAGTGATAAATAGCAAAGATTACTCCTCTAAATTACGTATTAAAATAAAACTAATATGTATATGAGTACATGACATCAATTTATAACTATCTACTGATATATTAGATGCTTGAATAAGTTAATTCAGTGATTAACACATACCAAACAGTTACATTTTTTACAACTAAAGGAGAGTTCAATAGGATAATATGTTGGTAGTAATGAGATTAATTACTGATTACCAAAGAAGATAGCCTCGCCTATTTACCAGCTCATCATTTCGTTAACTTATTATGAATAACAATATACAGAAACTACGAGACTCTACGAAGACACTTAAGCAATTATATCCGCACGCAAAACTATACAAATCCCAACAAAAATGGGAGAGCTTCAAGTAAAAGATCTTACATCCTCACATCGGTGCTCAACTCATCATCATCATCTAATGTTAGTTCATGCAAATATAATGAAGTTCAGCCTTAATTTATATTATGGGTTGGTTAGTGATTTTCTAAAATCATAATATGTCAGATATACAAAGTTCAACTGTATTTTATACATAGTGACTTTCCTTTTCTAT
Organism: Glebionis coronaria; assembly: GCA_025667525.1. Taxonomy (NCBI): domain Eukaryota; kingdom Viridiplantae; phylum Streptophyta; class Magnoliopsida; order Asterales; family Asteraceae; genus Glebionis; species Glebionis coronaria. Next base: position 424,217,629 of record CM046881.1, on the reverse strand, counting down.
GCTATGCGGTGATCATAAAAGGGCTTCATCATATGTGTGAATAACATATGATTTCATGGTTAAATTTGATCAAATGAGGGTGTATGAACTGATTTGGATCTCGAGATAAAGGGTTCAACATACTTTAATCAAGGATTGTCTGTTCACAGGCTCTAACATTATCACACTACTTTTTTCTTTGTTCCTCCCAAACTTGTCATTCACTATGCTTGGACTTTGCATCTTATTCTAAATTCTTGACGAAATGGCAATTATTAGTAATGTGGGGAGAAAGATACCAGCTAAAAAAATATATATAGCTAAACTTATTGTTTTTTATACATAGAGGCAAATGGTCTGAATAATTTCACGAAGGTGGTGCAGTTTTACTCATTCCCAATACCACAAATAACATTCATGGTGAACAGTGATCTTTCTTCGCCTATTCTTACAATGATGTGGTACCTTGGTGTGAATTTTACGTTATGATTTTGCAACTAAACAAGAAAGCTTACAAAAAATCAATGCACACTTTTTTAGATTCTCAGATGGGAGACACGGCATGAATAAATTCTTATGATAATGGCACTTTAATATGCTATTATTATACGACATATTTACTGTACAGAAAGTATTCAAATTCAATATTATATGCATTATTGCCGACCAAAGGTGGCAAGACGGGTAACTGGTCAAAGAAGGTTTGGGTTGAAACAAGTCACTCTTTAGTACAGAGAGAAACGGCCAGGTTCAGGTTGTGTTGATCTACACACTTTTTTTCCTTTTGTTGAAATGAAGTACATATATCTAATGCGTTAATTACTTAATTGTGAGCAACAAAACATGTTAACTGTAATAATGCATATCTGTGGATTAGAAGTCTGAATGGTTGTATGCAATAGAAGCAGAATTTTGGTGAGTTTAACCCACCACCCCCTCTTAGTTAAACTTTCCATTTGCCCCAATTGATCGGTTTGAGTTAAAACACAACCTGACCCAGCTTTATATTTTGAAATGCTTAAGAAAGTATACATACCATCTGTTTTAGGTTGCATCCAAGACTAAGCTCTGCAAAAGCTTTTTCCACACGGGACATATAGCAATATGGCTGCTCTTTTTCCAGGAAAACATTGGCATTCGATTTCATCATGTTCTTTATCTCCTCTGAGATCTGGGGGATCTTCTCAAAGTCATCAATTTGTACAGGAATCTTGGATACAATGGCACGCCATCCAGCACGCGATTTGTTCACAATAGCCTATGAATAAAACATTCAAACACTTTATTATAACCGAAACCTTTCAAGCTGCCACATTTAGTCAATGGTGTCCAACAAAAAGAATGTCTGTTATGTGTCTAACAAGTAGACAGAACATCCCCGCACTTCAAACTCGTCATGCTATGCCTCAAATATGACAGCTATGCTATTTCCCCACCTAATATGGCCAATTTGACATCCCATTTGATTACGGGAGTCTATATCCTAGGCATTATTTGATATCCATTTAGGGTTACATCCAGCGTCACTGGGAGAGACAACTGCCTCTGGAACAGTGCGATTTTGTATTTAGCAAGTGAACACAGGCAGAGACAGACGTTGTGTGATAGAGTCAAAATAAGCCATGAGTTAATGTCTACTAGAGATTTTAATAGTCTCATTATTTCTCATGAATAGCACTAATTAATATCATTAGTCTCTAGTTTAATTGTGAGATGGTTACAACCTTTTGGTTGTCATCTTGCTTTGTATTTAAGGACTACCAAATGAAAGGAATGCAAGCAGATTATTATCAAAGAACTTGTGGTTCATTCTCACCCTAAGAGAATACTATCCTTTTTAGTTTAAGCTCTTGGTTGGGACCTATCATTGTGTAGGTAGCTAAAGTACAGTAGAATGTGTTGAGAATAAAACATGCATGATTAATGCTCACCTGACTGGAAAACAATGAATTTGGAACCACTATAGGAAACTTTTCTGCACTAAGTAAAGAGGTAGTTGTGAATCCCATCTCTATAACTTGACCTTCCACAGAACCAGCCTGCAAGCGAATAAGTTTTCCAGATAAGGAAAAGCCTCAAAGTAATTAAACAATACATGCCAAACACTATGTCAGCTTGATAGTAATGCCAACACATATAATAAGCCTTGTTCACAAAGTTCATAATGATAAAGGATGCCAAAATAGTACAAAATATATTGAACGATCTGTAGTCCATCTAAATTTGCTATATTAAGTATAACCAAAAGCGAATTTCGGCACATTATACATGGATTCCAGAAATGATGAAATCTTTTATTTTTATTGGCATACAGAATCAATGGAGGAATATAAAAAGAATCAGATAGTGCCTTTATTACAGGATCAACCATTAAAGCGATTCTTTGAATTACGTGTAGTAAATGTAATTCTTTGAGATGCGGATTTTGTTTTCGAATTTGTCACCAAAACTTCTCCACTAGTCACTAGTCAGCTCTCTCATAATACTTAAAGCAGCCTTGTCCAAAAGGACTAACTTCCATATAGATTTTAAGAGTTAATTTTTTTAGGATAAATCTATGTAACATGACACTTGCAATATCTAGTACTTCTTATGATTTTCATTTAAGACATCTAAAACTCATGTTTTGTCACCTCTCAGTCCTCACCGATTCTTCACATATCCTAGACGAGTAGCTTCTAATCTGAGTTACTGCTATAAGAACAGTTCATTTGTTGTGAGTCGTTTAACTGCAACCTGTAACTATGCTTCTGTTGTGACCAATAAATCCTTAGAAAAACATTTTTAGCCCGCCCTTAAGTTTCAAAGTTCAAAGTGATTGCTGCCCTTCTCATCAGCAACTAGATCCTTGGACCACAACCTCTCACTTTATTGTAAAACTAACGAAAAACACAGTTAAATTCATATGAGACATCTAAATGGAGATTGATACTGCCAACCTCAAACTAAAAAACTAAAAGGGACATTGGCAAATATACAATTGGACAGAATGGCAAGAGGGAGATGCTTTGGTGCCCATAAATCCATAACAAATAACAGAGCAGAAACTAGAAGCAATGACAAAATCATAACCGAATGAAGAGCACAAAATACTATTTACATACTTTAATTGTGTCCCCGACTGAGAAAGGCTGCGACATCTGTATAGATAACCCACTAAGGACATTGCCGAGAATGTCTCTAGCAGCAAAAGCAGTTGCAACCCCTAAAAAGACAATTCAATGATCATTACATCTCGAAAGTCAATAAATATGTCTGCGTGTGTATACCAATTTTTCTTCTATATATAAAAGTGCCTTCACTAGCTTATACACTCTGCTTATTTATGCATATATCAAATGTCAGTCTTTCCATAATGTCTAACTTGTTAAGCTTACTATGGCATGCTTTAAGCAATTTATTAACTGTAACTTACTAAACTATTACATTATCATATAAAGAGGGACCAAGCATATGTCATTGCAATAGAGGTTACCTCCAATTCCTCCAACAGTCAATATAGACTGCACAGCGACCCCAGATGCTTCAGCTAAAGCCATACCACCAACAACAAACAAGCCAACAGAAGAGAATTTGTCCAATGCTAACAACTTATTACGGTCAATACCCTCAACAGACTTCACAACCAAAGCACGGGAGATCACATTCGTTTTCCATCGATGCAAAAACCACACTAGTGAAAGTATAACACCAGCCCTCCAGGCAGGTCCAATGAACTGCGCAGCAATCGTTGTTGGAGCTACCATCACACCTCTAGACACAAACAAAAATTTAAACAATTATATATTAGGATTTGACGTTACAAGTAGATCTATAAACGTAAGCAAAACAAAAGAACCAGCTTACTAACATTTGTGAAAACGCCATGAATGTTATGAGAGCTTTCACGGGCAACTCCAACGCTCCCCAAAAGCTTTTCTCATACGGGACCGCTCCCCACAACGATCCCAATGGTAAGAAACTCCCTGGTCCTTCACTCGATAACCTATGAAACCTTTTAAAAATACTCGGCAAGATAGCCCAGGCAGCAATAGTCCCCATTACAGTCCCACCAACCGGAACAATGACATCACGAAGATACGGATTAGCATCAAGCAACTTCTCCACATGAGGACTCGCTTCAATAAACGCCTCTTTCGCCTTCTCACTAGTCTGCGTTGCAACATTCACACTCGACTCCCACACTTCCTTCACCTTACCAATCAAATCATTTCCATCAGAACCACTAACACTCGCAGCTACCACGTCATCCTTACCACTAGAAGCCGAATACAGCCTCCGGTTCAACAAATACGTCGCGCCTATAAGAGGCGAACTACTCCTCAAGTTCACATTCGACAACTTCGGCCCAATCACATCCACATTGTTACGCCTAGTACTACAGTTACTATTAGTCGAGTAGTCACGTCCTACGGAGCTAAAACAAGGTCTAACCGCAGATGTCACCGTCTCGCTATAGCTGTTACAGTTTCGGTACATTCGACGAGAAGAGTGTGAAACGAGTAGCCTAAATCCAGTCATATTTGTGCATTCAACTGAAAGGAAAGTACGAAACCCTAAGATGTACGGATAAACCTAAAGATGAATGGAATAATAACAGAAATTAAAAACAGTTGCAACAAAATAACAGAAATTAAAAGCAGTTACAACAGAATAACGGAATTTAAGTTGAAGAAGATGTAACTGACCTGTGGTATTTGATGGTTGACGGAGGAGTGTTAAGGCGGTCAGAGATGAATATGGTGGTGGTGAAAATGATGTTTTAGTTTTAGTTGGACTGTGTTTGTGTTATTTTAATTTTCATTTAGCTTTCAATTAATCATTGTCAAAAAATAATTAGCTAAAAAAAACAAACATTTTATCTAGAAAAATAAATAATTTTATTTTTAATTTATGTGCCACTAGGTTATTGAATTATGAAAATGTAGGTTATACAACTAATAAATTTATGTCACACGTGTATGAAAATGTAAACGATATTTGTAGTCGTTTTGGATATTTTCTCTTCCGGATCATAAAGTACAACCTTCAAACCTTTCTTGCTTTTCACTCTTAAAATAAATACGTATAGTTGTCCTTGAGAGAAAATGGGACGCGTGAGGTATTAATGTAGACTAGAAACAAGATGAATAATTGCGAAAAATTCGCACAGGGCCACATTTGAGTGAACTTGTCCTGCAGAGGCCATGTTTTAGGGACTTTTCGAAAATAGTCATCATACTCGTGATTTGTTTTTCCAGATTTGGGGTTGACACATGGCGTTAGTGGATTGGTTCTCGAAAAAAAAAACATTAATTTGATAATCTTGTTTTATGATTCATGATATTGTCAGGCAGGGTCCACCACTCATATGCCCATCTCTTTAATATCGTCAGTCTGTGTAGTCAAACTTTTTCGTGGGGTCCACTATCTGACTTTTTCGCAGGTAGGTTAAAAAAAAGTAATGTTTGTTGGTATATTTCACGAGTATGCATGTGACAAAAAAAGAAAAGACGTGGGGAGCAGCTAGGTTAAAAAAAGTATTGCCTCCTATATATATTCACGAATATCCATTGTTATGCATATGAAATAACGATTCACTCTTATATATATTCACGAGTATTCATATAAAAGCTTCTACGGTACAACATCTGGAAAATATACAAGTGAGGAAAGATTTTTAATGGTGAAGTTGGTGTTTTTTTGTTGATTCTACTTTTATCGCGGCGTATATGGCGGTATGTTAATTACTTAATTTTTATTTTCATTAATAATTGTGTATGTATATTTGTTATAAATTATTGATATGTTTTTTGTAAAATTTTAGGATTATCCTGTAGATTATCCTGTTACGTTGACCTGTAGAAGCAAGTTAACATGTTACCTTTGATTAGAAGGTTAACATGTTACCTTTGATTAGAAGAACTTTTAGAAACACACCAAATGAAGCTTTATTTAGGCAATCATGTTTTGGTTGGTTGTGGAATTTGCCAAACTACGTAGAGACTGGTCTTTTAGTACATTACCTTGGATGTTGCCAAATGGATTGTTTAGATGAAGAGACAGAAGAAGATCCGTTATCTTATCATGTTGGTGGTTATGTTATAAAATTTGGTAGGGAAGAATTTTGTTTATTGACCAGTTTAAAATTTGGTGTAGAGTTTAGTGGTGATTATTTAAAAGGGCCAATGCCCTTTAGGAGACGTGTTTTTCATCAGATTATGACACTCGTCAGATAACTGTGGTGATTTGCATGAAGTTGTTATTAGTGAAAGCTTTCAAAACCTAAATGTGTTGGATGTTGTACGGCTGCTTTGATAGTTGTTTTGGAGTTGGTGCTTCTTGGCATGAGTTTAGTTATATTGTTCCTGATTGGTGCTTTAGGATAGCGGATGATCTAGGTGCATCGAACTTGTAACCATGGGGTTCGTATGTTTGAACCACATTGTACTGGCAGTTAAGGAATGCCGTATATGTACGTGCAGAACACCATCACGCCAAGGATACAAGAGACCCTGATGGAGAACCACCCAAGTATTCATTAATGGGTTTTACATTGGCCTTCAAGGTATTTAATATGTTGTTTTTTTTCTAGTAAGACATAGTATGTGTATCATTTGAAATGTATTTATTTTCAAGCTTGGATGTTGGAGGCGTATAGTGTTAATGTTGTGAAATATTTTACAAGACTTGAGGGTTATCCTCTATTTGTCTGTTGGTTACGTGAAAAAAAGTTTTTTCGAAGACAAATTCGTGGTTTATTACATGTGAGTTCTATGACGCATACACATTCTTTTTTGCTCAATAATTTATTTGTTATTTTTTATACTTGTGTAATTAATTTTATTATATTTTGCAAGGATGTTATACCAAACGAAAGGATATTTTCCGACGAAGTTGAGATGTTGGCGGATTGGTGGATTGATAGCAATAGATATTTCAATGGCGAGATACTTGAACCGCCACCAATACCTGGGTTTGAAAACTGTTTTAGTCGTGATGATGTACCAGAAGACGTTTACTCACATATGATGGAACATGATCGAACTATCAAAGAATTGAATGCAACAATTATGGTAAATGGTTAACATGATGTATATAAATGTCTATCATCGAATACTTGGCATATAATTATACTAACTATTTAAATGCAGGCACTAAAGGGTTGTGGCCAAGTGTCACCAATAAAAAATGTCGTGAATGAATCTGATGTGCCTTGGTTCGCTAATGAGATTCCTTGTAGTCAATATGCCGGTTTTAATAACATGGAGGTAAATTTGTATTTGAATATAACTGTCTTTTTAATTTTATATTTTTGTAAAAAAAAACTAACCTTGAATATACTATATTTTAGGACATCCAACATGATTGGTTTAGGTAATTTTACCCCAGTTTGTAGCAACTTCTGTTGGGAATTATTTGTAAAGTATCAAGTACCGTTAGTATAAGTACAAGTACTGTTAGTGTTGGCAAGTAACGTTAGTGTTAACGCGGTACATAGCAAGTATTGTTAGTTATATTGTAAGTACTGCTATATTGATTAGGACGAATATATCTTTAGAAAAGATATGTCATAGTTATAGTTAGAGTATATCTTATGTGTTATACTTAATAGTTTAGAATATTGATAAGATATCGTGTGTGATATACTTATCATTGTAGAATATTCTAAGGTTTCTAGGGTTCCTTACTCTATAAAAGGAATATAGGTATGATGAGTTTATTGTACCCCGTTGAAAGTCGATTAATAGAGAATCGAATAGTTAAAAGTAATTTGGTTCTTCTTTGCTTTATAAGTTAGATTCCGCATAACTTATTTGGTTGATTAAGAGTTCTCAAGTGCTCTATTTTGGTTACAAACTATTGTACAAATTCTTAACATAATATAGATCCATTTAAAGCGATAAACAAGTGGTATCAGAGCCCCTGTTGAGAAACTCTGAATAAGAAGAACACAACCCTAAATCCCCACTCACACCAAAATCAATGTCTTAAGTCGGTGATGATCCTCACTTGGAAGAAATTCCAGATCCTGATCCCATACCACAGGGACAACCTCAAGTTTTGCATCCTGCACCTCCACAAGGTATACAAGCCATAGATGTTGTAGTTACTCATACAACTACACCTTCTTCCCATACTCTCTCTACTGTCAAATTCCCTGTTCTCAAAAGTGATAACTATGAGACATGGGCAATGCAGATGGAACATTACTTGAACCACACATATCACACTTTGTGGCAGGTTATCAAGAATGGGAATACTCCTAAGAAGTTGCATTGGTTACCTGATGGTACATGTTATGCTTTACTTGCTGTCACTGCTGAACAGGTACAAGAAGAGATCATAGAAAGAAAGGTCGGAACTACTTTGGCTATGGCACTTTCAAAAGACATTTTACCTAGCTTTCATCACTACAAGGATGCAAAGGCTATGTGGGATGCAATCAAACTTAGATTTAGAGGCAATGACAAGTCTAAGAAGATGAAGAAGATTGTTTTTAAACAAGAATTTGATAACTTCTCAATTTCCAGTACAAAAGGAATCCATAGTGGTTATGGAAGGTTCAGTAAATTGCTCATTCAATTGGCAGTTTATGGACTAGTAATTCCTAATGAAGAAGCCAATCTAAAATTCTTAAGAAGTGTTCCACAAGAATGGAAAGCAATGGCTATGCACTTCATCACAAGGGATGATCTGGATACAACTACTTTTGATCATCTTTATAACATTCTTAGAGTATATGAGATGGATGTTAAAGGCATTGAAGTAACCAAAGCAGCAACAAAAACAAAGTCTAACTTGGCTTTTGTGTCGGAAGGAAACAACGGTCTTTACTCTCAAAATACCGCTGGAGGATCAAGTAGCGGTACTTACTTCCAAAATACCGCTAGTGGATCAAGTAGCGGTACTTACTTCCGAAATACCACTGGAGGAATAACAAGCATTACTTATTCTCAAGGTACTGAAGGTAGTCCATTAACATCTCATAATTCACAAGGAAGATCCTCATCACTATTTACTGACAATGATGCCTTCTCATTATTTGCCGGACAAGACAACAGACCAAGGTTAACCCTCAATGACTTATTCCAAATGGATGATGTTGATGTTGATGTTGAAGAGATGGATCTCAAATGGCAAGTTGTTATGATCTCTGTAAGATCCAAATAGGTTCTACAAAAAGACTGGAAGGAAGATGAGTGTTGATCCTAATGAACCATTAGGATATGACCAATCCAAAGTTGAATGCTATAACTGTGGAAGGAATGGACACTTTTCAAGGGAATGCAATAGGGATAAGGCTGAAAGGAGCAGTCAAAAGTCCAAAACAACTATAGAACCAGTCCAAGAGTCTCTGAAAGCTTTTCAAAAGGAGATAGCAAAAGTCCCAAAGGAACTAAAGCATTGGTAACTGTAGATGGAGTGGTTAACTGGGCTGAAGAGGAAGAAGAAGAAGAGCTTGGTTTGATGGCTCTATCTCATGAAGATACTGAGGTACATCCTTGTTCTAAAGATTGTGTTCTTAAATTTAATAGTCTAAAATTAGAACTTGATGAACAGTATCAAAAAGTAAACACATGTACTGTAGAAGCAAATGCTTTTAAACAAGGTGTTGCTAAGTTAAAGGAAAATATAGTTTTGTATAAAAAGGGTCAACAAAAATATGAATAGAAAATTAGAATCTCAACTCTTCAAATAAGAGAAAAAGATGTGTAAATTAAAGCTTTTGAAAAACAACTTATGAAAATAACGGCAGAAAATGAAGTTTTAAAAGCTAGTCTTTTTAATGAAAGAGAGGTGATTAATCAATGGCAAGAATCCTCAAAAGGTATGGAAAAGCTGATTAATTCACAAATAAGGTATTATGATAAAACAGGCCTAGGTTATATAGAGGACCAACCTGGGATAACCCTAACTGACAATGACTTATCAAAGGGGATTTTTGATAGTTCTAATGAATCAGTTGATTCTCCTGAAAATGATAGATATGCTGAAGGGATGAAGGCAGTTCCTCCACCTTTATCAAGAATTTTCATGCCCCCTAATAATGATATAGGTATAGAGTTAGATGAGTCAAAAGCTGCTATTGATATTAAGTCAAATGATTCAGAGTCAAACTCTAGTACCTTGACCCAAGATAAACCTGTTGTAACCAAAAACATTATTTATCCACCTTTAATGAGCACCTTTGTGCCTGAAGGACATGTGTCTACAACTAGTTCTACTCCCAAGCAGGTAAAAACTCCTAGTAAGGCAATGGATAATAATGCAAAACATAATAGTAATACCAAGAGGGGTGGGCTAAGTTTTAAGAACACTAAGTCAGAACAACCTTTTGGGTCTTCTTTGAGAAGAAAAGAATGTTATGTTTGTGGTAGTCTAAATTACTTTATCAAAGATTGCACTTTACATGAACATAAAATTGCAAAACAAAAGACTGCACAAAAGGTCACAAAGAAAGGTAATGAGAAAAATGCACAGGTAAAAAGGCAAATGGGGCCTAGAGATGACAAACCTAAGTTTGATCATGCTAAAAGTGTAAATAAGCCTCATAAGATTAATAAGGTCAATCACCATCTCACTACCAAGGACTTTGTTCCAAGAGCAATACTTATGAAACAAGGTCTAGTACCTTTGAAGTCTAGCAAGCCAAGTACCGGCAAGCCTAGAACTGCAAGTACTGCTAGACCAAAAGCAAATACTATTGGTCAAAATTCTATCAAACCAGTGTCCCAAAAATCTTCTAGAAGTTTATTTGAGAATGTTGAGATATCTAGAAGTAAGTCTCATTACAAACTAGTGCAAATGTGGGCCCCTAAAGGACAAAAACCATGTGTTCTAGCAAGTACTACTAAAACAATACTTAAGTCAAAAAGGTCAAAGGACTGTAAACCGACTTATATCTTTGACTATATAACTGGAACCATGAAATATAATAGTGTGTGTAGTCTTACTAGAAAAACTACTTATCAAACTCTTAAGTATGTAGGTCCCACAAGATCCGAGCCTAATGTGGCTTGGGTTCCTGTTAAAAACTAATGAGTTTTGTGTATGTGTAGGGGCATCTAATTGATGAATTGAACGATAAAGGATTGTAGTGGATGCTCAAGGCACATGACAGTGAACAGATATTTCCTTGCTAAATTTGAAGAATTCAGAGGTGGACCAGTAGCCTTTGGTGGTAGTAAAGGCAGGATCAATAGAAAAGGAAACATCAGTACAGGAAAGTTGGAATTTGAAGATGTGTACTTTGTAAAAGAATTGAATGAATTCAATCTCCTTTCTGTATCACAAATGTGTGATAAAAAGAACAAGGTGCTCTTTACAGATACAGACTGCTTGGTGTTTTCCAAAGACTTTGAGATGAGAAAGGAATCTCAAGTACTGCTTAAGGTACCGAGACAAGAAAATATGTACACCTTCAATCTTCATACTATTACTCTAACAGGTGGCATTACATGTGTGCTGGCTAAATCTTCTTATGATGAGTCTAATTTATCGCATATGAGGTTAGGTCATGTGAATTTCAAGAACCTTAATAAATTGGTTAATGGAAATTTGGTTAGAGGGTTACCTAACAAATCTTTTCAAAATGATTTCACATGTACTGCTTTTCAAAAAGGTAAACAACATATAGCCTCTTGTAAGACCAAGACTGTCAATTCTATGACTAAGCCTTTGTAACTCTTGCACATGGATTTGTTTGGTCCAATTTCTGTTAGGAGTATTAGCCATAAGACCTTTTGCCTAGTTATAACTGATGATTTTAGTAGATTCAGTTGGGTTTTGTTTTTAGAACATAAGAACTAAACCAATGAATTACTTAAGGACTTTGTCACTTTAGTTGAAAAGCAGTTCACTAAGCAAGTCTTGATCATTAGGACAGATAATGGGACAAAATTTAAGAATGCTGAATTTGATGAATTCTGTAGGTCTAAAGGAACCAAGAGACAATTTAGCAATCCCAGGACTCCACAACAAAATGGAGTAGTTGAAAGGAAAAATAGGACACTAATTAAGGCTACTAGGACTATGCTAGCTGATTCTATTTTGCCAAATATCTTTTGGCCAGAAGCAATCAATACTACATGTTATGTGTTGAATAGAGTCTTAGTGACCAAGCCTCAAAACAAAACTCCTTATGAACTTTTGACTAGTGTTAAGCCAACCATAAGTCGTTTGAAACCTTTTGGGTGTCATGTGTCTATTTTGAATACTCTTGATCAATTGGGGAAGTTTGATGGAAAATCTGATCCAGGATATCTAGTAGGATATTCTTTGCAGAGTAAAGTATATAGGGTTTATAACTTGGCATCTAGAAAAGTTGAAGAAAATTCCCATGTTAATTTCTTAGAAAATAAGCCCAATGTCCCAGGAATAGGTTATTTTTGGATGTTTGATTTGGATTATCTAACTAACTCAATGGATTACTATTTTGTGCAAAAAGATTGTCAAACTAACAATGCAGGTAAAGAGACTGGTACAACAAAGTTAGGTACTCAAGAAGGACCTTCTTCATCAGATTCTCAAGATGATGATGTTCACATTTATGTACCCAGTATGCCTATTGTTTCTCCTATGGTTGCCAGCCCCCAACAGAAGCAACCGATGCCATCCAATGATGATCAAGCCTCACAAGAGCTTTAGAGGCTTTAAGATCAAGAGAAGAATGCTACACTGCTAATAAGCATTCAGGAGAAGAATCTTTGGAATCACAACACTTAGCAGTTCATATTCAACCTAGCGGTGCTTCATCTGCAAGTATTGCTAAGCCAAATTCTACAAAGTATGTTGATTCATTAGAAGATGTTTTACAAGCAATGGACAGTGAAGATGCTTATACTAGTCCAAATGAAGGGATCTTCTCCAAAGATTCATATGATGAGCAGGGTGTAGTAACTGATTCAATAATTTGGAAACTGAAATACAAGTCAGTTCTATTCCCACTCATAAAGTCAACCGCAATCATCCTACAACTCAAATTATTGGAAACCCAAAGTCTGATGGTGCAAACCAGAAGACAACTTCAAGCTAATACTGAAACTCATGCACTTGTGAGCTATGTCAAACAACAATAGAGAACTAATTATAAGGATACTCAACATTGTTTGTTTGCTTGTTTCTTATCACAAGTAGAGCCTAAGAACATTTCTCAAGATCTTGATGAAGAAAGTTGGGTAGATGCAATGCAAGAAGAATTAATACAATTTGAACTACAAAAGGTTTGGATTCTTGTGGATCTTCCCTCTGGAAAAAAGAGTTATTGGTACTAGGTGGGTTTTCAAGAATAAAAAGGATGAAAGAGGTGTTGTTGTGAGGAACAAGGCAAGGCTTGTTGCTCAAGGCTATAGACAGGAAGAAGGGATAGACTATGATGAGGTTTTTCCACTAGTGGCAAGAATAGAAGCCATTAGGTTATTTTTGGCCTTTGCATCCTATATGGGTTTTATAGTCTATCAGATGGATGTGAAAAGTGCCTTTCTTTATGGTACTATTTCTGAGGAGGTATATGTTTCACAGACTCCAGGTTTTGTAGATCCTAAATTCCCCAACAGAGTCTAGAAAGTCATTAAAGCTCTTTATGATCTTCATCAAGCTCCAAAGGCTTGGTATGCAACTTTATCCACTTTTCTTTTGGAACATGGATACAGGAGAGGGACCATTAACCAAACTCTCTTCATAAAAAAGAATGCTAAGGATATCATCCTTGTTCAAGTTTATGTTGATGACATTATTTTTGGTTCAACCAAGAAATCATGGTGTAAAGAGTTTGAAGCTTTAATAAAAGGAAGATTTCAGATGAGTTCTATGGGAGAACTTACCTTCTTTTAAGGACTACAAGTAAAACAGAGGAAGGATAGAATATTTATCAGCCAAGATAAATATGTTGCTGAAGTCTTAAAGAAATTTTCAAGTATGGATACTAGGAGTACAAGCACACCTTTTGAAGCTAAGAAATCTTTGTTAGAAGATGAACATGGTGAAAATGTTGATATTCACCTATATAGATCAATGATTGGTTCATTGATGTATCTTACTGCTTCAAGACCAAATATTATGTTTGCTGTGTGTGCCTGTTCAAGGTTTCAAGTCAATCCAAAGGTGTCACATCTACATGTTATGAAAAGGATTTTTAAGTATCTTAAAAGTCAACCTAATTTAGGATTATGGTATCCTAGAGATTCAACATTTGATTTGGAAGCTTACTTAGATAGTGATTATGCTGGAGCCAATCATGATAGGAAATCCACAACAGGAGGTTGTCAATTCCTAGGCAGAAGACTCATATCATGACAGTGTAAGAAGCAAACCATTGTTGCTACTTCTACAACCGAAGCTAAATATGTAGCTGCTGCTCATTGATGTGGACAAGTACTTTGGATTTAAAATCAGTTGTTAGACCATGGTTTTAATTTCATGAACACGAAGATCTACATTGATAATGAAAGTACTATTTGCATTGTCAAAAATCCAGTCTTTCACTCCAAGACCAAGTACATTTAGATAAGACATCACTTTATAAGAGATGCTTATGACAAAAAGCTTATTCAGGTCTTGAAGATTCATATAGATAACAATGTAGCTGATTTATTAACCAAGGCATTTGATGCAAAGAGATTTGAGTTCTTGGTAACACATATTGGCATGCTCAACCAATAACTGCTGCATATGTTAAGGGGAGGTAACAGTTGTACAATTTTTATGCTAATTATTATTGTATAGTGTTTGTTTTTATGTTTTTGATGTGATTGCAGGTTAGTAGATTAAGATAAAAGAGGTTACAATGATAGTGGAATGCATGAACCGGTGAAAGTTTTGAGGTACCATTTTGGAACCAAGTACCGCTAGGCAAAATTGAATTACCGTGTATGTTCCATGTACCGCTACATAACCGTTGTACCGTTGAGGGTCTCTTTTGTAAATTTGGCGGTTTCTTCGCGCTTGGGTTTGTTATTTACATAAATACTAACTCCAATTATACAATTGATTCACCTAATCTTTTATTCTTATCTCTTGATTCTACAACCTTCTTTCTAACCTTCGATCATCAAAAATACTAATGGCTGCTCTACAAGTGATCTCTAAGCACAACCAGGTTGCCAATCTTACTCAGAATGATCATTCTATTGGTTTTTATGAGATACTTGGCTTTCTCTCTCGAAGTCATGTAAGTCCTGTTGTCTCTATTCCTATTGTTACACAATTTTGGAATACTGTTGTTTTAGGTACTCGTCATGATCAACCTTGCATAAGGGCTAGGGTTAATAATTGAAATATTTATGTGACTGAGGTACTGTTAATGGCTAGTTTAAGACTTGATGATGTTAATGGAATTAGTATGTTGACTAACACAAAGATACATGATGGCCTTGTAACCATAGGTTATCAGGGTGGTAGGGAAAGTCTCACTTTCTTTAAAGGTTTATTTTCACCATAATGGAAATTACTTTTTCATGCCATTATTCATTGTTTAAGCTCGAAGAGTACATCTTTTGATCAAATCCCTGCTGCTTTGGCATCAACTGGTATTTGTTTAGCAAATAACAGAGTCTTTAATTTTTCAAGATTAATCTTTAAAGGCATGACTAGGAATTTGGAAGGGATTAAAAAGTTTTTAATGTATCTAATATTCATTCAAGCTTCAGTTAATGACCAAATCCCTAACCTACCAGAATTGACAAATACATAGGATGTTCCTACTTTTACAAAGAGAACTTTCTCTTTCTTGACCAAACCAGGAATTGCTTTTACAAGAACTATTACACCATTATTTGAAAATATGTTAGCCCAACCAGCCAATCAAGAAGGTGAGGAACCTAGCTCAGCTAGTGCTTCTCAGCAAACTCCTTCTCACCAGAGCCCCCAATCATCTGAAGATACACAATCTTCTTCTCATCATGATGGTAATCAACCAAATTCTGATGAGATGATCCACACACCTGCTGCTTCAATTGCTGCTAGTGGTTCTCCACAGGCAACAACAACAAAGGTGGTGGATGTTGCAAGTTTAATTGCTTTGTGCACAAGCTTGTCTAAACAGGTACATGTTTTGCAAAAAGAGAAGCTTACTCAGGATAAGAGAATTACTGAATCGGAAGCCAACTTAACAAATCCAAGGAATAAAGTCACTCCTTGGATGAGGGAACACAGGGTCATTCAGAGAGCTGCTCTTAAGAAGCAAAGGTTTAGAAACTTCAAAAAGAAGCAACTAAATGCAACCAAACAAGGAATGATGAAGAACAATGACCTTCTTCTGATATTCATACAAGGATCTCTGATAATGACATCAATTTTGAAGTTAATGATGGCATTGAAATTTTTGAAGATGTTGATGGCATATAGAATGATGTGGATAATGCAAGTTTGGAGCATACAAATATAGAGCTTCAACATGAGGAACCACAAACTGCTCATGAAGAACCACAAGATGAAGAAATGTTGGTAACTCAGCCACAACCTCCATCACCACAACTACAAGCAAATTAGAGTATTTTTTATGAGAAGCTAGAGGAAATAACTGTTAAGTTTCCTGTGTCTTCAACTCCACCACAAAGACAATTTTGGTTTCATGAGAAACAATCTTTCCAAGTACTGTCAAGATCAAGAATGAATGTTGAATCAGACAAGACTAAGGAGTTAGAAATTGAGAAGACAAATTCCAAAGGAGAAAAAGTATCTGGAGATACTTTGGTGATACAAGAAACAAGTGTGTCTATAACTGGTGAAATAAATACTGCTGAAACACCAAGTACTGCTCAGTCAATTGCAAGTACTGCTGGTGAAAAAGCTTCACTAACTTCTTTTGAAGAAAGTCAAACTCCATCTTTTGGAGAAGATGAGACTTTAGCACAAGTACTGCTTGATCTCAAAGAAAAGAGCTCAGCTGAGAAATCAAGACAAGCAGAAGCAGAGATGAAGACACAACAAGAAATTCTTGCCATTAAAGAAAAAGATAAAGGTAAGAAAATTCAAGCTTCACAACCCACTATAAATATTATCATTCAACAACAATCCAATGAAGATGAAGAAAGAAGATCTTCAAGATTATTGAAAAAATTACCTAAGATACATCCAAATGATAAGGGCAAAAAGAAACTACAATCCGAATCTGTAGATGAAAGTGATTCAAATTATGACATAAGCAAAGTCATGAACATATTTCATCAATTGGAGCATGATGAAGAGGTAGCTTTCAGACTACAAGCACAATTGCGTGATGAGGAGTTATAAGAAGAACTTGCAGCAAAGCAACAACTAATTGAAGCCCAAAGAGTGTAGCAAGAATGGAACATAGCAGAATATGATAGGATTCAGGCAGAACTAAATGCAAGTGAACTTCTTGCAGAATCCTTAGTAGCGGAAGAAAGGGATGCTTATGATGAAGAAGAAAAAGATAAGTTGATTAATGATTTGGTAAGGGAGCAACAAAGATTCTTTGTAGAAAAGAGAAAAAGATAAATAGTTAAGCCTCCCACTATTATGAAAATCAGGAATCAGATGTTTTTTATCTCAAGAAAGTTAAGCATTTCACCCATGCTCAATTAGTCAGAAAGACTTTTGATGAAGTAAAGGCTTTGTATGAACAACACAAGAGGAGCAAACTGAATTTTGTTGAGATTGGATCTTAAAAGGATAAAAAGGATATTGAAGATGTCAAGAAGCATCTCCAACAACAAAGACAATTTGAAAGTACCCCCATACTTGATGCAAGTACTGTTGGACAGAAAGAAGCATCTCCACCTATCAAAACTACATATGCTAGAAAGAAGAAAAGGGTGACGGAAGTTTCAAAAGAAGCAAAGACTAATCAATGGATGGATGAGGGAAATGCAGCTCAGTGTTGAAAAGTGACTGAAAATGTACAAGCGGTACATACACAGTCAACATTACTTGAAGGAACGGTACATACTGATTTAGAGGAGGGATCAATTGAGTTTGAAGGAACCTCCAAATGTATTAAAAGGAAGAGATCAACCAAGAAAAAGCAAGAAGCCAAGAAAAAGGTAAAATCTACAGATCAAGATAGTGATGACGATGAAAGTTGTAGAAAGCAATTGAAGATAGTCAAATTTGAAGATCAATGTATTGACACATAAATCTTTGGAAAGAAGTCATCAATCATAAGATGAACAGGTGCTATGAAACAAGGATTAGAAATTCATGGAATAACTAGATCAGATGGAACATTTAGGATGTTCAGATTACTAGAAGATATTCTACATATCCTTGACAGATAAGATATTCAAGACCTTAATAGCTTTGTTCAAGGAGGAAGTGAAGGTCAAGAGAGGTATCACTATTGAGAAATGAATTGAAGTTCATGTATGAGCCATACAACAATGATCAAAGAATGTTGAAGGACTTAGAGAATCAGGTTCCTACTTACTGGAGATATTATAGATCATGTGGCATACACACTTTGGATGTAGATGATATAACCTATTACATGCTTCAAGATAAAAGATACCATTTTGGAAGAAGATTATTGGAAATGATGTTAGAACTACAATTAGAAGTTTTAGAAGAATCTAATGGTGCTATTAAGTTGATCAGAATGGTTAAACAGCAAATCAAGGATTTGGAACAAGAAGAAGAAGCTGAGAAAGAGCCTTAAGTGTTTGACTTTCAATCACACTTCACAAATGGTTCTCAGTTCACCATGTCTAACACACATAAGAACTGGCCACTCCATAAGCAAACAGTTTGTGGTAAAGACTTCTCAAATCCGTTGATAGCTGGTAGTTTGCTATAAACTATATGGTTCTAACTCACCATGTTTCGAGACAAAGAGTTGGCTAGTCCGAGGGCAAACGGTACTAGGTAAAGACATTATCAAATCCGTTGATGGTTGACATTTTACCAAAAATTATAGGGTTATCAGTACACCTTATTCTTTATGAATAAATTATTTGCTATTCCAGAGTGTACGACTAACTTGTAAAGAATAAATCAAATCCGATGATAGCTGATGATTTGCTAAAAATCATGATGCCAATACAAATTGTTTTTGTTGTTAACTGTTTTATTTCAGGTAAGAAGATACAAGCAGAATTGTTGATTCATAGGTGCTTTATATGTAGAAGGCTCCTGTTTGATGATGACAAAAAGGGAAAGGAGATATATGAAATGACAAACAAAATTGCTGCAAAATGAATGTTTACAAGACACAAGAAGATCATAATTTGAAGACAAAGATGATATTCATGAGACTTGAAGATTATCTTATCAGAAGAAGATCTGCATAAAGTGTTTGGCTACATTCAGTTGGACACAAATACAAGATTACCAAGGTCAATCCAAGTTTGAAGAGAAGATTGAACACATGTATTTTAATACAATCAGTACAAATAGAAACAAGAAGAAAACAAGTTATCATTCTTGTTTAGGGGAGGATTGTTGGGAATTATTTGTAAAGTATCAAGTACCGTTAGTATAAGTACAAGTACTGTTAGTGTTGGCAAGTACCGTTAGTGTTAACGCGGTACATAAGAAGTACTGTTAGCTATATTGTAAGTACTGCTATATTGATTAGGACGAATATATCTTTAGAAAAGATATGTCATAGTTATGGTTAGAGTATATCTTATGTGATATACTTAATAGTTTAGAATATTGATAAGATATCGTGTGTGTGTAACACACCATTTTGGTAAATTGAATGTCACGCGTGATTATGGCGTGTCATCAAAGCATACAAGGAAAATGTCTTAAACATTACATGACCAAAAAAGGAAAAACCGGAAACAAACATCGGTACCCCAAAGTATAAGCTCATCACACACAAACATAAGTACTGTAAAGGAAAAGGACTAAACAATGTTCATAGAACTAAGTAGCAAAATGTATGATGAAATGCATAAAGTAGAGAAGGCTAGATAACTTCCAATCCATATGCACGTACGCTTAAAGTCTACGAGCGCCCTAGAGTACCTGCCATTTGGGAACATGAAAGGAAAACGGCTGAGCATAATGCTCAGTGCACGGATATACAAGTATGACATGGAATAACATAAGCATATAAGACTAATAGCAGCGAAATAACATAAGTTCTAAGATATCTGGATTCATGTTCATAAAACTGGTTTTATAGTTTGAAGTACGTTTCTATGAAAATCTGTTTAATTAGCCAAATAGCCCATATAGGTCATGAGGTTCCACCGTGACTGAATACTTGGAGGCGAGACCTCGTCATGCAATTAGAGTGGTTGCCGCTAATTAAATAGTCTGGGTAGGAGGGATCAACTCCTAGTGAAGGATGCAAGGCACACATCGCATTCACTTTGACAATACTGATAAACATGTAACTAGTATGCACCCATACGCCCCACATGATAATATAATATAATGGCCAAAACTGAAAAGGGACGCTACGAGCAATCACTTCGCCGTGGGGAAGTCATAACACTGATGCCTCCAGTGTTATGGTTATGATACCTCCATAACTAGGTGCCACTATTCACGCATGTATATGGCTTAGGCTCTTATTCTAACATAAGTATCAAACATATAAAACAAATATTGGGAAAACAGTTGGCTGCAAACGGGGAATCCTAATAAGGAAAGAATGTCCATACTGAAGGGACGGGAAATCCGTACCTTATGTCCAGTGAACGAAGAAGACGAACGAAAGGAAGTCCTACTTCGATCTCACTAATGCTACATATAATAGAGTACATGTATAAGTAATCTGCTTCCTGAGTACGTAACTGATTTTATCATGCCTTAGCTTGTTTTATATGTTCATGTCTTGTTTTACTGATTTTAACGTTATGCTGTGTTTATCATGTATTCTACGTATTCTGATTAAGTATTACTTGTATTTCTTGTATTATTATACTTGTTGTGTATAATAAGTAATTTCCTAAAATTAGTAGGTTTTCCTAAAATAGAAAGTTTCCAAAAATAGAAAGTTTCCAAAAATAGATTAACTTCTTAAAATAGATCATTTTCTAAAAATAGAAAGTTTCCAAAAATGGTGAGTTTCTTGAATTAGAAAGTTTCCATATTTAGAATTAAGCTGAATTAATATCATAAGTCATGTAGTTATAGTATAGTTTATTAATAATATCATGTTAATTAAATAAACTATAGGTTATACGATTTAATTAAATATAAGCATGATTTAATTAAATTAAAATGCATAAAATACTTAGGTTAAAACATGTATTATATTAATAATAACCTAAGTCATGATTATTAATTAATTATATTTCATGTCTTAATAATTAATTAATATATAGTCTAAATTAAATAATTAAATACTTAGGTTATAACATGCATTATTAAATAAATAATAATTAATCTAAGTTCATGTTTTAGTTAAATTAATTAAATGCTTAGGTTAAAACATGTATTATTTTCTAAATAATAATTAACCTAAGTTCATGATTTAATTAAATTAATTATATGCCATGTTAAATTAATTTAATTAACCTGTAAAATTTTATATCTTGTAAAATAAATACTTGTTCCATTTTAGTCATGAACCGGACCCATGTAATTAATTTAGACATGTCGTGAACCGGACCCGGAACCCCTTGAACCGGTCCAAACCAAATACCCCTTAACAGTGGCAAACCGGTTGCCACTGCCTTGTTTAAGGCTGCCACCGGCTTAGGTTGGTGGTCTTGTCCCTGGCTAGCCGCTGCCCAGCAGTGGTTTTCCACCGGCTGTGTGCTGGTGGTTGCCCCTGCTAGCGCTGCGTTTCCCCTGCCTGACCAAGTCTGCCACCGGCTGTGTGCCGATGGTGGGCTGTTGCTTCCGAGACCCAACCAAAACTACAAGGACACCCCGTCGCATGTCGGGGTCCCTTGTCCCTGCTGTCGACCGAACCAAACACCACCGAGATCGTGGATCTCGGTTGGTGGCGTGACAAAGAACACGCCGAGAGCCTTGAGGCTCTCAATTTGTGTGTCGGACGAGCAAACCAAACCCGAACAACCCTTAGTTTTTACCCACCATGATTTCATAACATGTTTTAGTTCTTGTGTATTAAATCCCTTGTTCATGTGTTCATAATAAAATAAAAGAATTAAAAGAAAAGGTTTTACGGATTACCAAACGCGTGGAATAAATGGAGAATGATCACATGAACACACTCCTTGAATTTAATTAACCAAGATCAAACAAACACCTCTTGTGATGTTGTGTTGCCGCCGGCCAAGAGAGAGAGAAAAGGAGATTAGGGTTTTGTGATTTTGTGAAAAACTCTGTAAATGCATTATTTCCCTTTTTGTTATTTTTAATAAAACAAAACATGGGCTTGGCCCTTTCCTTCTCTTGGTGTCTCGGCTTGTAGGGCCCCCAAGGGAAACCCGAAGCCTTTCTCACGCCTAAAATATTACATGCTCGTGTGTTCGTGTTTACGTGTTACGTTATTATTAATTATTCGTGTTATTATAAATATTTGTACGCAACGATATTAATCGTATTAATAATATACGTAAATAGATAATTATATGTTCGTGATTCTTACATTCATGATTATAATTGTTATTGATAATAATTATCGTGTACTAACACGTACTTAATACTTATCGTGTAATTATACGTACATAACTTCTATAATTACTAACCGTGACACGTGTTCATGCTCTAAAAGGAAAGTTTTAATATGTACGTACGTTTACTAAGTGTACTATTCATGATAAAAGCATGCGGGTTTTACAACTCTTCCCCACTAAAAAGAATAATTCGTCCCTGAATTATAGATAACATAACTGAAAGAGGAACATACCCGAATTCAAAATATGAAATGAGGGTAAGAAGCCCAGATAGACTCCTCTGTTTCCCAAGTGGCTTCCCGCTCGGTATGGTCCCTCCAAAGGATTTTGACGAATGGAATCGTCTTCTTCCTCATGACTCGTTCTTGTCTGTCAAGAACTCGTTCGGGTTCCTCTATGAAAGTAAGATCTTCACGAATCTGTTTCAGTGGATACTGAACCATGTGAAGGGGATGATACTTGTACCCTCTGAGTAAGGACACATGGAAAACGTCATGAACGTGAGAAAGCTACGGAGGTAACGTTAAATGATAAGATACTTCACCGACTCGCTCGATGACATCAAACGGTCCGATGAATCGAGGACCGAGTTTCCCTTTGATTCCAAAACGTCTAACACCACGTGTCGGCGATACCTTAAGAAAGACGTGATCTCCTACGTTAAAATGTAAGTCCCTACGATGCTTGTCGGCATAACTCTTCTTACGTGAACGTGCTTCTTGCAATTTCTGCTTAGCTACATCGACCTTCTCGTTGGTCAACTCTATCATTTCTGGTCCTTCAAATGTTCGCTCGCCAACCCGACCCTAACAGTTTGGGGCGCGACACTTTATGTCATATAACATTTCGAATGGTGCACAGTTGATGCTGGCGTGCCAACTGTTGTTATATGCAAACTCTACCAAACAGATGTAATCGTCCCAATCTCCTGTCCATTCCAATGCACATGACCTCAGCACGTCTTCTAATGTCTGAATTGTTCGCTCCGATTGCCCGTCTATTTGAGGATGAAAAGCCGTGCTAAGCTTAAGTTTGGTACCCCAAGCTTTCTGCAGACTCTTCCAAAATCGCGAAGTGAAACGAGGATCTCTGTCCGAGACGATACTGGATGGAGCACCATGAATTCTCATGATCTCCTTCTTGTAAGTATCGGCGAGTTTGCAGACCGGATCATCCTTGCGGATCGGTAAGAAATGAGCTGACTTAGTAAGTCGATCAACGATAACCCAAATTGTATCATGCCTCCTCTTTGTCTGCGGAAGATCGGTAACAAAATCCATGGTGATCTTGTCCCATTTCAACTATGGAATGTCTAACGGTTGTAGTAAACCACTAGACCGCTGATGCTTGATCTTAACCTGCTCGCAGGTAAGACATTTGGAGACGTAAGTAGCAACATCCTATTTCATACCACTCCACCAAAAGTACTGCTTGATATCGTGGTACATGTTGGTTGAACCAGGATGAATGGAGAATGGGGAGCTATGAGCTTCAGCTAATAACGCTTCCCTAAGAGTAAGATCATCAAGAACGCAAAGTCTGGTGCCCTGCCATAAGATACCATCGTCATCCAACCGAAACTCCGTCTGTTGTTCTAAGTTCTGAATGATCGCTCAAATTTCACCATCATCCTTTTGAGCTTCCTTGATCCTAGAGAGTAACTCAGGTTCCACTCTAAGATTAGCCCAGTAACCGTGTTGTCCACGTACCATGATCTCGATGTCTAATCGCTCCAAGTCTCTTATAATTTCCTCCTCAATTTTAATGCCGTTTATCATACCGGAATTTCTACTAAGTGCATCAACCACTACATTCGCCTTGCCGGGATGATACTGCAGGTTAATGTCATAATCCTTCAACAACTCTAACCATCTCCTCTGTCTCATATTCAGTTCACGTTGAGTGAAGATGTACTTTGGGCTCTTGTGGTCTGTGAAGATATCACATGATTCTCCATACAAGTAGTGCCTCCATATCTTCAATGTAAACACGACTGCTGCAAGTTCCAAGTCTTGCGTAGGGTAAGGCTTAAGCTGTCGTGAAGCGTACGTAATCACTTTCCCATGTTGCATGAGAACACAACCAAGTCCCTTTCCTGAAGCATCACTGTAGATTTGAAATCCACCTATACCATATGGGAGAGTGAGAATCGGTGTAGATACTAAATTCTGCTTTAGGTCTTCAAAGCTCTTCTCTATTTCTTCAGTCCAAATGAATTTCTCCTCTTTCCGCATCAGTTTGGTCAATGGCAGTGCTAAACGGGAAAAGTTCTCTACGAACCTACGGTGGTAACTAGCTAAGCCTAAGAAACTGCGAACTTCAGTCGCTGATGTTGGTCTTGGCCACTTGGTAATAGCCTCAACCTTTGCTGGATCCATGGTGATTCCTTCTGCTGATACAATGTGGCCTAGGAACGCCACCTTGTCTAACCAGAACTCACACTTGGAGAATTTAGCATACAGATGCTTCTGGCGAAGTATCTTTAGTACTGTACGAAGATGGTATTCGTGTTCCTCTTTGGACTTAGAGAAAATCAGAATGTCGTCAATGAAGACAATGACGAACTTGTGAAACTCATGGAAGATACGGTTCATCAGATCCATGAAAACAGCTGGAGAATTGGTAAGGCCAAAAGGCATGACTACAAACTCGTAGTGCCCATAGCGTGTACGGAAAGCAGTTTTTGCGATGTCCTGCTCTTTAACCCGTAACTGATGATAGCCCGACCTCAGATCAATCTTGGAGAAATGTTTGGCCCCTTGGAGTTGGTCAAACAAGTCATCAATGCGTGGCAACGGATATCTATTCCTGATGGTGATCTTGTTGAGCTCATAATAATCTATGCACAGACGCATGCTATCGTCCTTCTTCTTTACGAACAGAACAGGTGCGCCCCATGGAGAAGCACTAGGTCAAATGAAACCACGTTCTAACAGTTTCTGCAGTTGTTCCTTTAACTCCTTCAGCTCAATGGGAGCCATGCGATAAGGAGCCTTGGAAATTAGCCCAGCGCCTGGGATGAGCTCAATATTAAACTCCACTTCACGAGCAGGTGGTATGCCCGAAAGTTCTTCTGGAAACACGTCTAGGAATTCTGACAATATCGGCTGATTCTAGATAGATGGAGATTCAGCCTCCAAATCATGAACGGTAGCGAGATAGACCTCGCAACCATGTGACAGTAGTGCACGTGCTTGCAAGGTCGATATTATTTGTACAGACCCTCCGGGTACGAACCCGTTGTGAATGTACTCTGGTGCATTTACATCATCGAAGATGACCCGATATGTATGGCAGTCTATGGTGGCATGATGTTTGGATAGCCAGTCCATGCCTAATATCATGTCAAAATCGCACATATCCAGTGGAAGTGCGTCAACAGGACGAATCTTGTCGTCAAACTCTAGGGGAAGACTCTTGTACCCATGGGTCATGCGTACATAGTCTCTTAAAGGCGTGGAAATGTTTAATACATTCTCTAAAGGCATAGGGGATATCCTAACATTTTTTGCATAAGCAGTAGAAATGACCGAATGCGTAGCAACCGTGTCGAATAAAACACATGCAGCTTGACCATACAAATACAAGATTCCAGTGATGGTACCTGTAGACTTGTTTGCCTGATCGCGAGAAGTCGTGTAAACGCGTCCACTAGTAGGGGGCGGCTTGGAATCAGCATGTCCAGATGTTCCCTCCATCTCGCCCTTGCGGCAGTCCTTCATGCGATGACCAGTAAGGCCACACTTGTAGCATGCGTCGCTGTCACGACGACATGGACTTGGGTGCCTACGGTTGTAGGTAGTGCAAAGAGGGTGAGTATACCCTCCAGCAGGTGCCCTTGCTGGCTGAGAGCCTGTTTGGAAAAGTACACATGAGACATGATTATAGGTACAAAAGGACAATGGCAGAAAATCGTAAGATGTAATACCAGTGATAGCTGGACGGTTAGGCTGTGAACCTATTTGGTTCTGCTCCCTCCCGTTACCATGATTCCTGGTAGAAGATTTCTAATGTGTCAGAATTATGAATTATCACATGTAACATAAGGAAATGAGTAAGTGTAAGGACCTGCTGCTGTTGGAGTTTCAAACGTTGTTACGGTAATTATCATTACCACCACGCCTATCCGTAGCAGAACGGTCTTGAGTCTGACCGTTACCCTTGGCTGAGTAGGCGGTTGTTGAGTAGCCGGCTGAGACCGGTCCCCAGTCTTCTTCCTGAAAGATGCAGTTTAAAGAGAAAGATAAATATTGGATAGTACTGAATGAATTCGAAATGGTCACCGCTGAATGACGAATGAAAACCTCTTCTCGGGTCTATCTGCTTCCCCGGACTCCTCTCTTTCCTGCAGCATCTCCAGCTTACGTGCTGCATCGGCAACTTGTGCCACCGTGTTGAAGGTAGCACACACCAAGTTATTGGCGACCGATGTACGAAGAGCCCACCTGAAGTGGTATGCTTGCTCCTTGGCAGTACCTGCTGCTGCGCCAAGAAAACCAGCCAAACGAAGAAAGCGCTGCATGAACTCGTTGTTGTTCTCCCCATCTCTCTGCCTGATTCCATGGTACTCCCTCTTCAGCTTGTCTTGCTCATCCTTGGGGAAGAACTGTCCCATCACTAACTCCCTGAACTGAGCCCAAGTCAAACCAGCCACCCAATTGTCACCTCCCTCTGACTGCTTGACTGCCTTCCACTATCCCAGTACATCACCTTCGAACTTGTAACAGGCTAACCTCGACTTGAAGTCAGGGTCGCAGCCCATTGCATCGAATATCTTCTCGATATGAGCCAACCAGCTTTCAGCTTCACTGGGGCTATCAGTTCTCTCGAAGGATCGAGGACGTTGCTTGTTGAATCTCTCTAGCCATGTGACCAATGTTTCTAAAGGAGGAGGAGGAGGAGGAGGAACTGGGTGCTGTTGTTGATTATTGGCAGCCTGCACCTCAACCCTGATTTCGTTCCTCAGCTGAGGAAGCAAAGCTTGCATCGCAGCTTGGACTGCTGCATTAAGTTGTTCCTGCTCGCGTGTGAGAACCATCTGACCGTATAAAACAAAATACATGATCAAGCTGATCAAACATAAAATATATACCTGAAAACATTTTTATGTCAATAAATCATGAGAAAAATTTTATGTAGGAAAAACAGTGCATGAATGCATGATGTAGTTTTATGAAAACTTTTATATACGTGAGAGTGAACGCCTATGGTCAGTTCACCCAAAACAAAAGACATGGCGAGGGGACGCCTATGGGTTGGTCCCAAAGTTAAAAGTTTCGATAAAAACACATGCGACTAAATAGGGCCAGTCCTGTACCAACCATTACTTAGTCATAAACATACGACAATGACATATAACATGAATGCATGAAAACAATGAATGCATGAAAACCGACTGTCAGTTCTAGGAAGACCATAGTGACTACCCACTAATCACAGGTCATGTTTTGAGAGCCTACAGGTCGAAGCCTTGGCTCTGATACCATAATTGTAACACCCCATTTTGGTAAATGGAATGTCACGCGTGATTATGGCGTGTCATCAAAGCATACAAGGAAAATGTCTTAAACATTACATGACCAAAAAAGGAAATACCGAAAACAAACATCGGTACCCCAAAGTATAGGCTTATCACACACAAACATAAGTACTGTAAAGGAAAAGGACTAAACAATGTCCATAGAAATAAGTAGCAAAATGTATGATGAAATGCATAAAGTAGATAAGGCTAGATAGCTTCCAATCCATATGCACGTACGCTTAAAGTCTACGAGCGCCCTTGAGTACCTACCGGTTTGAGAACATGAAAGGAAAACGGCTCAGCATAACGCTCAGTGCACGGATATACATGTATGGCATGGAATAACATAAGCATATAAGACTAATAGCAGCGAAATAACATAAGTTCTAAGATATCTGGATTCATGTTCATAAAACTGGTTTTATAGTTTGAAAAGACTTATGTTTCTATGAAAATTTGTTTAATTAGCCGAATAGCCCATATAGGTCATGAGGTTCCACCGTGCATGAATACTTGGAGGTGAGACCTCGTCAAGCAATTAGAGGGGTTACCTCTGATTAAATAGTTTGGGTAGGAGGGATCAACTCCTAGTGAAGGATGCAAGACACACATCCGTTCACTCTGATAATACTGATAAACATGTAACTAGGATGCACCCATACACACCACATGATAATATAATATAATGGCCAAAACTGAAAAGGGACACCACGAGCAATCACTTCGCCGTGGGGAAGTCATAATACTGGTGCCTCCAGTGTTATGGTTATGGTACCTCTATAACTAGGTGACACTGGTCATGCATGTATATGGCTTAGTCTCTTATTCTAACATAAGTATCAAACATATAAAACAAATACTAGGAAAACAGTTGGCTGCAAACGGGAAATCCTAATAAGGAAAGATTGTCCATACTGAAGGGACGGGAAATCTATACCTTATGTCCAGTGAACGAAGAAGACGAACGAAAGGAAGTTCTACTTCGATCTCACTAATGCTACATATAATAGAGTACATGTATAAGTAATCTGCTTCCTGAGTACACAACTGATTTTATCATGCCTTAGCTTGTTTTATATGTTCATGTCTTATTTTACTGATTTTAACGTTATGCTGTGTTTATCATGTATTCTACGTATTCTGATTAAGTATACTAGTATTTCTTGTATTATTATACTTGTTGTGTAATAATAAGTAACTTCCTAAAAATAGCAGGTTTTCCTAAAATAGAAAGTTTTCAAAAATAGAAAGTTTTCAAAAATAGATTAACTTCCTTTAAAATAGATCAGTTTCTAAAAATAGAAAGTTTCTAAAAATAGTAAGTTTTCTTGAATTAGAAAGTTTCCATATTTAGAATTAAGCTGAATTAATATCATAAGTCATGTAGTTATAGTATAGTTTATTAATAATATCATGTTAATAAACAAACTATAGGTTATACGATTTAATTAAATATAAGCATGATTTAATTAAATTAAAGTGTATAAAATACTTAGGTCAAAACATGTAGTATATTAATAATAACCTAAGTCATGATTATTAATTAATTATATTTTATGTCTTAATAATTAATTAATACTATAGTCTAAATTAAATAATTAAATACTTAGGTTATAACATGTATTATTAAATAAATAATAATTAACCTAAGTTCATGTTTTAATTAACTTAACTAAATACTTAGGTTAAAACATGTATTATTTTCTAAATAATAATTAACCTAAGTTCATGATTTACTTAAATTAATTATATGCCATGTTAAATTAATTTAATTAACTTGTAAAATTTTATATCTTGTAAAATAAATACTTGTTCCATTTTAGTCATGAACCAGACCCATGTAATTAATTTAGACATGTCGTGAACTGGATCTGGAACCCCTTGAACCGGTCCGAACCAAACACCCCTTAACAGTGGCAAACCGGCTTGGCCGATTGCCACTGCCTTGTTTAAGGCTGCCACCGGCTTAAGCCGGTGGTCTTGTCCCTCGGCTAGCCGCTACCCAGCAGTGGTTTCCCACCAGTTGTGTGCCGGTGGTTGCCCCTGCTAGCGTTGCGTTTCCCCTGCCTGACCAAGTCTGCCACTGGCTGTGTCCCGGTGGTGGGCTGTTGCTGCCGAGACCCAACCAAAACCACAAGGACAACCAACGCATGTCGGGGTCTCTTGTCCCTGCTATCGACCGAACCAAACACCACCGAAATCGTGGATCTTGGTTGGTGGCGTGACAAAGAACACGCCGAGAGCCTTGAGGTTCTCGGTTTGTGTGTCGACCGAGCAAACCAAACCCGAACAACCCTTAGTTTTTACCCACCATGATTTCATAACATGTTTAATTCTTGTTTATTAAATCCCTTGTTCATGTGTTCATAATAAAATAAAAGAATTAAAAGAAAAGGTTTTACGGATTACCAAACGCGTGGAATAAATAGAGAACGATCACACGAACACACTCCTTGAATTTAATT
Organism: Glebionis coronaria; assembly: GCA_025667525.1. Taxonomy (NCBI): domain Eukaryota; kingdom Viridiplantae; phylum Streptophyta; class Magnoliopsida; order Asterales; family Asteraceae; genus Glebionis; species Glebionis coronaria. The sequence goes on along the minus strand of CM046881.1, from coordinate 424,187,177 downwards.
AACCAAGATCAAACAAACACCTCTTGTGGTGTTGTATTGCCACCGGCCAAAAGAGAGAGAAAAGAAGATTGGGTTTTGTAATTTTGTGAAAAACTATATAAATGCGTTATTTCCCTTTTTGTTATTTTTAATAAAACAAAACATGGCTTGGCCCTTTCCTTCTCTTGGTGTCGCGGCTTGTTGGACCCACAAGGGAAACCCGAAGCCTTTCTCATGTCTAAAATATTACATGGTCGTGTGTTCGTGTTTACGTGTTACATTATTATTAATTATTCGTGTTATTATAAATACTTGTACGTAACGATATTAATCGTATTAATGATATACGTAAGTACATAATTATATGTTCAGGATTCTTACGTTCATGATTATAATTATTATTGATAATAGTTATCGTGTACTAACACGTACTTAATACTTATCGTGTAATTTTACGTACATAACTTCTGTAATTACTATTCGTGACACGTGTTCATGCTATAAAAGGAAAGTTTTAATACGTACGTACATTTACTAAGTGTACTATTCATGGTAAAAGCATGCGGGTTTTACAGTGTGATATACTTATCATTATAGAATATTCCAAGGTTTCTAGGGTTCCTTACTCTATAAAAGGAACATAGGTATGATGAGTTTATTGTACCTCATTGAAAGTCGATTAATAGATAATCGAATAGTTAAAAGTAATTTTGTTTTTCTTTGCGTTATAAGTTAGATTCCGCATAATTTATTTGGTTGAGTAAGAGTTCTCAGGTGCTCTAGTTTGATTACAAACTATTGTACAAATTCTTAACATAATATAGATCCATTCAAAGGGATCAACAACTTTTTTGACGATATTCGAACTCTATCGCCATATACGCCGTCCTATAAAGAGACTCCCAACGCTTCTTTCGGGCAGCCTGTTAAGCCATCCCCAAACCCTACTTTGTATGCACGGACTAACCCGATGCCCCACGAAGGATTTGGTCGATGTTCTAAGGTTGATCAAACATTTGAAGCTAGCTCGTCACAGAATCGTGATATTGGTGACATACTTCCAGTAAGTAGATTAGAACTATTATTAATTTGTCAATAAAAGTTATTATTGTAAACTGTTTAATTTTAAATTCGTTAATTTTTAATGAACTGTCAGGAAATGATAGACCGTCAAAGAAGAGCATGTTGCCCAGGACCACAAAAAAGGATTCCATTTACATATCTTCCACCTACAACTAATCTAGGTCCAGCAAAACGTGCCGGAAAGACAAAAAATAAGAGTATGTACGAGAACATTACAACTTTTAATCTTGGTGATGAAGACAACGACGAATATTGTTTTCAGGTTGAAAATCAAACTAGATGTACATAAGATTTGTTTCGTTTGAGAACGTAGATCCTGTAAAGGTTTTTGAAGTTCTAGTATACATTTAACTAAATTTTTAAAAATGTTATTTTAATGCTAACTGATTATTTATTTTGCATGTTTAGGTAAAGCGAGAAATGTATGTCTGTTTTGACGAATTTATGGAGAACCTGGTTGATATATTCTTGGATTGTCATGTCAAGGGTTTTACTATTATGGAAACGTTTTGGTATGAATTAGTACCTCACCTTGCCAATATAAGCAGTTCCAAGCGTAGATCTGTAGTGGCTGGTTGATTGTCAGACGACGTAAGAATTTTTTTAGTGTCCAAATATTAACAATTTTTTAAGTAGCAATTGGAATTCATATTTTTATTTTTTTTGAATCAGCAAATGAATTGTTGGATCGAGTTGATCGCTAGGTTTCGACCTCGTGGTTTCTCTTGGACAGTTGCGAAAACTAGGACTGCTACGTATTACCCTGGATCAAATATCTTCTATCTTTTATCGGATAAGTTCCTTAAATGAATGTTGAATGGATGGAAGTTTCCTTACCCAACGTGGCATGATGTACAATTTGTAAGTATTTCCATTTAAATGTTTAGCATCGTAACATACATTTTAGATTATGTAATATAAATAATATTCATTTTTCTAAACTTTTTATATAAAAATGATTTACATTTGTAGGTGTATATGCCAATCAATTACGATAATAATCACTGGGTCACCACTGTAGTTAATTTAATTACTAACGAAGTGTTGATCCTAGACTCATTACATAGCATTAGTCGAAAGAATGCCCTGCATAAGCATATGACAGCCTGGTCACGTGAGTTGAATCTCCTTTTCGAAAGTCAAGGTTATTTTCAAATGCGCATACGTAGACCATATGATTTAAAAGTAGTATACAACCAAGCCACTTTTCCAGTTCCATAGCAAAGAAACAATATGGATTGTGGGGTAATAACATGTTGGTTGATATACCACCTTTCTCGAGGTAATACCCCGGTGGTAGAAGGTGAAATTAATGCATACTTTCGTAACGTCAGAGAAGATATGGCGAGAAATTTCTATACCCATCGTTGCGAGGATACAAGGGATTGCGGCTATATACTGAATTTGTTTGTTTGAATGTTACTTGTCAATGTTTAAGAGTTTAAAATAAATGTGTGTGTTATTTTTTTCTTTGAAGTTGTACTTTTTTTGTTACTGATTAATATTTATAAATATAAGTGTTTAAGAAAAAAAGAAATTGTTATATTATTCTACTGCCATTTAAAAGTCTAATTAATTTAAAAATATGTTCAGCTTAGAAAACTTTTCACAACAAATTTTAATGCATAACATAGCTACTGACATAGATGTGACCCAACAATGAGATGTAAAGATGTTGGTGTGACAATACAATGAATTTATGTTGGTCTCTTAAAAAATTCAAGACCTTCTTTTTTTTGGAACAATATATATACATATGTTAAGTGTCAACACACTATGTTAAAAAATACAAATTAGCTTTAAAGTATGTCTGAAGATAACAATTCTCGTTACCCAAACCGATTGTACAATGTTGGTAGTTCTTCCACACAACCAAATATGACCCGTCGTTCCTCCACCGGTCGTTTGATATCTTCACAACCAAACCAAACCCTTCCTCTGACCCCTGTTGTTCGTCCAGTTAATGCTGACAATCCAATTCGGATAATGTCTCAAGAAAAAAAAAATCCCCGAGACAATAACCAAAGTTATCATCTTGTTCGTCTAATTGCTTCACAACCAAACCAACCCCTACCTTTGACCCCGGATGTTCGTCCAACAAGTGTCAAAAAACCAATTAGGATCATACCAGAACCGGCTGGTATTCTTCAACAAGCGAAGTATAGAAAAACAACAATGACGATGGAAGGTGGTGATGCTTTTGGAACATCTACTCAAGAATATGTAAAGAAAATAATTGAAGATGCAAGTGAGGATGATCAAAATTTTTAATGTGATCTGGAATTTTGGTGTATTTTAATAATATACGATATAGGGCGAAATTAGGAAATTACCCTTAGGAAAAGGTAATAAGCCAAAATTAGGCCTAAGACGAATATAATTAAACACGTGAATGATCCAAGTTCGTTGTACACGAGGATCTTGTGAATTTGAGACGTTTTGTTTCAATTTAGACAATCGATTTAAATTAATTTTCGGTTTTTAATCTAACATTACTCCTACAATTTTTTAAATCCTAAAGTGCATGAATCGTTCCCCGATATTTAATCTAAAAGACAATTATTTAAATTTCAAACTTTAAAACTATTTAAAATAAACAATCTATTAAAAATCTATTTTAAAATTAATCAATTTAATTAAAATAAAAAACAAATCTATTAAAGATTTTAAACCAATAAATCTATTTTAGAAAATTATTTTAATAAAATCTATTTAAAACTATTTTTATTTAAAAACTAAATTAATTAAAATTTATATTATTTAGAAAAATAATTTATTTATAAACTAATCTTAAATTCTAATTTTAAATTCTAATTTTAAATTTCTCAAATAATATCATATATTTATTTATTGAAAACTTTATAAAAGTTATTTATAAAACTAATAAGTAAAATTTACTAAATCAAAACTTGTATATAAATCTATTAACTAAAACTATCAGCCTAGTAATAACACTATATTAATTAATAAGGTAGTAGTTTAACCAAAAAGAGAGCTAGATCAGCTGGCAAACACGTTGGTTGATATCCATGAGGTCATGGGTTCGAGTCCCATTGAGGACATTTTTGGTGAATATTTTTTGGACAATTAAAATTTAATATCAAAGTCACAAGTATTTAGTAAGTGAATATTTTTTTGGAACTGATAAAAATCAGTTTTAAACTACCAGACTAAATGAGTCTGATAGCTTTTGCTATTCAGCAAAACAAACAATATCAGCAAAGTTATATTTAATATCAGCAGAATAAGAAACAAACTAAGCTAATATCAGTTTACAAAACTGAATAATTAACTCATTTTAAAATAAAAAATCCAGCAAACTTTTTACAAATTCCAAACCTATATAACTGAAAACTCTTAATCAGTTCTAACATCAACTACTATACTCAATTTAATCCTAAACTTATATCAGATTAAAGAAACTACAGCAGACTAATGAATCCAAATTCACAAACTCAGATTTATCAAAGCTCTAAGTAAAACTGATCTAATCAGTCTCAAATAAAACTCATATCATTTACTAAGATGCCAAAAACTCAGTTTAAATCACAAGTACAACAAACGTAAACCATCTCAAATATAAAGCAGACTATAATCACAAGTTTAATTCCTATTTCCAGTTTAGACTTATCTAAGTTTTAGTTTAAAAACAAAACTCATAAAGTCAGATTTAAACAAACCTTATTTAACAGATTACTCCAAACTTACCAAATAAGATAAAAAGCTTCTAGGTAAAACAGATTAGACAAATCTCACTCTTAAATCCAAACAGTAAACTTATCTAAACATTTAACAGATAGAAAAATTATAACATAAAAACTTATCAGTCTAAATCATATTACCAAAATCATTTAACTAAATCATATACGCATTTAAAACAGTTTAATCTATAGGCATAAAAATTAAAATGAAAGTGAACCTGATGAAGTAAACCTTTGGGAAGAAGATGCGGCGCTGAGACGTCTTATTAAACCGAATAAACTCCACCATTCACCATTAATCGAACCACCATAACTCGAACACCATAACTTCAATCAGTAGTATTTTTATTTGAACTTTCTAGTGGGGAAAGTTTATCCCCAATTTTACTTTTACTATCCAATTAAAGCTATTATTTAACTTAGTTGGATAATGTTAACATTATTATAATCAAAACAGTTTAAAGAATAAAATTGCAATATTGAGTTTAAAAGATAATAAAACAAGATTTAATGCAAATCCAAGTAACTTTTATTAATAATCAACTGATTACAAACTTGAGAAAAGAAAATACAAGATTATCCTACAACTATTTTAACATAGTAACTTTAAAAATAAAAAATGGGATAAAAATTACAGAAATATTAGGGGTTTTTATAGGCCACCCTCGAGCCTTGCTGGTGAAAGTTGTTGAAGAAGAATATTCCATCTTGACCGTTGATATAGCATCTTCTCTTCTTTCCTTTTATTTTGCGGCTGTAAATAGCACACTAGCACACGGATTGCCAACTTGGCAATCAGGTGTGCTAGTTGTGCTTCTTTGAAGCTTAGGTGTCCATCTCTTATTGGATGATTGGTGGGAGTGAGTTGTTTGGAACAATCACAGGCTAGATGGGAGCCACGTCACCAAAATAGGGGCATCTTCAAGCCCCTAAAAACTTGTGAATTAATTAGAGAGCGTGTATAACCACGCGCCCTTAATCAGAAAGCCCCAAATTTTGGATTATGAACTAAGGTTAGGGTGAATAGGCGTCTGGTTATTTTATGAGGTGAGAGAGACGAGATATCTTGGAGGTATCAAAATTTTATGTGTGTGTGGGTGTGGTTGTAAATGATTTGACCAAAAAACGTTTATAACTTTTTATCTTGCACGTCCATTGTTTCTAGTTTAACCAAATGGGTTTTAAAGCCCATGATCACACGTCCATATTTATTAACTAGTGCATTGATTTGGGCTTGTGGCCCAAAGGTACTCAATCCGTCACATGTATTGTTGTTATGGGCTTTATAATGGGCTTTTGAAAGTAAAAGGTAACAAAGTGATTCCACTATTGGGCTTTTGGGCCCATTAACAAAATGTGGTTCCCACAAGCCCAAATAATCTTCATTAATTCAAATCCACTAAAAACGAACTCGATTTTGGCTTCCTTGATCTTTTATTCAAAACCCGTGTCGATTTTGCCGGTTTTCGTGAACTTCGGGTACCTACACACATGAAACAACAAACAAACGTATACAAGGCCATTTTTATACATTTTATGCATTTATTGAGTGTTAATTGATATAAATGATATGAGTAAAATCACTCATATCAAACTCCCCCTTGCTAAGCAATTGTCGTGTCCTCACGCAATGATAAAATAAAACTACTAACTACACTTTTATTCAACTTTTGAAACTTTATTTTGCAAAGACATAATGTAGTGCTTTCATTATTTGAAAAATAACTTTTAGGATCATAAAACTCAAATAGATTCATCGTCCTCGACTTTTCACTTTTCCATGCCAAGTTTAAAAACAAGATCATTGTCAATCATAAGCCCCAAAATTAAAACAACTCATACAAGTAATTTGTGTTAAACTAAATCTTCTTTTATTCCTAATTGTATCTCTAAATTTTATATGTCATTCACCCAAAGGCTCATTTGACTTATTTGATAATTATTAATCCAAAAATGAAGGCAAAAACGGTGTAAACTCAACACTCAAAACCTAACCTCGACTTCAAAAACCGTTGTTACTAAAGAAAGCCCACATCAAGGATAACTTAACACGATTTGAGGGATAAATCCCCGGATCCGAAATTTGGCTAATAGGACTACCAAAAGCAACAATAAATCCTCCAAATTCAATTATGACTTTATTAATGGAGTTAGCAACAATTACATCATATCACCTTGTGGCTCTTTAAGATATAATCGTGCTCCTTATTTATAATCCACACCCGAAGGCTCCTTGGAAAAAAAATAAGGGAATTGACATTCACCATCCCACCTTATGGCTCATGATGATGAAGCAATTTTTATTAAACACGTCCCCATGCCATACACCCTAAGGCTCAAATGACAAGGTTAGTGCTACATGACTCCCACCCGAAGGCTCATAGAGAACATGTTTTTATTTATTCTTCTTTATTAATATGATATGTATAGTAAGCCAAATTTCCGCAATCCCATGATCAAAAGTCTATGACGCTGACACCCTTAATGTGTTCTCACTTTAATTACAAGGGAAGAAAAAGAAGGAGTTACGAGTTAAGATATTAAGCCTAAACCGCTAAAAACTTCATTTATTAAGCAATTTATTATTCAAGCGTGAAAAATAAATATGAGGAGATTAAATCAAACACAAAAATACTTATACAAGGAAGAATTAACCTTAAAAACTTATGATTAAACTATATCATCTCTTGTTCTCCATATTGTAAAATTTTAAAAATGTGAAATTAATGGATACTTAGCCCATTAAATCAAAGTTTTGGGTTTTCAAGTCATCTATAGGATCTTGCATCTTCTTAGACTTTTTCAAGTTTTAAAATTTATGTTTTAAAGTTCCCTTGATAAACGACTTTCTAGGATCAATTATAGGAACTTGCGAAAAGTTCTCGTTCTTAAACCCGTATGAGTTAACACTTTCGCGTTTTAAAGTTGCCGATATAAAAGCCTAGCAAAACTTGATTTAAACACGTTATCGAAAAAGCTAAGGTAAAAACCGAGTCGAGTCAAAAACTATTTTTATTTTCACCAACAGAAAGCCTACATTTGTGTCAAAAGCACTTATTTTCTTTATTAATAAACATAAAATAACACTAAAAAATTATTTTTTTGTGAAAAACGAGAAAAACGGTTACGTTTAGACACGACAAAAGCAATTGCAAGCGATTATATCGATTGACTCCCCCATGCTAAAACCAAACATTGTCCTCAATGTTTCCTAGCTCAAGAGTAACACCCCCTTGCTAAAACACGAAGAGTCCAATGCAAAATCCTAACATGGAAAGAGGACGTAAATCTATAAGTCGTTTATTAATTATGCTTCAAGATAAAACGTTGGTCGATAAAAATCAAAGGATAGAGAGTGTGCCCCTTTTTATAATCAAAGTATGGAAGATCAAGTGGACCAGCAAAAACCGAACACGAGAGTCTTCAATGATTAGGGCCATACCTAAGATTCACAACACAAAAAAACACGAGCACGAGCTTGAAAGATCAAGCCTTATTAGTGTTAGAAAATAGATAGAAGATAGAATGTATGGGACTCCCCCACAAGGCACCTCATTTTTGTTAACTGAGTCATGAACTCGACTCGATCCCCGCATTCATTGGTCCTTAGGGAAAATGGTGTAAACTGGCATAATGGAATAAATTCCAACATAAAGAACGATGCCGGGGTCAAAGATTACATCCTCGTTGTCGGATGACAAACGAAAGGATAAAAATCCAACATAAATCTCCAAAAAGAGATGGTGGTCACAAATCATGAAATGGATATAACATGCTCCCCGAGATAAACTCGCACCAAGATGATCGAAAAGTCTTTCAGTTATTCCATCGGTGAAAGGCCGAGATTTCCCTAAATCAACGATCCCGGGCTCGAATACCTCGTCCTCGGGAGAGAAAGGAATAGACAACACGGTGTCATCCCCTCATGCTAATCCAAGATCTTATAAAGCACATGGTAATGGTGTGGTAAAAGTCTCAATCATATTGGTATCAACTTGCATGACTTTGTTGACCTTATCACTCTTATGAATGTGAACAAATGGGTCATGGTACTCAAAATAAGTCGCATGAAAAACCCGCACATTAAGATCAAAGCGAATGGGAAGGAGATTAGGAGTAAAGATAACTTCTCCCTCTGGGTCAACATTATCATCATCATAAATCGGGTGATCAAACCAAGGATTTTCATCACCGTCATTAGACTCTTCCTCAAATTCCGAAGGAATGTCTATGTAAAGAAACTCGTCAACCTCCTTAAAGAAGAGCTCATCATCACAAAGATTGTGAGATGTAGGAAGTATGATGCTCTCAAAATCCTCTTTGAACAATGGATTATCGTTCATTGAAACTTCAAAGAGAGGATTTGAGTAGGTCACAAAAGTGTCATCAATCTTGTCATCACAAGAAATATCTGACAAAGTATCAAGTGTGTCACACTCGGATACAAGATCATCAATCTCATTAGAAGGAAGTTCGTCGGAGAACTCCTCGAGAATGGTAGGTAAGACATGAAAATCAAGCTTGATCTCGAGATCGAAAACGTCTTCACTTCCCCGTGGAAGTGGATCAATAAGAGCAACAAGTTCACTGACGAACTCATCCAACGAATAGTCACTAACCTCACTCGGTGTGAAGTTAGGAATCAAAGGGTCCATTTTCAAAGATTGTTCAATTAAAGCAATATCTCTCTCGGGATCGAAATTCTCACAATCAAACTCACTAGCATCAAATGGTGCACTAAGGTAATCATCACTTTCCTTTTCAATCTTATCCTCAAGAGTAAGTGGAGACGAGGTACTATTACAACACGTTTCAACGAAACAAACATCTTTCTTTGAAATTAACTTTTTTTCTTCACGAAATGAGGGTTCCATAGTTGTCCAAACACCCTTGTAAAATAGAGATTGCTTGTATGTGTTACTTTCAATAGTTTTAACAAGTTTAACACTTTACACTTTCTTAGAAACAAATTTTGGAATTTTTTCTGGTTTGAAAACAATATTGTTAACCGTATTTAAAATGATGGTCATATAATATACCGTTGCGAAGCTCGTGGAAAATGCTACATAATGGTGTCGAGAGTTCTAGTATAATGTTATTTATGTAACGGGAATTAGTCCCGAACACTAAAATGAGGAAGGCCTTCTATACTCTACACTTGTAGTATAAAAGGCCCCTAACACCTCATTTGAGTGTGTGTGTCTTCCATTTTCATAGATTGTAGAGAGAGAAACATATGTATTTCTCTCACTAGGAATTCACAACCATCTTTGTTTTTCTCTTTTTCTTCATCTAATCTAATCTTTCTTTTTGGTTTAATCTTTATCTTCATTTCTATATCCTATATAGTCGTGTGTATCATTCCTACAAGTGGTATCATTCGCCAAGGGATTCGTGGATTGCTATTGGGTGTTGTCCGTGTCTTTCTTGTGTTTCGTGATTCATATTTCTCCTAATTAGTTGTAGTAGCGATTTGAGTTCATGGCTTTGGTTAAAAACTCAAAAATTTTGGGTGTTTGATCCATTTTTAGGCTTCGAATCACGAACTTGTTGTGTTCTTGTCCTTTCCGAGAAAAGTGGTAACTTTGTATCCATAGTTCGATCTGATTGTTGCGATCGCATAAACCCTGGGGGTTTCTACTTGCGATCAAAGATCACGATCACATCCTACGATCAAGGTCACAATCAACGAGTACGATCACTCGTAGCGATCATAGACTACGATCACTTGAGTACGATCACTGGATACGATCACTTGAGTACGATCACCGGATACGATCACTTAAGTACGATCATTGGATACGATCACTTGAGTACGATCACACTATGATCACTTGAGTACGATCACTTGATACGATCACTTGAGTACAATCACATGATACGATAACAGAGTGCGACCACTTGACTACGATCACTTGAGTACGATCACAGGATGCGATAACAGAGTGCGATCACTTGAGTACGATCACTTGAGTACGATCACAGGGATACGATAACAGAGTGCGATCACTTGAGTACGATCACTTGAGTACGATCACAGGATACGGATAACAAAGTGCGATCACTTGAGTACGATCACAGGACACGATCTCTAGTTGCGATCAATCGTTACGATCAGGGACTACAATCTGTTTAGTTGAATCTTGTTCGAGTATTTTTTAGACTTTGCCACCATCTAGACTTGTCTCGGAGCATAGTTTACACGAAGATTTAAAAAAAAAGGAGTTAAAATTTTTTAGGTCTAGTAAAATCAAATTTTTTCCCTACTAGTTTTTGGCTATCTCTAACTCAATTTCAAAATTTGGCGATACTCAATTTTTTCAGCTTACCGTTTTGTCAGACTGAGGAATTTATTGTCAGACTAAGAAAAAAATAAGAAGTTTCGGAATTTCAACAACATCACACGCTTTCTACGAATTGAGATCCTGATTTTCACACGACTTCTACGATGACGTCTCAACAAGATATTTATGCTGCGGGTACTAAGAATCGTCTACCCATGCTTACCAAGGAGAACTACACTACATGGGCTAGTCGTCTCATTCATTATGCAGAATGTAAACCTTTGGGAAAGTTGATTGTCAACTCGATTCAAAAGGGTCCGTATGTTAGAAGAACAATTATTGTACCTGGGGACCCTACGAATGCTAACCCAGTAGCTGACTCTAGTCATGAGCAAACAGATGAAGAATTAACTGAAGCTGAATCCAAACAACTCGAGTTGATGATCAAGCAATTCAAGTCATTCTTATGGGACTTCCTGAAGATGTTTACGCTGCTGTCGATAGTTGTGAAACCGCACACGAGATGTGGCTTAGGATTCAGAAAATGATGAAGGGCAGTGAAATCGGTTTACAAGAAAAGGAAACTAAGTTGCTTCGTGAATGGGAGAAATTTACGTCTACTGAAGGGGAACAAATTGAACCTTATTATCATCGGTTTTCAACCCTCATGAATCATCTTAGAAGAAACAAACATGCACCTGCACAAATTGCTGCCAACATTAAATTTCTTGATAATCTTCCTTCTGAATGGTCACTATATGTCACTCTTGTCAATCAAACCAAGGATCTTCATGTCGTGGACTACACTCAAGTATATGACTACTTGAAGATGAATCAAGATGAAGCTAACGAAGTTAGGGCAGAAAGACGTGCCAAGACACAAGATCCATTGGCTTTTATGGCAAACTCTCATCATCTATGTCATATCCTATGGTACCCTACCATCAACCCTCATCAAGTAACTTTATGCCACAACAACAACAACAACTTACTTCTTATGGATATCAACCTCCTGCTGCTATGAATTACTTACAACAACCCATTGCCTGTTTTGATGACATCACCGATCCTACTCATGCTATTAATACTGGTCTTGCCCTACTTGCAAAGGCATTCAAATTCACATTAACCCCACCAACAAAAATCATAGAATCTCCTCGAACACTAGAAATAGGCAGATTGCTCAACCTTTCATGAATGCGAATCAGGATCGCCAATTGGTAGTTGCTGGAAACACGGGGACTCAGTTTCAACAATATGGTCAGAATGCTGGGCAGACCGTTGGCAATGCAGGAAATCAGTATGGTCAAAACCGTGGTCAAAATCCGGGTGTTTCGAATGCGGGTAATCAGAATAGGTTAATAGTTGTGCCAACGGTTGGTAACCAGATGGGAAACATTATGGCTGCAAGGTCTGAGAATACTGGTATGGGAAATGGAAACAACAATCGTCAGGTTCAGTGCTACAACTGCAGGGGATTTGGTCATTATGCTAGAGATTGCACAACCAAAAAGAAGAGGGATGCTGCTTATCTTCAGACTCAGCTTCTCATAGCACAAAAGGAAGAGGCAGGGATTCCACTTCAAGCTGAGGAATTCGATCTTATGGCTTCTGCTGCAGAATATGACGAGGAAGATGAGGTGAATGCCAACTACATCTTGATGGCTAACTTACAGCAAGCATCTACCTTAGGAATGCATGTTGACAGAGCTCCCGTTTATGATTCAAACGGTCCCTCTGAGGTACATCCATGCTTTGATGATAATGATATATATAGTACGTCTAATCAGGAGGAGGAGTATACTGAGATACTTGAGCCCTACATTGAGACACACGGTGATCAAACGAATAATAGTAATATTAGTTTGAATGAGCCCAGTGTGGACCTTAGTGTGGATCAAGTTTCCCAGCCTACAAACCTTCCTGATGCGGCACATGCGTATTATAAATCTCTATTTGATAAGCTTGCTAAGGATGTTGACCATGCTACGGTGGTTAATAATAAGTTTAGAGAAACTAATGCCAAATTGACCACTGAGCTTGCGGGATATAAGGAACGGGAGAAAAGTTTTGAAATTCACCAGACTAAAATTAAAGAACTTGAACAAGCTCATGCTACATCGGTTTATCAAGAAAAATGCACAACTAAGAAATTAAATGCCTTACATTTAACTAGTGTTAAAAAGATAAGCGAATTGAATGATGAAATCACCTCTCTTAATGAACAGCTTTCAACTGAAAAATCTACTATTTTGGATTTAAAAGAAGAACGAAAAAAGCTGAAACATGATTTCAAAATTCGAGAAGATGGAATTCTTGAGGATTTTTTCAAAGCTCATGGTAGGATTAGAGAATTAGACAACATTTTAGTAAAACGTGGCCAAACTATGTAGACGATAAATATGCTCGCACCAAAAGTGAATGAAATAAATTACACTCGTTACAAATTGGCTTTAGGTTGTCCTCTTCCCCCTAATCCTGGATATCTTAAGCAAGTTCAGGCCAATAATGAAACTTTATATAATGGTAGTGTGCTCTTGTCTGATGAACATGATCCTCCTAGTGTGCATGATTCTGAGGAAACTACTGAACTTGTAGTAGAGACTCGTTTAAGAATGAAAAAGCTTGATAAATAAGTGACACCTGTTTATTATCCAAAAGTTAATCCTCCAACTGTTTTTGTTCGATCTAAAACGAGTACTGAAATGCTTTTGCTCCCAAGTGAGGAATTGTATGATGACCCTCCTAAACCGAGTATCACACGCCGATTTCTAAACGAGCTTAAAGATAACTTTGTCATCCTTAAACGTGTTGTTAATTCCAAAATCACTGGAGGAAATTTTACATCACTTGTTCAGATTGAGGTTCAGAAAATTCTTCAAAACGATATTAATCCGATTATTAATCAAGTTGATGCTCGGTTAGGCAATCTGGAAAACGATTTTTTAAAAGAATTAGCCAACTTTGTTGAAGACTTTAAATCTTTGACGAAGGAGGCTGATGTATCTCTTGATAAAATCAAAGTTTTGGAAATCGATCTTGAACGTCTCTCTAATGCACGTGATAATGTTGATAGTAGCCCCATTGCGTTAGATACCTCTGTGTCGAATCAGGAAACCCTCCAAACTGAGCTTGAACGTATGAAAGAGAAAATGGAATCTGTTGTCATTAAAAAGGACAAAGAATTTACCGATCTATGGAATAAGTTTGTCAAAAAATGTGATGAATGAAAATATGACAAAATTTCGTATGATAAAGCCTATAATGAAATGCAACAAACTATCGCACGGTTGCAGGCTCAGTTAGGAGGGGTTAAAGAAAAGAATTTGACCTCTTCAGGGTTAGAGAATGTCAGTGATGGAAATGTTCAGAAGCTTAAGGCTAAAATTGCAGATTTAGAATATGTTGTTGTTTCATATAAGCGGGCTGTTGAACAAAGTAAGTCTGTCTAGCAGAAACTTATTGATAAAATCTGTGAGAACTGTAAGTTAAAAGCCTTGTTAAAAGATACGACTTCTGAGCCTAGTACGATTCAGACACTAGCAACCTCGGGACCCACTCGTATTGCTGTGACACCTTTTCCCAAGGTTGCTGGAACGAAAGCTGCTGTGATTACCCCGAGAATGTTTCGTGTTAGTCCTCCCTCTCAACCTAGGGTCGATACCTCTGTGCCTAGCAAACAACGTAAAGCAAGCGTTAGGACAAAACCGACCACTATATCTCAACCACATGTCATTGATTTAAAAAGTGCTAATTCTAATAGACGCGTGTCTTCTTCTACAGGAATAAACAACTACACTAAGAGCAGAAGGCCACAGCCTACGAGCAATACAAGGAATGATAGGGTCCCTTTTGCCTCTAGAAGTAGTCGTACCAAGATCAATAACACGGAAGTAGAAGAACACCCTAGGAATTTACCGCTTTTTAATCATAATCAGAATCTTAATTCATCTGAATGTAATGACTTTAAGCTTGCTATTCGGAATGAAAAATCTGAAGTTATTTGTGCTAATGTAATAAATGTTTCTTTACTTTTAGTTATGATGCTTGTGGTTTGACTATGAATGGGCTGAATTATGGTTGTTACACTCGAATTGACAAGCTGTCAATCAGTGAAAGACATAACACTCCTAAGGCTAAGGTGTATGTTCCTAAAAGTACGCACGTAGGAACAACAGAAAGTCTTACTAAGCCTAGTAGCCCTAGAATCACTTCTAAATGGTTGCCTACTGGTAGAAATTTTGACTGTAGTGGCAAAATTATCGACACTAGTAGATATCATACTGACAGTGAAACGTCGGTATGTGATACGGCTTAATTATCATCTAACCCTACAGGAACCTATTTCATCGGTTGCCAAAATATTTTCTTCTCTTATCATTGGCAGGTTGTTGAAATTTTTCTCTGGTGCGTGGACTCGGGCTGTTCCAAACATATGACTGGGAATCGAATCCTTCTCAAGAACTTTGTATGGCGATTCACGGGAACTATCTGATTTAGAAATGATCATGTTGCTGCAATTCTAGGCTATGGTGATCTTCATTGGTGAAATATAATCATCACCAGAGTCTCTTTTGTTGATGGCTTGGGACACAATTTATTTTCGGTTGGACAATTTTGTGACTCCGACTTTGAGGTTGCTTTCAGAAGTCATACATGTTTTGTAAGAGATCTTGAAGGAATTGATTTGTTGAAAGGAAATCATACCACCAACCTTTACACTGTTGGGAATAAATTAAGGCCAGATCACTTGAGCGCTGACAAGAACAGAACAAGCGTTGACAAGAACAATTCAAGCGCTGACAGCTCAAGCGTTGACAAGTTAAAGTCAAGCGTTGACACATTGAAGACAAGCACTGATGGAAGATATAATCTACACGTTTATTATATTCTAGAATACTTCTAGTAAGGATAGAAACGACAATGTATTTTCTATGTTTATCTTTACCTAGAATAGTTGATACGTAGATTATTGTACAAGGCTTCTTGTATCTATAAAAGAAGGCCTTTAGGTTAATGTTTAATATCAAGTTTTATATAAGTTTTCATTCGTAAACATCTTTCATTGTAAGCAAGTTCGACATTCATAATCAAAGTGAAAGTTTGTTTACATCTTGTGTGTTCTTGTTTAAGTGTTAAATTCCGCATAACACTTAGATTCATAAAGCATATAGAAAGGTTTCTCTACGTGTATTACTTGATCTAATCTCGTATACGCAAAGCTAATCGATCTAAGTTTGGGATCAACAAGTGGTATCAGAGCTTGTTGAGGAACTTTTGATCTTTAATAGAACACCATACACGAACACCAAAACCCTAAAAACACCAAAACCCTAATTTTCACAGAAACCCTAACAACATCATGTCTGAAGCAATAACCTCCTCCTCCTCACCCTTACCAAACATCAAGATTCCCATGCTTGATGCAACAAACTTTGACTTATGGAAGTTCAACTTTGAACAATATCTGGGGATCTATGACTACACACTCTGGGAGATTATTGAATATGGAAACTCATTCAATAAGGCTCAAAAGATTCTTGATGCCATTAGTCAAAGAACAGCTGTTGAAGGATGCCCTGAAGAGGATAAGAAAGAAAAACCTGGAGATGGTAGAGCTGTAGCTGCTGAAGATATTGCAAAGAAAAGGGTTGACATGAAAGCCCTAAATATTCTGAAAGTCTCTCTGGGACAAGAAAACCAACATAAATATAGAGGCTATGAATCTGTAAGGATCTTTGGGAAGCACTTGAAGTTGCATATGGTGGCAATGCAGACACTAAGGAAGAAAAGAAAAAGCAACTTCTACATGATTATGCTGTCTTCAAAGCTCAACCCAATGAGAAACTGAGTAGTGTGAGAAGCAGATTGCTTGATATCACAAGCAAGTTGTCCTTCATGGGGACACAAGTTGGTGAAGTTGACACTAATGCTACCTTTCTTAAAAGTCTTGGTGAGGCATGGAAGATTGAGGCAAGATCTATTCTTGCCAACAATACTTACAAGAGCTCCTCGTTTGATGACATCTACAACAAACTAAGACTGTTGGAAGATGAAACACTTTCAGAGCATGGAAGCAAATCTACCACCAGCAACATGGCCTTCTTCTCTCATAGTGAAGGTCAATTCAATCAGAAGGACTCTTATATGCATCCAGTTACTGGATCATCATATGTCAGCGCTGGAACAGTCCTGTCAACGTCTCCTATTCAGATGCTGACACATTCAAAAATGACTCCCCATGTAACACCCCATTTTGGAAATGGAATCTTACGCATAATCATGGCGTGTCATCAAAGCATACAAGGATAAATGTCTAAGCATTATTTGACCATAAAAGGGAAATACCGGAATCAAACATCGGTAACCCCAAAGTAGAGCTCATCACACACAAACATAGATACTGTAAAAGGAAAGGACGAACAATGTCCATTGTAAGCTGTATTAAAGTAAAGGAAATGCATAAAGTAAAGAAAGACAGTAAAGCTTCCAGTCCATATGCACGTACGTTTGAGATCTACGAGCGTCCCTGAGTACCTGCCGTTTTGGGAACATGAAAAGGAAAACGGCTGAGCAAGACGCTCAGTGCACGGATGTACAATATAGCATGAAATAGGATAAGCATGTAACATATAACAGCGGAAGACTAAGTTCTGAATAAACTGGTTAAGTATTAAGAAAACTGGTTTTATAGTTTGAAAAGCCTTATGTTTATCTTATGAAAACTGTTTTAACATAAATATACCATAGCCCATATAGGTCATGAAAAGGTCACGTGCATGAATACTTGGAGGGGTGACCTCATCATGCTGATTAGAGGGGATGCCTCTAATTAATATACTGGTTTGGGTAGGAGGGATCAACTCCTTGTGAAGGATGCAAGGCACACACCACATTCACCATGAAATACTGAACAAAACATGTAACTAGGATGCACCCATACGCCCCACATGATATAATAATATGGCCAAAACTGAAAGGGACGCCACGAGCAATCACTCCGCCGTGGGGAAGTCATAACATTGGTGCCTCCAATGTTATGGTTATGGTACCTCCATAACTAGGTGAAACTGGTCATGCTTGTATATGGCTATAGATTATGCTAATTAAACATAAGCAGTTCAAAACAATAAAACAAATACTGGGGAAAACAGTTGGCTGCATACGGGGAAATCCTAATAAGGAAAGAATGTCCATACTGAAAGGACGGGAATCCGTACCTCAAGTCCAGTGAATGAACGGAAGAAAGACTCCTACTTCTGGATCACTAACGCTACATGAATACACACGTGTATAAGTATCGAATCACTGATTACGTACTGGGTTTTATGTCTCACCTTAGCTTACTTTGTATGTTTTAGGTCATGGTTTACTGTTTAAAGCCTTAAACTGTGTTTATCTTGTATTCTGATTAATCTGATAAAGTATTACTGGTAATTCATGTATTATTATACTTACTGTGTAATAATAAGTAACTTTCCAAAAATAGCAGGTTTCCAAAAATAGAAAGTTTCCAAAAATAGAAAGTTTCCAAAAATAGAAAGTTTCCAAAAATAGAAAGTTTCCAAAAATAGAAAGTTTCCTAAAATAGAATTTACTGCTTAAAATAGATTAGTTTCTAAAAATAGAAAGTTTCCAAAAAATAGATTAGCTGCCTTAATTAAATAAGTTTCCATATATAGAAGGTTTCCATGATTAGATTAGCTGCCTGAAATAGATAGATTTCCATATATAGAAGGTTTCCATTAATAGAATTAAGCTGGTTACATAAGCTAACATATAAGTCTAAGTGTTTATAAGCTTATTTCTTAAGTCATATGATATAGTGTATAGTTTAATTATTATTTCATGTATTTTAATTAAACTATAGGTTAAGCATTTTAATTAAAGTATAACATGTTTTAATTAAAATGGAATAAATTACTTAGGTTAAAATGTGTATTATTATTATTAATAACATAACCTAAGTCATGTCTAAATTAATTAATTATAGGCATGTTTTAAATAATTAAATAATTATAACTTATAACATAAAATACTTAGGTTAAATTAATATCATGCTAAATTAATAATTAAAATAACCTAAGTCATGATTTAATTAATATCTCATGTTATTAATTAATTTATATCCTAAGTTCATAATTCATAAAATTAACATGTAGCATAAATCATGATTTAACCAACGAACCATGAATCGGGCATGAACTCGACACCGTACCCCGAGCCAAACTCGGGGTACTTGTGCCCTCTTGCTGCCGTGGGTCCCACATGCACCAACCAAGACCAAAAATGGTCTTGGTGGTGGCGGCTAAAAGCAAACCGAACCCCCCTTTGGGTTGGTTATACTAGGCGGCCAAAACAAACACCCTCTTATATCATCCTTTGATTTTAATTTACCCCAAAACATGTTAGATCAATGTTTAATTATCATGTTTTAATAAGAATATTAATAACATGTTCATGAAAATAATCAAAGATTAAAAAGAATTAAAAAGAAAGGTTTAGAATGATATACCAATACGTAGCTTGAAAGAGGATGAATAAACACGGTTTATAGCAATGATTTTAGTGATCAAGATCAATCAACAACCACCTATGGTGGTCCTTAAGGTGGCGACACAAAGAGAGACCAAGAGGAGGAGAGAAAACCTTTTTAGGTTAAATGCTTATTTTTCATGAAATGTAAAAATGAAATGAAAAGTTACCGTAACCCCCCTTTCATGTAAAAGTCAATGGGCTAAGCCCATTATGGTTATGTGTGCCGTGGGTATGGGGCCCCACATGGGGTACCCTTTCTCGTGTCCCGATGTTTCGTGTTCGTTCGTGGTTAAACGTGTTCGTGTTTAAAGTGTTCTGTTTATTTTATCATGTAGTTTATCGTAATCTTAACGCTCGTAATTATATTATATGTATTTACGTAATTATTTTTGTTCGTATTTTAAATGGTGCTCATGATTTAATTATGTTCACGTGACATATTTATTAACTGTTTATCATGAGTTCGTACGTAATCGATACTTATCATGTCATACACGTATGCACTTGCTTGATTATTAGCACATGAATGTGATCAATACTAAATAAGGTAAGTTTTAATCTAGGACGTACGATCTTAAGGGCACTATTCATGGTAAAAGCATGCGGGTTTTACAATTCTTCCCCCCTAAAAAGAATAATTCGTCCCCGAATTATAGATAAAGCAAACTGGAAAGAAGTAACATACCCGAACTCAAAATATGAAGTGAGGGTAAGAAGCCCGGATAGACTCCTCTGTTTCCCAAGTGGCTTCCCGCTCGGTATGGTCCCTCCAAAGAATTTTGACGAATGGAATCGTCTTCCTTCTCATGACTCGTTCTTGCCTGTCGAGAACTCGTTCGGGTTCCCCTATATAAGTGAGATCTTCACGTATCTGTTCCAGTGGATACTGAACCATGTGAAGGGGATGATACTTGTACCCTCTGAGTAAGGACACATGGAACACGTTATGCACGTACGAAAGCTGAGGAGGTAACGCCAATCGGTAAGATACTTCACCGATTCGTTCAATGATATCAAATGGTCCGATGAAACGAGGACTGAGTTTCCCTTTGATCCCGAAGCGTTTAACACCACGTGCCGGCGAAACCTTGAGGAAGACGTGGTCTCCCACATTAAAATGTATGTCCCTACGATGCTTATCAGCGTAACTCTTCTAACGTGACCGTGCTTCCTGCAGCTTCTGTTTAGCTACTTCGATCTTCTCATTGGTCATTTCTATAGTCTCTGGTCCTTCGAGTGTTCGCTCTCCCACTTGATCCCAGCAGATTGGAGCGCGACACTTCCTGCCATACAACATTTCGAAAGGAGCACATTTGATACTTGCGTGCCAGCTGTTGTTGTATGCAAACTCGACCAAACAGATGTAATCGTCCCAATCACCTGTCCATTCCAACGCACACGACCTTAACATATCTTCCAATGTCTGAATTGTTCGCTCCGACTGTCCGTCCGTTTGAGGATGAAAGGCCGTACTCAGCTTAAGTTGTGTACCCCAAGCTTTTTTTGCAGACCTTTCTAGAATCGCGACGTGAAACGAGGATCTCTGTCTGAGACGATGCTCGAGGGAGTACCGTGGAGTCTCATGATCTCCCTTCTGTAAGTATCTGCGAGTTTACTTACCGGATCTTCCTTGCGTATCGGTAAGAAATGAGCTGATTTGGTGAGTCGATCGACGATGACCCAAATGGCATCGTGCTTCTTCTTGGTAGGCGGAAGACCGGTAACAAGATCCATGGTGATTTTGTCCCACTTCCACTCTGGAATATCCAACGGTTGAAGGAGACCGCCCGATCGCTGATGCTCAATCTTAACCTGCTGGCAGGTAAGACATTTAGAGACATAAGTGGCTACATCATGTTTCATACCACTCCACCAAAAGTGCTGTCTGATGTCATGGTACATTTTTGTCGACCCAGGATGTATAGAAAATGGGGAGCTGTGAGCTTCCGCTAACAATGCTTCCCGGAGTTCTTGATTGTCAGGAACACAAAGTCTCGTGCCCTGCCAAACGATACCGTCTGCGTCCATTCTGAATTCTGTCTGCTTCTCCAAATTCTGAATTATCGCCCAAATTTCTCCATCATCCTTCTGCTCTTCCTTGATCCTAGACAGTAACTCGGGTTCTACTCTAAGATTCGCCCAGTATCCGTGCTGCCCACGTACCATGATTTCGATGTCTAGCCGCTCCAAGTCTATTATGTTTTGTTCCTTGATTTCAATGCCGTTGATCATTCCGGACTTTCTGCTGAGTGCATCTGCTACTACATTAGCTTTCCCGGGATGATACTGTAGGTTAATATCATAATCCTTCAACAGTTCCAACCATCTCCTTTGTCTCATGTTCAATTCACGTTGAGTGAAGATATACTTCAAGCTCTTGTGATCCGTGAAAATGTCGCATGATTCTCCGTATAAGTAGTGCCTCCATATTTTCAATGCGAACACAACTGCAGCAAGTTCCAGGTCATGCGTAGGGTAGTTTTCTTCATAGGGCTTAAGCTGCCGTGAAGCATACGCGATCACTTTCCCATGTTGCATGAGAACACAGCCCAGTCCCTTCCCCGATGCATCGCTGTAGATCTGAAATCCACCTGTACCAGATGGGAGAGTAAGAATAGGTGCAGATACTAACTTCTGCTTTAGGTCTTCGAAGCTCTTCTCTCGTTCTTCCGTCCAGACGAATTTCTCTCCTTTTCGCATCAGTTTGGTGAGAGGTAATGCCAAGCGGGAAAATTTCTCCACGAATCTGCGATAATATCCAGCTAAGCCTAAGAAACTGCGGATTCTGTCGCTGACGTTGGTCTTGGCCATTTAGTGATAGCCTCAACCTTCGCTGGGTCCATAGTGATCCCTTCTGCTGATACAATGTGACCTAAGAATGCCACTTTGTTTAACCAGAACTCACACTTGGAGAATTTCGCATACAGCTGCTTCTGACGAAGAATCTATAGTACCGTACGGAGATGGTCTTCGTGTTCCTCCGTGGACTTTGAGAAAATCAGGATGTCATCGATGAATACAATGACAAACTTATCAAGGAATTCGTGGAAGATTCTGTTCATCAGATCCATGAATACTGCTGGAGCATTAGTCAGGCCGAATGGCATGACTACAAACTCATAATGGCCATAGCGGGTACGAAAAGCAGTCTTAGCAATATCCTGCTCTTTAACCCTTAGCTGATGGTAGCCTGACCTTAGATCGATCTTTGAGAAGTGTTTGGCTCATTGAAGTTGGTCAAAAAGATCATCTATACGTGGCAGTGGATATCTATTGCGGATGGTAATCTTATTAAGTTCACGGTAGTCTATGCAAAGTCGCATGCTGCCGTCCTTCTTCTCAACGAACAAGACCAGTGCGCCCCATGGAGATGCGCTTGGTCTAATGAACCCTCGCTCAAGAAGTTCCTGCAGTTGGTCCTTCAGTTCTTTTAGCTCTATGGGAGCCATACGATACGGAGCCTTAGAGATAGGTTCAGCTCCTGGAACAAGGTCGATGTTGAACTCCACTTCTCGTGCAGGTGGTATGCCTGGAAGTTCAGCTGGGAAGACGTCTTGAAATTCCGAAACTACTGGTTGATCCTGAATCGATGGGGATTCAGCATCCATGTCGTGAACCGTAGCTAGATAACCCTCACAGCCATGTGACAGTAATGCACGTGCTTGCAAGGTAGATATGACTTGTACAGACCGTCGGGGTATGAACCCGTTATGAATGTACTCTGGTGCATTAATGTCGCCGAAGATCACCCGATATGAGTGGCAGTCTATGGTAGCATGGTGCTTGGATAGCCAGTCCATGCCGAGAATCATATCGAACTCAATCATGTCTAGAGAAAGTGCATCTACTGCACGAACTTTATCGTCAAACTCTAGAGGAAGACTCTTGTATACATGAGTTATTAATACAGAGTCCCTCAAAGGCGTGGAAATGGTAAGCCTATTTTCTAATGGCAAGGGAAGTGTCCTGATGTTCTTGGCATAAGTAGTGGAAATAACTGAGTGAGTGGCACCCTGTCGAAAAGAACACATGCAGCTTAGCCGTACATATACAAAATTCCAGTAATGGTACCTGTAGATTTGTTTGCCTGATCGCGAGATGTTGTGTAGACACGCCTAGTGGTAGGAGGCGGCTTACTATCAGCATGACCCGAGGTACCCTCCATCTCACCCTTACGGCAATCTCTCATACGATGGCCAGGGAGGCCGCACTTGTAGCACGCGTCGGAATCACGACGACATGGGCCAGGGTGTCTGCGATGGCAAGTACTGCAAAGAGGATGAGTGAATCCTCCAGCAGGAGTCCTTGCTTGCTGAGGGCCTGCTGATGACAAAATGTGTTAAAATAAAGTATATGCACGAGTATAAGACATATGCGTCATAAGATGTTCACCAGTGTTAGCTGAACGGTTAGGCTGCGAACCCCTGTGGTTCTGGTCCTTCCCGTTACCGTGGTTCCTGGTAGAGGTTAATATAGTGTCAGCATGAGAGATATAACATGAAATCATAAGAAGATGCGTAAATAGTAGGACCTGCTGTTGTTGGAGTGTCCAGCGTTGTTACGGTAATTATCATTACCGCTACGCCTTTCCATAACAGAACGGTCGTTAGTGTGACCGTTTCCTTTGGGCTGATGAGGCTGCTGCTGAGTAGCCGGCTGAGACCGGTCCCCAGTTTTCTGCCTGGAAGATACAGTTTAAGAGATGATTATAGAACATATAATGATAGGATGCGGTTTGGTTATCGATAGAATACGAAATGTTTACCTCTTGTCGGGTCTTTCAGCTTCCCCGAACTCATCTCGCTCCTGCAGCATCTCTAGTTTCCTTGCTGCGTAAGCCACTTGTGCCACAGTATCCAACGGGGCACCCGATAAATCATTGGCAATCCTTGGATTAAGGCCCCAACGAAAATGTAGTGCTTGTTCTTCAGTGGTGCCTGCGGATGCCCTCAGGACAGCTGTGTACCCGAGGAACCTCTGCATGAACTGACCATAATTCTCGTCGGGTCTCTGTCTCATGGCGTAGTATTCCCTCATGAGTCGATTCCTTCCTTCCATGGGAAAAATGATAGGTGGGGGAGGATATTCGTCGTCATGAAGAATGGCGTCTTGCCTTTCTGCCTCCATGTCTACGAATAACTCCCAGAGTTTGTCTGTGTTTGCCATCTGACAGTATAACATAAAACGTATGATTGACAGTTCAAAACATAAAATATAAATTATATATATATACATAAAAAAAAATGTATACAAAAATTTCACGAGAAAATTTTTATGCAAGAAATTTTTTTTATGAATGCATGATGCAGTTTTATGAAAACTTTTGATGCTCGAGAGTGAACGCCTCTGGTCAGTTCACTCAAGACAAAAGACATATCGAGGGGACGCCTATGGGTCGGTCCCAAATCTAAAAGTTTCGATAAAACACATGCGACTAAATAGGGCCAGTCCTGTACCAACCATTACTTAGTCAAAAACCCTGTAACAATGACATGTATATGTATGCTTAAAAATGATGAATGCATGAAAACAACTGTCAGTTCTAGGAAGACCGTAGTGACTACCCACTAATCACAGGTCATATTTGAGAGCCTACAGGTCGAAACCTTGGCTCTGATACCATAATTGTAACACCCAATTTTGGAAATGGAATCTTACGCATAATCATGGCGTGTCATCAAAGCATACAAGGATAAATGTCTAAGCATTATTTGACCATAAAAGGGAAATACCAAAATCAAACATCGGTAACCCCAAAGTAGAGCTCATCACACACAAACATAGATACTGTAAAAGGAAAGGACGAACAATGTCCATTGTAAGCTGTATTAAAGTAAAGGAAATGCATAAAGTAAAGAAAGACAGTAAAGCTTCCAGTCCATATGCACGTACGTTTGAGATCTACGAGCGTCCTTGAGTACCTGCCGTTTTGGGAACATGAAAAAGAAAACGGCTGAGCAAGACGCTCAGTGCACGGATGTACAATATAGCATGAAATAGGATAAGCATGTAACATATAACAGCGGAAGACTAAGTTCTGAATAAACTGGTTAAGTATTAAGAAAACTGGTTTTATAGTTTGAAAAGCCTTATGTTTATCTTATGAAAACTGTTTTAACATAAATATACCATAGCCCATATAGGTCATGAAAAGGTCACGTGCATGAATACTTGGAGGGGTGACCTCATCATGCTGATTAGAGGGGATGCCTCTAATTAATATACTGGTTTGGGTAGGAGGGATCAACTCCTTGTGAAGGATGCAAGGCACACACCACATTCATCATGAAATACTGAACAAAACATGTAACTAGGATGCACCCATACGCCCCACATGATATAATAATATGGCCAAAACTGAAAGGGACGCCACGAGCAATCACTCCGCCGTGGGGAAGTCATAACATTGGTGCCTCCAATGTTATGGTTATGGTACCTCCATAACTAGGTGAAACTGGTCATGCTTGTATATGGCTATAGATTATGCTAATTAAACATAAGCAGTTCAAAACAATAAAACAAATACTGGGGAAAACAGTTGGCTGCATACGGGGAAATCCTAATAAGGAAAGAATGTCCATACTGAAAAGGACGGGAATCCGTACCTCAAGTCCAGTGAATGAACGGAAGAAAGACTCCTACTTCTGGATCACTAACGCTACATGAATACACACGTGTATAAGTATCGAATTACTGATTACGTACTGGGTTTTATGTCTCACCTTAGCTTACTTTGTATGTTTTAGGTCATGGTTTACTGTTTAAAGCCTTAAACTGTGTTTATCTTGTATTCTAATTAATCTGATAAAGTATTACTGGTAATTCATGTATTATTATACTTACTGTGTAATAATAAGTAACTTTCCAAAAATAGCAGGTTTCCAAAAATAGAAAGTTTCCAAAAATAGAAAGTTTCCAAAAATAGAAAGTTTCCTAAAATAGAATTTACTGCTTAAAATAGATTAGTTTCTAAAAATAGAAAGTTTCCAAAAAATAGATCAGCTGCCTTAATTAAATAAGTTTCCATATATAGAAGGTTTCCATGATTAGATTAGCTGCCTGAAATAGATAGATTTCCATATATAGAAGGTTTCCATTAATAGAATTAAGCTGGTTACATAAGCTAACATATAAGTCTAAGTGTTTATAAGCTTATTTCTTAAGTCATATGATATAGTGTATAGTTTAATTATTATTTCATGTATTTTAATTAAACTATAGGTTAAGCATTTTAATTAAAGTATAACATGTTTTAATTAAAATGGAATAAATTACTTAGGTTAAAATGTGTATTATTATTAATAACATAACCTAAGTCATGTCTAAATTAATTAATTATAGGCATGTTTTAAATAATTAATTAATTATAACTTATAACATAAAATACTTAGGTTAAATTAATATCATGCTAAATTAATAATTAAAATAACCTAAGTCGTGATTTAATTAATATCTCATGTTATTAATTAATTTATATCCTAAGTTCATAATTCATAAAATTAACATGTAGCATAAATCATGATTTAACCAACGAACCATGAATCGGGCATGAACTCGACACCGTACCCCGAGCCAAACTCGGGGTACTTGTGCCCTCTTGCTTCCGTGGGTCCCACATGCACCAACCAAGACCAAAAATGGTCTTGGTGGTGGCGGCTAAAAGCAAACCGAACCCCCCTTTGGGTTGGTTATACTAGGCGGCCAAAACAAACACCCTCTTATATCATCCTTTGATTTTAATTTACCCCAAAACATGTTAGATCAATGTTTAATTATCATGTTTTAATAAGAATATTAATAACATGTTCATGAAAATAATCAAAGATTAAAAAGAATTAAAAAGAAAGGTTTAGAATGATATACCAATACGTAGCTTGAAAGAGGATGAATAAACACGGTTTATAGCAATGATTTTAGTGATCAAGATCAATCAACAACCATCTATGGTGGTCCTTAAGGTGGCGGCACAAAGAGAGACCAAGAGGAGGAGAGAAAACTTTTTTAGGTTAAATGCTTATTTTTCATGAAATGTAAAAATGAAATGAAAAGTTACCATAACCCCCCTTTCATGTAAAAGTCAATGGGCTAAGCCCATTATGGTTATGTGTGCCGTGGGTATGGGGCCCCACATGGGGTACCCGTACCTTTTCTCGTGTCCCGATGTTTCGTGTTCGTTCGTGGTTAAACGTGTTCGTGTTTAAAGTGTTTCTGTTTATTTTATCATGTAGTTTATCGTAATCTTAACGCTCGTAATTATATTATATGTATTTACGTAATTATTTTAGTTCGTATTTTAAATGGTGCTCATGATTTAATTATGTTCACGTGACATATTTATTAACTGTTTATCATGAGTTCGTACGTAATCGATACTTATCATGTCATACACGTATGCACTTGCTTGATTATTAGCACATGAATGTGATCAATACTAAATAAGGTAAGTTTTAATCTAGGACGTACGATCTTAAGGGCACTATTCATGGTAAAAGCATGCGGGTTTTACACCCCAAGAGTTAAACCTGCTGGTTTGGATTTGGATACTGTTTGTGCTTACATTGCTTCCTTGCCCAATGGTTCAGTGATTACATATGAGGACCTTGAGCAGATAAGTGATGAACACTTGGAAGTGATGGATATCAAATGGAACATGGCTCTTGCTAGTATAAGAGCAAATAGGTGGAACAGAAGGTTTAAAAAGAAGATGACCTTCAATGCTAAAGACACAACTGGATTTGATAAATCCAAAGTTGAATGCTACAACTGTCATCGTATGGGGCACTTCATGAGAGAATGCAGATCTCCTAGAAGATCTGATGCTGGTAAACCCTCAAGTCAGGTTGTTAAGGCTCAGGATTCTAAAGCCATGGTTGCAGTTCAAGGAATTGATTGTACAGGATGGGATTGGAGCTATCTGGCTAAGAATGCTGAAGAGGATAAAGCTTTGGTTGCTGATATTGAAGAAGAAGAGCATGTTGAATATGCTCTCATGGCACACTCCTCCTCTTCATCTGATAATGAGGTATATGATGACGCTTTTTGTAGCAAAGGTTGTAGGTTAAACACTGAAAGACTTAACAAAGAGGTGTTAAAACTAAAAGATGATATGAGTACTGAAAGGTGTAAATTGTCTAATTACCAACTAGCTCTTACTGAAACTGAGAAAACCGTTTC
The DNA here is from genome assembly GCA_025667525.1 of Glebionis coronaria. Lineage (NCBI taxonomy): Eukaryota > Viridiplantae > Streptophyta > Magnoliopsida > Asterales > Asteraceae > Glebionis > Glebionis coronaria. Next base: position 424,158,418 of record CM046881.1, on the reverse strand, counting down.
TGAATACAAGAAAATGGAATTTGACTTAAAAGATATGATCAATATCTTAAAACATGAGCTAGAGGGTAGTATGGATGTTAGAAACATCATGAAAAAGGTTAATAGTGAATTACAGGCTAAGTTAGATGAGGCCATTAAGAATAAAGATAATGTTGACCTCAAAATTCAAAGATTTGATAGAGCCACCCAAACCCTAGGAGACTGTGTAGCTAAACAAAGGGATCCTAAGGACATGACTGGGATTGGGATGAATGATTACTCTCTGGTTCCACCACCAGCTGGTGACTTCTATGGTGTCCAACGAAGGGACTTATCTTGGACTGGTTTACCAGAGCTCCAAGAGGAGGAATTCATTCCTCCACCAAGAGTTGTCACTCCAGTGGAAGAGTACCAACAAAAATTGACTGACCTAAATGAGTGGAAGAAAGCTAACCCTACTTTATTTGTTAAGGGAGGTTTGCTATGTGAAAGTCCCAATGAATCACCACCCATTAAGGTTACTCACCCAATCACTGGTAAAGCTGTTGACCTTGGCTCAAACACTGTTAGAAGATCTACCAATAAATATGCAGAGATGTATAGGAATAATAGGTCACCCAAGAGCCAAGTTAGCAATCATGGAACAGGTTTCTTCTCTTCTAGACCTAAGGTTGTGTCTAAGAAAGCCTGTTATACTTGTGGTAGCTTTTCACATTTGGCATACAAGTGTGTCAACGCTCCCAAAGCCAGCGCTGACAGGAACAATTTCAGCGCTGACAGGAAGAAAGTCAACGTGGTTAGAAAGTCAAACGTTGTCAGACCCAAACCTTGTGTGCAACAAAGTCCACAAGTGATTAGACCTGCCCCATTCTTTTCTAGAAGGTCTAACACTCATGGACAAAGACCATTTCAAAAGACAAACACCTGGTCAAATAGGCAATGGGTTCCTGTAGCAAACCCTAGGTTCAACGCTGACAAGGGTAATTTCAGCGTTGAAAGGACAAATTCTAACGCTGACAGAAACGTGACCAGACCTAAATATTTGCAGCCACAAGGTAAGGGGTCTAAAGCTTCTTCAAGCTTAACATGGAGACCCAAGAAAGATCAAAACCCTAATGATAATGGGATTTCAATGACTTGCAATAGATTTAATTACATTTCAAAGGTCATTACAAAACCTATTGGGGTTAACTGGGTATTTCATCCTAAAAAGGATGAGAATGGGGTTGTTGTGAGAACTAAGTCTGTTATTGAACAACCAGATGAATCCAAGTCTTTTGAGACTTGGGTTCCCAAAGAAAACTAATTTGTTTTCTTTATGTACAGGGCATTCAAAGACAGATCAATGATTATGGATATTGGGATAGTGGATGCTCAAGGCACATGACAGGGAAGGAAGACTATCTGACGAATTTCACCCCTATTAAAGATGGTGATAAGGTATACTTTGGAGGTGGTTATGGTACCATTACAGGCAAAGGAACCCTTCTCACCAATAATCTGCGTTTTGAGAACGTCTTCCTGGTAAAAGAACTTGATTATAATCTGTTTAGTGTATCACAAGTATGTGATAACAAAAATAAAGTTCTTTTTACTGATACTGAGTGTTTGGTGTTAAGCAAGGATTTTAAGATCCCTGATGAGAAATATATTGAGTATAGAACACCTAGGCATAAGGACATATATAATGTGAATTTAAATGGGATTAAAATGAATACAAATATGTCTTGTTTTTATGCTAAAGCCTCAGTAGATGAGAGTAATTTATGGCACAGGAGACTAGGGCACATAAATTTTAAAAATATAAATAGACTTGTGAGGCTTGGTTTAGTTGATGGTTTGCCTGAGAAGGCCTTCCACAATGACCACTCTTGTGTTGCATGTCTTAAGGGCAAGCAGCACAAGGTCTCATTCAAGTCCAAACAGGTGCATACTAGTTCCAGACCTCTTCATATGCTTCACATGGACCTCTTTGGTCCAACAAATATAGAAAGTTTGAATGGTAAGTCATATTGCTTTGTTGTCACAGATGACTTCTCTAGATTTACTTGGACATTCTTTCTAGCTATGAAGAGTGACACAACTGATGTTCTTATTGATTTTATCACTCAGATTGAGTAAAGGTCTGGCAATGACGTTAAAATGCTTAGGAGTGATAATGGTGGAGAATTTAGGAACAAGAAGCTAGATGATTTCTGTGCCAGGAAAGGAATTACTAGGCAATTTAGTATTGCTAGAACCCCACAACAAAATGGGGTTGCTGAGAGGAAAAATAGAACCCTAATTGAAGCAGCCAGAACAATGTTGGCTGATGCTCACTTTCCAATAGCCTTTTGGGCTGAGGCTGTTAATACAGCATGCTATGTGCAAAATAGAGCATTGGTTAACAAAATTCAGAACAAAACACCTTATGAGTTACTTTGGGGTAGAAAACCTAATATTGGTTTTCTTAGACCTTTTGGTTGTCATGTAGTAGTATTAGATACTAGTGATGCCTTAGGGAAATTTAGTGCAAAAGGTGATGAGGGCTATTTCATGGGGTATTCAGTCCAGAGCAAGGGTTATAGGGTTTATCTTAAAGAGGACAAACGTATAGTTGAGAGAGTACATGTTAGGTTCTTAGAGAATAAACCTAGTGATCCTGAAAGTGGTCCTAATTGGTTGTTTGATTTGGAACCCTTATCTAGAACTTTAAATTATATGCCTGTCACTAATCCAGACATTGTGAAGGTAACTTCAGATGTTGTGGAGGAACAAGTTATTAATGTTTCAGGTACACAGGTTCATGAGAAGGTCGGATCACAAGCAGAAAAGGCATCTCCTACATTTGAATATGTCACAATTCCCATTTGGACAGATGCTTTTGCTGCTGCTGCTGCTGGACAAGATAATGGTGGTTTCCAAGTACCACCAGATACAAACATGCATGGTCATTCAGGCGCTGACAAAGGCAAATCTAGCTCTGACAAGACTAATTCAGACGTTGATGGCTCAGACGTTGACAACAACATTTCAAGCGCTGTTAGCCCAGACGCTGACAACCAAGATTCAGACGTTGACAACACTTATGGGCATCTTTTCTCTTCCAGTTTTGAACAAGGTGGACCTTCCAACATTCTTGAAGAAGTTCACATTGATCAAAGAGAGTCTGATGAAGAAGATATTGGCAACATGGAGGTGAGGTTGAGGACACCAGACTTTTTGAAGGAGGGGTTCTCACTTCCACAATGAAGAATCACCCCACATCTCAGATAATTGGTGATATTATGACTCCAGTTCAGACTAGAAGATCTCATCAAGGTCTTGGTGGGTTTATTGCCAATATACACAAGAAGGTTGATACCCCTCTTGTGCAAGCATGTTTGTTTGCATGTTTTCTGTCACAAGAAGAACCCAAGAAAATATTTGATGCTCTCAAAGAACCAAGTTGGGTGGAAGCAATGCAGGATGAGCTTTACCAATTTGCAATTCAGGATGTTTGGGAGCTGGTTGATTGTCCTAGATATGTCAGACCTATAGGGACAAGATGGGTTCTAAGGAACAAAAGAGATGAAAGAGGCATTGTGGTCAGAAATAAGGCAAGGTTAGTGGCTCAAGGTTATACACAAGAGGAAGGGATAGACTATGAGGAGGTCTTTGCACCAGTTGCAAGGATTGAAGCTATTAGGATTTTTCTAGCCTATGCCTCTTGCATGGGCTTCACAGTCTATCAAATGGATGTCAAGAGTGCTTTCCTCTATGGCACTATTGTTGAGGAAGTATATGTAATGCAACCTCCTGGTTTTGAGGATCCAGAGCATCCAGATAAAGTGCATAGAGTCAAAAAGGCTATGTATGGCCTTCATCAAGCCCCTAGAGCATGGTATGGTACTTTGTCTACTTATTTGGTGGACAATGGATTCAAGAGGGGCACCATAGATCAGACACTATTTACAAAGAAGAAAGGCAAGGATGTGTTGCTTGTGCAGGTCTATGTTGATGATATCATTTTTGGGTCTACTGATCCAAAGATGAGTGAGGATTTCTCTAAGCTTATGACAGACAAATTCAAGATGAGTGCTATGGGGGAGATGAACTTCTTTCTTGGTTTACAAGTTCAGCAGAAAGAAGATGGTATCTTCATCTCCCAGGACAAATATGTTGCTGAGATCTTGAAGAAGTTTGGCTTTTCTCCACATGAAAAGAGGGCTACTACTCCTATGGATAGAGAACACCCTTGGGGAAAGATTGGAGATGGGAAAGATGTTGATGTCAGGCATTATAGATCCATGATTAGATCCTTGATGTATCTTACTGCTTCCAGACCTGAGATTATGTTTGCTGTGTGTGCTTGTGCACGTCATCAAGTGACTCCCAAAGAATGTCACCTTTATGCTCTGAAGAGGATCTTTAGATACCTAAGATGTTACCCTAATCTTGGTTTGTGGTACCCAAAGGATTCACCATTGGAGCTGATTACATATTCAGATAGTGATTATGGAGGTGATAAGTTTGATAGGAAATCCACAACTGGTGGATGTCAGTTTCTTGGGAGCAGATTAATATCTTGGCAATGCAAGAAACAAACAGTGGTGGCTAATTCTACAACTGAAGCAGAGTATGTGGCTGCAGCTGCATGTTGTGGTCAAGTGTTGTGGATTCAGAACCAGCTGTTGGACTATGGGTATAATTTCATGCATACTAAGATATTTGTTGACAATAATAGTACTTTATGCATCATTAAGAATCATGTACATCATTCTAAAACTAAACACATAGAAATTAGACACCATTTTATAAGAGATTGCTTTGAGAAAGGTTTAATACAACCAGATAGGGTTGACACTGAGGAAAATGTGTCAGATTTATTAACTAAACCTTTTGATGCTGGGAGATTTCAATACTTGGTAACAAGTATTGGAATGGTTAATCTCACATAATATGTGTTTTGGATTCTTTTTGTAAAAGTATGTACAGGATGATGCATTATTATTATTGGTCTTATTGATGATTTAGATTTTCCACTATATTTTTCTAACACTGACAAAGGTTGCTTGAACACTGATAAGTGTTTTTGCAACGTTGTCAGCAATATAATTGTCTAACGCTGACAAAGCTTCCCTCAATGCTGTCATGTGTTATCGGGGCGTTGTCAGCAATAATGTTAGTTTTGTGGTTTTCAATCTAAATGTGCAGATGGTGTTAGCAGTATACCATTGGATACAGAGTTGCTTATGGATCAATGGAGAAGCATTTGGACAAGTTTTTATTTATGGATGATGGTTGGAATGTTTCATTCCTATCTTGACATAAATTTTTATGTTCATGCATGATTTTAGCAAACTTTTTTGTATCATAGTTTAAGGGGAGGTTTTAGGAACCTTTAGGATGTTTGGGTATCCATATGATACTCTTATCACAATTCTAGATTGTGTCCACAGGTGAGTATGAGTTAGTTTTACTAAATCATGAGGCACTATAGCATGCATAGTATATCAACTTTGCATGCTGCCAAGACATTTTTGGCCTAGAATTGGTTGTGGTCTGTTGGGAGACTTGGGAATGATTTTGATATGGGATTTACCTGGGAGTAACAAGGATTTTATAAGGTAACTTTGTTGTTAAGAATTTTGGTTAGCAAGGGACACTAGAGGACTGTTATGTCTATCTTGCTTATGCAAGTGTGCATAACTGGACAGTGCTTGCCGCCCTATGATAATTATCAGCTTTTGGTTATCTTCTCTAGGATAAATTACTTGTTAAGGTCATTTTTCACTTTTTCAAATATTTTTATTTTTGGACGCTGACAAGATTTTTCCAAGCGTTGTTGTGACCAAATTGGAAGCTGACATGGCTTTAGGCAAACGTTGACAAGATTATAGCCGTTGGGCGTTGATAAGTTATTTTTGACCGTTGACACTCAATGGGACCTACCCAGTTGTTACTTTTTGACATATTTTCAAGCCGTAATTTTAGGAGTTGTTACTATCATTTAATGCATGAGATAACTTATAAACTTTTTCAATATTTTCATGATTGATTTTTGAAAATCTTTGCCTATTTTTGGGCCAATCACATGCATTCTTTCTCTCCTATAAATTTGGCTCCTATTTTAAACAGGGTATCTATAATTCTTGTCTAAACACTTTTCTCTTATCAACTTCATCTTCTTCACTTCAAATTAACAGCTTTCATCAATGGCACCAAAGTTTAACTCAACAGAATTGGCATTGGGGTTCAGATCACAACACAACATGATTGCTTATCTTGACGCTGATGATGATCTGTTTCCTCAATACACACAAATGGTGGCGTATTTGAACGCATCCCCATTAAGGTATGCTCTTTCTCATGCACCACTCATTCCAGTCACACACATTAAGCAGTTTTGGAACACTGTTAGTTCCTCAACAGTTAATGGAGTGACCACATTAACTTCTATTGTTCATGGGAGGTCTTGGGTGGTTACTGAGGCTTTGGTACGCCAAGCCTTGCATCTTGATGATGCTGATGGTATAGCCACCCTTCCCATAAATGAAATAGAACAAGGGCTTAGGGCTTTGGGATATCCCTTTCCTGATGAAGGTACTCTTAATAAGTATCATAAGCAGGAATTTCCCCCAGCCTGGAAGTACCTCATACACGTCCTCCTTCAATGTTTGAGTCCCAAATGTACTGCATACAATGAGATCAATAGATCCATTGCTAGTGCTATTGTGTGCATTGCAACAGGGCAAAAATATAACTATTCTAAAATGATTTTTGAGGGGATGTGTCAAAACAAGGGGACAAAAATGACTTTAGCTTATCCCCGTTTTCTGCAAATGGTTTTTGATGATCAAGGTTACTGCTCAAGGGATCACAATGATTTTTATAAGATCCCTGAGCAAAAGAAAGCTATTTTTATGAAGATGGATTCACCACCCCATAGAGACTTACCTTTAACCCCAGCCATGCTTGCTGTTATTGCAGCAGCACAACCCCAACCAGATCCCTAACCTCAAATTGACCCTCAACCACAACTTGAACCAATTCCTGAACCTTTACCTTCACCTGAACACATGCACCTTGACCAAGAACCCTTTGACGCTGACACATCAAATGTTGGCGTTGATGTGCCTATTTCCAACGCTGACACACTACCTTCACAATCCCAAACACCCCTTAACCAACCCACATCTACCCATTCTTCTACACCATCTTCCACATCCCCTGAATATAGGTCGATGAAACACCAAAGGACTACTGGATTGTTCTCCTCTGGTGGTCCTAGCCATGAAGCAGAGAGAACCACCACCACAAGTGTGGCTGGTGACTTGGATGAGGCTGGGACTATTGGTTCTGGCTTAGATGCTGGCCAAGGCAGTCCCACCATCATTAAGTCCTCATCCTTGCCCAATGAATCTGACTTGGGAGGTCAAATCCCCATTTTAAAAGAGGGCAGACTGGAACCAATGACTCTTTTGGAATTGACGGCAGTCTGCATTAGTTTGCAAAAGCAAAATCCAGACTTAGTACAAATTGTCAGCTCACAAGGCCTTGAACTCAAGCAATTGAGGGAGAGGATTGTTGTTTTGGAAAGTGATCGTGCTAGGAGGGGTATGGAGGAGTCTTCCAAAGGGGAGGAAGATCAAATAAATCTGAGTGATAAGGGCAGCCAGGATGGTCAATCAATGGATGCTGCTGGAGCCCTTACAACTTTGAAGAAACAAACAGGTTTTGATACGTCCTTAGTCTCTCCAACCAATTTAAATTTATCATTTACAGCTATGTTGAGAGAGGTTACACAAGGCGTTGAGGGAAAATATTTGAGCGTTGACAAGACAAATTTGGACGCTGATAGAAGTATTTTGGGCGCTGATAGGATAAATTTGGGCGTTGACAGACCTGCACATGAAGGTGATGTATCCCAGTCATCATCTATCATCAAGGAGGTTTCTACTCAGGTATTACCATCTACCTTACCAACCATTGCACCATCTGATAAGGGTAAGGGTAAATTGGTAGAAGAGTTTGTTCCAAAAGATGCAGCCCAGGTTGAATTTGATAGAAGATTGGCTGAACAAATAATGGAACAAGATGAAAAGGAGAAGTCACCATTTGTTGTGATTTCAGAAGAAGAAAGTGATGGAGCTAGCTCAGACTCAAGTGTAATGGTTATAGAACCTGAAAGGCTTGAGTATGGAGATGAGTTGGCCAAAGAGAAGCTGAGAGAGTTGAAATTGCAGGTTGACTTTGACATTAAAGAGGTGGTTCAAATGTACAATTCTTGGGAAGAAAGCTGCATGGATAATCCAGACTTGACCATTTCAGATCAAATATGGGGTTTGGAGCTTCTTCTTAGAGTTCAGAAGGATTGTAAGGTGATTTTGAAACACAAGGCAAGTAATATTCTCTCAGAGTTAAAAAGGGATAGAAGGGAGATCTACTTTATGTTGCTCAGATGTCATGGAGTTGGATGGACATATCAGAAGTTGAAGGCTTTGACATTTGATGAGTTGGAAAACAGGGCTTATCCCATTTGGGTGAGAGTGCAGGAAGCAAACACTCTCAGACTTCTTTTAGATGAAAGAAAGGAGCAACTTGCAGAAGAAATGGAAATCAAGAAAGCTATGATGATTCCCAGGCCAGTGAAGAAGGGATTTAAATTTGAGTTTCCAAAAGATATGGATCCACTATATCCAAGTGAAGCAGTTATAAGAAAGAGCCTCAAGATCTCCCCATTAGAAGCTTCAGATATGGTGCAAGTGTTACCATTAGATTCCAGGAACCCAATTGTGAGTTATGAGGAAGATGAATGTGGGTTCTGGAAGATTGGCAGATTTGGCAAGGAGGTACACACTTTTACCACTCTCATATCTTTGTTTGCAAGTTGTGATAGAGAAGACTTGGTGGACCTTTGGAGGTTACTGGAGACCAAGTATGAGGCTGAAGCACCAACTTCAGCTAATGGAATAAAACTTTGGACCACATTCAAAAGAATGTGTGGGACAAAAGAGGAAGATCCTACAATTTGGAAGGATCTTGAAGATGACCTCAGTGGTCTTCAATGGAGGTTATATTCAGCTGCTGGTGTATACCATTTGAGTTCTACAAAGTTTGCTGAGTATCTACTTGTGGATGCTCAGTATTTCATATCCAAGGCTGTTTTGGAAAAGATGAAGGACACTCAGCTGGAAATAGATTATTCAAGTGACGTGGCAAAGGATTTGATCAGATTTATTCATTACCAATATGAGAAGGTTTGTCAGACTTCTCCAAGTCCTTAATGCTTATTCAGAAACTTGATCATAAGAGTGGATATCAAGTTTAGGGGAGGATTGTTGGGAATAAATTAAGGCCAGATCACTTGAGCGCTGACAAGAACAGAACAAGCGTTGACAAGAACAATTCAAGCGCTGACAGCTCAAGCGTTGACAAGTTAAAGTCAAGCGTTGACACATTGAAGACAAGCACTGATGGAAGATATAATCTACACGTTTATTATATGCTAGAATACTTCTAGTAAGGATAGAAACGACAATGTATTTTCTATGTTTATCTTTACCTAGAATATTTGATACGTAGATTATTATACAAGGCTTCTTGTATCTATAAAAGAAGGCCTTTAGGTTAATGTTTAATATCAAGTTTTATATAAGTTTTCATTCGTAAACATCTTTCATTGTAAGCAAGTTCGACATTCATAATCAAAGTGAAAGTTTGTTTACATCTTGTGTGTTCTTGTTTAAGTGTTAAATTCCGCATAACACTTAGATTCATAAAGCATATACAAAGGTTTCTCTACGTGTATTACTTGATCTAATCTCGTATACACAAAGCTAATCGATCTAAGTTTGGGATCAACATACACCATTGATCTTTTTCAAATGTCTGCTGCTTCTCCAATTTGTCTCATGGCCCGGGCCACTTCAACAAAGTCATGGTTATGGCATCAAAGGTTATCTCATCTCAATTTCGATGCCATCACCCAACTTGCGAAAGATGATCTCGTTACCGGTCTTCCAAAGTCTAAATATACAAAAGACCATCTTTGTCCTTCATGTGAGCAAGGTAAAAGTAAGAAGAAACCTCACAAACCCAAACCTGTTCCCAACTCAACGAATAGGTTCCATCTCTTGCATATGGATTTGTGTGGCCCAATGAGAATCAAAAGCATTAATGGAAAGCGGTATGTCCTTGTAATTGTGGATGATTATTCTCGTTACACATAGGTTCATTTTCTTGCATCAAAAGATGAAGCCCCTAATGTAATTATTAACTTCTTGAAGAAAACATCAGTTCTACTGCAAGCCCCTGTCATTATTGTGAGAACGGATAACGGCACAGAATTCACCAATCAGAAACTGAAAGCTTACTTTGACGAAGTTGGGATGTCTCATCAAACTTCGGCTGTAAGAACTCCAGAGCAGAATGGAGTTGTGGAACGGAGAAATCGTACGTTAGTTGAAGCTGCTCGGACGGTGCTCCTCTCCTCCAGTGCACCGTTATTCCTTTGGGCCGATGCCATTGCAACTGCATGTTATACTCAAAACCGCTCCGTTATTTACACCCGTTTCAACAAAACACCTTATGAGATCATTAATGGAAGAAAACCGGATATTTCATTTTTACATGTCTTCGGTGCATTATGTTATCCGAAGAATGATCGTGAAGATATCGGTAAACTTGAACCTAAAGGTGATATTGGTTTTTTCATTGGTTATTCTTCAACTGCTTGTGCTTACAGGGTTTATAATCGAAGGACAAGAAAGGTAATGGAGACTATGAATGTTACCTTTGATGAACTCTCGGGTATGGCCTCTCAACATAGAAGTTCATACCCCGAGCTTCAAGGTCAGACTTCTGGACACGTAAGTTCAGGACTCGCGCTTCAATTTGCACCGTCAGCAATCTCATCGTTACAACCATCGGAACGTGACTTGGAAGTTTTATTTGGGCCAATCTATGATGAATATATGGAGGGTCCTTCGTCATTTGGTGTTCCTCATAATGCCCCGGCTGCATCTGCTACGGTAGTTCAAGAACCTCCGATTGCATCTACACCAACGACATCTACTTCTGCACCATCTACGTCAACCTCAACCATACTACCTCCAAATATTCCAACCACTTCTCCGACTGCTAACGCAACTCAACAACATTCTCAGCAAATACCTAATCATATTCATTTTCAAAATGAAATAGTTGCTGAAAATGCAAACAATGCGATGCTCAACGAACATGAGTTTGTTAATCCATTTGCGACTTCCACAAGTACTACTCAGCCTTCAACATCATATGTGGATCCGTCGAGCTTGCATCAAGTTTCTCATACACTTCCACATGAACACAAATGGACTAAGAATCATCCTTTGGTTCAAGTGATTGGCAATCTCTCACGACCAGTCTCAACACGAAATCAACTGTGTACCGACGGTGATATGTGTATCTATGCACTATCAGTTAGCTCAATGGAACCAGCAAGTGTGAAAGAAGCAATGACCGATGCATCATGGATTGAGTCTATGCAAGAAGAACTCAATCAGTTCATCCGGCTTGATGTATAGGAGCTAGTACCTCGACCGGACAATATCGATCCCCTTACTCTGAAATGGTTATTCAAAAACAAGATGGATGAGGAGCAAACGGTCATTAGGAACAAGACTCAGTTAGTCGTGAGAGGTTATAAACAACAGGAGGGAATTGATTTCGCAAAATCCTTTGCCCCGGTTGCTCGAATGGAAGCTATTAGGATTTCCTTGGCATACGCGACACACAAATCATTCACTGTGTATCAAATGGACGTGAAGACGGCTTTCTTGCATGGGCCGTTAAAAGAAGATGTGTATGTATGTCAACATGAAGGTTTCATCAATACCGAACATCCAATCCATGTCTACAAGTTGAAAAAGGCAATTTATGGTTTGAAACAAGCACCGAGGGCATGGTACGACGAATTATCATCATTTCTTCTACAAAATCATTTCAGCAAAGGAACCATTGATCCAACGTTGTTTATCAAGCACAACGGCAACGACATCTTGGTGGCTCAGGTCTATGTAGATGATATTATATTTGGTTCTACTAACCTAAAATATTCCATATTATTTGCCGACCTTATGAAAAGTCGATTCGAAATGTCCATGATGGGGGAAATGACGTTCTTTCTTGGTCTCCAAGTTCACCAATCCCCCTTGGTATTTTCATAAATCAGTCCAAGTATGTGCTTGAGATTCTAACAAAATTTAGCATGGAAAACTGTGATCCTATTGGTACTCCAATAGACACTAAACACAAGCTTGATTTGGATAAGAAAGGGACATTTGTAGATGCTACAAAATACCAAAGCATGATCGGGTCCCTTATGTACTTAACCTCAAGCAGACCGGACATTGTGCATGCTACTTGTTTATATGCTCGGTACCAGGCGAAGCCAACCGAGAAGCACCTCAAGGAGGTTAAAAGGATCTTTCGTTATCTCTGGGGAACCATTAACATGGGTCTCTAGTATACGAAGGATTCTGGTTTTAATCTCACTGGTTTTTCAGATGCCGACCATGCAGGGTGCCATGATACATTCAAGAGCACTTCCGGTGGAGCACAGTTCTTAGGCGAGAAGCTAGTGAGCTGGTCATCAAGAAAACAAGACTGTACGACGTTGTCCACCGCGGAAGCAGAATATGTGTCTCTATCCGTGTGTAGTGCTCAAGTCCTTTGGATGAGAACACAACTCACGGATTATGGCTTTCACTTTAACAAAGTTCCTATTTATTGTGATTCACAATCAGCCATAGCCATATCCTGCAACCCGGTCCAACACTCCAAGACCAAGCACATTGCTGTCCGATTCCATTTCATAAAGGAGCATGTGGAAAGAGGAACGATCGAACTATTTTTTGTCAAGACGGACTACCAACTAGCCGACATCTTCACCAAAGCTCTTTCTCAAGATAGATTTGAATTCTTGGTTCGTCGACTTGGTATGCGTAGTTTCACTCCAGATGAACTTGAACGTCTTGCACGTTCGCAGTAATCTTGTATATATCTTTCAGAAAATCAAAATACAAAAATATAAAACCTATAAAAACAAAATAAAAATGAGAAAATCTTTCAAAAATACAAAAAATATTCTTCTCCGACATGTCTCTCAGCATCGATAATATGGACGTACTTAGAAATGTCGCTCAATAACGACACGGGTACGTACATAATGTTCGAATAAGAGTTCAAATGTGTTCAAAACATGTCTTTTCTACTGTCTTCTCATAATGGCTTATAGTCACATGTCAGACTATAACCCGGTCCCCAAAGAAAGGAAAGTCTTTCACTTATCCTCAACAACGAGAAATTAATTTTTCTCAGTCATGGGCTTATATCAAAACATTCAAAGTTTTAAGCTCATGAACACAAGGAATATGTTCATTTATGTACATTATACCTTAACAACGGGAAAGTAAGTTTTCTCGGGTTTTTGAGCATAATTTTTCAAAGTATTTCAAAACTGTGTGCTCATATACTCCTCTAATTTTAATTAGAATTTCTTTTCGAGGGGGTGTACAAACTTTCATGCAACATTATTTCCTCCGTGTTTCATCACTAGTTTCACAAAAATTTCAATGTCATGCAATTTTTGAGGGGGAGAATAGTGATTAAAATGTGTTATCTTGGATAAGATCATTGATATAAGTGCTTTCTCTTCCTAATATGTGCAAAAATATTTCCTTTTATGATGCGCATATGTAGGGGGAGAGTTTTGGTGATACAAAAACATTCAAGGTGTAAACACTGATTTCATCAACACCTTGATTGCTTTTTCAACAGGTTTTTCTGGTTACGATATCTATACCCTTCAACACATTAATTCACGACGGTATTGGTGTCAAAAGGTGGTTAGGTATTCGTCCTATGATCTAACCAGAACCGGAGGGATCTTCCCAGGGACAATCCATTAGAATTTAGATGTCCTTAGGAAAGATGGAGTAGTTGAGTGTACGGGGAAAAAAAATGCCGACTAATGACTTAAGCTAGCACTGGAACAATCACAACATGGTGCTAGTTATGACGTCTTGGTAAGCATTGAAAGGGTTGAAGAATGAAAAAGAAATGTAAGGATAAAGGGTGTAAAGAAAGAAGCCCTCCATACAACTTAGGCAGAAACCGGGTCAATACATCTTTTATCAGAATCACTTTGATGATTTCTGATACTGAAGACAAAGGATCATGGACCCAGTGATGCAATGCACAACCCTTCCCAGCCTACTCAAGCTTCTCTCAAAAGAAGTTTGTTTATTTTCACGGAGTTCAACTCATTTCTATCAACTTTCTCACTCCGAGATAGTAGATATTGAAAAGGTGGCAGTCTGCTCCATCCTCCGATCACCAAATAAACGTGCACTTATAGAGTCTAAAGCCAACGAGATTCATCATAAAATCCCATTAGGACACTTATTCCATATATCAATTATTGTTCATCTCTAGAACACAAGCGATAATTTACAGAGTCCTATGCTCTATCCTTGTGATATTGCCATAACATTCAGAGTGATATTCATTATTATTCACAGTGATGAATGCAAATCCTTCCAGTGTTAACATCAAACAACACTGCGGTAGGTTATATGTAAGATTCACTTAAATTGAACATATGTTAACTGGAAAGCAACAGTGGTTTGATTCTTTTGTGATTCAAACTCGTTCCAGGTCTCGACGCAATATCTTTATGATCTTGCCAGAACATTCAGAGTAATACTCCTCAGTATTTACAGTGATGAATGGAAATCCTTCCAGTGTCATCATCAAACAACACTGCGGTAGGTGACTTGTGAGATTCCATACGAATCTAACTTGTGTCAACTGGAAAGCAACAATGGTTTGATTCTTAATTGATTCAAACTTGTTCCAGGAAATTGAATTGACGACTTAATCAACAGAATGGAACTGCATGATTCACTCCTTACTATGAATTCTCTTTCGATATATTCAAGTATTGAGAACGGCTACCACAGCCGAAAACCCTGTCAAGGAAGTTCTTTGAACTTACCTAATCACAGGTACAGTATTCGTACTGTATAACGGGAAACCGGAGGAATGCAAACGGTGGCGTAACCTCAAAAGTCGCAATTCAAGACCACATGCTCATGTAACTGAAGAAAGCTCAAGAACATCTAAAGACAAAGACTTCCGCTACTCTGATGATCAAGGGAGATTGTTAACAAGCATTCATATCAAATCAAAGTTTGAGTATGTGGGGAAAGACACAAGAACACAAGATGGCAAAGTTTTAAGATCAAGTCAAGGCAAAGAGCAAAGATCCAAGATCACAATTCATGAAAGGAACTATGAAAGAACTCTCAAGACAACGAGCTTCAAAGTCAACAACACCAAAGAAGTAAAGTCACATATTACATGACCATCCCTTAGGGGGAGATTGTTAGCCGTATTTAAAGTGATGGTCATATAGTATACCATTGCGAAGCTCGTGGAAAGTGCTACATAATGGTGTTGAGAGTTCTAGTATAATGTTATGTATGTAACGGGAATTAGTCCCGAACACTCAAATGAGGAAGGCCTTCTATACTCTACACTTGTAACATAAAAGGCCCCTAACACCTCATTTGAGTGTGTGTGTCTTCCATTTTCATAGATTGTAGAGAGAGAAACATATGTGTTTCTCTCACTAGGAATTCACAACCATCTTTGTTTTTCTCTTTTTCTTCATCTAATCTAATCTTTCTTTTTGGTTTAATCTTTATCTTCATTTCTATATCCTATATAGTCGTGTGTATCATTCCTACAAATATTTTTATCCCCATAAAACAATTTTATCTCCTCTTTCCTCATATCAACTTGAACTTGAGCCATGCAGAAAAATGGTCGTCCTAAAATTATAGGCACACGAGGATTGGTCTAATAATCAACAATTGCAAAATCGGCTAAGTGCAAGAACTTCCCCACTTTAACAATGACATTTTCCGCTATACCAACCGGATGGGAGGTGGTACCATTAGCAAGCTCAATGATCATTCGAGTGGGAATAAGCGGGGCATAGTCAAGAGTTTTCCAAATGGCTAAGGGCATTAAGTTAATGCTAGCTCCTAGATCGGCTAGAGCTTTGCATTCCCCAAGCTCATTGAAAACACAAGGTATCAAGAATTAGCCCGGATCTCCATATTTCTCGGGATATAAATCAAAGAAAACCGAGGAACTAATCATATTTAAAGTAGCCTTGGTAACATCAAGAAAGGTCTCTTTAGGTGGAGGATCAAAGTCAATCACATCTTCTAAATTATCATAATCATTGTAAACGGTGATAGCCTTAAGCTCTCCCTTCGGGTTTGGTATGGTATTGCTAGGTAAGCAACCCGAAGAAGAGGAAGGTTTGGGCATAAATCCCTCAAACATCGAAAGTAATTTGTTCTCAAACTTAGCTTGATTTCCTTCCATACGGTTTTGACTTTGTTCCAAACCTTGTTGCATACGATTTTGACTTTGCTCTAATCTTTGTTGGTTAAGCTGAATCTTGTTATTTTGCCCCTTAATCGTATTTTGAAACTCATTTTTCAAAGTTGCAATTTGTCCTTGAACATTGTTTTGAAAAGCTTTCAGATTTGCCTCATTTATTTTATTGTAGCTTGACAAATCATTTTGATTGTTGTTAAAACCTTGATTGTTTTTATTAGCATGAAACCCATTTCCTTGATTAAAGTTCCCTTGGTTCCATAGTTAAAATTATTCCCATTATTTCCATTGTTGTACCTATTTTGAACCGGTGGAAAACCCGGTGAAGCAACATGATTTTGACGAGGAACTTGACCGTTAGGGCCATAAGTTCCCGTCGCGGCAAAAACACTAGCTTGATCAAACCCCGTGGTTGAACAAGCATAATTCGGATGTGCTCCACCACATGATACACAAAAATTCTCAACCATATTAATCGTTCCATGAGGATTCTTCCTAATCTCATTCAAAATCGTATCAATCTTAGAGTCCAATCTAGCAATCTCGGTATTAGATGAATTCACATTGGAAACGAGCGGTGTGTTTCGTGAATATTGCACTCTAGACTTATTCTCAATTATACCCCACGCGTCTCTCGGAGTTTTTCTTAAAAGATTACCACCCGTGGCGGCATTTAAAGAATCTTGTTCAACCATATTAAGTCCATTATAAAAAGTATTGATCTGGTGTAATTCCGAGAAACCGTGGTGTGGACATTGTCTTAACAAATCTTTAAACCTTTGCCAAGCAACTCCAAACGATTCATGTACTTTTTGTTCAAATCTAGTGATCTCATTCTTAAAATGGGTTGTTTTAGATGGTGGAAAAAAGTAATTCATGAACTTAGACACTAAATTATCCCATGTCAAAATCGAACCCGGTGGTTCTTTCTCATACCAAAGCTTAGCGTTCCCCTCGAGCGAGTACAGAAAAAGCATGAGCTTAATCGCGTCATTCGACACATCTCTAAACTTGAGAGTCGAGGTAATACGAAGAAAATTCTGAATGTGAGAGTGCGGGTTATCGGTCTCATTGCCACGAAATTGGTCGACACGAATGAGTGATAAAAGTCCTGTCTTAATCTCATAATGATCCGCCAAAATAGCCGGCACAACGATTGCTTCCCCATACCCTTCGGTGGGTGCGCGGAGCAATTCCTCCATTGTTCGGTTATCGGCCATCTCTACAATAATAGGTGGAAACTCGGGTTCCACTATTCGTTGTTAACGATTTCTATTTCTACGAGGAATGTTTTCTAGCCTATCGTGATTAATCATAAGTTGAGTAGATCGTAATTGCATAAACCAACGTGACGAGAAGTTTAGAGGGTTGAAGAAAAGAAATTAGATAAGAAGAAGATTATTTTTTTTGGTATTTTTATTTGGTATTGCTCAATCAAAAAGATTGATAAAAAATCAGGAATAAGGATAATTACTATGGAAGTAATCTACCCTCGGTCGACTTTGAAACGATAGGTGAAAACCTAAACGTCTCGAGGTTTAATAAGTAAACGACAAAAATAAGATATAATACTACTTGAGTCGGCAGACCAATAACCGGCCGTCCCTCTCAATATACGCACAAGCAAGCGGGGAAACGAGGTGGCACAAAGCACTTAAAAACCTTTTTCCTTAGACGGCCTTTTATAGCACGTTGCCTTATACCCACCTTATAGTTTGTATAAATCTAGTTCAAACTTTTTATTAGTATTTATCTATTTTCCCTTTTTTTTCGTTTTAGATTCGAATACAATAGCTACGTGATGAAATCCCAACTAAGGTCTTATTTGAAAGTAGGTAAATTTATTGTTCTACGTAATATAATATAATAATCACAAAAAACACGAAAAACGATACATACTATATATAATAGAAAAATAACAAAACTTTCCGAGGACGGAAAGGGTTTTCAAATCAATGATCAACCAATCTCCACAAGACGAATCGTACACTAGATCCCCGGCAGCGGCGCCAAATTTTTTGATGTGATGTGGAATGTCGGTGTATTTTAATAATATACCATATAGGGCGAATTTAGGAAATTACCCTTAGGAAAAGGTAACAAGCCATAAATAAACCTAAGACGAATATAAATAAACACGTGAATGATCCAAGTTCGTTGTACACGAGGATCTTGTGAATTTGAGACGTTTTGTTTCAATTTGGACAATCGATTTGAATTGGTTTTCGATTTTTAATCTAAAATTACTCCTACAATTTTTTAAATCCTAAAGTGCATGAATCGTTCCCTGATATTTAATCTAAAAGAAGATTATTTAAATTTTAAACTTTAAAACTATTTAAAATAAACAATCTATTAAAAATCTATTTTAAAATTAATCTATTTAATTAAAATAAAAAACATATCTATTAAAAATTTTAAACCAATAAATCTATTTTAGAAAATTATTTTAATAAAATCTATTTAAAACTATTTTTATTTAAAAACTAAATTAATTAAAAGTTATATTATTTAGAAAACTAATTATTTTATAAACTAATTTTAAATTCTAAATTTAAATTTCTCAAATAATATCATATATTTATTTATTTAAAACTTTATAGAAGTTATTTATAAAACTAATAAGTAAAATTTACTAAATCAAAACTTGTATTTAAATCTATTAACTAAAACTGTCAGCCTAGTAATAACACTATATTAATTAATAAGGTAGTAGTTTAACCAAAAAAAAAGCTAGAGCAGCTGGCAAACACGTTGGTTTATATCCATGAGGTCATGGGTTCGAGTGTCATTGAGGACATTTTTGGTGAATATTTTTTGGACAATTAAAATTTAATATCAAAGTCACAGGTATAACTTTAGTAAGTGAATATTTTTTTGGAACTAATAAAAATCAGTTTTAAACTACTAGACTAAATGAGTCTGATAGCTTTTGCTATTCAGCAAAACAAACAATATCAGCAAAGTTATATTTAATATCAGCAGAATAAGAAACAAACTAAGATAATATCAGTTTACAAAACTGAATAATTAACTCATTTTAAAACCAAAAATCCAACAAAATTTTTACAAATTCCAAACCTATATAACTGAAAACTCTTAATCAGTTCTAATATCAACTATTATACTCAATTTAATCCCAAACTTATATCAGATTAAAGAAACTGCAGCAGACTAATGAATCCAAATTTACAAACTCAGATTTATCAAAGCTCTAAGTAAAACTGATCTAATCAGTATCAAATAAAACTCATATCAGTTACTAAGATGCCAAAAACTCAGTTTAAATCACAAGTCCAGCAAACTTAAACCATCTCAAATATAAAGCAGACTATAATCACAAGTTTAATTCCTATTTCTAGTTTAGACTTATCTAAGTTTCAGTTTGAAAACAAAACTCATAAAGTCAGATTTAAACAAACCTTATTTAACAGATTACTCCAAACTTACAAAATAAGATAAAAAGCTTCTAGGTAAAATAGATTAGATAAATCTCACTCTTAAATCCAAACAGTAAACTTGTCTAAACATTTAACAGATAGAAAAATTATAACATAAAAACTTATCAGTCTAAATCATATTACCAAAATCATTTAACTAAATCATATACGCATTTAAAACAGTTTAATCTATAGGCATATAAATTAAAATGAAAGTGAACTTGATGAAGTAAACCTTTGGGAAGAAGATGCGGCGCTGAGCCGTCTTATTAAACCGAATAAACTCCACCATTCACCATTAATCGAACCATCATAACTCGAACACCATAACTTCAGTCAATAGTATTTTTATTTGAACTTTCCACTGGGGAAAGTTTATCCCCAATTTTACTTTTACTATCCAATTAAAGCTATTATTTAGCTTAGTTGAATAATGTTAACATTATTATAATCAAAACAAAAGAATAAAATTGCAATATTGAGTTTAATAGAAAATAAAACAGGAATTAATGCAAATCCATGTAACTTCTATTAATAATCAACTGATTACAAAACTTGAGAAAAGAAAATACAAGATTATCCTACAACTATTTTAACATAATAACTTTAAAAATAAAAAATGGGATTAAAATTACAGAAATATTGGGGGTTTTTATAGGCCACCCCCGAGCCTTGCTGGTGAAAGTTGTTAAAGAAGAATATTCCATCTTGACCGTTGATATAACATCTTCTCTTCTTTCCTTTGATCTTGCGGCTGTAAATAGCACACTAGCACACGGATTGCCAACTTGGCAATCAGGTGTGCTAGTTGTGCTTCTTTAAAGCTTAGGTGTCCATCTCTTATTGGATGATTGGTGGGAGTGAGCTGTTTGGACCAATCACAGGCTAGATGGGATCCACTTCACCTAAATAGGGGCATCTTCAAGCCCCTAAAAACTTATGAATTAATTAGAGAGCGTGTATAACCACGCGCCCTTAATCAGAAATCCCCGATTTTTGGATTATGAACTAGGGTTAGGGTGAATAGTCGTCTGGTTATTTTTTGAGGTGAGAGAGATGAGATATCTTGGAGGTATCGAAAGTTTATGTGTGTGTGGGTGTGGTTGTAAATGGTTTGACCAAAAAATGTTTATAACTTTTTATCTTGCACGTCCATTGTTTCTAGTTTAACCAAATGGGTTTTAAAGCCCATGATCACACGTCTATATTTATTAACTAGTGCATTGATTTGGGCTTGTGGCCCAAACTTACTAAATCCGTCACATGTATTGTTGTTATGGGCTTAATAATGGGCTTTTGAAAGTAAAAGGTAACAAAGTGATTCCACTATTGGGCTTTTGGGCCCATTAACAAAATGTGGGTCCCACAAGCCCAAATAATCTTCATTAATTAAAATCCACTAAAAACGAACTCGATTTTGGCTTCCTTGATCTTTTCTTCAAAACCCGTGTCGATTTTGCCGGTTTTCGTGAACTTCGGGTACCTACACACATGAAACAACAAACAAACATATACAATGTAACACCCCACTTGGATAAATGGACCGTTACGTGTATTTATGGCGTGTCATCAAAGCATAAGGTAAATGTCCTAGAACATTAACTGACCATAAAGGAATACCGGAATCAAACATCGGTAATCCAAACATAAGCCCAAAACATGAAAAGTAAAATACTGAAAGAAAAGGACTAACAATGTCCAAATAAGCAGAATAATGTAAGAAATGCATAAAGTGAGAAGTCTGGATAGCTTCCATCCAAATGCACATGCTCTCAGAATCCTAAGAGCGTCCTGGTGTACCTGCCGTTAGAACATGAAAGGAACTACGGCTGAGCATAACGCTCAGTGAACGGATATAAAGCATGATAAGAATATACTGAAAGACACAGGCGATAGAATACAGAAACTGTAAGACTGATATGAAACATGTGGTAGAACTCTACATAAAATCTGAGCAATCTGGTTCATATATACTGATACTGAAATATAACTATTAATTCTGAAAACATGCATTTACTGTATTTTATTTGCCAGAGCTTATATAGGTCACGTGCTGTAACAACCGTGCATGAATAACTGGAGGGGTGACCTCGTCATGCTGTAGAGGGGTGACCTCTAAATAACTGTGCTGGGTGGAGGGATCAGCTCCAATGTGAAGGATGTAGAGCACACACCACAATCACCCTGATAACTTGTAACACTTATAAGCCTAGGATGCATCCATACGCCCCACTAATAATAATACTGATAAAATGGCCAAGCTGAGCTGAGTGGGACGATGCAGGATATCACTCTCCTGCATGTGAGTCACGACACCGGTGCCTCTAGTGCCGTGGTTACGGTACCTCCGTAACTAGTACATAAACTGGTCGTGCTTGTATATAATGCTCAGGCAATTTATTTAGTTATTAACATGATTACTGATAAACTTAAACATATACTGGGGAAAACATTTGGCTGCAGACGGGGAATCCTAATCATGCATAGGAAAGGAAGTCCTTACTGAAAGGACGGAAATCCGTACCTCGTGTCCAGAAATAAAATAAGAATGAAAGCTGAAGGATCGACTCTGACTTCATGGTTACTACATAAATAACGTACGCGAAAATAAGTTAACTGATTACTGTTTTAAGCTTTAATCTGTGCTTATCGTATATTCTGGTAGATCTGATTTATTATCTCCGGTATTTCATGTCTTGTTATGCTTACTGAGTAATATTAAATAACTTTCCAAAAATAGATTAGCTGCCTAAAATATATAAGTTTCTAAAAATAGAAAGTTTACCTAAATAGTTATAAGTTGGCTAAATAGGCTAATAAAAAAAAGCTTAAGCGTTAACTGATTAATATTCTAAGATATAATGCATAGTATATTAATTAATACTTACCATTAAATAAACTATAGGTTAAAGGCATTTAATTAAATATAATGTGGTTTAATCAAATAAAGATATAATGCCCTTGTAATAATAAGTCGAGTTTTATTAAATTTTATTTACCTTGTAAAATTAATAAATACGTTAAAGCTAATGACTTGTAAAATCATAACCCGTACTAAAATATTCTTTTATTAAAACGCATCGAGAACCGAACCCGTGTCCTATTAATTTAAATGTAAAACTTGTATTATGTTTAAATTATAAGTCTAGCCAAACAGCCCCTTAATCTGCCTTAAATCCGTAGCCAAACAGCCTTTAACCCTTCTATTAAAACTTGTTGCCAAACGCCCCCTTACTACCAGTTTACCCCTGGCGGCCCTGGGTTCCCCCTGTCTGTTATCAGTTTTCCCCGCCAGTTCTGAGTTTCCACCGAGAGCTTATGCTCTCGGTTTCCACTGCTAGACCAACACCCCCACGTTCCCACTGCTAGTATAACCCAGCCCCAAAACCCTAATTAGGGTTGCGGCTGTGCATTCCAGTCATCACCGAGACTCATAAGAGTCTCGGTTTGTGTGCTATTCGAAACCCAACAACAAGCAACGAACCCCCCCCATCAATATTACTGTCCGATTCGTGATTAAAACCCACTGAATCTCGGATCAAAAGAAAAGAAAAGAATGAATTAGGGTTTTCACTTACATGTCGTTTAGGATTTATAAAACACGCATCTCATCTCAATTACTTGCATCCAACGCTACTGCCTTTGATCCTTGGTGTCTAACCGTCGGCAGAAAAGGAGGCCAGGAAGGAGGTGGCGGCTCTTTTTTTTTTTTTTAGGGTTTCTGCTTGTTTTTGTTTTGTGTCGGCATAGAAAGGAAAAGAAAACCCCCGTCTGTTTTATTTCTTCACACGGGCTTGGCCCAAATTTATTTTCACGAGTTGCGGCGCAAGACACCTGAGTTGCGGCGCAATTGAAGGGCTACAGCTCATGGTGCTGCGGATCACGAGTTGCGGCGCAAGACATATGAGTTGCGGCGCAACAGATGCTGCTGGCAGTTACGAAATTGTGTCTTTATTTAATAACACTTGTAATAAATAGTACTTTGTAATAAATTTCTCGCGTTTGTTTGAGATTTTCCACGTGTACGTTTTAAGGAAAAATATCCCGCGTAAAATAATAATAAACCGCGTATTTATAAATTCTCGATTTAAAATACGGGTTTTACAATTCTTCCCCTCTAAAAGAAATAATTCGTCCCCGAATTAAAATGCGGCGTACCGGGTTTTACAATTCTTCTCCTCTAAAAGAAGAATTCGTCCCCGAATTAAAGATGATAAGCTGACGAAGTTATAAGAACTGAAAGAACACGTAGACTGAAAAGACAATTAAGCTGAAGGATGAATTGTCTTCTAATTAAGACCTAATGCTGCTGTTAGGTATAAACCTGACATGACTAAAAGAACATAACTGAATTTATTGAAGAAAACAATGAGAGGTCCGGATGGACTCCTCCGTTTCGAGTGGCCTCCCGCTCGAAACGATCCCTTCAAATGTCTAACATAATAATTAAAATCCTGGTCCTGTTGACCCTGTCCTGATGATGCTGACTGGTTTCTGGTTCCGTACTTAAGATGGATTTTATGAATGTGATAGAATGAATAAGCTATTGCATGTAGTATACATGAAACGGTACATATAGTTATTCTGAAAAGATAATATTTATATCGCGGAGAAAGCTGTTGAAAATATATATAGGGACGAACTACGTGAACAATTGTGAACCTGCTAAGTGAGCAATTGTGAACGTGGTTCATAATTATATGAGGAGCGCTGGCATGGAATTAGAATATGATAAGTGAATCATACTGTGAACGTGATACTAGAACATATCATGAACATAGGCTGACTGAGGAATGAATGCCAAACGATACGGCCTGAGATGTGAAACGTCTGCCTGGTTATGGAATAGTTGTGCTAAACTTGAGTCTGTTCTCTCAAGCTTTCTGTAACCGTATTCGGTAATAACTGAGAAACGTGCATCGTGAAATGGCACACGAACTTGAACGTGAACAACGTTATGAACGCTAACGTGAGCTTAAATCAGGAGATAGCATAAAAGATGAACTGAAATAGCATCATACTGCGAATGAGACGTAAACGTGAAAGTGGAAATAAACATGAACTTAAAGTGGACGTAAACATACACTTGATCGTGAACATGTATTCTGTTTGATATGATGGTCGATGGAATGCCTTGAATTCGTACGATTTATTGCTGAATTTAAAATTTTCTGCAGATCTGCTACTACGTGCTCCTTTCGGATGAAAGGGACGCGCAGGCTGATTACATGGTTGATGATAACTTAGATAGCATCATAATTTCTCTGAGTCTGTGGTAAACTGATTACAATCTCCATGGAGTCTTGTCTCTTTTCGGTCTAGAATTTCTACTTGTAGTGATAGCATGTCGGTGTTCTATCTTGAACCTGCAGTAGGTCAGGCATCTAGATATGAACATAGTTGCATTAATGTGTGATGCGGATTCTATCAGTGTTTTGTCTGGGGTTATGGAACATTCTGGCAGAAATCTGGTTGAATAGTCATGGAAGAATTTTTAGTGAGAGCTGTCAGCAATTTCTGCGGTAGTAGTCAATTGGGTACTAGAAATTTTTATACTACGCTCACAGGCGTCAGTCGGGACCATCAGGTGATGGCCTTCACCTTTGCAGGATTGTCTGAAATTCCTTTCTGCTGAAGTAGGATGGCTCAGAAATGCCACCTTGTTCTACTGGAATTCATATCTGGACAGCTGTATATAAAGTTTTCTCCTATCGAAGATTTTGTACAACTGTGAGAAGATGATTCTCGTGTTCTTCTCTAAAATTTAGCAGATCAGAATGTGATCAATGAATACGCTGATGATTTTGTCTGAGAATCATAGAAAAAAAAAAAAAAATTTTACTCATAATTTCCATAATATAGCTGGAGCATTAGGGAGTTCAGAACTATAAGATCAAAATCTTTAGAGAGACTATAATATGTGCAACAGCAGTTCGGAAAACATCATGTTCTTCTCTCACCACTTCTGGTGGCATGGTCGCAATTTGTTCTGGAAAATATTTAAGATATCGTAGCAGATCAGATAAACCTGCAATTTATGGAATGAACATTGATTAAGAATGGTGATCTGGTAAAAATTTAGTGGTCGATACATGATCTCATGATACCGGCCCTCTTCCTGATAGACATAAACGGTGCACTTCCTGGTGGTGCGCTAGGGTGAATAAGTCTTCGTTCCGGTAACTATTTCAGCAATGTTGCAACTCTTTAACTTAGCTTAAGCCTTGCAATAAAGAGTTCTGAAAACAGGTTCTGTTCTTGAGACTAGCTCGATGTTAAATTTCTGTCTCGTGGTTAGGGAGGAATTTCTTGAAAGCTTTCTGAAATTATATCTGGAACTCTGGAATAATCTGCTGATCATGAATTTAAGGAATTTCAACAGTGGATTTATAACAGGTAGGTAAAAGTCTTCGTAGCTATAGACTGACAAATCACGCGTTTGTAAGGCAGAAACAACTTGTATTGATTTTCCTAGCAGAAAATATAATGAATATATTTGGGATTAGTAAAACGGATCTTGTCGTTAACTGAAGGATAACTTAATAAACATGGGAGGTACTGTTGAGTCCTTTCTGGGTGAGAGGCAGATAACTACCTGGTTTGAGATAAAGCTGACATAGGGATACATGAAGTGGACATGGAGACTTTTCACTGAATGGGTTCGTCTGTAACCTCACAGAGTGAATACTGCGTGTTTTACCTGAGTAATAATCTAGTGGTGGTAACTGAATTTTAATGGTCTGATTTTATGCGTGGCATAACAGAACGAGTATACCCCTTTCTAAAAGATACCCTGAATCACTGAGGGTCTTGCCTGGAACATACTAGAACTAGGAGCTCGGACTCGTACTCTGAGAAGATATTCGTATGACGTGTATCATGACTGGTGCCCTGATATGTGTCTTCCGGAATGATACCTGAGAACTATTTCGTGACTGATGTCTTGGCACGTGTTTTTTTTTTAATAGGTGAAATGAACAAGGCTGAAAATTTTGGTAACTGCTAGGATTGGCGGACCGGTTAGACTGCTGACCTCTGTATTTTCGGTCACGTCCGTTCGGAAGTTCCGATGGTACTGACTGATTATTTATAAGCACGGTGGTTGTCACTACTGCTTTGTCTGTCAATTTGACGGTCATTATCATGACCGTGATTCATGTAATTATTTCTGCTGAGTGGCCGGCTGGTTGCCAGTTCCCACTCTTCTGAATGAAAGTTGGTTGGGTGAGGTGTGACATCTAACTGAGAAGGTAACAGCATAAAATCGAATGGTAGCGTCTGATGGTTGAATTTATTCTTGTCAGAAATTTCAAGTTTATTGTTTTCGTCCTCGTTCCACGGCATCAGCATCTTGAGAAATCTCCAAAGTTCAGCAGTATCAGCATCTGTGTGGTCTTCAGAGTGTTAGCAGCATCAGCATCTGGTAAAATCTTCAACTCATGAGCAGCATCAGTACCTGGTAGAATATCGTTTAAGTGGAGACGCCTGAGATGATTGAGGATCGATTGGCAATATCCATGGAGTAGGGTACCTGGAATACACCTGGACTACTGTACATGAAGTACCAAAATGAGTATTGCACAAGGAGCATATCTGAGACATTGTACGTGGGGTACACGTGAAATACTGTACATGGAGTATAACTGAGACACTGTACATGGGGTACCTATGGAATACTGTACACGGAGCTGGTGGAAATTTTATGGGGTGATCGATACAGGTGTCGCTTGTCTGACATTATCAAAGAATAAATTGATTTAAACGGTAGTAAACTGAACTGAAACGGTTAACATGATAGGCTGATAATTTCTGCGCAGACTTAATGTTGGTTGTATAGAGGCTAAAAAGTATGATTAAATGGAGTTTCATCAATGTTCAGTATAAGGACATGATTGATAAAGACCAGAACATGATTTATCATGAAATAGGATTTTACGGTAATTTCCTTATATCTTAGCATGAAAACATCATCGCCTTGCTGAAAACGTAATCCTCATAAAGAGACATGAACTTAATCAGCATGAAAACGACATCCACTTGAGGTACCAACTTAACTGATACAAAGAACATAGAAGAATAATCAACTAAGTTTAACATCAACTGATGTGGATAGTTATGGTTTAATCCACAGGATTCATAGTAGGAAGCATGTGACTAGGTATGGGCGATTCTGTTTCGATCCATACCTGTCAAAATTTTCTGAGAACTGTCATGAATAGAAATGTACAATCTGGGACTAAATGTGGTTGGCTGTAGTCCAATTCATATTTGTCAAGATTTTATGAAACGTCATGTTATCACAAAGGTGAACAACTATAGATCGGTTCACAAAACACATTAAACTGAAAAACATGAAATTTGACTTGAGAAATGGTGAACGTTTATGGCTGGTTCACCAAGTGATATTTGACTGAAAACATGAATCTGTCATGAGTAAGGGTAAACGCCTATGGTCGGTTTACCAATACAAAATCTGAACGGCAAGGGTGAACGCCTATGATCAGCTCACCAAAACGAAATTTCGCTAAAAAGCACATGCGATTAAATAGAGTTAGTTATGCACCAACCTTTTACTTAGTCAAAACTTTAAGAAAACTGACTGATAACGAAGAAAACTGACTGAATAATCCATGAGAGAATATGAAAGACAACGACGCCAAAATCTGAGAAGTTCCTGGTGACTACCCACTAGTCACAGGTCAAGTTTTAGAGCCTACAGGTCGAACCTTGCGCTCTGATACCATAATTGTAACACCCCACTTGGATAAATGGACCGTTACGTGTATTTATGGCGTGTCATCAAAGCATAAGGTAAATGTCCTAGAACATTAACTGACCATAAAGGAATACCGGAATCAAACATCGGTAATCCAAACATAAGCCCAAAACATGAAAAGTAAAATACTGAAAGAAAAGGACTAACAATGTCCAAATAAGCAGAATAATGTAAGAAATGCATAAAGTGAGAAGTCTGGATAGCTTCCATCCAAATGCACATGCTCTCAGAATCCTAAGAGCGTCCTGGTGTACCTGCCGTTAGAACATGAAAGGAACTACGGCTGAGCATAACGCTCAGTGAACGGATATAAAGCATGATAAGAATATACTGAAAGACACAGGCGATAGAATACAGAAACTGTAAGACTGATATGAAACATGTGGTAGAACTCTACATAAAATCTGAGCAATCTGGTTCATATATACTGATACTGAAATATAACTATTAATTCTGAAAACATGCATTTACTGTATTTTATTTGCCAGAGCTTATATAGGTCACGTGCTGTAACAACCGTGCATGAATAACTGGAGGGGTGACCTCGTCATGCTGTAGAGGGGTGACCTCTAAATAACTGTGCTGGGTGGAGGGATCAGCTCCAATGTGAAGGATGTAGAGCACACACCACATTCACCCTGATAACTTGTAACACTTATAAGCCTAGGATGCATCCATACGCCCCACTAATAATAATACTGATAAAATGGCCAAGCTGAGCTGAGTGGGACGATGCAGGATATCACTCTCCTGCATGTGAGTCACGACACCGGTGCCTCTAGTGCCGTGGTTACGGTACCTCCGTAACTAGTACATAAACTGGTCGTGCTTGTATATAATGCTCAGGCAATTTATTTAGTTATTAACATGATTACTGATAAACTTAAACATATACTGGGGAAAACATTTGGCTGCAGACGGGGAATCCTAATCATGCATAGGAAAGGAAGTCCTTACTGAAAGGACGGAAATCCGTACCTCGTGTCCAGAAATAAAATAAGAATGAAAGCTGAAGGATCGACTCTGACTTCATGGTTACTACATAAATAACGTACGCGAAAATAAGTTAACTGATTACTGTTTTAAGCTTTAATCTGTGCTTATCGTATATTCTGGTAGATCTGATTTATTATCTCCGGTATTTCATGTCTTGTTATGCTTACTGAGTAATATTAAATAACTTTCCAAAAATAGATTAGCTGCCTAAAATATATAAGTTTCTAAAAATAGAAAGTTTACCTAAATAGTTATAAGTTGGCT
Organism: Glebionis coronaria; assembly: GCA_025667525.1. Lineage (NCBI taxonomy): Eukaryota > Viridiplantae > Streptophyta > Magnoliopsida > Asterales > Asteraceae > Glebionis > Glebionis coronaria. The sequence goes on along the minus strand of CM046881.1, from coordinate 424,128,544 downwards.
AAATAGGCTAATAAAAAAAAGCTTAAGCGTTAACTGATTAATATTCTAAGATATAATGCATAGTATATTAATTAATACTTACCATTAAATAAACTATAGGTTAAAGGCATTTAATTAAATATAATGTGGTTTAATCAAATAAAGATATAATGCCCTTGTAATAATAAGTCGAGTTTTATTAAATTTTATTTACCTTGTAAAATTAATAAATACGTTAAAGCTAATGACTTGTAAAATCATAACCCGTACTAAAATATTCTTTTATTAAAACGCATCGAGAACCGAACCCGTGTCCTATTAATTTAAATGTAAAACTTGTATTATGTTTAAATTATAAGTCTAGCCAAACAGCCCCTTAATCTGCCTTAAATCCGTAGCCAAACAGCCTTTAACCCTTCTATTAAAACTTGTTGCCAAACGCCCCCTTACTACCAGTTTACCCCTGGCGGCCCTGGGTTCCCCCTGTCTGTTATCAGTTTTCCCCGCCAGTTCTGAGTTTCCACCGAGAGCTTATGCTCTCGGTTTCCACTGCTAGACCAACACCCCCACGTTCCCACTGCTAGTATAACCCAGCCCCAAAACCCTAATTAGGGTTGCGGCTGTGCATTCCAGTCATCACCGAGACTCATAAGAGTCTCGGTTTGTGTGCTATTCGAAACCCAACAACAAGCAACGAACCCCCCCATCAATATTACTGTCCGATTCGTGATTAAAACCCACTGAATCTCGGATCAAAAGAAAAGAAAAGAATGAATTAGGGTTTTCACTTACATGTCGTTTAGGATTTATAAAACACGCATCTCATCTCAATTACTTGCATCCAACGCTACTGCCTTTGATCCTTGGTGTCTAACCGTCGGCAGAAAAGGAGGCCAGGAAGGAGGTGGCGGCTCTTTTTTTTTTTTTTTTTTAGGGTTTCTGCTTGTTTTTGTTTTGTGTCGGCATAGAAAGGAAAAGAAAACCCCCGTCTGTTTTATTTCTTCACACGGGCTTGGCCCAAATTTATTTTCACGAGTTGCGGCGCAAGACACCTGAGTTGCGGCGCAATTGAAGGGCTACAGCTCATGGTGCTGCGGATCACGAGTTGCGGCGCAAGACATATGAGTTGCGGCGCAACAGATGCTGCTGGCAGTTACGAAATTGTGTCTTTATTTAATAACACTTGTAATAAATAGTACTTTGTAATAAATTTCTCGCGTTTGTTTGAGATTTTCCACGTGTACGTTTTAAGGAAAAATATCCCGCGTAAAATAATAATAAACCGCGTATTTATAAATTCTCGATTTAAAATACGGGTTTTACATACAAGGCCATTTTTATACATTTTATGCATTTTTTGAGTGCTAATTGATATAAATGATATGAGTAAAATCACTCATGTAAATCATTTTACTCGTGACCCTTGGATTTGCGCAATACAATATTTAGCTGATGAAGGGAGTAGTGTGATTAGTTGTTTAGGTGACATCAAAAGCTTCATGACACCGAAAGAGAAGCTTAAAAGACTTGTGGCAGTTGTTAAAAGTTGTAAGCTAAATTTAATTGGTGACCTAAATGTAATACTTAAAGATACATCTGGTATTGTTTCTGGTACAGTTCATCACAAAGTTATTGAAAAGGAGAGATACAAAAATTCTATATCAGTTGGGGCTGTGTTGATACTTCAAAACGTGTCCGTGTTTAACCCGAGACCGACGGAATATTATCTTAACATCACCTTGAAAAACATGGTTACGGTGTTTGACAACAATGACGTTTATGGGTAATTTTAGTTTATGTTTTATTTTGTGTTCTTTAATAAAGACATGTTGTATGTGTACTTTTAGTTTCTGCTTTTATTTGTGTTGTTTTCCAATGTATGCTTATTAATCCTTGTAGAATAAATGTAATAATATCTATCTTCTCTTTGTATGTGTAGATGTATTTATACTATAAAATTCAATCATTTAAATAAAACCATAACCATAGATCACATTGCTTTAAAAACATTAAATAATACATAACGAAGTTACTAACACTAATACAAAATACAAAGACGAAGTGAAAACACTTAAATTATTAAAAAGACACATGACGTCCTAATACGAACTTTGTTAGCCCTATATTTTATATAGTCGAACAAGAATGTAATAGGTCATCTTAGTCGTTAAAGGTCTTGTACTGTAATAGGTTAGTCGGGAAAACCGGGCTTGGACTCTAAGCTAATATTGTATAAGTTAGGGGCGTAAGCCCAAAACAAAGCCAAGCCCGACCCAAGTCACTTAAACCCACGGCCCAACAAGCCAAGGGTATATATACCATCTTCCATGTGTAGAAGAGGGTGTTGGTTCATTTTACTTTCTCTCTCTAGTAAACATAAACCTTCCACCATCTCTCTTGTTTCTTTCTCTACTTTTCTTCTCTTTTTCTCTCTAGAATCTTGTGTTATGGATTAAGTGGGATTAACATTTGGTATCAAGAGCCGATAGTAGATAGGTGATTGAAGTTCGTGTGGTTTGTTTTCATAGAGATTCGTGTGTTTTTTACCCTTACCCCACGTCCAATTTTTTTTGGTGTTTTTTGTGGTTTGATCTTCACCAATATCATCTACATATACGTGTTAGTGATTTGGGTTACTGGAATCGCTCAAAAAGGCAAAAATTTTGAGTGTTTGGATTCATTTTTGGCATCAAAATTTGTATATCTTAAAGTACTATCCGAGATCCTTGTTTTTCTCACAATTTTGCAACATCTGGTATAATTTCGCAATAGTTGGTTATATTGCGAAATTATTGATCTTTCTGCTGATTGCGACTTCTTGCATTTCTGGGTATTGCGAATTCTGTGCATCATTTCGCAATTGTGGTATTGCAAAATCATTGTTTAACATTGCAAATTTGTCCTATTACGGATTCTTTGCCTATTGCGAAATCTGTGCCTATTGCGGATTCTTTGTCTATTGTGAAATCTTGGTTCTCTGATTATTGCGAATTCCTGCTTTCTGCTAATTGCGTAATCTTTAGCTGATTTCGCAATTGGGTATTGCGAAATCTTGCATATCTGCTAATTAAGGAATCTTAAGATAAATTCGCAATTGGGTATTGCGAATTCTTGCATTTGGTTATTGCGGAATCTTGCCCTTTTGGGATTGTGGAATTGTGGCCAACTAATTGCGGAATCATATCCTTTGAGCATTGCGGAATCGAAGTTTTGAGAATTGCGGAATTAAATCCATCATTGCGGAATTATTTGCATACCAACATTGCGGAATCTTTGCCAAATTTTGTTCGAGCAATTTCTAGACTTAGCCACTATCTAGACTAGTCCCGGAACATAGTTTACACGAAGATTAAAAATAAAAATAAAAATTGGCTTACCGTTTTGTCAGACTGAGGAATTTATTGTCGGACTGAAGATTCTCGGAATGCTTCGAAATTTTAACCACACCTCATCACAACAAATCTACTAAGATCTATAATTCATTCACAAGTATTCACCATGTCTAACAACAACATAAACATTGCAACTGCTAATCAAATTCGTTTGGAACAAGGTGGCAACGGTAATCCACCTGTGCTCACTACCGGTTGCTACGTTCAATGGAGATCTCGTTTTCTCAGGTTTCTCGACGGAAAAGAGAACCGAACTGCTCTTCGTCACTGCCTTGAGAATCCACCTCCAGTTTTTGAATTCAGACCAATTACCACACAAGCAGAGGATGGTACTTCATCAACTATACGAGCTATGGAGGATTTCGACACATGTTCTGCTGAGAAAAAGAAACTCCTCCAAGCTGAAGCTGATGGTGTAAACTTCATACTCACTGGAATTGATAACGATATCTATTCCACAGTTGATGCATGTCCTAATGCTATGGAAATGTGGAATGCAATTCATCGATTGAAGCAAGGTGAGTCGATCAATGTTCAAGATCTCGAGACTAATCTACTTTGGAAGTTTGGAAAATTCACATCTGAAGATGGTGAATCCATTGACTCATATTACTCGAGATTCTACAAAATGATGAATGAGTTTGTCAGAAATCAGTGCACCATCTCCAATCATCATTCCAATGTTCAGTTTCTACTTCAACTCAAACTGGAATGGCAAAGGTTTGTGACTTTGGTTAAACAAATGGAAGATATCAAGACCATCTCCTATCACAAACTTTATGATATCTTGAAACAACATCAGAATGAAGTGAATGAACTAAGGACTGAAAAGGCAGAACGGTCTGCTAATTCTATTGCTTTTGGGGCTGCTACTTCAACAAAACCCGTTCCCTGTCAACAACCACCTACTCATTCCTCAAAGTCATCAAGCTCATCCACCAAACCTCTAGCTACTGCTAAAAACAAAGCAAACGCAATTGTCCCCACTCCACCTCCAAAGTATGACACCGAGTCAGATGGAGACAGTGATGATGAACAAACTTCAAGGGACAAGAAGATTGAGGAACTCATGTCTTTACTCACCACAACTTATAAGAAGATCTACAAACCTACCAACAACAACCTCAGATCATCATCCAATGCTAGATATAAGGAAGTTGATCATGCACCTAGGTATGATCGTGATGCTAGGTATGATAATCAGAGGATGCTGAATCAAGTTGGGGCTAGAGATACTGTAGGCACTCCGGTGGTGCAAAAGACTGGGATTCAATGATTCAACTGCAAGGGATTTGGGCACATGGCTACGGAATGTAAGAAGCCAAAACGGGTTAAGGATTCGGGATATCACAAGGAAAAGATGTTGCTGTGTAAGAAAGAAGAAGAAGGAATTCCACTCACAGCAGATGAAGTTGACTGGCGTGATGACACTGATGATGAAGTCGATAATCAAGAGTTAGAGGCACATTATGTGTACATGGAAAAGATTCAAGAAGTGTTTCCCAGTGACTGATGATACTTTTGGACCTATCTTTGATACTGAGACAATTGAAAAGGAACCATCATATGATAACTATAATGTGTTTGCTAATGAACGACGACATCCTGAGCAACCCGAAAGCATCAATGACACATATGTAATGGACACGGAGGATAGCAATATCTCTACGGATTCACAGCATATGTGTAATGATGACGGTAATGCTGCTCAAGATACTGACTCGGATGCGGACCGTGATTTGCTTGCGTCTATTATGGATTCTATAAAACATGAAATTGAGGAAAACAAAGAGGCTAATAAACGTTTGAAGCAAGCAAACACATCCTTAGCCGAGGAGATAGACAGGCTTAAAGAGTGTGATTATGTAAAAGAAGCTGATCGACGAGTTGCAATAGCTAATGGTTTGGTATATGAACGTAAGGTGCTCAACGAACAATATTGTTCTCAAGTAACACACGAAATTCATATGTCAAAACAAAAGATATCGGAACTTGAAGAACAACTGCTGCTACATAAACTCCAAATTACTGAGTTAGAGTCGGTTAACAAAGAACAAACTGAGCTTTATAAAACTCGTGAAGAAAAGGATATTGAAAAAATTCTTGCTTTGGAAAAGAGAGTGGAAACATTAAACAACATTGTTTAAAAAACGGGCCAGTCTATTCAAACCATGAATATGCTCAATAGAAATATGAAAACGAGTTTTGTCAAGCCTGAATATCTCAAGAAAGTTCAAAGTACCAAGCATGCTCTTTATGATATCGGTTGTTATGTTGATAATCTTGCTCTTATGATTTCCCCTGACTGCGACGAAATCATTCATCAACAAGAAGAAAGTCGATTGAACTTAAGTGACCTAATAAACCTTTTTGATTCTGATCATTATATTAAGTTTGTTCCTCAGAAAGAACTTTCCAAAGAACAAAAGATGTATAATAGAGTTCCACCACCAAGTGATGAACCCCAAAAGAAAGTTTCTTTAAAAAGGAGTTTCAAAAAGCAATCAATTTTGTTAGAAAAACAAATTTCGGAAGAAAAACGAAAATGGGATGAGAAAAGTAACAGTGTTCAGAAATTTGAGTTTATAAAACAAGGGGTTTTAAATTTGTACAAAGGTTTCGCCGATTATGAAAAAGTTTCTAGAGATACCATTTGGAATATTAAACCTAACCCACAAGTAGAAGTCGTCATTCAACAATGCATTATTCCAACCATTGATGATCTTTCAAAAAATGTGGAAATGTTTTATAATGCTCTCACTAAGGAAATGTTAACTGATTTAAGCTATGTCAAATCTCTTGAAGATGAAGTTGATTTTCTTCAAATTAAATTAAAGACAAAAGAACACCAACTTTCTAACGAAATTGATCGACTTTCTAAGGAATACTTTTATGCTGACCATATGAATGTTATACTTGGTGTGTATACCGATCTTGATCAATATTGTCATGTAGCATGTATAGTGTCAGAATCGGGCGAGAAATGTCGCAATCTTGAAGTAGAGCTTTCGAAACAAATTCAGTCATATAACAAACTTTCGAAAAGTTTTTCCCAACTTGAGAAACACTCCATTTCTATTGAACTTGCTTTACAAAAAGGTGATAAATCTCATAATCATAAAAAGTGTCAAGAAATGGCAGCTTCTTCGTTTCGACAATTAAATGAAAAAGGTTTCGAAATAAATGATTTGAAAGCTCAGCTACAAGAAAGGGACATAGCCATCAGTGAGTTACAAAAACTCATTGAGAAAATGAAAGGAAAGTCTGAATTGGGTAAACCAACCGCCGTTCGTCAACCGAATGCGGTTAAATGCCCTAAATCGTCTATTTTTGGCAAACCTCCAAAGACTTTGCCTAAGCTAGGAACTGACAAGAGCAAAAATATGATAGCACCTGGAATGTATAAGATGAACACTAGGTCCACTCAAACTAGAACATCGCAGTTACCTCAGAATACTAGGAAAACTAATCAACGTGTGTCTTCTTCTACAGGAGTAACTCCCACTACTAGCGTTAGCGGACCACAGCTTAAGAGCACTAGAATTGAAGATAGAGTCATGCCTAACAATAGTCAAGGGAAGAAGAAGGAAGTAGAAGATCACCGTAGGAATTTTAAGTTTTCTAAGAATAAAACGTCTGCAACTGCATGTAATGACAGTTTGAATGTTAAGACTTCGAATGATGAATTTGTTTGTGTTAAATGTGGAAAATGTGTTCGTAATTTCAATCATGATGCTTGTGCTTTTAATCATAATGGCGTGAATGCTAGAACTAGGAAGCCTATTCTTGTGCCCACTAGTACTAGAAAACCCACAAGAACTTTGAACCAATCCACTGCTCAACCACTTAAGAAAATAAGTGCGTTAGAATCCACTACTCTGCGTAAACAAAACATGTTAAAGAAGATTTATGAGAACATGAGTAGGACATGTAAACATGGGTATTCGAGATTTACCCCACCCGGATACAAATGGGTACCTAAGTTAACCACTTTAGTGATTGGGTCTAGGAATATTAACTTGCCTGTAGACTTTGCATCTAGGCCCACTACTATTTTGGAACCCGTTTCTATTAAGGGATCCCATTTGTCAAATGCTACATTGTCTTCTAATTCTTATGCAGCTCGTCGAAATCATCCTATTCATAATGGACTCCGGGTGCACAAAGCACATGACGGGCAATCTCAAGCTTTTCATTAACTTCGTGGAGAAGTTTCTGGGTACGGTGCGGTTTGGAAATGATCAGTTTGCACCGATACTTGGATATGGCGATTTGGTTCAAGGAAATCTCACTATCAAACGGGTTTATTACGTCGAGGGACTGAATCACAATTTATTCTTGGTTGGTCAATTTTGTGATGCGGATTTGGAAGTGGCTTTTCGAAAGTCTACTTGCTATGTTAGAGACTACGATGGGAATGACCTTCTTACAGGTTCTCGTAGTTCTGATCTCTACCCAGTAACTCTTCAAGACACATCTTCAACAAATCCAATTTGCATAATGGCTAAAGCTTCATCCTCTCAAGCATGGTTATGGCATCAACGATTGTCACATCTCAACTTTGACACCCTCAACTTGCTTTCGAAGAATGATATTGTGACCGGTCTTCCTAAGTTAAAATTTGTCAAAGACCATCTTTGTTCTTCTTGTGAGTTGGGGAAAGCAAAACGGAAGTCTTTCAAAACAAAGACTACCCCAAGCTCAAAAGGATGATTAGAAATTCTACACATGGATTTATGTGGTCCCATGCGTGTAGAAAGTATTAACGGGAAAAAGTATATTCTCGTGATTGTTGATGATTACTCTAGATACACATGGACTTTATTCTTAAGATCCAAAGATGAAACACCAGAGGTTCTTAAAAACTTTCTCAAGATGATACAACGCAATCTTCAAGCTCAAGTCTTAACTGTAAGAACGGATAGGGGTACTGAATTTTTGAACAAGAACTTGCAGTCTTACTTTAAAAAAGAAGGCATCGAACATCAAACGTCTATTGCTCGAACTCCTGAACAAAACGGCGTTGTCGAAAGACGGAACCGCACTTTGGTAGAGGCAGCTCGAACAATGCATTCTGCTTCAAAATTACCACTATTCTTTTGGGCTGAAGCTATTGCAACCGCCTGTTATACTCAGAATCGTTCTCTCGTCATCCCTAGACATGAAAAGACACCTTACCACATCATCAATGGCAGGAAACCTACGGTTAAATTCTTTCACGTATTTGGATCTTTATGCTACATTCTTAAAGAGGTGAGAATCTTGACAAGATGAAAGAAAAAGGTGTTGCATGTATTTTTGTGGGGTATGCTACATTGTCGAAAGGATATCGAGTTTACAACAAGAGAACAAAGATTATTGTCGAAACAATTCATGTGAACTTTGACGAATTACCACAAATGGTACTTGAACACAACAGCTCAAGTCCCGCACCTCAATGTCCAGCAATGGCACCTACACAAAACAGTGTACGTCCCGTGCAAGAATGTCAAGAAAGTACTCCTACAGCAGACTCGACGGATACAACACAAATGAATGAGTTGGTTGATTTATATGATCCAATGTTTGAAGAATATTACTATGGAAACAATCAAGTTGTGTCAAAGCCTTCCGCTGTCAATACTGCTGATGCACCCGCACAAAGTCAACAAGACACAACTGTATCTACTTCAGCAACCGTTTCTCAAGAGACAATTCCGTTAGATACTCAACAAACTCAAGAAACTGTCATACAACCAACATCACCAACCGTCAATGCTGAAGGAGGAAACAACAATCAAGCAGTCGATGCACAACCTGACGAAGATGAATTTATCAACCCGTTCGGTACACCGGTAAGCGAAGTCGGAGAGTCTTCTACTCAACATGTTGATCCGTCCAACATACATACATTCTACCAACGTATCCATCCACTCATCATTGGACACGTGATCATCCATTGGAGCATGTCATTGGAAATCCTTCACAACCGGTTCAAACACGCAGACAACTCAAAATCGATGGCGATATGTGTATGTATGCACTCACCGTGAGTTCAACAGTACCTACAAACATCAAGCAAGCCATGACTGATCATGTGTGGATTGAATCAATGCAAGACGAAATTCATCAGTTTGAACGACTAAATGTTTGGGAACTTGTTGACAGACCCTATGGAATGTCAATTTTAGATTTCAAGTGGATCTGGAAAAACAAACCGGTTGAAGAACAAACCATCATCAAAAACAAATCCCGTCTTGTGGTTAAGGGATACCGTCAACAAGAAGGCATAGACTACGATGAATCATTCGCTCCAGTTGCTCGTTTGGAAGCTGTCAGGATATTCCTTGCTTATGCTGCACATAAGGGCTTCACGGTTTTTCAGATGGACGTTAAAACTGCTTTTCTCAACGGTCATTTGAAGGAAGAAGTGTATGTGAATTAGCCGGAAGGATTCATCGATCCTCACCATCCTGACAAAGTCTATCGTCTCAAGAAGGCTGTATATGGACTTAAACAAGCTCCAAGGGCATGGTACGAAGAACTATCAAACTTCTTGGTTTCCAAAGGATTTTTCAAAGGTTCTATTGATCCTAATCTCTTTACTAATAAATATGGGGATGACATACTGCTTGTGCAAGTTTATGTTGATGACATTATATTTGGTTCTACGAACCCAAAACTTTCAAAACGTTTTGAAAAATTAATGCACAACAGATTCGAAATGTCAATGATGGGGGAGCTAAAATTCTTTTTAGGCCTCCAGATTCATCAATCCCCACGTGGTATCTTCATTAACCAAGCTAAGTATGCTCAAGAGATACTTAAAAATCATGGTATGACCTCATGTGCTCGTGTTGGTACACCATTGTCGACCACATCCCTAGATGCTGACTTGTACTCGTATCCCGTAGACCAAACGCGATATCGCAGTATGATCGGGTCACTTATGTACCTTACAGCCAGCATGCCTGATATTCATCATGCCACATGCTATTGTGCACGATATCAAGCCAGACCTACTCAAAAGCACCTCAAAGAGGTTAAACGGATATTTCGGTACCTTAAGAATACCATTCACATGGGACTCTGGTATCCAAGGGAAACCGATTTTCATCTAACAACTTTTTCAGATTCTGATCACGCAGGTTGTCTTGATAGTTGAAAAATCACTTCTGGTAGCATACAATTTCTAGGGGAAGACAAGCTTGTCAGCTGGTCGTCAAAGAAGCAGGATTGCACTTCTCTCTCATCAGCTGAAGCAGAATATGTGGCTCTATCCGCGTGTTGTGCTTAAGTCCTCTAGATGAGAACTCAACTCACGGATTATGGCTTCCACTTTGATAAAAATACCTATGTATTGTGACTCAAACTCGGCCATATCCATATCTTGCAATCCGGTTCAACACTCCCGCACCAAGCACATCGATGTCATATATCACTTCATCAAGGAACAAGTGGAACGCGGCATCATGGAATTATACTTTGTCAGAACAGAGTACCAGCTGGCAGACTTATTTACAAAAGCTCTCTCGAAAGATAGGTTTGCGTATCTTGTTGGTCGTCTTGGTATGAAGTATATGACTCCAGAAGACTTGGAGGTTTTGGCAAATGAAGTTGCTTGATATTTTCTCATAATGACTTCTAAGCACATCACAGCTTAGGACTCGTACCTCAAATAAGGAAAGTTTATCACGGACGATAACTTATCCTCCTCAACGAGAAATTAATATTTATCGGTCATGAGCTAGTCACAAAACATTCAAAGTTTTGAGCTAATGTGAATCAGAATTTATTTTAAAACCGTTGAACACAATTTTTCAAGAATTTCTCAAAAGGTTTTTCTAAATCTTTCAAAATTGTGTGTTCAACACTCCTTTCCTCATAATAGGTTTTTATATCTCAAAATGTCATATGTTGTTTTGATCAATTTTTGAGGGGGAGCGTTTTAAAATCAAGCCTTTTAATGTTGTTGGGTACATCTCTAAAATTGTCATATTTTATGTATCCAACACATTCCGAAAATGATATCAAATCTGTCATATATATTATCAGTAAAGGCATCTCAACTCCGTACCTCAACATATTTGTGGTGTCGTTTTTCCAAAATATTGTCAAATTTTGTTTCATGACACACATATATTGTCGGGGGGAGCAACCCGACCATAAAAGTTCCATGATTCATGCATGCACACATGTTTCTCTCCCAATCGGTTTTTAGAAAATTTCATATTTTAATCAATTGGTATCTCTAATATTATGTTTTTATATTAGAGATAGGGGAGAAAATGTGATTAAAATGTAACATATCACAACATGTGATCTTAAAGACTCAAGTGCAACTCTTTCCTTCACATGCTAAACTATTTCGTATATCGATGCATGTGTGTAGGGGAGCTTTTCGAAAATATAAAACTTTCAAAGTGTTAAAAGTTTTGATTTTTATCAAGCACTTTGAATGGTTTTCAATGGTTTTATGGTTACGATCTTTACCCAAAGCAACCTACTATTCACGACGGAACGATGGAGTCAAAAGGTGGTTTAGGATAGGAAACTAAGTCCTATGATCCAACCAGAACCGGAGGGATCTACCCAAGGACATTCCATAGCTAGAAATAGTTATCCTTAGGAAAGATGGAGTGGAATGAAGCTGAATGCGGACCAATTACTTAAGTTAGCACTAGAACAATCACAACAAGGTGCTAATGATGACGTATTGGTAAGCATTGAAGGAGTTGAATATTCTATGCAACTTAGGTAGAAACTAGGTTAACATATCTTTTGAAGACAAGTGTCATGGACCCAGTGATGTGATGCACAACCCTTCCCCAGCCATTCGAGTTTCTTTCAAAAGAAACTTGTCTCATTGTCACGGAGATCAACACGTATCTATTGACTTTCTCACTCCGAGTTAGTTAATATTGAAAAGGTGGCAATCTGCTCCAGCCTCCGATTACCAAAATGCACTTATCGAGTCTAGAGCTAAAAGAGATCTATCTATTTTCTCATTAGGACACAATCGATTCCTACGCATTATCCTTGTGATATTGCCAGAACATCTGAATGATACGGCTCACAATGAAGATGGAAATCCTGCTTGAGCCAAAATCAAACAAGCTCATGGTAGGTAACTTGTGCGATTCTACACGAATCAAACTTGTGAAAACTGGAAAGTAACTAAGTTTGGATTCTTAATTGATTCAAACTTGATTCCAGGTTTCTTTGTGAAATCCGTGTGATCTTGCCAGAACATTCAGAGTGACACTCTTTAGTGCTCACAGTGACGAATGGAAATCCTTCCAGTGTCAACATTAAACAGCACTGCGGTAGGTGACTCGTAAGATTCTTTAAGAATCGAGCTTGTGATAAACTGGAAAGCAACAATGGTGCGATTCTTTTAGAATCAAACTTGTTCCAGGAATTCTGAATTGACGACTCTAATCAGACGGATAATTTATCCTTATGATTCACTCTTTACGTTCGCAGTCTGCTTTGAGACGATCGAGTAAAGAGAACTGGCTACTACCGCCGGGAAACCCTGTCAAGGAGGTTCTTAATCGAATCTACCCTATCACAGGTACGGTATATGATACCGTCTAATGGTCTTCACTGACCGGAGGTAAAACGCTACCGAGTTAGGGTGAAATGTTCAAAGCCATTTTGTCCGTGTCTATATATGTTGATGCATATCAAGAAGGTGGCGTAGCTGTGTAACCGATGTCGATTCAGAAGTTACAAGAGCACAAGATGGCGATAATCAAGATACTTAAGAATGTAAGAATGTAATAGGTCATCTTGTCACAAGAGCTCAAGATGAACACTATCAAGAATAGATTGAAGATCTCAAGCACTCAAAGTCAAATGACAAAGGCTCAAGATAAAGATCACAAAGGCATGAAGGAATAAATCCGTTACAAACAAGATCAAGACCAAGATACAAGACCAAAGCAGGAAGATCTCCTCTACAAGAATGTATTCCCTCAATCATCTTATGTTTTTTAAGCTTTTTAAAGATGACCGATACATTGGGGGAGATTGTTAGCCCTATATTTTATATAGTCAAACAAGAATGTAATAGGTCATCTTAGTCGTTAAAGGTCTTGTACTGTAATAGGTTAGTCGAGAAAACCGGGCTTGGACTCTAAGCTAATATTGTATAAGTTAGGGGCGTAAGCCTAAAACAAAGCCAAGCCTGACCCAAGTCACTTAAACCCACGGCCCAACAAGCCAAGGGTATATATACCCTCTTACATGTGTGGAAGAGGGTGTTGGTTCATTTTACTTTCTCTCTCTAGTATACATAAACCTTCCACCATCTCTCTTGTTTCTCTCTCTACTTTTCTTCTCTTTTTCTCTCTAGAATTTTGTGTTATGGATTAAGTGAGATTAACATACTTAATGGCCATATATAACTTCATTTTGAGGATGGTCAACCAGAATTAAGGATTCTTTGTATGACCAACGATAAACGACCCATTATTTCCTTCTATAGCTCCAAGGTTTTGAAATGCCTGCAAATTTTGGTTATATACTTGCACAACGTTAAGAAACATTACTTTGTTGACATCAACATCAATTATTGGCTCTCCATCAATTGTAAAGCCTAATAATTTGGGCAGATCATAATAGGGCATAACACGGGTGAATAGTAGCGTAGTTGAATTAAAAAACCTACCATTATCAATTTCTAATAACCATGCACAAATAACCCTCATATCTCCATGAATGTAACTTCCAGAAATTACAAGCGAGTTTCAAAGCTGAGTAATATAAAACGGTGGTGGAATCATAGAAGTAATTGTTTCAGGAATGTATTGTACTTGAAATCGGTTATCAAGCAAATCAAATGAGAGAATTAGGTATACTTTATCAGGATTATAATGGTCAGGATTTAACATTTCAGAGCCGACCCAATAAATTTTACCACCCACCACCGCTTGCCCTGGCCTTTTCATTCGAATGGTATCACGTGGTAAACGATAAATATGTATACTGGTCCATCTATTTGACCTTAGTGTAAACACATGAACGTACCATGGTCCTTGTGAGTAAAGCGGGTAGTTTATTTTCAAAAGTGTTGCGTCTAACGTTCTTGGATGAACACCAAAACCAAAGATCATTTTTGGTGAATTTGGTTAACACATGAAGTTTGGTAGGATAACAGAAACACACTTTTGTATTGACGGGTTCCACATGACAAGAGCCATATCATCATCAAATGCGAAGCGCCAAAGACCTTCTGAAGTTGTGATTGGCTTAAGAGCATTTAAATTTAATTGAGAATGAATATGTGCAAATTCGATCATTATGCACCGCATACAAGTATACATTATTAATTTGTTTATATGCCAAATATAAAAATGATGGATTTATGGTGCGAGAACCGTAACTACGTATGAAGTTCCTACCTTCTATCTCATTACGCCATCTCCTAGAAACGTTGCGAAAACGAACTAAATCGTCAACACCAGACTTGAGCATTATTTCTCTTTGAACTTCAAGCGGTATAGTTAACTTCTACAAATTTCAGATATTACAATTTGGGAATAATCAAAATATTCTGATAATTAAAAATTTTGAAGTTGATTATTTATCCGACAAATTCCATGGAAAGCATGCATGGTTTATCCTGACATTGACTAGACCCATCAATGACATTATCAATGTCTCATGTATAATTTCACGACTATCATAATGCATGGTTTATCCTGACATTGACTAGACCTATCAATGGCATTTTTAATGTCTCATGTATAATTTCACGACTATCATAATGTATGGTTTATCCTGACATTGACTAGACCTATCAATGACATTTTTCAATATCTCATGTATAATTTCATGACTATCATAATGCATGGTTTATCCTAACTTTAACTAGACCTATCAATGACATTTTTCAATGTCTCATGTATAATTTCATAACTATCATAATGCATGGTTTATCCTGACATTGACTAGACCTATCAATGACATTTTTCAATGTCTCATGTATAATTTCACGACTATCATAATGCATGGTTTATCCTGACATTGACTAGACCTATCAATGACATTTTTCAATATCTCATGTATAATTTTACGACTATCATAATGCATGGTTTATCCTGACTTTGACTAGACCTATCAATGACATTTTTCAATATCTCATGTATGATTTCACGACTATCATAATGCATGGTTTATCCTGACTTTGACTAGACCTATCAATGACATTTTTCAATATCTCAGGTATAATTTCACGACTATCATGCTTAGAAACTATAATTTGTAATGTTACTCTAGTAAATGTTTTTAAATATCACGACATGCATCTATTTAAGTAACAAGTTAATTTGTTTTTGGTAAACAAACCAACATAATCTTACAAAAAAATAAAAACATGTCTGACTACATTCCCTTTGAAATTCAAAGAGAGATCATGCTTAGGTTGCCTGTGAAATCGTTATGCAGATTTCGTCAGGTGTCTAAGCGATGGAAATCTTGCATTGACCGCTGAAGTTTCATTCATCGGTTTGGTTCGTGTGAGGTTGATTATTGTAGTTTCATTTTCTAGTTCAAGGAAGCAGATGAATGTGTTATGTAAATGGTTTCTGGTAACTTGACCTTTATACCCACAAATTCACAATTTAATGCTCCTACTCTGAAGGCACTTGCAACGTCAGAGGGGATTTGGTGTTTTTTATGTGTTGATAATGTTGCACTTGTCTTATGGAACCCATGTATGTCAAAGTCGGTTACCATATTAACACCATTCCAAGAACTTGAACCTCTTTGTACCAATTTTTTTTTGTTTTGGTGTTTATCCAACAACTCAAGATTCAACCATTGTCAAAATTAATTATGCTATAAGTGGTCAGGGTACATGGTCTGTATCAGTGTTTAGAATGTCTACCCGGGTGTGGACCAATCTGGAATCTGTTGGCTTTCCTGATGCTATTATCATAATTAAGAGGGGAAGTCAAGCGGTTGTTGACGGTAAAATATTTTGGATAGCTTCTGAAAAGTACGTTTGAGATCAAGGACATTTATACAGAAGGTACATGATCGTGTCCTTTGATTTGCTTACTAATCAAATCCTAGTCCAAGACGTTCCTCAAGAAATCTTACAACACATTCCACCGGCATTCAGGGTCACACAATATGAAAAGACTCTCGTCCTTGGTGGCAGTACGGGTTGGGAACGGGGTCGGCTTGTTATGGGATGGGATTTAGCATTGAATGGTGGGATTATTGGTGTTCGTCCAGTGCATTATTTTCTCCCAATGCCAATTGAACATAGGCCTAAAATATTGGGATTCACAGACGAAGATACCCCAATTTTTAAATTAAGTATTGGTCCTCACGGTGAACCCCACATCCTAGAAACATGGAATCATGACATGAGGATCTTTGTAAACAACGAAGGTATTGAAGGAAGACCGGGTTCGTTTATGGTTGTCCCATACAAGGAATCTCTATTCCTTCTAAACCGTCCATTTAGTGAAGTGATTCTATAATGTGTCTTACCTCTAGGTATTGTTTAAGAAATTGTGTTATTGTATTTCTATGTATTAGGCTATGCTATTTCAATTATGTGTTAATCAAAACAATAAATATTTCCTGTGAAATATTTATTTTTTAATGTAGTTTTTTTAATGTTTTTATGACATTGAATTGGTATAAATTTTTCATGGAAACAACAAACAAAATATTGCATGAAAAGACAATGTTTATCCTGACATTGAGTAGACTTATCAATGACATTATTGATGATCTCTTTAATATTTTCACGACTATCATATTGATTGGAAAAGACAATGTTTATCCTGACATTGAGTAGACTTATCTACGAAATTATTGATAATCTCTTTAATATTTTCACGACTATCTTATTGAATGGAAAAGACAATGTTTATGACATTATTGATATCTATTTAATATTTTCACGACTATCTTATTGAATGGAAAATACAATGTTTATCCTGACATTGAGTAGACTTATCAATGACATTATTGATGATCTCTTTAATATTTTCACGACTATCATAATGCATGCCGGTTCTATGAAACATTCTCATACAAGCGTAGCTAAAAAAATGTACTCAAATTCAAAACCATTCAAATGTATAATTCATTTTCATGATCAAGAATGTGGTGCTATGATGCGTGCAGATATTACATATTCAATGTTACTTGAAATGATATTCAAAAATTTCAATTTGAATCCCAAAGAAAAGATCCAATTTTTGGTCAAACTCCCTTCAATTGATAGCCTGCTAGATATTACAGACGACAATGAGGTATCTTTTTTTGTTGAATGTGCTTGTTGTTCTCCTAACGAAATACCACACTTGTTTGTTCGTCAACAAAAAAAAATAATTAATACAAATAACTTTATAGACCAAAAAAAATGTTCAATTTTTTCAATGATAATAATTTCCAAAACATAGTATCACAAGCTGATGACGAATCAGAAAATGATATTCAAGATTATTGTTGGAAATACGTTTTTACGTATTTAGAAAGGATCGGTCACTCCAACGATTTATACGTAGATTGGGCTCGTGATCTAATATGTAAACAATATAGCGCACATGTAGGGTGGACTATATATACCCCCTCCTAGCATGTTAGGAGGGGTTGGTCATTAGTTATTCATTTCACATTCTTCCTTTTCTCTCATTCTCTCCTTTCTCTCTCTACTTTCTCTCTCTAGTTCTTCCTTTTCCCTCTCTCTCTTTAGATCAATAAAACACTTGAACAATCCTAAGAAACTAAGTACATACAATTGGTATCAAGAGCTATGGTTGAATCTTTGGATTTGCGTGTTTTGATATATTGATTTGGTGGTTTAAATTTTTCTTTTGGTTTCAAATCTGGTATAACTTTTGTGACTGGGCAAACAGTTTTTTATCTTCTCAAATATGGTATAACTTTTATTGATTTGGTATAACTTTTATTGTTTTTATCCTACTGTTTTAAGTTACGGAATGTTTTTATTACAAGTATTTTTCATAGTCTGAAAAGATTCCATTTTTTTTCCTTTTGTCATTTTTTTATCAGAAAAGGGTTTTCATATTCAGATGGTTTTTCCGATGCATAATTTTTGTCTTATTCCGATCCACTTATTCCGATAGATATTCAGATAATATATTCCGACAGATCTCTTTCCGACACTTTTTCTGACAGTTACACATTCCGACACTCATTTTGTTACTTATTCAGTTATACATTCCGATAGACAATATTTTTGTCTTATTCCGATAGCATTCTGACCGTTATACATTCTGATGGTTTTTATTTTTTGACATTCCGATGGTTTTGTCAAAAAACACCGACTAGACTCGACACATAAACAAACCACAAGCCTCGACACATAAACATACCACAACCTCAACCTCAACAGCCCACAACCTCAACCTCAAGACTGACACTATACACACTCAATATGCCATAGACTCGACACATAAACAGACTCGAAACAAAAGTCTCGACTAGACTCTCGACTTACTCACTCGACTCTCGACTCACTCACTCATCTCTCGACCTCAACCTCGACGAAACCAAAACAGACCAAGACTCGACCTCGACTCTCTCACCCATCGACTCGACTACCACTCAGCATCAACAAAAACCCAGACTTCATCACTCGACTCAACGCAGACTCACAACCACATAGACTTACACTTCAAAACCAAACTGACTCTTCACAATCATTTCGACTCAAACACAATCTATATCATTTGATTCCAATCCACTCTCTCGAATCACTCGACTCGAATACATCACATCTCTTAATCAAAAACCCATATCCCAACCCACCAAAACACCTTCGAACAAAAACTCTCGACTCACAAAACTCAACAACCAAACACTTTCATCTAAAAAACTGACGAGAATCACACAAACGCTTGAATCAAAATACATTCAGATCTCAGACTGTTTTTCAAGATGCATGTGTAGATCCTTTAAGATATTACACGGATAAGATATTATCATCACAGATCTGTTCTCAATATTCGAAACTAAAGAATGATTGATAACAAGAATGTTTCAATCAACTCTTGATTTTGTTTACACCAACACAATCGAAACATGCACCTACCTTTCATGTTTACGAGACCTTGAAGCTTTTTATCACATTCGACTGGCTAACGGTCATTGGTTTCTTGTGGGTTTTAATGATTATTGAGATAGATGATAATTATCTTGGATCGGTTAGCAGAAATATTAAGTTGATTGGTGATTTTCCTTTGACTATGGAGATAATATTGTTTGAGTTAGAGATTTGGATTGGATTTGGGATTTTGGCTTGTATTGATGAAAGAGAAGGGAGTATAGATCAGTATTGGGAGAGATAAGGGGGTGGCTGCGTTTGTTTCTGTGTGTGTGGAGAGAGCGGCGTATATATTTTTTTAGGTGCAAGTAATTAGGGTTATGTTGGAAAGTGTTTATATATTTATCCGAATTTGAGGGTTGAGTACCAATTGTGTGTATACCGGGTTAGGATTTAGTGGGCTGGTGGACTTTTTTACTTGGGCCGAGTATTAAGTATATTCGTTGTTGGACCGGATATATATCTTGCAAAACGGGCCACACTTGGTTAGTGTTTTCCAAGTAAATTTACTAGTAATTTTTATTAAGTTAATTTTACTAGTATTTTTTATTTTAGCCATCGGTCATATTGTCGGGATTTAAAATTGTCTAACGTGACGAGACAAGTGAAGAGCAAAAGTTATATATCCGAATATTGGGGTTATAAAGATATCTTAGTTGATTTTTATTCGGGCTTTGACACGGAAAAAGTTACAAACAAGGATCTACGACTTTTTCATCGAAACTCAATGGATTTGTTGAATTCGACTTTTCAAGAGGGATAACTGCAACACATGCAACTCAAAGAAATCAATTTGCGCCAAAAAACATTGGAAATCTTTCATGAGCTCAAGGCACATCTTGCACTTCTCTATCCGCACAACATGATTAAACTTCCAGCCTTAGTTCAAATGTTCTTTGGCAAAGTGGATAATTTTAAAGAGAAGATTTTCAACAATTTGGATGAGTTACAGTTGCAATTTGAAAGAGAGACTCTTCATGAGGTTAAAGCGAAGATATGTCTAGAAATCCTTCGCACACAGTTTAAGGAATTCTTTGCCTCGACAATAGAACCTCCTTTTGACTATTCGGCTCCAATCCTTCACCAGATTTTCAACTTGCATATGGGTTGCCAGACTGAAACCTTTAAAAGTGGTTTACTCAATCACATCAACATACTTGAGAAGTGTATTGAGGTAAGGTTAGTTAATTACAACGAGATACGGTTGAAAAAGGGTCAGATTCAAAGAATCAAGGAGTCGTCTAAACCATTACATGCAGCAATACCTCATGAACATGAGAGAAAGAAATGCCTCAAGTTGTCGTCATAATATTATCAGATCTGCCCGGTGGAAGAAATGGGTGCCAATTTGGTAGTCACGGTAAGCAATGGCACGGAATCAGGAGGAAAACATGAACCGAGCAGCAAGTCACAAGAACCAACTGTTCAGGTGCCAAGTTTCAACACTATACAGCAAATTGAGCATTTCGAACCTAATTATGACAAATATGGGATGGAAAAGAGTGATAGCGATATCATTTCTGATTATCCGATGTGCGTCATAATGGGGGAGAAAGTGTTCAAAATGCTAACAATCATGATAATTGCCTTATGACTGCTTCGTTAACTGATTCCGATTCCAAGATTAAAGAGCTCGAAACGATCGTAGATCAGTAATAAAAAGATCTTGAGGATGCCAAACTTTAATTTTCGAAGAAAACGAACAATTTTGAAAAGTATTTTGAAAAACTTGAAAATTCAAACGTTGTTCTTGAACGAAAGTTGGATAAAAAAGTTCTAGATTCTAAAGCTGAAAAAGATAATCTTTTGAAACAAATTAAGTTGCTAGAATTTAAGTTGACATCCCAAGATGAATTGCTCAAAGAAAATGAGATTTTAAAGGCTCAAGTACAGGAAAAGGTCTTTGCTATAGCTGCGTTGAAAAATGAATTGTGAAAAACTAAAGGAACTAGTGTGGACACTAAGCTTGAAAAACCATCAATCTTGGGAAAACCGCCTATAAATCAGTCCGTTAGACAAACGACTGCATTTAGATCCGAGCGACCACAATCCTCGAGACCGCGATTTGCCTCCCAAGTTGATATGGTTCATCTTTCTAGACCAGTCACTCCACCAACTAGGGCCAATGTGACTAAAACAGCTTTTGCAAGACCTAATCACATGATTGCATCTTGTCTCCCTAGAGATAGTCCAAAGAACACGTCTCGAACTAGTTCAAATGACGTTCGTCATAAATTTGATCTAAGGGAAGCTATTCAAAAGACACAAGTAAGAGATAGGAATTTTAAACCTAGTCAGATGCCTTCTAAATTACCCAACACTGCTGACCGTAGCATGTCATGTCCTACGAGCATCAATCAATCATCTAGGAATTCTAGATCTTACTCGGACATTAAATATGCTACTTGTAAAACATGTAGGAAATGTGTCTTTAAAGCCAACCATGATTCTTGTGTCAAGAAATTACTTAATGAGGTGAACTCCTGTGCTAGACTTAAATCCAGTGGGTAGCTAAAATCAAACCTATTGGTAAAATGTGGCGCCCCACTGGTAGAACTTTCACTCTTGTCGGAAACGAGTGCCCTTTAACTAGGATAGTCTCCGATTCTACTAAGACTACTAGGGAAGAAATTGAAAAGGATGATACATCAGTTAAGCCTGAACTTAAGGTTTTCTATAAAAGGAAACGTTTGCCAGCTAAGACAAGTGAATCATCTTCTCAGGTAACCTCTGGCACTAGAAAAGAAAACTGTGAATCTCCGCAGGATTCTAAGATAGATATCGCTAACCCACATAAAAGCATACAAACTCCTTATGAGAATACAGGTACCAAAGTCCACGTTTAACAAAAACACAACGGTCCGATCTTTACATATCGTTCAACTAAGGACACTCTCAGAGTTTGGTTACTAAAGAAGCTGATATCAGAGAAACAAGTGTCTCAGGGGATTCACAGTTAAACTTAGTGTTCAAGGCTTATAGACAAATCACAATTTGTGACCCGTTCTTCAAATAAAGGAAAGTTTATCGCCGATGATAAGCTTATCCTAAAAAACGAGAAATTAAATTTTCTCGGACATGAGCTTACATTTAAACTATTCAAAGGTTTTAAGCTCGTGTATATGGTTCTGTTAGTAGTATTTAAAGTGATGGTCATATAATATACTGTTGCGAAGCTCGTGGAAAACGCTATTCAAAGGTGTCGAGAGTTCTATGTTATTGTTATGTATGTAACGGGAATTAGTCCCGAACACACAAATGAGGAAGGCCTCCTAACCTTGTAAGCCTTAGTATAAAAGACACATCAACCTCATTTGTGTGTGTGTCTCTCATAGTATTTTCTCTTCTTCTTGTTTTAGAGAGAGAAACTCTCCTTAGTTTCTCTCACTAGAATCACCTACTTTGTATCTTTCTTCCTTCTTCTTCATCTAATCTAATATTCCATTCTTATTTTTAATCTTGTTCTTCATCATCTCTATTTCTTGATCTATAAGTCGTATGTTACGTCATAACAAGTGGTATCATTCGCCAAAGGATTCGTGGATAGCTCTTGGGTGTTGTCCTTGTTTTTCTTGTGTTTCATGATTCATATATCT
Organism: Glebionis coronaria; assembly: GCA_025667525.1. Lineage (NCBI taxonomy): Eukaryota > Viridiplantae > Streptophyta > Magnoliopsida > Asterales > Asteraceae > Glebionis > Glebionis coronaria. The sequence goes on along the minus strand of CM046881.1, from coordinate 424,105,499 downwards.
TCCATGTTGTTGTGGTAGTGATTTGGTATACTCACTTTGGCTAAAAACACAAATTTTTTGGGTGTTTTGATCATTTTTTGGCTTAAAATCTCGAATTGGTTGGGTTTTGTCCGAGAAAAGTGGGAACTTGGTACTATTCCGATAGGTTTCATCGGAAAAGGGTTATATATTCCGACTGAATTCCATCGGAAAAGGGTTTCTTCATTCCGATCGTTATTCCGATAGTCATTCCAATAGGTATTCCGATCGTACATTCCGATAGGTATTCTGATAGTACATTCCGACAGGTATTCCGATAGAACATTTCAACAGACATTCCGACAGGTATTCCGATAGCACATTCCGACAGGGTATTCCGACAACATTCCGATAGAATATTCCGATGGACATTCCGATGGAAATTTTGTTCGAGTATTTTTTAGACTTAGCCACTATCTAGAATAGTCCCGGAACATAGTTTCCTAGACTATTTTTAGGCCATTTAAGCTTCAATTTCAAATTTTGGCAATGCGAAAAATTTTTCGACCAAAATTCAAATTTTTAGGCCAAATTTCAATTTTTTTAGGTTTTATTTTTCATTAAGAAAATTTATTTTTTCAAACTTTTTCCCTACTAGTTATTGGCTATTTCTAACTCGATTTCAAAATTTAGTGTTTCAAAATTTTTTCGGCTTACCGTTTTGTCGGACTGAGGAATTTTTTTGTCAGGCTGGAAAATTTAGGCAAAGTTTGATTTTGTTGACACTCCAACACACGCTTTCTACGAATTGAGATCCTGTTTTTCACACGAATTCTACTATGACTTACCTACAAGACAGTGATGCTGCGGGTTTTGAGCATCGTGATAGCCATGTAAGAAAGAAGAGGAATGCTGCCCATCTCCAGTCTCAGCTTCTTATAGCACAAAAGGAAGAAGCAGGAATTCCACTTCTAGCTGAAGAGTTTGATCTCATGGCATCTGCAGCAGCATATGATGAGGAAGAAGAGGTGACTACCGACTCCATCTTGATGGCTAATTCGCAACAATCATCCACATCGGTAGTTCAACCTGACAGAGCTCCTGTGTATGATTCAGACGGTTCCTCTGAGGTACACCCACGTCTCAAGGATAACGAGTTATATAATATGTCTAATCAGGAGGAAGAGTATACTGAGTCACTTGAGCCTTCCACTGAGACACACGGGGTTTAAACGAATAATAGCAATATTATTTCTAATGCGCCCAGTGTGGACCATAGTGGAGATCAAGTAGCGCAACCTACAACCCTTCCTGACGAGACGCATGCGTATTAAAAATCATTATTTGATAAGCTTGCCAAGGATGTTGCTCATGCGAATGTGGTAAATAATAAGTTTAGAGAAACTAATGCCAAATTGACCACTGAGCTTGCGGGATATAAGGAACGGGAAAAACGTTTTGAGATTCATCATGCTAAAATTAAGGAACTTGAACAAGCTCATGCTACATCCGTTTATCAAGAAAACTGCACCACTAAGAAAATAAGCCTTACATTTAAGTAGTGCTAAAAAGATAAGCGAATTGAATGATGAAATCACCTCTCTTAATAAACAGCTTTCAACTAAAAAATCTATCATTTTGGATTAAAAAGAAGAACGAAAAAGCTGAAACATGATTTCAAAATTCTAGAAGATAGGCTTCTTGAGGATTTTTGCAAAGCTTAGGATAGGATTAGGGAATTAGACAACCTTTTGGTAAAACGTGGCCAAACTATGCAAACGATAAATATGCTCGCACCTAAAGTGAATGAGATAAATTACACCCGTTACAAAATGGCTTTAGGTTGTCCTCTTCCTCCCAATCCCGAATATATTAAGCAAGTTCAAGCCACAAATCAAACTCTATATAATGGTAGTGTGCTCTTGTCTGAGGAGCATGATCCTCCTAGTGTGCATGATTCTAAGGAAACTACTGAACTTGCAGTTGAGACTCGTTTAAGAATGAAAAAGTTTGATAAAGAAGTGACACCCATTTATTATCCGAAAGTTAATCCTCCAACTATTTTTGTTCGGTCTAAAACGAGTACTGAAATGCTTTTGATACCGAGTGAGGAATTGTTGGATGATCCTCCTAAACCGAGTGTTGCACGATAATATCTTAACGAGCTAAAAGATAACTTTGTCATTCTCAAACGTGTTGTTAATTCAAAAATTACTGGAGGAAACTTTACTTCACCCGTTTAGATTGAAGTTCAGAAAATTCTTCACGACGAGATTAATCCGATCATTAATCAAGTTGATGCTAGGATAAGCAATCTTGAGAACGCTTTTCTAAAAGAACTAGCCAAATTTGTTGAAGACTTTAAATCTTTGGCGAAGGAGGCTGATGAATCTATTGATAGAATTAAATTTTTGGAAAGCGACCTTGCATGTGTCTCGAAAGCAAGTGACAGTGGTGCTTGTGTTGATAGTAACCCCGTTGCGGTAAAAATCTCTATGTCAGACAATGAAACCCTCCAAAATGAGCTTGATCATACGAAAGAGAAAATGGAGTCTTATGTCATCAAAAAGGACAACGAATTCACCGATCTTTGGAATAAATATGTCAAAAAATGTGATGAATGTAAGGATGAAAAACTTTCGTATGATAAAGCTTACAGTGAAATGCAACAAGCAATCGAACAGTTGCAAGCTCAGTTAGGAGGCGAATGTCGTGACAGTGAGCCTTCAACAAATGTTAATAAAAAAGAGTTCACGATTCTTCAACACCGATATGATTTTCTTCAGAAACATTGTCATTCTCTTGAACTTGCTTTGCAAAACAAAGTTGGAAAAGTTTCGGATGACAGTAATTTACAAGTAAAACTCTCTGAATCATTTCGTGAATTGAATGAGAAGAGTAAGGATATTTCTGATCTGAAAGCTTAGTTGCAAGACAAAGACATCGCGATTACTGAGTTGAAGAAACTTGTTGGAAATATGGGTGGAAAAACTGTGGAACCTAAGGTTGTAAAATCAGTTGTTAGACAACCCAATGCGTACAAAGTACCAAAGCCATCTATCTTAGGAAAACCGCCTTCCAATGTTTCTAGGTTACCTCCTAATACCGATGGACAATGAAGTGTTCCAAAACCAGCCATATCACCCTATGTTCCACCATTTAGAAAACCCACTCTTGCTAAACCAAACCATGTGAATGCACCTTCCACTACTCCAAAGAGTACTCCCAGACATGTGATTCTTACGCCCACAAAGGAATCTAAAGGGTCAAATGATGTTAATCAAACCAACAATCTAGGGAAGGGTATGCCAAAAGGGAACATTCAGAAAGTAAACCTTGTGTATTCACCACCTAGTAACCAACCATCTGCTAGAGTTTCACACACTCCTAATGGTAGTCAACCAAAACCTAGGATCCCTTACCAGCAACCTAGGAATTGGCAGCCACCCAATGAGTAGTCGTGTATCGAACAAGGTGCCTGAATGGACAGCAAAACCTAGGTACACAAGGAACTTTGAGAATCCCAAACTCCATGTATGCCCATCGTGCAAAAAGGGCATTCACCATGGAAACCATGCTCATTGCATTCTGCAATACCTCTATGAGGTAAACTCTCGTGCCTTCACACAGAGAAAGAATGCAGAATCCCATAAGACAACAAGGAGATTCACACCCATCACAAAGAAAAGCAATGACAAGAAACCTTCAAAGCGGATCAATGCAGGAACTAGTTTCTCTCCTAAGACGTCTTCCGCTGTGCAAGAGAACACTACTCCTAGATCTAGTCTTCAGTGGAAACCAACGGGTAGGATCTTCAAGGAAGTTGGTCTTAAGTGGATTCCCATCGAGAAGAGTGATGACACCTGCTCCAGCACTAATGCGAGTGTTCTGAATGTAGAGACTACATTTGTTACTCCTAACACTAGTATTTGTGCAAATTCTTCTTCTGTCATTGCAGGTACTTCAGCGGATTCTGAATCCATTTCTTCAAAGGGTTCCAATTCTGTACATTCGACATCACCTTCTTCTATTGTACAAAGGTCTATTTTGGATTATTTTCGAAAAAATACAAAAATATAAAAACTATAAAAACAAAATTAAAAAAAAAACGGAAAAATCTTTCAAAAATACCAAAAATATTCTTCTTGACATGACTTTCAGTTTCGATAATATGGACGTGCCTAGAAATGTCGCTCAATAACGACACGGGTATGTACATAAAGCTCGAATGGAAGTTCAAATGTTTTCAAAACATGTCATTTCTTTTTTTCTTTAAATGATTTGCAATTACCTCAGATTGTAACTCATGCCTCAAAGAAAGGAAAGCTTATCACGGATGATAGCTTATCCTTAACAACGAGAAAATGAAGTTCTCTTGGTCATGAGCTTACCATAAAAACATTCCATGTTTTGAAGCTCATGAATACGACTTACAGTTAAATGTCAGACTGTAACTCGAACTTCAAATAAAGGAGAGTGTATCTTTAAAGATAACTTATCCTAATAACGGGTAGAGCAATCTATCACGGGTTGAGCTTGTCACAAAACATTCAAAGTTTTGAGCTCAACATGATGGATTATAGTCACATGTCAGACTATAACCCGGTCCCCAACGAAAGGGAAGTCTAAGACTTATCCTCAACAATGGGAAATTAATTTTTCTCGGTCATGGGCTTATATTAAAATATTCAAAGTCTTAATCTCATGAACTCAAGGAAAATGTTCATTTATGTACATTTTTCCTCAACAACGAGAAATTAAATTTTCTCGGATTTGAGCATAATTTTTTAAAGATATTTTCAAAAGATTTTATTCAATTTTTTTTTCAAAATTGTGTTCTCATATACTCCCCTATTTTTATTAGTATCCTTTTTCGAGGGGGGGTATAAAAATCTCATAACATATAGTTCCAAATTTTCATGAAACATTATTCTCTCTATGTTACATCACTAGTATATCAAAAATTTCACAAACACATGTAATTTTTGAGGGGGAGAATAGTGATTAAATGTGATCAAAATGTTTCATCTTTGAATAAGATCTTTGATTCAAGTGCTTTCTCGTCCTAACATGTGCAAAATGTTTACTTAAATGATTTCGCATTTTGAAGCACATTTGTAGAGGGAGCGTTTTTGGTGATTTAGAAAGTTTTTCTGGTTACGATACCTATACCTTCAACACAATTGTTCACGAAGATATTGGTGTAAAAAGGTGGTTAGGTATTCGTCCTGTGATCCAAACAGAACCGGAGGGATCTTCCCAGGGACAATCCATTAGAACTTAGAAGTCCTTAGGAAAGATGGAGTAGTTGAGTGTACGGGAATAATGCCGACTAATGACTTAAGCTAGCACTGGAACAATCACAACAAAGTGCTAGTTATGAAGTCTTGGTAAGCATTGAAGGGGTTGAAGAATGAAAAAGAAATGTAATGATAAAGGGTGAAAAGAAATAGCCCTCCATACAACTTAGGCAGAAACCGGGTGAATACATAGCAAAGCATCGTGGACCCAGTGATGCAAAGCACAACCTTTCCCAGCCTACTCAAGCTTCTCTCAATAGAAGTTTGTTTTATTGTCACGGAGTTCAACTCATTTCTATAAACTTTCTCACTCCGAGATAGTAGATATTGAAAAGGTGGCAGTCTGCTCCAGCCTCTGATCACCAAATAAACGTGCACTTATAAAGTCTAGAGCCAACGAGATTCATCAAAAAATCTCATTAGGACACTCAATCCATATATCAGTTGTTGTTCATCATTAGAACACAAGTGATAATTCACAGAGTCCTACGCTCTATCCTTGTGGTATTGCTAGAACATTCATAGTGATATTCTCTAGTATTCACAGTGATGAATGGAAATCCTTCCAGTGTTAACATCAAACAGCACTGCGGTAGGTCATATGTAAGATTCACTTGAACTAAACATATGCTAACTGGAAAGCAACAGTGGTTTGATTTCTTTTTTATTCAAACTCGTTCCAGGTCTTGACGCAATATCTTTATGATCTTGTAAGAACATTCAGAGTAATACTCCTCAGTATTTACAGTGACGAATGGAAATCCTTCTAGTGTCATGATCAAACAGCACTGCGGTAGGTGACTTGTGAGATTCTATATGAATCAAACCTGTGTCAACTGGAAAGCAAAAATGGTTTGATTCTTAATTGATTCAAACTTGTTCCAGGTAAGTGAATTGACGACTTAATCAGCAGAATGGAACTGCATGATTCACTCCTTACTATGAATTATCTTTCGATATATTCAAGTATTGAGAACGGCTACCACAGCCGGAAACCCTGTCAAGGAAGTTCTTTGAACTTACCTAATCACAGGTACAGTATCTGTAACAACCCAAAACCGTGGTCATTATTTAATTATATTTTTACGTATAATTTTTGAACTTTTTGACGAGGTTGATTGTCATGACGATTGGTGATTTGATTTGGATGATGTTGAAATTTTTATTTTTATGTTTTGACGAGTTGCAAGGATTGTTAGTAATGACGATATCAATGGATGCCCGAGAAATTTTACGTTTTATTTTAAACATGTCGATGTTTAATATTTTGACGTTTTATTTTAATGTCATATTAAGTCGTGTCGGGACTATATAATATCATATTTTGTGTGTGTTTTAAGTTTTGAGAAGCATTTTTATGAAACCCGAGACCCGTAAATATTTTCAAAAGTGACTAGTAGTCATTTCCCGCTTTTTAACAAAGTATTTGCACTTTGGTCCACAAGAATCACAATTGGCAAAAACTACCCTAAACTTTTTTCATATAAATATAAAATTAAACACATTTACACACACAATCCACCACCACATGCAAATTTTCTCTCCCCTCCTTCTCTTTCTTTGTTTTCCGTCCACCCCAAGCCAAACAAACACCCCAAATTTTTTGATTTCAAGCTTGAATCTCTTAAAAGTAATCAAAGACCCATTCCTTATTCTTGATTCTCTACACATTGGTATAAAAATTTCTTACATGCAAGCACATTTTTGAAAAACCCATTTTTGGATGAAAATCTTGTGATTTGATCTTAAATTCTTGTTGTATGTAGGTGTTTATATGTTTATATATCATTTTTGTTGATTGCATGTTGAAGATTTTTAGTTAGGTTTTTATGATTTGATCATATAGGATGATTTTGAGTGTTATGATTGAAAGTAGTAGTGTAGGGATAATTATAGTGGTAAAAATGGGGTTAAAATATGGTGAAAAATTAATTTTGAATGATATTTAAATATATATTTTATAACAGATTATTAAAGTTAATTTTCTGAAAATATGAGTTTGAGTTTGAGATGAACTAACTAGATATTGTTGTAGATGATGTTTTTAGCTTCGTTTTGGTATAAGTTAGGACTTCTAGCTCCAAACGAGCGAAAAGTTACGTTAGTTTGATTATTCGTGTACCGGGAGACGAGTATCGTCACAATATATAATTGTGTCGATATTTGGATCGAATCTCGGGGACTATAAAAAGGATTTTGAAATGTGTCAAGTACTGATAATAAGTGTTAAGTATGAGGATGTTGAGTTATTTTCAAAGTTGAGTGTCGGTTTTGTAAACGGAGAAAAATAAATGTGTTAAAAGACTATCTGAATTGTTGACGTAAAACTGTCCGATTTTTGTAGCTCAAAGATGTGTCGGGCAGGGAACCTTAAATGTAAATCTTTTGATTAGTTTTTAATAGGTCTTTCTATATATAGTAAGTGACATTTCTGATTAGTATCATAAAAATTTGACGTGTTTAAGTGGGGTAAATGAGCTTGTACATTTGGTGTGTACCGGCAGATTTTATCGAAAGAATTAACTAATAGAATAAACATATAAAATGGAGTAAAAGGTCACTTGTATTATTTTCATTTTGGGTTGGTTGTGATTTTATGATTTTGAGTTTGATGTTACTAAGTATGGATTTTACTCGAGTTTATTATTGATGAACGCGCCTTATTTGATAGGTTGCGGTTTTTGTGTTTATCGGGCATCAACTATCGTCGAAGATCGTCTTACTACTGCTATTACTCCAGGTGAGTCTATAGCCTCGCTTTATACTTGTTTTAATTATTTTAAAACCCGCGAGGGGAATACATGCTATTTGAAGTAAAATGAACACATGTCATGAGTAATTGTTGGACCCGATGTTGCCTTTGTTGCCTTTGATGAATTGAATTGTATATGTAACACCCCACTTTGATAAGTGGACCGTTACGTGTATTTATGGCGTGTCATCAAAGCATAAGGTAAATGTTCTAAAACATTAACTGACCATAAAGGAAATACCAGAATCAAACATCGGCAAATCCAAACATAAGCCCAAAACATGAAAGTAAATACGGAAGAAAAGGACTAAACAATGTCTACATAAGCAGAATAATGTAAGTACATAAAGTAAGAAGTCTGGATAGCTTCCATCCAAATGCACATGCTCTCAGAATCCTAAGAGCGTCCTGGTGTGCCTACCGTTAGAACATGAAAGGGAGCTACGGCTGAGCATAACGCTCAGTGACCGGATATAAAGCATGATAAGGAATTACCGAAATGAAACGGTTGATGAAATACTGGAGCTGTAAGACTGATAAGTAAAGTTGCAGCGGAAATCTGTGTATAATCTGTAAAGTCTGATTTATAAATAATAAAGTTGAACTGCTATCTGTTAAATATGAAAACATGCATTTACTGTAAATAATTGCCAGAGCTTATATAGGTCATGTACGGTAACAACTGTGCATGAATAACTGGAGGGGTGACCTCGTCATGCTGTAGAGGGGTGACCTCTAAATAACTGTAGAGGGGTGATCTCTAAATACTGTGCTGGGTGGAGGGATCAGCTCCAATGTGAAGGATGTAGAGCACACACCACATTCACCCTGATAACTTGTAAACTGATAAGCCTAGCATGCATCCATACGCCCCACTAAACATACTGATAAAATGGCCAAACTAAACATGAGTGGGACGATGCAGGATATCACTCTCCCGCATGTGAGTCACGACACCGGTGCCTCTAGTGCCATGGTTATGGTACCTCCGTAACTAGTACATAAACTGATCATGCTTGTATATAATGCTCAGGAAATTTTTTAGTTATTAACATGATTACTGATAAGTTTAAACATATACTGGGGAAAACATTTGGCTGAAGACGGGGAATCCTAATCATGCATAGAAAGGAAGTCCTTATTGAAAGGACGAAAAATCCGTACCTCTTGTCTAGTAACTGACTGACGATGAGATGACAGAAATCCTACTCCGACCTCACGTGAGCTACATGATAAAGGGACATGAATGAGCTGTTTGTGCATGACATGAATTTCTGGTTCTTAACTTGATTTACTTGTTCTAGACTGGTTATACTTGTTCATGTATTATTATGTATATTCTTAGTCTGGCGTGGTTCGTGAGTTCTTGATACTGTATTTTATGTTTCATGTGTTATTCTACTTGATATTACTGTAATTAGTAACTTTCTAAAAATAGCAGGTTTCTAAATATAGTAAGTTTCTAAAAATAGAAGTTTTCATAAATAGTAAAAAGCTATTTAATAAGCCTATAATATAAGTTGAGGCTTATTTAATATATCTGATAAGTCATGGTTAATTATAAATAATATCAATAAGTCATGGTTTAATTAAACTATTAAATAATATTAGTATATCATGAATCACAATTAACTATAAGTCATAATATTTCATGGATTAAAATTAATTTTAACTTAAGTCTTGGTTCTAATTAAATGATCTTTAAATTAAGTTACATAAAATAAGTCCATGTCAATTTAGATTAATCTAAATAAGTTACAAATAAGCCGAGTCAATAAGTTCATGTAAATAAGCCTTGATTAATAATAGTCCAAACTTATAAACATATATTCTTCGTCAACAATCTGTATAAATTTTCAATACTAAGTATTAATGACCAATATTGTGGTTCCATCTAACCTTATTAGTTTGTAAAAGTAAACTTTATTTACGTATTAGCTAATGTCAGAACTAGCTATCATTTGTACAAGACCAAACAAATGGTGCCATATTAAAATGGTTTAAAGAATGGCCATGTTGATTCATATTACTACATATTTGATCTTATAGTATTTGTAAATATTTAGTTATCAAAATGCACCCATATTATTTAGTCTTGTTAATTCGAATAGCTAACTTTCAACAAGATATGGTCATCGAGAAAACGAGTTTTATGATTATAATAAATAGCATAGGATCAAATATCATGGGTTAATATTCATCAACGTGGAAACGAGAATAGATAGTAACTAACATGAGTACAAACCTCGATAGCGAATAATACAAATCGATGCAAGGTAACCGAATTTAAAGGCCACGTCCAACTGATCCCAATCTGGTCAAAACTCAATCTCGCGGACCACCAATAAACAAACCAAAATTACAAGATTAATCAACGTGGACGAATCGACTTGGATAAAAAAAAATATATATATATATACCCGAACATAAGCATGAAGAGAATCTTGAAGGAGAAACTATGTTTTGTTTTTGAAATCAACCCACGTACTCCTTGTGGCCGCCATTTAGTTTAGATAGGTTTAGGGTTTTTTTTACTAACTTGTTCAAATGAAATGATTAGGAGATGTTTAGCTAATCTTTCTAATGGGCTGGGCCATGGGCCTTTATTAGTCTTGTAAGGTTTATGCTTAACTATAAAGCCCGTTAATTATTTCGTGTCAAAACTTGTGTTCTCGTGGGTGTCGTAAATTCTTGATTTTTATTTTTTGTGTTATATCTTGTCATGTCATATTTAATATTCTTATATACTTGTCGTGAATAAATTCAATAATAAAAGTTTTAATTTAATGGTATTTTTAAGCGGGTTTTACAACTATTCCCCTCTAAAAAAAATAATTCGTCCTCGAATTAAGGTGATTTAAGCTGGGGAATATATCTAACTAAACCACACATGGACTGAAAGAACATGAAAGTTGAAACATATAAGCTGAAGGATCATTCGTCCTTGAATTAGAACATGATGCTGCTGAAAGGGTATAAACGTGACATGACTGAAGTAAACATTGAATGTGTCCTGACTGAAAAGGACATGGAACGTACCATGACTGAAAGAACTTAACTGAATTTATTAAAGGAAAGGATGAGAGTCCGGATGGACTCCTCCGTTTCGAGTGGCTTCCCGCTCGAAACGATTACTTAAAAAGGTTTAAGCATAATGACAATCTTGGTCCTGATGACCCTGTCCTGATGATGCTGAATAGTTTCTGGTTCCATACTTAAGATCGATTTTCTGAATTTGATAGAATGAATAAGCTATAACATGTAGGATACATGAAACGGTACGTATAAATATCCTGAAAGATAAAATTTATATATCTGAGCAAGCTGCTGAAAATATATAGGGATGAACTACGTGAACAATTGTGAGCGTGCTACGTGAGCAATTGTGAACGTGGTTCACGATTATATGAGGAATGCTAGGCATGGAATATATTGTGCATGATAATACATGAAACATTATGTGAACGTGATGCTAGGACATATCATGAACATATGCTGATTGAGGAAAGAATGTCAAACGATACGGCCTGAGACGTGGAACGTCTGCTTGGGTATGAAGAAGCTCTGCTAACTTGATTCTGGTTCCTTAAGCTTTCTGTAACTGAATTCGGTAATAAACTGTGAAACGTGTATCGCGAAATGGCACATGATCTTGAACGTGAACAATGTTATGAACGCTAACGTGAGCTTAATCATGAGATAACACGAAACATGAACTGAAACAGCACCATACTGCGACTGAGACGTAAACGTGAAAGTGAAAATAAACGTGAACGTGAATGTGAACGTACACGTGATCGTGAACATGAACGTGAGCGCGATTCGCGAACGCTAATTTCCATCTGAAAAGATTGTTGATGGAATACCTTGGAATCATACGATCTATTGCGGAATTTCCAGCGGACTTGTTACTGCGTAATCATCTCGGATGAAAGAAGACGAGTAGGCTGGGTTTACAGGTTAACAACGACTTAAATAGCATCATGCTTTGTCAGAGTCTGTGGTAACTGACAATAACCTCCATAGAATCTTATCTCATTTCTGTTCAGAAATTGCTAATGGTCGTAATAACTCATTAGCATGTCGATGTCCTATCTTGAATCTGTTGGGATGACAGGCATTAGATGTTATACTGTTTCTATCAAAATCCTGCCTAGAATTTTAGTACATTCTGGTGGAACCTGAGTGAATATTCACCGAAAAGTATGAGCCCCGATAATTAGACCTTTACTAGCGCAAGCTTAGTTATGGAAGGTTGATCGTGAGAACTGTCGGGAATTTCTGCGGTATTAGTTTTCTAAGTTCTAGAAATTTTGTATGTTTGTCGCTGACGTCGGTCTTGACCATTTTGGTGATGGCCTTTACCTTCGCAGGACTGTCTGAAATTTTTCCTGCTGAAATAGGGTGGCTCAGAAATGCCACTTTGTTCATCTGGGATATACACCTTGAAAGATGTTCATAAAATTTTCTCCTATCTGAAAATCTGCACGACCGTGAGAAGATGATCTCGTGTTCTTCTTTAGGGTTTAGTAGATCAGAGTACGATCAATGGATATACTGATAATTTTGTCTGAGAATTCATGGAAAAAAAATTTATTCATAAATTTCATAATATAGCTGGAGCATTAGGGAGCTCAGGAGTATGGATCAAAATTTTTGAGAGACTATAGTATGTGCAACAGCAGTCTGGAGAACGTCACGTTCTTCCTCTTGCCACTGATAGTAGTATGATCGGAAATTTCTTTTCTGGAAAATGTCCAAGGCATCGTAGCAGGTCAGACGAACCTTCTACACGTGGAATAAAATATCAATAAATAATGGTGATCTGATAAATTTCCTGGTGGTCTATACATGATCTCATGTTACTGGCCTTCTTCGGATGGACAGAATGTGGTTTACCTTCTGGTGATTGCTAGGGCGATTAAGCCTCGTTCCGGTAACTATGGTAGCAACTGCTGCAACTCTTTTAATTCAGTTGAAGCTCTGCAATTAAGGAGTTTTGAACACAGGTTCTGTTCTTGAGACAAACTTGATGTTAAATTCTGTCTCGTGGTTAGGAAGGAATTTCTGGAAAACCTTCCGGAATTACATCAGGAACTTTGGGATAATCTGCTGATCATGATTTTAAGGAATTACAGAATTCGCATCAGGGATGCTGACTAGAAGTCTTCGCAGCTATAAGATAATAATTCACGTGCTTGTAAAGCTGAACAGTTTGTACTGATTTTTCTTGCAGAAGTAAATTGAATGTGTTCAGGAGTTAGTAAGACAAATCTCGTTGTCAACTGAAAGTAAAACTTCAATAAGTGTGGGTGATACTATGGAGTCTTTTCTAGCTGGAAGGTAGGTAATACCTGATTTAGATAAAGCTGACATATGAATAGGCGAAGCAAACGTGACAATTTCCTCTGAATGTGTTCTTCTGTAACCTCATAGAATGAACACTGCGTGTCTAACCTGAGTAATACTCCAATGGAGGTGACTGAATTTTAATGGTCTGATTTATGCGTGGCATGACACAATAGGTATACCCCATTAGAGGGTACCCTGACTTTCCGAGGGACTGGTTTAGAAAACATACGGAGTTATGAGTTATGCCTCATACTTTAAGAAGATATTCGTATGACGTGTATCATGACTGGTGTCCTGACAAGTGTCTTCCGAAATGATACTTGAGACCTATGTCTTGACTGTTGTCTAGACATGTATTTTAATGGGTGAGTCTGAATAATGTTTAAGAATTTCTGGTAACTGTCTAGGGTTGGCGGACCGGTTAGACTGCTGACCTCTGTATTTCTGGTCACATCCGTTCCGGAGTCTCGATGGTTACTGACTGATTAATTATAAGCATGGTGGTTGTCATTACCGCCTTGTCTGTCAGTTCTTGACGGTCGTTATCATGACCGTGATTCATGTAACTATTTCTGCTGAGTGGTCGGCTGGTTATTGGTTCTCACTCTTCTGACTGAAAGATTAGCTGAGTGAAGTGTGACATCTAACTGGGGAACTAAAAGCATGGAATGGAATGGTAGTGTCTGATGGTTGAAATTTATTCTTGTCAGAAGTTTCAAATTTATAGTTTTTGTCCTTGTTCTGTAGAGTCTTCATAGAATAAGCGGCGTCAGCATCTTGAGAAATCTCCAAAGTATCAGCAGCATCCGCATTTGTGAGGTCTTCAAAGTATTAGCAGCATCAGCATCTGGTAGAATCTTCAACTCACGAGCAGCATCAGCACCCGGTAGAATATCGACAAGCGGAAACGCCTGAGATGATTGAGGAGCGATTAGCAATATCCATGGAGTAGGGTACCTAGAGTACACCTGGACTATTGTACATGAAGTACAAAATGAATACAGCACACGGAGCATATCTGAGACACTATACGTAGAGTACACATGAAATACTGTACATGGGGTATAACTGCAACATTGTACATGGGGTACATATGGAATACTGTACATGGCACTAGTAGAAATTTTATGGGATTATCGATACTGGTGTCGCTTTTCTGACATGATCAAAGAAATAAATTGATTTAAACGATAGTAAACTGATCAGAAATAAGTAACATGATAGGCTGACAATTCCTGCGTTGACTTACTGCTGGTTGTATCGAGGCTGAAAAGTATGATATAATCGAAGTCCCAACAGTGGTCAGCATGAAGCATGATTAATAAAGGCCAATCATGATTTATCATGAAAACGGGTTTTACTGAAATTCTTGTGTATCTTAACATGAAAACATCATTACTTTGCTGAAAACATAATCCCCGTAAGGAGGCATGAAACTAAATCATCATAAAGACGACATCAACGTGAGGGTATCAAAATTTGACTGTTACAAGGAACATAAAAAGTCTAGTCAACTGAGGTATAATATCAACTAATGTGGACGGTTATGGTTCAATCCACATAATTCAAAGAAGAAAACAATGTGACTAAGTATGGGCTATTCTGGTTCGATCCATACTTGTCAAAATTTTATGAGAACTATCATGTAAAGAATTTACAACCTATGACTAAATATGGATGGCTGTAGTCCAATCCATACTTGTCAAAATTTATAGAATGTCATGATATGAGCAAAGGTGAACGTCTATGGTTCAGTTCACAAAACAATATTCAACTGAAAGCATAAAAATTGACTTGAATAATGGTGAACGTTTATGACTGGTTCACCAAGTAATATTTGACTGAAAACATGAATCTGTCATTAGTAAGGGTAAACGCCTATGGTTGGTTTACCAATACAAAATCTGAACGGCAAGGGTGAACGCCTATGGGTTGGTTCACCAAAACAAAATTCGCAAAAAAGCACATGCGACTAAATAAGTCCTGTACCAACCTTTTACTTAGTCAAAACATTAAGAAAACTGACTGATAACTGAAGGAAACTGACAGATAAATGCATGAGAAATACAAAAGATAACAACGCCAAAATCTGGATAGTTTCCTAGTGACTACCCACTAGTCACAGGTCATGATTTTAGAGCCTACAGGTCGAACCTTGCTCTCTGATACCATAATTGTAACACCCCACTTTGATAAGTGGACTGTTACGTGTATTCATGGCGTGTCATCAAAGCATAAGGTAAATGTCCTAAAACATTAACTGACCATAAAGGAAATACCGGAATCAAAATCGGAAAATCCAAACATAAGCCCAAAACATGAAAGTAAATACGGAAGAAAAGGACTAAACAATGTCTACATAAGCAGAATAATGTAAGTACATAAAGTAAGAAGTCTGGATAGCTTCCATCCAAATGCACATGCTCTCAGAATCCTAAGAGCGTCCTGGTGTGCCTGCCGTTAGAACATGAAAGGGAACTACGGCTGAGCATAACGCTCAGTGAACGGATATAAAGCATGATAAGGAATTACTGAAATGAAACGGTTGATGAAATACTGGAGCTGTAAGACTGATAAGTAAAGTTGTAGCAGAAATCTGTGTATAATCTGTAAAGTCTGATTTATAAATAATAAAGCTGAACTGCTATCTGTTAAATCTAAAAACATGCATTTACTGTATTTTAATTGCCAGAGCTTATATAGGTCATGTACGGTAACAACTGTGCATGAATAACTGGAGGGGTGACCTCGTCATGCTGTAGAGGGGTGACCTCGTCATGCTGTAGAGGGGTGACCTCTAAATAACTGTAGAGGGGTGATCTCTAAATACTGTGCTGGGTGGCGGGATCAGCTCCAATGTAAAGGATGTAGAGCACACACCACATTCACCCTGATAACTTGTAAACTGATAAGCCTAGGATGCATCCATACGCCCCACTAAACATACTGATAAAATGGCCAAACTGAACATGAGTAGGACGATGCAGGATATCACTCTCCCGCATGTGAGTCACGACACCGGTGCCTCTAGTTCCATGGTTACGGTACCTCCGTAACTAGTACATAAAATGATCATGCTTTTATATAATGCTCAGGCAATTTTTTAGTTATTAACATGATTACTGATAAGCTTAAACATATACTGGGGAAAACATTTGGCTGAAGACGGGGAATCCTAATCATGCATAGAAAGGAAGTCCTTATTGAAAGGACGGAAAATCCGTACCTCTTGTCTAGTAACTGACTGACGATGAGATGACAGAAATCCTACTCCGACCTCACGTGAGCTACATGATAAAGGGACATGAATGAGCTGTTTGTGCATGACATGAATTTCTGGTTCTTAACTTGATTTACTTGTTCTAGACTGGTTATACTTGTTCATGTATTATTATGTATATTCTTAGTCTGGCGTGGTTCGTGAGTTCTTGATACTGTATTTTATGTTTCATGTGTTATTCTACTTGATATTACTGTAATTAGTAACTTTCTAAAAATAGCAGGTTTCTAAATATAGTAAGTTTCCAAAAATAAAAGTTTTCATAAATAGTAAAAAGCTATTTAATAAGCCTATAATATAAGTTGAGGCTTATTTAATATATCTGATAAGTCATGGTTAATTATAAATAATATCAATAAGTCATGGTTTAATTAAACTATTAAATAATATTAGTATATCATGAATCACAATTAACTATAAGTCATAATATTTCATGGATTAAAATTAATTTTCACTTAAGTCTTGGTTCTAATTAAATGATCTTTAAATTAAGTTACATAAAATAAGTCCATGTCAATTTAGATTATTCTAAATAAGTTACAAATAAGCCGAGTCAATAAGTTCATGTAAATAAGCCTTGATTAATAATAGTCCAAACTTATAAACATATATTCTTCGTCAACAATCTGTATAAATTTTCAATACTAAGTATTAATGACCAATATTGTGGTTCCATCTAACCTTATTAGTTTGTAAAAGTAAACTTTATTTATGTATTAGCTAATGTTAGAACTAGCTATCATTTGTACAAGACCAAACAAATGGTGCCATATTAAAATGGTTTAAAGAATGGCCATGTTGATTCATATTACTACATATTTGATCTTATAGTATTTGTAAATATTTAGTTATCAAAATGCACCCATATTATTTAGTCTTGTTAATTCGAATAGCTAACTTTCAACAAGATATGGTCATCGAGAAAACGAGTTTTATGATTATAATAAATATCATAGGATCAAATATCATGGGTTAATATTCATCAACGTGGAAACGAGAATAGATAGCAACTAACATGAGTACAAACCTCGATAGCGAATAATACAAATCAATGCAAGGTAACCGAATTTAAAGGCCACTTCCAACTGATCCTAATCTGGTCAAAACTCAATCTCGCGGACCACCAGCGAACAAACAAAAATTACAAGATTAATCGGCGTGGACGAATCGACTTGGATAAAAATATATATATATATATACCCGAACATAAGCATGAAGAGAATCTTGAAGGAAAAACTATGTTTTGTTTTTGAAATCAACCCACGTACTCCTTGTGGCCGCCATTTAGTTAAGATAGGTTTAGGTTTTTTTTTTTTACTAACTTGTTCAAATGAAATGATTAGGAGATGTTTAGCTAATCTTTCTAATGGGCTGGGCCATGGACCTTTATTAGTCTTGTAAGGTTTATGTTTAACTATAAAGCCCGTTAATTATTTCGTGTTAAATCTTGTGTTCTCGTGGGTGTCGTAAATTCTTGATTTTTAAATTTTGTGTTATATCTTGTCATGTCATATTTAATATTCTTATATACTTGTCGTGAATAAATTCAATAATAAAAGTTTTAATTTAATGGTATTTTTAAGCGGGTTTTACAGTATAAGTACCTAATTGCAAAAGTCCCTAAATTCATGAGCCGTTAACTATCTTCTGACTTGATGTTGTGAGTTGGGAATAGCCGCTTATTCTAATAATAGTACTATTGGGCTGACAACCCTATCTGAGACCAGGGCATTACGCTGAGTAACCTTTGGGAAGGATAATTTTACGAGAATGAGAATTGGTATTCTTGCAATTGATACCCTAGTAGGGGAACTGGTAATTTTTCTAGTCATGCCGGCATTTGGCGTGGGTGACTAAGTTAAGGGGTCGGTGTCATGAGCTTAATACAATTCATTAGCTATTGCTATAAGACGATATACCTGATTAGTAGATTGTATGGCCACAATTCTATTAAACAATTGTGAATGATTCTTATGATGTGTTCAATTATGTTTTGTTAAACCTATAGACTTGCTCAACCTTTGTGTTGATGATTTTAAGCATGTATTTCAGGTACTTGAAGTTGTTGAATTACGGAGCTTGCTGGAGAAGGATTGCGGATTGCTTTTGGTGGTGTTTGGTCTAAAACAGATTTCTTTCCCTATTGTCATAAACATATAGTAAATGGTCAAGTATTTTGGTAAAAGGTTTGTTGTTTTGATTAAGATCCTAGGGGAACCTGTACGCTACTCTGATATATTTTAAACTGATTTTACTTGGGATTGAAGGTTTTTGACATTGATTTAAATTATTTTCGTATTTATTCATAAATATACTGTTTTTAGGTCGTTTAAAGAGTTGTGAAATGAAGTTTGTGAATAACACCCAATTGTGTATTTTTCGCTGCGCAATGTAAATTAGGGGTGTTAAAGATTGGTAACCAGAGCTTTTTAGTTATAGCGAATTAGGTCGATTTTTGAAAAATTTCCTAAACTATAACTTTGGTGTCAAAAGTATTTTATAAAAGCAACGCAACTTCTCTGCAAGGCTCCGGTAAGATTATTTATTTTGTTATGCTTTGTTATTATAGATGTATCCCTTATAACTGTTGTGAATTCTTGAGTATTTATTAAGTAAATACTGCGATGAGGTATTGGTATTAATGAAAGGACGTGGAGTGCTTTCATCATAATTTCATTTTTATGAATATTGTATAATTATCATTTGCATTGCATTGCATTGCATCGCATACATATATATTTGGCATACGTAATTCATTTGCATTTGCATGACTATGCATTGCATATATATTTTTGAATAATGACCTTATGTACTTTTGAATTTTCTGTGATTTTAGAAAATGTCTGACATACCATATTACGTCAAGAATGAGGGATTTGTTGTAGGTCAATGGAGTTTGCAGAATCAGCGAGTAGGTGATCATAAGAATTCAGGTGGATGGTTAGATTATGAGGATGATACGAATGATAAGAAAAATGTTGTAGAATCTGATAGTGATAACTATAGGACTGAGAGTGAAGTTGGAAGAACCGAGGTTAGAGCTGAAGTGAGAAGTTATGGGACCGATTTTGAGAAGTATCAGAAAGAGATAGATAGGCTTCGCAGGTTAAGTAAATATGTGGCTCATCTTGGGCCGTATTTTGAACCACATTGGAAGTTTCAGGATAGTGAGGTGTATGTTGATTCTCATTATATGATAGATCCGCCGTGTCAAGGAGGGCTTTTGAGGTATGGATTTAAGAATCCATTGTGTTTTGATCCAAAAGGGAGGTGCTGCAAGTTAGGACCAGATGAAGATGAATCAGGGACGAGCCAAGTTGGAGAAAGTGATGGACCATATCCTATGAAGTGATGTAGTGATGGATCTTTGTTGTATTTCAGTTTATGTATTTTTCTGTTGTATTTGAATTATCTAGATGTTGTGAGGTAGTCTTATGATGGATTATCATTATTGTTGTTGTTTAGGATGGTAAGGGTAAGTGACATTAGTGACAAGATTTTGTTGCGATTTTCTCGGATTTATGGATGAAATCTACTATTACCCTTTAGTATTTTGATGTGTCTTTGTTATCTTTTCTTTTGTGAGATGATTGTGGAATTTAGGTAGTATTGTGTTGTTGGCGTATGTAGTATTCATGTTATATCTTGATGAAAAGATCCTATTCTTTCTATCTCGATGTGTATACTTACTAAGTTTCTTTCTACTGTTATCGCATAGAAAGAGTTGAGTGAGACATGTTTCTGTCATTAGCAGGGATTCATGTGTGACTGAGTATCTTGAAATATGTCTCCAAAGGTTGCCAACCATTAGGGTAGATTATATGATTGTGGGAATAGTTGTTAGATTGTTTGAAGCTGAAAGTGCTGAGAGGAGACGAGATGCTGCTGTTTTAGTTAAAGATGCTGCTGAGACTGAAGATGCTGCTGAGACTAAAGATGCTGCTGAGATTGAAGATGTTGTTGTTCCAGTTGGAGATGTTGCTGCTATTCTGCAAGATTTAAAAGGATGCCTGTGTGTTGGATTCTTAGGAATGAGAAGAGATGCGGTGAAGAGTGTCGTGTGGCTATTGATGGTAATTGGGAAGGTGCAACTATATGGATAAGTTCGAGTAACTGATGGATGTTTGATATTTCGATAGTCATTTGGGAATGTTCAACTAGACGAAAATAGATAGTAATTTAAAGATTGATCCTGATTCGAAATTAAGTGTGGCAGAAAAAGGGTAAAGGAACGGTATTGTTACGAATGACAATAAGGAATAGGATTTTATTTCCTCTAATAGAAGGTAAACTTGGAATTTAATAGTCTAAGATAAGAAGAGATGGTATTCAAGCAGTTACTATAAATCGGGTAAGCAGGAGGAAGTATGATGTGTAGATCACATATATTTTATACCACTTAAGTAATTATCTATTTACTTGATGCAAGTACGGACTAGTTGGAGGTCGAGCTGCTAAAGGAATAACAAGGAGTGTAGTATAGGAATTGGTATTTCTGTGATAATGAAATGTTTTCATTTCGGTAAAGGAGATTGAATAAAGGAATTATTCAAATAATGGAAAATCAATATGAAGGGAATGTTGCTGCTACTACAACTTATATTTTGGGAATGCTGATAAGATTTGAGATTCAAAGGTAGTAATTTGTATATTCTTATCTGGTACTCATTGAGTTAGAATTTTATTGAAATTCTGAAAGTGTTATTGATGGTGTATTTAAATTCTGAAGGTGTTATTGAGGATATATTGAGATTTGAAGATGTTAGATTTTAGCTGACCTGAGAACAAGAAATCAAAAAGAATTTGCGATTGGTTGAAATGAGAAATTCACCAACGGAAGAATAATTATATATATTAAAGGGAATATTTTCTGAGCTTATGGAATTAAGAAGTATAGCGCGATTAACTGAACTAGAGTTGTGGGAAGGTTAACCAGGATAAGGATGAATATCATAGGATATGATAAATAAAGGTGGAAAGAATTAAATTGGAATATTGTTGAGCATTGAGTACTGATTTCAGGAAGTAATCAGTGGAATTACTCTTTGACGATTTTATTGTTCAATGAGGAGAAGGTATGTAGTAGGAAACTATAATAGGTCGAATTTTCTGTGCGCTTTACTAGTAGTAGTCGGAAAAAGAATGAGAAGATGAGTTAGTACTTGAGGGTATTATGTGATTGTTCTGCAGGAATCGTAGAGTTCACTGTCGTCTTGGGAAAAAGGAAGGTTTGTGTTAGCTTAGTGATAGGAGTTATGCAATCTGATTGTATATTTTGTTATATGGCATTATCATGAAATTGAGGATGGTAATATGATTGATTGTAAGGATTGGCAGAGGAGACAATAAGGATAATCTGATTTGACTGGAAGGGTGAGTCATCAAAGAAGTGATAATGTAAGTAAGTAAAGAAGCTGGATGTTTTGTGAATAAGATAATGGATGTGAGGTTGAACAAACCGAGCACCAGAAATCGGTATCCCTTACTGATTGTGACTGTTTAGTATAATGAATAGATGATTGAAGGAAAGAAAAGTATTCCCTAACAATTGGAAAATTGTTATTAAGGAGGAATGGTATGTGAAATTCTTTGGATATGAATTTTAGTTGAAGTAATATAGATGTTTTAGAATGTGCGATCTATGGCTGAAGTGATCGTGAAAATATGACTAGATTAAAACGATTGAGGCTTTGTCGATACCGATGAAACCACTGAAGCTTGTCAATTCCTTTGTGTAAGCTGGGTATTATCGAAGGTTTATCGAGAGGTTTTCACTGATTGTTGAACCAACGATAAGGCTGACAAAGAAGAACTAAATGTGTGAAACCCATTCATATATCTAAATTATGGTTTTGAGATCTGATTTTGTAGTTGAGGAAGTTGTTTATGAACGCTGAGGATAGATTGAAGTTCTGTGCCTGTATAGTTAGTATTGGAGGAATCTGAAGGAATTATAGAGCTGCGATGATGATATTTGGACAATATCAAGTGGAAAAGGAAAGTAATAGTAGTGTATTGACTTGAACAAAGAAGTGTAACGGGGTTTATATGATCATGGGATTTGACAATGTGGTACTTGTTTTGGAATGGTAAAGTATTACTTATATGGAATCAAGTATGAAGAAATAAGAATAAGAAGGACTTGTTTATAAATGCCATTTGGGGATTTTAAAAGGAATGAATTAAGGATTGCCTAATGATGACTAAGAAATAATAACCGGTAAATTTTAGATGGGATATGTTATAGTTCTGTATTACGAAATATGTTTCAGATTGTGGAGGATGAGTGTGGATACTTTCACTATCAACTAGTGAGTATTTAGTAAGGAGGAGAAGGAAAAAAGGGTTTATAAGATTTCTAAAGTAATTGAGAATTGACTCTTGAGTTTTGAGATATTTGGAATATTGGTAACAACAAGCAGGATGGATAGAATGGAAAGAAAGTTAGAATCAAGGTAATAAACTAATGGAAAAGGAATATCAAATAAAGAAGATCAACAGATTGTCGGAAATTTTGAAATAGGATGGTAATAGAAATGAGAGAGATGAGATGTATGTTTTTGTGGGACAAAAACGGTTATTGTGATAATCTAATTTTTCTTCTATTAGATCAGAGAGTGTGTTAAGAATGCAAGGACCAGTGGTGAATGAATTCTTCAGATCAAAAAGAGAATTTAATTATTCTTAGAGTGTTGAGAGTGTCGCATGTAGTATTGAAGGAATTTCATAAGTTGAAGTATTGATACAGTATGGTTGGAATAAGATGTATTCCGAAATCAGATTACAAGTTATAGAACTTGGGGTAAATAAAATGTATTACGATATCAGGAAGTGATTTGACCATTATACATTTTAGATTTGAATATATGAGACTAACATAGTTATCTAAACAGTATATGATACGAGGAAGATGTAATAATGTACTATGGAAGGTACAGTAATTCAGTGATCTAGAAAGCACTACACTCGGGACATAGAGATTGTTAGAATGAATGAAAGTGGAAAATGAGTATGGAAAGTATATAAGTGACTGGTTAGAATTATGGATAATCTCATTGTATTTAGTTTAAGTGTAACCTCGGGACATAGAGGCAGAGTAATTTTTGAATACTAGAAATCGCTGTGATAAAGTATGAGTATTGATTAAGGTTTGAACATATTATATGTAACCCAGAGATTGAGATTGACTTTTGAATATTAGATATTTTTACAGAAAGTGTGAAGAATTGAGTTAAAAAGGAATATTGCATATTTTTGGAAAGCAATGGACAGAGTGAAAGGATGAATTGAACGATGGCAATTGAAACTTGGGATGATGATATCTTAATATTTCACTATGAGGACTAATGGAACCTAGTAAAGATGAAATCTTTATGCGATGATAAACGTCATATCAGTAATTAAGAGGTGTAATTTGAGAACTTACATAGTCGTAGATCAAGTTGTCAGAGTATTGGGGCAGGAATGAAACTGAGAAAGTGATGCAGA
Organism: Glebionis coronaria; assembly: GCA_025667525.1. Taxonomy (NCBI): domain Eukaryota; kingdom Viridiplantae; phylum Streptophyta; class Magnoliopsida; order Asterales; family Asteraceae; genus Glebionis; species Glebionis coronaria. Next base: position 424,081,369 of record CM046881.1, on the reverse strand, counting down.
AAGAGTATGAATGATGAAGGAATATTAGCATAATAGAAGATGAAATTGAAAGTTGAAGTGTAGTAATAGTTGTGGATATGGTGATATCATAAGAATTGAGTTGGACTGGTGTGAGAGACGTGAGTATCTCTTGAGGATAAGAGGTCACGTTGACTCTAGAAGTGCGAGTGTGAGGCGGGTTGAGCGCCAGGATGTCGCTCTCTTTTAGGAGGGTAGGATGTAACAACCCAAAACCGTGGTCATTGTTTAATTATATTTTTACGTATAATTTTTGAAATTTTTGACGAGGTTGATTGTCATGACGATTGGTGATTTGATTTGGATGACGTTGAAATTTTTATTTTTATGTTTTGACGAGTTGCGAGGATTATTTGTAATGACGATATCAACGGATACCCGAGAAATTTTACGTTTTATTTTAAACATGTCGATGTTTAATATTTTGACGTTTTATTTTAATGTCGTATTAAGTCGTGTCGGGACTATATAATATCATATTTTATGTGCGTTTTAAGTTTTGAGAAGCATTTTTATGAAACCCGAGACCCGTAAATATTTTCAAAAGTGACTAGTAGTCATTTCCCGCTTTTTAACAAAGTATTTGCACTTTGGTCCACAAGAATCACAATTGGCAAAAACTACCCTAAACTTTTTCCATATAAATGGGAAATTAAACACATTTACCCACACAATCCACCACCACATGCAAATCTTCTCTCCCCTCCCTCTCTTTCTTTGTTTTCCGTCCACCCCAAGCCAAACAAACACCCCAAAATTTTTGATTTCAAGCTTGAATCTCTTAAAAGTAATCAAAGACCCATTCCTAATTCTTGATTCTCTACACATTGGTATAAAAATTTCTTACATGCAAGCAAATTTTTGAAAAACCCATTTTTGGATGAAAATCTTGTGATTTGATCTTAAATTCTTGTTGTCTGTAGGTGTTTATATATCATTTTTGTTGATTGCATGTTGAAGTTTTTAGTTGGGTTTTTATGATTTGATTATATAGGATGATTTTGAGTGTTATGATTGAAAGTAGTAGTGTAGGGATAATTATAGTGGTAAAATGGGGTTAAAATGTGGTGAAAAATTAATTTTGAATGATATTTAAATATATATTTTATAACAGATTATTAAAGTTAATTTTCTGAAAATATGAGTTTGCGTTTGCGATGAACTAACTAGATATTGTTGTAGAGGATGTTTTTAGCTTCGTTTTGGTATAAGGTAGGACTTCTAGCTCCAAACGAGCGAAAAGTTACGTTAGTTTGATTATTCGTGTACCGGGAGACCAGTATCGTCACAATATATAATTGTTGTCGATATTTGGATCGAATCTCGGGGAATATAAAAAGGATTTTGAAATGTGTCAACTACTGATAATAAGTGTTAAGTGATGTTGAGTTATTTTCAAAGTTGAGAGTTGGTTTTGTAAACGGAGAAAAATAAATGTGTTAAAAGACTATATGAATTGTTGACGTAAAACTGTCCGGTTTTTGTAGCTCAAAGATGTGTCAGACAGGGAACCTTAAATGTAAAATCTTTTGATTAGTTTTTAACAGGTCTTTCTATATATAGTAAGTGTCATTTCTGATTAGTATCATAAAAATTTGACGTGTTTAAGTGGGGTAAATGAGCTTGTACATTTGGTGTGTACCGGCAGATTTTTATCGAAAGAATTAATTAATAGAATAAACATATAAAATGGAGTAAAAGGTCACTTGTATTGTTTTCATTTTGGGTTGGTTGTGATTTTATGATTTTGAGTTTGATGTTACTAAGTATGGATTTTACTCGAGTTTATTATTGATGAACGCGCCTTATTTGATAGGTTGCGGTTTTTGTGTTTATCGGGCATCAACTATCGTCGAAGATCGTCTTACTACTGCTATTACTCCAGGTGAGTCTATAGCCTCGCTTTCTACTTGTTTTAATGATTTAAAACCCGCGAGGGGGATACATGCTATTTGAAGTAAAATGAACACATGTCATGAGTAATTGTTGGACCCGATGTTGCCTTTGATGAACTGAATTGTATAAGTACCTAATTGCAAAAGTCCCTAAATTCATGAGCCGTTAACTATCTTCTGACTTGATGTTGTGAGTTGGGAATAGCCGCTTATTCTAATAATAGTACTATTGGGCTGACAACCCTATCTGAGACCAGGGCATTACGCTGAGTAACCTCTGGGAAGGATAATTTTACGAGAATGAGAATTGGTATTCTTGCAATTGATACCCTAGTAGGGGAACTGGTAATTTTTCTAGTCATGCCGGCATTTGGCGTGGGTGACTAAGTTAAGGGGTCGGTGTCATGAGCTTAATACAATTCATTAGCTATTGCTATAAGATGATATACCTGATTAGTAGATTGTATGGCCACAATTCTATTAAACAATTGTGAATGATTTTTATGATGTGTTCAATTATGTTTTGTTAAACCTATAGACTTGCTCAACCTTTGTGTTGATGATTTTAAGCATGTATATCAGGTACTTGAAGTTGTTGAATTGTGGAGCTTGATGGAGAAGGATTGCGGATTGCTTTTGGTGGTGTTTGGTCTAAAACAGATTTCTTTCCCTATTGTCATAAACATATAGTAAATGGTCAAGTATTATGGTAAAAGGTTTGTTGTTTTGATTAAGATCCTAGGGGAACCTGTACGCTACTCTGATATATTTTAAACTGATTTTACTTGGGATTGAAGGTTTTAAACATTGACTTAAATTATTTCCGTATTTATTCCTAAATATACTGTTTTTGGGTCGTTTAAAGAGTTGTGAAATGAAGTTTGTGAATAACACCCAATTGTGTATTTTCCGCTGCGTAATGTAAATTTGGGGTGTTAAAGTATTCGTTCTGTATAACGGGAAACCGGAGGAATGCAAATGGTGGCGTAACCTCAAGAGTCGTAATTCAGGACCACATGCTCATGTAAATGAAGAAAGCTCAAGAACATCTAAAGACAAAGACTTCCGCTACTCTGATTATCAAGGGAGATTGTTAACAAGCTTTCAAGACAGCGCAATGTATGAGTATGTGGAAAAAGACACAAGAACACAAGTTGGCAAAGCATCAAGATCAAGTCAAGGCAAAGATCAAAGATCCAAGATCACAAGTCATGAAAGGAACGATGAAAGAACTCTCAAGACAACGAGCTTCAAAGTCAGCAACAACAAAGAAGTGAAGTCACATAATACATGACCACCACTTAGGGGGAGATTGTTAGAAGTATTTAAAGTGATGGTCAAAGAAGTGAAGTCACATATTACATGACCACCACTTAGGAGGAGATTGTTAGAAGTATTTAAAGTGATGGTCAAAGAAGTGAAGTCACATATTATATGACCACCCCTTAGGGGGAGATTGTTAGAAGTATTTAAAGTGATGGTCATAAAATATACCGTTGCGAAGCTCGTGGAAAATGTTATTCAAAGGTGTCGAGAGTTCTATGTTATTGTTATGTATGTAACGGGAATTAGTCCCGAACACACAAATGAGGAAGACCTCCTAACCTTGTAAGCCTTAGTATAAAAGGCACATCAACCTCATTTGTGTGTGTGTCTCTCATAGTATTTTCTCTTCTTCTTGTTTTAGGATAAAACTCTCCTTAGTTTCTCTCACTAGAATCACCTACTTTGTATTTTTCTTCCTTCTTCTTCTTCTAATCTAATATTCCATTCTTAGTTTTAATCTTGTTCTTCATCATCTCTATTTCTTGATCTATAAGTCGTGTGTTACGTCATAACAGGTTCATTGTTAAATTTCATACGATGACCCGATCTTCAGAGAAAGGAAAGTTTATTGTCGATGATAAACTTATCCTCACAACGAGAAATTAATTTTTCTCGGGCATGAGCTTATATTAAAAAAATTCGAAGTTTTTAAGCTCATGCACAACGGCTTGCAGTCACATGTCAGACTGTAACCTGCGATTCTAAAAAAGGAAAGTTTATCGCCGATGATAAACTTACCCTCATTAACGAGAAATTAAATCTTCTCAGACCCGAGCTTACATAAAAACTATTCAAAGGTTTTTAAGCTCGTGTAAATGGCATATAATTATATTTCAGATTATGCCATAGACTTCAAAGAAAGGAAAGTTTATCGCCGATGATAAACTTATCCTTACAACGAGAAGTTAATTTTTCTCGGGCATGAGCTAATATTAAAAACATTCGAAGTTTTTAAGCTCATGCACAATGACTTACAGTTAAATATCAGACTATAACTCGAATTTCAATTTTAGGAAAGCTTATCTTTAATGATAACTTATCCTCTTAACAGGAAATTCATTTTTCTCGTTCATGAGCTTGTATTAAGACATTCCAAGTTTTAAGCTCAGAAATGAAAGTGTATCTTTTAAATAAGAGAATTTTTCCTCATAACGAGAAATTCATCTTTCTCGGTCATGAGCTTTTTGTTAAAACATTCAAAAGTTTTTCAAGCTCATGAAAACGACTTCTAAGTAAATGTCAGCTTAGAACTAGTTCTTCAGTTAAAAGGAAAGTTTATCGTCGATGATAAACTTATCCTCACAACGGGAAGTTTACAACTTCTCGGACTTGAGCTCATTTTGTAAGATATTCAACATCTTAAGCTCAAGTAATTAGTTTTCAAAACATTGAACACAATTTTTCGAGAATTTCTCAAAAGGTTTTTTCTAAATTTTACAAAATTTTGTGTTCAAAAATGTTTTGATACTATTTACGATACTAGAAATGTCATTCAATAATGACACGGGGTTGTAAATAAAGTTCGAACAGAAGTTCAAATGTTTTAAAACATGCTCAAAATGGCTTGCTATTATTTCAGATAGTAACCCGCTTTTCATACTCAAGTCAAGCATTTCACCGGAAAGCTTTGACTCAACAACGGGAATTAATTTTCTCGGGCATGGTTTACTTTATAACCATGTAAGGGATTGTGTTTACGTTATAACACAATCTAACACGAATATATGTACGTGTCAGTGCATTTATTTGTTAAAACAAGAGAAATCTTGTTTTTATGAAGTTATCATCTCCACCAACCGTAGCAATTTACAATTGATATCTACATACTCGACGATGCGACTACTCAAACGGCGTCTACAACTCTTTCGATAGAACACGGGTCAACAATTGAGGGGGACCAATTGTCCAGCATTCAGAATTTTTGATGCCGAAAGTGCCGAGTTCACAAATTGGTGTCAAGACAACGATATCAATCGTACACATGATGTCAAGAGATAACTTCAGACGTGACGAGGCGACCAACATTCGTGAACAAGAACCATGTGATTCTATCATATGATGTTCCCCATCATTCAGGTCCAACCTCGTACATTGCTAATCTTGTGAATGCATTATCATATATGATCTTTGCACGTAATAAATACCTTACACTTGTGTTTAATAGGTATTTAATTTATGTTTCAAGTACACCCTCATTAATTTGAGGGGGAGCTTGTAAAAATCATGAAGATAATTGGATTTGCATTTTTCTTCCCAAATTTTCTTAAAATGCTATTAAATCGATTGATATTAAAAACATCGATTGGGTTAATATTTTTAATATGGGGGGAGAAAATGTGATTTAATATGGGAAATGATTAATCACAAATGGTTTGACTTAACGTGATAGCTCATCCCGACAAGTGCTAAATGTTTTCGAATATCGTGGCATATGTTAAGGGGGAGCAAAATAGATTTGCTTATCAAAATGGATTTTCATGGTGACATATACTTACCCTCAACCCATTTATTTCACGACGATGAAGATTGTGATGACATAAGGATGGTAGGATAGGTTAAAGTCCAATGATTCCTCTAGAACCGGAGGAATCTTCCCAAGGACATTCCATAGCTAGAAATAGTAGTTCTTAGGAAAGATGGAAAAAGATTATGAACGTAGCTGAATGCCGACCAAGTACTTAAGTTAGCACTTAAACAATTACAACAAGGTGCTAGTTATGACGTATTGGTAAGCATTGAAGGGGTTGAAGAATGAAAAAGAATTGTAAAGATAAAGGTTGTAAAGAAAGAAGCCCTCCTTACAACCTTAGGCAGAAGCCGGGTCAATACATATGCTATTGAGATCATTTTTTTAATGATTCTCGATATTGAAGATAGACATCATGGACCCAGTGATGCAATGCACAACCCATCCCAGCTAACTCAGATATCTCTTAAAAGATATTTGTTTTAATCACACGGAGACAACGCATTATCTATTGATTTATTCACTCCGAATAAATTAGTATTGAAATGGTGGCACTCCTCTCCAGCCTCCGATCACTAAAATCCAAAATGCACGATCGAGTCTAGAGCCATTTGAGATCATCAAATATCTCATTAGGACACACTTTTATAATTCCTTGCTTCTTCACACATTGTGAAAAGTAAGAAAGATCTTAAGAGTCCTACGTAAAATCTACATGATCTTGCCTGAACATCCGAGTAATACGAAAGTATTTACAATGAAGATGGAAATCCTTCTTTAGCGAATATCAAAAAGCTCATGGTAGGTGACTTGTGCGATTCTTTATGAATCAAGCTTGTGATAACTGGAAATCAACAGTGGTTTAATTCTTAACTGAACTTAAACACGTTCCAGGCCTCTACGCAATATCTTAGTGATCTTGCCAGAACACTCAGAGCGACACTCTATAGTGTTCACAGTTGTGACAACCCTAGATTTTGGAATTTTCACTTTTGACTGTTTGACTTTGATTATGTGCTTAGTGTGCGTTTACGTGCATTCTGTTTATATTTGAGCCTTGGATTGGATGTTAGACATCGGTTATGTAGTGCGTGGTACGTTATACGATGTTACGATGGGAATAGATGGTGTTCATGAGTTCACAGGGATGTGACTATGATAGGATATGGTGTTATTTTAAGATTTTATGTACGTATATGTATTATAATAAATCGTAATTTTTACGATTTAGGGTTTAGCATTTTGAGGTCTCGGGTGAGGTATTTAGTCACGGGAATATTTTTTGGGATGGTTTTAAGTCATTTAGGACTTAAATATAAAGTTTATTTCAAATTCCAAGAGTTTTTATAAAACTGTATATTTTTGTGTCTTTTACGGTATACGCGTAAAACTGACTAGTTTTACGGTTTTAAGGTTTTGGAGGCTTTATGAGCTGAAATAAATTAAGTAAATTAAGGTAATGTTAATTATACTTTAATTAATAATAAAAAGAAAAAATAATAAAAAAAACGAAATTTTGGGTGTTTTGGTCGTTTATGTGACGCAAAGAAAGAAAAAAAAAAGAAAGAAAACTAATTTTTGTAACTAGGCTTTTTGTATTGGGCTAGGATTTGTTTAACTAATCTATATAAGGATTTTAACTAAAAGCAAATCTCATAAAATCCCTGGAGACAAAATTCACGTCGATCATCTTAAGGGTTCTTAGGGTTTCATAAAAAAATTCTTGATTCAAGGTAAGTGATCAATTTAACTTTAATTTAATTCATGTTTTATTAATTAATCATGTTTATAATGTTAATTAACCATCATTGAGATGATTAGGGTTTCATTAATTTTATGGAAAAAAATAGTAATTAAGATCTATTAATGATTTTAGGGTTCTTGTTTAATAATTTAGGGGTAATTAATGATGTTTAGAAGGTTAGTGCATAAAGGCGTAAAACAGTCTGATTTTTAGGGCTGTCTTGTGTCGACTGTTCCGGGCAGTAGGTAACACCTTTGGTCGAGTTTATTTTTTTTAAAAAATAAGTTCAGAGAGTCTACTTTTCAAAAATGTAAGGTTGGTCGAAAATGGAGTTCGGGAAGGTCGTCAAACAATTTTTACAAAAACAGTGCGTTGTTTAGGAATAAATTTGGATTTCGGGAATTTGAGTCAAAACCTAACCAAACGAATGAGATAGCCAATGATTTTTGATTTGAGAACTCTTTATAATGTATATGAAAGTACTAGAGGTTTTCAATAAAAGTTATGGTGTGTAGGTCGGGCTTTTGGTGTCGAACATTTAGCATGTACAGAAAATTGGTTTTGGTGAAAACGACTTTTGGCGTAGAGACTAAACGGAAGGGTTAAATGTGTAAGTTGGAAGTAAAATTGGTTTTTGGAGTTCTTAGATCATATAAAAACATAACTCCAGTAGGGTAGGAACCAAGTGTGGTGTTAAGTTCACTTCATGTGATCGTTTTGTGACTAGTAAACCGTACCGGGAAAAAAACTGGATTTTTACGTATAGAATAGCTTGTAGTGGGAGAACTAGATAGTGAGAATTGGGGGATTAGATTCATCTCCATAGTTTTTACTTAACTTGGGTGTTAGGACCTGAGCTAAGTGTGTTGTGTATGATTTTATAGGTTTGTAGGAGTGCTAGCTTGCTGTGCTACCAGGTGAGTTCATAGTCCCTTTTTTGCTACGTTTTTAAATGTTTTTCTAGTATGGGATGGAGATGACACTTGTGGTGTTCTTAAAATGTTTTGGTACTATATTCTTATAAATGTGTGGACATAAATGTGCTATTGTTGTGATGATATCCATACGTCGCGCCCCATATTCCGCCATGGTGGGGTGTGACAGAATGGTATCAGAGAAAATGGTTATAGAGAATTAGGTTGCCTAGTCGCGTAGCCTAGTCTATAGCTTAAGGGTCCCTGCATATAGGCGTCATAGGAGTATGTGTGCATTTTATAGTAATTGATGTGTTTGAATGTTATTTTCGCAGTATTTTTTAGGTTATGAACTACTATGGTTCATACTTAACTACATGTTATTTTCTTTACGAGTTTTGACTAGTGCGGGTTGAACCATGGTCGTATACGCTAGTCATTGTTGGATTTCGTTTAATTATGTTTTCATGTTCTTTATACATTTTGAATTTTGTCTGCGCTGGTTCAGCTGGACTACGAGTTTATGTGTTTCATGCATTGGCTACGTTATTTTAATACATGGATTTTGGATCTTATTTTATGTTGTGGTTATGTGCTTATATGAGTTGTAGGATCTATGTGCTTATTTGAGTTGGTAGACCAATGTGTTATGTGTAGTATTAATTCTTATAAGTGTCATCGTAGGAGGGAGTGAATTGGTGAAAGGGGACTTGTATAAGTATGGTGGCCAACATAGTTACACAAGTACCACAACATCAATGGATTCCTGAGTATGGTTGCATGAAAGAGGGTTAATACATGTTTGTATAGTATACGTTGGATGGATTTGAGTGTATGTATGCGTATGCCTATATATGTATAATTACCTTCTACTTATCGGTTGTATTCTTAGGATGGTTTTCTAGCTCTTTTCTCTTTGGGATGTTCAACTTCAGTAGTAGCGCATTTATCGAGTCCTCATTTCACGTGTTTGTTTGTACGGTACTTTTGGTGTAGAAGCTATTGAGAGGGTGGAGATCTATTTTGGAATAACGATATCTTTTGTTTTGAGTCTTAATTGGTAAAAAAAAAAAACTTGCAAATAGTAATAAAAATAGTTGTTGGTAGTCGATAAAATGAGGGTAAAGTGTCGAAAACGTGTTTGAAATAAGGTGGAATATAAATTCTTTAACATATAAGCACGGCTTATTTATTTTTTAAAAAATATATTGGTTTTGATTACCTAAGTTATTGTTCTTTAGTTAAAATTTTGTTCTTATTTAGTTAAATATGTTAAAATCATGTAATTAATCATATGATGGGTGAGAGTTTTAATTTTCTGGAATTAAAATAAATTAGGTTTTAAATTTGGTAATTAATGAGGGGTTTTAGGGTTTAAAAAATCGTTTTTTTTGGTATAAATCGGAGTAGGCAGAAACTGTCGCTAAACTGTCAAAATATGTCGCTAACTGTCAGAAACTGTCGCTAATGCCTAGGCAGATTTTGAGTAAAATCGTTTTGGTTATAAATTATTCGTTTTTAAAGCTTTTTGGGTGATTCAAAAGCCTAAAATTATGCACTCGGAACGTACTTTTCAAATATTTAGAAAGTTTAGTAATTGGAGGTCAGTAGCTTGGTTGAATTAATTGTACAACTGTCGAGTTCAAGATCAATTATCGGACAACATGGTTTAAACTCGTGTTTTAGGTATTTTGGGATAGTGGACACTTAGAAGGCTAACATAGGGCTGCTTTGGGATAGGATTTCAGATGTATCCATCATAGAGATTGTTACATTAATAAAGAATGTGGGTTCCGGAGTCAATGTTGACGCGTGATATTGTGTTGTGTGCTTTAGACAATTGATCGTTTGTGAAGAGACTATAGATTTTTTTTTCGTCAAATGATTACATAGATTACTAATGTGATACCATGGTTTTAGAACAACTAATATACATTACAGTACAAAATCCATTCTGGGGTAAAATTTGGTTTTCCACAAGGTTTTAATAGTATGTCACCGGTCGTAATACGTTTCGGTTGTCGTTGGGTGCTTCTTGTGTCATTGGTCCGTTTCCATGGTTCGTTGGGGGTCGATACATGTTTTATGTTGAGTATCTTTTGGAGTCTCAGGGTTAAGGTTCATGTGTTGTTGGTTGAGATTATTTTAGTATAAACCGAGTTCACGTTTGAACGTGAAGGTTTTATCAGGGATATGTAACCTTGTTTGTTTGCTGAGAATAAGTTTGAGTTTGGGAGTAAATCTCAGGACGAGATTTCTATTAGGAGGGAGTGATGTGACAACCCTAGATTTTGGATTTGTCACTTTTGACTGTTTGACTTTGATTATGTGCTTAGTGTGCGTTTACGTGCATTCTGTTTATATTTGAGCCTTGGATTGGATGTTAGACATCGGTTATGTAGTGCGTGGTACGTTATACGATGTTACGATGGGAATATATGGTGTTCATGAGTTCACATGGATGTGACTATGATAGGATATGGTGTTATTTTAAGATTTTATGTGTACGTATATGTATTATAGTAAATCGTAATTTTTACGATTTAGGGTTTAGAATTTTGAGGTCTCGGGTGAGGTATTTAGTCACGGGAATATTTTTCGGGATGGTTTTAAGTCATTTAGAACTTAAATATAAAGTTTATTTCAAATTTCAAGAGTTTTTATAAAACTGTATATTTTTGTATCTTTTACGGTAAACGCGTAAAACTGACTAGTTTTACGGTTTTAAGGTTTTGGAGGCTTTAGGAGCTGAAATAAATTAAGGTAAATTAAGGTAATGTTAATTATACTTTAACTAATAATAAATGGAAAAAAAATAATAAAAAACGAAATTTTGGGTGTTTTGGTCGTTTATGTGACGCAAAGAAAGAAAAAAAAGAAAGAAAACTAATTTTTGTAACTACGCTTTTTGTATTGGGCTAGGATTTGTTTAACTAATCTATATAAGGATTTTAACTAAAAGCAAATCTCATAAAATCCCTGGAGACAAAATTCACGTCGATCATCATAAGGGTTCTTAGGGTTTCATAAAAAATTTCTTGTTTCAAAGTAAGTGATCAATTTAACTTTAATTTAATTCATGTTTTATTAATTAATCATGTTTACAATGTTAATTAACCATCATTGAGATGATTAGGGTTTCATTAATTTTCTGGGAAAAAAATAGTAATTAAGATCTATTAATGATTTTAGGGTTCTTGTTTAATAATTTAGGTGTAATTAATGATGTTTAGAAGGTTAGTGCATAAAGGCGTAAAACAGTCTGATTTTTAGGGTTGTTTTGTGTCGACTGTTTCGGGCAGTAGGTAGCACCTTTGGTCAAGTTTCTTTTTTTTAAAATTAAGTTCAGAGAGTCTAATTTTCAAAAATGTAAGGTTGGTCGAAAATGGAGTTCGGGAAGGTCGTCATACATTTTTTACAAAAACAGTGCGCTGTTCAGGAATAAATTTGGATTTCGGGAATTTAAATCAAAACCTAACCAAACGAATGAGATAGCCAAAGATTTTTAATTTGGGAACTCTTTATAATATATATGAAAGTACTGGAGGTTTTAAATAAAAGTTATGGTGTGTAGGTCGGGCTTTTGGTGTCGAACATTTAGCATGTACAGAAAATCAGTTTTGGTGAAAACGACTTTTGGCGTAGAGACTAAACGGAAGGGTTAAATGTGTAAGTTGGAAGTAAAATTGGTTTTTGGAGTTCTTAGATCATATAAAAACATAACTCCAGTAGGGTAGGAACCAAGTGTGGTGTTAAGTTCACTTCATGTGATCGTTTTGTGACTAGTAAACCGTACCGGGAATAAAACTAGATTTTTACATATAGAATAGCTTGTAGTGGGAGAACTAGATAGTGAGAATTAGGGGATTAGATTCATCTCCATGGTTGTTACTTAACTTGGGTGTTAGGACCTGAGCTAAGTGTGTTGTGTATGATTTTATAGGTTTGCAGGAGTGCTAGCTTGCTGTGCTATCAGGTGAGTTCATAGTCCCATTTTTACTACGTTTTTAAATGTTTTTCTAGTATGGGATGGAGATGACACTTGTGGTGTTCTTAAAATGTTTTGGTACTATATTCTTATAAATGTGTGGACATAAATGTGCTATTGTTGTGATGATATCTATACGTCGCGCCCCATATTCCGCCATGGTGAGGTGTGACAACAGTGATGAGTGGAAATCCTTCTAGTGTTAACCTCAAACAACACTTGGTAGGTAACTTGCCAGATTCTATACGAATCAAGCTCGTGACAACTGGAAAGCAACGATGGTGCGGTTCTTAATTGAATTTCACTTGTTCCAGGAACATGAATTGACCGCTTCAAATTATGCGGATAATATTATCCAAATGATCCACTCTTTATGTTCGCAGTCAGCTTTGGACGGTCGAGTAAAGAGAACGGGTTTACCCGCGAAATCTTGTCAAGGAGGTTCTTATTTGAAACTACCCGCCACAAGTACGATATTTAATATCGTCCAACGGTCTTCACTGACCGGAGGTAAAAAGCTACCGAATTAGAATGAAATGTTCAAGGCCATTTCATCCGTGTATATGTTTTGTTGCTAATTGTCTTATGCATCATAACAAGACGGTGGCATTGCGGTGTATAATCCAGAAGAATTCGTCAACACATGCTTATACTGTATGCACTTAATACTTCAACAAATTCAAGAAAGCCTAAAATTCAAGTCTTCCGCTGTATCAAACTCTGAAGCTTTCAAGAATTTATAAAGGTATAATTATGTGGAACATGAAGTCACGAGGAGGCAAATTTCATAAGTGATGAATGCACAAGGTCAAGGCAAGGAAACATGCTCAAGACTAAAGTCAAAGATCTCATTAGCATATTCACAAGAACAAGATCGAAGACTCAAGCATAGTATGTTAGGTTTAAGATTTTGTAAAATGGTGTGACCTACCTTAGGGGGAGATTGTTGGAAATACGTTTTTCCAAAGAAAGTCTCGGTCACATCATTGTTAGCATAGATCACGAGCTATAGACGATTTAGGACATTGTAACTTGGAGTTACCTCCCTTAGGGGGAGATTGTTGGAAATACGTTTTTACGTATTTAGAAAGGATCGGTCACTCCAACGATTTATACGTAGATTGGGCTCGTGCTCCAATATGTAAACAATATAGCCCATATAGCCCACATGTAGGGTGGGCTATATATACCCCTCCTAGCATGTTAGGAGGGGTTGGTCATTAGTTATTCATTTCACATTCTTCCTTTTCTCTCATTCTCTCCTTTCTCTCTCTAGTTCTTCCTTCTCCCTCCCTCTCTTTAGATCAATACAACACTTGAACAATCCTAAGAAACTAAGGACCTACAATAGACCTACAATTGGCATCAGAGCCACGGTTCGTTCTTGAATCGTTCGTGTTTCTCGTTATTGATTTGGTGGTCTTTGCATTTTCTGTTTGTCCCGATCTAAAAATTTTTTTGGTCACGATCTGCTTAAATATTTTGTCACGATGGTTGTCTATTTTTCTCACTGGTTTTTTATTGTCCAAACAGTCACAAACTTTTGTCACATCTTGTCTTGTCACAGTATTTATTGGTCTTATCAGTCACTTTATATTGGCTTTATGGTCCATAGTTTTCAGATCTGGTATCAAATTTTTTATTTTTATTTTTCTGGGTTTCCTTTATTTTTTCTTGAAGATGAAGCAGTGACCCAGAAATCTCAGATCCAAAAAATTCCAGATCCTGAAAATCTGGCAAGTACAATCTTCTGGATAAGATTTTGCATTGCGAAATCATGAGATTTGAAGCATTGCGGAATCGTAATCATTGCGAAATCATGTAGATTCTTGCTATTGCGGAATCATTTGATTTTTTCTTTTGCGGAATCATTTGATTCTTGCAATTGCGGAATCATTCGATTCTTGCTATTGCGGAATCATTCGATTCTTGCTATTGCGGAATCATTCGATTCTTGCTATTGCGGAATCATGTACATCTATAAGGGTTGTGGATTGATGTAATAAGAATGGTTGCGGAATTATGAGGTTTTGTCATTGCGGAATCATGTGATTTTGTGGTTGTGGAATCATATGGTTTTGTGATTGCGGAATCATATGGTTTGATATTGCATATGCCAAAATTATAACACACCAAGACTCGATCTACATAATCAAACTTCAACCTTTTATCTCCTCAAGACCCACCAATCAACTATCCTATACCCATCGTCTCCTAGACCCCATCACTTCTAGACACGACCAGAAAACAGTTAAAAATATGATCTCAGATTATTCGTTATGCATGTGTAGATCATTAAAGATCAAACACGAAAACGAACTTATCATCATAGATCTATTTTGATTGAATGAAATCAATCTATTTAATTTTCGAAACAAAAAAATTGGAGCATAAGCTAGATAGTGTTTTCCTATGTTTTTCTGTTTTGATTAGACATATCCAACACGAATCTAAGCATAAACCTACCTGAGACCTTATTTAAGATCTTGAAGCCATATATTTTTTGATGACGATTCGTTTTATCGAATGATTGATCTTGGTTCGTATAGTGTTGAGATTGGGTGAATGATTTGGTAATATTTGTTTCGTCTATGGAGATGTGGCTGGGATGTAGATGGAAAGATTGGGAGAGATGATGATCTTAATCTGTTGTGATGATGTTGGGAGAGATATAGGGTGAAAATGGTGACTGATTTGGATTACGAGATGGGGAGAGAAAAGGGGGCGGAAGTTTCTATGTGAAAAACGGCTGGTGGTATAGTGATTAGGGTTATGTGTTAATGTTTAGGGTAATGGGCAGTATTTATATCCCTAACTTTTACTAACCTAATTTGGATGACCATGTATACACTTTATGGTATAAACGTTATGACCTTGGGCTTTTGCTATTCCATTACTATCACAAATTATTGTGGGCCAAGATGGTTCGTTGGCAACCCAATTCTTCTCACGTTGCATAAGATGTTAATAGTGGATTTGGTTATTAATTTGTGATTGATGGACCACGAATTACATTCTTGTGAGGATTTATACACGTGAATGTTAGTTAGTATATATTGATATGCATTAGATGGCCCGAAAGTATTTTGAGTTATATTGCACTAATTTTTCGCCAAAATTTTATTTTGGACAAATTTTTTGCTATTAAGTTATACTTTGGTTATAATCGGGACGTGACAAAGAGACGAGATTTAATTTGAAGAGACCAAGAAAAAAATGGCTATATTTTTAGTGGCTACGGATTTTTTGATCAGGTATTCTTATTTGAAGTTGAAGACGGATTTTTCGAAGGTGTGCACTTATTTTATCTTTGAAAGATAACTTGTTCGTGCTTAATCTTAGAATGAAGACTTGCTTATCTAGTTTCCGGGTTCTGGGTGGTTGGTTGATGACTTGGATAACTATCACATTAATGAGTTACATTGTTGTACTCAGTGTCACGCGCATGGTTGACGTGGATAATTTCAAGAGGTGTTGTGCTTATATACTTCTTTCGGCAAGGTATTGGGTACTAAGAGATTTCTCCACCGTTCCTCATTCAACAATAGTGCAAGCTTAAGGCACAAGATCGAAGGATTCTTATTCAGTTTCACGTTTGGTATATCTGATTCATTCCATCAGTGGTCACATCAAATTGCCTTAAAGGGGTTGGTAAAGATAGCCATGGAGAGTTTATGAGTAGAGAATTTCGATCAGCAGCTGATTCTCACAGAATATATAATTCAGCTTATTTATTATTCTCACGAGATTTCTGGTACATGTGCGTACGATTTATTGTTGGTTCCGGGTTCCAAAACCATCAAGGGGGAAGAAGAAGACATATTAAACGCACAACGAGTACACGTGATGAACTTCATACCTTCTTTTGATTTGAAGACATTCTGGGAAGACATTTGTCATAACCGCAGAGAAAATCAGTGTTTTAACTCGTGGCGTTATCAATCTCTAAACGCTACACTATTGTTTGATGTTTAATTGTTTTGAGGTTGCAATTATTCATCATCATCATCCTATATGGAGAGATATGCACTTCCGAGATTTAATTGACTCTGGTGCATCTCCGGAAGAAGATATGTGCATTTCCAGGACTTAATTGACTCTGGTGTTATGATGTCAACTTCATGAATGGGATAAAGTGTCTACTTCAGTATTTGAGCTTCATACATGGGATTGGTTTCCTTTCTTCACCTATGTGGGGGAAGAAATGTCTTGATTCTTTCTAGTATTCATAATTTGAACTCTCAGGGGGAAGAAAAATATAGAAGAATTATTCAAGCGTGAGAAGAGACGTTGTTGATCTACTTGGTGTGCCCCAAACTTTCAATCACTCATAGCAACATTATCATTTCATATGATGTGGTTTTCTTGTTAAATTCCGTTGTGCGCTTAATCTTTCTAAGCTTTATTGAAAGCTTTGAAATTTCTCATGAGGATTGTTGGTTTAGGGGGAAGCTATTAAAAGCTTCTACATCAAGATTATATGGCATGAATTAGGGGGAAGTTAATTCAGAAGCTTCTCTTTAACCAGAAGTATATGAGTTACTTAGCTCGTGCCGTTACAGTATTTCTTCTACAAGTTACTACAAAGATGAGTCGTTTTGAAGTGAAGACTTGAAGTCAAAGGCCTCAAAAGACTTCATCAACATTGGACGCTTCATGGAAGCTTTTGTTCTTAATCATTATGTACTTCTTAGGAAAGATATTGTAAGGAATTCTACACGTCTTCCTATGGGGGAAAATTGATGGAAATTCACTTTATGTGACGACATTTAAGAATTTCCATAAGTTATTATAGTCACACACGCAGAGACTATATTAGGCAACTATGTATAGTTTATACGTGTGTGACTATATATACCCCTCCAAGGCTTCCAAGGAGGGGTTGTTGTTTTGTGTTTTTCCCATTTTTTCACTCAATATACATTTTCTTTCTTTTACACACACAACCTCTCTCTCTAAACTCCAACAATGGATACCACCACCATCTACCACCCAACTAGACCACCGGATCCATAAATGGCAAACCCACAATTCTGGATATAAACATGAGGCCAATTTTACAAAACCAGGATCTTAATTTAATTTTTTATCTGACGAAGAAAATGACAACCACGTTGATAATAATGAGACCAATTTTACTAAACCAGGTTCTTTAAGTGCGTTTTCATCATATGACGAAAATGTTGAGTCTGGGTATATCAATGATGGAAATTTACAAAACCAGGTTCATCATGTGCGTTTTCTACGCATGTCGAAAATGAATATGAAGATAATGCATCTACGCTTGATAATAATACTACACAAAAACCCTTTTCCAAAGAATGGAAAAATTTCATGTCATACATACCTAACGTCCCAGAAACACCCTTTTATAACTCAAGACCTAAGATTTCAAGGGATTACAATAAAGATACGGAGGTTTTGTTGGGAAGGTGTAATTAAGTATGGAAGCCCTAGATTTGGTTGTTAGGTTGAAAGTTATAGAATCGGGTTATCAATTTAAAGCTAAAAAATCAAATATCAATACTCGTGTTTATCATTGCTGTAATTTTGAAGAATGCGACTGGGTTATTCGGGCAAGACGTTGGCCAAGAACAGATGCGTTTGAGATTACAAGCATGAATGATATTCACACATGTTCGAAAACACAAACTTTTCCAAACCACAGATACGCAAACAAAAAAGCTATTGGTCACATAATGAGAGAAGAGTTAAAAGATGATAAGCGTGATTTGAAAGGCAAAGATATACAAAAAGCCATCTTGTCAAAATATAAAATAAGTATATCATACCAACAAGCATGGAGAGGTAAGGACTATGGGTTACAAATGTTAAGGGGATCGCCTTACGATTCGTTTGAAATGTTACCATATTATTGTTACAATATATCAAAAAAAACCACGGAACGGTCACACGTATCAAGACAAATGAAGAAGGAGTTTTGACATGCCATTCATTGCCCTTGGTGCTCAAGTCAGTGTTTTTTATTATTATTTATTCATAAATGTAATAGTCATGCATTGTTTGTATTTTGATATAACTTTGATTTCTTTACTTCAAATCCGAATGTTTCTTAATCATCTACGCCCAGTGCTTATAATCGATGTTGAACATTTGAAGGGTTTGTATAAGGGTGCAAATTTGTTAGCTGTCAGGATGGATCGCAACAACCAAATTGTGCCTATCACTTTTGGTATATGTCGAGGTGAAACTCGACCAAACTGGTCTTGGTGGATGTTGGTACTTATAGAATGTATTGGTGAAAACCCAAATATGATTTTCATATCTGATAGACATGCAGCTATAGCCTTGGCAATACGCAACGATTTTCCATTAGCTTTTCATGGTATATGTTGTCGTCATCTAATGATGAACCTATCTTTGAAAAAGAAGAAGACAAAAAATTACTAGAAGATAGGCAAGGCGTACACGGTGGCGGATTTTACAACCAACATGAACATACTGCAAGCAGTTCAGCCTGATGCGTACCACAAGTTAATTGAAGCGGGTCCTCAAAGATGGTCGAGAGCGTATTCTCCACGCCCCCGCTACAATTATTGTACTCATTATTGTACTTCTAACAATGTCGAGTCTGTTAATAATTGTACAAGAAAGACAAGAAAGCTACCAATAACAATGATGACAGAGTCGTACCGACAAATGGTGCAGAATTGGTACTATGATCGGCGTGAAGCTGCAGGTAGTTATCTTCTTAATTATAATAGTCAAAGTCTATAAAAATTTATAAATAATCTAAAATCTACCTTTTTCTACCAGCAAATATGAAGTACGAAATCACAAATTGGGTGGTGGATAAGGTGGAGAAAAGGAAGATTAAAAGTGCAACATGGATCGTTTACGACGTCAATCAATATCAGTACAAGGTTATGGATGGTCATTATACCCGTTTGGTCTACTTTGGAAATCATACTTGTGAATGTCGTAAATGGCAGATTTCAGGCATACCTTGTGGGCACGTGATAGCTGTAACTAGATTTTTGCATACAACAGATTGCGAACAATTTATAGCAGATTGGTTTAAAAAGGAAAAATACCAAGCCATGTACGCAGAATCCATCCACTTTGTTGGAGATGTGCATGAATGGGAGTTTCCATCTTGTATACGTCCCATTGTACCTCCTCAAATGTATAACCCACAACCTGGTCGTCCAAAAAACACCAACCGAATATTGTCACAAGGTAAGGTGCCAAAGGGTATACATTGCAGCAGATGCAATGAAGGGGGCCACAAGCGTGATCAATGCAAAAAATCATATGTCCCGCAACCACCAGTAAAGCCTCGCCGACAACAAGTTCCAACAACTAACGAACATGAGACTAGACCCACGTACAACCCATCACAACATAATGTTAGTCCCGTCGACGGATGTTACCAAAACACTTTTAACAAATTCGGACAAAACACTTCACAACCATTCCAACCTTATTATCATAACTCATACCTAACACATCATTTTAGAATGAATACCCCCTACCTACCACAATCTGACAATGAAAATGTTTATGTGACACAAACCTTTAATCAAAACATACAACCATCTCAACAGTATGATCATACACAGGGAAATGACTATCAGTACACGTCTTTTACGAACGAACAATACAATTCACAACAATAAACCACTCAATACCTTGATGATATAAACCCAAACAACTCTAGCTGGTTTAACAACTTTGGTTTTTAAGCAACTACTTTGTATTTCAAATTCTAAAATTGCATTTATACTGGTTAGATGTATCTTGTAATATATTTCCTTTTACGACTAGATTTATTTGATATAATCAGACACAGACAATCAACTCTCCACTACCATAGCATTTATTATTGATTAAAAAGGTGACATGATGATACATTTAAACAGTAAAAGGACTAAATGGAAGCAACTATATAAGGCACTTTAACATGAATGAATATCAGAACATCTAGTAAGCCATTTTCAATTCCAAACATGAAATTCACTATCCGCTTGCACCATTATGGAAGGTTCTCTTCACCCCCCGGAAAATAATTTGTTGGTGGTCTCATTGCAACCATAGACCAAGTCGACCTTCAAACTTTTTCAGCAAATCAAATATGTTGGAAATACGTTTTACGTATTAGAAATGATCGGTCACTCCAACAATAGTCCATCTTATAGCTCGTAGTTTAGTTATTTACATTTATTAAACAAAGCCCAAAACCGAGCCCATGAAATGTATGGGCCGGCGGCCTAATGTAAACCCAAGCCCATCTCATGGGCTTGGGTATATAAACCCTCTCCTTAGATGGAGAGGGTGGGTGGTTTCATAATTTACACATAGTTCTTCTTATTTTCTCTCTCTAGATTTGTGTGAAATCCACCATCTCTCTATCTCTTTCTCTCTCTAAAAACATAAGCAAGATTTACATTTCTTCAAATGGTATCAAGAGCCATGGGATGATTGCTTAGTTTTTGTGTTTGTGTTCTTGGTTTACACGGCTATTTTGATCCGTTTTCAAAAGTACCAAAATTTTTTTTGTGTTTTTTATGGTTTGATCTTGATACAAATCATCTACATAGTTGTGGTAGTGATTTGGTATTGTTACTTTGGTTAAAAACACAAAATTTTTGGGTGTTTGGATCAATTTTTGGCTTAAAATCACGAATTTGGTGTGTTTTGTCCGAGAAAAGTGGATAAAATCGTGCACTGTTTGTACCATTGCGACAGACTCTCCATCGCAATATCTAGGGTTTATACATTGCGATCCACATTGTGATTGGGATTGCGATTTGTGTGTTTTATATTATTGCGATCCACATTGCGACAGGGGTATTGCGACAGGTGTCGCGACAGGTATTGCGACAGGGCATTACGATAGGTATTGCGACAGGATATTGCGACTAGGGTATTGCGATTGGACATTGCGATTGGACATTGCGATTGGACATTGCGATTGGACATTGCGATTGGACATTGCGATTGGACATTGCGATTGGACATTGCGATTGGACATTGCGATTGGACATTGCGATTGGACATTACGATTGGACATTGCGATTGGACATTGCGATTGGACATTACGATTGGACATTGCGATTGGACATTGCGATTGGACATTGCGATTGGACATTGCGATTGGACATTGCGACAGCATTACTTTTAGGCATTTCGATAGGGCAACAAGTATTCCAAGATTTTTCAAAAACGTGTTTTTGAAATTTTTTAACAATCGTGTGCAATTTTATCTTGGAATTTTTGGTTTATCGAGAACATAATTTAGGGGATTTTAACATTATTTCTCGGTTTTTACACACAACAGCAAACACATTTACTTTCTTTCATTGATCGATCAACTTTGTAAATCTTCACTTATTGAAATGGAGTACACATCTCTTACGGATAAGTCCATCCTATCGGGTACGGATAATCGTCCACCAATGTTGGTGAAGACTATGTATGAGGAATGGGCTTCCCGAATGGAACTTTATATGTTGAACAAGGATAATGGACATCTAATTTGGGCATTGGTGCTCAATAGACCATTAGATTATGGTACAGTGACGGAAGGTACGACTACTCGTCCTCACACAACGGGTGAGTTGACTGGAGATATGAAGATTCAAGATAAATGTGATAAGTATGCTACAAACATCATTCTCCAAGCCCTTCCTCCAGATGTCTACAAACTCGTCAGCAAACATAAAGTTGCCAAAAAGTTACGGGATAGAATTCGTGTTCTAATGCAAGGCACCTCGTTAACTAAACAAGAACGAGAGTGTAAGCTTTATGATACTTTTGATAAGTTTACCTATGTGCCAGGGGAGACTCTCAATGACTACTATCTGAGATTTACCCTATTGTTGAATGAGCTCAATATCTATGGCATGGAAATTCCTACCTTTCAATTGAACACCAAGTATTTGAACACTCTTCCTCCAGAATGGAAAAAATACGTGACGGATGTTAAATTGGCTAAGGACTTGCATAACACCAATGTGGATCAACTTCAAGCTTTTCTTCAACAACACGAATGCCATGTGATCGAGGCTCGGTTGTCTACACCTCAAGTTCATGATCCACTTGCAATGTATGCTTCTCAACAAAACATGGCTTATACTTATCAACAACCATCATACTTGCTGCAGCCACCACCACACATCTATCAGCAACCATCTTATCAACCACCAATGATGCCACAGCAAGAATATCAACAAAGTGTTCATCAACAATCTTTTCAACAGCAACCACCATATCAGACATCACCATCACAAGCCAACACCTCTCCACTGGGCTATACTCCTCAGCAAGGATATTTTCCAATAGAAGCACAACCAGCACAAGCTTTCTACTCTAATGAACTTCCACCAATCCAAGCACCAGTCTTTACTCCAAATGATACGCCAGCTGATGTTCTAAACCATCTCACAGCCTATTTGTCAAAACTTGTTGCAACTAGAGGATTTCCACTAACAAACAATCAGCTCCGCACCTCATCAAATCCTCGACAACAAGCCATTGTTCAAGATGGTCAAGTGACGGTGCAACCTATTCAGGGAAGGCAAAGTTCATATAGACCTCCTACAAGGACTGGGAACAATCAAGCTGTGAATTCTCAAGCTAGTGGAAATGGAAGCCCCATTGGTTCTAAGAAGGTTGTGACTTGCTACAATTGCCGAGGACAAGGTCATATGGCTAGGGAATGCACTCAGCCGAAAAGGAGAAGGGATGATGCATGGTTTTGTGAGAAGATGTATTTGGTTGATGCTTAGTCTAAGGGGAAGATTTTGGATTCAAAGGAGTTAGCATTTCTTGCAGACCCAGGGGCAGCAGATACTGAAGGCATTGCAGTCGTTTCTACTTCTAATGCAGCTTATCAAGCGGATGATCTTGACGCATATGATTCAGATTGTGATGATATTCACTCTGCCCAAGCTGCTCTCGTTGCTAATCTCTCTCACTACGGTTCTGATGTCATCAGTGAGGTACCAACCACATCTAATAATATTGATGATAACCAACATCAAGTTGGGCATGAAAATGACAACCTCGAACAGCATTCGGGAACTAGTAACTCAAATGATGTGGTACCCAATTCTACACATTTGAGTGAACCTCAACCAAATGCTACGACGGGTATGGAATCTTATGCTCAACATGATTTGGTAATGGTGCCTAAACATATTATTGATCAAATGCATATGGCCCTCAGACAATCCGTAGATACCAATTCCACCCTAACTGCTGAGCTTGAGTTGCATAAAGAAAAGGTCAAAGCTTTTGAAATGGTCCCTCAAGCTGAGAAAATAACATGTTCTAAATTTGACCACTTTCGTTTTGAAAAGATTGAACACTTGAAAGAAATAGAATCATTAAAAGCTAATCTTTCTAATGAATTAAAAGCGAAAGAGTCGGTTGTCAATTATTTTCAGAAACTTAAAATGGATTTCGAAACTCTCGAGTCTAAAAAGGTTGAATCGGAAATTAATGCTACCAAACTTCTTAAATTCAAGGAACAACAACTTTTAAAACAATACGCTTCCACTGAAAAGGTTCATCTTTTAACTAAATCTTTTAAAGAACTCGAACTTAAGCGTCTTCAAGATTTACCACCTAATCCCGGTTATGCAAAACAAGCTCAGGAATACATTCCCGGTCTTTATGATATGACCATAATTGGCAAATCAAAAGAAGCACCTTTTGTTCGTAGTACTGAGGAGACACAGTCACTTGCGGATGAAACTCATTCTAAAATGATTTCAAAATTCCATACAATTGATTATGATCTACATAACAAAGATCAATTTTCGAAGAAGACACGCATTCGCTTACAAAATGAATTAGCATAATTAACAGTTCTTGTGCCCCAAAGTTTGTCAAATGAAAACCTTTCTAGTACGTCTCCTACACTTGTCAAAAAGGATTTAACGAAGTTAATTCCACCTGTAAGTAAGGCGTCAGTTAACTTAAATGCGGTTCACCAACACTTAGCCGATTTTGACAAGGTCATTTTGGAACGTACGACGGCTACGGCCATAACGGAAGGTGAATGGAACTTTGAGCACACTAGAGCTGCGTTTCGAGATGAAATTGTTCCGTTTGTAGACAATGTTAAGGCTTGTCTTAGTAATCTTGATCAATATTTTCTTTTGGAAATAGAAGAAGTTAGACGTGTTTTCAATGAAATGAATGATGCTTATGAAAACAGTTTACTTGAAATAGAACGGGTTTTACGCCAAAATGATCTGCTTCTGAAGCAAGTGATGTCTCATGATATAGTTTCTGTCTGTGTGAATACAAGTGTTGATAATGATTCTATTGTGCATAATGTTGAATCTGTGGATAATGTGGTAGATAGTACTTGTCACGAATCTGACGCTGAATTTTTAAAGCTTCAAGATTCATATTCTTCGCTTTCAAAACGTTTTGATGAGATTCAAACACATTGTATTTCGCTTGAATGCAAGCAACAATTTATTCAAGAAATCTTTGAAACGTCATTCGAAGGTGTTAATATTGATGATGCAAACTTTGAAAAGAATTTTCGATTGAATTTACAATCAAAACAGCGTCAGCCAAGTGACAAGGTTGCTGAATCTTTGCCGATAGACATAGAGAAATATAAGGAGCTTAACTGTGTGAACGTACTTGAGGCCGCTGAGAATTTTAAACTTGATCTAGATAATCGTGTTTCCAAGATTTTGTCCAAAGTTGATAACTTAAAACAGAAAAATACACGACTCTTCGATTCAGTAAAGCCCGCATGTGCTAATACCACTGCACAAAATCAATCGTTGATTGAACAATTGAATCGAAAGTCGGTGGAAATATCTGATTTGAGGGAACAAATTTATGATAAAAATCTGGTCTTGGCTGAGTTAAAGGAAACACTTCGTACTCTAAAAGGTAAGAATGTTGTGGATAACGCAGCCACTGTCTCAGCATCGTCCTCTAGTGCAATCAAAAGGAACCTAATAGCCGTCACACCACTTAACAAGGGCCCTAGGACTAAACCATCTCAAACTTTGGTCACTAAAGATAAGGCGGAATCAAAACCAACTTCTAATACTCCCGTGTTGCCTTCTACAGGAGTAAGCACCACTACTAAGGCTCAAAGATCTAAGCTTAAGAGAAACAAGAAGAATGATAGGATCTTGCCCCCATCTAGTAGTCAAGTGAAGAAGAAAGTAGAAGCCCATCCTAGGAATGTTATTTCTGTTTTGAATAAAAAGAATCATGTAGCTAAACCTAAAGGATATGCGGTTGTGCAGCGTTCTAAGCCTAGTGTGAATTCTAATTTGAAATGTTGGAATTGCAATGAATGTATGTTTTCTAGTCGTCATGATTCTTGCCTTATTGACCATGTGAATGAGATGTATGCCCGGAAAAATGGATTAGAATGGAAACCGACTGGGAAAGTGTTAACCCAAGTTGGTTGGATGTGGCGCCCCACTGGTAGAACTTTCACTATAGTAGGAGATACGTGCCCTTTGACTAGGATCACTCCCACTAAAGCGAAGAAAGCGTGCCCTTTAACTAGGAGTACCAAGGCTACCAAAACACAAGCGTGTCCTTTAACTAGGAACACCGACACTACTGTAGGAAACAAGTGCCCTTTAAATAGGTCTACTCCCACTATAGTTCCCGCGAATAATCCAAAACCTAAGAAAGTTGGAACAGTAAAACCTGTTAGTGCTAAGACTCACATTAGAAAACGCAGGAAATATAAGGATCACAAAAATGTTAGCAATTCTGATAATATTTTATCTATATCTGCTAACACTCCGGAACTAATAGTTTCCAATGCATTGTCTACTGTTGTTGTTGAAAACAGGTGGTCCAAATTGTTCTCTGGTATTTGGACTCTGGTTGCTCTAAGCATATGACCGAAGATCGCTCTCAGCTCATAAATTTCGTCAGCAAGTTTCTTGGTACGGTTAGATTTGGAAATGATCATATTGCAAAGATAATGGGTTATGGTGAATATCATATTGGGAATGTTATAATTTCGAGAGTGTATTATGTGGAAGGTCTCGGTCACAACTTATTTTCTGTGGGACAATTTTGTGATGCAAACCTAGAAGTTGCTTTTCGAGAGCATACCTGCTTCATTCGTAATTTGGAAGGGGTTGATTTGTTGAAAGGTACTCAAGGGAATAATTTGTATACTTTGTCTCTTCAAGACATGATGGCCGCCTCTCCCGTATGTCTTCTCTCCAAAGCATCGAAGACTAAGTCATGGTTATGGCATCGACGGTTATCTCATCTTAACTTTGACGCTATTAATCATTTGGCAAAAAACGGACTTGTTCGTGGTCTTCCTAAACTTTCATTTCAGAAGGATCATTTGTGTTCCGCGTGTACAATGGGGAAAAGCACTAAGAAATCTTACAAACCCAAGACGGAAGACACCAACCAAGAGAAACTTTATCTATTGCATATGGATCTTTGTGGACCAATGCGTGTTGAAAGTCTTAGTGGCAAAAAGTACATCCTCGTCATTATCGATGATTACTCTCGGTTTACATGGGTGAAATTTCTTAAAGCAAAAAATGAGGCACCTAAATTCATCATCGGATATCTCAAGATGATTCAAGTGCGTCTCAACACTACTGTCCGACGCATTCGTATAGATAATGGAACCGAATTTGTGAATCAAACTTTGCGTGATTATTATGAAGAAGTTGGCATATCTCATGAAACATCCGTTGCACGCACTCCACAACAAAACGGTGTCGTTGAAAGGCGAAATCGCACACTTATGGAAGCTGCTCGAACGATGTTAATTTACGCAAAGGCTCCATTGTTTTTATGGGCAGAAGCAGTATCTACAGCAGTGTACACCCAAAACCGGTCACTAATTCGTAAACGCCATGGTAAAACACCTTATGAGCTTCTCCATGGAAAAGTACCAGATTTATCATATCTTCATGTATTTGGTTCTCTTTGCTATCCAAATAATGATGGTGACAATTTGGGAAAACTTCAACCAAAGGCTGATATTGGTATTTTCATTGGTTACGCCCCCGCAAAGAAGGCATACCGAATCTACAACCGTAACTCTCGCAAGATCCTCGAAACTATGAATGTTGATTTTGATGAGCTGACAGCAATGGCTTCTGAGCAAAGCAGCTCTAAACCCGCACTTCATGAAATTGGACCCAGTAACATTAGTTCTGGTCTTGTCCCAAATAACCCTACTTCATCATCATTTAAAGCACCTTCTAGGACTGAATGGGATACGTTGTTTCAACCGTTCTTTGATGAATTCTTTACTCCTCCAAGTATAGTTGCTCCAGAAACTGAAGTAATTGCTCCGGTAACCGAAGTTGTCGCTCCAGCAACCGTTGCACAATCAGATACATCTGCACCTACAATTGGTCAAGATATACCTTCAACAAGTAATTCTCAACCAACACATGTTTCAACTACCCATGTCATGCCTATTGATGATGAAGAGGATGATGATGATCACGATTTGGAATTCGCTCAAATGCGTGAACTTCCATTCTTTGGTGTACCAATTCCCGACCCTAATAAAGCCGGGTCGTCCACCTCAGAGGAAGCTCCTTCTACAGTTTACTCCAATCCACGGATTCGTGAACATGACAGCAAGTGGACAAAGGATCATCCTATAGATTCTATTATTGGTGACCCTAATCGTCCGGTATCCACACGAAGTCAGTTACAAAGAAAGTGCAATGTTTTGTCACTTTGATGCTTTTCTCACTGAAGTTGAACCTAAGACATGGCAACAAGCTTTTACTCAATCCTGTTGGATAGAAGCTATGCAAGAAGAACTTAACGAATTCATACGTCTTGACGTTTGGGAACTTGTCCCATGCCCGGATCAAGTGCAGTTACTCACTTTGAAATGGGTTTACAAGGTGAAACTCGATGAGTTAGGCGGAATATTGAAAAACAAAGCTCGACTAGTAGCTCGTGGATACAAGCAATTATTGGGCATCAACTTTATGGAATCCTTTGCACCTGTTGCCCGTTTGGAAGCTATTAGACTATTCCTCGCTTATGCAGCCCACATGAATATGATCGTCTATCAGATGGATGTGAAGACGGCATTTCTGAATGGTGAAATCAAGGAAGAAGTCTATGTTCAACAGTCGGATGGTTTTGTGAATCCTAATTATCCTAATCATGTGTACAAGCTTAAGAAGGCTCTCTATGGGTTGAAGCAAGCTCCTCGCGCATGGTATGATCTTTTGTCACAATTCCTCATTACGCAAGGCTTCTCTAAAGGCAAGGTGGATCCCACGCTGTTCATTCAAAAACGAGGTAAAGATATGATTATGGTACAAATATATGTTGATGATATTATATTTGCAGCCTCGACCCAAACCTTATCCGACGAGTTTAGGACACTCATGTCTTCCAAGTTTAAGATGTCAATGATGGGCAAGGTATCATTCTTCTTAGGTCTTCAGATATCTCAGAGTCCCAGAGGCAATTTTATCAATCAATCCAAGTATGCCCTTGAATCGCTTAAGAAGTATAAGATGGAATCTTGCGAATACATAGCTATGTCTGGTTGCTGTGCTCAAATTCTTCGGAAGCAGAATACATAGCTATGTCCGGTTGCTGTGCTCAAATTCTTCGGATGAGATCGTAATTAACCGACTATGGTCTAGGTTTCAACAAAATTCCGATGTACTGCGACAACAAGAGTGCAATTGCCCTATGCTGCAACAATGTTCAATTCTCCCGGTCGAAGCATATTGACATTCGCTACCGTTTCATCAAGGAGCAAGTGGAAAATGGAGTGATCGAGCTTTACTTTGTCCGATCTGAGTATCAATTGGCGGATATTTTCACGAAGGCTTTAGATCGCGCTCGAATTGAATTTTTGGCCGACAAGCTAGGAATGAGAACTTTCTCGCCTGAGACTCTAAAGGAACTGGCAGATGAAGCGA
This sequence comes from Glebionis coronaria, assembly GCA_025667525.1. Classification (NCBI taxonomy): domain Eukaryota; kingdom Viridiplantae; phylum Streptophyta; class Magnoliopsida; order Asterales; family Asteraceae; genus Glebionis; species Glebionis coronaria. The sequence continues at coordinate 424,052,110 of CM046881.1, read as the reverse complement.
AAGAATAGTGCTGGTAAAACTATTCTCCGTATCCTTGGTGATCATCTGTATATATTGTTGATATTTTTATCCACAAAAGCAAAATACAAAAATATAAAACCATATAAAAACCATAAAAATTGAAAAATTCATAAAAATCCAAAAATATTTTTACTTTATTTTTCAAAGGCGTGTCTTTTGGTACGATAATATTTACGGCCTTAGAAATGTTGATTAATATTGACACGGCGCCATAAATAGAGTTCGTACAAAAGTTGTAAATATTTCATAAAACATGCCAAAATGGCTTGTAGTTATTTCTGACTGCAACCCGGTTTTCACATTAAAGTCAAGTATTTCTTATGAAAGCTTTGGCTAACAACGGGAATTAATTTTCTCGGGCAAGGTTTACTTTAAAACCTTGTAAGGGATCAAGTTTACTTTATAACTTGGTCTAACACAAACATATGTACGTTTCAGTGCATTTATTTGTTAAAACAAGAGAAGTCTTGTTTTTATGAAGCTATCATCTCTACAACCATAGACATCTACAATTGGTATCTACATACTCGACGATGCGACTACTCAACCGACGACTACAGCTCTTTCAATAGAACACGGGTCAACAATTGAGGGGGAGCAATTGTCAAGCATTCAGAATCTTCGATGCCGAAAGTGCCAAGTTCACAAGTTGGTGTCAAGACAACAATACCAATCGTACACGTGGTGTCGAGAGATGACTTTAGACGTGACGAGGCGACCACCATATGCTGACAAGAACCATCTGATCTTTTCATATGATGTTCTCATCAATCAGGTCCAACCTTGTCAATTCTTTTTAAATATGGTGAATATGTGATCATGTTACCAATCGGTATCATATTTCATACATTTGGAATCATGAAGATTAAACGGACTTGCATGTTTCTTCCCAAAACCTTTGTTAAAACTTCATTAAATCAATTGATATTAAAAACATCGATTGGGTTAATATTTTTAATATGGGGGAGAAAATGTGATTTAATATGGGATATTGTCACAAATGGTTTGACTTAATGTGCTGGCTCATCCTGACATGTGCGAAATGTTTTCGAATATCGTGGCATATGTTAAGGGGGAGCAAAATGGATTTGCTATATCAAAATGGATTTTCATGGTGACATATACTTACCCAAAACCCATTTATTTCACGACGATGAAGATTGTGGTGACATAAGGATGGTAGGATAGGTTAAGTCCTATGATTCTTCTAGAACCGGAGGAATCTTCCCAAGGACATTCCATAGCTAGAAATAGTAGTCCTTAGGAAAGATGGAGAAAGATTGTGAACGTAGTTGAATGCCGACCAAGTACTTAAGTTAGCACTGGAACAATCACAACAAGGTGCTAGTTATGACGTATTGGTAAGCATTGAAGGGGTTGAAGAATGAAAAATAATTGTAAAGATAAAGGGTGTAAAGAAAGAAGCCCTCCTTACAACTTTAGGCAGAAACCGGGTCAATACATATGCAATTGAGATCATTTTTAATGATGCTTGATATTGAAGATAAGACATCATGGACCCAGCGATGCAATTCACAACCCATCCTAGCTAACTCAGATATCTCTCAAAAGGTATTTTTTTTAATCACACGGAGACAACACGTTATCTATTGATTTATTCACTCCGAATAAATTGGTATTGAAATGGTGGCACTCCTCTCCAGCCTCCGATCACTAAATTCCAAAATGCACGATCGAGTCTAAAGCCATTTGAGATCATCAAATATCTCATTAGGATACACTTTCATATTTCCTTGCTTCTTCACACATTGTGAAAAGTAAGAAAGAATTTAAGAGTCCTACGCAAAATCTTCATGATCTTGCCTGAACATCCGAGTAATACGAAAGTATTTACAATGAAGATGAAAATCCTTCTTGAGCGAATATCAAAAAGCTCATGGTAGGTGACTTGTGCGATTCTTTATGAATCAAACTTGTGATAACTAGAAAGCAACAGTGATTTAATTCTTAAATGATTTTAAACACGTTCCAGGCCTCTACGCAATATCTTAGTGATCTTGCCAGAACACTCAGAGTGATACCTTAGTGTTCACAGTGATGAGTGGAAATCCTTCTAGTGTTAACCTCAAACAGCACTTGGTAGGTAACTTGTAAGATTCTATACGAATCAAGCTCGTGACAACTGGAAAGCAACGATGGTGTGATTCTTTAATGAATCAAACTTGTTCCAGGAATCTGAATTGACGGCTTCAATCATGCGGATATTATTATCCAAATGATTCACTCTTTATGTTCGCAGTCAGCTTTGGACGGTCGAATAAAGAGAACGGGTTTACCCGCGAAATCCTGTCAGGAAGTTACTTAATTGAAACTATCCGTCACGGGTACGATATATTTTATCATCCAACGGTCTTCACCGACCGGAGGTAAAATGCTACCGATTTAGAATGAAATGTTCAAAGCCATTTCGTTCGTGTCTACTTATGTTGCGGCATTTGAAGACGGTGGCATTGCGGGATCCAAGAAGAAGTCGTCCCCGCATGCTTATACTTTATGCACTTAATATCTCATCTAATTCAAGAAAGCCTAAAAGTTAAGTCTTCCGCTGTATCGAACTCTGAAGCTTTCAAGAATTACAAAAGGTATAAGTATGTGGGACATGGTGTCACGACGAGGCGAAGATCACAAGTGATGGATGCACGAGATCAAGGCAAGAGATTAATGCTCAAAGATTGATTTCAAAGATCACATCAGCATGTTCACCAGAAAAGAAAAAGAAAAATAAAGACGAAGACTACGAGCTCAAGACAATCGTAGTATGCTAGGTTTATTTCATTATTGTAACTCGGGTAACGCCCTTGTTTGGAGTGACCTCCCTTAGGGGGAGATTGTTGGAAATACGTTTTACGTATTAGAAAGGATCGGTCACTCCAACAATAGTCCATGTTATAGCTCGTAGTTTAGTTATTTACATTTATTAAACAAAGCCCAAAACCGAGCCCATGAAATGTATGGGCCGGCGGCCTAATGTAAACCCAAGCCCATCTCATGGGCTTGGGTATATAAACCCTCTCCTTAGATGGAGAGGGTGGGTGGTTTCGTAATTTACACATAGTTCTTCTTATTTTCTCTCTCTAGATTTGTGTGAAATCCACCATCTCTCTATCTCTTTCTCTCTCTAAAAACATAAGCAAGATTTACATTTCTTCAATAAAATTTATTTTAACCAACAATATAGGTTACGATCCAACCACCTCAACATTTCTCTACATAAAGAGACCTAATTGTTCTCAAGATTCAGGCCTGCTATCATTGGATGATGCTTTACAAGACTGTGAAATTATCTAAGCGTATACGCATGTTCCTCGAAGCGAACTACATGTGTATGTGTCTCGTGTCAATATATCCCCGCTTGTTGTGGCGGAACAACACATCGATGAGGGTAACAAACAGAGAAAACAAGATAAGCCTTCATGTTCAAGAAAACTATGTGACTAATATGTAACAATTGGGAATATCATCATTGGTGTATGCTATCAATTTTTAACCCACTGCTTTTTACGTTTCCAATTTCACAATAAGATTTGTAATGCATGCCCAACTTGTTGCTTTCAAAATGACTAGTCTTATCAATCATGCCATTGAAATAAATTATCTACTATTCCATGTCATCTTTTTGTTATATATAAGTCCATACATTTAGCCTACAATACATACTCATCTTTAATTCAATCTTATCTCATAATAAAACATGTCAACTTCAAATCAAAATACATTACAATTTCGAGTCAACCACAACGGCCAATTCAAACTTAACCCCCTAAGATATGAACACGGTTCACTACTAGATATTAGTGTTCCACCAATGTTGTATGCAGATATGGTTAGTTACATAAAATTAAAGCTAACTGTTCTATATTACACGCATATAACAGATGACAACATATATTACACACTACCACCAATCAACAACTTACAGGGTATGAAAAAAATTTAGACCGATTACGATATCCATGTTATGTACGACATTGCTAAAGTTGTTGGAAAACTCCAGATTTACGTTTCTCATCAACCAGTAGATTTAACCACGGCGTTGATTCCAAATGATGGTTCATTGGAGGAATCGTTAACGGGTATCATTTCTGAAGAAACAAACCTAAAACTACAAGAGTCACTACGGTATCTACATCAAATGCAGAAACATAAGAATAAAAGGTTCGATCATAATAACTCATTTGGTTTCATTAGAAAAGCAAAACCTACTACACCATGTACCCAAATCAACTTCAATTTTCTTGTTCACAATAATGGCCAATTGGTGATAGATGCAACAAATAACCCAACATATGTCAACGGTGGCAACATGATGATCAACATCCTAAGAATGAAACTAAAAGATATTAAACAATATCTTTTCAATATTCTTTCTTACAACATCCATGCTCTTTATTACAAAATAAATTATTACGGGAAATCTCACACAGTCAAACTAAGAAACAACTATGACATGCATGTCATGTTCGACATCTCAGCAGCGCACGACATGTTGGAGATTTACATCGACCATGTAGGTGTAGATTTTATTATAGCCAACTACGTATGTTCAAATTTTGCGCTGGCAGAAATGATGTCCGATGTAATAACAGGTTACAAAAGTGAAAATGAAGATGAAAAAAAGGAAGTAACACAAAATGATTTCACAAATGACCAAATGATTGAATGGGCCGAACAAGAACACTTGGAGCACGAGGAGATTAAAGACATTGACCGCCATAGACCTAAAAGGTTCTAGTATTAAGACTGTCTTATTAATATGCTAAATTTAATATTTGTTGTAATATATTATTTATCTTTATGTATCAAATGTCTTGTCAATATTCAATTATTCATCATATTTGTTTGGTATAACTATAATATGTTTACAAGCCTATGATTTGAATATCTACATGATCACATCAAATCACTGACAATGTCCTTTATCTCATATGCTTTTACCCGACTTTATCATTGCCTTAGCTGATAATAGTTTGATTCAATTTAAAATGCTGACATTTCTGATGCTTTAAATGACAAAGAATTGACGTATCACTGTGGGCCATTTTTTATAAATTATTTGAATTCATCTGTCATTATTAAAACACTATGATATCTACTAGACATATTATTTCTATATATAATTGATAATAATCCCCCCCCCCTCACAATTCACAAACAATATTTCTCCCACACTAAGATAATATGGATGCTTCTTCAAATCAACTTAGAACAGATGTTATTGAAAGCCTACAAAGGGATCTTCAGGATGAGATCACACTTGCACACAATTTGTTGACAGAATTGAATTGTTACATTGACGAATGCGTGCCCGTGAACCACGAATTAGGTTGGTGAATTCTATGCCAGGGACAACCCTTACCAGTTACGGTTTACATACTCTTCTTATGGCTCATGAAGCAGACCAACGTATGTATGACAACTTGAATGAAGCAAGGAAAGATTGGTTGATAACAATTTCTAAGAAGGAACGATTCATTCGTAACTACAAATCAATATAAACTATTCAATCGTGTAACAAAATTATCTTGTTAGTTTTATCTTTTATGATTTCCGTCGTTTTTAATAATGTAATAATATTATGCTTTGACTACAACCTCAAGGTAGCGAGTTATTAATGTTTGGTCAATTTTCGTATCAAATTATTTCAATAGATTCGCTATTTTTACATTTAAAAAATAAGTATTTGAAGTTGAAAATATATCACCAAATATGACACAATTTGACACCAAAACAAGATTTAAAATAATCAATACGATATATACTAACCATGCATGTACAAGATATTCGTATATGTTTTTCAAAATTTCTCAATAAACACAAGTGCCATACTTTGACACCTAATATATTATTCATCTGGACTTTATTTTTTACTAATTTTTCCTACCGCGAAGAGCTCTCTAAAAACAACACAATATGCCAAAAAAATATTTTATAATCAATCATAACATTATACAAACTATGAGCAAACTACATGCTTACTCCCTTTTTTAACACTAACAAAATTAAAAGCCATGCAAAACTAACCCTAACTGACATCCTCGTCAAATTAACCTAGAGACATCCCTTTTTTTAACCTACCTGCCGCATGTCAGTTTTGGACCCCACGAACAAAGACACTGGTGATATTAAAGAAATGGGCATGTGAGTGGTGGACCCCGTCTGACAATGTCGTGAATCATAAAACAAGATTATCAAATTAATGTTTTTTTTCCGAGAAGCAATCCACTACCGCCACGTGTCAACCCCAAAATCTGGGAAAACCAATCACGAGTATGATGGCCATTATCGAAAAGTCCCTAAAACATGGCCTCTGCAGGATAAGTCCACTCAAATGTGGCCCTGTACGAAATTTTCTCTAAATAAATTGGATCTGTTGATTCCAATGAATACCAGAAACAGTTCCTTCCAAGAATCGTTGTATCTAATAGATATCGATTACTAAGGAAAAAACTTGGCAACCAACGGCCAATGGTTTAACTTTTATTAATATCAAAACTGTCTTGTCGGGTTACAACAGATTGTTTAAATAAAGACAGGAAATAAAGAAAAACCCTAAAACACCAACGGGTTGGACTGTGGCCCAAAGACAAAGTCCAACAGAAACTGAGAATAACACAAAAATGCAAATAAATGGCAGTAAAACAGCTTTTTGGGCCTCGAAAAATCCTTAACCGGCCTAGAGGTGGTTACAGCGTCGTTCCTCTCGCTTTTCCAGTCGTTTTGACAGGTTACAGGTTAAAAACGGACTTACGATGCTCAAGTATCAAATTAATGTTTTTTTTCCAAGAACCAATCCACTAACGCCACGTGTCAACCCCAAAATTTGGGAAAACAAATCACTAGTATGATGGCCATTTTCAAAAAGTCCATAAAACATGGCCTCTGAAGGACAAGTCTACTCAAATGTGGCCCTGTACGAAATTTTCTCTAAATAATATGGATCTATTGATTCCAATGAATACCAGAAACAATTCCTTCCAACAATCATTGATTCTAATGAATACCGATTACTAAGGAAAAAACTTGGCGACCAACGGCCAATGGTTTAACTTTTATTAATATCAAAAATATCTTGTCGGGTTACAAAAGATTGTTTAAATAAAGACAGGAAATAAAGAAGAACCCTAAGACACCAATGGGTTGGACTGTGGCCCAAAGACAAAGTCCAACAGAAACTGAGAATAACACAAAAATGCAAATAAATGGCAGTAAAACAGCCTTAACCGGCCTAGAGGTGGTTACGGCACCATTCCTGCTCGTTTTTCCAATCGTTTTGACAGGTCACAAGTTAAAAACGGACTTACGATGCTCAAGTATCAAATAAATATTTTTTTTTCCGAGAACCAATCTACTAACGCCACGTGTCAACCCCAAAATCTGGGAAAACAAATCACGAGTATGATGGCCATTTTCGGAAAGTCCCTAAAACATGGCCTCTGCAGGATAAGTCCACTCAAATGTGGCCCTGTACGAAATTTTCTCTAAATAAATTGGGTATGTTGATTCTAATGAATACTAGAAACAATTCCTTCCAACAATCGTTGATTCTAATGAATACCGATTACTAAGGAAAAAACTTGGCAACCAACGACCAATGGTTTAACTTTTATTAATATAAAAACTGTCTTGTCGGGTTACAACAGATTGTTTAAATAAAGATAGGAAATAAAGAAAAACCCTAAAACACCAATGGGTTGGACTGTGGCCCAAAGACAAAGTCCAACAGAAACTGAGAATGACACAAAAATGTAAATAAATGGAAGTAAAATAGCTTTTTGGGCCTCGAAAAATCCTTAACAGTCCTAGAGGTGGTTACGGCGTCGTTCCTCTCGCTTTTCTAGTCGTTTTGACAGGTCATAGGTTAAAAACGGACTTACGATGCTCAAGTTATGGCTGTTTTAAGAAAGCTCTCTTCTTCACACGATCTTGGGCTTCCAGAAACATGTCAAACCATTCTTCAATACTTGAGCCTCCATCATTCCCCCTGGATAGGAAAAATTCGTCCTCGAATTCCCAACAGTATCATCATCAGAAGAATCACCATGGTAAGGATACAAGTGCTTCACATTAAAAAACATCAGACCATCGAATATGGCTTGGTAACTTCAAACGATAAGCATTCGAGTTCATCTACTCCACAATTTCCAACGAACCAATCTTTTTAGCAGATAACTTATTATACTCACCAGCTGGAAAACGATCATTAATCAAAACAGCCCATGCAAAGTCTCCTACTTCAATATCAACATGTCGCCTCTTTTGATCTGCATCCTACTTGTAGTTCGAATTGACGCAAACCAAGTTGTCACGAACAGATTTATGAACATCATGCAACCCCTCAACAAAATCCTACACTTTCTTCAGAACACACCTAGAAGTCTGAGGAGTCATAAGATCAAGAGGACCAGGTGGTTGAGTAGAATAAACCACCTGTGATGGAATAAACCTAGTGTTCTGATTAACAACATGATTATTAGAAAAATCAACTTAACACGACTTCTGATCCCATGCTTTCATATGATCACCCACCAAACACCTTAACAGATTACCAAGGGACCTGTTATCAACTTCATTTTGCCCATCAGTTTGAGGATGATAAGCACTACTAAAATTGAGTTGAGCATTCATCATCTTACACAGACTACGCCAAAAATGACTAAAAATCTAGTGTCCCCGATCAGAAACAATAGAGGAAGGTAAACCATGTAAACGGTACACGTCCCTAAAGAAAAGTTGGGTTACATTAATTGCATCGGTTGTCTTCTCAAGGAATAAAATGAACCATCTTAGAAAAATAATCAACAACAACAGATATTGAATCATTACCCCTTTGAGTACGAGGTAGCCCTATCACACAATCCATGCTAATATAAACCCAAGGCGGCAAAGGAACATGCAAAGACATATAAAGTCCAACATTAGTAGTCGTCCCCTTTGAAACTTGACAAATACGACACCTCTTGACGTAACGATCCACTTCCTTCCTCATAGTAGGCCAGCAATAAGAAGCTTGAACCAACTGTAAAGTGCGATCGTGACCAACATGTCCTTCACCATGTAACTCCTTAATAATTTGCATGCGAAGACTTGAATCAGGAATACAAAGTTGATTCCCTTTGAATAGGAACCCATCATGCATAACAAAATATGTCTTCTCTCTATATTGCAAATCTTGCAAAACAACTAAAAAGTATGGTTCACAGTCACCATGTCACGAATGACATCAAGTCCTGGAACATCAACCTGCATGGTTAAAAGTAAACTATTCCTCCTGCTTAAGGCATAAGTAGCACGATTGGCAGCACCAGTTATATGTTTCACCACAAAAGTAAACTTCTCAAGAAAAGCCAACCAACGCCCATGCTTATGGAATACCTTATCTTGAGTACGAACACGCCTTAAGGAATCATGATCAGTGAACAAAATAAATTCCTGATGAAACAAATAATGACGCTAATGCTTCACAGCTTGGACCACTGCATAAAACTCCAAGTCATAGTAAAGTACCTAGACTTCGGCCCTGTCAACTTCTCACTAAAATAGGCAACAGGTCGCCCACCTTGACTAAGAACTCCATTAATTGTAACCTTAGAAGCACCAGTATAAAGCTAAAAAAACTTTAGAAAAATCAGGAAATACCAGGATTCACGATGTAGTAAGCTTTTCATTGACAACCTGAAAAGCTAATTATGCTTCCTCTGTCCACAAAAATGACTTTCCCTTCACACAATTTGTCGAAGGGGCCATAATGGAACTAAAACTGGGGATAAACCGCCTATTGAAAGAAGCAAGACCATCGGAACTCTGAACTTCAGTAATGGTAGTTGGAGTTGGTCGTCCGCCTGTATGCCATCACCAAAAACAACATACCCCAAAAACAACACCTTAGCGGTCATGAACACACACTTCTTTGTGGCTGCATAAAAACTATCCTTCCGAAGCAAGGTCAAGACCTGCCTCATGTGAGTGACATGTTTATTATAAGAAACACTATAAATAAGAATGTCATCAAAATAAACAACAAAAAACTTACCAATAAAAGGCATGAGCAGTTGATTCATCACACGTATAAATGTACTTGGTGCGTCTGATAAACCAAAAGGCATTACCAACCACTCATACAACCCCTCACGGGTCTTGAAAGCGGTCTTCCATTCATCACCAGGCCTAAGAAGGACCTGGTAATACCCACTCTTCAGATCCAGTTTCATAAAAATAATAGCACCACTAATCTGATCAAGCAAATCATCAAGGAGAGGAATAGGAAACATGTACCTCATAGTAATCTTATTGATGGCTCGATTATCAACACACATACGTCATGTACCATCCTTCTTTGGAGTCAATAGGGCAGAAAAAACACACGGGCTCATACTCTCACGAACATGACCCTTGGAAACAAACTCCTCAACCTGCATGCGCAACTCCTCATGTTCTCCCGGGCTCATCCTATAATGTGGCCTATTAGGCAATTGTGACCCAGGATCTATATCAATACGATGTTGTATGTCATGCAATGGTGGCAAACCATCATGTAATTTATCAGGGAAAACATCAACGAATTCCTCAAGTAAAGGGATCATGGCTTCAGGGACTTCACTATCTTTAGAAACCTCCTTCCCTATTAGCACAAAAAATCATCTCCCACATCCAGCTCGTCTTCAAACTATGAAAGAGTTAGTAAGTATCAGTGGGTTTATTAACTACTTCCTTGGGTTTATTTGGCATCAATGTAATCTTCACACCCCCAAACAGGAAACTATAAGTATTAGTTCTCCCATGGTGAGATACATCGCGATCATACTCCCAAGGTGCCCCAAAACAAGTGAGAAGCATCCATAGGTATCACATCACACTAGAGATTATCCTTATAAGTTGTTCCTATAGAAAATGGAACTTGGACACGCTTGGAAACTTTTAACTCCCCACCCTTTTTAAGTCACTATAACTTATAAGGTTTGGGAAGATTTTCAATTTCAGTCCTAGTTTATGGACTGCTTCTTCAGCTATCAAATTATCACAACTACCCGAATCACATACAAAGGTGCAAACCATACCCATAATGGTATATGTTGACTCAAAGATGTTGTGTTTAAGCCAATCATCACCATCAACTTTAGGTGTTAAACAAGAGCGCCTTACCACCAAATTCACCCCCACATCTCCAGACACATACTCCTCCTCATACTCGGGTTCTTCATCATAAACTACGGCTTCTTCGTAATCATCATAAGCCACGTCATCCTCTTCATCGGGTTTAACAAATAACTATCTCTTCCCAGCCTTCTTACACTCCGACCGTCGGTGACTAGGTTCACCACTGTTAAAGCACTTTAACCCGCTACTACCGGTCGATCTAGGACCTAGTCTAGTATTGCCACCAACTGCCTTAGCCTGATTGGAAGTAAAATGAGATGTCATGTTACCCGATCCAGAAGCACCTGTTATTGTAGGAGAAAACGAATTTCGCACTCGTCGGTTCTTCTTCTCAAAAGTTAATGCACGCTGATATGCATAAGAAAGTGTCAATGGATCAAACATGTTAACAAAATCCATGATTTTGACTCTTAACCCACCAATGTATCGCGAGAAAAACTGATCTTCTGTCTCTTGAATGTCATTCCTTGCAATTAGTTGGTAAAATTCTGTTGTATAATCTTCAACAGACTTAGCCTCATGATTCAGATTCTGTAACCGCTAGTACATCATTCGCTGGTAGTTATGAGGAATAAAATTATCCCTCGTGACCTTCTTCATCTTCTGCCAACTCGTGATTTTTGACTTCCTAACTATGTCCCTCATCAGCTTCAATTGTTGCCACCACGCAGATGCCCTACCACTTAACTTGGTAGCAATCAACGAAACCCTTTTATTTTCTAGAACTTCCTTGAATTCAAATACTTCTTTAACATCAACAAGCCAATCAATGAACTCATCAGGCTTCAAAGTGTCTCCATTAAACTCAAGAATATTAACCCTTATTCCAGTCTTCCAACGCCTATCATTATTCCCCTCTTCAATCTCTCATTCGTCGCCCTACTGTTCATCAGCAGACGAACCACCACCAAACGGGTTTTCTTCTAGATCTGCATCTTCATCCTCATGACGGTGATTACGAAGCCTCCTATTGTTAATCAAATTGTTCATCTGGTCAGTCAATTGATCAACAAATTTCTCGATTCGCTCCTCCATTATGTCCATCATACGCTGCTCAAATTCTTGTTCATTCATTTCCTGAATACTCCTAGCTTTCCTTAGAGGCATCTTGATAAGGAACTTTGACTCTTGATACCAACTGATGTAGACTAAAAACAAGATAAAGAGATTGGATATGTTGATTCCAATGAATACCAGAAACAATTCCTTCCAATAATTGTTGATTCTAATGAATACCAATTATTAGAGTAAAACTTGGCAAACAATGGCTAATGGTCTAACTTTTATTAATAGCAAAATTGTCTTGTCGGGGTTACAAAAGATTTTTTAAATAAAGACAGGAAACAAAGCAAATGAAGTCTAGCTCAGTTGGATGGATGCATTTGGTTATAGTCTCCATGTGGGGGAGGTCTGGGGTTCGACTGCTGTCATTCCTCATGTGGGGGATTTTCCCAGAATTGGCAGCCGGGTTTGAATCCCATCGCAATTCCTTGAAGCCCCTTAATGGGAAACTGGATGGCTAGCATGGGGGTTGATATTCTCTTCGTGAGATGATTCGAACTCGGATCGAGAGACTTGGTGGCTCGGTGGCACGCAAGATACTCCGCTGCACCAAACTGCCGTTCAAAAAAAAGACAGGAAACAAAGAAAACCATAAAACACCAACGGGCTGGACTGTGGCGCAAATACAAAGTCCAACAAAAACTGAGAATAACACAAAAATGCAAATAAATGATAGTAAAGCAGCTTTTTGGGCCTTGAAAAATCCTTAACCAACCTAAAGGTGGTTATGGCGTCGTTCCTCTCGCTTTTCCGGTCGTTTTGACATGTCGCGGGCTGAAAACGGACTTACGATGCTTAAGTTATGGCTATTTTAAGAAAGCCATCTTCTTCACACGATCTTGGGCTTCCATAAACAAGTCAGCGCGTTCTTGAATACTTGGGCCTCAATTAGGTACAAACCTACTTTTTATAACGATTGTCCGTGGCTTTGAGTAGTGGTCATTGCAAATGAAACTGAAATAGGGAACTATTTTTGGACAAATTTAAGCGGTTAACGCTTGTCGAAGGGAGTAATTCTCAACCTCGGTATGATAACTTTCTTACCAATGTTTGTTTCATTAATGATGTGTGCACTAATTCCAGTTCTCATTAATTTAAGAACTTGCAACCTTGTCCCATTAGCTTAATCAATATCTCAAAAGCATTATCGACACACAGTCACTTTTAAATAAAGTCAAGGGAGAAAATGGATTGATCAATCACAACTCTATGTTCAGTTTTGTCGAAGTTGTCGCAATTAAGTAAACCATCTCTATTCCTGAAAACTTCTTTAACAACTTATTATTTATAGTGTCTACAACTTCATTAGTTGGTGCCAAAACCGACTTTTCTTGAAAATAAGAGGGGTCATGACCCGTCTAACACCGGATATATCTTATTGAGTAATTTTTGTAAGAAAAAAATATATGTTAAGAATAAAAGAACATCAACGGGTTCTGGTAATAGATTAAAAAATAAAAAAAAGCATATGAAAGTTTTGACGTAATGAGTCATTAAATTTTATAAGGGAAAATAGATACAATTTTCATTCCGTTGTAATAATGTTTTTTCATTCCTACTTCTATCAAGACTTACAAAACACTAGGTTAATTCCCTGCTAACCTGTCTCATTTCTTTTGGAAAGAAAATATTGAGATATTTGTATACTTACATCTACGAAGCTATAAACATCTTCTCTGTTTGGTCCCAGAACATGATCAAGGTATGTATTCATACAATGATCTGCTCCTAGCTTACACTACAACAATTTTGAAGCCTAGGGACGACTTATTCGTCCCTAGGTAGGCCATTTTTCGACCCTAAACACCTAGGGACGACTAAGTCGACTCTAGGTTTTTGTGCCTAAAAAATCGTCTCTAGAATTCTAGGTACGACTCACTCTTTGAAACCTAGGGACGACTTTGTGGGTCCCACTACCCACTACGTTGAATATATTGACTACCCTAGGGACGACTTGCCTTTGCAACTTAGGGTCGACAAAGTCGTCCCTAGGTTTTTAATAAAAATAACCTTTTTTAAATGTTTAATAAAAATTCTTTTTTTAATTATTTTTAATAAAATCTTTTTTATACAAATTAATAAAAACATTTTCAGAAAAAAAAAAGTTAAATATAATCCTAGGAACGACATATTCGTCCCTAGGCTTTTCAAAGTTATTCAGGTATTACACCTGGGGACGACTTAGTCGTCCCTAGGTTTTGATACCTGGACAACTTTGAAACCTAGGGACGACTAAGTCGTCCCTAGGGTTAAAATCTGGTGGAATTTAGCTAACCTAGGGACGACTAATTCGCCCCTAGGTGTACCTGGGGCTAAAAAAAACTAGGCTGTTTTGCAGTTTCCAGATTTTTTTCGGAACTTTTTCCGGACAAAATTCACAATTTAAAATGGCAGAATTCGACAAATACAGAATAATAACAAATCAATAAACGTTACAATACCATATTAAGATAAATTATCCAACATCACGATACAATATTCATCAAATACACTTATTCATCCTAAATCAAATGTTTCACACGCTACAAGTCTCAAATTTTATTAAACATGCATAATAAGAAATAATACTACCACAACCTCTACTCCACATCCTCGTTAGGTGAAAAGTCACCTTCCTCCTTGTCACCCCCCTCGTCACCCCCTCTTCATCCCCCTCGACATAACCCTCGTCATCCCCCTCATCATCGCCTGATAAGTCGTCACCACTGTTTTGTACATTCCTATCTCGACCCAACTCGTCAACGGACCGGTAATCGTGCTGATGGGGATTTATGATTACACGAGAACCTCCGGGTATGGATTGTGAAGTAGAGACGATCTCATGAGTCGAGTCTGTGGTGGGACGATAACAATGGTTAAATGTGTTGTTGGTGACGGGAGTAATAGGATAAGTGCCGGTATAGGGAGGTTGGAGTGGTTGGAGATGGTCGGGCTAAGATGGTCGGTATGGGTCGATGGAAGGAGGTTGCAATGGTTGTGCCTAAGGATATGGGGTTGGACTAAATGAACCCAATCAAGAGCTAGGGTGGGCATAACAAAGGGTCGGGGCGGGGGTACAAAAGTAGGAGGGTTAATTGGGTGATCAGTATTTGATGAGTTCTAGTTCTGAAAAAACTCACCCAGTTGACTCTGATATTGCGCCATATGCTGGTACAACGTCTGAGTATATTGTTGTGCCGCATCTGCCTTTAACGCTACCAAGTAAGCCCGTTGCTGCGCCTCCTGATTCTCTTTCCTCATCAGCTCCATCTGTTGCTCATGTCGTTCCATCATTTCCTGAAATTCACCACGAGAGGGAAAATCCGGTCGAGCTGGAGCACCGCGCCTGCGATAAGTTACAAGAACAATTTTTCATTATATACAACAAGACATAAATATGAATAATTGATTTACATTTTGTTTTATTGAGGATATATAACCTGCGAGAAGTGTTATTGGCACCACCCGGTAACTTCCTGCCTTGTCCCGACACATTTTGCTTATTTTGACTTGGCATGATTTCAGCCACTATTTCTTTATCAGACATGTGCGGGACGATCTTGGCTTTCACTTGGTCATGGAGGGCTTTCATCTGCAGCTGGGAAAGAAAAAAAAACGGTTTAAAACAAATGAAATTAGTTACTAAGGCATGTAAAGAGTTATATATTACTTACATATCTTTCCTCGTTTTCTTTATTTTTAAACGTGCCATTACTTGAGTGCCCCTTCCTCCATGTTTCAACTAGGTCCTCGTAGACCCCTTCCTTGTCTTTTTGTAAAATATCAAATAAATTAATAACGAGCTATAATAAATAAACAATATAAACGCTTTTAAATAAAATCACAAAAATTATAAAGAGTCTTACGTATTCATTCCTTCCTCGGGCGAATGGTTTTTTTGCCTTGAGTGGTCCGTACCGTGTTTTTGGAACGATTAACAGTATTAACCTGACTTCTTGCCACCCTCTTTGGCTCTGACCACCACTCAACCAAGTCAGCCCACTGACCTTTGGTTCTATTGTCACACACACTCTCCGGCGGTACATGTTCTTGTGCTAGTGCGGGCGTCTGATATTTCGAATAATAATTTTTCTTGATCCTCTTCTTGTATTTTCTATAAAGCAACCTCAGTTGAAGTTCTAACGCAAGCTTAACCCGAGTCGACACATCATACACACCACTGCCACACACCACCTGAGTACGATCATTGTACCATGGCTGGAGGTCGAAATATGTCTACATAAAAACATATGAATTTAAATAAACAAACAAATTAAACATAACACACATATCTAAATGTCGATAACAATAACAATATAAGTAAAATAAACAATTTTGACCTCAAGTGTAGGATAAATATGAGCTTTATCAGAGTCTGGAATTTCGTCTCATTCGCAGTTCAGGGGAAGTGTCCGGACTAATTCCCCCATAAGATGAGACAACGGGGATGCATAATCGCCCAGAAGATGGAAGGTTTGCATATCCTTAAATTCAAAGCCAATTGCCAAAGGTTTTTCGTGGTTATCTCTGTACGCCTTCCTTAATTTTCCTAGGTTGGTCTCAAAGCGTTGATTTGAACCTACAAAAGATATGTTATTTACTCGTAAAAATTCAAGTGACATAAATTATAAATATCAGTGTTATAAAAAAATATAACGATTTCTTACGCTGACACTGGACCGGTACAGGACGTGTGGGCCGTCTGGGTGGACTACCACCAGCATCCCCGCCGTGTGATCTAGGATCTACACACGCCATCTGTAAATAACAAGTTCATATCATTATACACATTTTATCAATATACACATTTTAATATATAAAAACATTTCCTTAAAAAAACAATATTACACACAATTTAATTAACCAATTAATACAAATACACAAATTCATATCAATATACACATTTTAACATATAAAAACATTTTCATTAAAATACAAAATTACACATTTAAACAAATAAAAACAACTCATCATCATTTAAGCGTATAACAATTGTTTCATTCAAACTACAACTAAGCATATAACAATCGTTTACAAATAAAAAATTACACATTAAAGCATATAACAACTGTTTCATTCAAAATATAACTTAATATCAATTGTCATCTTCAGAATCATCGCTAGATAAAACTTCTTGAACATCATTATTAGGGCTCACTTCATCATCATCCGACACTAAATCATCATCACCATCATCAACATCACCAATGAAGTGTGCAACTACCTCATCTTTAATATTAATAATATCATCATCATCGGTGGGGCGTCCACTTCCGTTGGTTGAGTATTTACACTCAAATCCGTAATACCCAAATTAGGCAAAGCAACAAACAGAACATCTGATGAACTGCTACCATGTATAACATCTTCATCGGACTCTGCCACATCTCGATGATAAACCTGTTCGACGACCTTCCAATGAAGCGGTCGTCTAGCAAGGTCTTCAAGGTAGAATACTTGTGTTGCTTGTGTCGGGAAAATGTATGGGTTATTTTGGTGAAATAGCCTATCGGTCAAAATATGATGTATGCATTGCTCAGTGTAAGAACGTCTGTTGCGTTTGGTGCAATTGGTAGGGTTAATTGTGTCAAACCATTTACATCGAAACAACAAAACCTTGCGGTTGCCGATATAAGTGAGCTCTAGAATTTCTTTGAGTTGACCATAATACATCTCTCCATCAAACCCGGGTGTTGAAACTCCGCTGCATTGAGTGGTACGAAGTATATCGCGTTCACGTACCACAAACTTCACACCGTTCACTATGCAAGAGGGGTATGTACATGAACTAATAGGTCCACATGCCAAAGAGAATAACTCGTCACTACAGCCCACACTCACTTTTTTTTCACGAGTCTACAAAAAAGAGATACAAAAAGGTTTATTAGATGAGGAATAACTCCAAGGTAATATATCTAATGTATTTACCTTGTTATTAAACCACGCAGGAAAATCGTTTCCACATTATCAGGCGCCTCTCTGCAAAGGTTCATGATATTAGCAGAAGTCATCGAGAAAGAAGAATTTTCAAAATTATAAAATAAAAAAAGGAAGAAACATACTCGCTGTAAGCCGAGATGTCTGCTTTGACTTCAGGACTGTTGTTAAGTATAAACCACGTAACTGCCTGCATCTCGTCATTAGTCATACGAGTTGGTTTGATTCCACCCGTCGATGTGCATACGGTCCGGAACACCTCAAATTTATCTCGTTGTGCAGGCAAATCGTCTTCATTTCTGCCAAGGCGGTTAAATCTCGTCTCGACATCCTTAAGGTAACGCGAACAAAAAGTTAATGCCTCTTCTATAACATAACCCTCAACAATGGAACCTTCAGGCTTTGCTTTATTTCGTACATAATTCTTTAGCTTTTTCATGAATCTTTCAAATCGATACATCCACCTGCCGCGAGTAACGGAACCTAGAATAGCCTCATCGGGTAGATGTATAACCAAATGAGTCATTATGTCGAAAAAAGCAGGAGGAAATATTTGCTTTAAATTAACCATCATAATGATCAATTTGTTTTTAGCTTCTTTCATGTCCTGCACAGTCAAACTTCGAGCACAAAGCTGCTTAAAGAATAAGCAAATCTCGATTATAGGTTTTGCAAAGTCTTTGGACAAGTATTGTTGCACTCCATAAGGAAGTAACTGATGCATCATTATATGACAGTCATGAGATTTCAAGTTCGTTATATTGTCATCATCAGCGGTCACTTTTTTCTTGAAGTTGGATCCAAAGCCATCAGGTAGTCTGACTCCTTTAATGAATTTACAAAAAAGTTTTCTTTTTTCTGGAGTGAAAGAGAACTTTGGATGAGGCTTATCGAACTTCTCGTTATCTTTTTTAACTAACCACAACTCCTTTCGAACTCCCATTTTTTCCAAGTCTAGCCTTGCCTTTGGCGTGTCTTTGGATTTGTCGTTTTGTAACAGGGTATTCAGTAAAGCCTCAAGTAAATTCTTTTCGATGTGCATGACATCGTAACAGTGTTTTAGTAGAAGAAAGGGCCAATACTCCAGATCCCAAAAGATAGAACGCTTACTCCAGTTCAATTCAACATCTCGATTATGGGGGCGGTTCTCTTTGAGAATTGGTTTATGTTTCCTCGGTTTACGTTTAAAGACTTTACTAATCTGCAATTGGATATCAAGTTCTGAAAACTTTCTTGGTTTAGGCTTATTTTCGGGAAAACCGTAGAATTCCTTGGATTTTTTCCTTTCTGGATGATTTGTTCTTAACCATCTTCTGTAACCAACATAAACGATTTTGCTGTTGATACGCATCGATGGAGTGTCAACATTACAAGTAGGGCATGCGAGGTACCCTTGCCCAGTCCACCCAGACAAACTACTTTGAGCTGGAAAATCATTGATGGTCCATAAAACCACCGCTTTCATTTTGAAATGAGTACCCGTAGCAGCGTCTTTCGTCCAGACTCCCTCCCATAAATCTTTGAGTTCTTTAATTAGAGGCTGCAAGTAAACATCAATGTCCTTTGCAGCTGATTTAGGGTCGGGAATTAACATCGTCAACATTAAAGAAGTTTCTTTCAAACACATCCACGGTGGTGTGTTGTATGTTGTCAATATAACCGGCCACATGCTGTAAGTTTGGCTCATCATGCCATAAGGATTAAAACCATCAGCAGCCAACCCTAATCGAACGTTTCTAGGGTCACAAGAGAACTCAGGTTTCATCATGTCAAAATATTTCCATGCTTTGCCGTCACAGGGGTGATTCATTTAACCGTCTTCCTTAGACTGTCCGTTCGCATGCCAAGTCATCCACTTTGCTATGTATTTTGTGTTGAACATACGTTGTAGTCTAGGTGTTATCGGAAAGTAACGCACCACCTTGTTGCAACTAACTGCATCCCCTTTTTCTTCTTTGGGTTTTTCCATCTACTCGCGTTACAGAATGGACAAGTGTGCCTCGCCTTGTTTTCCGGTGATACCCAATATAAAAAACAATCATTTATACAAGCATGGATCGATTTGTATCCTAACCCGATCTTTTTGTATGTCTTTTTTATTTCATAGTATGAAGACGGGAAATTGTATCCTTTACTAGGGGAATATGCCTTTTGGAGAAGAGTTAGAACTTTGTTAAACCCGGCATCAGTTATTTTGTGTAAAACCTTGATGTGCGAAATCTCTGATGTAAATTCCAATGTGGTCATATCACAACCCGGGTACAACTTTTGGGCAGACCTAGCGAGTAACTCTTCAAACTCGTTACTAGGACCCGATGTTTGGGTTGGTTGAGGACCGGTTGTTTGAGTTGGTGGAGTTTGAGAGGGTGGAGTTTCAGATGGTGGATTTGGAATATTATTTGCAGAAATATCTTCGAAGAACGCATCCATGTGAATTTGATCAGGTGAATGTGGTAATAGTGGAGGTAACGGAAGAATTGGTTCACCGTGATATATCCAAGTGGTGTAACGTTTGTCAAACCCGAATTGGGATATGTGTGCCTCAAGTTGGTCGAGGGTAACCAACTTTCACGGTTACAACAACGACTACATGGGCAACGGAGCTTTCGTGAGATGGGGTGCAAAAATTTCTCACAATCCTGGATGAATCCAAAAGGACCATCTAAAAACTCATTGGATTTACGATTGTTTACAGTGGTCCAACTCTTATCAATTGTCATAACTGCGTTGCAAATAAACATACTCAGATAAATTATTATTTTTATACGTAAAATGTCATACTAACAAAATGAATATGAACTCTTTTTTTTCTTCCTAGTGCAAATCCTAACCCACCTTTTGAATGTTTCGTCCCATATATGAATGCGTATAACCGGTTTACTATTTGAGAAAATTTCGGCAGCATTTCCCCTCTACTCCCCAAATATGTATTTAAAGACATATTCGTAGGAGTAAAGGAGAAACACTGTCGAAATCATCTCAAATAATAAACCAGTTATACGCATTCATATCCTAAATGAGACAAAACATCAAAAGGTAGTCCCAAACATGGGACTTTCCGAAATTAATTCCTAATAAATTAATTTCGGACGGGTTTTCTATAGGTTGATTAACTTCGGACGGGAATTTTCCGAAATTAATCGATAAAATCCTAAAATATTCCTAAAATTATTTACTACAAAAGACTAACAATCATATATCATATATATATAATATAATAAACATATGCATAATATTAATTACACACCTCGATCACGGCTGAAATAAGCAAAGATAGAAAGATAGAAAAAGAGGTCCGGATGAGGAAGTTGTCCCGACTGTCCTGGTGCTAACCAAACACAAACATAAAATAAAAAAAAACCTAAATTAGTTGGTTTCCAAATTTTTTTCTAATTTCAAACAAACACCACCACAACGATTTTAAAAAACATTACCTTTTTTTCGGCTGTGACACGGGTCTCAATTCTTGGCTGTGACTCGGTTCCCTTCGACTGTGACTCGGGTCTCGGCTACGACAAACATATTAAAAAAAATTAAACTCATGCCTATTTCATATTAAGCCAAAACAGCTAAGCCTAAATCAGTTATGCCTAAATATAATCCGGAATCAACTAAGCCTAAATAAGCCTAAATCAATTAAGCTTAAATATAATCCAAAGTCATAAGCCGAAATATTAAGCCAAAATCACCTTTGGTGGTGGTGGTGGCCACTGCTGCTGCCGGCGGTAGTGGCTACGACAAACATATAAAAAAAATAAACTCGTGCCTATTTCATATTAAGCCAAAATCCCGATATAAGCAAAAACAAACACCCACCTTTGGTGGTGGCTACTGTTGCTGCTGCTGGCACGACGGTGGTGGTGGCTACTGATGCTGATGTGGTGGTGATGTTGTTGTCGACTGCCGCAACGGTGGTGGTGACGAATTAAACTAGCAAAAAAAACAAAATTAAACAACCTGTTGAAAACATATAAGCTGAAAAAATAAGCCAAAACAACCTGCTGCTGTCAGTGATGGTGGTGGTATTGCTGTCATCGTTGGTGGTGGTGGTATTGCTGCCGACCTAAAAAAATAATCATTATCATTATCATTATAACAAAATTAAACAAATTATCATTATCATTATAACAAAATTAGACAAATTATTATTATCATTATAACAAATTTAAGCAAATTATCATTATCATTATAACAAATTTAAACAAATTATCATTAAAAATATAAAATACAATTACCTTTATATTGGTGGGTCGGATTGGTGGTGGTGGTGATGGTTCGGACGGACAGGTGGTGATGGGTAGGACGGATTGGTGGTGCTCGTGTGCGAGTGTGGTGGTGGGAGGGAGTGGTGGTGATGGAAGTGGTGGGTTATGGTGATGGGAGTGGTGTGTTTGATTGGTGGTGATGATTGCTGCTGCTGTTATAGCTCGATCGTCCATTTTTTTTAACAGTGATGAATGAGATGAAGAGATAAGATACTATCTATTATTGAACCCTAGGGACGACATTCTCTTTGTAACTTAGGGACGACTAAGTCGTCCCTAGGTTAATTATAAAACTTTTTTTTTCGTCTAGGGACGACTTTGGAGACCTAGGGACGACTAAGTCGTCCCTAGGTGTATACCGGGAAATCTCAAACCCAAGCGGGTTATTTAAATTTTGGCCAAAATTTTCAACTTTTCCAAAATTTTGCTAAGTGTTTTGGAGGGTTTTTTAGGGACGACTTTACTTTGATATTTAGGGACGACAAAGTCGTCCCTAGGTGTTTTTCAGGGATTTTTACATTATAGCTTCTATGTAATAAAATTGATAATATAAATTAATAATAAAAATCAAAATAAATTATTATAATTAATATTAAAATATACGTTATACTTAGTTTGTAATAATTAATAACCGATGAGTCCATATGTTACGGTTATACGTTAGAGGTTCAACCGATGTGTCGATTATACGTTATAAGTTCAACTGATGAGTCGATATGTTACGGTTATACGTTATAGGTTCAACCGATGAGTCGATATGCTAAGGTTATACGTTAGAGGTTCAACCGATGAGTCAATATGTTACGGTTATACGTTATAGGTTCAATCGATGAGTCGATATGCTAGGGTTATACGTTATAGGTTCAACTGATGAGTCGATATGTTACGGTTATACGTTAGAGGTTCAACTGATGAGTCCATATGTTACGGTTATACGTTAGAGGTTCAACCGATGAGTCCATATGTTACGGTTATACGTTATAGGTTCAACCGATGAGTCAATATGCTAGGGTTATACGTTAGAGGTTCAACCGATGAGTCAATATGTTACGGTTATACGTTATAGGTTCAACCGATGAGTCGATATGCTAGGGTTATACGTTATAGGTTCAACTGATGAGTCGATATGTTATGGTTATACGTTAGAGGTTCAACTGATGAGTCCATATGTTACGGTTATACGTTAGAGGTTCAACCGATGAGTCGATATGCTAGGGTTATACGTTATAGGTTCAACCGATGAGTCGATATGCTAGGGTTATACGTTATAGGTTCAACTGATGAGTCGATATGTTACGGTTATACATTATAGGTTCAACCGATGATTCTATTTGTTAAGGTTATACGTTAGAGGTTCAACTGATGAGTCCATATGTTACGGTTATAAGTCGAAATGCTAGGGTTATACGTTATAGGTTCAACTGATGAGTCTATATGTTACGGTTATACGTTATAGGTTCAACCGATGAGTCGATATGCTAGGGTTATACGTTATAGGTTCAACTGATGAGTCGATATGTTACGGTTATACGTTATTGGTTCAACCGATGAGTCTATATGTTACGGTTATACGTTAGAGGTTCAACTGATGAGTCCATATGTTACAGTTATACGTTATAGGTTCAACTGATGAGTCGAAATACTTGGGTTATACGTTATAGGTTCAACTGATGAGTCTATATGTTACGGTTATACGTTATAGGTTCAACCGATGAGTCGATATGCTAGGGTTATACGGTATAGGTTCAACTGATGAGTCGATATGTTACGGTTATACGTTATAGGTTCAACCGATGAGTCTATATGTTACGGTTATACGTTAGAGGTTCAACTGATGAGTCCATATGTTACGGTTATACGTTATAGGTTCAACTGATGAGTCGAAATGCTAGGGTTATACGTTATAGGTTCAACTGATGAGTCTATATGTTACGGTTATACGTTATAGGTTCAACCGATGAGTCGATATGCTAGGGTTATACGTTAGAGGTTCAACCGATGAGTCTATATGTTAGGGTTATACGTTAGAGGTTCAACTGATGAGTCGATATGTTACGGTTATACGTTAGAGGTTCAACTGATGAGTCGATATGCTAGGGTTATACGTTAGAGGTTCAACCGATGAGTCAATATGTTACGGTTATACATTATAGGTTCAACCGATGAGTCTATATGCTAGGGTTATACGTTATAGGTTCAACTGATGAGTCGATATGTTAAGGTTATACGTTAGAGGTTCAACTGATGAGTCCATATGTTACGGTTATACGTTAGAGGTTGAACCGATGAGTCCATATGTTACGGTCATACGTTATAGGTTCAACCGATGAGTCGATATGCTAGGGTTATATGTTAGAGGTTCAACCGATGAGTCAATATGTTACTGTTATACGCTATAGGTTCAACCGATGAGTCGATATGCTAGGGTTATACGTTATAGGTTCAACTGATGAGTCGATATGTTACGGTTATACGTTAGAGGTTCAACTGATGAGTCCATATGTTACGGTTATACGTTATAGGTTCAACCTATGAGTCGATATGCTAGGGTTATACGTTAGAGGTTCAACCGATGAGTCAATATGCTACGGTTATACGTTATAGGTTCAACCGATGAGTCCATATGCTAGGGTTATACGTTATAGGTTCAACTGATGAGTCGATATGTTACGGTTATACGTTAGAGATTCAACTAATTAGTCCATATGTTACGGTTATACGTTATAGGTTCAATCGATGAGTCGATATGCTAGGGTTATACGTTATAGGTTCAACCGATGAGTCGATATGTTACGGTTGTACGTTATAAGTTCAACTGATGAGTCGAAAATGTTGGCGGGAAAATGTTGGCGGGAAAACCTTGGCGGGAAAATGTTGGCGGGAAAGCTAGGGTCGACTAAGTCGTCCCTAAATGTGTCGACCCTAAATTTTTATCTTTATTTATGGTAGCTCTTATCCTCACAAACTCTTATCCTCTCATACCAAACTCACCACCACCACCACCCGATTTTGCATAAGATGGATCCGCTTGAAGCTTATAAGTGTACATGTAGAAAGGGATATATTGTGTTGAGACAGTCACATCAACCTCATAGCTTTGGTAAACTTTACTATGCATGTCCTCTTTCGAAGGTAAACAATCTAATGTTTTATTTATGTAATACGTGTGATTATTAAAATGACATTTCATGTTATTTGTTTACTTTGTAACAGCCAAAAACAGATGATTATGGATGTAAATATTTTAAATGGAAGGATGATTTTGATCTCGAACTCCGTATAAGATCTTCCCCTGGATCTTCAACACCTCAAGGTTCACATCCAAGTTCTTCTACATGTCCTTCTCAATCTGCTCCCACTGAGTGCTCTAATTGCAAGATCAAAGATCTAAAGATAAAGATGCTAAAGGCAATACTAGAAATGGAAAGGCATCCTGAAGACCACGCATGTCAATCGGCTGCAATACTTCATGAGCTTTTAAATGAAATGGAAAATCTTAGCTTTGAGTAGTAATCTATTTGTTATTTTAATGTGTTAATTTGTATTTTATTATTATGTGTTAATCTGTACGTTTAGTTTTAACTAGTTTGTGATGTGTTTTTTTCTTATTTATGAATCTATTATCGCTGTAATATATATATATGTTTAATTAAGCGCGTGTTTAAGTGTTAAATATATATCTAAAGTTTTTTTTTAAATACGTATAAGTTTTTTTTAAATAAATATAAAGTTTTTTTAAATATGTATAAAGTTTTTTTTAAATATGTATAAAGTTATTTTTAAATATGTATAAAGTTTTTTCTAAATATGTATAAAGTTTTTTTAAATATGTATAAAGTTTTTTTAATTTGCACCAAATTTATTTTTAAATATGTATAAAGTTTTTTTTAAATATGTATAAAGTTTTTTTAATATGTATAAAGTTATTTTTAACTATAATAAAGTTTTTTTTAAAAAATAAAATAATTAAATTAATTTTAAATAATTTTTTAATAATTACAAGTGATAAAAAAGGGAAAAATAAATTTGCCTTCACCTAGGGACGACTTAGTCGTTCCTAGGTTACATGGGCTCCACCTTACTTTTAAATTTTATTAAAAAAATATTTATATTAATTTTAAATAATTTTAAATAATTAAAAGAGATAAAAAAACTGGGGAAAATAAAGTTGTCTTCACCTAGGGACGACTTAGTCGTCACTAGGTTACACGGGCCCCACCTTTGTTTTAAACTTTTTAAAAAAATATATTTATATTAATTTTAAATAATTTTAAATAATTAAAATAGATAAAAAAAAACTGGGAAAAATATTTTTTCTTCACCTAGGGACGACTTAGTCGTCCCTAGGTTACGTGGGTCTCACTTTAATTTTAAACTTTTAAAAAAAATATTTATATTAATTTTAAATAATTTTAAACAATTAAAAGAGATAAAAAATATATTTTCTTCACCTAAGGACTACTTAGTCGTCCCTTGGTTACGTAGATCCCACTTTGTCCCCACAGCCATCTTAACTTTGTTTTTCTTGTAAAACTGACTAAGTCGACCCTAAAAAAAAGACTGACTCTAAACTCAGAATTGTTGTAGTGTTATTTTTCATTGTCATAAATCATAATACTGAATTTGACCATTTAATGATATACATACAACAAGTATGCAGTTCATCAACCAGGAGTTAACTTAACTTTAATCTGGAAAGAGATGTTTCGATACAAAAAATGATTTGTAAAATTGCAGCTTTAATCGAATTTGTACAATGTTAATCAGTCTTGAACCCATCAAGTTTTCCTTCAAACTCACTTGAGACGCCATCCTCTCTTTTTGGTCTCTATTAACCTGGAAATATACATGGTTTTCTGATTTAGAAATAGTTATAGAAACTAATCAGGCAAGGAAAATGAAAATATTAAGCTAACAACACCTTATGATTGCCGGCATAGGGAAAGAATAACGACGAAAGCAGCAACACCTCCCACAACGCCAACAATGATGGCTATCGTTTTTCCCACATTATTGTCATCTCCAGATGATCCTGCAGTGTGAATCAAATTCCAGACCTTAATGATTAAAGTTAAATAAAATTTTCCTTTCAAACATAGCTTCATATGCCATCTTAAAATGATTGTAGTTGAATTTTGTTGATATATATGTATGACACTAATTTACCTTTCTAGGAGAGCAAGAAAAACCATAGGAATTTATTTTTTCTTAAAAAAGCAAACAGGAAAATAAGAGTTGTAAAGTCTTTTTACTTGAAGCAGAATCATAGTAACCAGATGCCCAATATCGCATGTAACATTGAGCTAAGAACACATCTCCGGCTTCGGATGATCCGCACATGCTTTTCAACTTGGATATAGCCTCTACAAGACAAGAACTACAATCATTTGAATTCAAATCCCCTAAACATTGTGAAAATCCTTCAATCGGCCCGGAGCTACTAACCCTAAACCCTTGATCAGCTTCGCCTAACCCAATCAACTCATCATCACGACGCTTTAAGAATTGCGCGTCATGACTAACACTTTTGCTACACTTCTTGAACCTTAAGCTAGTATCCAACTTACCAAAAAAATCAAAATTTTCATACCTAACTAAACACTCATCAAACTGCACACTACCGCTATATGAGTAAGGACACACTACCCCGACTTGGGAAACTGCACCTTCAACACATTTTGTGCAAGCTGGTGTACTTACATCGCCTCGACATTGGTACAATCCATATATGGCAGAATCTAAAGAGGCGCTTGTGTCGTTTCCAATGGCAAAACTATTGTACAAGGCTTCGGATGACGAGGAAACAAATAAAGGTAGTAGAGAGTTTAGATTGGTTTCAAAAGGCGTGTTTGGTTTATATTTTTCTGCCGAGCATCCATAGTAGATGACACTGGATTTGACCAAGTAAGAGAAGAAAGTGAAGAACAAGAAAAGGTCTGAAGAGAATTTGTAAAATTTGAACATGTTTTTGTTGTAAAAGCTGATGAGGTGATATCGAACAATTACATCATATCTCTACTCTATGCTAACACAAATATAAAAAATTACAGTATCAGTTTATATGAGTTACAGTTTATACCATTTCTATAGATATGCTCATTCATATATCAAGTGCATGCCCGTTAATGACCATTGCTTTTCAAATTCGGCATATATTCTTTTTATTTTCTAAAGCTAAAAATAAATAAAGGAAGATGCGCTCATCCCTACAAGAGAATATAGTTAAGGTCTATGCCCCAACTTATATTCGCATGTTAATCCCTAAAAAAGAAAAGGATCGGATTCTAATATAATTTTCTTAAACCATTACTTATAGAACATTGAGAAGAAAAACAAAAAATGTGTTTTCATTAAAAAGCAACAATTTTCATCATTTAAAGTTTTTCTGGTAGCCTGAATTTTATAAAATGTGTTAAACATATAGGTAATATAAATAATTAATTAAAAATTGTACTATCTTTTGTCACATAACATACACTTTGCTTATAAGTTTTACTATATACGGTGATTAGGTAATATTATAAGCCCAAAAATGACAATATATGCACTAAGGTATCCAATTAATATGTATTCTCGTCTTGCAAAAGAACATTAGCAAATGTGATATTGTTCATGTATAAGCAAAATACGTGGTTACAATAAGAATTTGTTGTTAACTTACTCTCATATTTAAGTCTTTGATCTTGTGTCTCAATTAAGAGGTAGGGGCGTACCTAAGATTTTAAAGTGGGTGTTGCACAAATTTTTTCGGAAGGATTTTCCACAAGTTTTATTTAACAAAAGTTATTTTTGAGGTTGTACACATTGAAAATTGACACATTTTGATAATAAAATACACTTCATGACTCAAAATAAAGTGTGGCTCGTGCTACACCCAGCTCTCATGTGAATCCGTCCCTATTAAAAGGGGGATTGAACTTTCTAGTTTTCATCCCTAACGAAAATACTCAAGCTTCCCGTTCGTATCCAACAAATGCTTTGTATTTTGACTGGCTAGTCGCCATAAAATGAGAGCTGAGTATGATTAGTTTAGAAGTATTAATTTGTTTATGAGATTCATGTGTTTAGATACAATTTTTAATATTAAGGTCAGTAATAATAGTATACATGAGATTAGGAACCAAGAGTAGGTTTTGTAAAAGTTCAACTACCGTAATATACTTGTATTGTTCGTTTGCTCTCACAATTTTTCTTCCATACATATCTAGTTAAAACGTAGATTTAAGTTCATTTGTATACTAAACTTTATTTTACATATAAAGTGATTAATCTTCATCATCTATCTTCATTTTAATCCAATGGATAAGATTAAACAAAAAACTCATTTTTCATCTTTTTTTTCAAACATCAATATCTTTTAAACCGTTAATCGTTATGCGAAAAGAATTATACCATTACGACGGTCATTTAATTATCTATCTATATGATATGCTTTCGACAAATTTTTTTTCTTCGTTTTTTTCGTTTGCCGAAACCTATTATATATGATACTAAATATCATATATAATAGTAACACTAGTATCATATATGATATATTTATTATATATGATATAAACCAATATCATATATGATTCTGTAAGAATTTATAACATAACACTAATATCATAT
Organism: Glebionis coronaria; assembly: GCA_025667525.1. NCBI lineage: Eukaryota > Viridiplantae > Streptophyta > Magnoliopsida > Asterales > Asteraceae > Glebionis > Glebionis coronaria. The sequence goes on along the minus strand of CM046881.1, from coordinate 424,022,063 downwards.
ATGATGAAACATTATTATCATATATGATATTTTACGCAAATTAAATAAAAAGATTTTTTTTTCTTAAAAAGTATATCATATTACATATCTGTAGAAAGCTAATTAAATGCTCGTGATGATATATTTTTTTTCGTATAACACTTAACGGTTTATACATATTTAAATTTTAAAAATAATTGAAATAATTAAATATTTTTAATCTTATCTTTTAGATATGAGAAGGATGGATAGTGGGAATAAGTCTTTTAATATCATAATAATAATATCCAAAATAACTTTACTCTAAAACTTAAAAGGGCTTTTTAACTTTTTTTTTCTGAACATGATAGTATGATACACATTGTTGAGCCCACTAGATTACAATATAGACGAGAGGTTATAGTATGCTAGTCGGCTATGTAACGATCAGACGGAAAAGCCCAGTTTGCACCATTCTTTGTAACCCATAAGTATACTTGATTTAATTTTTAAATAATCATTAATCTTTAATCGTGATTATCTAATGAGGTGTTTAGGATTGCTTATTGAAAATAAATTATGTGTCTTTAAAATGAATAATCAGATAATCAGCTATTATAAAACGTGATTCTTAAATATAGTGTTTAGATGTGATTATATAATTTGATATCGCGATAATTAGATAATCAGTTTTATTAGTGTTTAGCAAAATAAATATAAGTACAAAGTAACTTATTAAATGACAAATATAGACATATGGTATATTAACATTCGATAAGATAGGACACGTGGAAGTTAAATAAAAAGGGTGATATAAATAATTAAAGTTAATATAAATGAAAAACACGTTTGTAAAAATTAGCAGCCTCCATCCAGCAACAAAACTACGTTTTCACAATTCTATAACCTAAATAATCGCTTTTTTTTATATACTTCCCAAACACTCAAAATCAATTATCTCCGTTTGCAAACTGAAATAAGCAGCTAATTAGTGGCAAAACACAATTCCAAACACCCTCTAAGTAAAGTTAACTGATAGCCACAACACACAGATGATCAATCATACGTTGTTTGAATTATGAATCGGATTCACGTGTCACTTCCGGTACTAGTATTCGAGAATGAGAACACAACAATATTAGCGTTGATCTCCTTTTCCTCAGCCGGTAAAAAAAAGATAGCAAACTTATACATTAACCTAATTTTTGTTTTTCTCCGTAGTTATTATAGAGCTCTCGACCAAGTTACCAACATTCAATCGATCCATCACACAATGTTATAGAGTGGCGCACTCACAACGGGTATGTTTGGCGAAACGGGTTGGAACTAGAAGTGGAACTGGGGCTTGGGGTGGAGCTAGTATTTGTATTATAAGCCGAAATTCAAATTTTGTATTTTTGTAAACTTGTTTGACAAATGAGTTATTATTACAAAGTTACGAAAAAATATATGATTAAATGATTTCTTATATATATATTAAATACTTTTAGGAATAAATAAATAATTTATGATAAAACTGTTAGCATCTTTTATAAGAAGTTGTGACTTATAAAGACATGAATTATAAATCTTTTTATAAGTTTAGGTGAAAAAAAAACTTACCGAGTATTTTATAAACCATCTTACTTTTAGGGCTACTCGCCATAGCGACCTAATACGACCGTCATTTTCTTTGTCACATCAGTTTTCTTCTTTCGGCGACCTACAGCGACCTATTTGCTCCAACAAGGTTAACTAGTGCGACCTAGTTCAAATAAAAAAATTTATTCAAATAATTATTTAAATAAAATAAAAAACATTACAATAATATTTATACTTAAATATTATTAAAGAAATATTTAAAAAATTATTTAGAGATAAAGAGGGTAAAATGCATTAACTAAAATAACGTTAAAAATGATCAAATTAATATATGTTGTGAGAAATTAAATAAAGCTCAATATATTAAAATTTAAAAATTTATTACAAATTTTATCTAATTTAAATATAATTAAAACTAGTCTAATTTAATCCGAAAAATAAAAAAAAAAGAAAAAAAGAAATGAAATAACAAATCTTTTGCCATATCCATTCTTCTTCATCAACAAAAACACATAGCCATTCTTTTTCAACCAAAACACATAACAACAAATCTTTTAATTTCTTTTTGATTTTTCTAATTTTCAACTCGATCGTTACTATGACCCTTTTGTCTCGATCAATTTCGACGATTCGGTCGCTGCAATGATGTCAACCGAGTGCGACTCGATAGCCCTCGGTCGACCGATACACCATTGATGGCAGCCTAAAAGACCTGGCCCTAATAAGGCCTATAAACATGTTGCAAGGCATACCCAATATCCCACATGCTTTTAAACACATCTTTTTATAAGGGTGTTTAGTGATTGGTTTGCATCAAAGACACCAAAAGAAAAAACATATCGAAACCAAATAAAATCAAACCGAAATTTTAATTGGTGAATGGTTTGGTTTGAGACTAAATCGGAGTATTTAATTGGTGTATGGTTTGATTTTGGTTTTGACAAATAAAAAAACAAGTTAAATCAAAAAAATTGAATAACTTTATATGTATAAAAAAAGTCAATTTTACATAAAAAAATAATCTATTGATTAATAACATATTAAGGTTTTAGAGTGTACCTTTTGAAATTATAATCCATAAATCAAGCATTAAATGTATATATAAAAAGAAGAGTTAGCATAATTAACTTCCACTCACATATGTCGTATCCTTTTATCATAATTTCACACATCATCTCTGTCAATAAAAATTCAAAAAGAAACGTGAATGCTTGAAGATGAACTATTCAAGCTAATAAGACTTTTTTTTAATAACGTTTTATGTTATTTACTTTCATTTACTTCTTTTTAGATTTAAAACTTTTTGGTTCTTAGAAATTTGTTTTTTAAACATTTTCTGAGACCTTTTGGTTTATTAATCTTCTTGAAATTTTAAGTTTTTATATGTGACTTTTTAATATTATTTTGAAATTGAATTGAATTTGATTTTCTTGGTTTTAACTGAAATCAAATTAAATTCTAATTTGATGCATGGTTTGATTTTACTTACTCTATAATTGGTTTGATTTTACTTGCTTTATAATTAATTTGGTTTGGTTTTAGTTTTGATTTTAAAATTTTTAAAATCAATAAACTAGAATCATACAACCTACAAACTCAAAAATCGAACCGATAAATACCCCTAGATATATGAGTAACTGTTCAAATTTTGCAAGTTTCTGCTTTTTTTTTTTTTTTGAACTAGCACATTCATGTAACCCTACTTGTTAACTCTTCAAGCACATCAAAGAAAAGACATGCTGAAGCGATTTATCATGGTTGTCCATGTCACAAACTCACAATCATACTTTTTTTCGTATATGTTTCTCACCAAGCTGCTATTATTGCTACTCAATTAACTAAAGAATCAAGATGTATTATGGGACCAAGTCCTTAAAGTGTCTACTTTTGTATCATTATTTATGTAACTTTAAATCTATTCTCCATTCCTAGTGCTCAATCTAACAAAAGAATCAATTTTCAAGTGGGATTTTGAGGAACCCAAAAGAGGATGTCATTTTTAAACCCCCACATTCCATAACTGGACCATCTTATTGGTCCAAAATATGGACCAACATTTAACTCAAACACCTTTTTACCCATAAAAACCTTTGATTGTGTGGATTCCAGTTCTTAAAATCGATAAGTCATTCCTTCACAACTTGTGACAAACGACTTCATTAATGGAGAACATTTATTTCAAGATTTCCTTATCATGTTCAAGACTTATTTGTTTTAGCTGAATACGATGTGACAAATTGTCGGACCGGAGAAGTTGGAAAACGATTAACAGTTAATATCACATGCTTCAAGCTGATAAATATAAACCAACTTTTTATACATAATCAGGTCGGATCTAGGATTTTGAAAAAATATTATACACAAGAAAATTTTGAGCTAACTAGAGTTACACTAAAAGAAACGAAATTAGGAAAAAAAAAACTATCTGAGTAGATACATACACGACAGTTTTCAAAATATTTTTATTTCATGACCTAAAAACACGTGATGCGCGTGTCACACTTGGTATTCATGTATATAGACAGAGCTAGATCATTAAGTTATCAAGTGCACACAAATTTTAAAACAAGTATTTATGTAATACATAATTTTTGAACCAAGTTAAATTTTGAAGAAGTCGATCTTTTTAGCAATTTTATACATTACGTTACAAAATTTCACCGAGCTCTTGTGCACACCCGAAAACCCCCTAACTTCGTCTTTGTCCATGTAGTTCCGTCCATACACATAATTCTTTTATGACTATTTTTACAATATAAAAATACTCTTCAAAAGAGTTTTGAACCATTTTAGTCATCTCTACCTAATAAAAGACTAATCAAAGTGTTTTTTTTGCATTTGTCAACTACAGGTTAATATGAATTGTTTGCGATTAAATATAGAGAAAAATTATTTTGGATACTATACTTTCTCATGGATATGAGGGGACTCATCTCTACCATTCATCTTATTTCCATCTTATGAGATTAAATATAATTTATTTTTTTTATCTATTTTTTATAATTTAAATATCTTTTAAACCGTTAACTATTAAATGAAAATAATTATACCATCTCGACGAGCGTTTAATTATCTTTCTATCAATACGCAATATGATATATTTTCGAAGAAAAAAAAACCATTTTTTTCTTCTTGTTAAAATTCACTTGAAATATCATATATGATAAAACTGTTTCATTATATATGATAACAGTGTTAAATATATGGGTTTCTATCATATATGATACGCTATATCATATATGATACTGGTGATACATCATATATGATATTAGTATCATATATGATAATTTTCGAAAACGTGAAAAGAATGAAGAAAAAAAAAAGTTTGTCGGAAGTGTATCATATAGCATATCTATAGAAAGATAATTAAATGCTCTTCGTAACGGTATGTTTTTTTTTCGCATAACGATTAACGGTTTAAGAGATATTAATGTTTGAAAAATTGGATGAAAATATATTTGTGTTTAATTTTATTCATTGGACTAAAACAAAATGGATGGTGGGGATAATCCTCATATCTAAAGAAAAGTATGGTATCCAACTTAAATGTTAAATGTATTATTTTAGCATTTTAATACATTTCAGAAGTATATAATTAAAGGACTCGAGATTCCCGTTTATTACTTAGATCGAAAAATAATGCTTAAGATTTGGTGAGTAAAGGTAACAATTATAATATATAAAAAGGAAAGGTAAATAACAACGTTAAGAGAAAAGTTATTTTGCATCCTTATATTTTGGTGGAAACTAATGGATAGATCCCATCTTTTATCTAGTTTTGATCTAATGGTAGAAATTAACCTAAGATTTAAAAAAAAAAAACACGGAGGGGTCATTTTTGCCAAAATGTCCAAAAGTTGAAAAAATGGGCGGAGGTACCAAATTTGTAAATATGACAGAGTAATGAATTATCACTAGTGATATTTCACTAGCGAAAATCAATGAAATATAACTGTTAATAAAACAATGAAATATCACTGGGATATTATGTTAATGAAATATCACTGGTGATTTCATTGGTTTATCTCTAGTGATATTTCATTGTTTTTATCAATAACGAAATATCACTTGTGATAACCAATTTTTGTCATATTTACAGTTTAGTCCTTCCGCCGCTTTTTTGCAAATTATGGACATTTTGGCAAAAATAGTCCCTCCGTGTTTTTTTTAATCTTAGGTAATAGATGGTTAAGATTAGTCCATTGAATTCCAACAAAAAACAAGTTTCCAAAATAACCGGACTCCAAAGTTAATCACCTTTACAACAAACACAAAATAGTGAAAAAGCTTCATTTAACCACTTAACTACGAATTTAAAATACTATGGTATTCACAAGTAGAGCGAGGTGAAAAATCATGACTGCGAGTCAGTCAACTTTTTTCGAACGGCAATTGAATTTAAAGCCTAGCTAGGAGTTCAAAGATTTTTTTTTTAAGAAATGCTAGATTCACAAAAAGATATCCACAAATTTTTTTATAAAATGAGTTGTCATCTTATTATTTGCATAATCAAATTTATTTATAATTTTTTTTTCATACATGCATCCATAAATAAAATAACATATCATTTTGTAAAAGATTTTGTGAATGTTTCTATGTGGTTCTGACGTTTCTCATTTTTATTTTTATTTTTACATAAATGACGTTAGAGCCTTACGCGGATTAGCAAACCATTCTTTTGGGGGCGAGATCATATCATTACCGGGAAAATCCTTTAAATCATATCATTAAGAAATCGCTAAAGGATCCAAAATATCGTTTGAAGTATTTGAACCACTACTTGACATGACTATGATGCCTAAAAGTACAGTTCAGTTATATTAAAATTAACATATAGTATTAGTGATCGAGTCGTGACCACATATCAAAGGAGATTTACTATTAAATGGAGAATAAAGCCAAGAATATTTTCTAAAAACTGGTGTATAAAAGTTGTAAACAGCTAAACGTATTATATCTTAATCTTTATTCAAGCTAAATAATTAATGGTTGGTTAGTATGGGGTGTACTATAGCACAACTAGCTTGTGGTGAAACTGGATATATGTTTTATAAAATAAAGTAGCTTCTTCGTCTCAAATGGTAGATATGATCTGGTTAAAAGTACGTTTGGCAATATTAGTAGAAGTTTGCATATCGTTAGAGAGGATCGTTAGAGCAGCAGGTCGCTCAATATGGCTGAAGTTTTTTCTAAACGTTAGTTTTGGAAACAATTTATTTAGTAGGGTTTTGCTAATCACCATCTTATGAGTGTTTTTTTATCTTTTCGTAACTAAAATTATTTCTAAATATAAACTCATCATTTCTTTAAATACATAGTTTGAGCATATATAATTAAGGTAAATTAGTTTTAATAAAATATGCATTAATATCAAGTAAGTTCACATTTAAAAATGTTTTTAATTACCAAAAGTTAAAAAAAACAGCCATAAGATAAGTGGTTAGAGCATCTCCAATGGTAAAAAGCTACACAAAGCGACAAAAAGCTTTGAGGAAAAGTTTTTAAAAGGTTTACAAAATGATTTTGTGTATGCAAAGTCATTTTGTAAACCTTTTAAAAACCTTTCTTAAAAGCTTTTGGTCCAATGCAAAAACCACCCCCAAAAGCTTTATAAAATAGTAAAAGACTTTGTATAACTTTTTACCATTGAAGATAATCTTAACAAAACTTTTTTTTAAATGTAAAAATTATGTTAATTATTTATAATGAATGCTCTAACAAAATAAAACATTGATATTGCATTGATTGCAAATCTCTTTATTTTATTGTCCTTTTGATTTTGTGATACTTATATAAATGCAAAATATACATAATTATATACTGAAAATAGAATATACATACAACGTCCAAACTACATAATAAAGTCTCTTTTCTTTCGTTTTAATTGCAGAATCTTCTAACCATAATCTCAACAGACAAAAAAAGATAAACTACGGAGTACATTAATTTAAAAAGAAAGGTTACAAAACCAAAAGCCATAACTTTCTACACTTTCTTCAGTGCAAAAATAGCCAAACCTCAAACTGCCGTACAACTCAATATGCACAAGACACAAGTCAATACAGCTTTATCACTCTAGCCTTTACACATTTTAGCTACCTTAAAACAAACAAACCCTAAATATTTATCATCATCGTCATCATGACGTCATCATCTACGTCTCCACGTCAGCATTTTCCGGCAACCACACACGGCAGCGATCCTTGTTTTCACGTTTTCAAAATCCGAAAACCGACACGGTATCGTAATCCCACCAGCATGATCATGCCCATACTCTTCTTCAGCTTCCCTTAACAACTGTCCAAATAAAGGATGGTTTATATAAATCACAGGAACCAATACCCTTTTAAAATCACCATCTTTTTTACCCACATAAACCGCCATCTTTCCTTTCGGAACCGAGTTTTCGAGCACCGGTTTCTGGACTAAACCGGGCTTTTTTGAGCAGATGGATATAGCTTTAGTTTTAAGCTTACAACCCCAGTTCAAAAACTTTGTTATGGATGTTTGTGATTTGTCTAAACGGCTGTAACCTGCCGGAGATTGGTTTTTCCGGTAGACTCGTCGGAAAAGTGAGTTTACTCTAGTTTTTACTAAAAACCCTCTAAACTTCATATTTTTCAAAGAAAACGAAAACCCAGATCAGATTTTTGATTCTAAGAAATGGGTATTTGTTAGTTTTTGATAAGGATTAGTATAGACATGGGTTTGATGATGGTGATAAAGGGTTTTGTATATTTGTTACAAGAGTAATGGCATGGTGATGTATGTATGACTGTATTTTAGGAAATGTATTTGGGAGTAGGTGATTGATTGTGAAGAGGAAACTGAGTGTGAAATATATATATAGAAAGAGTATAGGTGACACACACACTAGAAACACGTTAAGTGTGTGTCAAAGAATAGAAGTCGGACTAAAGTAACAAAGGGAGCTGGTCATAGGTGGAATAAGAAAAAAAGATAACTGAAAAAGTCTAAAGTGGAATTTGTCCGCTGGATTGGCCGCGTGTAACTTTCTCATTTGGTGTTTCACCCATGCTTTTTATCGACAAAATTATTTTATTTTATCCTAAAATATTTTTACTTTTTTACTTTTAGGCTTTACAATGAGTACAACTTTAACCAAAAAAATAATTTTAAGCCAACTTTTGAAAAAATTTCACGTTTGGTCCCTATCGTTTACCTCAAACATCAAGTTTGGTCCCTATCTCAAACTAAGTGCACAGATCGTCCCTATCGTTTACACTTTGGATCAAAATTAGTCCTTATTTTGGATGAGAGTTAGTTTTGGCTGTTAAGTCTATTTATTGGAGGGTCAATTTCGTCTTTTCATTTATGTTACCTAGTACATCACTTGTTTTGGATCCATGTTCATCTTTCATTCTCATCTCTTTCACTCTCTCACATCTCTCTCTCTCACACCCATCTCTCTCTCCTACAACCACATACAAAACCCAGATCTATTACCACCTCAATCTCTGCCTCATTTGATGCCCATGTTCATAAACCTTTCTTGATAAGCCACCACCATGAATCACCCTCACCAAAAATCTTTGATAAACCTCTTGATTTACCACCACTGTTTAGAAACCACATCCACCGATTGGCACCAAATCCTTGTTTCTGGTTGAGCCATCCAGGACCACTTGCTCTACTGTTGCTTTTCTTTCAAAACTGTACGAGCATAAACCTTTGGACAAAAGTACCTCACGTGCCCCCTTTTTTTTCCAGAATTATCTATCACATGTACCTCTTTCAAATCCCTTACTTTGTACATGAATCGATTAGGAAAAACCTTGAACCACTCCTGCGATTCTTTATTCAATCGATCAACAATACCCTACTATTTGCTTAAAAAAACCTGGACCACAATACTTTTTCTTTTGTAAACCCTTGAACAAGTGTATTTTTTTTTGTTCCTATGCTTAAAACACCACCACTGACAAACACCACTGTAAAAGCAGTGTAACTTTGAGTTCTTTTTTTTGTGTTTATCGAAACTAGTAGCACCCTCTTAAAAATATGAATATAAAATCAGATCCAAACTTGTAAATAACTTCAATTAAAAAATAACAGATGTGGAGATATAAATCCTCTTTAAAAACAAAATCTTTCATTAACAATAAAAGTTCAAATTCACCCTTTTTAGTTACATAAAAGGTGGATCTTAGACAGTGTCAATACCATGGAGATATAAATCCTCGTATACCATTTTACTTTGAACATCTCTACAAAAGAAAATAGATCTTTAAACTAACAAGATCTTGAAAGCGCCGTCGTCGGAAAATTCATAGACGATTTCGAAAGATCTTGAAAGGTCTTTAAACATCTCTACAAAAGAAATAGATCTTTAAATTAACAAGATCTGATGTTAAATTCATAGAGACGGTTGATAGTGGGGTGACAAGATTTTCATGTGAGAAAGGGTTTTGGATATTATGGAAAGAGAGAGAGTGATTGAGATATACTCCTTATTTTATTTGCATTTGTACTTGTACATTGATGGATTCGGTGATTGTAGGTGGTTTAATTTGTGTGAGGTGAAAGAAAAGGGGAAGGTGGTTTAATAGATGGATTGAGATTAAAAGATGGATTGAGATGGTTTATGTTTTGTTTTTCAGATTTTGCTGGAGGAGCAGGGTAGGTTGCAGGAGAGAGAGGAGAGAGAGAGGCTAAAAGATAGTGTGAGAGAGAGATAAAAATAACGAAACAAAAAATTGTGACCTTGTTTTATTGTAGTCAATGAAATGGAAAAGACACAAATACCCCTCTAATAACTAAACTTAACGGAGAAAACTAACCTTCATTCAAGATAGGGACCATTCTTGATCCAAAATGCATACGATAGGGATGATCTGTGCACTTAGTTTGAGATAGGGACCAAACTTGATGTTTGGTGTAAACGATAGTGACCAAACATGAAATTTTTTCCCAACTTTTTATGTAACGAAAGTGTCGGGTGTGTAAATTCAACGTAAATATAACTTCAAAGTGAATATATAAGCTTGATGAAATACTTTACTTTTTTTCTTATCACCAATTGATTTTAAAATATAATTTTAGTTAAGATTATATGTTAGACTTAAAAAAATAATTGACCAATAATTCTTACAAAAAGTAACCATACAAAATAAACAATAGCAAGAAGTAGAGAACAGTCGTAAGCAATAGCAGTTTTGCTTTTAGAAATTGTACATATATGATCATAATGTAAAATTAAATTTTAAATACTTAAAGTTCTTAAATGTTATTTCAAACAGCATTCGAGTATAAGAGCATCCATTATGGTGTTTCGAGAATAGGTTTAAACTTTCATGAAGAGGTCTAAATTTTCTTTTGTCATATTGAGGAATCATTTAATGCCTAAGTGTCATGAAGAGGTCTAGTATTTTGAAAGGGTCTAAAAGTTTATATACATTTAATTCATGTTAGAAACTAAACAATTTATAAACCTCTAAAAGTTTACTCCATAGTGAGAATAGGTTTACGATGTAAAAGAGTTTATAAATTAATGAAATTATATGATGTGGCAAATTTATAAATCTATAAAACGGTATACCATAGTAGATAACCTAAGGTTTTAAAAAATAAATAATGTTATATGATGCAAGTCAGACGAGCATTCAAAAAATATGAGGGTTATATTAGATACCATATTTTCTTTAGATACAAACGGACCAATCTCATCATCTGTAACACCCCACTTTGGTAAGTGGACCGTTACGCGTATTTATGGCGCGTCATTAAAGCATACAAGGTAATATGTACTAAAACATACATGACCATAGGGAAAACCGGAATCAAACATCGGTTCCCAACATAAGCCCAAAACATAAGTAAAGTAAATGAACTAGGAGGACAAGACGAGTGTCCAAAAAAACATAATTATGAAGGCAAAAAGGAGAAGAAGTCTAAGGCAGCTTCCATCCTATGCACGTCCTCCATAAGCTCAAGTCTGTCCTTGGGTACCTGCCGTTTTGAGACATGGAAAGGAAAGTAACGGCTGAGCAAAACGCTCGGTGAACGAATATATGACATAGTATGAATGACTGAAACATAATAAAGACTTAATAGCAGCGGAAATGTATAAGTCCTGGAAAACCTGGAACATGTTCATAAAACTGGTTTATAGTTTGAAAAGACTTATGTTTTATATGAAAACTGTATTAAATTAGCCAATAGCCTATATAGGTCATGAGGTTCCACCGTGCATGAATACTTGAAGGGGAAACCTCGTCATGCAATTAGAGGGGTTGCCTCTAAATAAATAGTCTGGGTAGGAAGGATCAACTCCTAGTGAAGGATGCAAGGCACACATCGCATTCACTCTGATAATACTAGTAAACATGTAACTAGGATGCACCCATACGCCCCACATAATAATATAATATAATGGCCAAAACTAAAAAGGGACGCCACGAGCAATCACTTCGCCGTGGGGAAGTCATAACACTGGTGCCTCCAGGGTTATGGTTATGGTACCTCCATAACTAGGTGACACTGGTCATGCATGTATATGGCTTAGGCTCTTATTCTAACATAAGTATCAAACAGATAAAATAATACTGGGAAAACAGTTGACTACAAACGGGGAATCCTAATAAGAAAAGAATGTCCATACTGAAAGGACGGGAAATCCGTACCTTATGTCCAGTGAACGAAGAAGACGAACGAAATGAAGTCCTACTTCGATCTCACTAATGCTACATAAATAGTATACATGTACAAGTATTCTCTTTACTGAGTACGTAACTGATTTTATATCTTGTCTTAGCTTGTTTTATATGTTCATATCTTGTTTTACTGATTTTAACGTTATGATGTGGTTATCATGTATTATGTATATTCTAATTAAGTATTACTTGTATTTCTTGTATTATTATACTTGTTGTGTAATAATAAGTAACTTTCTAAAAATAGCAGGTTTCCTAAAATAAGAAGTTTCCAAAAATAGAAAGTTTCCAGAAATAGAAAGTTTTTAAAATAGATTAACTTCTTAAAATAGATCAATTTCTAAAAATAGAAAGTTTCCAAAAAATACTAAGTTTCCTGAATTAGAAAGTTTCCATATTTAGATATAAGCTGAATCAATAAGCTGATAATATACACTTAAGGTTACTGGTTAAATAACATGAGTCATGTGATTATTAGTATAGTTTATTAATAATATCATGTTAATTAAATAACTATAGGTTATACGATTTAATCAAATATAAGCATGATTTAATTAAATTAAGGTGTATAAAATACTTAGGTTAAACATGAATTAATATTATATTAATTATAACTTAAGTCGTGTTTATTAATTAATTATATCCATGTTTAAATAATTAATTAATACTATATTCTAAATTAAATAATTAAAATACTTAGGTTAAACATGTATTATTGTCTAAATAATAATAACCTAAGTCATGTTAAATTAAATTAATTAATAGCCATGTTTTAATTAATTTAATTCCCTGCTAAAATAATATAACTTATAAAATAACAACTTATAAAAAAAATAATTCAACTGTAGAAAAACATGACTTGTAAAAACATTCCCGTGACAAATCCCGTGTTTTATTTATAAGTCGAAACATAACCGAACCGGACCCCATAAACCGGACCGAACCAACACCCCTTGCAGTGGCTACCCGGCTCAGCCGGTTGCCACTGCCCTAGTCAAAATCCCCACTGCCAGCTTTGACTGTCATCCGTAGTTCCCACTTACCAGCCGTGGCTTCCATCGGGCGAGCAGAACACCCACCGACATCAGCAGCTATTGCTACCACTGTGCAGGGTTTGTTCCCCCCTGCTTCCCTGCTGGACGCCACTGTTAGGCCAATACCAACCTTCCCCCATAGTGGCTACGGCTGGTGACCAAAATAAGGTCCACCGAGACCTTGAATGGTCTCGGTTTGTGCAACAACAATCAAAGATCACCCCTATTAATCTTATTAGATCCTACGTGTAATAACATGCTTTTATTTCGTTTTCATAACAGGTTCATAGATTAGGGTTCTTGTAACAAAATAATGAAAACAGACGGATTTAGGGTTACCTATCTTGCGTGTTTAGGAAACGAAATCACGACATCAGTCTTGTTCTTAATTAATCCACGGTTGTTTTGTTTTTCTTGTTGATGCAAAACGACAGAAGCCCCCAAGAGAAAAAAAAAGCGTTGTTTCTTTTTATTTAGGGTTTCATGACTTGTCCCAAAAATAAACAATCCCTCCCCGTCTTTTATGGTTTTCACACGGTTTGGATACCCAAGTGGGCCTTGAGCCCACTTCCTTTCTTTTGGACGCTAGCCCAACACCACACCCCTTATTGGTACTATATTTCGTGTTTAGTTAACCACGTACGCGTGTTCGTGTATTCTAAATATTCGTGTAGTTCGTGTTTTAAATGTTCATGTTATATTTATAATACGTAATAATTACTTATCGTGTATTAATACATGTACGTGGTTCAAATGATCGTGTTTTAAATGTTCATGATTATAAATAATAATTCTTGTGTGCATTTATATACGTAATTCAACGTAATTAATATTCGTGACGCATGTTCAATGTATAAAAGGAAGGTTTTAATTGGTTCGTACGTTTACTAAGTGTACTGTTCATGGTAAAAGCATGCGGGTTTTATAAGTATTCCCCCTAAAAAGAATAATTCGTCCCCGAATTATAGATAAAGTAACTGAAAAGAACATGAACGTGACATGACTGACAAGGACATGGAACGTGACGTGCCTGAAAAGAACATAACTGAATTATGGAGGGATGAGAAGATAAAGTCCAGATGGACTCCTTCGTTTCCAAGTGGCTTCCCTCTCGGAACGGTTCCTCCACAGATCTTGACGCAAATGATTAATCTTGGTCTTCATGACCTTGACTTGACAATACGTAAAAGTTCCTGGTTATCAACGTAAGTCCGATCCTCCTGATTTCGATCGAGTGGATAAGAATTAACATGCAAGGACAAATGAAACATTACGATGCAAAATAACCTAGACCAACTGACATCAGTAACGTCTTAGAAATGATGCGCGAGACATACTGAAGCGTAGTACGTGAAAAATTGTGAACGTGATACGTGAAAAATTGTGAACGTGATACGTTGGTGAGTGTAATATGAGAAAACAGACGGTGATCAATGATACGTGTAATATATCATGAACGTGATATGAGAGACGTGGAATGAACATGACATGTGAAACATATAGTGATCATGGAATAAGGGCGGCGGTAACGCCAACGCTATAAGGTGAGACGTGGAATGTGACGTGAAACGTCTGTCTGAGGATAGAGAGTTATACTAAACTTGATTCTGGTCTCTCAAGCTTTTACAAAACTTCCCAGAACGAAAATAAACGTAGTATCGTAAGCCATGATACGATCATGAACGTGAATAGTGTCATGAACGTGAGTGTTAAAGCAAGTCGTAAAATTTGGACAAAGGACATGAACGTATTTTTGGAACACAATGTGAATCTTTGTCTGGTCCGATAGCTGAGGGAGTACCAAGTAATCGGATGATCCTTGGATGGAAAATGCCTGAAAATCTGCTGACTCTGGAATCCTTGCGGATGTAAGGATTCTGCAGACTTGGTCAAATTGTTGACGATAACCCAGATAGCTTCATGCTTCTTCTAAGTTTGCGGTAATCTGGTAACCAAAATCCATCGAGATCTTGTCCCATTTCTGATCACAATTTTTTATGTAGATAAACATTCAAGTATGTTGGTGTTCTATCTTAGCCTGTTGGTATGACAGGTACTTAGATATGAACGTAACTGTATCTTGCTTCATAAAAATTAGGTACGTAGAAGTTTGGAAAACTATGTGTCTCTGAATTTAGACTTCTTTTAGCGTAGGATTTTCTGTAACACCTAATGTAGTGTAGGGTTCTCTCCTTTACGCATAAGCTGAGTCATGGTAAGATTAAATCGCGAGAATCCATGTGATTCAGCGTGTCACTATAATCAACAACATTTTCATTAGAAAATTTCAGGGTGAAATTTCTCCTGTCGTATAATCTGCAACATAGTTCAAATATGGTCTTCCTGCTCTTTCCTAGACTTAGAGAAAATCAGGTTTTCCTCGATGAAAACACTGATGAATTTGTTTATGAGTTCATGGAAACTCAATTATTAAGTCCATAATGCTGTTGGAGCATTTATGAGACTAATACAAAATCATGAATCTAGCATGACCGAGTCGTGTACGAATAGCAGTCATGGAAATGTCCTGCTCTTTCACTCGTCACTGTTGGCAGCATGATCATGAATCCTATCTTGGGAAAAGTGCTTAACACCCTAAAGTCGATTGGACATGTTGTCAATTCGTGGAGGAGAATAACAGTTATGAATGGTGATTTGTTTAAATCGACGGTAGTCGACACATAATCTCATGTTACCGTCCTTCTCCTAGAAGGTTCTTTTGGAATGTATGGGAAGATTTTGGAATAATCGGCTGGTTATGCGTAAAAAGGAACTTCAATGGTCGTGTCTTAACTGACAGCTAGAAAATTTTAGCAGCCATGGCTAACAAATCATGTGCTTGTAAAGCATAGATAATTTGTACAGATTTTCCTGATGGAAAACCATGCTGAATGTATTTAGGAGCCTGAATATTACTGTACATAATCTGATATAAATGGCGATCAGTAGCATGGTGTGTTGTTCATTGTCAAAATCAGGATCACATTTAATTCATATCAGTCCGAGGTAAGTGCGTTAGCAGATTGGTTCTTATCATTAGACTGTTGGAAAACTCGTATACATGGGTGATATGAATGGCATCCTTTATGGTCTTGGCTATATGAAATATGAAATCAAAAATGAAAGTGTCATGAAGCAAACGTGACTGGTCTCACTGAATGTGTTTTGCCTGTCTGCGTGTCCAAACGCGACTAATACGCCGGTGAAGGTATTGAAATCCTTGTGGCCTGATTAATACATGGGACCACAACATGGATATACCCCTTGGAGGGTACCCTGAATTTCTTAGGGCTGCTCCAGGTGATAGACGTGAGTCATATGTCTTGACTCGTGTCTTGAGAAAAGGTGCTTATGACATGTGTCTTGACTGATGTCTTGACATGTGTCTTCAGCAAAAGTACATGAGACATGCGTCTTGACTGATGTCTTGACATGTGTCCCTAGGCGTAAAACGAATAAAATTTAAACTCTTAGGTTATTATGCCAGAATTGGCGGATCGGTTAGACTACTGACCCTTGTATTTCTGATCACGTCCGTGGCCGGAGCTTCTGTTGCGATTTCTAGAATAGTTGTTGTCATAGTAGCGGTTACTCTCGTCTTGTCTGTCAGTTTCATGACGGTCATTTTCATGACTGTAATTCATGTAACCATTCAGCTGTGTGGCCGACCGGTACTGGTTCTCACTCATATGACTGAAATGACAACTGAATGATGTGTGACATGTAACTAAGAATTAGGGACATGGATTGTAATGGAAATCGTCTGGTGGTGAAGCATCTCCTTGTCCGATCGCTTCGATCTAACGCCTTTGTCTTCGTATTGTAGAATCTTCAGGTTGTGAACAACATCAACATCTCGTAGCGTCTCTAAAGAAAAAAAATCAGCAGCATCACTTTAGTAACATCTCCAAGTTATGAGCGGCATCAGCAATCTTGTAGAGTATCAGCAAGTGGAGTATACCTGAGATGATTTAGAATCGACAAGAGAATACTCGTGAAGTATTGCAAGTGAAATACACATGGATTACGGTATGTATAATACATATGGCGTATGGTACATGGAGTACCCATGGAATGCACATGAAATGATCGGTATGGGGTCGATCATCTGACATGATTTGAAAGGAAAAATAATCGGTTAAACGGTTAGAAAACCATCATGATAACCTGGCAGTGCGAGTATAGACATCATTCTGGTTGCATAGAGAAACGCTAAAAGTGTGATTAAACGAAATTCAACAATGATTTGCCTGAAAGCATGATTAATGAAAACCAACCATGACTACCATGAAAGCAGGATTAAATGAAATCCAACAATGTCTTGCATGAAAGCATAAACAACAAAAGATACGTAAGACGTAATCAACATGAAGACAAAATCATCATGAAGAAACATGAAACAACTTAACATGAAGGAGTATACAACATAATTAGCATGAAAATGAAGTTAACCATGATAGTATGAAAACATACTTGACATAACGACATAGTAACTTATGAGGGGACATGAAAAAAAAATTATGCCAATAAGTCATGAGAAAAATTTTATCCATGAAAACAGTGCGTGAATGCATGATGCAGTTTATGAAAACCTTTATATGCGCGAGGGTAAACGCCTATGGTCAGTTTACCCAAAACAAAAGACATGGCGAGGGGACGCCTATGGGTCGGTCCCAAAGTTAAAAGTTTCGATAAAAGCACATGTGACTAATACGACCAGTCCTGTACCAACCGTTACTTAGTCATAAGCCTGCGGCAATGAAACATGGAATAAATGAGTGAAACTCAGCAGTCAAAACTTAACAGAATTTTTTTTATGTAACTAATTATGAACTACTGGGTTCAGTCCACATTAGCCACAGTTCACTTAGAACATCATGCATGACACAATGACACGTAACTAAGTATGGATGACGGTTGTTCATCCATATTAGTTAAACAATACAGATGAAAACATCATGGTTAAAACAACAAAGTGCTGAAAATATCAGTACGTGGAATGACAAGAGTTGACTTAGGAAGCTTCTAGTGACTACCCACTAGTCAAATGTCGAGTTTTAGAGCCTATAGGTCAAAGCCTTGGGCTCTGATACCATAATTGTAACACCCCACTTTGGTAAGTGGACCGTTACGCGTATTTATGACGTGTCATCAAAGCATGCAAGGTAATATGTACTAAAACATACATGACCATAGGGAAAACCGGAATCAAACATCGGTTCCCAACATAAGCCCAAAACATAAGTAAAGTAATGAACCAGGAGGACAAGACAAGTGTCCAAACAAGCATAATTATGAAGGCAAAAAGGAGAAGAAGTCTAAGGCAACTTCCATCCTATGCACGTCCTCAATAAGCTCAAGTCTGTCCTTGGGTACCTGCCATTTTGGGACATGGAAAGAAAAGTAACGACTAAGCAAAACGCTCAGTGAACGGATATATGACATAGTATGAATGACTGAAACATAATAAAGACTTAATAGCAGCGGAAATGTATAAGTCCTGGAAAACCTGGAACATGTTCATAAAACTGGTTTATAGTTTGAAAAGACTTATGTTTTATATGAAAACTGTATTAAATTAGCCAATAGCCTATATAGGTCATGAGGTTCCACCGTACATGAATACTTGGAGGGGAGACCTCGTCATGCAGTTAGAGGGGTTTCCTCTAATTACATAGTATGGGTAGGAGGGATCATCTCCTAGTGAAGGATGCAAGGCACACATCTCATTCACTCTGATAATACTGGTAAACATGTAACTAGGATGCACCCATACGCCCCGCGTGATAATATAATTTAATGGCCAAAACTAAAAAGGGACGCCACGAGCAATCACTTCGCTGTGGGGAAGTCATAACACTGGTGCCTCCAGGGTTATGGTTATGGTACCTCCATAACTAGGTGACACTGGTCATGCATGTATATGTCTTAGGATCTTATTCTAACATAAGTATCAAACATATAAAACAATACTGGGAAAACAATTGGCTGCAAACGGGGAATTCTAATAAGGAAAGAATGTCCATACCAAAAGGACGGGAAATCCGTACCTTATGTCCAGTGAACGAAGAAGACAAACGAAAGGAAGTCCTACTTTGATCTCACTAATGCTACATAAATAGTATACATGTATAAGTATTCTGTTTACTGAGTACGTAACTGATTTTATATCTTGTCTTAGCTTGTTTTATATGTTCATGTCTTGTTTTACTGATTTTAATGTTATGTTGTGGTTATCATGTATTATGTATACTCTGATTAAGTATTACTTGTATTTCTTGTATTATTATACTTGTTGTGTAATAATAAGTAACTTTCAAAAAATAGCAGGTTTCCTAAAATAGAAAGTTTCCAAAAATAGAAAGTTTCCAAAAATAGAAAGTTCCCAAAAATAGATTAACTTTTCAAAATAGACTAGTTTCTAAAAATTGAAAGTTTACAAAAAATAGTAAGTTTCCTGAATTAGAAAGTTCCCATATTTAGAATTAAGCTGAATCAATAAGCTAATAATATAAGCTTAAGGTTACTTGTTAAATAACATGAGTCATGTGATTATTAGTATAGTTTATTAACAATATCATGTTAATTAAATAACTATAGGTTATGCGATTTAATTAAATATAAGCATGATTTAATTAAATTAAGGTGTATAAAATACTTAGGTTAAACTTGTATTAATGTTATATTAATTATAACCTAAGTCATGTTTATTAATTAATTATATCCATGTTTAAATAATTAATTAATACTATAGTCTAAATTAAATAAATAAAATACTTAGGTTAAACATGTATTATTGTCTAAATAGTAATAACCTAAGTCATGTTAAATTAAATTAGTTAATAGCCATGTTTTAATTAGTTTAATTCCCTGCTAAAATAATATAACTTGTAAAATAATAACTTGTAAAAATAATAATTCAACGTGTAGAAAAACATGACTTGTAAAAACGTTCCTGTGACAAACCCCGTGTTTTATTTATAAGTCGAAACATAACCGAACCGGACCCCATGAGCCGGACCGAACCAACACCCCTAGTAGTGGCTACCCGGGTTAGCCGGTTGCCACTACCCTAGTCAAAATCCCCACTGGCAGCTTTGACTGCCAGTCGTGGTTGCCACTGCCCAGCCGTAGCTTCCACCGGCCGAGCAGAACACCCACCGACAGTAGCAGCTATTGTTGCCACTGTGCAGGGTTTGTTCCCCCTGCTTCCCTGCTGGACGTCACTGTTAGGCCAAAACCAACCCTCCCCCATAGTGGCTACGACTGGTGACCAAAATAAGGTCCACCGAGACCTTGAATGATCTCGGTTTGTGTGCAACAACAATCAAACATCGCCCGTATTAATCTTATTAGATCCTACGTGTAATAACATGCTTTTAATTCGTTTCTATAACAGGTTCATAGATTAGGGTTCTTGTAACAAAATAGTGAAAACAAACGGATTTAGGGTTACCTATCTTGCGTGTTTAGGAAACGAAATCACGACATCACTCTTGTTCTTAATTAACCCACGGTTGTTTTGGTTTTCTTGTTGATGCAAAACGACGGCAGCCCCCAAGAGAAGAAAAAAAGCGTTGTTTCTTTTTATTTCGGGTTTCATGACTTGTCCCAAAAATAAACAATCGCTACCCGTCTTTTATGGTTTTCACACGGTTTGGATACCCAAGTGGGCCTTGAGCCCACTTCCTTTCTTTTGGACGCTAGCCCAACACCACACCCCTTATTGGTACTATATTTCGTGTTTAGTTAACCACGTACGCGTGTTCGTGTATTCTAAATATTCGTGTAGTTCGTGGTTTAAATGTTCATGTTATATTTATAATACGTAATAATTATTTATCGTGTATTAATATATGTACCTGGTTCAAATGATCATGTTTTAAATGTTCATGATTATAAATAACAATTCTTGTGTGCATTTATATACGTAATCCAACGTAAATAATATTCGTGACGCGTGTTCAATGTATAAAAGGAAGGTTTTAATTGGTTCGTACGTTTACTAAGTGTACTGTTCATGGTAAAAGCATGCGGGTTTTACATCATCCATCGACTAACAATGAATGACCCAGATTAATCCAATGTTTATTAAATAAAAAAGTAGAGCGGTATTTCGGTCTTTTCACCTCTCCCACCTAACACCTCTCATTCATCACATTCCCGTCTTTTTCTTCTTCAGATCTATTTCTTCATAAGACACACACCAGAAATATACACAAACATATGATCGATCCATCATCTACTTCATTATCGATCCATCATCTACTTTGTAATCGATCCATCATCTACTCGTAACATCTCATCACGAACATATGATCCATCCATCATCTATTTCGTAATCGATCCATCATCTACTTCGTAAATCTCATCACGAACATATAAACAATCCAACATCTACTTCATAAATTGATTATCCCATTCTACGAATTATCATGAATTATCATATTTTTAGTTTATTTGATGTAAATAAGCTTATCCTTTTATAGCTTATTTGATGTAAATAAACTTATCCTTTTCTAGCTTATATGATGTGAATCTATTTATGAGTTTAGATTTGATGTGAATAAGATGAAAACTTT
This sequence comes from Glebionis coronaria, assembly GCA_025667525.1. NCBI lineage: Eukaryota > Viridiplantae > Streptophyta > Magnoliopsida > Asterales > Asteraceae > Glebionis > Glebionis coronaria. Next base: position 424,000,235 of record CM046881.1, on the reverse strand, counting down.
TTTTAGCTTATGAATTTATTATTTGTTAGCTTGTTTGATGTGATTAAGACCATAAATTTATCAACATATGAATTTATAAGCTTATAATTAGGTTTATTTTACAAATTAGGAGAATTTGTAGTGTTAAATGATAAGATAGTGAATAATATGACCAGTTAGTAAATCATAAGCTAACTTATAGCTTATTTTTATGAATTATCAAGTTTTATGGCTTAACTTACAGTGAACAGACATTAATATAACCCGTTGAGGTATCATAAATGATCATCTACTTGCAAGTCAACTTATTTAGCAATATAATATATGATATATATATAATAATGTGCTTCAAAACAAAACACGAGCAAGTCTATGACCTCTTGGTGGGTAATTAAAAGTTAGTTGTGTGTATATTATCATACTATTTATAAAGCCTGTCCGATGGACAACGCGTTTTTTGATTATCATTGAAAAATCTAAGTAACTCAATGAAACATTAATAATTTTAACTATATTATACTAAATAAAGATTATAGAATAAATTAATATGAATCAGATCAGAGGAAATAAATGAGGGTAAATTATTTATAGTTACGAAGTATATAGTTTTAGATCAAATTCCATGTAAAACTTGTTACAATATTATATTAGTACTAGATTTGGTATAATTAACATCTCCATGATAACATAAGAACTTCAAACTCATGTTGGGCTTGACACTCGATATAGAGAGATATAGTTGGATATGAGAAAAAAGTGATCTCTTTAGTTACAATCATACCTTAGATAAACTCTGGCCTCTAATTTATTAATTGGCGAACCAAAGCATATAACCTACTGCTAACTGTCGTAGGTTAGTTTAAGAAGTGGCTTAGTGTCAGACGGGCTAATGATCATAAGCGTTATTGCGCAAAAAATACCTACATTACTATCCAATATTATCTTAACTTCGCTTATACTGGTTCCGTTCCTTTACGTTACACATGTAACATAAAATATGGATATGAACCATGGCTTGATGACATGAATTGTGGGTTTAATTTAATGGTTAACGTTGGGATATGCATAAGTCATAGATAGTATTTTATATGGTCGGGAGTACGTGGGCTTAATGGGTCACACACTTTGACATCGAGATCATCTTTTATTAAGATATACGATATAATATGACTATATTTATTGTATAATCTTAGTTTGACAAAAGTAAATACTTAACGATAATTATTTAATAAGTTAAAGGGTTTAACAAGGATTAATTAATAAAACTTAATACTTTAGGGTAATTAATGTAATTACTAGTAATAGAATAATCTAAAAAGCCAAAAAGTCAACCCAAGGGTACTATAGGGGGGCAATCAGCCAAACTTAAAGAAAAAAGGAGGTGGAAGATTTTCCAAAAGGTTAATTGCTTGTTAAGAAAGATAAGATCTTTTCTTTAATTAGCATAAGCCTTCTACTATATAAACATTACAAAGGGGCGTGATCACTTTGTCGAAACTTAAAAATTCAAAACTCTCTCCTTTCTCTCTTATGGCCGACGAACACCAAACCTACCAAGGGTTTCGATTCTTGGTTTTGGTTAAGTATTTTTTCTTGTATCAAGATCTAGCAATCATAGGTGATTGATTGAAGTGTCGTGTAGACTATCTTAGAGAAGATCTAACTTGATCTTTAGGTTTTATTGGTGAACCGAATTTGGGGTATTGATTAGGGTTTTCTTGGTTAGATGGTTTAAGGGTTTTGATCATCGTTCTTGGAAGAAAAGGTATGCTTTCTTTATCTTAATGTTAATTACATTATGTGCATAGATGTTTGATCCTATCCGCTATGTTGTACTCTTGATGCATATATATTAGATACATTAGGTTGTTAAATTTCAACAGTGACATCTCGAGTCAAATCTATGCCATGAAGTTACATAAAAACTACTAAAATCGGTGCAAAAACAATTTTTTCTTGAATAGTTAGTTATGATTTAATTATAGATCTTAAAATTTTTATTTATAAGTTATTAGATGCATAATTTCCTGAAAAATAAGTTTTCATGTATTTTAGTTGATAGCAAAACGTTAATTGCAACTACGTGTGTAATTTACGTGTTTTCTTGTATGTTATGCATGTTTAAATTGTTTAAATCATTAAACCATGATTAATGTGTTAGTTGCCTAACATGCTTAAAAAGGCTATTAGATCTAGAAAATGCTATTTGTATTGGTGTATGCATGATATAGGGGTGTTTTATAAAATTGTTTTAGGGCTAAAATTATGATACCCAGACAAAAAATAATTCTTATAAAATAATCTGTAAGGATTCCGATCCAAATTCTCTAAATAACACTAAAAACTCGATTTTGTACAACTTTTTAGTTTTAGTCGAAAGCTGAAAAAATCGTCTTTCTGTCGATTTATGAGTTTCAAAACAGAATTAAAATGAAATCTTAAAATTGGATTTAGAAGATTTTCCATAATTAGTGTTAAATCTTGTTTTTTAATTGTAAATAGCATATGTTTATTTATAGTTAATATGTGATAGTTTTAGTCATGTGATTTTCTTGTTTATTTGTTTTGATTTATTTCTATATATAGTTTAATATGAGTAAATGCAAAAGATTTTCAAGAATTAAATCGGACTAATTAGGGTAAGTAAATATTGGGTCTTTTGACCTAATATCTTATGTACTCTAGAATTATATACAAAAAACTAGCTTTTATTTGATATCTATAAAGTTTTAGTTAGACATCACTAGATCGGAATGTGAGACCCCCAAAATCTGACATGGAACAACTAGGCAACGAGGGGGTAACACGTCATAGTACAAGAAACAATGAATTACAGTTCATACAAAGCTGACGAAATAAAATCATGTACATTACATCATAAAAGGTCAGAGTTTTTAAACATAGGTCCCAGAGTTTTAGAAGCGGAAAATTATATTATTTCGTCTCAATTTATAACATAAAGTTGCCCAAAAGATAAAATAAACTCCTGACAGTTTATATAAAACCAATCTTTCAAAGCATCACAGAAATCTCCAAGCTGCGATAATATCCTGCGGGTTCCCATCCATGCAAAGCTAAGTAATAATACCTGAGATTAAACATGTAAAATAGTCAACATAAAGTTGAGTGATATTCATAGGTTTAGCAGTAAAGGTGTGGAACACAAGCATTCATTTGTAAAACAAGTAGTATGGAGTTTGGTTTGTCAACCATAGTCCGAAATCATTATTATTGTTGTTCAGTTCATGAACCGATGAGACTACTTTTATACATAGTCTCATCGTCCAAAAAGGGCTTTTAATGCATTAGATGTCATCAAAATACCCAAATATATGCTTGTGTTTGTTGCTTGTGTATTTTAGGTACGGATATTGAGAAAATGACAAAAGATCACAAGAATCATGCAAAAACGAACACGGGAAACGAAGCCGCACATTGAACCAAGCCCTAATGAAGAATTTTCCAAAGAAAACCCTTGAAGATGTGAAGATTTATGAAGAAGGGTCCTCCAATATTGAATAATTGACACTTTATACCCTTGTATCTTCATAATTACAAGATTGGTCCCTAAAGTTTGTCAATATTGCAAAAAGGGCCCTCCACTTTGAAGAATTGGCAATTTTAGTCCCTCAACAAAACTAAAATGTCAATATTAATCCTCCTCAAAGTCAAAACATACCATGAAGGACTTCAAATTACAAGAATTACAAATTTGGTCCTTTGAAAATGTCAAAATTACCAAAAGGACCCTTGACTTTGAAGAAATGGCAAAAATGGTCCCACATTAATCATGAATTGGCAATTTCAGTCCTCCAAGAAGTCAAACAAACAAGTCAAGACCATTAACAATGAAGAAAATGCCAAATTAGTCCTTCAAGAATCAAGAAATGGCAAGAAATACCCCTGAAAATACTTTGGAAAAGTATTTGGGGCAAAAGTATGAAAATGAAAACTTCATTTACAAAGGGAATCTGGATTTAGCTTATTTATTTTCAAGTGAAAGAAGTTTGAAAGACAAGGGGCTGAAATGGGCAGACATCCAACCTTACCTAGACCACTTGGGGCTTGACACGTGCCCTATTAACTCTCCTCCACCAATCAGCTTCACCCATCCCTCCACATCACCATCCCACTCACCATATTAACTAATTAATTAATTAGTTAGTTAAATTACGCGCCTAACACTCATTTAAAAAACCAAAATAGATTAAACACCATGTTCTTGGTGTTCTTCACAAAATTGGGTTTTCTTAATCCTGTTGTAATTAGCCCCTAAGATTGTCCAGATTTATGATTAAGGTGACCTTAATCACATCCCAACTTTCAAAAAGTCTGCCACATCACCACCCAGCTCACAAGATTCCCTTGCTTTTCATCTTTGTGCATACTGCCAAATTTTGGACAGTCATCCAACGTTCCACAAACTTGCTTGGAAGTTAAGCTTATTTGAAGACTTGGATACATTCCAACACATGCCAGCTCCACAACAATCCAAGAATCAGTCACATGATCTTCAAAGTTCAAACTACTCAAAGGGTATTTTTGGGACTTCACCAGCAATTAGGGTTACGTTTTTTAGCTTTTCACTAGTTCATTGTAGCCTATATAAAGGCCTTAGGGTATCACTTTGAGCCCTGCTCTTGAATTTTCCTTTGTTCAAAATTCTGTAAATACATATTCAGTTTAATGAAATGTGTTTGAATCTTGGAAGAAAACTCAAGTGCCATTGTTATTTCCTGCTTATTATTTTTACTTGTTTGCTAATCTTGAATCCAAAAACCTCTTTTCAAAGGAGTGTGCAAAAATTTGCACATTTTCCACTTTTCTTGATATTTTGCTAAGTCTTGTTCAAACCTTGAAATTCTTGGGGCTATAAAGCTGATCATAGCATCCAGATATTGTGTTATCAAAGTGTGGTGAAGCCTATAACTTGGGGATAATCAAGTGTGGGGAACTAAGGTTGCATTAATCAAGAATTTTTCACTTTTCTGATTTTGATATTTTGCTTTTAACTTTGTTGAATCTTAGCAGGCTTTATTGTGGAAGCTTGTGCTTGTTCTTGCTAGCACATAAGCTCAAAATGCGTGGGTGTGGATGTACATCCATGAGGTTTGCATCCTTAATCTCAAAATCTGATAAAATATTGGATATTTGTGATATTTGTGTGTTGCTTGTTTTCTTGTGAAATTTGTGGCTTAATCTTGTTCTAATCTGCATATTACATCTGTTATTGTGCTTATTTGGGCTTGGGTGGTCTTGGATAACACTTTTGATTTGAAAATTTGGATTTGAAAATTTAAAAGGGTGTTTGGGATTACCTGTTTGAGATCATAAGTTGATATTGTGTTGTTGGAAGTTTGTGTTTGTGCTTGTTATCTGTTATTGGCTTGGTTGAGTGCTATTTGCTGCAAGTTTTTGGGTTTGAACCCTTGAATCAAAGATTGTGCTATAACTTATTGAGTTTGACTGTTTTTGACCTAAAATCTTGGTAATACTTAGAGTATATGCATGTTTAGGAATATAAGCTGTTAAATCAATGTTATCATAACATATCTTAGAAATTTGAGTGTTTGAATTTGGCTTATTGGTCAACTGCATCAGCAAAGTAAAAATCTGCTTGTGTTAGTGTTCATCAGTAACTTATTGTGCTTGAATCTTGACTTAGACTTTGAATCATTGCATGAAACCTGTTTAAACTTGTTCATTTAAGTTTATTATTGCTTATGTATGAATTTGGTTAAGTTTAGCTGGCTGAATTGTGCTATAAGTGCTTATTGAACCTCAACTGCTTATTGTTCTAAGTCTGGTGCATGTCTGATGCTTAATTGAATTAACTGTACTAATTGGCTGTTAGTGATTGTGATTTCTTTGTTGTTATTGACTCCTTATGATCCACTGAAGATTTGGGTGCCTTTGTGAAACTTGAATCTCCAAAAAAGTCACTAAAGATAAAAAGTCAAGAAAGTCAAGCAGTGGAAACTTTTTCCACTACTCAGACACCAAAACTAGCCCCTGCTAGTGTTAATTTTCAGTTAGCTTATTAATAAGCCATATTGGCTTATTTAGACACGCAACAACTTATTTTTTGTTATCAATCTTCATCATTTGACCCATTTGTTTGAACTGGAGCTTATCAGACTTTGGCTTTGACTTTTTGCTAGAAAATTCATTAAGTTGACTTTTAAAGAAGTGCTTATTTGCTTATTTCAGCTTATTGAGTGAACTTATTTGAAAACTTTTTGTTGGTTAAGCTTAGTTAAGTCATTTAAAATCTTTTGAAACTTGAATCAGCTCTTGGGATAGCCTAGAAATCGAAAACGACTATTTTGTCATTTTGTGTAGATTGCTTATTGCATTTTCAGGCTTATTCCTTGTAAATTTTCAAATTTCTTTTTACAGAAGTCTTAAGTAACTCAAAAGAAGCTTGTGTGTCTAATTTGAGCTTATAGCTTAATGGGCCAAAAAGCCCAATAAGAATAAGCTGTTTGATATAAGCCAGCTTATTTCACATTTTTCAGCTTTTGGGCGTTTGAAAAATTGTGTTCAGAATCAAATTTTGAGTCAGATAGGAGCTTTTGGGCCATTTTTATAAACATTTTTCTTATTGGGCTTATTTTGGCCGAATAAGGGTCTGTTTTGGACTTTGGCCTATTTGGAGGCCCATTAGGGGTATTTTTGTAATTTCAACTTTATTTTTGTGTTACTTAGGTTAAATTAAGCTAGTTTGCAAGTTTTTAGAATTTTTTATAAATTTTAGATTTTTAATATTATTTTATTATTATTTTATTATTAAAAATTAAAATTTAGATTTTTCAGGTTTTTATATTTTCTTAGGTCAAATACATTAAGTTAGGAATTTTACAACTTTTAGAATATCTTTATTGTCATTAGATTAATTTTTATAATTATTTAAGTTTTAATAGTTTTTAATTGTTTTTAAATAGTTTTTATTAATTTTAAAATTTTCAAAAATAGTTTTAAATTTAGTTAGGTCATTGTAAAGGTTTACAATTGAAAAAATCTCATTTTGGGTTTTTTATTAATTAAATTGATTTTTTGGGCTTTAATTAGCATTAAAAAATTATTATTTAATTAAATAAAAGGTTTGAGTGATTTTTGATTTTTTGTAAACTCTAATTACATTATTTTGGATTTATTGCAATTTTCTAGGAATTTTTAGGGTAAATTTTTAATTTTGGTACTTTTTACGGTTTTACGTGTACGACCTTTTCGTCTTAGTTTTAAACGTCATCGTAACCGTCATTCTCTTCTTACCTCATTTCTATTTTCTTTTCTCATAAATATAATCACATAATTAATCATCTCTCTACACAACACACTAGCCTCCTTGAGAACGATCCCCACTTTTGGGTCATTTGTGCACGATTTTCCTAAATCGTCGTGCTTGCCCTAATTACCTTGTTTTCCTAAACAAGTGTAAAATTACAACTATCATTTTGGCGCTGCTGCCGGGGAGGCGTGTTGTGTTTTGATTTGGTAATTGTTGTTTTTATATATAGCCATAATAGCTAATTGTATTAGTAGCACTCTACTAATACGTATTATCGGTTTTTTGTTTTTTGTGTGAATATTATTAATATATTGTATACGTAGAACAATAAATTCACAAGTACTCCAAAAGTGTGAAAACACAACCTTGACTCGGGAGGTCATTACCCAATCATTGTATTCGAATCTCAAACAAGAAAGAAAAGGCAAAAATAGATAAATACTTTCGTGAAGCTCGATTTTGAAAAATACAAACTATAAGGTGGGTATAAGGCGGGTATTATAAAATATACCCTAAGGAAAAAGGGTCTTAAGTTCTTCGCGCCGCCTCGTTTCCCCGCTTGCTTGTGAGTATTTTGAGATTGAGAGCTAATCGAGGGTTTTGCCGCCCAAAGTATTATTAAGTATCATATATACTTTCTTGGTTTCATTGATTAAACCCTCTTGAACGTTTTGGTGTTCCACCAACGTTCTAAAAGTCATCGAAGGCGTTCACTTCACGTGATCGTTTTCATTCCTTGAGGCTTCTTTAATCAAGAGATTTGATTAAGGAGGAGATTTTTAGATTTTGGTCTACTTAATACAATCACAAAAATCCAAAAAAGTAAAAACAATCAAAAACCACAAAAAAATTGAAAAATACAAAACACCAAAAAGAATCTTCTTTGCTCACCCCCACGTTGTACGTGACGTTTATGCTTACTCGTAACCAAGAAAGACGTGCACGTAAACGAAAAAACCGAAAGGAGTCAACACCTACTCCTAATCTTTCTAGTGAGGAGTCTCCTATTGACGAACCCATTGTAAGAGAAGAACCAACCATGGCGAATCGAACTATGGTGGAGTTACTTCAAGCACCCACCGAGGGTTATGGAGAGGCTATTGTAATTCTCGCTATCCTTGCGGAGAATTTTGAAGTGAAAACGGGTTTGTTGTCGATGATCTAAAACAACAAATTCCGTGGTGATGAAAAGGACAACCCGCACAACCATATCCGCCAATTCAATCGTCTTACCGCCACTTGCAAATTTAAGGATGTTGCTAATGACTCGATTAAGATGATGCTTTTTCCGTATTCCTTAGCGGGGCACGCTAAAATTTGGTTAGAGAAAGAGCCACACAATTCTATATTGACGTGGAAGGATCTCGTTCAAAATTTGTGAACCAATTTTTCCCGCCCTCTAAGACTACGCATTTGAAAAACGAGATTTCAAAATTTTCACAAGAATTTAATGAAAGTTTTTCAACGGCTTGGAATAGGTTTAAGGAATGTTACATGAGTGTCCTCATCACGGTTTTTCCGACTTGCATCAAATTGACACGTTTTACAATGGACTTAATGTTCATGAAAGGGATTATCTTAATGCCACCACGGGTGGTAATTTTTTGTGTAAAACGGTTGAGGAAGCTTTGGTGATAATTGAGAATAGATCTAAGGTGTATAGTCCTCGTAGCACGTCGAGTGTTCATAAGGCTTCGTCTTCGGCTTCACCTTCTTTGACTAATACCATCGATGCTTGCTAAATTGAGGCGAACTTGTAAAATAAAATCTTTGATAAGCTTAAAGGACTTTTAATTAAATTCAAAGTTGGAGAACCAAGTGCTCCCGCTACGGTTAAAGCGGTTGAGGTTTCATGCATGTATTGTGGTGGAGGTCATGATTTCTCCTAGTGCATTACCAACGGTGGTAACACTTCGAGTGCCTACGCGGCCACGGGAACTTATAACCAAAACGGTCAAGTTACCCGCTCCAATCAATTGACTCCACCGGGTTTTGGTTCAAATCAAAATGCTAACAACAACTATCGAAACAATCAAGTTGGTTTCAAAAACAATTACAACAAAGGAAACAATGGTAATCAAGGGGCTAATAATCAAGTTTCAAACAAAAATCAAAGTGATTTTCAAAACAACAACAGGAGTTTGCAAACTTTGAAAGATCTTCCAAATGAATTTGTTGAATACGCTAATGGGAACGATGCTAGGTTTGACAACATTCAAAGAGAAATCATTAGCCTAAGATCCGAGTTTAAGAACGACTTGAAGAAAGAGTTGAAAAATGAGTTAGCAAATGAGCTTAAAATCCATACAAATAAGATGGAAGGAAATGTAACTAGGTTACAACAAAACCAACAAAAAATGGAACAAGGGCAACATGAAATTAAGCAAGAAATGATTAAGGCCGAGAAGAGGCAATCCATGATTGAGGACAAAATTTCATCTATGTTTGAGGATATTATGTGCAAACCGTCTTCGAGTAGTCTTCCTAGCAACACCGTATCGAACCCTAAGGGAGAGATGAAAGTGATTACCACACGTAGTGGAAAGACACTTAAGGAACCGACTCCTCAACCGATTGCTCCTACGGAGGAGGCAATTGAGGAAGAACCCAAGGTGGTGGTCGAAAAGGAGCATGTCCAAATCCCACGAAGTACCGCTCATACCACACCTACGGTTGACCCATTACCAACATTGGAACCCGAGATTCCAAAGGCTATGCCTATGACTCAACCCACACCACCTTTGCCTTATCCATCGAGACTTAGAAAGGAGAAACGTCAAGAGCGCGACAATTACCAATTTGAGATTTTTATGAAAATGTTTCGTGATTTGCACTTTAATGTGAGTTTCGCCGATGATTTGGTCATGATGCCTCGATTTGCCGCTAACTTTAAGAGTATGTTGAACAACAAGGAGAAATTGCATCAATTGTCTAGTTGTTCATCGGTTTATCTTAATCGCATACCTCAAAAAGTCGGTGATCCCGGTAAATTTTTGATCCCTTGTGCAATCCAAGATATGGAAGAATGCTATGCCTTGGCCGATCTTGGTTCTAGCATTAACTTGATGCCACTTGCAATCTTCAAGTCGCTCAATCTTCCTAATCTTACTCCTTCACTAATGTCTATCGAGTTGGCCGACCATTCCACGATTCCCGCATGTGGATTGGCGGAAGACGTTTTTGTGAAAGTGGGAAAGTTCTATTATCCGGTAGACTTTATCATTGTCGATATTCCCACGGATCCTCAAGTTCCTCTCATTTTAGGTCGTTCGTTTTTAGATACGTCTATGGCTTTGATTGATGTTCATGCTAGAAAGACCACCTTACGTTTCAACGACGAGGAACTTGTTATAAACGCAACTCAAAACTCTCAAATTTCTCATGTTTATTCCGTTGCAACCATAAACCTCATTGATATGATTGACGTTGTTTGCAAGGAATTTTCACAAGAAGTTCTAGGTTTTGGTGATGATGAAAATAGTGGCAATCCCACTATGTTAGATCCCATTCTTGATAACTCGACACCAACCTTCACTCCATTTGAAGGTGGTGGTTTTACGTTGGAAGAATTCGATGTTCCACGTACTTGTAACGAAGACCTCGACAATGATGAGGACTTCTCGATTATCAAGGATTTTCTTAACGATTTCCCATTTCCTCCACCCGAGGAGGTTATGAGTATCGAGCCCAAATCTTCAATTGAGAAACCACCAATTCTCCAGTTGAAAGATTTACCTCCTCATATTGAATATGTCTTTTTGGAGGAGGGTGATGTAGGTAAATCGTACACGTTTTAGGAAAAACGTATATGAGTGGCAAGTATTAAGTCTTACGCTTTAGGAAAAACGTAAAACCGAATAAATGCGGGTTCGTTCTCGAAGGAGGTGTGTGTATTAAGTGTGCCAATATATAAAATCAAAGTTTGGATTAGTGACGTTTTTGGTTTAGAAGAGAAAAAGTAAAGACGAGCTACGACTACGATTACACTACGACGTATTGACGTAAAACGATGACGTAATTACGTAAAACGCGACAAAATTAAAAATTAAACCTGAAAATTAATTAAAAGTTTAAATAAAGTCTAAAATAATATAAATAAGAATAAAAATTAAATAAATAAATTTTAAAACCTTTTATTAATTAAATATTCAATTTTTAATGCTAATTAAAGCCCTAAAATTAAATATAATTAAGAAAAAGCCCAAAATATTATTTTACTGAACTAGTAACTCACTTATATTATTTAAAGACTAAAAAGTATTTTTCCTAAATTTTCAAAACTATTTTTCTATTTTTAAAACACTAAAAACTATTTTTAAACTAAAATAATCATTAAAAATATTAAAATAATGCTAAAAATAATTTGACAATTTTAAAAATCCTAAATTATACTAATGAACAGTAGAAAAATGAAAAAGTTTGAAAAAAGTAAAAATTTTCACTAAAAGACAAAACTAATTATAATTAAACCCTAATTAAACTAAATTTAATTCTAAAACTTACTTGAAAATACGAACAGTAAAATATTTTTAAACTAAAAATCTTAAACTATTTTTCTAAGTCTAGAAAAAATTTTAAAACTGAAAAATATAAATTTTTGTCACTAAAAGACAAAAACAGAAAATTAAAAAGTAATTTAAAAAGCAATTAAATCTAAAAAATAATAGATGAACAGTGACAGAAAATAAACTAGACAGAAAAATCAAGAATAAAATAAGAAAAATTACAAAACTAATTTCAAGTTTTAACTCCTAAATAAACCCACTAAAGACAAAATAGATAGAATCTGATAGTGACGTGTGAGAATGTTTTGTATGTTAGCAAGGCAGTGCCAACAAATACACTAGCAGGGGTGGTATTTAATCCGATTTGGGGGGTGGGTTAATTTAAATTGGGTGTTTAGTGGGAAAATAGCTGATTTAATAATCAGTTATTAAAAAGGTGGGTGGAAGTCTGATGTGGAAGGAGAGTGATTGGTGATTGGTTGGGGGTAGATTGGAGGTGACGTGGAGGCCTGGGAGAGGGTGAGGTGTATTAGGTTGTCGGGTGGTTAATGTTAATGGGGTGGAATGTTAAATAGTTTGTTTAGTTGGCAGTTTTGACCCCCTAGTTATCTTCTCCTTTTACAGCTTTGCAAAAACAGTCCATTGCCCCTTTCATAGTCAATCCTTTCCCATTTGCAACCTTAGTCCTTTTGTTAACAAAGTAATATACTTGTAACTTTATCCAATCTCCAAGGGCTAGTTTTGATAATTCATGAAACTTTAGGGACTCCTTTGCATATTTGAACATCTTTAGGGGTATAAAGTGACATTTCTTCAAAGTAGAGGGACCAATCTTGTACAATCTTCAAACTTCAAGGGCATTTTTGCAAAATTCATGATTCGGGTTCGGTTCTTTGTGCGACTTCGTTTCCCGTGTTCGTTTTTGCTTGATTCTTGTAATATTTTGGTGAATTCACGATATCCGTACCTAAAATACACAATGAACAAACACAAGCATATATTTGGGTATTTTTGATGATATTTTAAGCGTTTTAAGCCCGATTTGGACGATGAGACTATGTATAAATACAGTCTCATCAGAGGGCGACAAGTTGTCGGTTATTATTGTGAAGGAACTTTTGGATGATGAAAAAACCGCACTTGTCGATGTTCTAAAGGATCACAAAGGGGCAATTACGTGGAAGTTATCCGACATTAAGGGGATTGATCCCAAATTTTGTACCCACAAAATCTTAATGGAAGAGGATTACAAACCCGCAATCCAATGTCAAAGGAGGGTGAACCCCAAAATTCACGACGTCATCAAAAAGGAAGTCCTTAAACTCCTTGACGCGGGAATGATTTACCCTATTTCCGATAGCCCTTGGGTGAGTCCTATTCATTGTGTCCCTAAAAAGGGAGGAATGACCGTTGTGCCAAACGATGCCAACGAGTTAATTCCTACTAGACTCGTGACCGGATGGAGAGTGTGCATTGACTATCGTAAGTTGAATGAAGCCACTCGTAAAGACCATTTTCCCTTGCCCTTCATGGACCAAATGTTGGAGCGTCTTGCGGGAAACGATTTCTATTGCTTTTTAGATGGTTTTTCCGGCTACTTCCAAATCCCCATCGATCCTCGTGATCAAGAAAAAACTACATTTACGTGTCCATATGGAACGTTTGCCTATCGTAGAATGCCATTCGGACTTTGCAATGCACCGGGAACCTTTCAAAGGTGCATGATGGCTATTTTTATGACATGATCGAGAAGACGATGGAAGTATTCATGGATGACTTTTTCGTGTTTGGTAGTTCGTTCACTTCGTGTTTGTCGAATCTTGAGAGAATGTTGAAACGTTGTGAGGAAACCAACCTTGTGCTTAATTGGGAAAAGTGTCATTTTATGGTTAAAAGTGGAATTGTCTTAGGGGCACAAGGTTTCGAAAGCGGGGATTGAGGTAGATCAAGCTAAGGTAGACGTCATCGCCAAATTACCTCATCCCAATACCGTTAAGGGAGTTAGGAGTTTCCTAGGCCACGCGGGCTTTTATCGTCGATTCATCAAGGATTTTTCAAATATCTCTCGACCTATTACACATCTTCTTGAAAAAGAGGCACGTTTTGTCTTTGACAAAGATTGTGTACGAGCCTTTGAAATCCTTAAGAGGAAACTTACCGAAGCTCCCATTCTTGTTGCTCCCAATTGGAACCTCCCCTTTGAGCTCATGTGTGATGCTAGTGACTACGCTATTGGGGCCGTATTGGGGCAACGTCATGAAAAACACTTCTTGCCTATTCACTATGCTAGCAAGACGATGACCGAGGCTCAACTAAAATACACTACAACGGAGAAGGAGTTCCTTGTCGTGGTGTATGCATTTGAGAAATTCCGACCTTATCTCGTCTTGATGAAATGCATAGTGTATCCGGATCATTCGGCTATCAAGTATCTTATGGCTAAACAAGATGCAAAGCCGAGATTACTTCGTTGGATTCTCCTCCTTCAAGAATTTGATCACAAAATCGTCGACAAAAAAGGAGCCGAGAATCTAGCGGCCGATCATCTTTCTCGTTTGGAAGATCTTCACCAAAGTGTTTACGAGCCCAAGGAAATCACCGAAACATTTCCGCTCGAGACACTTGGTGTAGTGAATTCTAAGCTTGATTCTTCCACCCCATGGTTTGCGGACTTCACAAATTATCATGCGGGCAACTTCATCATCAAGGGTATGACGACTCAAGAAAAACGAAAATTCTTTCTTGACGTCAAGTTCTACTTTTGGAACGACCCTTACTTGTTTCGAACTTGTGCGGATCAAATTATTCGACGTTGTGTCTTTGGTACCGAAGCTTCTAATATCCTTAGAGCTTGTCACGAGGGACCCACGGGTGGTCACCACGGTGCTAATCTCACGGCTAAGAAGGTCTTTGATGCCGGTTTCTTTTGGCCTACTATTTACCGATTTGCACATGAGCTTGTGAAGTCATGTGACTCATGCCAACGACAAGGAAAAGCCTCACAAAAAGATGAAATGCCACAAAATATCATCCAAGTATGTGTGATCTTTGACGTTTGGGGCATCGACTTTATGGGGCCGTTCCCATCATCTCGTGGTAATAAGTACATCCTTGTCGCGGTTGACTACCTATCTAAGTGGGTGGAAGCTAAGGCTTTGCCCACCAATGATGCTCGTGTGGTAGTCAAGTTTCTGAAAAGCTTGTTTTCTCGGTTTGGAACCCCTCGTGCGATCATAAGCGATCGTGGAACCCATTTTTGTAACGACCAATTCGAAAGGGTCATAAGGAAATATGGGGTTACACATCGTCTTTCTACGGCTTATCACCCACAAACGAGTGGGCAAGTCGAGGTTTCAAACCGAGCGTTGAAGAGGATCTTGGAGAGATCTGTAGGGGAAAACCGACAATCTTGGTCGGATAAGTTGGACGATGCTTTATGGGCCTTTAGAACCGCTCATAAGACACCCATCGGGTGCACTCCTTATAAGCTAGTGTATGGGAAGAATTGCCACTTGCCAATTGAACTCGAACACAAGGCTTATTGGGCCTTAAAGCATTGTTATGATGACATGGAGACCGCGGGAAAACACCGGAAAATGCAATTAAATGAATTGGATGTATTAAGGGATATTGCTTATGAAAATTCATTGATTTATAAAGAAAAGTCTAAAAAGTTGCATGATTTAAAAATTAAAAACTGGGTTTTTAACATTGGGGATCAAGTTTTGCTTTTTAATTCTCGTTTGAAAATCTTTTCCGGTAAGTTGAAATCCCGTTGGTCCGGTCCATTCACCGTGACTCAAGTTTTTCCATATGGGACCATCGAGCTAGCTCAAAATGATGGCCCCAATTTCAAAGTGAATGGACATAGGTTGAAGCACTACTTTGGCGGGGAAGTTCCATCCTTGAACTACCTCGACCAAATCACCTTCCCTAATGATAATTAGTATTGAGGGGATCGAGTCGAGCTCATGACTCGGTAATCAAAAACGAGGTGCCTCGTGGGGGAGTCTCATGCTTATCCTATGTACATATTATCGCTTTCTAATGTAGTAACGTGTGGGGATTTGTGCCCTTCCAACCTTTGTTCCGTGGTTGTTTGTGAATTGTGAATTTTAGATGATCATTATCTTCACGATTGGAGCCTCTCGTGTTCGTTTTATGGGAGCACTCGATCGTTTGCTTTGAAGAATTTCTCAATATCCATGATATATCCTTTGATGTTCTAACCTTATGTTTATAGCACACTTCATAAACGTCTTTCAATTTAACGGTTACACCCTTTCCATGCTAGATTAGGCATTCGACTACGTCTCTAGTATAGGGGTGTTTGCACCCCTAGACTCGAAACATTGAGGACAATGTTTAACTTTAGTATGGGGGGGGGGGTGAATAGATACTTGCCTTGCCAAACCTCCGCGTTTTCCAAAGTTTATCTTTTTGTTTATCGTTTTGTTGCAAAATAAGGCTAAAAATGGCCAAATTATAAAAATTTTCTCATGTTTTATAAGTGTTTGAAGACACGAATGTAGATTTTCCGATGGAGAGAATAAGAGTAATTTTGACTCGACCGTGCGTGTTGAGCACTTAGCTTCGATTCCTTAACTTCACATTAGGCTAAGTCTCTTAAACGAGGACGAGAAATGATAGGGTTAATTATAAGTTACTATGCTAAACGTAAAGTACTCGTATTCTTTCAAAAACTCATGTGTTCTCGTTGTTTGCTTATTCTCCCTTCGCTTGTAAATATTTTTTTTTTGCTTAATAAATATTGACTTAGCGGTTTAGTCTTGATTGTTGGGTTTCTAGTCTTTTCTAGTAGCTTCCGTGTAATTAAATTGGGAAGATATTAAGGTATCGCCAGCGTCACGGTTTTGAAGTATTGGCACCCGAATAATAAAAAGCTTCACCCAATAATAAGATTTCAAGTGCTCACCTAAATCAAGCAAACAATTTGAAGCCCACAAGGCCGAAAAATCTATGCAAAATCGAAAGTGAATCAAGCCTTAATCTTTTAAGCTTTAAAGATCCAAATTCGCTTTAGCGTGAGGATATACGTCTTTGGCTAATAAAACCACCGATGAGGTGGATAATAAAAGGCAAGGCAAGACCGAAGTCATAATAAAATCTTCATGGCGAAGTTGAATAAAAGATGGAGGTAAACCTATGATAATAAGGCCCTTCCGTTAGGGGGCGTATAAAAGTCTTGGTAATAAGTCTCATGTTCAAAACCGTTATAAAACCGTGTTTATCGATCCTTCTTGTTGACTTAATTTTTTGACATCGTTGTCTATTAGGAGGGGTTATTGATTTGATGGTCTTGGTTACACCGTTAGGACTCTATTTTTAGACCTAAATCTCTATTATCGCATAAGTCAAACAATGTATCCTCGTGAAACATTCAAGACAAAATAAAATATAAGAGATACAATGGGAGGATAAGTACGTGATTATGGCATATGAGTAGTGTTAGCATTACTAACTTATAATGACAATGATCTCGTTGCACGCTTGGCATGGAATTGGGGTGAAAATTGAGGACGATGAAATTATTTCTAACGAAGCATTCACGTGTTCTTATTCTATGAACCTAAACTTCCCACTTTGCGATGAAAATCATACATTATGTCTAAAACGCAAGTAGAAGTAATAGTAGTAGTGTAGCTAGTTTATCATTCAATAAAAGTGAATAAAAATGAATTTTTGGAGATGCTACGATACTTTATTCTAGCATTGCGTGAGGGCACGACAATGGTTTAGTATGGGGGAGTGATGAGACTGCTTTTGTACATTGTCTCATCGTCCAAAAAGGGCTTTTAATGCATTAAATATCATCAAAATACCCAAATATATGCTTGTGTTTGTTGTTGTGTATTTTAGGTACGGATATTGAGAAAATGACAAAAGATCACAAGAATCATGCAAAAACGAACACGGGAAACGAAGCCGCACATTGAACCAAGCCCTAATGAAGAATTTTCTAAAGAAAACCCTTGAATATTTATGAAGAAGGGTCCTCCAATATTGAAGAATTGACACTTTATACCCTTGTATCTTCATAATTACAAGATTGGTCCCTAAAGTTTGTCAATATTGCAAAAAGGGCCCTCCACTTTGAAGAATTGACAATTTTAGTCCCTTAACAAAACTAAAATGTCAATATTAATCCTACTCAAAGTCCAACATACCATGAAGGACTTCAAGTTACAAGAATTACAAATTTGGCCCTTTGAAAATGTCAAAATTACCAAAAGGACCATTGACTTTGAAGAAATGGCAAAAATGGTCCCTCATTAATCATGACTTGGCAATTTCGGTCCTCCAATAAGTCAAACAAACAAGTCAAGACCATTAACTATGAAGAAAATGCCAAATCAGTCCTTCAAGAATCAAGAAATGGCAAGAAATACCCCTGAAAATACTTTGGAAAAGTATTTGGGGCAAAAGTGTGAAAATGAAAACTTCATTTACAAAGGGAATCCGGATTTAGCTTATTTATTTGCAAGTGAAAGAAGTTTGAAAGACAAGGGGCTGAAATGGGCAGACATCCAACCTTACCTAGACCACTTCGGGCTTGACACGTGCCCCATTAACTCTCCTCCACCAATCAGCTTCACCCATCCCTCCACATCACCATCCCACTCACCAGATTAACTAATTAATTAAGTAGTTAGTTAAATTACGCGCCTAACACTTATTTAAAAAACCAAAACAAATTAACACCATGTTCTTGGTGTTCTTCACAAAATTGGGTTTTCTTAATCCTGTTGTAATTAGCCCCTAAGATTGTCCAGATTTATGATTAAGGTGACCTTAATCACATCCCAACTTTCAAAAAGTCTGCCACATCACCACCCAGCTCACAAGATTCCCCTGCTTTTCACCTTTGTGCATACTGCCAAATTTTGGACAGTCATCCAACGTTCCACAAACTTGCTTGGAAGTTAAGCTTATTTGAAGCCCTTGGATACATTCCAACACATGCCAGCTCCACAACAATCCAAGAATTAGTCACATGATCTTCAAAGTTTAAACTACTCAAAGGGTATTTTTGGGACTTCACCAGCAATTAGGGTTACGTTTTTTAGCTTTTCACTAGTTCATTGTAGCCTATATAAAGGCCTTAGAGTATCACTTTGAGCCCTGCTCTTGAATTTTCCTTTGTTCAAAATTCTGTAAATCCATATTCAGTTTAATGAAATGTGTTTAAATCTTTGAAGAAAACTCAAGTGCCATTGTTATTTCCTGCTTATTATTGTTACTTGTTTGCTAATCTTGAATCCAAAAACCTGTTTTCAAAGGAGTGTGCAAAAGTTTGCACATTTTCCACTTTTCTTGATATTTTGCTAAGTCTTGTTCAAACCTTGGAATTCTTGGGGCTATAAAGCTGATCATAGCATCCTGATATTGTGTTATCAAGGTGTGGTGAAGCCTATAACTTGGGGATAATCAAGTGTGGGGAACTAAGGTTGCATTAATCAAGAATTTTTCACTTTTCTGATTTTGATATTTTGCTCTTAACTTTGTTGAATCTTAGCAGGCTTTATTGTGGAAGCTTGTGCTTGTTCTTGCTAGCACATAAGCTCAAAATTCGTGGGTGTGGATGTACATCCATGAGGTTTGCATCCTTAATCTCAAAATCTGATAAAATATTGGATATTTGTGATATTTGTGTGTTGCTTGTGTTCTTGTGAAATTTGTGGCTTAGTCTTGTTCTAATCTGCATATTACATCTGTTATTGTGCTTATTTGGGCTTGGCTGGTCTTGGATAACACTTTTGATTTGAAAATTTGGATTTGAAAATTTAAAAGGGTGTTTGAGATTACCTGTTTGAGATCATAAGTTGATATTGTGTTGTTGGAAGTTTGTGTTTGTGCTTGTTATCTGTTATTGGCTTGGTTGAGTGCTATTTGCTGCAAGTTTTGGGTTTGAACCCTTGAATCAAAGATTGTGCTATAACTTATTGAGTTTGACTGTTTTTGACCTAAAATCTTGGTAATACTTAGAGTATATGCATGTTTAGGGATATAAGCTGTTAAATCAAAGTTATCATAACATATCTTAGAGATCTGAGTGTTTGAATTTGGCTTGTTTGTCAATTGCATCAGCAAAGTAAAAATATGTTTGTGTTAGTGTTCATCAGTAACTTATTGTGCTTGAATCTTGACTTAGACTTTGAATCATTGCATGAAACTTGTTTAAATTTGTTCATATAAGCTTATTATTGCTTGTGTATGCATTTGGTGAAGTTTGGCTGGCTGAATTGTGCTATAAGTGCTTATTGAACCTCAACTGCTTATTGTTCTAAGTCTGGTGCATGTCTGATGCTTAATTATATTAACTGTACTAATTGGCTGTTAGTGATTGTGATTTCTTTGTTGTTATTGACTCCTTATGATCCACTGATCATTTGGGTGCCTTTGTGAAGCTTGAATCTCCAAAAAAGTCACTAAAGACAAAAAGTCAAGAAAATCAAGCAGTGGAAACTTTTTCCACTGCTCAGACACCAAAACTAGTCCCTGCTAGTGTTAATTTTTAGTTAGATTATTAATAAGCCATATTGGCTTATTTAGACCTGCAACAACTTATTTTTTGTGATCAATCTTCATCATTTGACCCATTTGTTTGAACTGGAGCTTATCAGACTTTGGCTTTGACTTTTTGCTAGAAAATTCATTAAGTTGACTTTTAAAGAAGTGCTTATTTGCTTATTTCAGCTTATTGAGTGAACTTATTTGAAATTTTTTTGTTGATTAAGCTTAGTTAAGTCATTTAAAAGCTATTGAAACTTGAATCAGCTCTTGGGATAGCCTAGAACTCGAAAACGACTATTTTGTCGTTTTGTGTAGATTGCTTATTGCATTTTCAGGCTTATTCCTTGAACTTTTTTCAAATTTCTTTTTACAGAAGTCTTAAGTAACTCAAAAGAAGCTTGTGTGTCTAATTTGAGCTTATGGCATCAGCTTATAGCTTAATGGGCCAAAAAGCCCATTAAGAATAAGCTGTTTGATATAAGCCATCCTATTTTACATTTTCAGCTTTTGGGCCTTTGAAAAATTGTGTTCAGAATCAAATTTTGAGTTAGATAGGAGATTTTGGGCCATTTTTATAAACATTTTTCTTATTGGGCTTATTTTGGCCCAATAAGGGTCTGTTTTGGACTTTGGCCCATTTGGAGGCCCATTAGGGGTATTTTGTAATTTCAACTTCATTTCTGTGTTATTTAGGTTAAATTAAGCTAGTTTGCAAGTTTTTAGAATTTTTTTATAAATTTTGGATTTTTAATATTATTTTATTATTATTTAATTATTAAAAATTAAAATTTAGATTTTTCAAGTTTTTATATTTTCTTAGGTCAAATACATTAGGTTAGGAATTTTACAACTTTTAGAATATTTTTATTGTCATTAGATTAATTTTTATAATTATTTTAAGTTTTAATAGTTTTTAATTGTTTTTAAATAGTTTTTATTAATTTTAAAATTTTCAAAAATAGTTTTAAATTAAGTTAGGTCATTGTAGAGGTTTACAATTGAAAAAATCTCATTTTGGGCTTTTTATTAATTAAATTGATTTTTTGGGCTTTAATTAGCATTAAAAATTATTATTTAATTAAATAAAAGGCTTGAGTGATTTTTGATTTTTTGTAAACTCTAATTACATTATTTTGGATTTATTACAATTTTCTAGGAATTATTAGGATAAATTTTTTATTTTGGTACTTTTTACGGTTTTACGTGTACGACCTTTTCGTCTTAGTTTTAATCGTCATCGTAACCGTCATTCTCTTCTTACCTCATTTCTATTTTCTTTTTTCATAAATATAATCACATAATTAATCATCGCTCTACATAACACACTAGCCTCCTTGAGAACGATCCCCACTTTTGGGTCATTTGTGCACGATTTTCCTAAATCGTCGTGTTTGCCCTAATTACCTTGTTTTCCTAAACAAGAGTAAAATTACAACTATCATGAACCGAAGCTTAACTCAGTGTAAGTTCCTCTAGGGAGTATTCAGCCTAAATACTCAAGTAATAAACAAATATCAGTGCGTCAAGGTACTTGAGACGGGGATAGTCAATCCCGATGGATCCACCCACAACATTCGCGCTTAGTACTCGAAATTAACGGTTCATGATCAGGAGAGGAAACTTAAGGCTAGACTAAAAGGAATAAAAATATTGAAAACCTGAAATCATACATGTTCTGGATAGTATACAAGTTCTGGATAGCATACAAGTTCTAGATAGCATACAGTTTTTAAATGGTTGTGTTCCACCATGTAAAATCTCACCCCGTGTTTAGAAACCATGTACAAGTAAAAAGGGGATATGAACTTACCTTAGCCACGTGGTAAGTCAATCACGGTACTCAGCAACTAAGTAGAAACAATGGTAGTGAGACGATCACCGACGATATGGATGCCCGGGAAACACAAAAACCGCAACCTATCACAATAAGGCGCGCGTTAAGACTCGAACTCGAATATCGATATGTACCAAATATAATATGACTCAACTGTTTTCAAAGTATTTATATTTCAAAACCATTGACACGAATCAAATGAATTCATACTAACCCATTTATTTCAACACTACACGTTAAAACACTTGAACACTTGAAAATGACCCGTCATACGACGCCAAGTCAACGCAAGTCAAACTATCCTTTACCCTTACTTGGACCAGTAGCTAAGTCATTTATATAATGACTAAGCACTTGAGTAATTCACCATGTCCGATGGTGAATACTCAAACTCACGCATCACAATCATTGAACTAAGTGTCCAAAATAAAATCAGCAAGTACACGCCGAATGTACACATCGATCTACCCTATCCAGACTTGTCCGTTTTAGATGAAAATTGGTGTCAAGGTCACTTATAACCTGTATAAGACCTCACAAAAATTTGAGCCAAAGTTCACACTTTAAAATCCATCAGCTCGACACTTTACTCGACTCCAAAATTGGGACAGATTTGTGCACTTGTTTTGTAAAACCGTTTGGACCACTTTAAAAGTGCTAATTCGACAATCCGTCTTTTGAAACCACTACTAGACTCATCAAAATATGTTTGTAAACTTTGAAAACCAGTAGTATCAACTATCTAACGAAGCCTAAAGTCCCCGAGAGTCGACCCAAAATCAGCCACAATTTCGGATTGTGCCGACTTGCGTCTCCCGGTACACGAAAACTAAAACTAGCATAACTTTTGACTCGTAATGACTTAGAAGCTCTATTTTATACCAAAACGAGCGTCTCGGAAAACTCTACAATAAAATCAAATAATAGTAGCCTTTCTCAGATCTTAAACCTACGAAACAATCTGTTTAAAGCTGCTGTCCCAAATTATACTTTTAGAAAACATGTCAAATCAATTTTCTCACCAAATATAATCATTCCCAAACCTATAGAATCATCATACTATCATACCCATCAACCAAACACACTCCTAAACATATGTATGCATCAAAATCAAAAGATCAAAATAAAAACTTAGACTTTTTAAACATCAAAACAACATAATCTTACCAAAAACAACACATGCATGATGATTAAAACATCATACAATCATGAAATCATAAGTTTATAAAAACTTGATGCATGTGTGAAATTCTTGTATCAATAGAATCACAAGAACATTTAGAACATGGGTCTTTAATTTGTTTTGATTGATTCATAGTAGAAATCAAGATTTGAGGGTGTTTTGTATGGTGATGGGTGGCGGTAAACAAAGAAAAGAAAGGAGGGTGGTGGTGTTTTTGTTTTAAATGAATGTGTGTGTTAGTTTGTGTATAAAAAAATTGCTTTATATATGTTGGTAGTGGAGGGACCTAAGTTGCCAATTTGAAAACTTGTGGACTTAAAAACAATTAATAGTTTTAAAGGGTAGAAAATGGTTATTGGTAAATATTGAAAATATTTACGGAGCTCGGGTTTCGTAAAAATACTTTTCAAAAGTTACAATGCATCATAAAAATGATTATATGATTTCCCGACATGACTTAATACGTAATTAAAACGAAATCGTCGAAAATATTAATTATCGAAACAACCGATAAATAAACGTAAACTTTTGGGCATCCGTCGGTATCGCGATCACTAGGGAATTCTCGCTGTACATTGATTTTGAATAAACTCGTTGTAAAACGCACGCGGGTGATTTTAAATCAAAAACTTTGATTTAAATTAAATATGGAGAAATAAAATAAGAATTTTATAATTCTAGATAAAATATTTTTGATGATCATAAAAATACTTAAAAAGTATAATTTATTAAAATATCAAGATCTCGGGATTTACATATAAGAATACAAGAAAACGTAATACGTTGGAAAATTCAAGAGACACGAATAAAAGAATAAAATAATGCTGGAAAAATACATGTTCTTACAGTCTTCCCCCCTAAAAGAACTCTGGTCCCTAGACTTCTCCTGAAAATAGTAGAAGATCTAAACAAGAGGAGGTACAAAGTGTAGAACAATTTCATTGATTCCCAGGTAACTTCTGCAACACGGCGTACCTTCACGATTGGAATTCACTACGCTTCAGTTTCTTAGTTCCTTTTCGGATAAATGATCAAACTTGGATTAGAATAATGTCCTTTCAGTACGGAGAAAAATTCAAGAGATAGATTTGTTGGAAATACGTACGATAAACTAAGAAGAATGAACACAAGAATCGCTTAAACGGAAAAAGTGCGATAAAATGAACCAAGATTGTAAATCAACAAGGGGTCGCAAGTCGTGCAACTGTAAAACGTGACAATCTTAAAATGTAAGAATCTAGTCACAAGCGAAATAGAAGGGGAAAAAATGAATAACATATGATCATATAATATACAAGCTGTCACAATCAGTTGTCTAGGATTTTGGTATTATTTTAAAACTCAGTTTATATATTTTCTTGATTAAAAGAAAATTTTACAAGGTGTAGTGATTTAAAATCAAACTATCTGTATTTAGCGAGTATGATGTTGCTATATCTTTTTCTTGATCAGGATTTTCAAAGCAAAAGTATAACAGTCCAAAATAGTTATCATGATCGGCTTAAGAACTTTTGGGTGACTACATGAAATTATCGTTAAAAACTCAGGTTTATCGTTACCATTAGAGAAAATAAGATTTTCCAAGTTATTTAGAAGCATTGTTTAGAAATTATAATTTAATTTAATAATTTCATTAGGTTGACAGTAAAGTATGATATTATCAAATACTTTAAAAGATACAGCTTGATATCCTTTGAAACACTAGGTAAATTTCCCAAAGATGATATATATATATATGGTATTTAACTTGAAACAGTTATTTCGGTAATTTAAACATTTGATAAAATGTATAAAATGTATAAAATGTTCATAAAAATTAATAATAATCTTTTTTTAGAAATTCAAGAAGGTGTTTAAGGTATCGAATGATAATCTCGTAACATTTTCTGTTTCCAAAAGGTGACAAGACAGCAACGAATATGAATCATATAAAGGTCAATAATTTGTATGCGAGCAATAACACAAGGTAATAAGATGAAAGTCGTATAAATTCTTAACAGACGTGATAGAATAGTCGCGTCAATGATAAAAATAATAAGAAACAAAGATTATAGTAAGTCATCACTTCTTGAGTGCAGTTGGTTAAGTTCTCATTGGTTGATACACGATCGAAAGAGAAAAGCCACACAACGAATTTTCGAATCAAAGAAAATAATTAAGAAGTCACTTGAGAGCAATTCCAGTAAAATGAACAACATTAGCAATGAAAGGAGAAATCAACACATGAGTTGTACGAATGAATTTCAAGACGATAGAGTCTAATACACATCATGGCAAATTCAAGTAATCATTGTTCACGTCCAATCATAAATCATTAATCGCGTCCAGAGACGTTTCATAGGTCTACCAAGATAGATAAAGAAGATCGATCGATGAAGAGGCATAATAACATTGAAACTTTCAAGTCTGGTATCAATGGTAAGAATTTAGGCAAATGGTAACGAAAATTGTATCATGAGGATGATGAGGTAACAAGTAAGGCAATGATCGTCGAGTATGGAAATATGTGTTTGAGGCATGTACTTTGTTCAAGAAAGATAAGGGTTTATAAGTGTATGTCGCGAACTGTTGATACTCGCATAAGAATTAAAAGTTTTCTAAACTTTATTTATCTAACTTTTTAAGGAACATATTAAAAATTTGATTGTTGGTCAAATATTTAGGTTTAACGAAAAAGGGAGGATACAAGTAGGATCGTATTCCAAACAATTGTCACATAATAACTGACGATCATGTGTTCAAGGTACAACGGATGTTGTAAGTCGAAGTCGAAACGTAGAATGGTCAATGAAATAAGATGTAATCCATGTACCAGTGTCGTGTAAAATAGTGGCGTAAAGGTAAATCAAGATTATGAAAACCCACAATATTATTCAGGTACTGATTCAACGAATACTTCGAGATGTGTGACTCACACGATGTCTTTTAGTGTTTCTTGGAGACACATTGAGCTACACAATGGTCTATTGACTAGACATTCAATTATGAATGGTCGGAAAGAAAATCTGCGTATCTAAATAGATATTTTAAAGGAAATAAACAATGAAAGCAACATGCACGGTAGTAAGAATGAAAATCAGGAGTTTCATCAAAAACAACACTTATTCAATCCCGAACAATGGTATCTCGAGAGTATACACGGTATGTAGCAGCGAGTCGAGAAAAACAGGTGATTCAAAACGAACGAGTATATGAAGTCAGTCGTATCATGAATAAATGAAATAGCAATAGTACTCAGAAAAATGAGTATGAAAAGTCGGCAGCATACGCGCTCTGAATACAAGTATGTAACGTCATAATGATATAAAATCATTGTAATAAGATCAAGTCACAAGAATAAGAATTCAAGAAATATAGTAAGAGCATATGTAATCGTGTAATACCCAATGATAATTCATGAAGCACCAAGGCTTTGAAAAGACATGGTAATTATCGCCATTAAGGTAATGTAATATTTCAACATGAAATCAGGAGATGAAATACTACAACGATAATTAAAAGTAAATAATAAGGATTAGAGAGTTACCCGCAAAGATATCGAACAACAATGGCAGATTCTGTGTTTGACACTTAAAACCTGAAATTTTTGAACTTTCGGTTATAGACTAAGTTTTTGAAAACGACTCAGTTCCCTATAACCATCGCTCTGATACCAATCTGTGAGACCCCCAAAATCTGACATGGAACAACTAGGCAACGAGGGTGTAACACGTCATAGTACAATAAACAATGAATTACAGTTCATACAAAGCTGACGAAATAAAAACATGTACATTACATCATAAAAGGTCAGATTTTTTAAACATAGGTCCCAGAGTTTTAGAAGCGGAAAATTATATTATTTCGTCTCAATTTATAACATAAAGTTGCCCAAAAGATAAAATAAACTCCTGACAGTTTATATAAAACCAATCTTTCAAAGCATCACAGAAATCTCCAATCTGCGATAATATCCTGCGGGCTCCCATCCATGCAAAGCTAAGTAATACTACCTGAGATTAAACATGTAAAATCATAAAGTTAAGTGATATTCATAGGTTTAGCAGTAAAGGTGTGGAACACAAGCATTCATTTGTAAAACAAGTAGTATGGAGTTTGGTTCGTCAACCATAGTCCGAAATCATTATTATTGCTGTTCAGTTCATGAACCGAAGCTTAACTCAGTGTAAGTTCCTCTAGGGAGTATTCAGCCTAAATACTCAAGTAATAAACAAATATCAGTGCGTCAAGGTACTTGAGACGGGGATAGTCAATCCCGATGGATCCACCCACAACATTCGCGCTTAGTACTCGAAATTAACGGTTCATGATCAGGAGAGGAAAATTAAGGCTAGACTAAAAGCAATAATAATATTGAAAACCTGAAATCATACATGTTCTGGATAGTATACAAGTTCTAGATAGCATACAAGTTCTGGATAGCATACAGTTTTTAAATGGATGTGTTCCACCATGTAAAATCTCACCCCGTGTTTAGAAACCATGTACAAGTAAAAAGGGGATATGAACTCACCTTAGCCACGTGGTAAGTCAATCACGGTACTAAGCAACTGAGTAGAAACAATGGTAGTGAGACGATCACCGACGATATGGATGCCCGGGAAACACAAAAACCGCAACCTATCATAATAAGGTGCGCGTTAAGACTCGAACTCAAATATCGATATGTACCAAATATAATATGACTCAACTGTTTTCAAATTATTTATATTTCAAAACCATTCCACGAATCAAATGAATTCATACTAACCCATTTATTTCAACACTACACGTTAAAACACTTGAACACTTGAAAATGACCCGTCATACGACGCCAAGTCAAAGTAAGTCAAACTATCCTTTACCCTTACTTGGACCAGTAGCTAACTCACTTATATAATGACTAAGCACTTGAGTAAGTCACCATGTCCGATGGTGAATACTCAAACTCACGCATCACAATCATTGAACTAAGTGTCCAAAATAAAATCAGCAAGTACACGCCGAATGTACACATCGATCTACCCTATCCAGACTTGTCCGTTTTAGATGAAAATTGGTGTCAAGGTCACTTATAACCTGTATAAGACCTCACAAAAATTTGAGCCAAAGTTCACACTTTAAAATCCATCAGCTCGACACTTTACTCGACTCCAAAATTGGGACAGATTTGTGCACTTGTTTTGTAAAACCGTTTGGACCACTTTAAAAGTGCTAATTCGACAATCCGTCTTTTGAAACCACTACTAGACTCATCAAAATATGTTTGTAAACTTTGAAAACCAGTAGTATCAACTATCTAACGAAGCCTAAAGTCCCCGAGAGTCGACCCAAAATCAGCCACAATTTCGGATTGTGCCGACTTGCGTCTCCCGGTACACGAAAACTAAAACTAGCATAACTTTTGACTCGTAATGACTTAGAAGCTCTATTTTATACCAAAACGAGCGTCTCGGAAAACTCTACAATAAAATCAAATAATAGTAGCCTTTCTCAGATCTTAAACCTACGAAACAATCTGTTTAAAGCTGCTGTCCCAAATTATACTTTTAGAAAATATGTCAAATCAATTTTCCCACTAAATAAAATCATTCCCAAACCTATAGAATTATCATACTATCATACCCATCAACCAAACACACTCCTAAACATATGTATGCATCAAAATCAAAAGATCAAAATAAAAACTTAGACTTTTTAAACATCAAAACAACATAATCTTACCAAAAACAACAAATGCATGATGATTAAAACATCATACAATCATGAAATCATAAGTTTATAAAAACTTGATGCATGTGTGAAATTCTTGTATCAATAGAATCACAAGAACATTTAGAACATGGGTCTTTAATTTGTTTTGATTGATTCATAGTAGAAATCAAGATTTGAGGGTGTTTTGTATGGTGATGGGTGGCGGTAAACAAAGAAAAGAAAGGAGGGTGGTGGTGTTTTTGTTTTAAATGAATGTGTGTGTTAGTTTGTATATAATAAAATTGCTTTATATATGTTGGTAGTGGAGGGACCTAAGTTGTCAATTCGAAAACTTGTAGACTTAAAAACAATTAATAGTTTTAAAGGGTAGAAAATGGTTATTGGTAAATATTGAAAATATTTACGGAGCTCGGGTTTCGTAAAAATACTTTTCAAAAGTTATAATGCATCATAAAAATGATTATATGATTTCCCGACACGACTTAATACGTAATTAAAACGAAATCGTCGAAAATATTAATTATCGAAACAATCGATAAATAAACGTAAACTTTTCGGCATTCGTCGGTATCGCGATCACTAGGAATTCTCGTTGTACATTGATTTTGAATAAACTCGTTGTAAAACGCACGCGGGTGATTTTAAATCAAAAACTTTGATTTAAATTAAATATGGAAAAATAAAATAAGAATTTTATAATTCCAGATAAAATATGTTCGATGATATGAAAAATACTTAAAAAGTATAATTTATTAAAATATCAAGATCTCAGGATTTACATATAAGAATACAATAAAACGTAATACGTTGGAAAATTCAAGAAGCACGAATAAAAGAATAAAATAATGCTGGAAAAATACGGGTTCTTACACGGAAAATGCGGATCTCCCTAATTCCCTAAAGAAGAAAGGCTTATTAACAAGCTTTTACAGCTGGCCAACTTCTCTGGTTCCTCTCTGTGTGTCTTCTAAGACGCCTTAGAATCAAATGTGACCGTATCAAGGTCCGATTGAGTTTTCCGTTGGTACTCGTAAGAGTTGTGAGAAAAACCCGATCGAACAAACCTATGACATTTTATAAAGTCTTGTATAACGTTTTTAAACCAATGGGTATTTCGGTTTTGGATTATCAGTGGGTTCATGAAACCGAGGCATATCTTTTATTTAAGGAAAATTTAAAAATATCAAAAATTCATTGTTTTAGAAACTCGTTATAAAAAGGAAGTTTTACATGTTTCCTTTATATAAATTTTGTCATGATTTTCAAAATTTAATTTATACCCACTAAAGTAAGTTTTGTACTATCCAATGTAATAAGTCACTTGAGCTTGGTTAATTCATCAAAGACATTCTTAAGTCTTAACCAATACAAGGCAATACAATAACCAAGGGGTCAGACCCAAGGATATAGAATTGTAGACTAAGTATTGGATGACTTACGAAGTGTGTTTTGGTCTGACCTTTAGCATGAAGTACTAGATGAGGCAAAACATGACCTGACTACAATTATTCTAGATGAAGCAGTCATGGCCTCATTATGGCTAAGAGTTGCACCAGTGGCAATTATAATTCGATGATTACCTTTTGAATTATTTCATTTCTAGTAGATCAGTTGCATTAATGGAATAAGTTCAAGTTGGATCTTATTCTCTTGATAAATTTAACTGTTTACAGTCCATAAACATGGATAGTTAATTTCATAAGAGAGAGATTATCAAAAATACTAATATTGAACTTTGCAAGTTCTTTTAATGTATAAATGAAACGTAAACCAAAAGCATGGGTTTGGTCTTCACTTGAGAATGAAAAACCGTGTTCATTTTCTATGAGAAATTTTAAAGGTTCTTTCCTATACTTTTTACAAGTGGAAACAATATAAATGGACTGATTGAATTATCCCAATTCGAATCTAACATATAAAATACCTAAATGGTAAGATAAATTTCATATATTATTGGATAACTAGAGATCTCGTGTATTTAGCTACCAAATGTAAATATCTTTATATGATCAAGACATATTTAAAGGTTTGATTACAAAGACGGAAATATCACCGCACAAATGGTAAAAGCAAAATCTAGAGAACCGGTTGTCTTTAGTTTTTTGTTTTAACCAAGTAAAAGACGCTACATATCCACAAAGTATTTTAGGAGTGCTAATACAAAGTGGGAAAATTACTATGTTGATGTTCAATACATGGAAAAATAAAATGTCACTTACTTTCACTAGGAATGAAACACTTCAAGTGTTGTCAAAATCAATGGGAGTAATACATTTTATACGAAATGGCAAATATGAAAGGTTGTCAATTTCAGTGGGAGCTACATACTGCTCACTTTATTTCTTGTTGGACTTGAAATAATGAATTACTTTCCAAGTGTGAAACATCTTCATTTAATAAGAATCACCGTGTAGTATCTTAGATAACCTTGTTGCCTTTAAGTTGTCGCTTTAATTGTTGAAGTTATCTACAAGATAGTTATGTATGATTCATTATTCAGAGATGGAGTTCCAATTGTACTAGCTAGTCTTTTAGCTAGACTTAATTTTATTGGTGACACTATCATATTGTTGATACAAACAAACTAACTGATGTAGTATTGTTTTATGCAATAAGTAGTTTCCTACACAAGTGGGAGAAATCTTTATTATGGGCAACGAACAACTTAGACAGTTTGATAATTAAGGAAACTATTACTCTATTAAGACTACTACATATTTGTGGCAAGTTTCCTTATTAGATATGTAAGATATAAAGATAAACTACATGATTATGTTTTCTTAGAAAATGATTAACTTGAAAGTTACTACTGATACCATGATTAGTACTCGATTTTAATTTAGTTGAATAAATGTTATGTCTCATCATTAAGACATGAACATTAAGTTTTCTACTTGTGAAAAGACTTTGAAATCAAAGTAAAATTTGTTAGCTTGTAATGTCTTATTGATTAAGAAATGTACATGAAGTCATTGATTTATTCAAGGACTTATAAGATATAGTAAGAATTGGATAGTTATGTCTACTAGTTAAGACATACATTTTAAGTTTTGATTAAATCAAAGACTTATGATTGAGAGCATGAAATTGGCTTAATGATACTATTGATACTATTAAGTTTAGAACTTAAGTTGACATAATAGACAAAGCCATAGGTTCAAAATAAATTATGAGATTATCTCATGAATTTGATCTTATTGAAATACCATGTATAATATGTATAATTAAGAGAAATCAAAATATATACATTGATATGTTTTATATTTGGTTTTTGATGAATTTAAGTTGTTACTACTAAAAGAGATCAAGGATACGAAAATTTGGCATGCATTAGATACTACTCAATATGACTCCAATATGGAAGGTTAATTAAGATATTATTCTTTAAATAATAAGATTGGATGAATCCCATAAAGTCTTAATTAGAGTTTGGATGTTGTTAGCAGCCTTGGAGATTATATTAACAAAATCCAAATACTACTTAGTGTTTTTTGTAGGAGGCCTAAAGAAAAGAATGGGATAATACTCTTACATAACCTTACGCATAGAACAGAATGTTTCTTGCTAGTTAAACTGAGTTCTTTGAGAATAGTCTCACGTTACAAGAAGCGAGTGAGAGTCCCACATTTACTCTAAGCAAGTGGGAGTCTTGAATTATTTCAAGGAAATAATGCACAAGCCTTCTAAACACACTTGTGGATGTCAACTAAGGCTAAACATGAAAATGTGCAACCTTAGAATGATGTTACTCACATTTGTAGACCCGCAAGGGTTTATCATGATATGTTTTTATATCAATAATGAGGTCTATGAGTTAGAAGATCATTGTGAAATTGATAATCATGAGTGATGTATTATCAAATTTGGAATTTAATGGATAAATCAAAGTATGAATGGAAAGATGCGTCCATAGAAAGATAATCACACTTTGAAATTTGATTGATCTTTTGCCTATCAATTATTTGATGGGGTTTAAAATGAGTTTTCTTGATACTAAGATTCATTAGGACAAAGTTGTATTTATTTATTGCAAGATAAATGATAGATGTTTTAATCATACTTAAGAAATTAACTAAGAATAAAAATTCTATATTTGTGAACAATCTATATTACATCTAAAGGAAAAACCACAAAACTTTTAATGTTAAAAATGAGTTAATTATGGAATTGTTAAAAAACCACTTATTTTAGGAATTGTTAAAAAATTAAATGAATAAAAGTTGGATATAATAGGAAATGTTAAAAAATTAAACCATAAACAATTGCATAAACTACCGGGTCACGGGTTCGACCATCGGATTAATTCGATGGAGTAACTTGGTCACGGGTTCGACCAACGGGTCAACCCGGTCGAGTCATCAGGTCACAGATTCGATCATCGGACCAACCCGATTGAGTCACCAGGTAACCAGTTTGACCATCAGGTCAATCTTTTCGAGTCATGGGTTCGACAATCGGTTAACCAAATCGATTCACCGGGTCACGGGTTCGACAACCGGATCAATCCTGTCGAGCCACCGGGTAACTGATTTCGACCAACGGGTCAATCCTGTCGAGTCACCGGGTACCCTGTTTGACCACCGGGACAAAGGTTCGATCATCGAGTCAACCCGATCGAGTCAACGGGCACGGGCTCGCCTACCGGTTCAACCTGGACGAGTCACCGGGTTACCGGTTCGACCAACGGGTCAATTAATATATCGTTAACTATCTGTCGCTAGGAAATTTTTGGGTCACGAGTTCGACCACCGAATCAATTAGCATATCATTAATTATATGTCGTTAAGTAATTTCGCTGCTATGCGCAGGTAATCGTCTAGTAAATATGTAATGTTTTAATTGTCATACTTGCTTTAAATGTTAGAGTTATGCCAAATTAGATTACAAAACTATTTGATGATTACTTGTAAGGACAATATGTAATCATGAGAAGATTTTATAAATTCATAAATAATCTTTATAAGATCTACAAAATGATAAAATTCACACATGGATTAAATACATGCATCTAAATGAGCTAAGTCTTATGTTTATTTATAAAGTCAATCACTTGTGAGATTTGATTTATATTTATAAATAAGATTGCTTATGAGTAAACCTCAAATCTAGTGGGAGTACTTTGTTTTATTTCTCTAAAAATGAATATGTTGTTAAACATAATAGAAACAATATTTCATCATATTAATTGTTCTTAAGAGTGAAATAAAGTCTCTTATACATATTTGAGAGAATAAAATCTACAACCTTAGAAAATATGTTATGATTTAACATATGTGGTAAATTAAGTGTAAAGACAATGTAAATGGTCATTAAGTGAATCTCAAATGATATATCTTAAATTCTAAGATACAACACATGAATGAATGCCTTAAGACTCACTAAAGGATTCATTAAAGGCGTTACATTGTACATGAGATAAGTTGTATCATTTGCATGAATTCAAGTTGATTTGATAACCTTAACTTCTAATAGAAAGATATTAGAAATAATGTTAGTAACATTCAAGTCTAATTGGAAGACATTAGAAGAAATATTTATAATGGAAAGACATTATTAGGAACAATAAAATCAGTGTTGGATTAGGGATTTATTCCTAGAACTAACAATGGAAATACTATGGATATACTTGGTGATAATCATAGTAATATCATTATGATTGACAAACTTGGAGTTTGTTAAATATCCAAACCATTGTTTAAGGAACGTTCAAAATTTACATAATAGTAGCATAGTGATATGGTATACACTAGTGCTTATTTTAATTGAGATATTACTCAATTCCAGTTTTAGCAATTCTTTGTCATGAATGACATCATTGTTAAACTAATATGATTGGTTTAAAAGTATAGTTGCATTACACATTAAAAGATTAAAATACTTTATAGTTTTGGAAACTATTATGATGAATACTTTCAATAAGTGTATTGTAGATCTTATGAAAAGTAGTTTGACAATTAATATGATAATTTATATCATAGTACACGCATCATCATATTGTTCACAACTTGTGATTTTGAATAAGTATTTTCAAAGTTCCACAAGATCAATAATCTAGTTTGTAGGAATCTATGTCTTATTAACAATTAGATTGTTGTGACTAAGATGATAAATCACTAAAACATCACGTGATAATAACAAAACCATTGGTTGAGAGGTTTCGAGAACCGTTTTCCAATTAGAAAAGTAACTCACTTTATTATGGTGATCACTTAACTCTTCTAAAGCCCATCCTTTGTAACCTTAACGTATATTTCTTCTCCACGTTCAAGGCTTCATCCACCATAAACAAGAAACTTGAAAGTACTCGTAGAATTTTTTTGTGGGGTAGCAACTCGGATGAAAAGAAGATGCCTTGGATAGTTTGGGATAAAGTTATTTCTCTTCTTAACCTAAGTGACCTAGGTATCAAAAGTTTAAAGATCCCTAAACAAGCAATGTTAGCAAATAGTGGTGGCATTTTTTATTAGATGATAAAGTGTTATGGAGAAAAATCATTATATAAATTTATGGATACTATAGAGGTCTTAGGTCTGTTTCTTCTCACGCGTATAAAGTTGGACCTTGACATCATGTTATTAAGTGGAAAGAATAACTTGACCATTACAAATTAAACCTTGAATAAATATCTAAACATAAAGTTGGTATTGGTCAAGTAACACGTTTTTGGCTTGATCCATGGATTGGAGGATATTGCTTTGTGATTCTTTCCCTAGATTATTTCGACTCGAATCTAGTTCATATTGCACGGTGATTGATCGATCTCCTAAACCTATTGACATTTTAAGTCCCCCTTTTATCACTTGATACAACTCCCAATGTATTGCCTTTGGACAGGCCTGATCTCGCATCCTACCAACACCTATATCAACCCATCAAGTTCCATAACACAAACACTTCACATGTTCTATGTCGGTCATTTTTTGGGCTTGGTCTATACCTATTCGATCACATGCTAAACAACATGAACTTCAAGAGCTTAATTCTTTACTTTCCAAATCTTTGCCTTTCATCTAATTAAGATACTTGGTTGTTCACAATTAAGCTTTCGTTGCTATATTACAGATATAAATTATCCTCTTAACTCGCAACCTTTTAGGTGGAATAAAGCTCTCCCGATCAAAATTAACATTTCAACATGGAGGATTCAACATAAAAGACTTCCCACCCGTTCTAATCTTGATCAATGATGTATAAACTTAAATTTCATAAGGTGTCCTATGTGTGACAATGATATTAAAACAAATGAACACCTTTTCATATCATACAACATACCAAAAGAAACTTGGCTTAAAGTGCTCGGTTGGTGGAATATGCGCAACAACCCAGTTGTATCTTTATCGGATGTTATGAACTTAGTTAATCGAGTCTCGTTGCCCACAAATCAATAAATCCACTTTGACATTGTTGATAAAACAACACTCTGGGTACTTTGAAAGTTTAGGAATGAGATGTGTATCCCTTTAGAGCGCCCCCAAATGATCTCATCTTTGATGATATTAAAATTAGCCTTCTTTAATTAAATTTCATGTAGAAATAAAAAGTCTAGTATGAATTGGATATAATGGTTTAATAGACCTTACATTGCTTTATGTAATTAATATTAATTATGTACTTTGTGCTCCTTGCTTCTTGCTAGGTTGTTCTTTTAATATAATTATGTGATAAGGTGTCATTTTATACATATTTTAACGGTCATTTCACCATCGTATTTGCATAAATGTGCCTTAAAACACATTAAATCCTTTAATTTTGTCATTTTAGAATTTTAGAAGCAATTGGTGCATTGAACTTGGTGCATTTCGAGGTGATTTGGAGGTGTTTAAGAGAATTTCCAATCATTTGTTTGAAGAATGGAAGAAGTCGGGATAAGAATGCACAAGTTTCTCAAGATGACCAAGAGTTGGGTTTAAAGGAGTTATAGACAACGTCACGTCCATAACTCGACGTCGTCGTAATAACCCTCCCGACCAAGTCGCTAATATAACCCGGCGCCATCGCAACTTTGTTGGCTGAAGAAACCCTAGAAACATTCGACCTCCTGACGACGTCACAACCATAACCCGACGTCGTCGGGGCACAATCTCAATAAATATACCTCTTTTTAAACATACAATTCGTGTAGAATTTTATAGATGCTTTGGTGCAGCTATTGTAAGTAGTTTTTGGGGGTTTTCAACCCCTATAAACACCATCTTTTCATCCATATCAATTGGAAAACAAAGTTTTATTCATCTATAATTATAATGTCTTTGTGCTATATGATTACGTCTTATAAGTTTATTACTTCTTGATTGATTGTGGTGCACGTTAGGCTCTAGAAAACCAAATTAGATATTTATATCTTAACGGTTGATATGTCTAGGGAAACGTAAGTGTAAAGATGATGCCTCACCTATGGAGTGCATGCTATCTGTACGTATTTGAGCTTAGCCTCGATCGTAGTATATATTTATGGACCGGTAGGCGGATTCATTTAAGTGTTTGTTAATGCATGTCTTGATGATATAGGTCTAGTAAATGTTGTCATACAACTATGGTAGATTTAGGAGTTGTCGTGTAGACTATTGTAAGTGCATATGTCAATGAGTAGGTCTAGTAGATGTCGCCATATGAATGTGCTATATTTGGTTTTTCATGTATGACTTATTATTAATACAAATGGAAACACTTACACATTTCAACAACATGGTGTGAAGACAACAAATAAATAGGAAGACAATTGTAGGGAGTAATGCATGATTATATGAAAACGTTCGTTTAACCATTAAAATTTTAACCAATTCGCTTAGATAATTAGTAGGTTGTTAGTCAAAATATCCCTATACTCGATAAAATTAACTACTTTCATAAAATGTGAAAGTACAAAAAGAATCTTCATTCTCACAGAAGAACATAGATGCACCCTCTTCGGTTAAACATGAGTTTTTATATTCTCTTTGCACTAGAAGCAAATCTCGAGGATAAATTGTGTGTTTGCACTCCAATATAATAAGTTTTGTATGCTATCTTTGTTTACTCCTTTCACAATGTGTACCAGGTCTGCTACATGGCAATAGGTTTGGACCTACAGATTTGCACCCCACAGACCAATTTCTCACGTAACATCTCTCATACAACTTAACCTAGTGGAATTATCTATAGATTAACTAGAGGCCTTTATGTTTCGTTGTAGAGTTGTTTGACTTATCGGACCTCGACAATATGGTATTGAACCTAAACTCTTCAAATCTCAAGATCAACAAGGGTTTAGCTCAAATCAATATAGCAAAATTTCTGTTAAAGATATGAGGCACCTCATCACAAATTCTCATTACTTGAAAATATTTTACCTATCTAAGCGGAATAGGTTTATTCCAAATAGGTACAATTGAGTAAATGGGAACTTGACCTAGACAAGACTTGAGATCGAAAACTATAACGTAGGCTTGAGCTCGGCTTGATTGTTCGACGAGATTTAATCTTATAGGCTTAAGATTGGATCTAATAAGATTTGAATAAGGCTTGAGCCCGACTTAGAAAGTTCGAATTTATATATAAATATTTTATTTGATAGGGAAACACATTATATTTGAATCACTTGCTTGGATCGTTATGAGTTTCGAGTTGGTTGATTGGGCTTGGGTTCTAACTTGATAAAAGCTCGACTTGATGGTATTATGCTCGAGAGTGAGTTGCTTGATAAAATCTTAATATAGTTGTAGCCGCACTCTCAACCAAGATGAATATTTACTATCAGAGAGTTTTGAATTTTTTTAGAACGATAATTAACTATCTCACGCTATATATACAACAAATTTATCTCATATGTCCTAAACAAAATTTGAATATAAAAATATTTGATTGTGAAACTTCTCACACAATTACTAATGATAGATAAGATGCCTATTTATAATAAATAGCTAGTTTGAATAATAAGCAATATCAAACCTATACCTAATGAAATATAAGCCTACACATAGGCTTACACCAATAACCTAGTCGTCTAACAACAACAAAGAGTACCATTAGGACATAAACCCTTTGATTTGAATAATCTTTTACTTTGTAAAGCAAAACATTTTGCACTGATTTTGTATGTTCAAAACATTAATTCTTTCTTTTGTATGTAATATTATTTTGATTTTTAAGAATAATAAAATTCAAACTATTTTTAAATTTGGCTAAAAATGTGAAAATTAATGTAGAAATTTGTTTGAGAAAAAAATAACATAAAATTATATGTGTTAAATTTTTGAAAAACAAAAATTAAGAAAAAATGAGGTCATTAACAAATTTTAGTAGTTAAGTTTTTAATAAATTAAATGAATGAAATGAAACTTATAATTTTTTCATATCTTTACAATAATTTTAGAAAATAAACAAATACTCTTTATACTATATTCTTTCTTAACTTTATATTTTAAACATACGAACTATAGAAAATCATTATCGTGATTTTTTTATATATATATTCGTATATCAAACCAAAATTTTAAAATAAATTTGATTTATATGTAAATCTTGTGCGTAAACAAGACTTATAACCAGTATTAAATCTATACTACATTATAAAGGGTGTATCCCTTTGGTTGAAAGTTGAAAATGTTGAATGTTTGAAAAATGTGGGTCCCACTAATCTACATCTATACTACATTATAAAGGGTGTATCTCTTTGGTTGAAAGTTGAAAATGTTGAATGCTTGAAAAATATGGGTCCCACTAATCTATATCTATACTACATTATAAAGAGTGTATCTCTTTGGTTGAAAGTTGAAAATGTTGAATGCTTGAAAAATGTGGGTCCCACTAAAAACTACTACATGCAAATCTTATTCATTAAAAAAGATATAAATTTTGGTTACTTAAACAAATGGCACCCTTTCATCTAATTGAAACATAATTATAAGATATTTTGAATTATAACATGTTACAACGCTTTGCAATAAAAGTTTAATCTTTTGACGTTATATTTTGAACGTCACCGAAACACTTACCACAATATCGCATCGTGTTAATTATCTGTTGCTAGACAATTTCCGCCGCTATGCGCGGGTACTCGTCTAGTAAATTAATAAATCCTTACACAATTCTATCAAAATTAGAGGGGGTCGGACTTGATTACGGCAGTAATTTAAATATTTAATTACTAGATTTTTAAAAGCCAAGATTAGGATGATAGTGTGAAGGAGGGTCTACTAGTTCTTATTTATATGTTTTCGATTTGTTAATAACCTATAAGTGGTAGATCCACTAACAAGAATCAAACGGCCATTAAGACGTTTTTAGAAGGTTGTCCGTGTACCCGCAAGTTGTACTTATAAAATTGATAGTGTATTGCCATTTTGTAAATCGTTTTTTTATTGCTTATTTAATTTCTTTAGATTAGAAGAGTCTTGTCAAACTCATCTTCATGTCAGTGTTTTTTTTAGTTTTCTCTTTTCATTCGTTTTATTTATTTTTTAACTGTCGATGGTAAAATTTAATTTCATTAAAATATTTATTTTATATAAAACTAGCATATACCCGCGCAATGCGGTGGCGAATAACTAATGACAAATGTTTAGGCTAATAAATATTAATCTAGTGCCCATTAAGTTTGTATTGTTAAGGTTGTAAAAATCAAATTAAAAGAACCTATTAAAAATGAAAAAGATTAATAGTTAATAAAAGTATATCAAAATGGATATTGAATTAAAGAACATAAAATTTTAAAAAAATATGATGAAATTAAACTATAAAAATAATAAATAAATAAAAAGATTTTTTAATTTAAAAGAAAAAAATGTTAATTTAAGAGGTTGTTACAAAAGTTTGTTATAAAAAGTTGTTATAAAGGGTTATCATATATAATGTTGATCAAGATATCAACAAATTACTTTATTTAGTAGGTAAAAAAGTCTGAATTTTCAGCCTTGCTATTTTAAGAAAGTCCCAAATGCTTTATAAATTTTATATAAAATATATGTTTGCTAAATACCTCACACACTCACAAACTAATTAAATATATTAAAAATAAATAAATTACGTTACTTTTTGTGTGACTCACGTTCGATGAAAAACCCATCACTCTCACTACAAGTCACGCGTGAGTTTACCAACCGAAATGTTACTCATATGTGAATTGGGCTAGATTTTGATTAGTTTTTTTTATTATTCAATAAACAAAAGTACATATAAACAGTAAACTTGAAAGGCAATTAAGTAACTATTACTTGAAGCATTACTCTAAAGATTAGAAAACATGCATGCTTAGTACGTGAGTATATGAACTCGATTAGGCTAATAACATGGCCAGGGGTGGATCTATTCAAAAAATAGGAGGTGCAACTGCCCCATGTATTCTTCATTATTCATAATTTTTAAGGTTAATTTTTGAATTTATATCGTGGTGTCCTCATAAAAAAACAGAGCCCCCCTTACCCAGAAGATGGTTGAAGAAACCAACAAAGAACTAGTTTACTGACGGATTTTCATGTTCTGCTGCAGCTTTTCTTTAAAGAAGAAGATGATGACTTTGTTCTTTTGAGAGACTGCGAACCACAAAACATAAAAACCTATTTGCTTCTGTCTTCTGTTCGGTTCATTTTTTATAATAGTGGCCTATTTTAGCCCAAAATATGAGATGACCCATCTCTTTACAAGTATTTTCAAACATTTATTTTTTTTACTAATTTTTGTTTGTAGTTGCCGTTTTTCTACCTTTAATAAAACTGAAGTTTTTGTTTATAGATTATCGCTAATTTTTTTTTTGCCCTCGTTACTTTAGTCTTCTAGTTCCGCCACTGAACATGGCACTTGCGATACTCATTTAAATGCTAATATATCTTTGTATTAAGACAATCCAATGCTCGACAAGTCCATGTTCGACACGAGCATCTCTTATTATTTGATCTTAAGGTAATTCTACAATGAAAAGTATTTTTACAATCTAAGCTTTATTCTAAACGAAAATTATAAAACTTTTGTATATTTGTTTTTGTCAATTGAAAGATTGTTTTTCATTATATATAACCGAATCGACTAAGTACCCTATGTTCTAGATGAAAACATTAAACTATATAATTCTAGCTACCACACATATGCGTGCATGTATATATATCCAACATAGCTACCGTACCATTACATTTAAATATCCAAAGTTGCGAATATCATTTGGCCGTATAAAACAACCAAACAGGCTTACCGAACTTGACCATATGAGACTTGTTCCAACTTATATGATTTAAAAATATGACAGTTGAAAATTTCTAGTTTTTCAATTGTTGTTTAAGACAAAAACTAACGAATAGAAAGAATAAAAAATGGGCAAAGATTTCCGAGTCTATCCGTACTCATACGGCATTGCTATATATTCTAGAAGAGTTGCCAAATTTATAAGTGAATGTTTAATTTGAAGTGGGCTCACATGTCGGCAAGTTCCAATTTGGTGGGTGGAAGCGTACGGTTCGTAGGATGTTGACATCAGAGTTGAAACACACACGTACGAAGAGTCCATTTTGTTTCTAAAAAGAATGGTAGTATATTTCTCCACTTGGCACTTGCAATATGTATACTATATTCTAAGTGTCTAACCCTCAAATATGCGCATAAATCTTAATCCTACAATCTTAGAAATTAAATCATTACGGAAAATATGTACACAGACAGGTTTTGTCCAGAAAAAGAACAATGGTTTACGAACTGTAAGAAAGCTAAGAAG
Organism: Glebionis coronaria; assembly: GCA_025667525.1. Classification (NCBI taxonomy): domain Eukaryota; kingdom Viridiplantae; phylum Streptophyta; class Magnoliopsida; order Asterales; family Asteraceae; genus Glebionis; species Glebionis coronaria. The sequence continues at coordinate 423,957,536 of CM046881.1, read as the reverse complement.
AGGTTAACATGTGTCATTTGTGTATCTTTTTCATAATATCAATTTATCGGTAACACAGTTTTTTATTGGGAGATTTAGGATCAAGGTGATATTTTCTAAAAGATAGGTGATATTTTAATAACATTTAAAGGCATAGACTTTTTCCTATTTGAAAAAGATATAAGCATGTTTTTTAGCATTGAATCACTTTGTCAATGACTCTTTAACAATGACTTGTAGTCTACCAAGTCATTGACAATAAAACTAAAATGTTATTGCCCTTAAATGAAGGAAACATTGATCATCAACCAAAAACATTAATGAAATTATCATGCATTAAATGCACAAATCTTTAAAGACTTGGTAGCATTGTATATGCTCTAAAATTAAGATTTAATGTAAATTTTATTAAATGATATGTGAGAAAAAAAGTATTAAATGAAGAGAGAGAGAGAAAGAGAGAGATAAATTTGATTATTAATTATAAAAAATACATTTCTTTTATAAATAAATTAAAATAAAATGCATTATTAAAATATGAAAAAATACATATATTAATTTGGACAAGCAAATTAGTTGTGGATAATGTTAAAAAAATAAACTAAAGTTCATGTGTTAGTGGATTGAATGAAAAGTCATGGGGTAAGATAAGATTGTTTTTTTCTTCTAAAAACCCATGTGTCAGACATTTTAGTATATACCAAATATTTGATTCAACCAAAGAATTAATCTAAACTTTCCCACACCCGCATACCAAACAGACCCTAAATGTCAAAATATACTATTTTTAGTTTTTCAATCAATTTAAAAAATATGCAAATCACATCCCTTTCTAAAATCTGGTGTTTAAAATTACTCCTCCTCAAGTCTCAACGAAATTTAACTTTCGTTCTTTACTTGAATTTCTAGTAGGAACAAAAAGCTTTTGCTCATCTATATATGCATGTTTTTCTTAATTACTTGCTAGTTTAGCGAACTTTTGATAACAAAAATTCTTAAGATACCTTGTAATTGCTGTTTTATTTGGATTTGATATCATAAAATCTTTTAATTTAACTCCACCTTTATATAGAACAAGAATGGAAAACCCGCGCTTTGCTGCGAGGGTTATGTGTCGTGTATTTTTTTCTCTATAAATCTGGACGTTTTTTCTGTTTTGTAAACCACTTGCGCCACATAACCATTGTGTCATATGCAACTCCAAATTTTAGAGTTATCAAGTACATATATAAATATTTTTAATTGTGAACTTTAGAATTATCAAATACATCTAGAACTGTAGCTTAAAATTGTTTCAAAGGATTGTAACCAATTGCAATTCTGCTTATATAGTTTCTAGGAAAACAATGTAAGAGTGTACCTGTAAGATTTCCAAAACATGCAGCTAGCAAATAGCTCTTAAAGTTACCAACACCATCCTGTAGCAAAAAAATTGGTCATCGATAATTGCAATCTCTAATGAAAATTAACTTTTTGATAGGCCATTGACAGACCATGGCTTTTACGTTTAAAATTTGTATTCATTACAGGTAACAACGTTAATCTAAATTTACGTTTTACTATAACCTTGTTTAGTTCCATGTATAATGGATTAAGCGATGAAAATGCAAAATGTGATAGAAAGTTAATAAACCATTTTTTGCTCTTTCAAACAGCCTATGTTATAGTTAAAATAGCTAATAATCAGAAGGGTCTATGGCAGAGTTGTGTGTCTTTAAACTAGAATGTGTGCTTCTTCATTAGGGTAGTTTTCGAGTGCTGTAAGATCAAATTATAAACCGTACCAGTTGAAAAGAGACATAAATTTCAAATGCTTTGGGCGAAGTCGAAGTGTGAACAATGTTAGTATCTTGAGCTTGAGAACCTTAACTGCTTCATTTCTTTGTGCATCATCTTTTACAACTTCACTCGTCCATGCATTGTGTATATAACACAGGGCTAAGTGTTAGTACATCTTTTGTGAAACTGTGTAAGTGTTCACTAACCGTGTGAGAAAAAGCCACATGCAAAAAAAGATAAGTTCAGTAAGCGTGTGACAGATATGTTATACAAACATATTTCTTGTTGAAGGTTGTTCTCCTTGACCGACTAATAAAATAGGTTTCATTAGCTATGACCACACAGTCACTCAAATCCTGAAGGCATATACAGGAACCGAAATCTGATACGGCAATTATGTATTCTAATAACAATACGTGTTTCATGTCTTGTCTATACATTATAAGAAGTATAAATAGAAAGCTGGGATCTTACCCTCGTACGTAAGAAAAGATATGGACCCACTTGTACATGCACATTCCCGATTTTGCCTGCATATATAACGAAAAAATGGTAGACATGAAAAGAGTCTACCACATACATTCACGGGACAGATTTTCTGGTATAGGCTCAGATAGAAAAACGTTTATCTAGGAGAGAACTCACTCGCAATGGCTGCAATCCTTAAAGATTAGCCCGCCCAGATGTGGGCGGGTTCAGCTCGAATCAAGTCTGTTTAACATCAACACAACCTTAGGAGTCCGAACTCATGACACCATTTTATATTTTGTTAACGGTCATATAACGTGAGTTCAGATTAGGCACATTTAAGGAAAAAGCAGACACTGTCACACCCCGCCATGGCGGAAACTCGGGGCGCGAACTTTGGATATCATCACAATAAACGGTGTCTCTATAGAGAAAACTAAATGAAACAATGTCATTCAAGGCGACACAATGTCATGACAATATCTCAAAACAATGCAAGGGTTTAGGTAAGTAGATAACAAGTCCTGCCTCTTATCCAAGACAAACAAACAAACACATATAGATGTCATACAAGCACTTCTTCAAAATCCAAAACAAAAAGGAAATCTAAGAGGAATGGGGTTCCTCCATATGTAGTCCTAGGAATCTCCAATCCTAGCCATTTCTATTCTCTAATTTCACCACATTCTCACCATAAAGAGACACTAAAACACGTCAACATAAAGTTGGTGATAGTCATAGGTTTAGGCTCCAAGAAACCAACACAATCATAAAGTTTTAATCTGTGAATCATAAACATAAAACAATACACATATGGACAAGGTGCTACAATATGCATTAACAAACTAGTAATATGGATCACACAATTCAAAACAACCAAGGCTACCTGCCTTACCAATCACAACTGGTCCCATAGACGCCCATACATCTACGTACCAAACCACGGCTACCCGCTTTACCAATATCTATTGAGACAATACATGTATCCCAATCCAAATCACAACACAATCAAGATTCACATAGGCAGTAACACGTAAGTAAACACACACTGTCCAACACAAACTATTAAAAACAATCACAACTATACATTGTAAAATCATTACAGTGTCTCTTCCATCCCATCCGAAGATAAAGAAAAGCATTTGTAAAACTCAATAACATTGGACTATAAAACTCACCTGAACGAGCTTCTCCAAATTCCCGCACACTAGCAAAGATATATACACAACAACATATATAATCAAAACATGAACCAATAGTATCCTAACGAGGATCATCAATCTATGATGGATGTGTAACACTGATATGAGTGATTTTACTCATATCATTTGTATCTTAAAATGAGCTTAAAATGCATAAATATCATGAAAATGGCATTGTATATGTTTGTTTTGTTGTTTGATGTGTGTAGGTACCAAGTTCGCGAAAATCGACAAAAACCGGCACGAGTTTGAAGAAAAAGATCAAGGAAGCCAAAAACAAGCTTGTCTTTAGCGGATTTAATCTTATATGGAGTTTAACGGGCTAGTGGGTCCCGCATGTTCTTATTGGGCCTGAAAACTCAATTGTGCAAGTTAAGTTTACTATTTGGATCAAAAGCCCATTTACAAAAGCCCAAATCCTTTTCATTTGTCACGGATGGAAGCAAATTTATCCAAATATGGGCCCAAGTCCAAAGATTAATATATAAATTGGGACTAGTTGAGTAAATATTGGGCCTAATTACGCATTAGGGTTTTCACTCAAAACCAGTTTAAAGGAAAAAAGATATAAACGTATTTTTGGTTAACGTTTGATAAACACACTTATACACTTACACGTTTATTCACCACATCTCACACACACCACAAAAAAAACCTTCGATACTCCCTATGTGTAAAACCCGCATGCTTTTACCATGAATAGTACCCTTAAGATCGTACGTACTAGATTAAAACTTTCCTATTATAGCATGATTACGATTACGTGTTAGGATTTTACGTATTACGTACGTGTTAGAACACGATAAGTATTTATTACGCACGAACACGCAATAATTATTTAACAATATTTAATCACGAACATGCGATCATGAAATCATGAACGTAACTAAATCACGAACTAATATTAATTACGTATATATATTTATTACGAGCGTGAATAAATATATTAGGTCACGGTAAATATTTAACGAGAACACAATAAACACGAACACAATTAAACACGAACGAACACTTAAACAACGAGACACGAAAAACGGTACGGGTACCCCATGTGGGGCTCCCTACCCGCGGCAACATTAAGGAGATGGGCCAAGCCCATCTCAAAATTTACTAAGAAGGGGTTATGGTAAATTTTGCTAGTCATTTTCACATTACAGTAAACTTAAACAAAAACCTAAAAGATTTTTCTCCTTCTCCTTCTTCCTCTCTTGTGGCCGCCGCATTTAACACACCAAAAGGGGGGTGTTTAGTTGATTTTGATCTTGAATATTGTACGTGTGTTCGTGTGTGTTCATCCTCGTTAGATCCACGCATTCGGTATATTCTTTTTATCCTTTTTCTTTTGATTTAATCTAATAAAATAATTAAAAACATGATGTTTTTAAAACCTATATAAAAACATAGATCAATCATGTAAATGGTTTTTGGGTAAATAAAAAAGGATGTTTTAGGGGTGTTTGTTTGGCCGGCGCCTAAACCGAACCCCAAGGGGGTCTTGGTTTGGCTAATAAACCACCACCAAGACCATATGGTCCCGGTTTGGTGGTGTGGGTCCCACGGCAACAGCAAACCAAAGGGAACCCCGAAGTGGTTCGGGGTATGGTGTCGATTTCATGTCCGGTTCATGGTTCTAGTCAAGATCCGGTTCACGGTTTATGTTAAGATTATTTTTTTTATGATCATATGTTAAAATTAAATTAATAAATATGACATGATTAATTTAATAAACATGACTTAGGTTATATTTAAATTATTAGATCATGAAATTATTAACCTAAGTATTTTATATTTTCTAGACTTATAATTAATTAATTATTTAAAAACCATAGTTATAATTAATTAATTAACATGACTTAGGTTATATTATTAATAAATAATAATACATGTTTTAACCTAAGTATTTGACTTTATTTAATTAAAACATGATATATTTTAATTAAATACTTTTAACCTATAGTTTATTTAATTACATGAAATAATTAATAAACTATAAATTATATCATTATGACTTAGAAAATAATCAGAAAAACACTTAGGCTTATATACTTAGCTTATTTAACCAGCTTATATCTAATTATGGAAACTTTCTATTTTTAGAAACTTATTTAATTAAGGCAGCTAATCTATTTATGGAAACTTTCTATTTTTAGAAACTTATCTATTTTAAGAAGTAATTCTATTTTTGGAAACTTTCTATTTTTGGAAACTTTCTAATTTTGGAAACTTTCTATTTCTGGAAACTTTCTATTTTTGGAAACTTTCTATTTTAGGAAACCTGCTATTTTTGGAAAGTTACTTATTATTACACAGTAAGTATAATAATACATGAAATACCAGAAATACTTAATCAGAATAGACAGAATATAAGATAAACACAGTTTAAGGCTTAAAACAGTAAAACATGACATGAACGTATAAAATAAGCTAAGACATGACATAAAACCAACTACGTTAATAATCAGATACTTATACACGTATGTATTTATGTAGCATTAGTGATACCGAAGTAGGACTCTCTTCCGTTCGTCTTCTTCGTTCACTGGACATAAGGTACGGATTCCCGTCCTTGCAGTATGGACATTCTTTCCTTATTAGGATTCCCCGTATGCAGCCAAATGTTTTTCCGTAGTATAAGTTTATATGTTTGAATTGCTTATGTTTAATTTAGAATACCTATAGCCATATACATGCATGACCAGTTTCACCTAGTTATGGAGGTACCATAACCATGACATTAGAGGCACTGATGTTATGACTTCACCACGGCGGAGTGATTGCTCGTGGCGTCCCTTCAGCTTTTGGCCATATTATCATATTTATCATGTGGGGCATATGGGTTCATCATAGTTACATGTTTTTCAGCAGATTACTTAGTGTGAATGTGGTGTGTGCCTTGCATCCTTCATAAGGAGCTGATCCCTCCTACCCAAAACCAGTATATTAAATTAGAGGCAGCCCCTCTAATTTGCATGATGAGGTCACCCCTCCAAGTATTCATGCACGGTGGATTTTCATGACCTATATTAGCTAATGGTAAAATATGTTAAACAGTTTTCATAAGATAAACATAAGGCTTTTCAAACTATAAAACCAGTTTTATGAACATGTTCCAGGTTTTCCAGGACTTATATATTTCCGCTGCTATTAAGTCTTTATTATGTTTTAGTCATTCACACTATGTATATATCCGTGCACTGAGCGTTTTGCTCAGCCGTTACTTTCCTTTCCATGTCCCAAAACGGCAGGTACCTTAGGAAAGACTCGAGCAATTGGAGGACGTGCATAGGATGGAAGCTGCTAGAGACTTCTTTTCCTTTTTGCCTTCATATACTTATGCTTGTTTAGTCTTTCATTCATTTCTTTTGGCTTTATTATGTTTTGGGCTTATGTTTGGGAACCGATGTTTCATTCCGGTTATCTCTATGGTCATGTAATGTTTTAGACATTTATCCTTGTATGATTTGATGACACGCCATAATTACGCGTGACATTCCATTATCAAAATAGGATGTTACAATTATGGTATCAGAGCCAAGGCTTCGACCTGTAGGCTCTAAAAACTCGACCTGTGACTAGTGGGTAGTCACTAGGAGCTTCCTAAGCCAACGTTTGTTATTCCACGTATTGATGTTTTCAGCCATTGTTGTTTTAACCATGATGTTTTCAGCACCTTGAGGTTTTAACCTTGATGTTTTCACCGATATTGTTTTACTAATATGGATGGACAATCGTCATTCATATTTAGTTATGTGTCATTGTTTCATGCATAATGTTCCTCGTGAACTGTGGCTATGTGGACTGAACCCCAGTAGTTCATAATTAGTCACATAAAAAAATTTTCTGATAAGTTTTGACAGATGAGTTTCATTTATTTATGTTTCATGTATCATTGTTGCACGAATTATGACTAAGTAATGGTTGGTATAGGACTGGCCTTATTTAGTCGCATGTGCTTTTATCGAAACTTTTAACTTTGGGACCGACCCATAGTAGTCCCCTCGCCATGTCTTTTGTTTTGGGACCGACCCATAGGCGTCCCCTTGCACACATAAAGGTTTTTATAAACTACATTACGCATTCATGCACTGTTTTTCAGGCATAAAATTTTTCTCATGATTTATTGGCATAAATTTTTTTTCATGTCCCTCATAAGTTACTATGTTTTTATGTCAAGTATGTTTTCATACTGTAACTTCAGTTTCATGCTGATTATGTTATACACTCCTTCATGATAGATTGTTTCATGTTTCTTCATGATGATTTCCGTCTTCATGTTGATTACGTCTTACGCCTCTTTTGTTATTTATGCTTTCATGTAAGACACTGTTGGATTTCATTAAATCCTGCTTTCATGATAGTCATGGTTAGTTTTCATTGATCATGCTGTCAGGCAAATCATCGTTGAATTTTGTGTAACCACACTTTAACGTTTCTCGATATAACCAAAATGATGTCTATGCTAATACTGCCAGGTTATCATGATAGTTTTCCTAACCGTTTAACCGTTATACTTTCCTTAAAACATGAAAAATGATAGACCCCATACCAATCATTTCATGTGCATTCCACGTGTACTCCACGCACCGTATTTCATGTATATTACACGTACCTTAATCCATGTGTATTCCACTTGCAATACTTCACGAGTATTCGCTAGTCGATTCTGAATCATCTCAGGCGTATTTTCAATTGCTGATATTCTACAAGATTGCTGATGCCACTCATAACTTGGAGATGTTACTAAAGGTTGATGCTACTGACGTTCGGAGACGCTACAAGATGCGGATGTTGTTCACAACCTGGAGATCCTACAAGACGAAGACAAAAGCGTCAGAGCAAAGCAATTGGACGAGAATATGCTTCACCATCAGACGACTTCCATCAATCAGTGTCCCTAATTCTTAGTTACATATCACACATCATTCGGCTGTCATTTCAGCCATATGAGTGCAAACCGGTACCAGCCGGCCACTCACCTGAATAGTTACGTGAATCACGGTCATGAGAATGACCGTCATGGAACTGACAGACAAGACGATAGTGACCACTACTATGACATAAACTATCCTAGAAATCGCAACCGAGGCTCCGGCCGCGGACGTGATCAGACATACAAAGGATCAGTAGTACAACCGATCCGCCAAGTCTGGCACAATAACCTAATATTGTAGTTCTATTGTTTTATGTCTCGAGACACATGTCAAGACATCAGTCAAGACACATGTCTCACGTACACTTTCTGAAGACACATGTCAAGACACCAGTCAAGACATATGTCATGCTTATAGTTCCAAGACACGAGTCAAGACACATGACTCACGCCCAACTATGGAACATTTCTAAGAAATTCAGGGTACCCTCCAAGGGTATATCTATTTTCTTGTGCCATGTATTAATCAGGCCACAAGAATTTCAATACCATTACCGGCGCATCAGTGAGAACTGTCACGTTTCCTGATGACACTTTCATTTCTTGTAACCATAGCTCATATATTCATGACCATGAAGGACGCCTTACGTATTCCCACGTATACGAAGGTTTTCCTTCAGCTTAATGATGAGATCCAAGCTGCTAACGCATTTCCTCGGACAGACACGGGATGAAATTTATCCTAATTATGGACTATGAACAGCACACCATGCTACGAATCATAATTATGTACAGTAATGTTCAGGCTCCTGAATACATTCAGCTTGATTTTCCATCAGGAAAATCTGTACAAATTATCTATACTTACAAGCGTGTGCTTTGTTAGCCACGATTGCTAAAATTTCCTAGCTGTCAGTAAGACACGACCTACTTAAGTCCTTATACGCATAGCCAGTTGATTATTCCAAAATCTTCCCATATATTCCAGAAGAACCTTCAAGGAGAAGGACGGTACCATGAGATTATGTGTCGACTACCGTCGATTTAAACAAATCACCATTCATAACCGTTATTCTCCTCCACGTATTGACAACATGTCCAATCGACCTTATAGTGTTAATCACTTTTTCCAAGATCGAACTCATGATCATGCTGCCAACAGTGACGAGTGAAAGAGAAGGACATGTCCATGACTGCTATTCGTACACGACTCGGTCATGCTAGATTTATGATTTTGAATTAGTTTCATCAATGCTCCAACGACATTATAAGAATGAGTTTCCATGAACTCATAGCAAATTCATCAGTGTTTTCATTGAGGATAACCTAATTTCCTTTAAGCCTAGAGAAGAACAGGAAGACCATATATGCACTATGTTGCAAATTCTATGACAAGAGAAATTTTACCCTAGAATTTTTTTTCCAATATCAATTCTGTTTGATTACAGTGACACGCTGAATCACATGGCTTTCTACGGTTAATCTTACCATGACTCAGCTTATGCGTAAAGGAGAGAACCCTACACTACATTAGGTGTTCTAGAAAATCCTACGCTAGGAGAAGTCTAGATTCAGAGACTCAGAGTTTCGCAAACTCCTATGTATCAAGTTTTACGAAGCAAGATACAGTTCAGTTCATATCTAGGTACCTGACATACCAACAGGTTGAGATAGGACACCAACAAACTGGGATGTTTTCATCATCTGAAATTGTGAATTGAAATGGGACAAGATCTCCATGGATTTTGTTATCAGATTAACGCAAACTTAGAAGAAGCATGATGCTATCTGGGTTATTGCAAACAGTTTGATCAAGTCTGCATCATCCTTACATCCACAAGGATTTTAGAACCAACAGATTGATCGGACATGTTATAGCCAAGGCTCATCCGATCACTTGGCAATCCCTCGGTTATCGGGGCAGACAAAGATTCGTAATTGTGTTCCTTATTTACTTCACGTCTTCATTCTAATTCTACGACTTCCTTTCATGCTCGCGTTCATGGCACCATTCACATTCATGATGGTATCTTGGCTTACGATTTTACGTTCATTTTTTTCTCATTCTGGGAAGTTTTGCAAGAACTTGAGAGACCAGACCCAAGTCTAGTATAACTCCCTATCCTCAGATAGACGTTCCTCGTCATATTCTGTGTCTCACCTTGTAGCGTTTGGCGTTACCACCATCATATTCTATGTTCATGAAATGTTTCACATGTCATCTTCATTCCACGTTCCTCATATCACGATCAAGATATGTTACACGTATCATGGATCATGATATGTTTACTCATACTACACTCACCAAATCTCCACGTATCACATTCAAATTTTCCACGTATCACGTTCAAAATTTTTCACGTATCACGTTCGAAAATTTTCAAGTACTACGTTTCTTTATATCTCGCGCATCGTTGTTAATTATCAGTTAAGTTAGAGTGTTTTGCACGATAACGTTTTAGTTGCCCTTACACGTTAATTCTTATTCCCTCGATCAAATTTAGGGGATCTACCTTACGTTGATAACCAAGAACTTCTTCGTATTCCAAGTCAAGGTCAAGAGGACCAAGATTTATCATTCGTGTCAAGATCTTGTGAAGGAAACGTTCCAAGAGGGAAGCCACTTGGAAACGGACAAGTTCATCCGGACTTCTTATCCGTTTTCTCTTATCAATTAGATATGTCCTTTCAGTCACGTCACGTTCCATGTCCTTTCGAGACATGTCACGTTCCGCGTTCCTTCTACCATGTCACCTGCACTTTCATTTATTGTACATACCCTCTCAGTTTGATCCGGGTATGTTTCTCTTTCAGTTACTTTATCTATAATTCGGGGACGAATTATTCTTTTTAGGGGGGAAGAGTTGTAAAACCCGCATGCTTTTACCATGAATAGTACCCTTAAGATCGTACGTACTAGATTAAAACTTTCCTATTATAGCATGATTACGATTACGTGTTAGGATTTTACGTATTACGTACGTGTTAGAACATGATAAGTATTTATTACGCACGAACACGCAATAATTATTTAACAATAATTAATCATGAACATGCGATCATGAAATCATGAACGTAATTAAATCACGAACTAATATTAATTACGTATATATATTTATTACGAGCGTGAATAAATATATTAGGTCACGGTAAATATTTAACGAGAACACAATAAACACGAACACAATTAAACACGAACGAACACTTAAACAACGAGACACGGAAAACGGTACGGGTACCCCATGTGGGGCCCCCTACCCGCGACAACATTAAGGAGATGGGCCAAGCCCATCTCAAAATTTACTAAGAAGGGGTTATGGTAAATTTTGCTAGTCATTTTCACATTACAGTAAACTTAAACAAAAACCTAAAAGATTTTTCTCATTCTCCTTCTTCCTCTCTTGTGGCTGCCGCATTTAACACACCAAAAGGGGGGGTGTTTAATTGATTTTGATCTTGAATATTGTACGTGTGTTCGTGTGTGTTCATCCTCGTTAGATCCACGCATTCGGTATATTCTTTTTATCCTTTTTCTTTTGATTTGATCTAATAAAATAATTAAGAACATGATGTTTTTAAAACCTAATAAAAACATAGATCAATCATGTAAATGGTTTTTGGGTAAATAAAAAAGGATGTTTTAGGGGTGTTTGTTTGGTCGGCGCCTAAACCGAACCCCAAGGGGGTCTCGGTTTGGCTAATAAACCACCACCGAGACCATATGGTCCCGGTTTGGTGGTGTGGGTCCCACGGCAACAACAAACCAAAGGGAACCCCGAAGTGGTTCGGGGTATGGTGTCGATTTCATCCGGTTCATGGTTCTAGTCAAGATCCGGTTCATGGTTTATGTTAAGATAATTTTTTTTATGATCATATGTTAGAATTAAATTAATAAATATGACATAATTAATTTAATAAACATGACTTAGATTATATTTAAATTATTAGATCATGAAATTATTAACCTAAGTATTTTATATTTTCTAGACTTATAATTAATTAATTATTTAAAAACCATGGTTATAATTAATTAATTAACATGACTTACGTTATATTATTAATAAATAATAATACATGTTTTAACCTAAGTATTTGACTTTATTTAATTAAAACATGATATATTTTAATTAAATACTTTTAACCTATAGTTTATTTAATTACATGAAATAATTAATAAACTATACATTATATCATTATGACTTAGAAAATAATCAGAAAAACACTTAGGCTTATATACTTAGCTTATTTAACCATCTTATATCTAATTATGGAAACTTTCTATTTTTAGAAACTTATTTAATTAAGGCAGCTAATCTATTTATGGAAACTTTCTATTTTTAGAAACTTATCTATTTTAAGCAGTAATTCTATTTTTGGAAACTTTCTATTTTTGGAAACTTTCTATTTTTTGTAACTTTCTATTTTTAGAAACTTTCTATTTTTGGAAACTTTCTATTTTAGGAAACCTGCTATTTTTGGAAAGTTACTTATTATTACACAGTAAGTATAATAATACATGAAATACCAGAAACACTTAATCAGAATAGACAGAATATAAGATAATCACAGTTTAAGGCTTAAAATAGTAAAACATGACATGAACGTATAAAATAAGCTAAGACATGACATAAAACCAACTACGTATTTAGTAATCAGATACTTATACACGTATGTATTTATGTAGCATTAGTGATACCGAAGTAGGACTCTCTTCCGTTCGTCTTCTTCGTTCACTGGACATAAGGTACGGATTCCCGTCCTTGCAGTATGGACATTCTTTCCTTATTAGGATTCCCCGTATGCAGCCAAATGTTTTCCCGTAGTATAAGTTTATATGTTTGACTTGCTTATGTTTAATTTAGATTACCTATAGCCATATACATGCATGACCAGTTTCACCTAGTTATGGAGGTACCATAACCATGACATTAGAGGCACTGATGTTATGACTTCACCACGGCGGAGTGATTGCTCGTGGCGTCCCTTCAGCTTTTGGCCATATTATCATATTTATCATGTGGGGCGTATGGGTGCATCCTAGTTACATGTGTTTCAGCAGATTACTCAGTGTGAATGTGGTGTGTGCCTGTCATCCTTCACAAGGAGCTGATCCCTCCTACCCAAAACCAGTATATTAAATTAGAGGCAGCCTCTCTAATTTGCATGATAAGGTCACCCCTCCAAGTATTCATGCACGGTGGATTTTCATGACCTATATTGGCTAATGGTAAAATATGTTAAACAGTTTTCATAAGATAAACATAAGGCTTTTCAAACTATAAAACCACTTTTATGAACATGTTCCAGGTTTTCCAGGACTTATACATTTCCGTTGCTATTAAGTCTTTATTATGTTTTAGTCATTCACACTATGTCTATATCCGTGCACTGAGCGTTTTGCTCAGCTGTTACTTTCCTTTCCATGTCCCAAAACGGCAGGTACCCTAGGAAAGACTCGAGCAATTGGAGGACGTGCATAGGATGGAAGCTGTTAGAGACTTCTTTTCCTTTTTGCCTTCATATACTTATGCTTGTTTAGTCTTTCATTCATTTCTTTTGGCTTTATTATGTTTTGGGCTTATGTTTGGGAACCGATGTTTGATTCCGGTTATCCCTATGGTCATGTAATGTTTTAGACATTTATCCTTGTATGATTTGATGACACACCATAATTACGCGTGACATTCCATTATCAAAATAGGGTGTTACAATTATGGTATCAGAGCCAAGGCTTCGACCTGTAGGCTCTAAAAGCTCGACCTGTGACAAGTGGGTAGTCACTAGGAGTTTCCTAAGCCAACGTTTGTTATTCCACGTATTGATGTTTTCAGCGCATTGTTGTTTTAACCATGATGTTTTCAGCACCTTGAGGTTTTAACCTTGATGTTTTCATCGATATTGTTTTACTAATATGGATGGACAACCATCATTCATATTTAGTTATGTGTCATTGTTTCATGCATAATGTTCCTCGTGAACTGTGGCTATGTGGACTGAACCCCAGTAGTTCATAATTAGTCACATAAAAATTTTTTCTGATAAGTTTTGACAGATGAGTTTCATTTATTTATGTTTCATGTATCATTGTTGCAGGAATTATGACTAAGTAATGGTTGGTACAGGACTGGCCTTATTTAGTCGCATGTGCTTTTATCGAAACTTTTAACTTTGGGACCGACCCATAGGCGTCCCCTCGCCATGTCTTTTGTTTTGGGACCGACCCATAGGCGTCCCCTCGCACACATAAAGGTTTTTATAAACTACATTATGCATTCATGCACTGTTTTTCAGGAATAAAATTTTTCTCATGATTTATTGGCATAAATTTTTTTATGTCCCCTCATAAGTTACTATGTTTTTATGTCAAGTATGTTTTCATACTGTCATGGTTAACTTCAGTTTCATGCTGATTATGTTATACACTCCTTCATGATAGATTGTTTCATGTTTCTTCATGATGATTTCCGTCTTCATGTTGATTACGTCTTACGCCTCTTTTGTTATTTATGCTTTCATGTAAGCACTGTTGGATTTCATTAAATCCTGCTTTCATGATAGTCATGGTTAGTTTTCATTGATCATGCTGTCAGGCAAATCATCGTTGAATTTTGTGTAACCACACTTTAACGTTTCTCGATATAACCAAAATGATGTCTATGCTAATACTGCCAGGTTATCATGATGGTTTTCCTAACCGTTTAACCGTTATACTTTCCTTAAAACATGACAAATGATCGACCCCATACCGATCATTTCATGTTCATTCCACGTGTACTCCACGTACCGTATTTCATGTGTATTACACGTACCTTAATCCATGTGTATTCCACTTGCAATACTTCACGAGTATTCGCTAGTCTATTCTGAATCATCTCAGGCGTATTTTCAATTGCTGATATTCTACAAGATTGCTGATGCCACTCATAACTTGGAGATGTTACTAAAGGTTGATGTTGTTGACGTTCGGAGACGCTACGAGATGCGGATGTTGTTCACAAGCTGGAGATCCTACAAGACGAAGACAAAGGCGTCAGAGCAAAGCAATTGGACGAGAATATGCTTCACCATCAGACGACTTCCATCAATTAGTGTCCCTAATTCTTAGTAACATATCACACGTCATTCGGCTGTCATTTCAGCCATATGAGTGCAAACCGGTACCAGCCGGCCACTCAGCTGAATAGTTACGTGAATCACGGTCATGAGAATGACCGTCATGGAACTGACAGACAGGATGATAGTGACCACTACTATGACAGAAACTATTCTAGAAATCGCAACCGAGGCTCCGGCCGCGGACGTGATCAGACATACAAAGGATCAGTAGTACAACCGATCCGCCAAGTCTGGCATAATAACCTAATATTGTAGTTCTATGTTTTACGTCTCGAGACACAGGTCAAGACATCAGTCAAGACACATGTCTCACGTACACTTTCTGAAGACACGTGTCAAGACACCAGTCAAGACATATGTCATGCTTATAGTTCCAAGACACGAGTCAAGACACATGACTCACGTCCAACTATGGAACATTTCTAAGAAATTCAGGGTACCCTCCAAGGGTATATCTATTTTCTTGTGCCATGTATTAATCAGGCCACAAGAATTTCAATACCATTACCGGTGCATCAGTGAGAACTATCACGTTTCCTGATGACACTTTCATTTCTTGTAACCATAGCTCATATATTCATGACCATGAAGGACGCCTTACGTATTCCCACGTATACGAAGGTTTTCCTTCAGCTTAATGATGAGATCCAAGCAGCTAACGCATTTCCTCGGACAGACACGGGATGAAATTTATCCTAATTATGGACTATGAACAGCACACCATGCTACGAATCATAATTATGTACAGTAATGTTCAGGCTCCTGAATACATTCAGCTTGATTTTCCATCAGGAAAATCTGTACAAATTATCTATACTTTCAAGCATGTGCTTTCTTAGCCACGACTGCTAAAATTTCCTAGCTGTCAGTAAGACACGACCTACTTAAGTCCTTATACGCATAGCCAGTTGATTATTCCAAAATCTTCCCATATATTCCAGAAGAACCTTCAAGGAGAAGGACGGTACCATGAGATTATGTGTCGAATACCGTCGATTTAAACAAATCACCATTCATAACCGTTATTCTCCTCCACGTATTGACAACATGTCCAATCGACCTTATAGTGTTAATTACTTTTTCCAAGATCGAACTCATGATCATGCTGCCAACAGTGACGAGTGAAAGAGCAGGACATGTCCATGACTGCTATTCGTACACGACTCGGTCATGCTAGATTTATGATTTTGAATTAGTTCATCAATGCTCCAACGGCATTATAAGAATAAGTTTCCATGAACTCATAGCAAATTCATCAGTGTTTTCATTGAGGATAACCTGATTTCCTTTAAGCCTAGAGAAGAACAGGAAGACCATATCTGCACTATATTACAAATTCTATGACAAGAGAAATTTTACCCTAGAAATTTTTCCAATATCAATTCTATTTGATTACAGTGACACGCTGAATCACATGGCTTTCTACGGTTAATCTTACCATGACTCAGCTTATGCGTAAAGGAGAGAACCCTACACTACATTAGGTGTTCTAGAAAATCCTACGCTAGGAGAAGTCTATATTCAGAGACTCAGAGTTTCGCAAACTGATATCTATCAGGTTTTACGAAACAATATACAGTTCAGTTCATATCTAGGTACCTGACATACCAACAAGTTAAGATAGGACACCAACAAACTGGGATGTTTTCATCATCTGAAATTGTGAATTGAAATGGGACAAGATCTCCATGGATTTTGTTATCAGATTAACGCAAACTTAGAAGAAGCATGATGCTATCTGGGTTATAGCAAACAGTTTGATCAAGTCTGCAGAATCCTTACATCCGCAAGGGTTTCAGGACCAACAGATTGATCGGACATGTTATAGCCAAGGCTCATCCGATCACTTGGCAATCCCTCGGTTATCGGGTCAGACAAAGATTCGCTATTGTGTTCCTTATTTACTTCACGTCTTCATTCTAATTCCACGACTTCCTTTCATGCTCGCGTTCATGACACCATTCACATTCATGATGGTATCTTGGCTTACGATTTTACGTTCATTTTTTTTCTCATTCTAGGAAGTTTTGCAAGAACTTGAGAGACCAGACCCAAGTTTAGTATAACTCCCTATACTCAGATAGACGTTCCTCGTCATATTCTATGTCTCACCTTGTAGCGTTTGGCGTTACCGCCATCATATTCTATGTTCACGATATGTTTCACATGTCATGTTCATTCCACATTCCTCATATCATGATCAAGATATGTTACACGTATCATGGATCACGATATGTTTACTCATACTACACTCACCAAATCTCCACGTATCACATTCAAATTTTCCACGTATCACGTTCAAAATTTTTCACGTATCACGTTCAAAATTTTTCACGTACTACGTTTCTTTATATCTCGCGCATCGTTGTTAATTATCAGTTAAGTTACAGTGTTTTGCACGATAACGTTTTAGTTTCCCTTACACGTTAATTCTTATTCCCTCGATCAAATTTAGGGGATCTACCTTACGTTGATAACCAAGAACTTCTTCGTATTCCAAGTCAAGGTCAGGAGGACCAAGATTTATCATTCGTGTCAAAATCTTGTGAAGGAACCGTTCCAAGAGGGAAGCCACTTGGAAACGGACAAGTTCATCCAGACTTCTTATCCGTTTTCTCTTATCAATTAAATATGTCCTTTCAGTCACGTCACGTTCTATGTCCTTTCGAGACATGTCACGTTCCGCGTTCCTTCTACCATGTCACCTGCACGTTCATTTATCGTACATACCCTCTCAGTTTAATCCGGGTATGTTTCTCTTTCAGTTACTTTATCTATAATTCGGGGACGAATTATTCTTTTTAGGTGGAAAGAGTTGTAAAACCCGCATGCTTTTACCATGAATAGTACCCTTAAGATCGTACGTACTAGATTAAAACTTTCCTATTATAGCATGATTACGATTACGTGTTAGGATTTTACGTATTACGTACGTGTTAGAACACGATAAGTATTTATTACGCACGAACACGCAATAATTATTTAACAATAATTAATCACGAACATGCGATCGTGAAATCATGAACGTAATTAAATCACGAACTAATATTAATTACGTATATATATTTATTACGAGCGTGAATAAATATATTAGGTCACGGTAAATATTTAACGAGAACACAATAAACACAGCACAATTAAACACGAACGAACACTTAAACAACGAGACACGGAAAACGGTACGGGTACCCCATGTGGGGCCCCCTACCCGCGGCAACATTAAGGAGATGGGCCAAGCCCATCTCAAAATTTACTAAGAAGGGGTTATGGTAAATTTTGCTAGTCATTTTCACATTACAGTAAACTTAAACAAAAACCTAAAAGATTTTTCTCCTTCTCCTTCTTCCTCTCTTGTGGCCGCCGCATTTAACACACCAAAAGGGGAGTGTTTAGTTGATTTTGATCTTGAATATTGTACGTTTGTTCGTGTGTGTTCATCCTCGTTAGATCCACGCATTCGGTATATTCTTTTTTTCCTTTTTCTTTTGATTTGATCTAATAAAATAATTAAGAACATGATGTTTTTAAAACCTAATTAAAAACATAGATCAATCATGTAAATGGTTTTTGGGTAAATCAAAAAGGATGTTTTTAGGGGTGTTTGTTTGGCCGACGCCTAAACCAAACCCCAAGGGGGTCTCGGTTTGGCTAATAAACCACCACCGAGACCATATGGTCCCGGTTTGGTGGTGTGGGTCCCACGACAGCAGCAAACCAAAGGGAACCCCGAAGTGGTTCGGGGTATGGTGTCGATTTCATGTCCGGTTCATTGTTCTAGTCAAGATCCGGTTCACGGTTTATGTTAAGATTATTTTTTTTATGATCATATGGTAAAATTAAATTAATAAATATGACATGATTAATTTAATAAACATAACTTAGGTTATATTTAAATTATTAAATCATGAAATTATTAACCTAAGTATTTTATATATTCTAGACTTATAATTAATTAATTATTTAAAAACCATGGTTATAATTAATTAATTAACATGACTTAGGTTATATTATTAATAAATAATAATACATGTTTTAACTTAAGTATTTGACTTTATTTAATTAAAACATGATATATTTTAATTAAATACTTTTAACCTATAGTTTATTTAATAACATGAAATAATTAATAAACTATACATTATATCATTATGACTTAGAAAATAATCAGAAAAACACTTAGGCTTATATACTTAGCTTATTAGCTTATATCTAATTTTGGAAACTTTCTATTTTTAGAAACTTATATAATTAAGGCAGCTAATCTATTTATGGAAACTTTCTATTTTTAGAAACTTATCTATTTTAAGCAGTAATTCTATTTTTGGAAACTTTCTATTTTTGGAAACTTTCTATTTTTGGTAACTTTCTATTTTTGGTAACTTTCTATTTTTGGAAACTTTCTATTTTGGAAACTTTCTATTTTAGGAAACCTGCTATTTTTGGAAAGTTACTTGTTATTACACAGTAAGTATAATAATACATGAAATACCAAAAATACTTAATCAGAATAGACAGAATATAAGATAAGCACAGTTTAAGGCTTAAAACAGTAAAACATGACATGAACGTATAAAATAAGCTAAGACATGACATAAAACCAACTACGTATTTAGTAATTAGATACTTATACACGTATGTATTTATGTAGCATTAGTGATACCGAAGTAGGACTCTCTTCCGTTCGTCTTCTTCGTTAACTGGACATAAGGTACGGATTCCCGTCCTTGTAGTATGGACATTCTTTCCTTATTAGGATTCCCCGTATGCAGCCAAATGTTTTCCCGTAGTATAAGTTTATATGTTTGACTTGCTTATGTTTAATTTAGAATACCTATAGCCATATACATGCATGACCAGTTTCACCTAGTTATGGAGGTACCATAACCATGACATTAGAGGCACTGATGTTATGACTTCACCACGGCAGAGTGATTGCTCGTGGCGTCCCTTCAGATTTTGGCCATATTATCATATTTATCATGTGAGGCGTATGTGTGCATCCTAGTTACATGTTTTTCAGCAGATTACTCAGTGTGAATGTGGTGTGTGCCTTGCATCCTTCACAAGGAGCTGATCCCTCCTACCCAAAACTAGTATATTAAATTAGAGGCAGCCCCTCTAATTTGCATGATGAGGTCACCCCTCCAAGTATTCATGCACGGTAGATTTTCATGACCTATATTGGCTAATGGTAAAATATGTTAAACAGTTTTCATAAGATAAACATAAGGCTTTTCAAACAATAAAACCAGTTTTATGAACATGTTCCTGGTTTTCCAAGACTTATATATTTCCGCTGCTATTAAGTCTTTATTATGTTTTAGTCATTCGCACTATGTCTATATCCGTGCACTGAGCGTTTTGCTCAGCCGTTACTTTCCTTTCCATGTCCCAAAACGGCAGGTACCCTAGGAAAGACTCGAGCAATTGGAGGACGTGCATAGGATGGAAGCTGCTAGAGACTTCTTTCTTTTTTGCCTTCATATACTTATGCTTGTTTAGTCTTTCATTCATTTCTTTTGGCTTTATTATGTTTTGGGCTTATGTTTGGGAACCGATGTTTGATTCCGGTTATCCCTATGGTCATGTAATGTTTTAGACATTTATCCTTGTATGCTTTGATGACACGCCATAATTACGCGTGACATTCCATTATCAAAATGGGGTGTTACACTATGTGTCATCGCTCACCTTACCCCAAACAAATAACCAGTTACATATTTTTTTACCCAAATTCCCTAACCCTAGACACAAATAAATTGGAGGTTTTGTGAACTAAAGACTCGTGTGAATTCACACACTTGGGGAATTAAATCCCCAAGTTTTTCGGATGTTGAAGATGGAGAATAGAGTGATGTGGCATCATGTAACTGGCTATGACAACACATCTTTTCCAATCTACCAATTAAAAGATGCCACGTCATCTTGGAAGTATCACAAGAAGCACATATGAGTGCCAGAGTGGCGATCTGTGTGACCAAGGGCGAATCACAACCCTTGGATCATAACAAGAAAGAGAGAGAAGAAAAAGATGCTGAGTGGAAGGCTTGGATTGATTATCTTCACCAACAAACTTCACCCCCCACCTCTCGGTTCAAGTATAAAAACCCCTATTGTTATTGTAATTGATCATCCCTTTTCTTTCTTTAATGTTATAATGTTAATTTTAGTTTAGATGTAGTTTTTATTTCAAAAGTATTGAAATGATTTTTACGAGTTAATAAAAGTGGTTTTCTGTCTCATTTATCTTATCCTGTGTTTATAAATTTGCTTGAATTTATACAGTTTACATTACCTAAATTAAATTGATCATTATATAAGTGGTTATTATATTAAGTTGAAATCATAGCTATAATTAAATAATTGATATAAGTTAGATTGGGGAAAGTTTAACCCACTGTTAACCTTAAAAAAACATTGCTGGTTCGAGGTTCGGTGTTGATTCGGTTATTTAAAGGTGGTATCGTTTAGGTCATAAGACTGCTCAGCGCAGATCTTCGTCCCAAAGGATTTCGTCAATAGGTTTTAAGTTCTTTTAATTTCCTGTTTATTTTACATGTTTTGATAATTTGATTAAGCCTAGTTGTTTTTGTGATAGTTTTATTTGAGTTATGAGTTAATCTGTTTCAGCTTAAGTTTGTTTATTGAATCTGCTGTTACATGAATGTTTATGAATCTGCTTAGTATAATGAGTTTTAGATTGCTGATTATTGATATCTGAGTATGGAGCTGCATTCTGTTTTTGTTTGATAGGCTGTATAACTTGTTTAGTAGTGATACATTCAAGTTTGTGAGTGAAATTTTATGAGCTGCGTTTCATACTGCTGACTGCTGAGTATATTAATAGAGTTACTGTTACATGATCTGGTGTGATTAAGCTGCTGCTTGATTTCTTTGCGTTATGAGTATATTTGGATCTGTTTGTTCCTGCTACTTTTCTCAGTTCTGCCATATTGTGAATTATATAGTACTACTAGGGATCGATGATTCATGATTGTTGTTGCTGAGTTTTATTCTGTCTTAGCTGTATGATTTCAAATACTGTTTACTTTTTGATTCCTGTTTTTACATTATTACAGTGCTGTTAAATCGAATTCATAATGTGAGTTGGGTTGACTGTTTTTTCTAAGTTAATTTGGATTAGTGTTTTAGTAATTTACTGGTAATGTTTGAGTGTTTGTTGAGTTTAGTTTTGATTGCTTTTGTGTTACTGTAATTGTTTAAAGTTAGACTGATCTTTACTGTTTATTCCATTATTATTTTCGTTAACTGTTGAATAATTTTCGTTGATTGATTTATCTGCTATTAATTGTCTATATAGTTTCTCTCAATAATCTGGTCCAAAATAAATATTCCAAAAAAAAATCGTCTTCAGGGGGTCTCGAACTCGAGACCTCCCCCTTAACAACCAAGCGAGTTATCCACTTGAGCTGTATGCTCTTTTATTAATCTGTCTTCATTAAATAGTTAATATTGTCTTTGATCACTGTATTCTTTTGTTCTTATAAAAGGTTTATTTACATTTAATAAAAATAAGTAATTAATTTAAATAAATGATTCACTAAAATTGCATTTGTTATAAAAGGTTGAATTAGTTTTTAATATAAAGTATAAAAATAATAAATAAATAAAAACAAAATAAAAATATATTTTATTAATTTTAGATATTTAAATTGTTTTAAATTTAGTTTTTAAATACTTTAGTTTTAATAAATTTTGAAATAAATTATTTTAGATCTAAATACTTTTGTTTTATTTAAAGTAAATTTCTAAATAGATTTAGTTTAAATTTTTGAATAGTTTTAAAATTGTTTTTATTTGATTAGTTTTATTTTTAATAGTTTAAATTTTATATAGTTTTAAATAATTGTCTTTTAGAAGTTAATAATGGGAAACGATTCATGCACTTTATTATTTTAATTTGTAGGATTAATTTTAGATTAAAAACCGAAAAACCATTCAAATCAATTGTCCAAATCAAAACAAAAACGTCTCAAATTCACTCGATCTTCGTGGACAACGAACTTGGTTCACCTACGTGTTTAATTAAATCCGTCTTTGTTAATTTTAGTCTATTACTTTTTCCTAAAGGTAATTTTCTAATTTACCCTATAACGTATATTAATTATCACATATACTATCCTCGACACATCAAAAATTTTGGCGTCGCTGCCGGGGATCTTGTGTACGATTCGTTTCGTGGAGTATTGTTGATCGTTGATTTGAAGACCCTTTCGGTCCTCGGAAAGTTTTGTTATTTTTCTATTATTATATTATGTATCGTTTTTCGTATTTTTTGTGATTACTATATTGTATTACGTAGAACAATAAAGTTACCTACTTTCCAAATAAGACCTTAGTTGGGATTTCATCACCTAGCTATTGTATTCGAATCCAAAACGAAAAAAAGGCAAAATAGATAAATACTAATAAGAAGTTTGAACACGATTTATACAAAGTATAAAAGGCCGTCTAAGGAAAAAGGTTTTTAAGTGCTTTGTGCCACCTCGTTTCCCCGCTTGCTTGTGCGTATATTGAGAGGGACGACCGATTATTGGTTTGCCAACTCAAGTAGTATTATATCTTATTTTTGTAGTTTACTTATTGAACCTCAAGACGTTTAGGTTTTCACCTATCGTTTCAAAGTCGACCGAGGGTAATTTACTTCCATAGTAGTTATCCTTATTCCTTGTTTTTATCGATCATTTTTTATTGAGCAATACCAAATAAAAATACCCAAAATAATCTTCTTCTTGTCTAATTTCTTTTCTTCAATCCTCTAAATTCTCGTCTTTGTAGTGTATGCAATTACGTTCTTCTAGACTTGTGATTGATTTTAATAGGCTTGAAAATATTCCTCGTAGAAATAGAAATCGTCAACAACGAATAGTGGAACCCGAGCTTCCACCTATTGTTGTAGAGATGGCCGATAACCGAACAATGGAGGAATTTCTCCGTGCACCCACCGAAGGGTATGGGGAAGCAATCGTTGTGCCGGCTATTTGGCGGATCATTTTGAGATTAAGACGGGTCTTTTATCGCTCATTCGTGCCGACCAATTTCGTAGCAATGAGACCAATAACCCGCACTCTCACATTCGGATTTTTCTTCGAATTACCTCGACTCTCAAGTTTAGAGATGTGTCGAGTGACGCGATTAAGCTCATGCTTTTTCCGTACTCGCTCGAGGGTAATGCTAAGATTTAGTATGAGAAAGAACCACCGGGTTCGATCTTAACATGGGATGATTTAGTGTCTAAGTTCATGAATTGTTTCTTTCCACCATCCAAAACAACACACTTTAAGAACGAGATCACTAGATTTGAACAAAAAGTGCATGAATCGTTTGGGGTTGCTTGGGAAAGGTTTAAAGATTTGTTAAGACAATGTCCACATCACGGTTTCTCGGAATTGCATCAAATAAATACTTTTTATAATGGGCTTAATATGATTGAACAAGATTCTTTAAATGTCGCCGTGGGTGGTAATCTTTTAAGAAAAACTCCGAGAGACGCGTGGTGTATAATTGAGAATAAGTCTAGAGCACAATATTCACGAAACACACCGAGTGTTTCCAATGTGAATTCGCCTAATATCGAGATTGCTAGATTGGACTCTAAGATTGATAATGGATTCGCGACTTTGTTGAATGAGATTAGGAAGAATCCTTATGGATCGATTAATATGGTTGAGAATTTTTGTGTATCATGTGGTGGAACACATCCTAATTATGCTTGTTCAACCACGGGGTTTGATCAAGCTAGTGCTTTTACCGCGACGGGAACTTATGGCTCCAACGGTCAAGTTTCTCGTCAAAATCATGTTGCTCCACCGGTTCAAAATAGGTACAACAATGGGAATAATGAGAATAATTTTAACCGTGGTAACCAAGGGAATTTCAATAAAGGAAATGGGTTTAATGCTAATCAAAACAATCAAGGTTTTCAAAGCAACAATCAAAATGATTTGTCAAGCTACATTAAAACGAATGAGGAAAATTTAAAAGCTTTTCAAAACAACATTCAAGGACAAATGGCAACTTTGAAGAATGAGTTTCAAAATACGATTAAGGGGCAAAATAATAAGATTGAGCTTAACCATCAAAGAATTGAACAAAGATTAGAGCAAAGTCAAAACCGTATGCAACAAAGTTTGGAACAAAATCAAAACAAATTGCTTTCGATGTTTGAATCTTTTATGTCAAACCATCCTCTTCTTCGGGTTGCTTACCTAGTAATACAATTCCAAACCCGAGGGGAGAGCTTAAGGCTATCACCGCTTATGATAATTTAGAAAGAAAGCTTGAGCTTTATGTTCCACCTAAAGAAACTTTTCTTAATGTCACCAAGGCTACTTTAAATGTGATTAGTACCTCGGATTTCCTTGATTTTTTCCTAAGAAATATAATGATCTGGGTCAATTCTTGATACCTTGTGTTTTTGATGAGCTTGGGGAAATACAAAGCTCTAGCCGATCTAGGAGCTAGCATTAACGTAATGCCCTTAGCCATTTGGAAAACTCTTGACTATTTGCGAATTATGCCCACTCGAATGATCATTGAGCTTGCTAATGGTACCACCACCCGTCCGGTTGGTATAGCAGAAAATGTCATTGTTAAAGTGGGGGAGTTCGTTTACCTTGCCGATTTTGCAATCATTGATTATGAGCCAAATCCTCGTGTGCCTATAATTTTAGGACGACCATTTTTGTGCACGGCTGATGTTGTAGTTGATATGAAAGAAGAGGAGCTTAAATTGTTTCATGGGGATAAACATATGATTTCAAACCGGAAAAATTCCAAGATTGGTTCCTAAGAAATTGGAAAGTGTGGAACTTGATAAACCTATCTTTGTTGAATCATGTTGTAATATTACCTCATCTCCACTCACTCCACACGAGGATGATAGTTCTAAGATTGAAAAGGGAATTGATGAATACTTTAGTGCACCATTCGATCCTAGTGAGCTTAATAGCGAGAATTTTGATCCCGAGAGAGATATTGCTTCAATTGAAAAATCTTTGAAAATGGACTCATTTTCACTCTTTTCGAAGGATCAAATTGATGATCCTAAGGCACAATCTTCCGTTGAAGAGCCTTTGATTCCTAACTTTACACCGAGTGAGGTTAGTGACTATTCGTTGGATGAGTTCGTCGATGAACTTTTTGCTATCATTGATCCACTTCCACGGGAAAGTAAAGACGTTACCGATCTCGAGATCGAGCGTGTTTCTCATGATTTACCTACCATTCTCGAGGAATTTTCCGATGAATTTCCTTCTAATGAGAATGATGATCTTGTATCCGAGTGTCACACACTTGATACTTTGTCGGATATTTCTTGTGATGACGAGAATGACGACACTTTTGTAACTTACTCGAATCCTCTTTTTGAAATTTCAATGAACAATAATCCATTGTTTAAAGAGGATTTTGAGAGCATAATACCTCCTTCATCTCACACCTTTTGTGATGATGAATATGTCGACCCGGATGGTGAAATTTTCTTTATTCCCAATCTCCCTCCCACTCGCTTTGATCTTAATGTGCGGGTTTTTCATGCGACTCATTTTGAGTACCATGACCCCTTTATTCACATTCCTAAGAGTGACAAGGTCGACAAAGTCATGTAAGTTGAAACCACTATGGTTGAGACTTTTACCACACCATTACCATGTTCTTCATATGATTTTGGATTAGCATGAGGGGACGACACCGTGTTGTCTATTCCTTTCTCCACCGAGTACGAGGTATTCGATCCCGGAATCGTTGATTTAGGGAAATGTCGGCCTTTCACCGATGTAATAATTGAAAGACTTTTCGATTATCTTGGTGCGAGTTTATCTCGGGGAGCATGCTATATTCATTCTGTAATTTGTGACTTCTATCTCTTTTTGGAGATTTGTGTTGGAGTTTTATCCTTTCGTTTGTCATCCGACAACGAGGATGAGATCTTTGACCCCGTCATCGTGCTTTATGTTAGATTCTATTCCATTATGCCAGTTTTCATCATTTTCCCTAAGGACCAATGAATGCGGGAATCGAGTCGAGCTCATGACTCGGTTAACAAAAACGAGGTGCCTTGTGGGGGAGTCCCATACATTCTATCTTCTTTCTATTTTCTAACACTAATAAGGCTTGATCTTTCAAGCTCGTGCTCGTGTTTTGTTGTGTTGTGAATCTTAGGTATGACCCTAATCATTGAAGACTCTCGTGTTCGGTTTTTGTCGGTCCACTTGATCTTCTATTCTTTGAATGCCAAAAAGTGGCACACTCTCTATCCTTTGATTTTTATCGACTAACGTTTTATTTTGAGGCATAATTAATAAACGGCTTATAGATTTGCGTGCTCTTTCCATGTTAGGATTTTGCATTAGACTCTTCGTGTTTTAGCAAGGGGGTGTTACTCTTGAGCTAAGAAATATTGAGGACAATGTTTGGTTTTAGCATAGGGCAGTCAATCGATATAATCGCTTGCAATTTGTCGTGTCCAAACGTAATTGTTTTTCTCGTTTTTCATAAAAATTTTAAATTTTTAGTGTTATTTTTAAGTTTTAATAAATAAAATAAGTGTTTTTGACACGAATGTAGGCTTTCCGTTGGTGAAAATAAAAATAGTTTTTGAATCGACTCGGTTTTTACCTTAGCTTTTCCTTAACGTATTTGAATTAATTTTTGCTAGGCTTTTATATAGGGAGCTTTAAAACTCGGAAGTCTTAATTCATACGGGTTAAGAACAAGAACTTTTCGCAAGTTCCTATAATTGATCCTAGAAAGTCGTTTATCAAGGGAACTTTAAAACACAAATTCTAAAACTTGAAAAATTATAAGAAGATGCAAGATCCTATAGATGACTTGAAAACTCAAAACTTTGATTTAATAGGCTAAGTATCCATTGATTACACATTTTTGAAATTTTGCAATATGGAGAACAAGAGATGATAGAGTTTAATCATAAGTTTCTAATATTAACACTTCTTTGTACAAGTATTTTTGTGTTTGATTTAATCTCCTCGTATTTATTTTTCCACATTTGAATAATAATTGCTTAATAAATGAAGTTTTTAGCGGTTTAGCCTTGATATCTTAACTCGTAACTCCTTCTTTTTCTTCCCTTGTAATTAAAGTAAGAACACATTAAGGGTGTCAGCGTCATGGACTTTTGATCATGGGATTGCGGAAATTTGGCTTACTATAAATCATATTAATAAAGAAGAATAAATAAAAACATGTTCTCTAGGAGCCTTCGGGTGGGAGTCATGTAGCACTAACCTTGTCATTAGAGCCTTAGGGTGTATGGCAAGGGGACGTGTTGAATAAAAATTGCTTCATCATCATGAGCCATAAGGTGGGATGGTGATGTCAATTCCCTTGTTTTTGTCCAAGGAGCCTTCAGGTGTGGATTTTAAATAAGGAGCACAATTGCATCTTAAAGAGCCACAAGGTGATATGATGTGATTGTTGCTAACTCCATTAGTAAGGTCATAATTGACTTTGGAGGTTTTATTTTTTGCTTTTAAGTAGTCCTATTAGCCAAATTTCGGGTCCGGGGATTTATCCCTCAAATCGTGTTAAGTTATCCTTGATGTGGGCTTTCTTTAGTGACAACGATTTTTGAAGTCGAGGTTATATTTTGAGAGTTGAGTTTACACCGTTTTTGGCCTTCATTTTTGGATTAATAAATATCAAATAAAGTCAAATGAGCCTTTGGGTGAATGACAAATAAAATCTAGAGATACAATTAGGAATAATAGGAGATTGAGTTTAACTCAAATTACTTGCATGAGTTGTTTTAATTTTGGGGCTTATGATTGACAATGATCTTGTTTTTACACTTGGCATGGAAAAGTGAAAAGTCGGGGACGATGAATCTATTTGAGTTTTATGATCCTAAAAGTTATTTTTTTTAAATAATGAAAGCAATACATTATGTCTTTGTAAAATAAAGTTTCAAAAGTTGAATAATGATGTAATTAGTGTTTTATTTTATCATTGCGTGAGGACACGGCAATTGCTTAGCAAGAGGGAGTTTGATATGAGTGATTTTACTCATATCATTTGTATCTTAAAATGAGCTTAAAATGCATAAATATCATGAAAATGGCATTGTATATGTTTGTTTTGTTGTTTGATGTGTGTAGGTACCAAGTTCGCGAAAATTGACAAAAACCAGCACGAGTTTGAAGAAAAAGATCAAGGAAGCCAAAAACAAGCTTGTCTTTAGCGGATTTAATCTTATATGGATTTTAACGAGCTAGTGGGTCTCGCATGTTCTTATTGTGACTGAAAACTCAATTGTGTAAGTTAAGTTTACTATTTGGATCAAAAGCCCATTTACAAAAGCCCAAATCCTTTTCATTTGTCACGGATGGAAGCAAATTTAGCCAAATATGGGCCCAAGTCCAAAGATTAATATATAAATTGGGACTAGTTAGGTAAATATTGGGCCTAATTACTCATTTGGGTTTTCACTCAAAACCAGTTTAAAGTAAAAAAGATATAAACGTATTTTTGGTCAACGTTTGATAAACACACTTATACACTTACATGTTTATTCACCACATCTCACACACACCACAAAAAAACCTTCGATACTCCCTATGTGTCATCTCTCACCTCACCCTAAACAAATAACCAGTTACATATTTTTTACCCAAATTCCCTAACCCTAGACACAAATAAATTAGGGGTTTTGCGAATTAAAGACTCGTGTGAATTCACACACTTGGGGAATTAAATCCCCAAGTTTTTCGGATGTTGAAGATGGAGAATAGAGTGACGTGGCATCATGTAACTGGCTGTGACAGCACATCTCTCCCAATCTACCAATTAAAAGATGCCACGTCATCTTGGAAGTAGCACAAGAAGCACATATGCGTGCCAGAGTGGCGATCCGTATGACCAAGGGCGAATCACAGCCCTTGGATCATAACAAGAAAGAGAGAGAAGAAAAAGATGATGAATGGAAGGCTTGGATTGATTATCTTCACCAACAAACTTCACCCCTCACCTCTC
The DNA here is from genome assembly GCA_025667525.1 of Glebionis coronaria. Taxonomy (NCBI): domain Eukaryota; kingdom Viridiplantae; phylum Streptophyta; class Magnoliopsida; order Asterales; family Asteraceae; genus Glebionis; species Glebionis coronaria. Next base: position 423,927,110 of record CM046881.1, on the reverse strand, counting down.
GGTTCAAGTATAAAAACCCCTATTGTTACTGTAATTGATCATCCCTTTTTCTTTCTTTAATGTTATAATGTTAATTTTAATTTAGATGTAGTTTTTATTTCAAAAGTGTTGTAATCATTTTTATGAGTTAATAAAAGTGGTTTTCTGTCTCATTTATCTTATCATGCGTTTATAAATTTGCTTGAATTTAGACAGTTTACTTTATCTAAATTAAATTGATCATTATATAAGTGGTTATTTAATTAAGCTGAAATCATAGCTATAATTAAATAACTGATATAAGTTAGATTGGGGAAAGTTTAACCCACTGTTAAACTTAAAAAAACATTGCTGGTTCGAGGTTCGGTGTTGATTCGGTTATTTAAAGGTGGTATCGTTTAGGTCATAAGACTGCTCAGCGCAGATCTTCGTCCCAAAGGATTTCGTCAATAGGTTTTAAGTTCTTTTAATTCCCTGTTTATTTTACATGTTTTGATAATTTGATTAAGCCTAGCTGTTTTTGTGATAGTTTTATTTGAGTTATGAGTTAATCTGTTTCAGCTTAAGTTTGTTTATTGAATCTGTTGTTACATGAATGTTTATGAATCTGCTTAGTTTAATGAGTTTTAGATTGCTGATTATTGATATCTAAGTATGGAGCTGCATTCTGTTTTTGTTTGATAGGCTGTATAACTTGTTTAGTAGTGATACATTCAAGTTTGTGAGTAAAATTTTATGAGCTGCGTTTCATACTGCTGACTGCTGAGTATATTAATAGAGTTACTGTTACATGATCTGGTGTGATTAAGCTGCTGCTTGATTTCTTTGCCTTATGAGTATATTTGGATCTGTTTGTTCCTGCTACTTTTCTCAGTTCTGCCATATTGTGAATTATATAGTACTACTAGGGATCGCTGATTCATGATTGTTGTTGCTGAGTTTTATTCTGTCTTAGCTGTATGATTTCAAATACTGTTTACTTTTTGATTCCTGTTTTGCCATTACAGCACTACTGTTAAATCGAATTCATAATGTGAGTTGGGTTGACTGTTTTTGCTAAGTTAATTTGGATAAGTGTTTTAGTAATTTACTGGTAATGTTTGAGTGTTTGTTGAGTTTAGTTTTGATTGCGTTTGTGTTACTGTAATTGTTTAAAGTTAGACTGATCTTTACTGTTATTCCATTATTATTTTCTTGAATACTTTTCGTTGAGTAGTTTATATGCTATTAATTGTCTATATAGTTTCTCTCAATAATCTGGTCCAAAATAAATATTCCAAAAAAAATCGTCTTCAGGGGGTCTTGAACTCGAGACCTCCCCCTTAACAACTAAGCGAGTTATCCACTTGAGCTGTATGCTCTTTTGTTAATCTGTCTTCATTAAATAGTTAATATTGTCTTTGATCACTGTATTCTTTTGTTCTTATAAAAGGTTTATTTACATTTAATAAAAATAAGTAATTAATTTAAATAAATGATTCACTAAAATTTCATTTTTCATAAAAGGTTGAATTAGTTTTTAATATAAAGTATAAAAATAAAAATAAATAAAAACAAAATAAAAATATATTTTATTAATTTTAGATATTTAAATTGTTTGAAATTTAGTTTTTAAATACTTTAGTTTTAATAAATTTTGAAATAAATAATTTTAGATCTAAATAATTTTGTTTTATTTAAAGTAAATTTCTAAATAGATTTAGTTTTAAGTTTTGAATAGTTTTAAAATTGTTTTTATTTGATTAGTTTTATTTTTAATAGTTTAAATTTTATATAGTTTTAAATAATTGTCTTTTAGAATTTAATAATGGGAAACGATTCATGCACTTTATTATTTTTTATTTGTAGGATTAATTTTTGATTAAAAACCGAAAAACCATTCAAATCAATTGTCCAAATCAAAACAAAAACGTCTCAAATTCACTCGATCTTCGTGTACAACGAACTTGGTTCGCCTACGTGTTTAATTAAATCCGTCTTTGGTAATTTTAGTCTATTACTTTTTCTTAGAGGTAATTTTCTAATTTACCCTATAATGTATATTAATTATCACATATACTATCCTCGACACATCAAACACTCTCATGTATTCTATCCCATACTAAGACTATAAGTATCCTATTTCATCCCTCTATGAGTACATAACTTAGTTACGTTCATATCCTATCCCGTTCTCATCTTACTCAAAACAGTCCTGTTTTTCATGTTCAACAAAGTCGGTCGAACTCCCCCTTACTCAAACCCATTTATTTTGTAAAGAAAACCCGATGACCTTACATGTGTTAGCTTCATCTCAGAATTTTCCCCAACCCTAAAGCTTCTGTTAAGGCCCCGATATATATATATATATATATATATATATATATATATATATATATATATATATATATATATATATATATATATATATATATATATATATATATATATATATATATATATATATATATATATATATATATATATATATATATATATATATATATATATATATATATATATATATATATATATATATATATATATATATATATATATATATATATATATATATATATATATATATATATATATATATATATATATATATATTTATGTATATATATATATATATATATATATATATATATATATATATATATATATATATATATATATATATATATATATATATATATAGAGAGAGAGAGAGAGAGAGAGAGAGAGAGAGAGAGAGAGAGAGAGAATTTAGATAAAATAGTTTAGGTGCTTAAAGTTGTTAAAATGAGAAGTAATAGAAAATGGGCAAATATCACATTTATTGATTAGTTTTGGTTTGTTTATGATTTTTTAGTTCGTGTACGAGTGTTTATGAAGTTTTAGTTCGTGTACGAGTAGCTGGTTCACTTTTTTAATATTACTAGTTTTTCGTGTATCAGTTGTGTATCGTAGTTTATCAATTATTTTGTTATATCGAATGCAACATGTGATAATGTATCACTGAATTTGCGAATAAATGATTATTTATGCTAATAATATTTTTTGAATTAAAACTATGTATCATATGTATCATCTATAAATTTTGACGTATCAAAATTTTTAGTATTTTTATACCAATATTTATGTATAAGATTTATTGTTTTGTGTTTAATATTAAATAAATCACATGTTAATTGATAAAATCAATGGTTAAGATGACTTTTCATTTTAATAACTTTAAGCTACTACACTACAATAACCTAACTATATATATATATATATATATATATATATATACTTTTGCCTATCCAGAATCTCCCGGTTTTTACATGTCAAAAGTTTGCTAACACCAGGTGGTCTTAGACTATTCCAATGACTTAGCCCTTTATGGGGGCTTCCATTTAACATATAAACAAGGCCTCACATTCATATGGGAGCCTTAACCCATCCCTAAGTACCCTAACCATCTCAAAACATTATTTGTAAATAGGCTTATCCAAAATAAGTTTTGACCACGACTGTTGTAACCCCCTTTTTCCCCACCTCCCCGCCTCCAATTGAGTTCTCGTTTCTTGCATTCAAAATCTTATTCAATTATCTTTTTCTGGACACCAAATTCGACTTCTATATGTTTTCCGAGCTCCCATTATGAAAAAAACAAGTGTCCTAAAATTCTACCGTAATTTCACAAATGATTTTCCCTTAATTAGTCTAATTAATCACCTATTCCATGTGTAGTATTTACCCCTAATCCATCCTAGCATGTTTAATTAGATAAATTACAGATTCATGATTAACCCTAACCCTAAATCCATAACCAGTTGATTAATTACATGATCTAATTGATAAAAACATTAATAACTTAACAAGAACATAAATTGAAGTCTAAGATCATACCTTTTTTTTCCAAAACCTTAAAATCTTTTCTTCTCCCTTTTTTTCTTCCGTTCGTTTTTTTTTCTTTTTTTGGTTAAGCTATTTTACTCCTTTTATTCCTAGTTTTAGCCCAAGCCCAAAACCTTTTTATTTTTTTTATTTTTTTTCTTGCGTTGGTTTTTAAACCGATCTTTCTTTTACATTTTTTTTCTCAAAATAACTATTGGTTTTATTTTTGTCCAAAATATTTCCTTATTTATGAAAACCCGTTTATTTATTTTTAAAACCTTCTATTTTATAAATAACTTAAAACAATTCTTTACTTGCATTTTTTATTAAAACCTTTCGTCATTTAAAATTTTATTAAATAAACTTTTACTATCTACGACTCCCAAATAAATATATGAATACTTCCAAACTAACCCGAGACTATTAACCTACACCACTAAAAGCATACATATATAATAATAATAATATTACGTACACAATAATTAAATACGTACACGAACCTTATTAATAATAATACTTGAACTTCACACAGTTCATATCCGATTCCATTTCATCAAATTCCATATCTGACTTGTACCATGATTTACACATCATGTACCTCATTCCATCCATTCTCATTCCCAAAATCACACATATAAACACATAAATCACATAGAGAACATAATCTAACACATGAATAAAAAACAAAGGATGACTACTAACCCGTTAAAACCTGAGTTGTCACAGACATGCCCGCCGTGGCTGCAACCGTAACAGGTTGCCTTGCCAAGACGTGGGCAATTTGAACTTTATCCGGTTCATAGTAGTGAAATAACTAAAACCAATTGTCAGTCATCATAACACGTATTCATGAAGCAGGAGAGGTGGAACATTAGAAATAAAAAATTGGGGAAAACAATGAAAAAGTTGGCTTACTGTTCATAACACACACAAACTTACGTTTGTGACAAAGAAGGCCCACTCGCCTTGGCTGCAACCCATAAAGGTTGGCCCGCCAAGATACACGCAAGTACAACTCTATTCTGGCATGCTTAACATCATCACAACCTCAAAAGTTCAAAGTCAGGACACCATTTCATGTTTTACATTTTCCAACTCTTAAAAAAAAGTTACCGTTCATAAGACAAACAAATAGTGTGTATGATTAACGTATATATGTTATAGTATAAAGAGAAAGTTGTAGTCTTATATTTATATGCTAACAAAGATATGCACCCAGTCTGCCATATACATTCACACTAACAGATTTTATAGCATAGGCTCAGACAGGTAAACGTTTGTGACAGAGAAGATCCACTCGCCATGGCTGCAACCCCTAAAGGTTGCCCCACCAAGATACGGGCAGGCTCAGCTCTATCCTAGCCTACTTGACATCATCACATCCTTGAAAGTCAGAAGTCATGACACCACCATGGCCGCAACCATAACAGTGTTACCTGCCAAGACGAAGGCAGTCATAAATTTATCATCGCCCGAAAATCATTATCATAGCCGGCGAGCATGTTTATGTTTACAAAAAAATCGCAGAAGTAGCCGTTAACACGTAACTGTTTTAGTGGCCCTAATTCGACCATCACTAACCCGTCATATATTGGGGGCAATGATCGCTACGAAAACCACGACTACTTTGAGTTTTTGTTCACCCGACCGTCGTCAGCCCATCAAAGACCGAGGGCAACGATCGTGGTCATAAGGAAGCATGACAACATATGTGAAACAACACAGTTTTAATTTTGGTTTCGATACTGAAAAATTGGCCCAAAAGAAGCGTGTATCATATATAGGTATGACAAATTCAAAACAGCTATAAAAGGAGCATACGTTGCTAAACGTGCAAGGAAGCCAACACAAACAACAACTTAATAGAGCCCAATACAATGACTCAATTAAAAGAAACGTTTGGCGCCTAAACCAAAAAAAGTGTTTAGTACACCAACCATTAACCCGACATCCAATTTCATTTATCTGTCTCTTAAAATATAAGCCGCGTTCAAGAGGCTACATCACAGGCTGCCTCACATAGACACCAAATCTACCCACAGCTTTTACACACCCAACCGTCACCAACCCGCGAGAGGCCGAGGGAAACGATCGTGGTTGAAAGAAAGCTATTATAACATATATACGTTTATCATACACATTTTGTATGTGTAGATTGTAGATTGGAAAAACCGAGCGTCTGCGACAGTTGGAAGCCCAAAGCTAGCTCACCAAGAAACAATCAGTTTGAGGAAGTAACCCTAACCCAACTATGACCAACCTATCAAACATTAGGGCCAATATTCATAAATGGTGCTTCATTAAAACAACCTTAAAAGGAGTAAAACCAACTGTGAATAATCATCCATTGGTGACAACGATATAAAAGTTATACTGTAATAACCAATAGCAAGAACAGGGATCGAAATTAATTTGTATAAAGTAAAAATTACAAATGTTACCTCATTCCATCAAAGGCCCCTAGACAAAAAAAACGCCATCAAAAAACCAAAACCAATCGTTAGTCAATCCTGGTGAAAAGAAGACCCCTAACCCGATCGTCACAACCCATAAAAAATTGGGGGCGACGATCATCGCCAAAACAGGATCAGAAACTAAGAAAACCCAGATCTGGTTTGAGGTTTGGGAGAGGTAAGATTATCGTGTTGTGAGAGAAAGAGAAACCCAACCATTGCAGATCTATTTTGTGTGACTGAGTGTGAACCAACGATAAAAACATTGGTATAGACACATGGCCATTTTCTTTTCCGGCCAAAACCTACAGAAATAATAAAAAAAGTCCCAAGCTTTGTAAAACATTATATAGTAGTAATAAACATATATAATATTTTTTTTAACTCTCGGAGATAGGAGCTACATTATGTTAGACATGAGTTTATTACTGATATAAACTAATGTCTAACAGCAAGAAGTGAAATCAAAAGGCTTTGTCATTATTTATTTACTATGCTTTGTCAAAAGTAGCCAGCGTATCATTGAAGAAGAATAAGCAATGGTTTGAAACCCGGGTCTTGAATCGATCCGGTAAAGTGACCGGGTCGTCGGGTCATCGGTTCATCCGGTTGGACCGCTGGGTCGACCCGCTTTTCCATAAAAAAATTCTTTTTATATATATTTGCAATATTAAAAGAATACCTATATAAAAATCATTATATAATATATTTGGCCTAAAATTTATTTAATAACAAATATAACATAAACATATAATTAAATCGAGAAAAAAAAACAAAAAAAACGATGGGTCTCAAGAACCGGGTTGACCCGGGTCGCTTCAAACCCGGAGGGTCACACCGGGTTTCTACAATATAAGACCCGGGTCAATTTAACCCGTATTTTTGGCCAGAACCGATTGAACCGGCCGGCTCGACCCGTGTTTCAAAACATTGAGAATAAGAGGTTTGTTGAAGCACATGAGTAAACTAAAGTAAAACATTATTTTGTTTGAATTTAGTTTAACAATATGTTTAATAAATCAATGAGAATTTTAGGGGCAACTAGGTATACGCTTCCTCGGGCTTTTAGCGCTTTGGCGAATCAAGATCCCACATGGAATATAAATATAGGTGAATCATCTATTCTTAACTTACATACAAGTAATCTAAATACCATTTATAATAAATCTTTATATCCATTTGTTTGTGTTGATGATGGTAAATCTAGACATGTTACGAACACCGGTCATATCATCTTACCAACCCTTAATTGTCCTTTATACTTACACAATGTTTTGGTCACCTCTAATATCATCAAAACATTATTTATGTTAATTATACTAGCGATAATAATTATACAGTTGAATTCAAGGATTTTGGTTTCCCGGTGAAGGATTTCTTGACTCGTCATATCCTCCTTAGATGTGATAATTTAGAAGATCTCTACCCTCTCACCCAGCCTTCTCATACCCCTTATGTTTTGCGTTATGTTAGCCCTTCTACGGACACCAACGCCTCGGGCATCCCGGGGAAGAAGTGTCGCGTTCTCTTGTTTCTCGTAAGTTTTTTTATGTAATAAAGAAAAGTCTTCTCATATTTATCACGTTTTATATTTCAGACTCCGTTGTTACTCGTTGTTTTAAGATTGTTCATTATGACATTTGAACATCTCCTATTGTTAGTTCTAGGGGTTTTAAGGATTATGTGATATTTCTTGATCATTATTCTCATTATGTGTGGATTTATCCTTTACGTACCAAATTTGATGTTTTTAAAAAATTCTACCATTTTCGATATTCAAATGTGACATTACAGCTTTTTAGCGTGATCATGGTGGTGAGTTTAACAACACCAACCTGTTTCAATTATTTCTCAACACGGTATTCAGTTTAGATTCTCCTACCCCAAAACCTCCCAACAAAATGGTAAGCCGAAACGAATGATACGAACTACTAATAATATTACGCACTCTTCTTTTCCAAGCTCACATTCCGTCATCATTTTGGGTCGAAGCATTACATATGGATACATACCTACTAAACATTCGTCCCTCTACCTTCATTCAAAATGAAATACCATGTACCGAATTATTCCATAAATAGTCGGACTAGTCTCGTTTACGTGTTTTTAGATGTTTATGTTAGACTCACGTTTACCCTCCACACAAACTGGCACCTCGTGCCACCCCATGCGTTTTCTTGGGATATCTCGTTTATCATGTGGGTATCAATGCCTAGACCTTTCTACTAACAAAATTATCCTTTCTCGCCATGTAACTTTTGATGAACTACAGTTTCCATATGCTTTCATCTAATCTGATAATCCCCCATCCTATACCTTTCTTGACCCTCAACCTTCACTTATTACTCGTTACACCATATTTAACCCGAAACCAAACACAATAAACTAAGAAACCCCTTTGGCCCAGCAAGAACCGAATTCTCCTATTTTATACCAACACGAACCTTGACTTTGACTTCGTTTTGTCTTGATTAAATGCATATCATAGTCGAGTCGATCCGAAAACGCTCGTTTTTGCTCTGTTTTCAATCTTTTGTATCTAAAACACATAAAAACACAATCCAAGGATATTTTCAATATAATTAAGTATATTTGGGTTATTTTAGTATTTTTGTGTCTTTATGGGGCCTAAAAAAACAAGTAAATGGACACTCATCAAACCTGCATCGCCAACAACCCCTTTGTCCCAATCTACATCGACTCCCAATATGGGACACACGACCCGATCTGTCCAAACAACACTTCCGCACTGATGAGACTCTAATTATACATCTTTACGTACCCAAAAAGGGGCTTAAAATGAGTAAAATATCGTCAAATGTGCACCGTATATGATTTTTTTTTCTTTGTTTGTGTATTTACAGGCTCGAATATAGAGAAATCATATAAAAAGACTCAAAACAAGACAAAACAGACACGATGAACGAATTCGTAAAAGAAAAACAAAGTCAAATGTCGTTTTACGCATTTTGAAACCCTAAGAGATCAAAATTACCATAATACCCTTAAAGAATTGAATAAAATACCAAAAGGCCCCTAAATTTTCCTAAATATTTGCTTTATACCCTTGGGAAATCATCATTTACTTCAAAGGTCCTTAAAGTTTGAAAATATTGCAAAAGTAGTCCTTTGAAGAACTTATACCAAACATATGGACCAATATTACCATTTGAGAAATTTATTATAAAGGGGTGATGGCTATTTTCGTTTTTGACAAACACAAAGGCCAAATATTCAATTTCTGAAAGTTCAAATTAAAGTATTTAATTTAGACGAGGGAAACAGTTACTTATCCCTTATTTGGATTAATCTCTTAGCTAATCAACATAAACCCTAACAGACCTCACCTAAAATTAATTAACCAAAGACAAAGGGTTAATTTAAATTAGTATAAGGCAAATGAAGATTATGGCTTATACAACACACCCACGTGAAGAAATTACATGTGTTGGGCTAATGAAAGTTTAACTATGGCCCAGTCTAGATTTGTTTAAATTAGACTAAGTGTTACGAGTCGCTGAGAAGACCAGTGACAGAGACCAGACCAGCTGAAGGCAAAGCCTCAGCTGGCACACCTGGAACATTTAAGTCAATGACAACGTCAGAGAAGTCGAAGATTATCTGAAGTCATACTCACCAATAGTTATGGACAAGCTACGATGTAGAAGGAATTCACTAGTTTTCAAGGATCTTTGAGATGACAATACTCAGAGATCACTTACAACCCTATGAAGACTTATGCAAGCAAAGCTTGCCTTATTCTTTATAGTTTAGGCGGGAGAATCTACAAAGTGTTTTCAGCGGGACAAAACAAGAGATTCAAGATAAAGCCTAGTACGACCTATTGGGACAAAAGTGAACAGTTGGCAGAACTATTCACCTAAAGTAGTTTAAAGGTATGTCTCATTATAGACATGAATTTAATACGTTGTACTCTTCCACTCAGAAGATGACACGTATCGACTACTCCCACTAAGGAAGCAACCTCGTACCACTATAAATAGGAGGGAGAAAGAAGATAAATTCAACCCTTGTTTAACACCCCCAAATTTACACGCAGCGGAATACATCTTTGGGTGCTAAACAATGATACAACAACACATAATTTATAAAGAACGACTCGAAAAGAGACGTTTTAGATTTATCGTTCCTAAAACATTTGTCAGAGTAGCGTAGTCCCAAGTAATCGTTACCAAAAGATAAGCTAAAACAACATATTGGTTTGTTTTGAAAATGGAACGATAAATAAATCAAAGAGTTTGAACAACAAAAGCAGTGCACAACTTCATTCCCCGTGACCTCCAAGCTTCCACTTCTTGATTACCTGAAATACATGTGAGTAAAACAATCAGCAAAAGTGCCGAGTGAATCTATAGGTTTATGTAATCAATTTGAACACAAGCAAAGATTATAAGTTTGTGGCATGCTTATAAGCATCAAATAATAATTTGCATCAACAATGATAATTGTATATAGCGTAAATTGCAATAAGCTCATGGAACCGAGCCCTTAGACACTTCCATATCAGTCTAATAAGACGAGAGATTTATTAATTGTCGGTTACCTCCAGATTATTGGTACATTGCCGTATACCTGACTTCTCAATACAATATGCTCAAACAGTGTGGAGGTCGGGCCTAAGCTTCTATGACAAGTCCACAAAAACTGAACCGGGGCGACTTCCCCCATAGATCTATTAATTGTACTAGCGGTTAACCCATCATAGGTTAATTAACGGTCCATAATTGAGGTTTTAACAAAGGCAATCACTTAATGCAATTTAAAGGCAACCACGGGTCCATTCATAGAGGGACAAAGCATACCATAAAAATCTTGTGTTCTAAGTTTATAAAAACATGTATTCCCCCTCGCGGGTTTAAAATCATTTAATAACTAGTATAAAGCGAGGCTATAGACTCACGTTGATAATGAAAGGCGGATTATCGGCTACGGGCGTGCTTCGGTCACGGAAACCTATATAAATAATAATCGGTCTTAGACTCTTGTCTAATGACTTTTATCAAAATAACAATATACATATGATGATTTTGTACATATGATGATGATCAAGTGGGTTTATATATCCTTGTTTACTCATTTTAGTGTTTACGTTTTGGTAACTTTTTACTAGTTTACTAGTTTTACCTACTTACCTATTTTAAGTCCAATAAGCTTAGTATAAGTTCTTTAACTTGTTTTAATCCATTTTATACCTATATTATCATTATCTATACTTTCCATGTTGGGCCCAAATGGGTTAAGCCCAATAAGTTCTTTTTATAAGTGTTTAACTTATTTAGTCCAATTATTAGTCCAATTATTAGTCCAATATGCTTATTTAGCTCGTTAATGTCCGTATGTCCTATAGTTCGGGTTTTATCGGTTTTTACTTGTATTAGTTACTTATATATCAGTATATGACTTTTATAAACTTTACATTAGACGGGTTTGATCGTCTAAGTTTTATTTGGCGAAAAACGTTAATTTTACGGTAATAGCCGAAAAAGTCGTAAAAATCTTTATAGTTTTTATTACTTATAAGTATTATTCCACAACCATTTATATAATTCATCCATTTAATTAACCTTTTACATATTTATATAAATAAGTTTCATAAGTTAGTGGGTTTTTATTTTACATTTTATACAATAAAATTTGATTGCTTATATAATAATAATAAACATTAATTCTCAAAGTCTGATATTTATCTTCATGTTCACCATTTTTATCATATCTAGAGTTCTTTAATGAATTAGAAGCTCATTTTTGGATGACATGTTCTTAATATTATGTGCTACATTTAACCTAGTTATAGCTACTGCTCATTTTAAGTTTATCTTGCCTTAACAGTCCCTACAAAACTGCTTATTCAGATTAGAACACCCAACTTGTTTTGATCACATCTCACTCATTATATTGATTCCATTGCATGGCCAACTCTCACATGTGTATAACATCTTGTACTTACTTTAAATGGATCATACCATGCAATTTTATCAGTTCAAGTTTTATTTATATACTGTTTTTATACAGCCAACTAAATAATCATGATTTTAGCCTTATTTCTCATGGTTATTAACATTTTTAAGCATATTTATCAACACTTGATCCCCACACAACATTTTTATCATCATATATACATCATATACATATACAAAATAAAGAAAATACATTTTTTCTTTACAAAAATAACAAGAGAAAATGGAGAGGATGATCTTCTTTACCAACCAAGTGTATTTCTTGTTTTTGGAAGACAAGAACTTGATGAACACCACAAGTAACTCCAAGATCATCAAACACCAAGAACATAAGTTGGGAAATCAGCCCTAGGACACAAGCAAATCACCTCCAATGTTGTTAATATGGCCACCAAATGATCAAGGCTTCAAGATAACTCCATGATAGAGCTAGTAAACATGTATTTCATGGCTAGAAAAGATCAAAAGGGGTGTTTGTAGCTTGAAAGTGGATGGAAAGGGTGGAGTATTTGAGAGGATTTGTGTTGGTTTGCATGTAAGTAAAATGGTGTGTGTGAAAGTTGCTAGTGGTTTTGACTAGGTAGTGGAATGAGTAGCTTAAGGTGTAAGCTTGGCTTACACATGTAAACACTTAGCTAACATGATGCCACATAAGGTTGTGGTGTCATGTTGGTGCCATCCAAACTAGCTAGTGGGGTGGGACAATGTATTTTGTCCCACCTCACTAATTTACTGGTATCCCTCGATTCTAGTTTTCTCGATTTGCGTGCCCTCGGGTCGTTTCACGAAAAACGTTTTTATAAATTATGAATCAACGTCACAAAACGAATCCAATAAAAATTGTCTCATCAAAAACGGAGTTCAAAAACGTAAATACGTAATCCTAAGGTTTCCGGTTTAGTCGTAAAGGACGCTAAATTATGTACGTAAGCCCAAATTTAAATCCGTAAATTGTGAGTTCATCAACCAACACAAAAATAAGTTTCAAAATATTATACGATATAAAATTTTTGGCATCAGTCGGTATCGCGATCACTAGTAATCCTCGTTGCTCGTCAAAATATTAAAATATAATATTTAATATCGGTTTCAACTTAAACCGTTAAACATAATAATATTTAACGTTATAAAATACTTCAAAATAATTGAAAATAGAATTAAATTATGACCTTATTTTTACGGGTTTTACACCTTGTGCTTGGATAATTTATCTAACTTTCTTTCTCCCATTAGAACCTCTGAGTCCCCAGCTGTCCACCAACGAATCGAAGGTTCTCTCGTAAACTTGAGTCTCGAATCAAGTTTACCTATTATAGGGTTCATTTCTTATTGTCACTCAACGGATGTATTCATAGCACTTTGTAATACTTTGTTTATAAAGATTAATAAAGCATTACGCGTTTGAAAAGTAATTCATATTGTGTTATCTTGTATACGAGTCATTGTATCAACAACAGTTATATTTTGGGACTTTCAATTGGTATCAGAGCGTTTTGATTTATAAAACTTTTGTAAACCGTTCTTGTTTTTAAAATCAAGATCCTAATATGACTGATACTTTTCCTCCTATGCCACCACCCTTTAGTCAAACCAGTCAAGCAAATGCTTCGACCACCGCCTCGGCCACCACATCAGCTACTACCATGCCTACACCTATTGTAAATACTGGTAATAATGATGATGATTTACCTCAACTTCTTGATACTCGAGGGGGCTCTCATGTGTCAAATGTCCCAGCATTTGATGAAGAAGACTTTTCTAGTTGGAAAATTAAATTTCTAATCTATCTTGATGGTCTAGAACCTTTCTTGATGGAGATATAAGAAAATGGACCATATGTCCCTTTAGCCATTTCCTCCACCCCTGAGAGACCTATCGAAAAACCTGTTAAGCAATGGTCTCCAGTGAATAGACGCCTGTAAAATCAGGACAAGAGACTCAAAAGCATTATAATATCTTGCCTACGTAAGAATACAATGAAGTCTATTATCAAATGTGACTCTGTTAAAGATATGTGGACAGAATTAGTTCTTGGGTATGAAGATCCTGAAGAAACTAAGGAAACCATCTTAGACTTAAGTTCAATGATTTTAAGGCCTTATAAACAAAAATTGTTGCTCAAACATACACTAGGCTCAAAATCTTGCTAAATGATCTAGGTAATAATGGTGTTGTAATACCTAAGGCTGAGATTAATGCTACGTTTGTTAACAGTTTGCCTAGAAAATGGATTAGCTTAAACCAAACCTCAAGAGCAAATAATGCTATAAAAAAATGATACTCTGACCCAACTGTTTGGTAGATATAATTATGAAGAAGGGTTGATTGATTCCATTTACAAGTATGAGAATGATAGGTTTTCCACCCATATCTCTGGTTCAAAAGCTCTTGTTGCTAACCATTCTTTTCAGGAAAGCGACTCTAACATAGAAGAAGATAATCGAAGTAGTTAAGAGTTTCTTGATGAATTGCATGCAGAATTCCATGATAGAGCTCTTCTCGCTGATCAAAAGAGATATTACAAGAGATCAGGTAGAGTTGGAGCTGCTAAAGTCGACAAATCCAAAGTGATATGCTACACTTGTGGAAAAGCCGGTCATTTCCAAAAGGACTGTTGGTCAAACAAAACCTCCTCTCCAAGCTTTCCCTCATCCAGCACTGATCACAGCAGCAAGAAGAAGTTTTCTCCATCTCCTTTCAAGCAAACTTCTCACTCTGAATCTGAGGGAAATAAGGACTACAAGGTCAAATACAAAGCACTAAAAGCTAAGCTGGTGAAACTTAATCAAAAGGCTGATGATGCTGCCAAGAAATAGGATAACAAAAAGAATGAAAAGGGTTTTATCACTGCTTCCTTTGATTGGGATGATGAGCCTCTTACATCAGGGGATGAAGCCACCACCACTGTTCGAGCTTTCATGGCTATCGCTGATGAGGAACCAGCTGTTGGAAAAAGTGAAGCGAGATCTGGACAATGGGTTGATATCACCATGAAAAAGGTACAAAGATTGCTTACTATGTCTGAAGGTCCTGATAGAGACCATGTCAGTGACTACACTTTGGTTGACTTCCACTTCGTGGAAGAACAAAGAAAAAATATGTTAAACAAATTCCACAATCTTAAAACAGAGTTAAATCTTTGTCAATTTGAGCTATCAAATCTTAAACCTTTTCTAAATCTTGCCAAGCAACTTCAAAATGAACTAAGCAAACTTTTCATTGAAAACGAGTCTTTGTCTAGTGAAAATTTTGAACTTAGAAAGACCATTGAAAAGTGGAACAAAGGTCAATACTTTGTGGAAGATTTTGTCGCTGAAACCTTACCTGGGAATGTGGTTCAAGCTATTGTGGGGAAGGGTAGGTATCAGAAACATATACTTGTGGCCAAAGTAAAGTTTGTTCCCTCTGATGACCCCTCTCCTAAATCCACCTCTGTGGATGAGAATGACTCTAAAGAGGAGTCAGAGGACACTAGCACCCCTCCAGCCTTACCCAAACTTGCTGGAGCTGATCCTTCTGACTCTTTACTTGGTCCAAAGCCTGTCATCAAAGCCTCTGGTACACCTAGCCTTATCAAACCTTCTTCCAGAGACGTTGTTAAAAACCAAAAGAAGGTTTTTGTGGCTAAAGAACCAAAGGAAACTAAACCCATTCCTTCCACTGAAGAGCTATCACCCACCAAGAAACTTCTCCTTACCCTTATAGAAGAAGTAAAAGGTTTGAAAGAACAAATCAAATCTCGGGCTGACAGTCCATCTGTTAGCTCTTAGGGTGAAGGGTCTAGTAGTAGCTCTAATGGAAGAGTCATGTTCAGACCTTGCAAACATTGTGGGTTCAAAAATCATTTATCTGAAAACTGCTTATAGAAACCTAAATGCATCACATGCGAGTCCACTGAACACACCTCCAGTGAACATGAGGAGACCATAGCTATCCAAAAGGCCAGAATTCAATTAAGATCTAAACCTCCTCAGAAGTCCTTTAGGAGACCGATACCCAAACCCAGAGACTCCTCTCGGTATTTTAGACCCTATACTCCTTGCAAGTACTGTGGTTTCTACGATCATCACTCTGATGAGTACGAACACTATCCCGGATGTGAAATCTGTGGAAGTATGCCTCATGAAACCAGAGACTGCAACCAAAGAGGGGGAGATAGGAACTGATAGGTGTGTAAACACCCATCCTTTTTACCACTTAATTACAATAATAACCGAGCCAAAACGTGTATTTTATGTCATTTATGTCGGAATTATGCGTGGTTTGTGTTTTTGTTGTGATTTAGGACGAAAAGGTGAAAAGTGGTGAAAACACGGGCATTCACGGGCTTTTATCGAAGAAATAGACGAAAGACGAAGTCAAGAAATCAAGAGTGCATAAAGAACGGAAGTCCAAGACCAATTCTGAAGATTTATCGAAGAAAAAGTCAAAAGACGGAAGTTTACTAAAAAGCCGAAGAACTCAAGTCTTATTTATGAAGAAATGTCAAGACGAGTTTATAGAAATCCCGAGACAAAGTCATTAAAGTCCAAGTATTAAGAAGATTAACAAAGGATTAAGAAGATAAAGGACTAAAGCATGCAGTTAAAGAAAGAAGAAAGAGGGAGGAAGCTTCCTAAGCACCTCCCTAATCTCCTCTATAAATAGGATTATTTTCATTCATTTGTTTTTGTTGGCTAATAGTGACAATTAGTTCTTCCAATTTTAATTACCTTGTCATTTAATTACATGTCATTTACCTTAATTGTCTTGCACCTTAAATACCTTTAATTTCAAGTAAGTTTTCTTTTAGTTCTTGTCAATCTTTATTTTTATTGTTTGATCTCCTATCTACCTTTCTTTAATCTTTGATCTTCATGTTTATGTTCATGTTTATGTTTTTGAGTTTTTATTGATTAAAGTGGGTTTTGATTATTTTGATTAGTTTTGTTAGTTTGATTGTTTTGGATTGTTTGTTTATGATAAATAGATGTTTATTGATTAGTTTGATTTAATCTTGTGGTTGATTTTATTAAGTTTTGGTTAGATTCGGGTAGCTTTGTGTATCCCGTGTTCTTCGCTGTTCTTACTGTTCTCCAGGTTTATTCCGGATCAAAGTGCTGTTCAAGAGATTCCGTATCAAGGGTTTGTGCAAGTTTATTCCGGATCAAGGGTTGTTCATCCGGAATATTAGACATTCCGAATCAGAAGTGTTTATTCGGAATAATTTATTACTCCGGATCAAACCGTTCATCCGGAATATTAGACATTCCGGATCAGCCTTTCATTCTGAATCAACCAAACATTCCGGATCAAGCTAAAAGTTCCGGATCAACCAAACATTCCGGATCAAGGAGATATTCCGAATCAAAGGCTTCCATCCGGAATAAGTGACATATTCCGGATCAAGGAGTTTTATTCGGAATAATATTCCGGATCAGCAAAAATTCCGGATCAAGCTTAAGTATTCCGAATCAAGACTTTATTCCAGATAAGTGACATATTCCGGATAAAGGATTTATTCTGGATCAAGGATTTTGGTTAATATTCCGAGTGAAGAAGAATCATTCCGAACGAAGGTGACATTCCGGCTGAATGTTTATTCCGAACGAAGGATTATTCCGGATAAGCTGTGTTCAGGTTATTTTTAGTTTCTGTTTTTAATTCTTTAATTTTCAAGCTTTACTTTTCCCGCCTTTTTACTTAGTCGCACTTTAAGTTTATTTGCCTTAGATTTATTTTAGCCTTGCCTTAGTTTTAAGTTTTAGTTGCGTTTTAAGTTTGCCTTAGTTAGATTTAAGTTTGCGTTATTTACTTTTAGTGATATTTACTTTTCGTCACGCTTTTAATTTCTTGTCATTTATTTTAAGTTAGTTTTAGATTTAAATTAACGTCATTTTCATTTAAGTTTTGCACCTTCAATTTTACTACAACGACACAACTTTTGTTTCACCAAAGAACGACTGAGTCGCATAGTTAACCGGATCAATTCGATTAGACACACGACAAAGAACTTATAATTTTTATACTGGCCAAAAGCCTTGTATCAAATGGCACCACTGCCGGCTCTTTTCGTAAAGATTAACGGTTTTCTGTGAGAGACGCGTTGCTTTTTGGGATCCGTTCACTCGTGAACGTTATTTTTCGTGTCAAAAATTTTCAAAAAATCCCAAAAACATTTGAAAAATCATAAAAAGCATTTCTTTTTCAAAAGTTTTGCACCAAAAATATTCCTCTTTATCCTCTATTATGTTTAATTCTTTTCTTTACCCCTCTTATTTATAATTCTTCATGGATTCGTCTTGCGTACGGTGTAGGAGACCATGGCATGATTTTCAAACATGTCAATGGTGTACTTGTGAGCGGTGTGGTTTTGATATCGACGATACACAATTTGGATTTTGTCCATTTTGCAATTCAACAAATTCATACTTCTCCTCTTACAATACTTTCTCACCTTCTCCCGTCTATGACAATCCTTATCCTCAAGATGCACCGGGTTTTTCTCCATACCCGTGGTGCTATATTTACGGGGGCCCTCACGATGCTTCTTCTTCTGATCCGTCGAAGGTCTTTGAGAAAGTTCCGTGCTATCATCCCAGTGTGTATAACTTTGAGCCCCCACGTCACACCGTCAATCATCAACCCTTTTGAAGATATCTATTTGGTATTTGGATAGTGGGTGCTCCAAACACATGACAGGGGCTAAACAATATTTGCATGAAATATAAAAATGAGTCAGGTCCCAAGGTAGTCTTTGCAAATGACTTCTTAGGGGCTACTGAGGGATATGGCTCAGTGGATTTTAATGGAGTCACCTTCACAATGGTCGCTTATGTCAATGGACTGAAGCACAACTTAATCAGTATCAATCAACTCTGCGATGTTGGTTTCAAAGTTCTGTTCACCAAGATCCAAGGAACAATATTCAACAAAAATGATGGTGTTGTTCTTATTGCACCAAGAAGAAGGGATGTGTATGTTATTGACATCACATCATGTCTAGAAGGAAACAACACATGTCTCTTTGCCAAAGCCTCTGATAGTGAAAATTCGCTCTGGCACAAAGAGACTTTCTCACCTCAACTTCAAAAACATCAACAAACTGGCGAAGAATGATTTAGTCACTGGGCTTCCCTCGCTGATCTTCACCAAAGACAGACCATGCTCAGCCTGTGAAAAAGGGAAGCACCACAGAGCATCGTTTAAAACCAAACAATCATTCTCCATTAATAAGTGCCTCCATCTTCTTCACATGGACTTATTTGGACCAGTTAAACCTCAATCCCTTAATCACAACAAATACACTCTGGTCATTGTCAATGAATTCTACAGGCTCACTTGGGTATTCTTTCTTAAAAGAAAGAGTGATGCAGCTAAAAGAATCATGTCCTTCATCAAAGAAATTGAGAACTTCAGTGACTGTAGAGTTAAGGCTATCAGAAGTAATAATGATACAGAATTCAAGAACCATGCAATGGAAGCCTTTTGTGATGAAAAAGGGAATCTCACAGAACTTTTTAAACACAGGCACCCCAGAACAAAATGGTGTCACTGAAAGAAGAAACAGAACCCTCATAGAGGCTGCCAGAACCATGCTCAGCGAATCAAGGCTTCCAAAGCAATTTTTGGGTGAAGCTGTATATACAGCATGTTACACACAAAACAGATCCATTATTGTGAAGAGACACGACAAGACCGATTATGAAGTGTATAGGAAGAGAGCCCATGATGTAAGTTACTTCCTTGTCTTTAGTTTCCCTGTTTTCATTCATAACTACAAGGATCATCTGGGTAAATTTGATGAAAAGTCAGTTGATGGGTTCTTTCTTGGATACTCTCCTACCTCTAGAGCATATATAGTATTCAACATCCATAGGAAAGAACATGAAGAATCCATCCATGTTACCTTCAATGAACTAGTTGTTGTAATCACTCACACCAACTTAGATGCTTGTGACATTGACTTCAATGAAGTCAAATCATATCCAGATGATGATATCTCAATTCCCAAAGAATCATCTCAAAAATGTCACAAGGACTTCCCTTATGTTCATGCATTTGATCCTCACTCAATTTCTGATATCACTCCAGAGGTTGTAGTTGTTGAATCATTCACTCCACCTCCTACTAAAGAAAATGCTGATCATATATCTCCTATCTCTCAAATGGATGAAGAGATCATCGATGAAGAAATTATTTATGATGAAACACCAGCATGCAATGAACGTATTGTGACTCCTGAGCCCACATAGACTCTTGCTCCTCAATCCAAGTGGAGTAGAAGCCAAGATATTCGTCTTGTGAATATTCTTGGTGAACCCTTTGAGAGAGTCACCACCAAAGGAAAGCTAAGATCTCTTGAAACAGCCTCAGCGAATGAATGCCTTTTCGCTGATTTTCTCTCTGAAGATGAACCAAATAATGTTGTTGCAGCCCTGTTGGATGAAGGATGGGTTGTGGCCATGCAAGAGCATTGAATCAAATTAAGAGAAACAAGGTGTGGACTCTGGTAAAAGCTCCAGCTAGAAAAAAAGTGGTTGGAACTAAATGGGTCTATAGGAATAAAAGGGATGAAGCTGGCATGATTGTTAAAAACAAGGCTAGGCTTTTGGTGCTGGGTTACAATCAATCAGAGGGTATTGATTATGATGAAACTTTTGCACCAGTGACCAGGTTTGAAGCTATCAGAATCTTCCTAGCCTATGTAGCTTATATGGGTTTCATGGTATACCAGATGGATGTAAAGAGTGCCTTTCTTAATGGGAAGCTTGCAGAGGAAGTATATGTCAAACAACCCCAGGGTTTGAGATCAGTGACGATCCTGACCACGTCTGAAGACTTCCCCCAAAGCACTCTATGGGCTGAAACAAGCGCCTAGAGCCTGGTATGAAACTCTATCAAAATTTCTGCATGAAAATAAGTTTGTTAGAGGTACTATTGACCAAACCTTGTTCACTTATTATAGGTCCAAGGGTGATGTCATTATAGTACAGATTTATGTGGATGATGTAATTTTTGGTTCAACCAACATTACCTAGAGCAAACAATTTGCCAAACTTATGACCAAAAAGTATGAAATGAGCATGATGGGGGAACTAACCTTTTTTTAGGTTTTCAAATTAAACAAAATTCAAAAGGAATTTCTATTTGTCAAGAAAAATAAGTTAGAGGTTTGCTCAAGAAGTATGATCTATCTGATTGTGCATCAGTGAAATTCCCCATGCTTCCTCTCAACAACTTGGGAGTTGATGACTCAGGGGTCTCTGTTAATGAAACCTTATATAGAGGCACGTTAGAGTCACTGATGTATCTCACAACAAGCAGACTAGACATCCAATTCTCCACATGTCTCTGTGCTAGGTACCAAGCTAACCCCAAGGAATCCTACCTTGTAGGTGTCAAAAGAATTTTCAGGTACTTAAAAGGATCTCCCTCTCTATGGCTCTAGTATCCAAATGGATCAGGCTTCGACCTATAAGCCTACTCAGACTCAGACTATGTTGGTTGCTTCTTTGATAGGAAGAGCACCTCTGGGAGTTGTCAAATCCTTGGAGGAAAGTAAGTATGTTGGAGTGCAAAGAAACAAAACTATGTGGCCATGTCATCAGCTGAAGCTGAATATGTCGTTGGTGCTGGCTGCTGTGCACAAGTTCTCTGGATGAAAAGTCAATTGGCGGATTATGGAATCAACTATGAGCAGGTTCCTATATTATGTGACAACACAATTGCAATTGCCATCTCAAATAATCCGATACTTCGTTCCAGAACCAAACATATTGACATCAGGTATCACTTTATCAGAGACCATATTTTATAAGGAGATATTGAGCTTCACTTTATACCCACTGAATACCAGCTCGCTGATATTTTCACCAAGCCTCTGGCTGAGCCAAGTTTCACTAGGTTAGTCGTTGAGCTGGGTATGCTCAATATTGTGAAATAAGTCTGATAAGTGATCCATGTATCTGGGCATTTAAGGGAATTGAATGTAATTAGATAGTTACACTCCAATGGGAATTAATATATTCTAGTATTTAATTCAAATGATTTCCTTTTAATGTCAAAAACTTTCCCACTTTCCAAGGGGACAAATATCACATGAAGGGTCAAGGGTCCCACGTTTTTCTCAAAAGGTAAACTTTGCATTAAATGCTTTGATTAGAAAACGACAAAACCTTTCAGTAACCCTTGACTCACACTATTTTTCATTCTATCATACTCATTATCACACACACACACACATACTATTCATCTCTCTCTAATCCTCCAAACCTTCACTCGTACATCAATGACGTCTTCATCTGAAAACCAAACATTCACCTTCATGGCTGCATCCAACGTTGATTTTGGCGTTAAAGAAGGAAATATTGCTCTCAACAACTACATTGCTCTTCTCGAACACAAAAATCATCTCTACACACCATTGTTGACTTTCTTGAAGAACTCCTCCATAGCCAACTAGAGTACCTTCCGCTTGCTACACACAATACTTGAGGGAGTTTTGGTTTTCGGCTGAAGTAGACCAAACCTCTTCAAGTATCACCTTTAACCTTTCCACCCAACGCCAACCCCTCACCTTTGATTTCAATGACTTTGCAAGAGTCATTGGAATGGCTGTCAAAGATGGAGGACCCTGATGCTATACATTGTTAAATGCTTGGGAGGGAACCGGGGATCCCATGACCAACTGAATGGTTCACAGGTGGCAATTGCATATAGCCTTATCTGGGGGCTAGACATAGGGATTGCATACATTCTCTATACTGATCTAATTCCTAAACTAGAGAACAAGGGTAAGAAAAACCGTTTGTCAACAATCTGCTACACCAGATATCTCTCTCTCATCATTGAGGATATCCTAGGAGAGCACTATGAAAATGAAGAACTCCACTCCTTATCTCCGTTTCACATCACTTCTGCCTCATTGAAAACCCCATCAGAGGATGAGGTACCACTTACCAGGTATATGTTGAAGGTTGTTGGTCTACTAACACCAGAGGAAGAGGAGCCTTGATCCCTCAACTTAAGGTGAATGCTGAAGGAACCACTGACAAGTCTCTGTCCAAGACCTCTGTGCAGTCTTCTTCTCAGCCCAAGGTGCTTCAAGACGAGAAGAATAAGAGGAAATAAATATTACTTTGGTGGATGAGGAAAGAGAGCCTGCTGTTGACAAAAAACCAGCGTCTAGCGTCTCCAAGTCAGCCGAGACAACTAAGAACCTACTCAATACTGATATCACTCAGGTATTGGTTTGCCCTTATTTTTTCTTCTTGGAGGTTCACAAGCAATCACACTCAAAAGTCTGTAGGAGAGAGTGATGAAGTTTAGGGTTTTCCTCAACCCTTAAAGTGTCTATGTCAGCACCTAGATCCCATAGGACATCTGTACACTCTGTCTCTGCACAAGGAAATGACTCATTTGTGCTCATAACGCACCACGATGATCCTTCACCCTATGGACTGTGGTCTGGCAAATAACAACTTGAGTACATTATAAGTCCCAACCCAGAGTCTCTAAGCATCACGTAGTCTCTGGGTCCCCTCATAATTAAAAGAGTCCCAAAGAATTTATTCTTTTTGGGAGGCTGAATAATCACCCTCAGTCTTCCTAGGGGCAGCGATAAAAGGCGACCTTTACCCTCATATAATTCACACTTAAAAGAGTCCCAATGAGAAATCCTTCATGACGAGCTGGATAATCACACCCAGCTATCCTAGGGGAAGAGTAAGGCGACCATTCCCATATCATGTCTCACAATTAAAAGAGTCCCATGAAGCAATCCTTCAGAGGGAGCTGGATAATCACACCCAGCTATCCTAGGGGCAGCGAACGGCGACCATTCACCATATAATGTTTAACAATCAAAAGAGTCCCAACGAGTAATCCTTAAGGGGGAGCTGGAAAATCATACCCAGCTATCCTAGGGGTAGCGAATGGCGACCCTTCACCATATCTTATTCACAAATAAAAGAGTCCCAATGAGAAATCAGAGTCTTGTGCAATACATGCCCTCTGCCCTCACAGCAGCTGTCCATGCCAATGTTGTTGCTATTTATAAGGAATCTGAACCTTCACGGTGCCTACTTCAAGAGCTCCTTCAAGAAGAGTTCAAGGAAATTTGCATCTTTGTTCATCAGGAATTTGTCAAGTTTCACAAGACAGGATCAGGCACAGCCACCTCTGCGCTGTGCCTGAGGGGGAGAATTCTGCCACTTTCTCCTCTGATGATGAACAAGATGTTGTGGCTAAGGGGGAGCAGCCACCCAAACAACCAAAACCCACAACTTAACCAAAGATAACTTTCATCCCCACACCAACTCCTATCAGATCCTTCAAGTCCACCACAAAAGCTGCAAAGGATAAAGGCAAAGGCATTGCCACTGAGGAACCTTTGATAACTTTGCACTCTCTGCAAGAGGAAGGAGGATCCACTGCTAAGCACTTTGAGTTGAACAAGTTCAGAAGCGCAAATGAGCCACCACTAACTTCAGAGCAAGCAAAGGCTCAGGTCATAGAACAAAAGAGGTTGGCTAACATCTAAGCTGCTGACCGAAAAAGCAAAGAGGCTGTGACCAAACTACTCTCACCCGCTGTTAAAGAAGTTCAGATGAAAAAGCTCAAAGAGCTTGAAGCCAAAATTAACAGTTTTCGAAAGGAGTATGAGAAGACTATGAACAAAAGATCTAAGCCAGGGAAAATCACCAAATACAATTGCTTCACAGACAAGGACAAAAAGGTGGTGATGACCCTGTATAGACACAATGAGCTGGCCAAATACAAAGTTGACAACGACTTTAAACTCAAGAGTCTGGGACTCTCTGAGTGGTTGGAACTGCTGTAGAATATTGATAATCTAAGATCTATCAAGTGGGTTGTTGTTTTTAGAGAGAGAAAGATGAGAGAAAATATGTGTATTATGAAATAACAAATGAACAACCAACAACTACCCCTCCTAACATGCTAGGAGGGGGTTTTATAGCCCACCCTACATGTGGGCTTCATGGGTTATATGTTACATAGTAGATCACGATCCCATACTACGTATATATCGTTGGAGTGACTGATCTACGTAAAAACGTATTTCCAACAATCTCCCTCTAAGGGAGGTCACTCCAAGTTACAAAGTCCTAAATAGTCTATAGCTCGTGATCTATGCTAATAATGATGTGACTGAGACTTTCTTTGGAAAAACGTATTTCCAACAATCTCCCCCTAAGGGAGGTCACACCATTTTACAAAATCTTAAACCTAGCATACTATGCTTGAGTCTTCGATCTTGTTCTTGTGAATTTGCAGATGAGATCTTTGACTTTATTCTTGAGCATGTTCCTTGCCTTGACCTTGTGCATTCATCACTTGTGAAATTTGACTCCTTGTGACTTCATGTTCCACATACTTACACCTTTATTAATTCTTGAAAGCTTCAGAGTTTGATACAATGGAAGACTTGACATTTAGGCTTTCTTGAATTTGTTGACATATTAAGTGTAGAAAGTATAAGCATGTGGGGACGACTTCTACTGGTACACCGCAATGTCACCTTCTTGTTACGCTGCATAAGGCAGTTAGCAACAAAACATATACACGGATGAAATGGCCTTGAACATTTCATTCTAATTCGGTATCATTTTACCTCCGGTCGGTGAAGACCGTTGAACGATATTAAATATCGTACTTATGGCAGGTAGTTTAAATTAAGAACCTCCTTGACAAGATTTCGCGGGTAAACCCGTTCTCTTTACTCAACAGTCCAAAGATGACTGCGAACGTAAAGAGTGAATCATTTGGATAAAAATATCCGCATGATTTGAAGCCGTCAAATTCGATTCCTAGAACAAGTTTGATTCATTAAAGAATCGCACCATTGTTGCTTTCCAGTTGTCACGAGCTTGATTCATATAGAATCTTGCAAGTTACTTACCAAGTGCTGTTTGAGGTTAACACTAGAAGGATTTCCACTCATCACTGTGAACACTAAAGAGTGTCACTCTGAGTGTTCTGGCAAGATCATTAAG
This sequence comes from Glebionis coronaria, assembly GCA_025667525.1. Classification (NCBI taxonomy): domain Eukaryota; kingdom Viridiplantae; phylum Streptophyta; class Magnoliopsida; order Asterales; family Asteraceae; genus Glebionis; species Glebionis coronaria. The sequence goes on along the minus strand of CM046881.1, from coordinate 423,900,860 downwards.
ATATTGCGTAGAGGCCTGGAACGTGTTTAAGTTCAGTTAAGAATTAAACCATTGTTGCTTTCCAGTTATCACAAGCTTGATTCATAAAGAATCACACAAGTCACCTACCATGAGCTTTTTGATATTCGCTCAAGAAGGATTTCCATCTTCATTATAAATACTTTCGTATTACTCGGATGTTCAGGCAAGATCATGAAGATTTTGTGTAGGACTCTTAAGATCTTTCTTACTTTTCACAATGTGTGAAGAAGCAAGGAATTATGAAAGTGTGTCCTAATGAGATATTTAATGATCTCAAATGGCTCTAGACTCGATCGTGCATTTTGGATTTTAGTGATCGGAGGCTGGAGAGGAGTGCCACCATTTCAATACCAATTTATTCGGAGTGAATAAATCAATAGATAATGCGTTGTCTCCGTGTGATTTAAACAAATATCTTTTGAGAGATATATGAGTTAGCTGGGATGGGTTGTGCATTGCATCACTGGGTCCATGATGTCTATCTTCAATATCGAGCATCATTAAAAATGATCTCAATAGCATATGTGTTGACCCAGTTACTGCCTAAGTTGTAAGGAGGGCTTCTTTCTTTTCACCCTTTATCTTTACAATTCTTTTTCATTCTTCAACCCCTTCAATGCTTACCAATACGTCATAACTAGCACCTCTTTGTGATTGTTCCAGTGTTAACTTAAGTACTTGGTCAACATTCAGCTACGTTCACAATCTTTCTCCATCTTTCCTAAGGACTAGTATTTCTAGCTATGGAGTGTCCTTGGGAAGATTTCTCCGGTTTTAGAAGAATCATTGGACTTAACCCTATCCTACCATCCTTATGTCACCACAATCGTCACCGTCGTGAATAGAGATGTTTTGGGTTAGTGTATGTCACCATGAAATCCATTTTGATATCCACATCCATTTTTCTCCCCCTTAACATATGCCACGATATTCGAAAACATTTCGCATATGTAGGAATGAGCCAGCACATTAAGTCAAACCATTGAATTGATTGATCTCATTATTAAATTACATTTTCTCCCTCATATTAAAAATATTAACCCAATCGATGTTTTTAATATCAACTGATTTAATAAAGTTTTAAGAAAATTTGGGAAGAAAAATGCAAATCCAATTATCTCCAAGATATACACAAGCTCCCCCTCAAATTAATGAGGGTGTACTCGAAACGTAAATAAAATACCTTTTAAACACAAGTGTAAGGTATTTATCACGTGCAAAGATCATATATGATAATGTATTTACAAGATTAATAATCTACGAGGTTGGACCTGAATGATGGAGAACATAATATGATATAATCACATGGTTCTTGTTCACGAATGTTGGTCGCCTCGCCACGTCTGAATTTATCTCTTGACACCATGTGTACGATTGATATCGTTGTCTTGACACCAAAATGTGAACTTGGCACTTTCGGCATCAAAGATTCTGAATGCTGGACAACTGCTCCCCCTCAATTGTTGACCCGTGTTCTATCAAAAGAGTTGTATTCGCCGTTTGAGTAGTCACATCGTCGAGTATGTAGATATCAATTGTAAATTGCTGCAGATTGTGGAGATGATAACTTCATAAAAACAAGATTTCTCTCGTTTTAAGAAATAAATTCACTGAAGCGTACATATATTCGTGTTAGATTGTGTTATTACGTAAACACAATCCCTTACATGGTTATAAAGTAAACCATGCCCGAGAAAATTAATTCTCGTTGTTGAGTCAAAGCTTTCCGGTGAAATGTTTGACTTGAATATGAAAAGCGGGTTACTATCTGAAATAATATCAAGCCATTTTGAGCATGTTTTAAATCATTTAAACTTCTGCTCGAACTTTATTTACAACCCCGTGTCATTATTGAATGACATTTCTAGGATCTAAATATTATCGATTCCAGAAGACATACTCTTTTTATCAAAATATTTTGAACACACAATTTTGAAAGATTTAGAAAAAACCTTTTGAAAAATTGTGTTCAACGTTTTGAAAACCAATTACTTGAGCTTAAGATTTTGAATATCTTACTAAACGAGCTCAAGTCCGAGAAGTTGTAAACTCCCCGTTGTGCGGATAAGTTTATCACCGGCAATAAATCTTTCCTTTTAACTGAAGAACGAGTCCTAAGCTGACATTTACTTAGAAGTCGTTTTCATGAGCTTGAAAACTTTTGAATGTTTTATCGGAAAGCTCATGACCAAGAAAGGTGAATTTCTCGTTATGAGGAAAAGTTCTCTTATTTAAAAGATACACTTTCCTTTCAGAGCTTAGAACTTGGAATGTTTTAATACAAGCTCATGACCGAGAAAAAATAATTTCCCGTTACGAGGATAAGTTGTCATTAAAGGTAAACTTTCCTAAAATTGAAGTCCGAGTTACAGTCTGATATTTAACTGTAAGTCATTGTGCATGAGCTTAAAAACTTCGAATGTTTTTAATATTAGCTCATGCCCGAGAAAAATTAATTTCTCGTTGTAAGGATAAGTTATCATCGGCGATAAACTTTGCTTTTATTGAAGTCTGGGGCATAATCTGAAATGTGATTATACGCTAGTTACACGAGCTTAAAATCTTTGAATAATTTTAATGGTAGCTCGTGTCTGAGAAAATTTAATTTCTCGTTAATGAGGATAAGTTTATCATTGCATAGATAAACTTCCCTTTATTTGAAGTCCGGGTCACCGTCTGATATTTAACGATGAGCCTTGTACACGAGCTTAAAACCTTTGAATAGTTTAAATGTAAGCTCGTGTCCGAGAAAATTTAATTTCGCGTTTTTGAGGATAAGTTTATCATCGGCGATAAATTTTCCTTTATTTGAAGATCAGGTCAACGTCTGATATTTAACGATGAGCCTTGTACACGAGCTTAAAACCTTTGAATAGTTTAAATGTAACCTCGTGTCCGAGAAAATTTAATTTCTCGTTTTTTAGGATAAGTTTATCATCGGCGATAAACTTTTCTTTATTTGAAGATCGGGTCATCGTCTGATATTTAACGATGGGCCTTATACACGAGCTTAAAACCTTTGAATAGTTTTAATATAAGCTCGTGTCCGAGAAAATTTAATTTCTCATTAATGAGGATAAGTTTATCATCGGCGATAAACTTTCCTGTATTTGAAGATCGGGTCATCGTCTGATATTTAACGACGAGCCTTTTACACGAGCTTAAAAACCTTTGAATAATTTTATTTTTAGCTCGTGTCCGAGAAAATTTAATTTCTCGTTTTGAGGGTAAGTTATCGTTGACGAGATAAACTTCCCTTTCTTTGAAGTTCAGGTCACAGACTGTGATTTGACTATGAGCCATTTACACGAGCTTAAAACCGTTGAATAGTATTAATATAAGCTCGTGTCCGAGAAAATTTAATTTCTCGTTAATGAGGATAAGCTTATCATCGGCGATAAACTTTCCTTTATTTGAAGAATGGGTCATAGACTGTGATTTGACTATGAGCCATTTACACGAGCTTAAAACCGTTGAATAGTCTTAATGTAAGCTCGTGTCCGAGAAAATTTAATTTCTCGTTAATGAGGATAAGCTTATCATCAGCGATAAACTTTCCTTATTTGAAGAACGGGTCATAGACTGTGATTTGACTATGAGCCATTTTGGAGTAAGCTTCACTGCAAATCCCCTGAGATACTTGTTTTTCTGATATTTGCTTCTTTAGTAACCAAACTCTGAGAGTGTCCTTAGTTGAACGGGTATATAAAGCTCGGACCGGTTTGTTTTTGTTGATCCATGACTCTGGTACCTGTATTCTCATTTGGAGTTCGTATGCTTTTATATGGGTTAGCGATATCTATCTTAGATCCATGCGGGGATTCACAGTTTTTTTTTCTTGTGCCAGAGGTGACCTGAGGAGATGATTCACTTGTCTTAGCTGGCAAACATTTCCTTTTATAGAATACCTTAAGTTCAGGCTTAAGTGATGAATCATCCTTTTCAATTTCCTAGCTATTAGTCTTAGTAGAATCGGAGACTATCCTAGTTACAGGACACTCGTTTCCTACAAGCGTGAAAATTCTACCAGTGGGGCACCAAACGTTACCAATGGGTTTGATTTTAGCTAGCCACTGGGATTTAATTCTAGCATAGGAGTTCACCTCATGAAGGAATTTCTTGACACAAGAGTCATGATTTGCCTTAAAGAAACATTTCCTACATGTTTTACAAGTAGCATATTTAATGTCCGAGTAAGATCTAGAATTCCTAGATGATTGATTGATGCTCCTAGTATATGACATGCTATGGTTAGCAGTGTTGGGTAATCTAGAAGGCATCTGACTAGGTTTGAAATTCCTTTCTCTTACTTGTGTCTTTTGAATAGCTTCCCTTAGACCAAATTTATGGCGAACGTCATTTGAACTAGTTCAAGACGTGTTCTTTGGACTATGTCTAGGGAGACTAGATGCAATCATGTGAATAGGTCTTGAAAAAGCTGTTTTAGTCACATTGGCCCTAGTTGGTGAAGTGACTGGTCTAAGAAAGATGAACCATATCAACTTGGGAAGCAAACCGCGGTCTCGAGAATTGTGGTCGCTCGGATCTAAATGCAATCGGTTGTCTAACGGACTGATTTGTAGGCGGTTTCCCCAAGATTGATGGTTTTTCAAGTTTAGTGTCCACACTAGTTCCTTTAGTTTTCCTCAACTCGTTTTTCAGAGCCGCTATTGCAAAAACCTTTTCCTGAACTTGAGCCTTTAGAGTCTCATTCTATTTGAGCAATCTATCTTGGGATGCCAATTTAGATTCTAGCAACTTAATTTGTTTCAAAAGATTATTCTTTTCAGCTTTAGAATCTAGAACTTTTTGATCCAATTTTCATTCAAGAACAACATTTGACTTTCCAAGTTTTTCAACATATGTTTCAAATTTGTTCGTTTTCTTCGAAAATTCAAGTTTGGCATCCTCAGTATCTTTAGATTGCTAAGCTACGTTCGTTTCGAGCTCTTTAGTCTTGGAATCAGAAGCAGTTAATGAAACAGTCATAAGGAAATTATAATGATTGTTAGCATTTGGAACACTTTCTCCCCCATTATGACGCACATCGGATGAATAAAAAATGGTATCGCTATCACTATTTTCCATCCCATGTTTGTCATAATTAGGTTCGAAATGCTCAATATGCTGCATTTCATCAACATATACATCATATACCACATTTTATTGTACCATGTTTGTAGGCTCTTCATCATAAACGGGTGTGGTGTCATCATAAGTGATGTCTGTAACATTCCCTGACGTGCTGCTGATATCATGCTTTGCTGTTGATTCCATGCCCTTGCAATCTTTAGGCTCCAAATTGTCAACCGTATGACCATTCTCCTCTTGCATCTGCATCGTAGATTCTTGCACTCCACTATCATACGCTTGCTGACGTCAGTTTCTTTCATAAATCGAAGATGAAACCGGTGTCATGAGTTTCAACAGTTTACCACGGAAGTATTGAACCTCGGTATGTGTGTATTGAAGAAATGACTAGCATATCCCTGAATTTTCGGACTTAACGAGGTTGAAGTGGAAGAAGTGTGTAATTTATGTCACGAGAGCTTGATATGCAGATTCTGATGCAGAGTGATTAAATTCTTATTTGTGAAGTTGCTCAGCTAATTGGTTGAAGTTGAGGAATATTGAGTCGATGAATATATAACGATCTTGACCGAGGGGTGTCACAAATTCGCTTCCTCTTTGAAGCCATGAAAGGGTGACAAGGGGAGACTGAAGTAGTTGAAATAACGTTATACCACTTTCTCTAGTTGTGTTTTGCATTAGATGCAAGTCTCACTCTTGGGATGTCGAATGCAACGATTTCATTGAAGTTCGATAAAGATAAGGATTGATGATCGATGAAGTAATTTTGTTGTTGTCGAATCAAAAAATTAATCATCGGGATTTTTAGAAACCACTAAGAAACCGTAAAAAATTCTTAACTCCTTGAATGCCGATGAAAAATAAAAAATGCTTATGAGCCTCTAAATTTGTCTTAAGTCCAACTATTAACCAAACTTAATAACCATGTACCATACAATATTAGTCTAATCCAAACCAACCTTAATAACCAAAAACTATCAGCCCAATAAATTGTGAAATGAAAATGGATATGAAGCCCAATTCTCGGATGAAATCAATTGGCCCAACTCAAATGTATATTACTCGGTCCATAAGTGAGATTATGCATATACTCGGGCCCATAATCTGAATAAAATCACATTCGGTGTTATGTTGAAGCCCGATTATACCAACCCTAATCACAACGGGTATAAGTATCCACTAACCCTAAAATACTCACAAAATAAAAACGCAGTCACTCTCAAATCTACTCCTTGTAAACTCCGTCTCTTTCTTTATACAAATCTCATCATTCTCTCCCAAAAGAAACAACCGTCTTCTATTGCAAATCCTCTTAACCAACACAACTCAGCCATCAAACTCCTCCTTCATTTACTTCGTGGATCTCAACCTTCTAAACTTCTCCTTCATTTACAGTACTACTAAACTCACTAAAATCAAAACCCACTAAAATCAATCAAAACAAACACAAGAACAAACCAATAAAACCATGGCTCTTATACCAATTGTAGGTCAACGATATCCTTGGATTATTCTAGTGTTTGATTGATCTAAAAAAGAGAGGGAGAGAATAAGAACTAGAGAGAGAAAGTTAGAGAGAGAAATGAGAGAAAAGATGGAAGATTAGATTTGTTGAAATGAGAACCAACAACTACCCCTCCTAACATGCTAGAAGGGGGTTTATATAGCGCACCCTACATGTGGGATTCCTGGGTTATATGTTAAATAGTAGATCACGAGCCCATTATATATCGTTGGACACTGATCCTTCCTAAATACGTAAAAACGTATTTCCAACAATCTCCCCCTATGGGAGGTCACTCCAAGTTACAAAGTCCTAAATAGTCTATAGCTCGTGATCTATGCTAATAATTATGTGACCGGGACTTTCTTTAGAAAAACATATTTCCAACAACTGCTGTCTCTTGCCCAAAAGAAATCTGGGCCTGGTGCAGCCCAGATGATGAAGAACATTCAAGCTAAGCTTAACTGGGTAAAAGACACTACAAAGAAGTTGAAACTTCCTCTACCCCTACAGCTATCACAACAACAATCACAAAGCCAAAGAAAGAGAAAGAACCCAATGGGGCCCCTTGTTGAAAGGTTGGTCACTGAAGATGTGATAGTAGATGGGATGCACAGAAATCTTGTGCTTCCCAAAAAAATATCAAAGCCAGTTAATGGTCAAGCATACATAGAACCAGAGAAAGGAATGGCCTTCATGAATAGAAATCATAACTATGGCTTCCAGAGAGAAAACGAACTACACCTTGCATCAACAGTACAGTTGATCAGACTCAAACAATGCCTATTGAGGAACTGCAAGTATGCCATTGATTTTGAGTATTAGATTGAGCTGGTTATAAACTCAAGAGCTGACAAGGTTGAAGCACATAGGATCTGTGACCAGGGCCTTGACCACTGAAGAACCTTTGTATTTTATTTTTCTTTTTACACCTCTGGGTGTTCATGTAATAGGATTAGGTTCTTTATGTTTAATAAAACTTTGAAGTATGTTTGTTAAATTATGTGTAAGCAGAAGCTGTGTACTTACTTACAATAATTTCAGACTTGGTATAATTTATAAACAAATAGGGGGAGATTGTTGGGCCAATGAAAGTTTAACTATGGCCCAATCTAGATTTGTTTAAATTAGACTAGGTGTTACGAGTCGCTGAGAAGACCAGCGACATAGACCAGACCAGCTGAAGGCAAAGCCTCAGCTGGCACACGAGGAACATTCAAGTCAAAGACAATGTCAGAGAAGTCGAAGATTATCTGAAGTCATACTCACCAGCTGTAAAACCCGCTTTTAAAAGTCCTCGAACATAAATTATACGCAGTCAATAAATGTTAACGTTACAAAATTTATTTATTTAGATAATAAATAATAGTAATTATTCGAGTATTCCATAAATCTTTTATTCGGTTAATAAATATTACACTTTAAAGTTTTACCACGAGAATTTACGAACGCAAATGTCTAAATAAAGCACGACACAAAATAATTAGAATGTGTGTATGTTGTGTGGCTGATTTTTAAGTCAAACAAAGAAAAAGGGATTGGGCTCAAGGCCGGCCCAAATCTTGTGCAAAGAAAGAACGGGGATAGCCCCTCTCTTGTCCAAAATCAGGAAACAAAATAAAAATTTAGGGTTTGTGCTGGTATGTGTGGCCACCGGGTTTAAAGAAAAAGAGGGTTTCGATTCTTGTTTGATATCGTTTGGGTATTCATATGACCGTGTATCACGAATGTAGGTAATCACCCTTTCCTTTTAAATTCTTTTAATAACGAATTCATAAAAAAAACACGTAAGTTAGGTTGGTGTTCACAAAACCGAGAGTCTCTAGACTTTTGGGGTGTAGTTATTTCAACCAGTCACGACCCACCAGGAGTGCGGGTTGGTTTTTGTTTGGGACGGCAACAAGCACCCACCCACCAGGTGCGTTTGATTAGCAGCAGGGTGTCAGGGTTGTTGGTTTCACGCAAACCGAGACTAATAAGAGTCTCGGTGTGTCCCTATTTTGGCCCAGCCGAGACTTTTAGAGTCTCGGTGGTGATGGTTTATAGCCGGCTGCACCCAAAAGAAAAACAGTGATAATCAGAGGGGCGTTTGGGAATCTTCTGAGATTAAGAGGGTGTTTGGGATTGTCAGAAACAAAAGCAGTGGGAACCTTGTAATAACGGTGGGAGTATATATCAAGCAGTGGGAACCACTGTATTAGTAGTGGGAACCACTGCACAAACAGTGGGAATATTACACAGGCAGTGGGAACTTAAGGCAAGCAGTGGGAACTTAAGACAAGCAGTGGGAACTTAAAACAAGCAGTGGGAACCACGAATTATTTGAATTGGTAAATGATTTTATACATGAGTTTTATAAATAAATTAATTAATTGTCCAATGTTATTAATCTAATTAATAAAATTAAATTAATTCTAGCTTTATCATTTTTTATCCTATTAAAAACTTATTATTTATAAATAATTTAACTTAAAGATATTAAATTGGAAATATTTTTAATTAGGAAACTTTGTAATTATAACGAGTTACTATTTATTGTAATGCAGATTATACACTATACAATAATCAGAATTACATAGTATATTAGATCAGTAATATTTGTGAACAGTCAGAACTTATTAGATTATATACAAATAGTAATACAAGTATAAATTAAATCCAACAAAAAACAGTTAAGAGCAGTAAAATATATAATATCGGTCAACTTATTTTCACGGCAATTATTTATGTAGTATCCGTGAAGTCGGAGTAGATCTTTCAGCTTTCGTTCTTAGTTCATTACTGGACACGAGGTACGTATTTTTCGTTCTTTCAGTAAGGACTTCCCTTCTATGCATGTTATAAATTATCGAGAATTATTTAAATAACTAAGATATTGCCTGAGCATTATATACAAGCATGACTAGTTTGGTACCGTAACCATGGCACTAGAGGCAGTGGTGTCGTGACTCACATGCAGGAGAGTGATATCCTGCATCGTCCCACTCAGCTCAGCTTGGCCATTTTATCAGTATTTTAGTGGGGCGTATGGATGCATCCTAGGCTTATCAGTTTACAGTTTATCAGGTGAATATGGTGTGTGCTCTACATCCTTCACATTGGAGCTGATCCCTCCACCCAACATAGTATTTAGAGGTCACCCCTCTACAGTATTTAGAGGTCACCCCTCTACAGCATGACGAGGTCACCCCTCCAGTTATTCATGCACCGTTGTTACAGCACATGACCTATATAAGCTCTGGCAATTAAAATATAGTAAATGCATGTTTTCAGATTTAACAGATAACATATCAGCTTTATTATTTATAAATCAGACTTTTCAGATTTTACACAGGTTGCCGTTGCAACTCTATTTATCAGTCTTACAGATTCAGTATTATATCATCTGCTTCGTTTCAGTATTTCTTATCATGCTTTATATCTGTTCACTGAGCGTTATGCTCAGCTGTAGTTCTTTCTTTTCTAACGGCAGGTACATTAGGACACTCTTAGGATTCTGAGAGCATGTTCATTGAATGGAAGCTATCCGGACTTCTTACTTTATGCACTTCTTATATTATTCTGCTTATTTGGACATTGTTTAGTCCTTTCCTTCGGTATTTTACTTTTCATGTTTTGAGCTTATGTTTAGATTACCGATGTTTGATTCCAGTATTTCCTTTATGGTCAGTTAATATTTTAGAACATTTACCTTATGCTTTGATGACGCGCCATAAATACACGTAACGATCCATTTATCCAAGTGGGGTGTTACAATTATGGTATCAGAGCTATAGGTTCGACCTGTAGGCTCTAAAACTTGACATGTGACTAGTGGGTAGTCCCCAGGAACTTCCCAGATTTTGGCGTTGTTATCTTGCCCAAAAGAAATCTGGGCCTGGTGCAGCCCAGATGATGAAGAACATTCAAGCTAAGCTTAACTAGGTAAAAGACACTGCAAAAAAGTTGAAACTTACTCTGCCCCCACAGCTATCACAACAACAATCACAAAGCCAAAGAAAGAGAAAGAACTCAATGGGGCCCCTTGTAAAAGGTTGGTCACTAAAGATGTGATAGTAGATGGGATGCACAGAAATCTTGTGCTTCCCAAAGAAATCTCAAAGCCAGTTAATGGTCAAGCATACTCAGAACCAGAGAAATGCATGGCCTTCATGAATAGAAACTGTGACTATGGCTTCTAGAGAGAAAACGAACTACACCTTGCATCAACAATACAACTGATCAGACTCAAACAATGCCAATTGAGGAACTGCAAGTATGCCAGTGATTTTGAGTATGAGATTGAGCTGGTTATAAACTCAAGAGCTGACAAGGTGGAAGCACAGAGGATCTGTGACCAGGGCCTTGAACACTAAAGAACCATTGTATTTATTTTTCTTTTACACTTCTGGGTGTTCATGTAACAGGATTAGGTTATTTATGTTTAATAAAACTTTGAAGTATGTTTGTTAAATTATGTGTAAGAAGAAGCTGTGTACTCACTTACAATAATTTCAGACTTAGTATAATTTATAAACAAATAGGGGGAGATTATTGGGCCAATGAAAGTTTAACTATGGCCTAGTCTAGATTTGTTTAAATTAGACTAAGTGTTACGAGTCGCTGAGAAGACCAGCGACAGAGACCAGACCAGCTGAAGGCAAAGCTTCAGCTGGCACACCAGGAACATTCAAGTCAAAGACAACGTCAGATAAGTCGAAGATTATCTGAAGTCATACTCACCAGCACTTATGGACAAGCTGGGATGTAGAAGGAATGTACTGGTGTTCAAGGATCTCTGAGATGACAATACTCAGAGATCACTTACAACCCTATGAAGACTTATGCAAGCAAAGCTTGCCTTATCCTTTATAGTTTAGGCGGGAGAATCTACAAAGTGTTTTAAGCGGGACAAAACAAGAGATTCAAGATAAAGCATAGTACGACCTAGTAGGAGAAAAGTGGACAGTTGGCAAAACTGTTCACCTAAAGTAGTTTAAAGGTATGTCTCGTTATAGACATGCATTTAATACGTTCTACTCTTCCACTCAGAAGATGACACATATCAACTACTCCCACTAAGGAAGCAACCTCGTACCACTATAAATAGGAGGGAGAAAGAAGATAAATTCAACCCTTGTGCTTGGATAATTTATCTAAGTTTCTTTCTCCTATTATAACCTCTAAGTCCCCAGTTGTCCACCAGTGACTCTAAGGTTCTCTCGTAAACTTGAGTCTTAAACCAAGTTTACCTGTTCTAGGGTTCATTTCTTATTGTCACTCAATGGGTGTATTCATAGCACTTTGTAATACTTTGGTTATAAAGATTAATAAATCATTACGCGTTTGAAAAGTAACTCATATTGTGTTATCTTGTATACGAGTCATTGTATCAACAATACTTATATTTTGGGACTTTCAACATGCTACTTCATCAAGGTCCCCAACCCATCTCGTCTTTATGATGGGTCACTCTCACTTTGCAGCTATGAACGACAAATCAATGGCCAAGATCTTTTTGCGTGTTCTACACAACAAACAAGTGGTCAAGATCAAGTTATTACAACTGAGCATCACATGGGAGCCTCAAAGAATCTTATTCAAAATCGACATCTACAAGAATATACCAAGATCCTTCAAGGGCATTTCAGGAAGAATACATCTTAGGGCTTAAGGTTTGTTGTCCCTCACATTGTATACAAATAGGGAGTATTGTAGCAGCTTAAGCTTTGTTCCAAATTTTGATTTCTCTTTACTTGCAATTTTAATACATTTTAATAAAATTAAAAAATTTGGGTTCCATTGTTCTTTAATACATTTACTTTCATTGTTTTTAAATTTCTATCATTTAATTATTTGTAAAATTTACTTTTCTTGTTTTATCAAAGAAGAATCTCTTGAAAGTTTTGTTATTTGTGTTGATCCCAAACTTAGATCGATTTAGCTTTATGTATACGAGATTAGATCAAGTAATACACTTAGAGAAACCTTTGTATATGCTTATGAATTTAAGTGTTATGCGGAATTTAACACTTAAACAAGAACACACAATGATATAAACAAACTTTCACTTTGATTATCAATATCAAACTTGCTTACAATGAAAGTAGTTTACGAATGAAAACTTATATGAAACATTAACCTAAAGGTCTTCTTTTATAGACATAAGAAGCCTTGTACAATAATCTACGTATCAGCTATTCTAGGTAAAGATAAATATAGAAAATACATTGTTGTTCCTATCTTTACTAGAAGTAATCTAGAATACAATAAACGCGTAGAGTATATCTTCCCATCAGTGCTTGTCTTCAATGTGTCAACGCTTGACTTTATCTTGTCAACGCTTGAGCTGTCAGCGCTTGTTTTGTTCTTGTCAACGCTTGTATTTCTCTTGTCAGCGCTCAAGTGATGTGGCCTTAATTTATTCCCAACAATCCTCCCCTAAACTTGATATCCACTCTTATGATCAAGTTTCTGAATAAGCATTAAGGACTAGGAGGAATCTTACAAACCTTCTCATATTGGTAATGAATAAATCTAATCAAATCTTTTGCCACGTTACTTGAATAATCTATTTCCAGTTGAGTGTCCTTCATCTTCTCCAAAATAGCCTTAGATATAAAATACTGACCATCCACAAGTAGATACTCAGCAAACTTTGTAGAACTCAAATAGTAAACACCAGCAGCTGAATATAACCTCCATTGAAGACCACTGAGGTCATCTTCAAGATCCTTCCAAACAGTAGGATCCTCATCTTTTGGTCCACACATTCTTTTGAATGTGGACCAAAGTTTTATTCCATTAGCTGAAGTTGGTGCTTCAGCCTCATACTTGGTCTCCAGCAATCTCCATAGATCAACCAAGTCTTCTCTATCACAACTTGCAAATAAAGATATGAGAGTGGTAAAAGTGTGTACCTCTTTACCATATCTGTCAATCTTCCAAAACCCACATTCATCTTCTTCATAACTCACAATTGGGTTCCTGGAATCTAATGGTAACACTTGCACCATATCTGAAGCTTCTAAAGGTGAGAGCTTAAGGCTCTTTCTGATGACAGCTTCACTTGGATATAGTGGATCCATATCTTTGGGAAACTCAACAGAAATTCCCTTCTTCACTGGCCTGTGAACAAACATGGCTTTCTTGAGCTTCATTTCTTCTGCAAGTTCTTCCTTTCTTTCATCTGAAAGAAGTCTGAGAGTGTTTGCTTCCTGCACTCTCCCCAAATGGGATATGCCTTGCATTCCAATTCATAAAATGTCAATGCCCTCAACTTCTGATAAGTCCATCCAACTCCATGACATCTGAGCAACATAAAGTATAGCTCCCTTCTATCCCTTTTCAACTCTGATAGAATATTACTTGCCTTGTGTTTCAAAATTACCTGGCAATCCTTCTGAACTCTAAGAAGAATCTCCAAACCCCATATTTGATCTGAAATGGTCAAGTCTGGATTCTCCATACATCTTTCTTCCCAAGCATTGTACATTTGAACCACCTTTGGCATGTCAAAGTCAACCTGCAATTTCAACTCTCTCAGCTTCTCCTTAGCCAACTCATCACCATACTCAAGTCTTTCTGGTTCTATAATCATCACACTTGAGTATGAGCTAGCTCCATCACTTCCTTCTTCTGAAGTCACAACAAATGGTGACTCCTTCTTATCTTGTTCCATGATTTGTGCAGCTAATCTTCTATCAAACTCAACTTGAGCTGCATCCTTTGGAACAATCTCTTCTACCAGTATACCCTTACCCTTATCTGATGGTGCAATGGTTGGTAAGGTAGATGGTGATACCTGTGCAGAAACCTCCTTGATGATAGATGATGACTGGGATACATCACCTTCATGTGCAGGTCTGTCAACGCCCAATTTTGTCCTATCAGCGCCCAAAATATTTCTGTCAGCGTCCAAATTTTCGTTGTCAACGCCCAAATATCTTCCCTCAGCGCCTTGTGTAACCTCTCTCAACATAGCTGTAAATGATAAATTTAAGTTGGTAGGAGAGACTAAGGACGTATCAAAACCTGTTTGTTTCTTCAAAGTTGTAAGGGCCTCAGCAACATCCATTGATTGACCATCATGACTGCCCTTATCACTCAGATTTATTGGATCTTCCTCCCCTTTGGAAGATTCCTCCATACCCCTCCTTGCACTAGCACTCTCCAAAACAACAATCCTCTCCCTCAATTGCTTGAGTTCAAGGCCTTGTGAGCTGACAACTTGTACTAAGTCTGCATTTTGCTTTTGCAAGCTCATGCAAACTGCCGTCAATTCCATAAGAGTCATTGGTTCTAGTCTGCCCTTTTCTGAAATGGGGATTTGACCTCCCAAGTCAGATTCATTGGGCAAGGATGAGGACTTAATGATGGTGGGACTGCCTTGGCCAGCATCTAAGCCAGAACCAATAGTCCCAGCCTCATCCAGGTCACCAGCCACACTTGTGGTGGTGGTTCTCTCTGCTACATGGCTAGGACCACCAGAGGAGAACACTCCAGTAGTCCTTTGGCGTTTCATCAACCTATATTCAGGGGGTGTGGAAGATGGTGTGGAAGAATGGGTAGATGTGGGTTGGTTAAGGGGTGTTTGGGTTTGTGAAGGTTGTGTGTCAGCGTTGGAAATAGGCACATCAACGCCAACATTGAACGTGTCAGCGTTGAAGGAAACTTGGTCAAGTTGCATATGTTCAGGTGAAGGTAATGGTTCAGGAATTGGGTCAAGTTGTGGTTGGGGGTCAATTTGTGGTTGGGGGTCTGGTTGGGGTTGTGCTGCTGCAATAACAGCAAGCATAGCTGGGGTTAAAGGTAGGTCACGATGGGGTGGTGAGTTCATCTTCATAAAAATAGCTTTCTTTTGCTCAGGGATCTTATAAAAATCATTATGATCCCTTGTGCAGTAACCTTGGACATCAAAAACCATTTGGAGAAAACGGGGATAAGCTAAAGTCATTTTGTTCCCCTTGTTTATACACATGCCCTCAAAAATCATTTTAGAATAATTAAATTTTTTCCCTGTTGCAATGCACACAATAGCACTAGCAATAGATCTATTGATCTCATTATGTGTAGTGCATTTGGGACTCAAACATTGAAGGAGGACATGTATGAGGTACTTCCAGGCTGGGGGAAATTCCTGCTTATGATACTTGTTTAAGGTACCTTCATCAGGAAAAGGATATCCCAAAGCCCTAAGCCCTTGTTCTATTTCATTAATGGGAAGGGTGGCTATACCATCAGCATCATCAAGATGCAAGGCTTGGCGTACCAAAGCCTCAGTAACCACCCAAGGTCTCCCATGAACAATAGAAGTCAATGTAGTCACTCTATTAACTGTTGAGGAACTTACAGTGTTCCAAAACTGTTTAATATGTGTGACTGGAATGAGTGGTGCATGAGAAAGAGCATACCTTAATGGGGATGCGTTCAAATACGCCACCATTTGTGTGTATTGGGGAAACAGAGCATCATCAGCTTCAAGATACGCAATCATGTTGTGTTGTGATCTGAACCCCAATTCCAATTCTGATGGTCTAAACTTTGGTGCCATTGATGAAAGCTGTTAAATTTAAGTGAAGAAGATGAAGCTGATAAGAGAAAATTGTGTTAGACAAGAACTATAGATACCCTGTTTAAAAATAGGAGTCAAATTTATAGGAGAAGAAAATGCATGTGATAGGCCCAAAAATAGGCAAGTATTTTCAAAAATCAATCATGAAAATATTGAAAAATTATAAGTTTATCTCATGCATTAAATGTAAAGTAACAACTCCCAAAATTACGGCCTAAAAATATGTCAAAAAGTAACAACTGGGTAGGTCCCATTGAGTGTCAACGGTCAAAAATAACCTATCAACGCCCAACAGCTATAATCTTGTCAACGTTTGCCTATAGCCATGTCAGCGTCTAATTTGGTCACAACAACGCTTGGAAAATTCTTGTCAGCGTCCAAAAATAAAAATGTTTTTAAAAATGAAAAACGACCTAAACAAGTAATTTATCCTAGAGAAGATAACCAAAAGCTGATAATTATTATAGGGCGGCAAGCACTGTCCAGTTATGCACACTTGCTTAAGCAAGATAGACATAACAGTCCTCTAGTGTCCCTTGCTAACCAAAACTCTTAACAACCAAGTTACCTTACAAAATTCCTTGTTACTCCCAGGTAAATCCCATAACAAAATTATTCCCAAGTCTCCCAACAGACCACAACCAATTCTAGGCCAAAAATGTCTTGGCAGCATGCATAGTATATCAACTTTACATGCTACAGTGCCTCATGATTTAGTTACAAATAACTCATACTCACCTGTGGACACAATCTAGAATTATGATAAGAGTATCATATGGATACCCAAACATCCTAAAGGTTCCTAAAACCTCCCCTTAAACTATGATACAAAAGTTTGCGAAAATCATGCATGAACATAAAAAATTTATGTCAAGATAGGAATGAAACATTCCAACCATCATCCATAAATAAAAACTTGTCCAAATGCTTCTCCATTGATCCATAAGCAACTCTGTATCCAATGGTATACTGCTAACACCATCTGCACATTTAGATTGAAAACCACAAAACTAACATTGTTGCTGACAACGCCCCGATAACACATGACAGCGTTGAGGGAAGCTTTGTCAGCGTTAGACAATTATATTGCTGACAACGTTGCAAAAACACTTATCAGCGTCCAAGCAACCTTTGTCAGTGTTAGAAAAATATAGTGGAAAATCTAAATCATCAATAAGGCCAATAACAATGCATCATCCTGTACATACTTTTACAAAAGGACTCCAAAACACATATTATGTGAGATTGACCATTCCAATACTTGTTACCAAGTATTGAAATCTCCCAGCATCAAAAGGTTTAGTTAGTAAATCTGATACATTTTCCTCAGTGTCAACCCTATCTGGTTGTATTAAACCTTTCTCAAAGCAATCTCTTATAAAATGGTGTCTAATTTCTATGTGTTTAGTTTTAGAATGATGTACAGGATTCTTAATGATGCATAAAGTGCTGTTATTGTCAACAAATATCTTGGTATGCATGAAATTATACCCATAGTCCAACAGCTGGTTCTGAATCCATAAAACTTGGCCACAACAAGCAGCTGCAGCCACATACTCAGCTTCAGTTGTAGAATTAGCCACCACTGTTTGTTTCTTGCATTGCCAAGAGATCAACCTGCTCCCAAGAAATTGACATCCACCAGTTGTGGATTTCCTATCAAATTTATCACCTCCATAATCACTATCTGAATATGCAATCAGCTCCAATGGTGAATCCTTTGGGTACCACAAACCAAGACCAGGATAGCATCTTAGATACCTAAAGATCCTCTTCACAGCATAAAGGTGACATTCTTTGGGAGTCACTTGATGGCGTGCACAAGGACACACAGCAAACATGATGTCAGGTCTGGAGGCAGTAAGATACATCAAGGATCCAATCATGGATCTATAGTGCCTGACATCAACATCTTTCCCATCTCCAATCTTTCCCCAAGGGTGTTCTCTATCCATAGGAGTAGTAGCCCTCTTTTCATGTGGAGAAAAACCAAACTTCTTCAAGATCTCAGCAACATATTTATCCTGGGAGATGAAGATACCATCTTCTTTCTGCTGAACTTGTAAACCAAGAAAGAAGTTCATCTCCCCCATAACACTCATCTTGAATTTGTTTGTCATAAGCTTGGAGAAATCCTCACTCATCTTTGGATCAGTAGACCCAAAAATGATATCATCAACATAGACTTGCACAAGCAACACATCCTTGACTTTCTTCTTTGTAAACAGTGTCTGATCTATGGTGCCCCTTTTGAATCCATTGTCCACCAAATAGGTGGACAAAGTACTATACCATGCTCTAGGGGCTTGATGAAGGCCATACATAGCCTTTTTTGACTCTATACACTTTATTTGGATGCTCTGGATCCTCAAAACCAGGAGGCTGCATCACATATACTTCCTCAACAATAGTTCCATAGAGGAAAGCACTCTTGTCATCCATTTGATAGACTGTGAAGCCCATGCAGGATGCATAGGCTAGAAAAATCCTAATAGCTTCAATCCTTGCAACTGGTGCAAAGACCTCCTCATAGTCTATCCCCTCCTCTTGTGTATATACCTGAGCCACTAACCTTGCCTTGTTTCTGACCACAATGCCTCTTTCATCTCTTTTATTCCTTAGAACCCATCTTGTCCCTATAGGTCTGACATATCTGGGACAATCAATCAGCTCCCAAACATCCTGAATTGCAAATTGGTGAAGCTCATCCTGCATTGCTTCCACCCAACTTGGTTCTTTGAGAGAATCAAATATTTTCTTGGGTTCCTGTTGTGACAGAAAACAGGCAAACAAACATGCTTGCACAAGAGGGGTATCAACCTTCTTGTGTATATTGGCAATAAACCCACCAAGACCTTGATGAGATCTTCTAGTCTGTACTGGAGTCATAATATCACCAATGATCTGGGAAGGGGGGTGATTCTTCATTGTGGAAGTGAGAACTCCTCCTTCAAAAAGTCTGGTGTCCTCAACCTCACGCTCCATATTGCCAATATCTTCTTCATCAGATTCTCTTATATCAACATAAGGATGACCTTCTTCATATGAATTGGAAGGTTCACCTTGTTCAAAAGTGGAAGAGAAAAGATGTGCAAAGGTGTTGTCAACGTCTGAACCTTGTTTGTCAGCGCTTGGGCTAACAACGCTTGAACTGTTGTTGTCAACGTCTGAGCCATCAACGTCTGAATTGGTCTTGTCAGCGCTAGATTTGCCTTTGTCAGCGCCTGAAGGACCATGCATGTTTGTATCTGGTGGTGCTTGGAAACCATCATTTTCTTGTCCAGCAGCAGCAGCAGCAGCAAAAGCATCTGTCCAAATGGGAATGGTAACATATTCTAGGATAGGAGATGTCTTTTCTGCTTGTGATCCAACCTTTTCATGAACCTGAGTACCTGAAACATCAAAAACTTGTTCCTCCATAACATTTGAAGTTACCTTCACAATGTCTGGATTAGTGACAGGCATATAATTTAAAGTTCTAGATAAAGGTTCCAAGTCAAACAACCAATTAGGACCACTTTCAGGATCACTAGGCTTATTTTCTAAAAACCTAACATGTACTCTTTCAAGTATACGTTTTTCTTCTTTAAGATAAACCCTATATCCCTTGCTCTGCACTGAATACCCCATGAAGTAACCCTCATCACCTCTTGTACTAAATTTCCCTAAGGCATCACTAGTATCCAATACTACTACATGACAACCAAAAGGTCTGAGAAAACCAATATTAGGTTTTCTACCCCCAAAGTAACTCATAAGGTGTTTTGTTCTGAATTTTGTTAACCAATGCTCTATTTTGCACATAACAAGCTGTATTAACAGCCTCAGCCCAAAAGGCTATAGGAAAATGAGCATCAGCCAACATTGTTCTGGCTGCTTCAATTAGGGTTCTATTTTTCCTTTCAGCAACCCCATTTTGTTGTGGGGTTCTAACAATACTAAATTGCCTTGTAATTCCTTTCCTGGCACATAAATCATCTAGCTTTTTATTCCTAAATTCTCCACCATTATCACTCCTAAGCATTTTAACCTCATTGCCAGACCTCTTCTCAATCTGAGTGATAAAATTAATCAGAATATCAGCTGTGTCACTCTTCATAGCTAGAAAGAATGTCCAAGTAAACCTAGAAAAGTCATCTGTGATGACAAAGCAATATGACTTACCATTCAAACTTTCTATATTGGTTGGACCAAAGAGGTCCATGTGTAGCATATGAAGAGGTCTAGAACTAGTATGCACCTGTTTGGACTTGAATGAGACCTTGTGCTGCTTGCCTTTAAGACATGCAACACAAGAGTGGTCATTGTAGAAGGCCTTCTCAGGCAAACCATCAACTAAACCAAGTCTCACAAGCCTATTTATATTTTTAAAATTTATGTGCCCTAGTCTCCTGTGCCACAAATTACTCTCATCTACTGAGGCCTTAGCATAAAAACAAGACATATTATTGTTGATTTTAATCCCATTCAAATTCACATTATATATGTCCTTATGCCTAGGTGTTCTATACTCAATATATTTCTCATCAGGGAACTTAAAATCCTTGCTTAACACCAAACACTCAGTATCAGTAAACAGAACTTTATTTTTGTTATCACAAACTTGTGATACACTAAAAAGGTTGTAATCAAGTTCTTTTACCAGGAAGACGTTCTCAAAACGCAAATTCTTGGTGAGAATGGTTCCTTTGCCTGTGATAGTACCATATCCGCCTCCAAAGTAAACCTTATCACCATCTTTAATAGGAGTGAAGTTCGTCAAATAGTCTTCCTTCCCTGTCATGTGCCTTGAGCATCTACTATCCCAATATCCATAATCATTCACCTGTCTTTGAATGCCCTGCACATAAAGAAAACAAATTAGTTTTCTTTGGGAATCCAAGTCTTAAAAGACTTGGATTCATCTGGTTGTTCAATAAGAACAGACTTAGTTCTCACAACAACCCCATTCTCATCCTTCTTAGGATGAAATACCCAGGTAACCCCAATAGGTTTTGTAATGACCTTTGAAATGTAATTAAATCTGTTGCAGGTCATTGAAATCCCATTATCATTAGGGTTTTGATCTTTCTTGGGTCTCCATGTTAAGCTTGAAGAAGCTTTAGACCCCTTACCTTATGGTTGCAAATATTTAGGTCTGGTCACGTTTCTGTTAGCGTTAGAATTTGTCCTGTCAACGCTAAAATTACCCTTGTCAGCGTTGAACCTAGGGTTTGCTACAGAAACCCATTGCCTATTTGACCAGGTGTTTGTCTTTTGAAATGGTCTTTGTCCATGAGTGTTAGACCCTCTAGTAAAGAATGGGGCAGGTCTAATCACTTGTGGACTTTGCTGCACACAAGGTTTGGGTCTGACAACGTTTTGACTTCCTAACAACGTTGACTTTGTTCCTGTTAGCGCTGAAATTGTTCCTGTCAGCGCTGGCTTTGGGAGCGTTGACACACTTGTATGCCAAGTGTGAAAAGCTACCACAAGTGTAACAAGCTTTTATAGACACAACCTTAGGTCTAGAAGAGAAGAAGCATGTTCCATGATTGCTAACTTGGCTCTTGGGTGACCTAGTATTCCTATACATCTCTGCATATTTAATGCTAGGTTTTCTATCAGTGTTTGAGCCTAGGTTAACAACTCTACCAGTGAGTGGGTTAGTAACCTTAATGGGTGTTGACTCATTGGGACTTTCACATAGTAAGCCACCCTTAACAAATAAAGTAGGGTTAGCTTTCTTCCATTCATTCAGGTCAGTCAACTTTTGTTGATACTCTTCAACTGGAATGAATTCCTCCTCTTGGAGCTCTGGCAAACCAGTCCAAGATTGGTCCTTTTGTTGGACACCATAGAAGTCACCAGCTGGTGGTGGAACCAAAGAGTAGTCATTCATCCCAATCCCAGTCATGTCCTTAGGATCCCTTTGTTTACCCACACATTCTCCTAGGGTTTGGGTGGCTCTATCAAATCTTTGAATTTTAAGGCCAACATTATCTTTATTCTTAATAGCCTCATCTAACTTAGCCCGTATCTCACCATTAACCCTTTCCATGATATTTCTAATATCCATACTAGCATCTAACTCATGTTTTAAGATATTGATTTTATCTTTTAAGTCAAATTCCATTTTCTTATATTCAGAAACGGTTTTCTCAGTTTCAGTAAGAGCTAGTTGGTAATTAGACAGTGTACATCTTTCAGTACTCACATCATCTAATAATCTTAACACTTATTTGTTAAGTCTTTCAGTATTTAACCTACAACCTTTGCTACAAAAAGCATCATCATATACCTCATTATCAGATGAAGAGGAGGAGTGTGCCATGAGAGCATATTCAACATGCTCTTCTTCTTCAATATCAGCAACCAAAGCTTTATCCTCTTCAACATTCTTAGCCAGATAGCTCCAATCCCATCCCATACCATCAATTCCTTGAACTGCAACCATGGCTTTGGAATCCTGAGCTTTAACAACCTGACTTGAGGGTTTACCAGCATCAGATCTTCTAGGAGATCTGCATTCCCTCATGAAGTGCCCCATGCGATGGCAGTTGTAGCATTCAACTTTGGATTTGTCAAATCCAGCTGTGTCTTTAGCATTGAAGGTCATCTTCTTTTTAAACCTTCTGTTCCACCTATTTGCTCTTATACTAGCAAGAGCCATGTTCCACTTAATGTCCATCTCTTCCAAGTGCTCATCACTTATCTGCTCAAGGTCCTCATATGTAATCACTGAACCATTGGGCAAAGAAGCAATGTAAGCACAAACAGTATCCAAATCCAAACCAGCAGGTTTAACTCTTGGGGAGTCATTCTTGACTGTGTCAGCGTCTGAAAAGGAGACGTTGACAGGACTTGTTCCAGCGCTGACATATGATGATCCAGTAACTGGATGCATGTAAGAGTCCTTGTGATTGAATTGACCTTCACTATGAGAGAAGAAGGCCATGTTACTATTGGTAGACTTGCTTCCATGCTCTAAAAGAGTTTCATCTTCCAACAGCCTTAGTTTGTTGTAGATGTCATCAAACGAGGAGCTCTTGTAAGTATTGTTGGCAAGAATAGATCTTGCCTCAATCTTCCATGCCTCACCAAGACTTTTAAGAAAGGTAGCATTAATGTCAACATCACCAACTTGTGTTCCCATGAAGGACAACTTGCTTGTAATGTCAAGCAGTCTGCTTCTCACACTACTCAGTTTCTCATTGGGTTGAGCTTTGAAGACAGCATAATCATGCATGAGTTGCTTTTTCTTTTCTTCCTTAGTGTCTGCATTGCCACCATATGCAACTTCAAGAGCTGCCCAAAGATCCCTAGCAGATTCATAGCCTCTATATTTATGCTGGTTTTCTTGTCCCAAAGATACTTTCAGAATATTTAGGGCTTTCATGTCAACCATTTTCTTTGCTATGTCATCAGCAGCCACAGCTCTACCATCTCCAGGTTTTTCTCTCTTATCCTCTTCAGAACATCCAGCAACAGCTGCTCTTTAAGCAATAACATTAGCAATCTTTTGAGCCTTATTGAATGTGTTTCCATATTCAATAATCTCCCAGAGTGTGTAGTCATAGATCCCCAGATATTGTTCAAAGTTGAACTTCCACAAGTCAAAGCTGGTTGCATCAAGCATGGGAATCTTGATGTTTGGTAAGGCTGAGGAGGAGGAGGTTATTGCTTCAGACATGATGTTGTTAGGGTTTCTGAGAAAATTAGGGTTTTGGTGATTTTTAGGGTTCTGTTGTTCTTTAAGATCAAAAGTTCCTCAACAAGCTCTGATACCACTTGTTGATCCCAAACTTAGATCGATTTAGCTTTATGTATACGAGATTAGATCAAGTAATACACTTAGAGAAACCTTTGTATATGCTTATGAATTTAAGTGTTATGCGGAATTTAACACTTAAACAAGAACACACAATGATATAAACAAACTTTTACTTTGATTATCAATATCAAACTTGCTTACAATGAAAGTAGTTTACGAATGAAAACTTATATGAAAAATTAACCTAAAGGCCTTCTTTTATAGACATAAGAAGCCTTGTACAATAATCTACGTATCAGCTATTCTAGGTAAAGATAAATATAGAAAATACATTGTTGTTCCTATCTTTACTAGAAGTAATCTAGAATACAATAAACGCGTAGAGTATATCTTCCCATCAGTGCTTGTCTTCAATGTGTCAACGCTTGACTTTATCTTGTCAACGCTTGAGCTGTCAGCGCTTGTTTTGTTCTTGTCAACGCTTGTATTTCTCTTGTCAGCGCTCAAGTAATTTGGCCTTAATTTATTCCCAACAATTTGAGACCCATAACTCAATAAGCTGACTTATAAGCTTAATTGACACTTAGGCTTATAAGTTTGGCTTATTGGATTGTTTTAATTTTCTTTCCATTATAAATTACCTTGCAAAAAGTTTTTTTTCAAAGTTTCAAGTCCTATTAAATTTCTGTCCATTTGGGGGAAATAAGTCAATAAGCTAGCTTATTCACTAATAAGCTGGGCTTATTAACCTATTGCCCTTGTTGCTTTACCCTTTTTTGTTTGTTACTTGTTCCAGGGTTGCAAGAAATTCCATCTCAAACCTTTATGGTCTGTGGTAGACCATAGAAGGTTGATAAGCCATAGCCATAAGCTATTCAGCAATTGAATAAGCTCCAAAAGTTGTGAAAATAAGTTCATAGGAAGATTAGACACCCAGGATTGTAGGGTGACTCAACGTGAGTTTCCTTTTGCACTTTTACCTATTTTGCTCAAAAATAGCATATCATCTTATGGCTTATTCTAGTCTATGCTTTAGCTGCCTTTTGTGCTTATTTTCAGTTCTTGCTTACTTATGTTCCTGTTTTGTTCTTTAATTATCTTTGCTTGCTTTAATTTTCAAATTTACTTTGTTAATCTTACTTGTCCTGCTATTTACAGGGGTGTTTTGATTGATCTGACAAATCAAGCTAAAATCATCTTTAGGTTGTAGATCTTTGTATACACTTGAGTTAGTTTAGAGTAGTGACAAATTATCTTTAATCTAGACTTGTTAGTTCAAAATCTAAATTACATGACTTTTGTTGCGTTCAACTAATAGATGACTTAATATGGAGGACTTTAGTTTTATCACTTATTATATAAGTCATTTCTTTAATTAAGTAAAAAACAGACAATTGTTCACTTAACTTAATAAATTAAGTTTTTTTTCGTATTAAGTCAATTAACTTGTTTTCAAACACCACCTTAGGATGATATCTAAATAGAGGGCGAGTATAGATTAATTGAGTATTTGCTAAAAAGTGGATCTATATTGATCTTTTGGCAAGTGTGTAGATATTATTTTAAAATTTTGGTCGTTATGAACGTGCTAACAAAGTTAAATGTTTTATATTTTGTAACTGTTTTTGTTGCTTTAGCTAACTCCTTACTAGTTCTAGTAATAAAATTCGAACCTTCAAAAAACAAAAAATACAAGTAACATACATGTAAAAAAGAGCATTTGTACCTATTATCATGCGAGCGATCCACAAATTAGTATGGTGAGAGTTCATAGGATGCTATGATATGATCTGAATTCATGTTTTAATTGGAATCTGTGAAATATTTATCTTTTAAAAAAAAATTAGACTGTATAAGATATTTTCATGCTAGGACAATTTTTTTGAACGAAAACAAGTTCACATCACTTTTGTATTATGCATAGGTCAAAATATTAGGATAAAAAGTGAAATTAGAAAAGAGAAAGAAAAAGGAAAAGAAAAACTCTTTTTTAGAATAAAAAACGATAAATGTGTGTGATTTTGGCTTTGTATATGTGTTAGCTCTTAGGTACTGTTTGGTACCTAGTTTTTCATGGGTTTGGACTCGAGAGTTATTATACAATTTGTTTGATACATATCAAAGCCTTTGACAGAAGGGTTATATCCTCAATAATTAAAATCTTTTCGACTGATAACGAGTTCGATCATCATGTCATTCCTAAGAAATTTTCACGGCTATATGCGAGTACACGTATAGTTAAGCTAAAATGTTAATTTTGTGTTTTTATGATAAGATTTGCGCATGACGGCATGACCAATTCTCCTAATTACCCTTAAATAACATGTCACAATAACAAGAGGTTTAACTATCCGTGAAATAAGAATCTATTGTACTGCATATAAAAGTATTTGTAAACAAAGTTTTTTTAAACCTTGTTAGACAAGGCTGAGCTAGTGCATTTGTTAATGTCCATAAAATTTAGGATCAAATGAAACTTTAAATTGGTAAACATAGGAAATAAAGTATGAAGGAGTTATTCTGTTGTTCGAACTTATCCTAATCGGACCTATACACGAACAATTACCACATAATTAACTATTTATCACTAAATAATTTTCACAACTATGCTCAAATTTATCTTATGAATGGCCGACGACAATGATCAAATTTATCTTCAAGAATTTCAAGAAGAAATTTGTTAAGGGTTAGTTTCGGGCTAATATGGTGGGCTAGGAAACACAACCTATGCTTCCTTTTTGTTTAAGGGTCCGGTTTTGTGACAGAATAGTTTGTCAATGCCTCTAAGAGCACCCACAATGGGTAAACTATTCAAAGACTTTTTACTATTTTAATAAGTTGTTGAAGCTAGTTTTCACCATATCAATAACTTTTTCTAAAGCTTTTTAGAATCACTTGAGAAACATCAAGTCATTGGCAAAAGCTTTAACTAGTTTATTTGCTTCACATTGAATGCATTCAATGCATCAAGTCTTTAAAGATTTGGTGCATTGTAGATGCTCTAAGGACAGTTTTTCATGGAAATTGTTGTATGTTGTCAAAACCATTTATTCGTAAAATGAAAACCGTTAATGGTTTAGGTTTGTGTTAGTCGGCTAAAAATTGAAAATTACGATCACCCAAGAAGAGAGATTTATTATAAGAAGCTCAAATAATTCTTTTGAGTTCATATATATATATATATATATATATATATATATATATATATATATATATATATATATATATATATATATATATATATATATATATATATATATATATATATATATATATATATATATATATATATATATATATATATATATATATATATATATATATATATATATATATATATATATATATATATATATACTAGCGTCGTAACCCGCCCAATGGGCGGGGTCGTTTCGAAAATCTTTTCTATAACTACGTTTGTGCTGTGAGAGTTATTTTTTTAAGAAAACTTAAACGAAACTAACTTTTGATATTTAGAGGGCTTGACCCACCCAACGGACTTGTTTTATCCCATGTTAATCTTTTCTTGTACTAATATCGGTTTATTTTAAAAAAATTGTTGGTTAAACGTAAATTATTGTTTGATATTATTAGTACTGGCTAGACCCGAGTAATGTTTTTGGTTTTTAATTTGTTTTTAAAAGTAAGTTTGTGTATTCATATATGTGTTGGTAGTGAGTCTCGTTTTTGTTTAAAAGGAAGAAAAAAGTTTTTTACTTTTGTTATTTGTTGTTGTTTAGTCATCTAATATGCGTCTTTTGTCCGATGTGAATATTTGGCTATACAAATACATTCAGTTTTATCTAGAGACGAGCAAACCATTTTTTCAAAACCGTATTGATGTTTAAACCGCTTCAATTTTAATCAACCGGTCAACAAACCGATTTGACTTAAAAGATTCCGTTTTTAACCGGATTAGTTCGGCTGTAACGTGTTTTTTAAAAGATATTTACGTTTTATTGTAAACTTATTTAAAAAGATTTATAAAAGTTTGAAAATTTTATATAAAAAACGTTTAGTTGTTTAACTTTTTAAAAAAATCAAGGGAAAAGTAATTTTTTTAACTACGTTTGTTCGGCTGTAACGTGTTTTAACTCCCAATAAAATTATTTTCTATAACTACGTTTGTGTATTAATTTTAATTTTTGCTGTGGGAGTTGTTTTTTTAAAAGAAAACTTAAACGAAACTAACTTTTGATATTTATAGGGTCTGACCCACCCAACGGACTTGTTTTGTCCCATATTAATCTTTTTTTGTACTGATATCGGTTTATTTTAAAAAAATTATTGGTTAAACGTAAATTATTGTTTGATATTATTAGTACTTGCTAGACCCGAGTAATGTTTTGGTTTTTAATTTATTTTTAAAAGTAAGTTTGTTTATTCATATATGTGTTGGTAGTGAGTCTCGTTTTTGTTTTAAAGGAAGAAAAAAGTTTTTTATTTTTGTTATTTTTTGTTGTTTAGTCATCTAATATGCGTGTTTTGTCCGATGTGAATATTTGGTTATAGAAATACATTCAGTTTTATCTAGAGATGAGCAAACCATTTTTTCAAAACTGTATTGATTTTTAAATCGGTTCAATTTTAATCAACGGGTCAACAAACCGATTTGACTTAAACAATTCCATTTTTAACCGGATTAGTTCGGTTGTAACGTGTTTTTTAAAAAAATATTTACGTTTTATTGTAAACTTATTTAAAAAGATTTATAAAAGTTTGAAATTTTTATTTAAAAAAACGTTTAGTTTTTTAACTTTTTAAAAAAAATTCAAGGAGAAAGTAACTTTTTTTAACTCCCAATAAAATTAGTTTTTTTTGGAAAAAAAATTAAAGTTCATTTTTTTTGGAAAAATACTAAAACGGAAAATACTAAAATCTATTTTTTTTATAGTTAAACATGCATTCGTTAATAGCCAAAAGAGACGATTGTTAGCTAAAAGACTAAAACTGTAATTAAATGATAAATGTAACCTGTTAAAAAAAATAAAAGAGAAACTCGTACTTTCTTGGTTAAATTGATGAGATGACACTATGTACTAACATAAACTAATTTGTAATGTATAATAAACAACATATTTAAGGAGTACATAAATCATTTCGCTTTTACTCAAAAATCATTGGTCATGCAAAGCTGTGTGTTAAGGAAAAATTATTTACCTTGTTCTATGGACTTTGATTAACAATTGGCATGCGCGAATGGACGTAAGGGCATATTTGGTAGAGAGAAATGAAGTATGAGAAATGGAATTGGGGTTATTTCTCTTGTTTGGCAGAGAAAAATGAAAAAAGTGGAGAAATGGAGAGAAACTGATGGAGAGTTGGAGAGAGTTGGATAGTGTTATTTGGTAGCCTCCATTTCCATTGTTTTTATAGAGAAATGAGAGAAATGGACTTTTTTCGTAATTTTTTTTTCTTAATTTTGTTGTTCTCTTTGTAATCATTTTCACATAACTTAAAAAAATATTTTTATATATATTTAACAAATTAAATGCAACATCTCGTGGTTATAAAATTTAAAAAAATATTTTTGGTTGACATTACAATCTTTTTATATTGATACGTTTTTTAAAAATAAAAAATTAATTTTCGTTATTATTTTTTATTTCAATTCTCTGACGCAACCAAACAGTGGAATTCAGTAAATTTCTCAATCAATCTCATTTCTCTGAAAATCAATTCTCTGCTCCATTTCGAATCTCTGCAATTCTCTCTACCAAACGTGCCCTAAATTTTCATGAAATTACATATGTACTTTCACATTTAACTCTAATGTGTAAGCCTCTAAGCATAGTTCTAAATAGCTCGCTATAGCGCGTCTTAAAACGCGCAAAAGCTTGAGGCGTGACTTCCACGCTACGGAATAAGTCAATACGCGCTAGAGGTGCGATAATTTTTTGAATTCAACTCTAAATAAGGAATATTGTCACATGTAAGGAGAGTTTTTTAGCTTTAATTATTATGTATAACACTAATTATGAACTTAATATAAATATAATATCAAAATACATAAAATAAATAAATATTTTTATATGTTATGCCGCCATAAGACACGTTTTAGAAATGCTAAAACTTCGCCTTAGCCGCTAAAGCATGTAGCTTGGACATGTCGCCACGTCACGCTTCATACTATTTATAACCTTGCCAAAAAGGTATAAACACAAAGTTAAGTAGTCAACTATCTTCATTGTGAATAAATAGAAAAGAAATAAAGAATTTAAACAAATAATAAAATGCAAAAGCCATGAAGAAAAAAATACACCATGTTAAAGTAACGTGTAAAACGATGAATTCATTCATTCATAAATAGTTACTTTAACAAAGATAGAAAAATAGATAAAAATGATTTTTTATACTGTAACACAATTCCCTATTGACATTGAAGGTTTTAAACAATCAATATCTGATACATTGATTTGACATTATTCTAATTTAGATCAACCTATATGAAACCAGAAAAATGCATATTTCAAATTTACCATAACCTTGTGGCCAATGTGCAAAGCCAAACTATAGCGGTCCATCAGTTCTAGTATAGCATATAATCCACCTGCACCAAAAACAATACATAACAGAAAAGATTAAATCTTACGACGCCCTACACAACAATTTAAAAAGGTAAATAGAGAATATCAAGGCAACACCATGGGCGATTACACAAGTTGTTATATATTAATTGTTGAAATTAGATTTAAACATTCTTAGTAAGGCTTATTCGCTTTAGGGATGGTAAAGAAGATCAGCACTCTCACATGCAATTAATCCTTTGACGCAAACAATATTGCAATAGGACCATCCCTGTTTTGATTGACATTCCAGATTTATTCAGGCATTGAATCAAATTGAAATATCAAACCTTTTTCATTCATTACTATTGCTGGAAAGATTGCAGACTCCAACAAAGATGAAAAGTGTGGCGAGACAAGGCTCCAACCCTGTTCCCCAAATAGTAATTCTTCAATGTAAGTAAAATCAAATAATCAATGAACTACTATTGCTGATGGAGAAACTTAAACTCACAGGACCCCGTTTCTAGGAGTCGAGTTATAACATCAAAAGCTAAATACATTATCCTCTCTGCCAAACAGCACATATCAGATCAGCAACCAAGAAACTCTAGAAGTTCAGCGACCAGAACGCTCCACAAACGACCAGCTTCTAGACCTCGTCACAAAAATCAAGGTTTGAATGATTGTGCTGCGCACCTTTTGACTGCAACAGAAGCCCGATACCCCGCTCCCTTCTCATAATCATTTACTAAATTAATCAAGTCTGTTCAGCTAATTATACAGGTGGCCACATACGGTAGCAACTTTATTGCAGAAACATTGTTATCTTAGCCTTAACTTACCAGCAAACATTAAGATTAAGGTGATGAAGGTCGAGTAATGAAGTCCACAATGAGAAAAAATACAGGTCATCCATGTGCTTCTTAAGTCTATGTATAAAATTTGGGTGCTGACACAAAGAGTGCAACTAATAAAATACATAGAAGATAGAGAAACGCCAAGTACCTTAGAATACCACTCGCCAAAGTTTTGTCCTTAGTATTCGTAAGACCTAAACCAGTCTCCTTCTTCCTTCCCTCTGTATACAATATTTGGCATCATGGGAATGTATGTCAAGAAGCGAAGAACATTCTTCTTTGAACTTCGAGTCATTGGAAGTCAAGATCAGGGATGTAAATGTTTTCGCTAGGTCTGGCGCATAACTGCGAATCTTAAGGAACCAACAAACTGTTAGGAATCATCTGGTTGAAAACAATACCCGATACATAACGACATTTCAAGTTCAAATAATTTTTATTCTTAAAACTTACAGGCAGGTTTTTAAAAAACCGTATGACCAGGAACCAAACATGAAAATGGATTTTGAGAAACTTAAGAACCGTAAAGAATATAGTTGATTCCAGTCTGATCCAAGTTCTGTAACCCATTGGAACGATTATAACCTCCCATGCCGCATCGTTGGCCGGAAAAAGAAAAATAAGAATCAGATCTAGGACCAGTTGGATATTTTTAAAGGTTATGTTCCTAAGTAGTACTAACATTTACATTTTTACACTTGTAATTGTAATAATTAATGAATTAGATAGTTTTTGTTGATTATTCATTTATGTGTCTATTTATCTAAAACTAAACAGCAACGTTACAGGCACGTAGGAACATCCGGGTGTACCTTATCTGCAATAAGACCATGTCAATTTGAAACTGTCTTGACCTGTATGAAAATTGACATGCATTTTGACCTTGTTTGGACAGAAAACTTCAGCATAGAGTGACATACTAATTTTACTCTAATCTGATTTCATAACTTGCTGGCTTCCGGTCAAAGCAATATATTATTGTGAGAGTTGACAGCAAAACTGGGCCATTATATGATTAGGACCGTTGAATATATGTGAATAGCCGGCGCAACAGTCACAACAGATTCAACCTGAAATATTCACTCTAGTCTATTGTTAATGACGGTTTCTATATGATGATAGTAGCAAAGAAAAAATCTGAGATGACATACATGAGACTATCCAATACGCAATGTCAGCATCATACGACCAAGCTCTAGAAGAAGAGAGCCTAAATGTTACATAGCACGACCAGATTGCATTGATTCTGTATGAATCTCGGTTCTCAAATTGACATGAGTACAACCCACCTCTTATTCCGGCCTTCTTGTTGTATGCTGCCAATTACGGATAAACTTAGTTCGACGATCAATAGAAATGTGAAAACTCATTTTGGGTCGTTTAAGCAAAAAACATAATCAAGGTATAGGGAAAGGTAAGTACAAATAATGAGTCAATTGTGGGCCCTATGAGAAGTTGTTGTGCATGTCACTCCATGCGGTCTATAAACTTAGAAATTGTGTATAAAGGAATCAAGAATTGGCTACACATACATAATTCCTCTCTAAATTAGAGAAAAGAAAAGATGTTTATTATAATACATTATTAAGGGATCGAGTCCTATAGAAAAGTGCGACATTTTCTGCATTGTTATACATGTAACTAAGATGTCACAAGTGGATGCAGATAGATATAAACCAAAAAATACGCAATAGACAATGAAAGGGGCAATGACCAGTTCTAACCTTAAAAAGCCAATGTGGACTTTCTGCACAGAACTTCATCAGAAGAGCAAGCAAAGCTGCTGGAATAGTATATACCCAAAAGCACACACGCCACCTAATCCAAAAATGCTGAAAACATTATTGCAAATCCAAAGTGGTTGTATGAGTAAAGGCACTGATAGGTGTAAAAACACCCATCCTTTTTACCACTTAATTACAATAATAACCGAACCAAAACGTGTATTTTATGTCATTTATGTCGGATTTATGCGTGCTTTGTGTTTTTGTTGTGATTTAGGACGAAAAGGTGAAAATTGGAGAAAACACAAGATTTCACGGGCTTCTATCGAAGAAAAAGGCAAAAGACAAAGTCGAAAGATTAAAAGTGGAAATAGAACGGAAGTCCAAGACCAATTCTGAAGATTTATCGAAGAGAAAGTCAAAAGACGGAAGTTTACTAAAAAGCCGAAGAACTCAAGTCTAATTTATTAAAGATTACAAGACGAGTTTGAACAAATCCCAAGACAAAGTCCAAGTATTAAGAAGATTAACAAAAGATTAAGAAGATCAAGGACTTAAGTGTGTAATTAAGGAAAAGAAGAAAGAGGGAGGAAGCTTCCTAAGCTCCTCCCTAATCCCCCTATATATAGTGTCCACCTTCATTTTGTTTAGGTTGTTGGTGGCTTGACAACCCATCCTTCCCCATTTTCATTTCCTGTTCTTTAATTTTATGCACCTTAATTTTCATGTTATGCACCTTTAAATTTCTTTTAATTCCAAGTAAGTTTACATTTAATTATTGTTGAATCTTTACTTTATTGTTAATCTCCTTCTACCTTTCTTGTTTGATTTGTTCTTGATCTTTGTGTCCATGTTCTTGAGTTTTTATAGTTTTCAATCAAGTGGGTTTTGATTGATTTGGCTTTATTTGTTGGTTTTGATGATTTGTTTTGATTGATTATTGTTAGTTGATGCTTATTGGTTGTTTTGGTTTAATATTTTGGTTTGTTTTGTTTAGATTTGATCAAATTCGTGCTTTGTTCTTTATCCACTGTTTCACGTTCATGTTACTGTATCTTATTTAGTTATTACGGGTAGTCAGCTTTATTATCCTTCTATGCGGAATGTTAGATTATTCCGAATAGGACCTCTATGCGAAATGTTATATTATTCCGGATAGGTTGCTTTATTCGGAATATTTAGTTATTCCGGATAGGTTACTTTATTCGGAATGTTATATTATTCCGTATAAGGGTAATATTCCGAATAGGGCAAATGTTCCGCATGGTCTTCTTATTCCGCATAACAAGTTTATTCCGCATAGCTTAAATTATTCCGCATGGTCTTCTTGTTCCGCATAGAGATTTTATTCCGCATAGGGTATATTATTCCGCATAGTTTTCTTTATTCCGAGTCATCTTTTATTCCGCATAGCATTCAGTTATTCCGCATAGGTCTTTTATTCAGTATAGCATTCTTTTATTCCACATAGCCTTCTTTTCCGCATAGGATCATTTATTCCGAATAGAGTTATTCAGTTTTTAGTTTTAAACTTTATTTTTTCCCGCCTTTTTCTTTATTTGCATTTTTGTTTGCTTTCTTTTTAGTTTAAGTTTTAATTTGCGTCATTTACTTTATTTGTCTTTTAATTTTCTCGTAATTTACTTTTCGCCAAGTTTTTATCTTTTGTTGTCTCTTTTTACCATCTTTACTTTATTTTTATTTGTTTCAAGTTTTCATTTTTAATTAGTTTTAGATAACGACACTTATTTCATTTGATTCACCAAGAACAACTGAGTCACACAATTAACCAGAGATCAATTCGAAGAGATTCCGAGAAACGAACTTTCAACTAGTAAAATCTCTACATTAGGCACCAATATAGCCTTAACCACTTGGCCTTTTAGAAGAGTGTTGCAGCACTCGTAGCCAAACACCCCTTAATGCTAAAAACTTGCAGAAAAATGTGGCAGCTGCCATACCTTAGTTTCAGTGGTGGCATCTACTTCTGCCGTTTTTCTTTTTTTCCTTGATTGGCTCTACTCTACTTTCTCCACTGCCACCTAAAGACCAAATGTGGATGATTTGTAATTATGAATAATATTTATTGATGAGTTCTTGACTGTGTCATATTCAAGTCTTAAAAGTTGTCGAGTGACTAATAGAAACGATAATGGTAATGGCAACCTGAACACTACTACTATAATTCAAATGAAGATCTGCATAGACACCATTATGCCATTTTTATATAAGTACTTCATAGTGGTTACATGGTTTGCCTCATCGGTTTAGGTATGCCTATTGTCTGAAAATCCGATTTATTTTATGGAAATTTACCTCACACCGTTTATTTACTCACTTCGGGCAAGGTTAACTTCCTATTTACTGCTCCTTATTCACCTACTTTTTAATATGCATGTTTTATAAAGATAGATATTAGATATTAATTTAGATTAAAAAAATCCATGCAATCAAAAGAACAAATTTTTACCTTTTTCGTAACGAACAATAGAGAAATAAATATGTTTTGGTCCCGATTTCATTCTTGAGACATGCTATTAACTAAAAAGTTCAGAACTCGAGAGCATACATTTTGCAATTAGGATCACCATCTATTTAGTTAATCATTTTGCAAACTTACTTGTGTAAGAACAGCGGATGCTAACTACAAACTTGGTTCTAACGTCTCAGGCACAACCTGCACTATTTTTACTCAAAGATCAAGCAAGATAAACCAAAATTGATTTTAAAACTCCAACTAAGCATGGTCAAAAGTGAAGAGTGCTTATGTAACTAACAACGCATCAGGAAGGAAAGCCAATAGTTTGTCCGAGACTCTGAGAGCATGAATACAAGATCTATGATTTATCTTTCACTCTTTTCAGTAAGATCATAGCTCAAACATGAGGCTATTTTACCTAAGTTTGAAGGTGGACTTTAACTAACTACTCTCACAAGTTGATAATACGACCTTTTCCATACTCGCTCGTAAAGGTTTGTTGGTCATAAGTTTGTCTATCAATATAGTTGATAATAAAGAGCATTTTAGACAGATTGTGGAAATGTAAATGCAAGAAAAAGCCATCCTGCTTGGCCGTTCCTCTAAAATAGCTCATCATTATCATGTTATGTGCCTATGTGGCACGAACAATGTACTTATAAATGGGTGGATATGGTATTATACATATTGATATAATGGGTCAAATGGGTAGACAAAATATATAGCTAGAAAGGAAACAGGTTAAAGCGTATTTTCAATGTATATTGTATCCATCGCTTGATTTCAAAAAATTTATTCACTACAATAACATCACTTTTGTAATCACATGTAACAATACACCTTTCAGGCTCAGCAACCTACTATGATTACCGTCTATGCCCGGACATTCCAGAAGTTCATTAAATAATGGGCAAAGTACAGGATTTCAAATTTTTTATGAAATTTCGATAATTCTCGAATTTCTTAAACACCAAGAAGGTAAGAGAATATGTAGTTCATCAAGTAATTTATGTTTCTTCGCACCTCAGTCTGAGCAAGAAGGTAAGCATCCCAAACACTATCAACACCGAACTTCTGAAGCTTTGCAAGACTCAACCTTCTCTATTTTCCCAAATCTACGCTCTAAATTCGATTGAGGTCAACTTCTCTGCCTGCAAGGAATAGATAGAAACAGAGTGACAAAACTGATAAATATTACGTATATGTGCAAGTAGATAAATGATGCAGAACAGTGTATCAGCACTCTTAAAAAGGGATCAAATCAACACAATTGAGTTAAAGCCTCACTTGTAATGATTTAATATAAACAGATACGATAAAGGATTATTTTCTTATTTTTTGAAACTTCGGTACATATCTGCATTTATTCTTAGACGTCTTATAGTATGAAGCCTCAATACAGATTACCTATTTATGATTGGGAAGGTCATGTGGATAATATATACATGTAAGCAATCGTATATTTATTGTTTGAATGTATTCCGACATACAAATAAGACCATTTTCAATCTTGCATACAATCACATCTTTTGAGAAGCAAAACAAAGTTTGTCTATCATAATTTACAACAAAACCGCATCCATAAGAACATATTAATATCCAACAATAACACATAAAACTACAAAAACACGCAACACACTTGAATCAATCCAGTAAAACTCAGCTAAGAAACCTAACGATGTTCGGCATACATCTGACTATTGTCATACTGACCATAACCTGTGGCTGTGATTGTTGCTGGATTGGGTTCACATAAACACCTGATTGAGGAATGATTGATCATATCGAGGTTGTACCGGAGCCGGTTCAGACTTCAGAGTAAGCAGCAGGTTGCCCAACAGGAGGAGCCCCGCCGTATGTCGTTCTTGGACCGCCGTATGTCGTTCTTGGACCACCTGCATAACTACCATCAGTGGCTCCTTGGTAGCCATAACCTACATTAATCGTTGGTGCTTGCTCAGTGAAGCCACGTTGGGAGTCGTTTTTTTTGCAACTATATTCACTCACTCCCAAAATTTTGTTCATTCAATTAAAATGAACAAAATGGTTTCTTTCTAAGATAATATAACTACTAATATGTAAACTGATTGCCTAATATACAACAAACTTCGAAGACTATATAGTTTTACCTTAACAGCTTCATTAGCAGCCTTGTAGGCCACAACAATTGCCTCAATATCACCGGTGTGCCCAACCATGTATTATTTGAGAGAACCTCAAGTTTGGAATGGTTTCAGCAGTTTAAAGTAAGTAGATAGAGTCTGTAGTTAAAAGATTATAAAAGGTTGTGTACCATTCTTTATAGCATGGATTAATAAATATGGACTACTAATCGCATCTAACATTGTGTCAGTGACAGGAGTTGGCTCGTTTTTGACATGGTCAAAGAGGCTGCTGTCATGAGTCCCTTGGTGGATTGTTACTAATATAGTCCCTTGGCGGAAACCTTGAACAGAAAATAGAGACCACAATCTAGGTAAGTAACCGTAATATTTGGGGCAAAATTAAATACTAAGAGATGCACAATAAGAACCCCTTAATTTGAAATATTCTTCCTAAAAAACAAAACAATATCAAAATTACCTCGGGATCATCTCCCTCATATTCGTGTTTTGACTCTTTTTCTTCTTCCTAGACTTCAGTATGTGGCAATGATTATTGGCTTCAGTAAGTGGCAATAATTACCTTAGGCTCGATGAGGTGGGTCAAATGTACCAGAAATCACTGAGATCTGCCTTCGTATGAAGGGAGAACTACTTTCTATAGAAACCAATTGAGACACGTTCCTCTCCCTTATCTTGGCTAAAGCATTAAGAAAAATCGTTTGGCTATAGAACCA
This sequence comes from Glebionis coronaria, assembly GCA_025667525.1. Taxonomy (NCBI): domain Eukaryota; kingdom Viridiplantae; phylum Streptophyta; class Magnoliopsida; order Asterales; family Asteraceae; genus Glebionis; species Glebionis coronaria. Next base: position 423,862,530 of record CM046881.1, on the reverse strand, counting down.
ATAACTTGCTCGATTATAAAAGTTGCAACTGAAAATAATTATGATAATCAATACTGTATTATTTATGAAAAACTTACCTGTAAGCAGCCTTAGATCTTGTGTTTGTGTGCGTGAGTGGGTTAAGATGGAGGAGAAGAAGAAGGGTTTCAAGAAAAGGAGGCGTGGGTGTTTGTTGATTTTAGGGTTACCAATGATATTAGGAATGTTATAGGGGTTTGGCAAAAAAGAAGACCCCGTATAAAAAAAATGAATTGTGATTTTTTTACAAAAATGCGTTTGCAAAACGTGGTTACCCACAAAACCCGAAAATTTAAGAGATTTTTAAGGAAAGAGTGAGATTTTTTAGGATTTAAACAAATTTTATTGGATAAAAGATGTGACTGGGATATGACTGGATTAAAAAGTGTGGTTTCAAATCATAATTATACCTATATATAATATATAGATATATATATATATCTTTACATTATATATAAGAGGAGGGATATGCCACATAAGCATGTTTTAATCCATGTCATCACTTTCTTTAACTATTTTATTAGATAATTAATATTTTTTCCCCGTAAAACCCTAATCTGTTTGTTTTGTCTCTCAAAACCCTAATATCATTCGCCTATTACGACCCTAATTAGATATTTATCTTTTTTGCAAGAAACTCAACCATTGCACCAAGCCGGAAGTTGTGATTTATTTTAGCTTTGAAGAAAACCTTCTTCTCATCTTCTCCAACGAATTTAATTTAATTTGCACTGTAAGTTTCAATCCAGTTATGCTAATTTTAATTTTAATTCAACATTTATATATCTTTAATCTACCTATGGCTTTATATTTATCTTTAATCTACCGTTTATATATGTCTTTAATAGCATGCATATACACTTTAATCCAGTAATAGTAACAGTTATATACCTATGGCTTGATCATTTTCAAAATCAAATCCAAATCAGATCACTTGAATGGAAATCCCTAAATCAGGTGACTGCCACAAACATTGTAAACCTAAGATGTGTTTTTTGAGTTGACAATGATATTCCACTCGACCAGTTACCAAAATTTTCAGATGTAAGTGATGATGATGTTTATATGTCTGACGATGATGGTATAAATGACGATGTTGAAGTTGTATGAGATCATATCGTCGGATTATCAAAGGTGTTTATATCCTATAAATATGTTCGTATATCCTATACATATGTCTGTATAGCCAGTAACAATGTTAAACTCTTTACATGTTCGGGTGGCAAAATTGATCATTCCGTTAACAAAGGATGTGGACCTTACTGTTGTAGATTAAGTGGTGAGTACTATCAATGATGTATATGGTACCTTTTTCTAAATCCGACTGTACCTCCTTATCTGAGATTTGACTTAATTTTTGTTTGTTGATTATCAATGCCACAATGTTTCAAACTAAGAATTCCAGGTCTATGATGTTTGGATTTATATTTAATTATATGATAATGAATCATGAGGTGGGGTTTAATTTAAATTTTTTGCTAATGTGGATACAAGTTTTTTTACATAATGAAATGATGCCAACTTCTTATGTTAAGGAACACATAGAATATTACTATGTCATGTACATTTAGTTTCAGTAGGATCTGCAATGGTGGATTAAATCTATACATAATGAGATAAGAGGGATGATAAAGCTTACACCTTGATTAGATTGAAACTAACAGTTGAAACAGAAAATAGTCAACATCTTATTCAAATGTGATGCTATGGCTTTCATTATTTATGTGAAAGCTTTTTTTCTTGTCAAGTCCAAAAAAAATTTTCTATATATAACAGATATTGATTTTGGGATAAATGTTTTGGCTTCAGGTGGTGCAAATAGAGAAACTTATCTTTATAATTAACAGGTTCGAAGTTTGGAGATAGTATTCTCAACACCAAGATTCAACAATTAGCGCCGAATGAATCTTTGTATGTCAGGTAATACAAATGCTCCAACAATCCTTAGTTGGCGTTTTAGATGTGAACTAGAACACGTATATACTATGTAGATAGTATATGCGATTGAGGACGGTCTTTGATAGTCTCCCGTTTTTTTGACATGTCAAGTTTGTGGCGTACTTATTTGATGTTTTTTGTTTTTGGTCAAATATTTGATGTTGATGTGTTGTGGCAGTTCCAGAGCATCCAGCTAAGGGTGCAGTAAGCTTCATATCACATGTCATTAGTATGAACCACCCTGCTCAAATTGGAAAAGGTTATGAACATGCTCGAATGTCATACTTCTCACATTTCTGTTAAATTTACAGAGCTAACAACCAAGATCGACCGAAGATCTGGTAACGAGATTGAGAAGACAGTTTCTCAAAAATGTTGATGTTGTCATTGTGAAAATAAAAGATTGAGGAAGGATGACCAATTAATTTGCGTGTGCTATGGAGTGATGGTAGTATGATCCCTCCGCTTTGTCCTCTGAAGGTTCGCATATTTCGTAATGTCTTCCTATGACAGTTGACGGGTCTGACAGAGGAGGACAAGGAAGTTTTGGCTTTACTCATTCAAGCCGCGAAAATAATGGATGATATGTATTTACAAGCAGGTTTACTTTATAAACATCTGGAAAATGATTTTTCTATGTTATATATTTAAGATTGAGGTAATGTATTGATCGATAAGCGATTTCTTTGTTCCACATTCTGCCGATCGTTCAATACTATTACTACTGCAGACCCGCACTAGAAAAGAATCTAAAATTAGCATCAAAACCAGTTTAAGAATTAGCTAAAAGTTCTTATCCTCAGGTGTATTTTCTCTCTATTCTTTTAGTTACTTTTATTTACTTTAAATTTTTATTTGCTTGTGAGTATATAAGGTACTTTTAGTTTTAGCTATCCACAAGCCATGTTGTGATGATTAGCTGCTGATTTCAAAAGAGGAAAATACTTGAATGTAGCTTTGGTTATGAGAAAAGCATTGGAAATCATACTACATATCCCTTTAGGGATGACTGAACTTTTTGTAACCCACAACTTTTAATATAGTGTGAAATCATGAGGTCATCTTGCAGACTCTTTTTGGCCAAACGGGCAGAAGTCACATTGATACTTATGTGGAGCAGCAAAAGGAGATTGAGGTTAAAGTGGCTGCAGCATGGTTGTTGCTAGAGAAACAAGAGTTTGCTGTAACGTAAACTGAGGTAGAAAAATTGAGTCAGAAAAGAATTTGCAATATCTAAGGGATTAAGGGTAAGCTTATTTATCCATCTTTAGCTGCTAGAAGTTTGGTGAAAAATAAGGGTTTAGACTTTAGACCACTTTCTGGATAGTCTTGGTCAATAGCTTTTTAATATTTTATAGCTGAATTGTGTTGGTGATGATGCAAAGTTGCTGCTTAAAATTTTTTAAACTTGCCATGTCAACCATAAGTTTCCCCGTTAAACCCTGTATACATTTTAGCACAAGTTTAAAAAATATTACCGTACCATTTAGGCTACTCCATCCAATTTAACACAGTTTGTTGTCACAAATCGTATTATGCTAATATTTATTCACGTTCTGCAGGTTAAAAAGGTTGATGAGCCATCAAGTGCCTTAGGTTTTTTAGTCATAATGAAGACTTAGAGTTGGTCAAAGCATCTGATGACACTGAAGCAGAAGGTAACTAAGTCTATGATTTACACGTTTGTGCAATCTGATATTATGCACCGTTTGATAGTCCAATGTGTACGGATTATTATCATAAATGTTTAGGATTAGCATATAGTTTATTTATTTAGGTGAAATTATAGAGTATTCTCATACATGTTTAGGATTCGCTTTATGATCTGTTTCACTTATTTGGGTCGTTGTTTAATATGACTTAAAAAAATTAGCAGTCACAAATTGTGACGGTTTCAGGTAATTTTATTTTTAGAGTTTTAAAAACTAAAATATGGAAGTTTTAATTCTTATATCATGTATGAAGTTGAAATTTTTTTGTTGTATCCTTCATACAGAATGAAGGATTGCAGAGACATCAAATATATGGAGTACGAGTGGAGTGTATAGGAACATGTATGATGCACTTCAACAGATCATGCAAAGGGAGGGTTGGCCTGGACTATACGAGGGAATTGTGCCATCAATCTTGAAGGCTGCACCTTTTTTGAAATGGAAGGTCCTATTGGATTGAAAGTGTTATAGGAGGACAGGTGATGTTGTAGCACGCATACAGGCTGCATTTAGGGAAAAAACAAATTAACCACCTTTTTGTTTTGAAAGACTGGTATATGATCCAAACAATTATTTAAAATAAAACAAAATGATTTTGTGTGGGTCGGGCATAACCTGCTCTAAAATGAGTATCTTCAAGGAATCAGGGGTGGGTATCTTCATGGTAGCAGGAACCGAGATTTAAAGCTATTGCTGACAAGGGGTTCGTATTCTTTGATTTTTATATATTCTAATAGTTTGGCTAATTATTAATGTGTGTCAAATTGATGAATTATTGGCCTATGGATCTTTATGTGCAGTAGTAGATACAACAAAATCCTGCACATTTGTGTATTGTTTTTTGATCTCAGCATTCAATATGTGTAGGTCTAAATCCTGCACATTTGGTGTATTGTTTTTGGGTCTAAATCCTACACATTTGTGCTCTTTTGCTTTTTATGCAGAGATCTTCAAAGTTGCCCGAAACTGTCAACCGGGGTACAACAACCGTTGTCGGAGTATTTGCTTCCATGTTATATGGACGCATGAAAGAAGCCTCTCTATCCGTTTTAAGCATACCTGACCCAACTACTGACGAGAGATATGCTCAGAATCTCCATCTGCAATTTTGTGGCAGAGCGGTGCACTCTCTTTGTTTCATAAATGGTCATAAAAACTTCAGCGCATTCGAAAAAAAATCAACTTTCATAGCAACGGGTTGGGAAGATGGAACTGTGAGGTTGACAAGGTACAACTAATTAACACAAAATCAAATTATTATCTTTATAAGTTTTTTTCAATTGATGATCCGAAAATACACAGGTATTTTTATAGTGTCATTTTAAGATGCTTATAGCGATAATTTAGTGAAACTATCCAGACAGTCCTTAACCTTCCGTTTGATTAAATTGAATGCTTATTGAAGTATCCCGTACATGAACAACAACAAAGATGCACAAAATGCCATATTATACCTGCTTATTTAAAATATTTCATAGAGGAATGTCCGGGTTTTCTTGTAGGGGGTTTTGGTGGTATAAATGGGTGGTTTGGGCTGCTGTAGAAGCACACCATTAAAATGGTGTTTGGGTCTGCTGTATACATATTCAGGTACAAATGAGATACCCAATAATCCCTGATCCTAAGTGCAGCTCCTGAAATTAGTGCTAAAATATCATATATCTTCATCCTCTTAGTATTTTTCAGCTGGAACCGATGAGATACGCAAAAGAAATGTAGAGCTTATAGTTATGTTTAAACAAGTTCGTGAGAGTTAATGTTTGACCTTATAAGTCAAATGAACTAAAAACTTCCCATCTGATACAGACCATCTTACATTTCACAGATATATAAATAGAATTGAATCTGTAGAAACTTCGAGCAGGAGATAATCTATGCCACCTTGTTAAGAAAACCACTACGAAATTTGCAATTATATAGTATAGCCTGTTTGATTTCGAAAGTCAACATGTCGCTCGGAATCGCGATCTGGATCACTATATTTGGCGTTTCCGAACAACATCAATCAACTTACCAAAATGGCTTGGTACGGGGTACCAAGAGGAACCGATGGTGATGATTTACAAGCATTGATATAGGAGTTGCATGTTTTAGTTGGATTAAATGGGATTGGGATGGATTCTTTTGCTGCATAACAAGCATATCACATTCTTTTTTTTTATGTTATGAATTTTAAATTGTATAGGTATTTTGTGTTTCGTTCTATGAATTTATTGCCGTTATTAATAGAATCAAGAGTGAAGCTGCTTCGATAAGGGCTGAATTGAGAGCTTAAATAAATCAAGTTTATCAATCGCCAATTACCCTTATCGAAAATAGTTATAGTATACTTCATATGGTTTGTTATTGGCCAATAGCTCTGCACAACCACACAAGCATATCTCATGGGAATAATTGATGACGTATGTGATTGTGGAATGTTTCATGGGTGGATAAAAGGGAACATAATAAGTGGAGTACCTTGTAGGTAGCTGCTAAACATGTGGTTGGTGGAATTTGTGCATACATATCTTGCAACAAACTCTCATACTTAAGCAATACTTGGTCAGGAGCCCAAAACATGCATCAAACGGAGCTTGCCAAAGTGTCGGTTCTGCAAACTGAAGTTAGCTCCACTTAACAGCTGGGTAGCTCTTTCAAGAACTGATTTCAAGATGATGGATGCACTATTGCCAGCTGGACTTTCAATCGTGCAAAGTGGCGGTTGTTGCACTGATACACATAATAAAAATCTTAAGTGATGAAAAATGGTCTGTAAAGGTTCAGCAAAGAAATGATGTTTCTCATGAGGGTATGATGATGCTTGGTACAACGGCTTAGGATCAGGGAGATGAGACTAAAAACCAGTTTGCCCAATTCGAGTCTAATAACAAGTTTGTTAACTGCTGCATTATTGTAACTTATTAGAGTTACTGTAACTTTTTTGTCTTATGAACTATGAAGACCAACAGTCAAGAACTCGTGATTTTAATCTGCAAGGTTAGTCTTTTTATTGATGTTATTCGTAGTGAGTTTTATTAAATGTCTGTTTCTTTTTGTATTGCCTAAAAACGTATCCATTTTCTTCTGTATATACTATAAACATAACCATATTGCAGTATGTATATTTCTGGTTTGTGGTTAAGTTTTCAAAATGTTGGTGTCGGTTTGAGCAGCTCACCACATTGGGCTTGAGAGAGTTATTCGATTGATTGACATTCTTTTCAATATAAGTTATCTACTTAAATGGATGAATTTTATATTCAAAAGCTAAGCAAAGTAGAAAACCACAGGGTCAATGTCAAAATGCTAATCGAACAAGTAAAGGTGCATTGGGCTCAAATATGCTTTCAGTTCCCAGTCACCCATGAGGCAAGCATACTCGTGTAAATCGAAAGGTTGTTTACTTGCCAAAACATGGGATGCCTTATTACCTCCTTTTATGAGAAGAAAAAACAATTAAGATATTGAATATCATGTCAAATCTTATACGGAGTAGAATATCACTGTGACACTAAAACATAGACACGAATCTAAAGAAAATGACAATAACAATAGAGATAAGGTATTTTTGGCAACTAAACAACCTTTTTTTTTTTTAGTTTACTACGAGGAGTTCCCACCGCCTTTAGGACGAGTGGACTAATCTCCCGCGAACCTTTTGTGTAACACAAAGTATGCTTACAATTCAACAGTTCTTGTGGCAAAATATAATACACGTCACGGAATTGCATAAAACCTATTATGTCTGACCACTACTATTACAACCTTTGTAGGTTAGTTTCTTTAAACCTATCCTTTAACAAAACTGACGGCTGTTGCGATATAAAAACCCAGTTTGATCTGGTCGGTTAACCGGTCGACCCTGTTTCGGTCAAAAAAGTGGGTCATATTAAACCGGGTTATATATTTTCGAAACCCAATTTGACCCGCCGGTTTAGGGTGACCCGGTTCATCCCGGTTCTCGAGACCTTACCGGGTTTTGATTTTTCATGTTTTTTATAAATAAATAATGTAAATTATGCGCATTTGCGATGTGGCGTAATTCTATTTTTACATATTATATTTGTTAGTAAATAATTTATACAAGAAAATTTCATAACTTTTATATATAATTTTATTAATCATTAAAACTATAACTTTTTTCTTAAGAAATCGCGTTGACTCGAGTTGACCCGATAACCTGATGATCCAATAATTTGACCAGATCAATTTAAAAATAAAATTTTAAAACATTAACTAGATATAAAAATAACTAGATATAAAAGTGACATATATATATATTATTTGTTTTTGCAAAAAAAAAAATAAAAAAATAAAAGAAAATTACAAGTTGCCCACGTGAATGAAAAAAAACAACATATGCATGTAAATTATTTAGCGCATGAGTCATGGTTAGAGTCTCATCATAAATTAATTTTTAAGAGCAAATGAAAATAGAAGCAGGAGTGGTTTAGCCTCTAAAGCGAAAGGTTCAAGCTTACATACTTCCTAATTGAATGTCACAATAAACTTGAACTAATAAATACTAACCTAATTTATCGTTAAAAATTAAAAATTAAAAAAATGTTATATAAAATAAAAATACAACCAAACAGTGCACGTCATTATATAATCATAGTTACAATTGCATTTAATGTTGTCATGGATGTATTAAACACATGTTCTCATTTGTTTTAGCTTTTATGTGTTTATCACAAGCTTACAATAGTTAAAAAAATTGTACCGACTCTTCTGTATTTATATAGTAATATATTTATTTTCTTTAGAAAAACAGTTCACCTTTTAAAAAATAAGTTCATAATGTCATTTTATTTTTCATTATTAACTTTTATTTATATTTGTTTTAGGTGTGTATACATTGCATTTGCGCACACAGTACATGTACGCTTGCAAACCATCTCACACAATGATATCATGTCATAAAGATTATCTCACACAATGATATCATAGCATAGCTATTTTGCTTATATTTCATAAAATTTAATTTTATGGCTTAATTGTAGAATACAGGCTTACATAAGTTTTTTTTATCATCATAAACTTATATAAACTCATAAGTATGAAATAAACTAAAAAATTGAAACTTATAAATATAAACATATTTTAAATTATATTTCATAAACCTTAACTTTTATGGCTTGTCTTGAGACTTATAAACTTGCGTTGTATAAGGCAAAACAAACATCTCCGAAACAAATAATACAATCAAAGAAGTTGTCGCAAATCGGGTATTAAACCTTATCTAATGATGTGGTATTCTTAAACTCATAATGGTCTACAAGCAAGATTGATTATAAGAAACCGCATGTATAAGATCCGAATGAGAAAAGAAATGCATTACTATATTGATGATGATGAAATGTAGCACTTTTGTGTCTTTCCGACGATTTTGATGTAATGTATGAACTTCATAACTAAGATCTTACATTTAAAATAAATTTAGAGAGGAGTGTAATCATAATACCATATAAGTCGACTAAATGTCTATAAAGATTATCACTAATTATAATACTTTTTTCTTAGAGGAGAAGGTTCGAGGCTTGCATACTGCTAAATTAGATATTACTGTGAGCTCGAATTACTAACTATTAAGTCATCGTTAAAAAAACTAATTAAACCAACTTTTTCATCAATATTCACCTTCAAACTATTTAAAATTTATAAATTACATCCTCTTATGGATAAGTTTTTCTTAAAAAACCCTTTAAACAAAATTTGTAATTTACATCAAGATTTAAAAATTGAAAAATTCTAAATCTTAAATGACTTAATGTATAAGTCTTTTAATGTTTTGTAAAATATATAACTTTTTAACACCAATATTTACCTAATAAAAAGGTAAATAATTACATTTATTACTTAATGAATAAGCATTTTGATATGTTGTCGTGTACAATATTCAATAAAGCTAATAATAATTAAATACGGTTACTTCAAAAGTCATAAAATATACTTAATAAACGACAATTAGAAGTCATACCTGCTCATTTGGAATTAAAACACAACCACAAAACTGACTCCTAATATACTAAGAGAAACAATAAATAAATGTATAAAACAACTACAAACATATTTTTACCTAAATAAAAAACGTAAACGAAAATCAGAAGTCACACCCGCCCATCGGGCGGGTTTTGCAACTAGTATATATATATATATATATATATATATATATATATATATATATATATATATATATATATATATATATATATATATATATATATATATATATATATATAATGTAACTTTATTTACAGAATCCATCTTAGTGACAGAACTTGCAGAACTTTTATTTTTGGAGGAAAACATGTATGTCTGAAGGAGTACATGTATGTTTTAAAGAATATTTGTATTCGCGAAGCATATTTGAAGTTCTTTTTATCAAAATTAAATTAAATTAAAAAAAGAGATATAAAAAACATACATGTTTGAGGACGTGCATGCATGTATATGTACGCATAAAAAAACATACATTTTTGAAAGCGCGCATGCATGTATGTGCACTAATCCAAAAACATACATGTCCACTTTCAAAACTATACATGTACTCTTTCATACATACATGTTTGCCTTCAAAAATAAGAGTTCTGCAAGTTCTGTCAATAAAATGGGTTTTGTAAATAAAGTCCCCATATATATATATATACATATATATATATATATATATATATATATATATATATATATATATATATATATATATATATATATATATATATATATATATATATATATATATATATATATATATATATATATATATATATATATATATATATATATATATATATATATATATATATATATATATATATATATATATATATATATATATATATATATATATATATATATATATATATATATATATATATATATATATATACATGGTAGGGTTATAATAAAAAAATTCTTATAATAAAAAAGGTAGGAGAAGATCCTAGCCCTTGGATCAAAACTTTCTAGATCAAAAATTAAAAAAAGGGGCGGTGGCATTTTTGTAATTAACACAAACTTCATGGACAAAGTTGTAAAAGTATATTTTACATAAAAACTTCATCCCAGACATTTATCTAAAAGAAACTGGATCTCACTTACTATCTATGAACCGATTTTCTCTCACTAAACACGACGTATCTATCTCCATATCACGATCCAATGATAATGAAGGCACGATCGAATCACGATGCACGACCGAATCACGGTTGTATCATAATGAAATCAAGATCAAATGATAAGGAAGTCACGAATAAATCATCGAATCACGAGCAAATCATCGAATCACGATCTAACTATTTTCTTGCTAAAATCGTCTTTTGTTGAATTTTGATGCAGCCCACTTCATCAGTGTAGAAAAAATAAAGAAAAAACGTGTTTTGAAAAGTTGCGTACAATGTGTTTGATAAAATGTTTCAACTATATTTGCAACTGTGATTCATTAGGAATAACACTATGATGCTCTTGGTTTTAAACTGTGATGCGGTAGGTATAATTATCTGTTCTAATGAATCATAGTGTTTTCCTAATGCATTATTGTGTTATTTCTTATGCACCAGATTCTGTACTATGATGCACTAGGTTTTAGTTTCCATGTATAAGTATGTATTAGGTTAAGCATAAGTTTAATCATTATGAAAATGACTGAGTGTGCATGCAAAACCTTGTTATGTGCTAGAAATTTAACTGAGATGCATTAGTTCTTGGTCTAATGCACTAGAGTTTTAGTTGAAATGCAGTAGTATTTAGGTGTCACGTGTAAAGGATGAAGTATGCTAAGTGTAGGTTGTTTTATATGTGTAAATATGTTTGTATGCTTGGTAATATGTCTGATGTAATAGAATTTGAAGCAAGATGGAGTAGGTGTTTAATATACGTGTATAGAGATGTATGTTGATGTTCATAGGCTTGTGATGTACTAGAAAATGAACTGTAATGCATTAGAAAACAGAAATTGATGGCTAATGTATTGGAATTTGGACTAAGATGTAGTAGATGTTTAGTTCACGGGTACAAGTGTGTATGTTGATGTTCATAGGCTTGTGATGTACTAGAAAATGAAATATAATGCGTAAATAGATGATTTTAATGCATTGCAGCTTATTTCTATTGCATTACACCACCATGCTGCATCCTAGTTTAAATTTTATTGCATTACTGTGATAATTTGGTATTTTCATGAATAACACTTGAACTTTTATTACACAGGTAAAAACACTGGCAAAAAAACACAAGAGACAATGGTAGCAGGTAAACTGAACCAGTTAAAAAAGTTGATGTTAGAAAGGATAGCAGAAAAATCCACAGCCCAAAATAAAAATAAGTTGATGAATGTGGAGTATTTCCGATGACACACAATATAGTTCTACTCTAATACTATATTACTGTACTACATCACAATGTAACTTGTATTATATCACAATGTAAATTGTACATCACAAATGTAAATTTTACTACATCACAATATAAATTTTACTGCTTTATAATGTTATCATATTGTTGTGTCACAATGTTATCATACTTCTTAAATATAATATAGTTCAACTGCATCAGTTGTTGTCTCCAATGGTTGTTTGATTTTCTTTCATAGTGTCAAACTTCAAATGCTTGTCCATGATAGCAGAAGACAATCGGTTCCACTTGCTCAACTACAAAACCGAAACACACATTAATATAACATATCATATCCTATTGTATATCCTACTGCATTAAAGTTATCCAGTAAAACCATGTACGGCATTCCTACTGCATTCAAGTTATGTAGTTAAAATATGTATTGTATTTCTACTGCATTACTGTCGTAGAAATAAAACTGTAATGCGGTAAAAAACTGTAAATACATTACAAACAGTTTCTACTGCATTACCATTATGTTCTACTGAATTACTTTATATCCTACTACATTTGATTATGTAGTCAAAACTTGAATTTTTACCAGATTAATGTAGTAGAAATAACATATTATAATGCAGTAGAAATAGCATATTGTAATGCAGTAGAAATAACACTATAATATAGTAGAAATAACACTTTAATGCCGTAAAAAACTATAAACACATTACAAATAGATTCTATTGCATTATACTTATGTTTTACTACATTACTCTATATCCTAATTCATTACAGTAATACAAAATTGCTTTGAGACAGTTTATCAAACAGTTTATTTGCAGCATCATAGTGTTTCTCAACCTTTTGCCAGATCTTGAACAAAATTCCAAATTTAATATTTTAGATCGATAAAAACAGAACATCGAAACAAATGATTCAAAATGCGATCAATAATGAACCAAATTAATCAACAACGACTAAAAAACAACTAAAAACTTACGTTCAAAATAGAATGATGGTGGGGAATGATCAGAGATGGTGGGGAACGATCAGGAATGGTGTGGAATGGTTGTTGAATGTGTTGTTTGTAAGGTAGATAGAAGGTGGTGCGATGGTGGAGAAACGAGACACAGAGATTGGAGAGTCTGAACATAAAGTGAAAAAAATAAGAGAAAAGAAACTATATATACCCTAGTATAAATTTACTATTATACCCTTGCTTATAAAAATAAAAAGAGGGATGGGAGGGGACACATGGCGGACTGTGGTTCTCTCCTACTCTTTTTATTATAAAACTTATTTTATTTTACCCCAACTATATATATATATATATATATATATATATATATATATATATATATATATATATATATATATATATATATATATATATATATCTGTTGTGAATAGATAAAGAATAAGTGGTATTCTTCTATTGAGATATTACAGAGGATAAATATAAGGAGTATTTATAGATAAATAGTAGGGTAAACTTTAGTTACTACATGGGTCATGAGCCTTATTCTAGACATCCACATATTATCCATAACACTCCCTCTTGGATGTCTCTATAGATAATACGCTTTGAGAATGTTGCATCGTTAAAAACCTTGTCAGGAAAACCCAGTGGGACAAAACCATGACTAAGGAAAAGAGTGCAACGCGTATTATCTCCCTCTGATTACTACATCACTTAAGATCTTTAACTCGCCGCATTCCCATATTGTGAATAAGCTTCTTGAATGTTGAAGTAGGAAGTGCTTTGGTAAATAGATCCGCCAAATTGTAGCTTGGACGAACTTGTTGAACTAGAAAATGACCGTTCTTTTGTAAGTCACGAGTGAAACGAACTTCGATATCGCTTTTCATGTAACCTCCTTTGAGTTGAGCAATGCATGTTGCGTTATCTTCATACAAATTAAATCTGTTGGTGCCTCTTTCTCTGAATAAATACTACATGACCTGCGTATGTGTTGTGTTACATTTCTTAACCAAACACATTCTCGACTTGCCTCATGGATTGCTACAATTTATGTCTGATTGAATGAAGTTGCTGCAATTGTTTGCTTTTACCGAACACCATGAAATTTCGCTATTCCTCCACTTCTAAAACATATCCAGTTTGTGACCAACCATTTTAAGGGTCAGACATATATCCTGCATCTGCAAAATTAACTAAACTTGTATTTGATGGGTTAGAGTATAAACCCATATCTCTTGTTAAAAACCTTACTAGATAAAACCCGGTGGGACAAAAATCTAGTGAAGGAAAATAGTACATTAAATCTTTTATACGTTTAGGGATGTTGCCTCGTTAAAACCTTGCCGGAAAACCCTGTGGGGACAAAACCATGGTCAAGGAAAAAGAGTACAACACATATATTCTCCCCCTGATGATCACATTACTTAAGCTCACCGAGTCACCAAAATACACACTAAGGTGTATTAATAAAGCATATGTATGAACACTATTTACACATATTCTTTGCATAATAATACGTCATACATCTCGTTCAAGTTTATCATCAGACTTTGCAAATTATTCATTTCCAACAAGAATGACCCTTAGCAAAAATTGAATTGTTGATTTTCAAATGACATATCTCAATCGATATTGTGATCATCAACTCTATAAATCAAGAGAGTCTTTCTAACATCATGTGACTTCATAAATATGAGTGTTGTTTACCCACATAAAGATACAACTTTATCTTTAGCATCTTTAGTTTTTATGATGCATACATATTTCATCATTAAGAAGTTTAATTCTGGAACTAAGACAAACTTTGTCTTTTATTTCAAATTCAATTTCTATGCACTTAGTCGCTTTTATAAGCATAACTCTTTATTTGACACAATACTACACACTAAGGCGATATATGCTCAAATCATGATTAGTATACAATCAATATTGTTCTCGATAATGTTTCTTATATGCCTTAAGTATTAATTATCTTTAGCATGCTCCATGCATATTATATGAAATAATGAAATATCAATACCACTTGAGCTCTATTCATATATATCTTTTAGACGCATATCACATTGCCAGACTTATACAACATTTATTGGATCCACCACATGTGAATGTATCTACATGATCATTTTTAAGTCTTTGAGAAACATGCGTGTGTCATCATTTGCAACTTATGCATATTTTAATTTCGCTCTCTCATAAAGACTATTGCGTATCCAATAAGGTTTATAAATAGATTGTAAGCTTCAACCATATGTCTCATCACAAGAGACCTCCATTATTCATTATATTCTTGCGTCATTAATAATTTGGATATTCATCTATCCATGATCCTCACATTCACTTTAGCGCTATATTCTTTAATATCATTATCATTCACATTATAACTATATCTCTATCGACGTCGATTTATTTCTTTTCCATTCCACACTATACTAGACATTGCAATCCATCATTTATTGAGATCTCATAGTATTTCATGTACCCGGGATTTTCTCAATTAATTTCATGTCTAGTGTCTATTTAAGAGACTATCATGGGGTCTTTACTACCTCGATTCGACCATCGTAATTTTCTTGCTCCGTATTATCTCTTTAATCGAGGATTTTTATTTGGAATCGAATAGTCTATCACGTTGCAGACGTGCCATAGACTTACTACCAATCATTGGTTTCATTTTCTGGGACACATATTTTAATTGGAGCACTAGCAGCGTTTGTGATCTAGTCACTTTATTTAGCTCACTAACCTTGTCTGGTAATTACTAGATTTGGAATATAAATCATCCCATGAACTTTATGTTCATATTCAATACTTGTGAGAATCAACTTTTCATTATCATAATTCATTCTAAATTTATCGTTGTTCATTCTTCTCCTGAATGAATTATCATTCTCAACATCCCATTTTGTGCGTTGTGGTGGACTTACTATGATATATATCGCACATTTCAATATCTCTTATGGGAACTATATGGTTTGTGACAAAACACCATTATAAATGGGAGTATTATGTATTAATTGTTGGTAAGATGCGAATTCATATGTTCATATGTAATAAATTGCCCCATAAACCAAAACTCTTGTTCTCATATTTATAGCTTTGCAATCAACTGAAGACGTTTTATAAACGTTTCAACAAAAGAAGTTCATGTATGAACATGGGCTATATAAAGTTCAACGCGTATTTCAATAATCGCCCAAACTTGTAAGCATTTATTCTCAATAATCATATTTGAAAAAGACGCTCACATCGAGCCACTAATCACGCCAACTTGAAGTTACGTATTTGATGATCATTTAGACGATGCATCGATTTATAACTCAAAATGATCCACATGAGACATGTATAGGCCTACATACATGCTCTTTTTATCTTTTCCAAAATTTCAAGGAATGAGTTTTTGCTTATATTTAGTGGTGATATGTAATGAACTTCCATTGAGAACAATAAAAATAATCAAAACCATCTTTGAAGAAACTCATGGTTCTTCTATAACTTTCACATCATATTGACCCGATATGGTCCAACCGGTCATGCCAATTACTTCAATAATCTTGGCTCATAAACTTGTACTTTATGACCACATGTGTGCTTTAATTGCACCTTATATATACAAAAATTCAATAATATGAGCAGCTCACATTCTTCGATTAACTCTTTTATAACTTTCAAATAAAGTTTAATATAATATTCACATTATCTTATAGGATTATTAAACGATAATACACGATATGAACTAGTAAACCATGCAATTAATCAATGAATCAAGTCTTTGAGTAGATAAACATCACACGATATGTAAGTCGCACATGTATTTAATGTAAACTAAACGTGATCAAAATCTTACTGACAAAATAGTTTAACTAAACTTTAGCATCTCCAGACACAAGGAATAACTATACTTATAGCCAAATTACCCACAAATTCAGCATAAAAAAAATACTAGCATAAAAGTATGTTATATAGCATGTGACATTAATAAATTCAAATTTAGATTATTAGTTTATTGTCCAACTGTCTTTGAAATTAAATTAAATTAGCTACCATGCAAGAAAACATAATAATATTTCATTGCGAATCACAAGCTAAAAAAAAACTTGTTCGCTTAGGTTTTATGTTAATCCACTTGTAACTTGTAAGCCTGTAGCACTTTGTATTTTCACTCCTTTCTTCACTAATTTATATAAGCAAACACATTCATTTAATTCGGATATAAGTAAATTAAGTTAAATGCGAACATCGATTCTTCACAACCTTAAGGAAATTCTAACCCCAACAGTTTTGTCTTATTAATTTCTTTTATATAACATATTATTAGCACATCTATGCAAGACTCGTTGTACCATTGACATATATATTAACATTCAAGTGGTTGTATCAAATATTAATTGAACCAAAGTGAAACATTATTTAAATCTACAACAAGTGCCTTATGCTAATCAAATGCAAATCTGCACGTGTCAACCTAAAGGCAAATCCAGACATGTAATCTAGGAATGTGTGAGAAATTATATGAGTTTGCAATATAAGCTTTGTGTATACGCACAACCTACTCTAGTTATTTTTATTTTAATAATAATAATGCAATACAGTATCTCCTATCTATATCTATACTACCTTATAATGGAAGGATTTAAAAAGTTAAAAAATGTTGAATTTTCAACATTTCCTATTTTAAAAGTTGAAAATTTTCAACATTTGGTTAGTTAAGGCAATGTTGAATTTTGAACATGGTTAATAAAAGCTGTATATGTAGTTGAGTTGAAATATTCAAAGCTGGAATTAGGGAATCCTAACTATGGAATGATATTAAAGAATTAAATGTGGATCCTTAATAATGAAACTTCTGGTGTACTCTTTGCCTAATTTTCATTTTTTCTTAAACCTCATATATTAACCCGAAAACACACACACCGCATTAATGGACCCAAAACCTAATAAAAAAATAGTGTTCGACAAACCTATCCAAACACCATCAGGAAAACACTGTTGTAGCAGCAGCGGCTTCTATGATTCTTTCAAATTCACAAGAGTAAGTATCTGTATCTATTAAGGCACTGAATAGGTCATGACAGGAGGTTTCTTAACTCATAATCAAGCTTTATATGAGTGAGATATACATATCTTGGATTTCGTAGTATACATATTATTTAAGTACTGTATATTTTTATGTTTTAATTTTTTATTTATAGGTGGATATTTATTTCGGTGCTGATCAAAGGCTTCACATATTGTGGTATGGTTCCTATCTTTATGTTTCTGTGTGTTATTAAACAAAATGATATCTCAAATACTACATTGTTGCATAGGTTTTTTACTGGAAGAAAACAAGGCACTTGGAGGAAATAATGTGATTTATGAATCTAAAGCAGGATTTGGCATTATGGACAAAGGTAATTATATTTATAAATAGTCTTTGTGTTATGTATCCTGGGAAGATGTTTTATCAGATTGGTGGTTGAGCAAAGTGTAAGGGCAAAGAATTATTGCAGAACTTATTAGTGCAGCCATGCAGGGCAGAAAATGAATTCAGTTGATTCTGCCGCCATTTCTTAAATATATCAAGGAACATAGATGCACTGGCAGGGGAGAATTTTTGAAGATCAAATCTTCAAGATGATTCAGAAGTTGCTGATATGCTGAAGAATCTTTTAATCGACTCGTAACTCAATACTGTGGAAGTCTTAGAGGCTTCTAAAAAGGTGAAGGTTTAGTTTAGTTTCATGGGATATTAATGTATAAACCTTTTGCTTTCATACTAATTGCCTAATTGTGATTGTTTGATATTGATCATGTTGTTTGTGTACTTTGCAGTTCTTAGTTGACTCAAGTGTCAACAAGAAAGGTCAAAATCAGCCATTTGATCGATCCCTTACAAGGATGTGATGGGGCATATTTTCCCAATGCCTATCCTCATATCCTGGTAATTCAGTATCTCATAGGTTGTTTGAATTTTGTTATTGCTGATTTGGACCTGTCCATTTCAGTTGGTTTTTCTATCATTGTTAACATCTTTGAGTAATAATATATCTTCACCCTTTGCGCAAAAAAGTAGCGATCATGAATCTTTATTAGCCAAACGTTGTTATGATGGTTGTTTTGGTTGTATATTTTTCGAGCTTTTACGGATTCTCAAGAGGGTGTTGTGGAACAGGAACGGGGGAGACAATTGTCTAAGTCTTCATATGCAATTTTAAATTTCTTGGTACATGCAGAAACGATACTCAGTATGTATATTAGGACAATGTTCATCCAGTGACCTTTAAATCTTTAAGTTTGGTACCTAACAATAGAAGGGGACACATATACAGTTAAGCTAAAGGGTATGTACAAGTGTCGTGCACAGACACATTTATGTACTTATCAAAGTAACAAGATCCTTTGTAAATGGCAAGCAAGATAAGAATTGAAATATCATAACCTTTTACATAAATATGGTGATTTAGCATAAGATTGAAACCAAACCAATGTTACGAAGTAGAGTATTTTTATGTTAAATAATGTTTCAATCATAACCAAGGAGTACTTTTTATCACCAAAAATGTCAACTACAATAAGATCTAACAAATTTCGACACTCTTTCTTAGCATGCTTTTACAGTGACTTTTGTAAAATTGGTATTCAGTTCTCTTTTTCAACTTGCTTTTCCAACAGCAATGCACGTTTGGATCTTGGTTTTTGTTATCAGCTTGATTTTCCGGCTTCCGTAAGCTTAAACATCTACACGCTTCATAAATAGAAATCATATCCAATAATCGAAATGTCATGATTTTGAACATTAGACGAAACATTTACCAAAATATCGCACATCGTTAATTGTATGTCGCTAGGAATTTCCGCCGCTATGCGCGGGTACTCGTCTAGTATATATACATGCGTATATTATCTTGAATAAAAAAAATTAGTTTATTCTAAAATATTTTGTTTCCAAATCTGTTGTAATTTAGAATTTTACTTTTCAAAGATCGAAACCAAAAATAAAAATTTGCCAGAGAATATCTTATCACATAACAAAATATATATAAACAAAAAATATATAAATAAATATTTGCCCCAAAAAATATCTTATCACATAAGAAAAAGCAGAAGCATGTATCTTCAAAAACAAGATTTATAAATCATTTATATAAGTTCAACAAGTAATAAACAAATAATAACCATTTATAAAAAGAAATATACGATAACTAATCTGTGAGAACAACAAATGCATTCAAGATTAAAGTAAATATATTTACTCAACATAGCAACAAAGAAATCAGACATATATAACGACAGATGTGATAATAAATCAAACAAAAACAAAGCATAGTAATAAACATATCGAATCAAACTTATAGCAAATATTATCGTTTTATAGCACATATATTAAAAAACAATAATGTTTGAATCAAGTGTTAAAAACATTGTTAGAAAAAAAAAATCATGTACGTCAAATCTCATGCACGTATATTTAAAAAAAAACATATATATTAGTGCGTGTATATTAATGAATCAAATAAATATTGTAGATCATGTACATGGACAATTAATAAGTAATAAAATGGTGATATTTGCAAGATATATTTAATATGCATAGATTGACGACATAACAAGACATATGAGAAATTGATTCATATGTGACCATTGCTAAACAAGATATGTCTATTCATAAATCATATTAAATGTAAAACATTCAAATATTGAATACGCATAGATAGAAGACGTACCAGTGTTAAACGGAAGAAAAAAAACAAAAACTTAACTTTTAGAGCGTGCTGATAACGTGTTGTGAATAGATAAAGAATAAATGGTATTCTTCTATTGAGATATTATAGAGGAAAAATACAAGGAGTATTTATAAGATAAATAGTAGACCTTGGTTACTACATGGGCCATATATTATTCATAACAATATCATCCACGGGATCAAAAATCATGAGTGGCACTCTAGGCTCGCTTCTTCAAGCTCCGCCCCTTATTGAAAAAGAAACTAACAAGCAATCAAAATAACTAAAGCGTTAACGTTATACGGAGCATTACTTAGTAAAGAAATGGATTCTCTACCAACCTCACGTGTATTTTGCACACATAAGTTTCATGTACATGCCAATGCCCTCATCACTTCACGCCAGGTTGAGTGGTCACTGAACGACGTCTCTTGAAGTTCTCATCACTTCACTCTTTGCATTCAGTAACAACAAGTTAAACGTTTATTCATATTATGGGAGCTTGTTTTGTTGGATACACAAGTAAAAGGAAGAAATAAAAAATGATAGAATCGATTATCTATGCTGGAAATTAAGAAACTAGATTGCAAACATAAAAGCAGCAAAAAATAAAATGTCCCAACCAACATGTGCTAACCCAGAAGGAAATAATCGTATCCAAAAAAGCTCCTTGATAAATCCTTTCACTGTCATGTTGCCAGCTCCAGGCATCTCAAATATGTAATTTATGAGACCGTAGAGGCTCCAGCTGAGAGGGTTTGCCCACTAATACCATCTGCATCATTTTGGTATTTGCTGCAATCTCAAAACAAACTCGATTAGTTCAGTCGTTTGTTCGTTATACATGATTGCAGTACTAATAGAACTATACAACTACAAGGTGTTTAGTAAAATGAGATTTGCACTTGTAACCATTAACGTTTTTTAGCACTTACTATAATATCGCATACCATTAATTATGTGCCGCTAAGCCTTTCATATCGTTAATTATCTGCCGCTAGGCATTTCGGCTATGCATGGGTACTTGCCTAATAAAGGTAAATACATGTTTGCATTATTATTAAGTCTAACTTAAGGAAGTTATAAACGTCACACGTACCTAATAAAGGGTTGAATTTCCTCACAATTTTGAAGAACATAAAAGGTAGCAGCTGCATACTCGTCATCGTCTAAGTAACGTCATTTTCATGTTCCTGAAGGCCTTCCTGGATGATTGAAACTGATAAGCTAAACCTGTTAGGATTTAGGTTTCCACCGTCATCATTTCCACCAACTCTTCTTGATGATGTTAAACACTACACTACACCAAAAATAACCAGTAATTCTCGGGTGTAATTAACCTAGACATTAAATATCAAGTATGACATGTGTGAATAGTACCTAAATCCCTTATTATATCCTAAGCACTACACTTTATAGAGCATATCTTAAAAATGAAGTCAGTAGATTGGAGTATCTGTTGGTATCGAAAGGAATCTTCATCAATGCGACCTAATCTTGGTGTACCAAACAGGTCATGAACTCCTCGACTTCATCATATAACTCACCAGTGCCGATTTTATACATCCATTCACGAGTGAATGTCATTTTATTTGCAGTTCAACGTTCCTAAAACCCCTAAACTGCTTATACGCATAATCAACGCCCCCAAGATTAATCCAAGTAAAAAAAGAATATAGCCATCAAGATTGTGCCATTAGGTGCTAAATTCAAATAACAATATGCACGTAGTGTATGTTCTGTTGCATTTTGTGATGGAGTTGGGCTAGATATACCATGTTGTATTATTTAACCAACGATTAGGACAGTTGAAAGCTGAAAGAGGGTTTCAGCTCGACACTGATCTTATCGCTGCTGATCTTAAAGATCTTGTTGAGAAATACAAGAAAGTGTATGTTGAATAAAAGGGCGAAAAGTTCTGGTGTTGAGCAGACCCAAAAAACAGTTATAGTTGGTAGCGAACGCAGTTTTTTATTCCTGGGACAGTCCAAGCCCTAGGGGCCAATAAGTACAGGAATATTCGCCAGACAACTGGGTTAAAGGGGACTGTAGTTAACATTTAATGCATGGTATTTGGCAACATGGGCAACGCTTCAGGAACCGGTGTTTAGTTTACTAGGAACCCAAGCACGAACAAGCTACACTGGGAGTTCTTAATAAGTAAATATGTAAATATCTGAATAACACGACTAATAAAGTTTTATATCCTGCATATAAACTCGGGATTCTTTCGACGCATATTATCATCTTCACTTAGAGCTAAAAAAACTCTATTTTCCTGAATGAAATAAAATGATCAGCTTCTTCAGACAAAACTGAAAACATGGTAATGTGGAGTTGTGGAGGACATAAATAAGTTAACAGTTCTCAAACCCCGTGGATTAGTCGACCAATGAGTCAGAAATCACGGTTACCAAAAAAAAAAGTTAACAGTTTAGTTTGGTGGAGGTTAACAGTGTTTCTTTTGTGTAACCAAAGCATCCATGTTCAGGTTTTCACAAGCTTCATTTGGGGGCAATTAATTGTCCCAATGCATATAATAACGCTTAGGAATTATGCAACAAAAAAATATTATTCAATCCGGCTACCATTCAAACTGGAAGTTACCCTATACTTGCTATAATCATTCTCTCTAGAGATAACAAACACCTCGCGGATGCATCATGAAACTTTACAACAGTAGATAGGCATCTATTATCCGAAAAATGGAAGAAACATAACAATCAGAATTAAGTAGACCATACACAATGAAACAAGCATCAAGTCACTGACCCGAAACTAGTTGAGACAATTCGGATGTAAAGCAATCCAGAACTAGCCGCTGGTCTGATTAGAACATATAGCATAATCACCTTTATAAAACGATCCAAAACACCTTCGGGTATTTGTCACCTACAATATGCTTCCAGCCTGCCGGTAACTTATGCCGTGTGTAAAGGAGATTCGCTCTACGGTAAGCTTTCATGTTATTCACCGCGCTAGGAAGCCACATGTGTTGTATACTACTTATGCTTAGTGGTGACAATATAGATGGTTAGGTCGTCGGGTTGCTTAATGGGTCAATACCGTATTATTATACTAATTAAAAACAATCCAAGTTAATTTGATCATTTATTAGTGATTATAATTTAGTGGTCTAGTTTGAGGATGCATCATGCATCTCTTGGTGCACCGTGGGCCAGGTTGTATTTAGTACCGATCGAAGACGTTGAAACGTGGCTTGCACAGGGAAAAAGTGCATGCCACCTTGATAGCTAATTAAGAGCTAAGGCCATGTGGTACTCTGCTAGGGCTAAAGTCATCTGGTGCTCTCCGATGGCTAAAGCCATGTTGATAGCTAAAAGAGGCATGAATAATACAAAAGAAATAGCGCAAACAAAGCACTTCATAATTTTCTTTGTATATTTTATACTTCGTTAAAATACATTATGTTGATATCCAAACAATAATCCAATAATCCAATTAAAAAAAAAACCAATAATCCAATAAAACTTAGATGAAAACTTCGTTAAAATACATTATGCTTTATAATTTCAGTGAAGATATTTTAGAGGTCACTCTTTGGCTTCAGTTTCAGCAAGTTACACATTTATTCATATCGTAGGAACTTGTTTTGTTGGCACGATATAGTAAAAGAAAGATATAAAAAACGACACAAAAGCAGCAAAAATTAAAATGACCCAACCAACATGTTCTATTGCCACCACCTGAGAGGGTTTGCCTAGTAATATCGTCTGCTCCATTTTGGTATTTGCTGCAATCTCAAAACAAACTCGATTAGTTCAGCCTTTTGTTCGTTATACATGATTACATTACTAATAGAACTAAAGGGTGTCTAGTAAAATAATACAGCTAATGGGTGTTTAGTGAAATGAGATTTGCACTTGAACTATTAACGCTTTTTAGCAATTAACACTTCTAAACGTCAAAACTTTTTACCTGATTAAGGTACATATAGAGAGCTTAAAATAAAAGTCCAAACTAATTTCCTAGATAAAGTGACAGTGGGCGCGAGGGCAGCTAATTTAACATGGAAATTAGATATCAGCATAACTTGGTGACTCGTGAAGAATTAAAGCAGGACGTAAAAAATGACATATATATACCAGTCTTGGAAAAACCAGAAAATTATTTCCAAAGGCGGGTGGTTAAATATATGAAAACAACAGAAATATGAGGCGATGGTGTCATGGCATTCGACTAGAGGATCGAGAGTATTGTTTTACAAAGATATGTATATGATACTTCAACTATTCAAATTCCATTCAATTTAGGTATTCCTTAATGTTTATTTGATCTTACTTTAATTTGTTGATGTTTGATATAATTTTCTTTTTTTAGATTCGGCAATCCATGTTTCCAATACATTAACCTATATATAATAGAAGAGAATCACGTTTTCATAGAAACAGTGATTCTCCTCTCATCCATAATAAAAAACTGATATTTCGTTCTCTCACAACCCAGCTTTTCTCTCACAATATTTTCACACACTAACACACATCGTTTTCATTACGTTCCGTTTTGAGTTTTCTGTTGCCATTGATTAGCCCCGTTGATCATTAATTATGATGACCCTTGCCCTTTCAATTTGATCATTAATTATGGTGACCCTTGCCCTTTCATAAATTGTTACCCCCCTTATCATTTGATTAGTTTGCCCTTATCTCAATCTCTATCATCTCATCTCATCATCCGATCTAATTTTGATCGGTTTTGGGTATATATTTGGGGGCCACTGTTTCGCTATGATCTATATATTTGGGGGTTTGATCGGTTTTGGGGGTCGCTGTTTCGATATGATCTATATATTTGGGGGCCACTGTTTCGCTATGATCTATATATTTGGGGGTTTGATCGAGTTTTGGGGGTCGCTGTTTCGATATGATCTATATATTTGGGGGCCACTGTTTCGCTATGATCTATATATTTGGGGGTCGATGTTTCGCGATGATCTATATATTGGGGGATCACTCTTTCGGTATGATCTATATATTGGTTTGGTTGGTGGGCCCACTGTTTCGCTATGATCTATATATTGGGGGATCACTGTTTCGATATGATTTATATATGGGTTTGGTTGGTTTTGATCTAGACGACCTAATATTGATGTTGTTAACCTTCAGCTAAATAAGGTAATCTGTGTTTTTTTTGGTATTTGGTGATTGTTACTTTTCTTCTAATTAGATTGATAGTCATGTTGTTTATTTGTGTATGGTAAACTAATATAAGCTATAATTGTTATCTCAACCTTCGATTAGGGTTGTGGGATGGAGATCGTTGCCCCCGATCATTGATGGGTTGGTGACGATCTGTGATGCCAGTTTGTTTTTATCTGTATCGTTGCCCCCAATTTTTATTGGGTTGGTAATGATGATTTTCGATTGGTGTTTGTTCTATGCTGATTGATCATGGTGTTCGATGTTATATGGTTATTTTGTTATCTCAACCTTCGATTAGGGTTGTGGGGTGGAGATCGTTGCCCCCGATCATTGACGGGTTGGTGACGATCTGGATGCCAGTTTGTTTCTATCTGTATCGTTGGCCCCAATTTTTATTGGGTTGGTAACGATGATTCGCGATCGGTGTTTGTTCTATGCTGATTGTTCGTGGTTTCCGCTGTTGTATGGTTATTTTGCATATGACAGGATTTGCTTTGGTGACGATCTGGATGCCAGTTTGTTCCTATCTGTATCGTTGCCCCCAGTTTTTATTGGGTTGGTAACGATGATTCGCGATTGGTGTTTGTTCTATGCTGATTGTTCGTGGTGTCCGCTGTTGTATGGTTATTTTGCATATGACAGGATTTGCTTGAATGAGGCGATATTCATTCATACAGATTGCTTTTCGTTTGTATAGTTGATATTGGTTATTCTTACTTTTGTTGATATTATGTCTTCAAAGTAGGAATTTATGTGCTGGTTGTCTTTTTTTATTCGTCTTGGATTGGTTTGCTTATGGTTTCTTAAATTAGCTTTCACCTCTTTCATCTTATAAGGTGATTATTAGATTTTTCATGCAATATGAGTTGCGAACTGTAAATGTAAAAGGGTTTGGTCCGGAATCGGTGACAATGGACATTTTGAACTTGGTGGGCTATGAGGCACCCAGATTATTGCCCCTGACTTTTGGAACGGTTGGTAGTAATCCCGATACATATTATCTAGTTGGTCACCTTTCTTCGTAGGCTATGATGAACAATGGCCAGATTGAACAAGGTTGAGGCTGCCCGAATCTTGGTGGGGCAATCTTTAACGGATGCAGCCATGACGGGTGTGCCCATCTCTCCTTGACTGTGCCTTATCTGAGCCTACAATCGATGTTTCGTTCTTATTTTGTGCCTCTGGCTTTGTTTGTCACCATGGTAAAGTAATGGGGAAGATTGAAAACGGGACGTAATGAAAACGGTGTATGTTTTGTGTGTGAAAATATTGTCAGAGAAAGGCTCGGTTGTGAGAGAATGAAATATGAGTTTTTTTCTTATGGATGATAGGAGAATCACTGTTTCTATGGAAACGTGATTCCCCTCTTTAATATAAAGGTTAATTACATAGTCGCCTTACGGTGCTGTTTGTGATTGAAAATTATACTCATCAGTTGAGCTTCATAGCGAATCGGTAAATAGGCGTGGTGAGCTTTTAAAAACCGGGTTGTTAGTATTTACAGGGTTTGGTGATACCCTTATTCATACATACATGTGGTTTTGCGACTCTTTGTGGGGAAAATTCCTAAGTTTTTTCCTGTGGTTATTAATTACGAGGGCAGTGATGACTTTGAATGTCCCGGGTCGAGGCTGAGATTACACGGATCTTGGCGGGGCGGCCTTTTTTAGGTTGCATCCATGCCGTGTGTATCCTCCTATTCCTATGTGGTGCCATGGATGACGATATTGTATCCAGGTTGGAATGTCTCTGATGATATGGGTTTCTGGCCACGATTGATTCAATATTAAAAAAATGTTGCTATGGGCGATGATGAGAGTATTGTAGTTGTGGGTGGCAGAACGTGGCGAGTGTAGTCGATCCATAGCTTGGCGGGGCAACACTGTGTAGTGCTTGCAGCCATGGTGTGTCGCGCACACTTTTCCTCAGTCTCACCCTCGCATACCTGAGCCCCGCGTCTTACGATGTAATAATCTCGCGTGTTTTACCATATCTGATTCCGAACATGCGCCGATGAAATGGAAACGTGATTCCCCTCTTTTATATAAAAGGTTAATTATAGTTTAGGAAGAGCACTATGTGACTGTTATAAACAGTAATTTGATTTCATCTTAGGCTTGGAAAATTACTTCATTTTTGGTTCATGGACCGAATTTTTTTGCCTATGATGATAAATGATTCATCTGAACCTACTTAACCACAACCGTTGCCCCCGAGCCTGATGGGTTGTTAACGGCCGGGTAACTAGAGAAACAACAAAGTTAGGTGGTGAGATGAATATGTGGTCAATGGTTGGTTAATGATATTTGTTGGCTATGAGGATGAATAATGGGTTTGGATTCGGTACTGTTTGGTAGAATTGATGTCGGTTATTGTTGGTTTGGCATAGTTTTTTTGTTTACCTGATAGGTGTGTAAACACCCATCCTTTTTACCACTTAGTTACAATAATAACTGAGCCAAAACGTGTATTTTATGTCATTTATGTCAGAATTATGCGTGGTTTGTGTTTTTGTTGTGATTTAGGACGAAAAGGTGAAAAGTGGAGAAGACACGGGCATTCACGGGCTTTTATCGAAGAAAAAGACGAAAGACGAAGTCAAGAAGTCAAGAGTGCAAAAAGAACGGAAGTCCTAGACCAATTCTGAAGATTTATCGAAGAAAAAGTCAAAAGACGAAAGTTTACTAAAAGCCGAAGAACTCAAGTCTAATTTATTGAAGAATTACAAGACGAGTTCAAAGAAATCCCGAGAAAAAGTCATTAAAGTCCAAGATTTAAGAAGATTAAAGAAGACAAGGACTTAATTATGCAATTAAGGAAAGAAGAAAGAGGGGAGGAAGCTTCCTAAGCACCTCCTAATCCTCCCCTATAAATAGTCATTAGGATTTACATTTCATTCTTGTTGGCTAATAGTGACAATTAGTTCTCCCAATTTTAATTACCTTGTCATTTACTTTTCTTGTCAAATTTAAATACATTGTCTTACACCTTAAATACCTTTAATTTCAAGTAAGTTTCCATTTAATTCTTGTCAATCTTTACTTTTTCTTGTTAATCTCCTATCTACCTTTCTTTAATCTTTGATCTTTATGTTTATGTTCATGTTCATGTTCTTATTTTATTGATTTGATTAAAGTGGGTTTTGATTATTTTGGTTATATTTGTTAGATTGATTGTTTTGGATTGTTTGTTTATGATTAGTAGATGTTATCTGATTAGTTTGATTTAATCTTGTGGTTGATTTAGATTGGATTTATTTGGATTCGTGTTATATTTGTCCCTCCGTGTTCTTCGCTTGTCTGCTACTTTTTCCCAGGAAACATTCCGGATCAAGACCAGAGTATTCCAAGTGAAGGTTGTTGTTGAGTATTCCGAGTCAAAGGCCTCCATCCGGAATAAGTGACATATTCCGGATCAAGTCCACATTCCGGATCAACCAAACATTCCGGATCAGAGAAGACATTCTGGATCAGCTGTTTGTTTCGAATCTGACATCTTCATTCGGAATATTTTATATTCCGGATCAAGGTTTCATTCGGAAGATCCAAACATTCCGAATCAAGGCTTTGTGAAGAAATATTCCGGATCAAGGGAGATATTCCGGATCAAGTAGTTTTATTCGGAATAATTAATTATTCCGGATCAAGGAGTTTCATCCGGAATATCCAACATTTCGGATCAAGGACCAGCAAGGAAAATATTCCGGATCAAGGCATTATTCCGGATCAAGCTTAAGTATTCTGAATCAAGACTTTATTCCGGATAAGTGACATATTCCGGATAAAGGATTTATTCCGGATCAAAAGTTTTGGTCAATATTCCGAGTGAAGAAGAACATTCCGAACGAAGGTGACATTCCGGATGAATGTTTATTCCGAACGAAGGATTATTCCGGATAAGCTGTGTTCAGGTTATTTTTAGTTTCTGTTTTTGATTTTTATTTTCAAGCTTTACTTTTTCCGCCTTTTTCTTTAGTCGCACTTTAAGTTTACTTGCCTTAGATTTATTTTAGACTTGCCTTAGTTTAAGTTTTAGTTTTAGTTGCGTTTTAAGTTTGCCTTAGATAGTTTTAAGTTTGCGTTATTCACTTTTAGTGCCTTTTAATTTTCGTCACGCTTTTAAATACTCGTCTTTTATTTTAAATTAGATTTAGATTTACTTTAACGTCATTTTCTTTTAAGTCTTTGCATTTTTAATTACTACAACGACACAACTATTTGTTTCACCAAAGAACGACTGAGTCACATAGTTAACCAGGATCAATTCGATTAGACAGACATCAACGAATCTTTAACTTTTTAACTAGGTAAAACCTAAACATTAAAATGGCGCCGCTGCCGGCTCTTTTCGTAAAGATTAACGGTTTTTGTCATTTAATTTCATGTCCATTTAAATACATTGTCTTGCACCTTAAATACCTTTAATTTTAAGTAAGTTTCCATTTAATTCTTGTCAACCTTTACTTTTTCTTGTTAATCTCCTATCTACCTTTCTTTAATCTTTGATCTTTATGTTTATGTTCATGTTCATGTTCTTATTTTATTGATTTGATTAAAGTGGGTTTTGATTATTTTGGTTATATTTGTTAGATTGATTGTTTTGGATTGTTTGTTTATGATTAGTAGATGTTATTTGATTAGTTTGATTTAATCTTGTGGTTGATTTAGATTGGATTTATTTGGATTCGTGTTATATTTGTCCCTCCGTGTTCTTCGCTTGTCTGCTACTTTCCACCATCCATGGTCACGAGCCTTCGCAATCAAATCAGCGGTTCCATGCAAGAACCCGATGAATCTCTTTTTGATGCTTGGGAAAGATATAATGTTTTGATCGATCGTTGCCCAAACCACAACATGCTCCCTGTGACATTAATTGATACTTTCTACAACGGTTTGACTTTTCAAGATCGTGATACGATTAATGCAGCCGCCGGTGGCACATTTATGAAAAGCAGACCCGAGGAGTATAGAGAGCTTATTGAGAACATGACTACTCACCACAAAAACTGGGATTCCTCCGCTTCTTCAAGGAACAACCCGAGAGTCAATGTTTCTTCTACTTCAGCAAACCCCTATATGACCGAATTCACCCGCATGATGACTGAAATGAACAAAAATATCTTGCTTCTCGCTACAAACCAACAACAAGTTAAAGCGGTTGCCAATCCTTGTGAGACATGAGGCGGTCCACACTCATACACTGATTGTCCTTCTACTCAAGGAAATCCGGAAAATGTGTATGCAGCTTATGGTAATTATTCACCTGAAAATTACCAAGCTCGACCTCAAGGGGATAGAAATTTGCTGAGTTACCGGTCCAACAACTACCTTTCACCCGGTTTTTCTCCTCAAAACCAAAACCCCAACAACAACTATACTAGGAGCAACCAAATCCCACCTAGAGCTTCTAATCCTTATCACCCACCCGCTCAACAAGCCCCACCCATGAATCAAGATGTTGAAGCTTTGATGAGAACCCAAGGTGAGCAAATCAAGAATCTACAGAGTCAAATTATCAATTTGAAAGGAGATATTACCAAGCAAGGGAATGACATCAGATCCAAGCTTCGAGATAGTATACAATCCTCCTTCAGCACTTAAACGAATGATTTGAAGAATATGCTGGCTAGTTTCTTGCCCACAACTCAACCATCTACCTCGAGTTCTGTACCTTCAAACACCGTCACCAATCCGCGAGCGAATGTGAGTGCTATTACTACCCGTAGTGGAGTTACCATAGTAGGACCACCTATCCCGCCCCCATCATCTACACCTCCTCCACCACCATTTATCCATACTCCTCCTACACCTAGTAGTAGTACACCATTACCGTCTCCGCCTCGTCATGACGATGTACCCAAGAAGAACACTTCAACATCTCAACCTTCACCTTCTTCACCTTCACCACCCAAACCCAATATTCCTTATCCATCTCTTTTAGGCAAGACCAACATGCTAACCAAGGATGACTCTCAAGTGTCGAATTATTTGAAGATGATCTCTCAAATGAATTTCAACATTAGCCTTGTTGAAGCACTTGTCCACATGCCGAAATTTGTCAAAGCATTCAAGGAATTGTTGAACAAGAAGGAGAAGCTGATTGAGCTCGCCAACACACGCTTAAATGAAAACTGTTCTGCAGTTATTCTTAAAGAACTTCTGGAAAAACTTAGAGATCCCGGTCGTTTTGTGTTGCCGTGCATTTTTAACAAAACCGAAGAATTTACTGCCCTAGCTGATCTCGGGGCCAGTATTAATCTTATGCCTTTGAGTGTTTGGCAAACACTATCATTACCCGACCTTACTCCAACAAAGATGACTCTTGAGCTTGCAAATCGCACTCTCGCTTACCCCGTTGGTATTGCCGAAGATGTGTTCATTAAAGTTGGCACCTTCACTTTTCCGGTCGACTTTGTTGTTGTTGATTATGAAATGGACCCTCGTATTCCTTTAATACTTGGTCGGCCATTCTTGAGAACTGGACGAGCTTTAGTTGATGTTGCCGAAGGTGAATTAATTTTAAGGGTCGGGAATGAACAACAAGTGTTCAAAATGGGGAAGCTTACAAGCAAATCCTTTGGACGAGAATCTACGAATATGATTAATGTGCTCGATGATTTTGTCATCTACAACAATCCTCTATTCGAGTCTTGCATTGATAATCCACTTTTTCAAGAGGATGTAGATGATTCTCTCTCCAATTTGGAACCTTCACCCATTTATGTTTCTCCACCGATCTTTGATGCTTATGATGATGATTCTAGCTCAGATTCGGATGATTATGATGACCTTACTTCCGAGTATCCCGACATGCCCACTTATGATGATTTTGATGAGGCCGATACTCTTTCGAGTGATTCTTCGCATGATGAAGATCCTCCGCCATCACTTAATCCTACTTTGGATGATTACTCATTTGAGGAAGACTTCTCTACATTTCTCAATACATACTTCCCTCATGAGAGTGATGCTCCTCCTTTGTACTTTGATGATTATCGTCTTGATCCTACTTTGGATTTGAAGAAAATTCTTTCAAAGGAGAAGCAACCGGACGACACCAACATCCGCAGCACGTATGATTTAACACCTCTTTGTCCACCTTCTGAGGACGAGGTTGTGCATCTTCTTCGCGGATCATCTTCAAATTCTGCTGAGCCTGAGTGCTATTTTCCCCTAAAGGAAAAGGTGTTCGACCCCGGTATCGATATTCTTCAGCCATCTCAGCATCCGTCTGATGAAATAAAAGGAAATATCTTTGGAACTTATGGAAATATGCTTGCACCTCTTCACCCTTGCTACCACCATGCTCCATCTTTTCTTAAGGGAACCTTGCCTATTCTTCTTTGGCTTGCCTTGTTCGCCTTAAGCTTGTGCTATTTGATGGACGAAAACTATGTCTTTGATCCCGGTGGATATGTTTCATGCTTCTTCCTATGATAATCAAGGTCGAGTCAGGCTCACGACTCGGTGAACAAAAATCAAGCGCTTCTTGGGAGGCAACCCATGTATCTATCTTTTAGCTTTCTTTATCCTTAGTGTAGGGGAGACCCGTTGGTGTTTGCTATTTCCTCTCTTCTTCTATTCAGGGATTCGAGCGCTCAATGATCCACTCTTGATGATTTTTGACGACCCGTGATTCCGTGTTCCCTTCTTCCCGGTTCTATCCTAAACTCTTTTCGATTCACTATTTTATATTTTCTCAATATTAAAATAGGAATCTCTTTAGTTATCTCTTTCTTAGCGAGATTTAAACAAAGTGCACAATGTCCTAAGTGTAGGGGAGTTTACTCCCACATGCTTAAACATTGAGGACAATGTTTATATTAAGTGTAGGGGGGACTTCTATCGAAGTTAAGTGGTCTTTTCCTTGTATTTGTCCTCATTTTAACCGGAAAATCAATTTTTCGACATTTTTCAAAATTTTTGATCTATTTTGGCCCATTAGTTTTTCCCTTTGTATAGTTATTTTCCTTCTTTGCTAGTATAAATTTTTAATAAAGTGGTTTTAATTTTCAAACGTTGTGAATCTTTTGACTCAACCCGAGTTTACTTATCTAAGTTTACTCTAGCTAGTATCCTTAACGTGTTTAAGTCAAGTTTTGCTAGGCTTTTATATAGGGAGCTATAAAACGCGAAAGTCTTAACTCTCACGGGTTAAGAACAAAAACTTTTCGCAAGTTCCTATAATTGATCCTAGAGAGTCGTTTATCAAGGGAACTTTAAAATGCGATTTCTAAACTTGAAAGAGTCTAAGAGTTTGCAAGATCCTATAGGCGACTCGAAAACCCAAAACTTTGATTTAATAGGCTAAGCATCCACGAGTCTCATTCCTTGAGATTTTAAACTGTGGAGAACGAGAGATGATAGAGTCAATTATAAATTTTGGTATTCTTTTGTGAATTTATGTGAGTTAATTATAAGCCTATTCTCCCATCGCTTGCTAATAAATTTATATGCAATAAATAAGGTTGTACGATTTGAAAAGTTACTTAGCTTCTAGCCCAAGATCGTTTAAAAGTTGCTCGGTATGGATTAGAGTTCATAGCCAAGGAATAACTTATTGAAGCAGGATGCGAAGATTGGCGAGTCCAAAAAGGTCCTAACAAGGCATAAGGGCTACATTTTGTTGCTAAAGATCCAAAGTGATGTGAAGAATCATTTATCAAAGATCAATATGAAGGATCGAGACACACGACGAAAAGCAAAAACTCCCCAAAAAGTCATGGAGAAGTCTATCCGAAAAGGCCCTAACAAGGTATGAGGATAAATAGATCCAAGTCCAAAAAGGAGGCGGATCGTTGTATATCAAAATCCCAAATAAAGATTGGAGAAAAATGAAGAAGTCGTGGTCCAAATATGAAGAATCTCTCAAAACTTCAAGTGAAGAAATTCCTAATATGAAGAGAAGGCCATTATTTCATGAACGTCTCTCAAGATTTGAAGTATGAAGTCGCTGCCAAATATCGGTCCGAGAAAGGTCTCAAATCGCGAAGCGAGTTATGCCAAGATATGAACTTTATAAGGTCGCGAGAAGCAGTTTTAAAAGATTTTGTCCTTTAGCTAACTATTGATTAAATCATTCACTTTATTTTCAGCCTAAATAACTATCGAAAAAAGTCAACAATGCATCCTCGTGATCATTCAAGACAATAATAAAATATAAGAGATACACCTAGGAATAAGGGAGTCTAAGTGAATAATTGGCCCACATGAGTCCGTGTGAGTTTGCTAACTTATAATAATAATGATCTCGTTTTTAAGCTTGGTTTGGAGAAAGTGAAAACTTGAGGATGATGATTATTCATGACATTTCCAAAACCCGAAGGTATGATTTGATTTCTTTACTTGTTTTGTTATTTTGTATTTCTTTAATAAAGGCTAATGTGGATTGATTGTGTTGAAAAATGTAAACGTGCTTTGTAACTAATGCATTGCATGAGGACATTGCAATGGTCAAGTGTAGGGGATTTGATAGGTGTGTAAACACCCATCCTTTTTACCACTTAATTACAATAATAACCGAGCCAAAACGTGTATTTTATGTCATTTATGTCATAATTATGCGTGGTTTGTGTTTTTGTTGTGATTTAGGACGAAAAGGTGAAAAGTGGAGAAAACACGGGCATTCACGGGCTTTTATCAAAGAAAAAGACGAAAGTCGAAGTCAAGAAGTCAAGAGTGCAAAAAGAACGGAAGTCCTAGACCAATTCTGAAGATTTATCGAAGAAAAAGTCAAAAGACGGAAGTTTACTAAAAGCCGAAGAACTCAAGTCTAATTTATTGAAGAATTACAAGACGAGTTCAAAGAAATCCCGAGACAAAGTCATTAAAGTCCAAGATTTAAGAAGATTAAAGATGACAAGGACTTAATTATGCAATTAAGAAAAGAAGAAAGAGGGGAGGAAGCTTCCTAAGCACCTCCTAATCCTCCCCTATAAATAGTCATTAGGATTTACATTTCATTCTTGTTGGCTAATAGTGACAATTAGTTCTTCCACCTTTTAATTACCTTGTCATTTAATTTCATGTCCATTTAAGTACATTGTCTTGCACCTTAAATACCTTTAATTTCAAGTAAGTTTCCATTTAATTCTTGTCAATCTTTACTTTTTCTTCTTAATCTCCTATCTACCTTTCTTTAATCTTTGATCTTTATGTTTATGTTCATGTTCATGTTCTTATTTTATTGATTTGATTAAAGTGGGTTTTGATTATTTTGGTTATATTTGTTAGATTGATTGTTTTGGTTTGTTTGTTTATGATTAGTAGATGTTATTTGATTAGTTTGATTTAATTTTGTGGTTGATTTATATTGGATTTATTTGGATTCGTGTTATATTTGTCCCTCCGTGTTCTTCGCTTGTCTGCTACTTTTTCCTAGGAAACATTCCGGATCAAGACCAGTGTATTCCAAGTGAAGGTTGTTGTTGAGTATTCCGAGTCAAAGGCCTCCATCCGGAATAAGTGACATATTCCGGATCAAGTCCACATTCCAGATCAACCAAACATTCCGGATCAGAGAAGACATTCCGGATCAGCTGTTTGTTTCGAATCTGACATCTTCATTCGGAATATTTTATATTCCGGATCAAGGTTTCATTCGGAAGATCCAAACATTCCGAATCAAGGCTTTGTGAAGAAATATTCCGGATCAAGGGAGATAATCCGGATCAAGTAGTTTTATTCGGAATAATTAATTATTCCGGATCAAGGAGTTTCATCCGGAATATCCAACATTCCGGATCAAGGACCAGCAAGGAAAATATTCTGGATCAAGGCATTATTCCGGATCAAGCTTAAGTATTCCGAATCAAGACTTTATTCCGGATAAGTGACATATTCCGGATAAAGGATTTATTCCGGATCAAAAGTTTTGGTCAATATTCCGAGTGAAGAAGAACATTCCGAACGAAGGTGACATTCCGGATGAATGTTTATTCCGAACGAAGGATTATTCCGGATAAGCTGTGTTCAGGTTATTTTTAGTTTCTGTTTTTGATTTTTATTTTCAAGCTTTACTTTTCCGCCTTTTTCTTTAGTCGCACTTTAAGTTTACTTGCCTTAGATTTATTTTAGACTTGCCTTAGTTTAAGTTTTAGTTTTAGTTGCGTTTTAAGTTTGCCTTAGATAGTTTTAAGTTTGCGTTATTTACTTTTAGTGCCTTTTAATTTTCGTCACGCTTTTAAATACTCGTCTTTTATTTTAAATTAGATTTAGATTTACTTTAACGTCATTTTCTTTTAAGTCTTTGCATTTTTAATTACTACAACGACACAACTATTTGTTTCACCAAAGAACGACTGAGTCACGTAGTTAACCAGGATCAATTCGATTAGACACACATCAACGAATCTTTAACTTTTTAACTAGGTAAAACCTAAACATTATTACCATTCAGCCGCTTATTCTTAGGCTGATTGCCCCTTTCTTTGCTGGGTTCGTGGCGGGCGCCGATACCTATTATCTTTGTGTATGTTGAATACTTGGTTAACGAGATTCGTTGGCTATGATGATGAATAACACATCTGGGTAAAGTTGAGGCCACACACATCTTGGCGGGGCAGCCTGCTGCGGCTGCAGCCATGGCGTGTATGTCCGTACTTTCTTCCATCGTATATATTTGAGCCTACTTTCCTGTTCATAACTCTCTACACACTGTGAACACAAAACTATAATAAGCTATAATGTTGGTTGCCTTATTTGACCCTCCCTTTTTAAGAATTGCAAAATGGAGACTGACTTTTCTTGTGATGATGATCTGTCACGGACCTGGATAAAGTTGTGACCGCCTGAATCTTGGCTGGGCAGCCCGTCACGGCTGCAGCCATGGCAACTTCGTTTTATTCTACATGATTATTTTCAAGATATTATTAAACAGGCGATGTTAGTAGCCTATATTCCTCGCACAATATCTAAAACTTACATCTTTTTTTCAAGATATTATTAAACTAATCGGAGGAATATAGGTTGCTCTCATCGTTGTTTTTGTGACAGAGTATTACACTAGAAACGCTTAGAGGTATGTTGTCCTATACCAGTTTTGATAGTAACTACTATACCAATTTTGATAGTAACTACTTATCCAAACTTTGTTGTTTCTTTATGGTTGGTTAATAATATTTTGTATAACTTAATGGTTGGTTAATGATATTTGTTGGCTATGAGGATGAATAATGGGTTTGGATTCGGTACTGTTTGGTAGAATTGATGTCGGTTATTGTTGGTTTGGCATAGTTTTTTTGTTTACCATTCAGCCGCTTATTCTTAGGCTGATTGCCCCTTTCTTTGCTGGGTTGGTGGCGGTCGCCGATACCTATTGTCTTTGTGTCTGTTGAATACTTGGTTAACGAGATTCGTTGGCTATGATGATGAATAACGCATCTGGGTAGAGCTGAGGCCACACGCATCTTGGCGGGGCAGCCTACTACGGATGCAGCCATGGAGTGTGTGTCCGTACTTTCTTCCATCGTATATATCTGAGCCTACTTTCCTGTTCATAACTCTCTACACACTGTGAACACTAAACTATAATAAGATATAATGTTGGTTGCCTTATCTGACCCTCCCTTTTTAAGAATTGCAAAATGGAGACTGACTTTTCTTGCGATGATGATCTGTTACGGACCTGGATAAAGTTGTGACCGCCTGCATCTTGGTTGGGCAGCCCATCACGGCTGCAGCCATGACAACTTTTTTTTGTTTTACATGATTATTTTCAAGATATTATTAAACAGGCGATGTTAGCAGCCTATATTCCTCGCACAATATCTAAAACTTACAGTTTTTTTTCAAGATATTATTAAACTAATCGAAGGAATATAGGTTGCTCTCATCGTTGTTTTTGTGACAGAGTATTACACTAGAAACGCCTAGAGGTATGTTGTCCTATACCAATTTTGATAGTAACTACTTATCCAAACTTTGTTGTTTCTTTATGGTTGGTTAATGATATTTTGTATAACTTATTGGTTGGTTAATGATATTTGTTGGCTATGAGGATGAATAATGGGTTTGGATTCGGTACTGTTTGGTAGAATTGATGTCGGTTATTGTTGGTTTGGCATAGTTTTTTTGTTTACCATTCAGCCGCTTATTCTTAGGCTGATTGCCCCTTTCTTTGCTGGGTTGGTGGCGGCCGCCGATACCTATTGTCTTTGTGTCTGTTGAATACTTGGTTAACGAGATTCGTTGGCTATGATGATGAATAACGCATCTGGGTAGAGTTGAGGCCACACGCATCTTGGCGGGGCAGCCTGCTACGGCTGCAGCCATGGCGTGTGTTTCCGTACTTTCTTCCATCGTATATATCTGAGCCTACTTTCTTGTTCATAACTCTCTACACACTGTGAACACTAAACTATAATAAGCTATAATGTTGGTTGCCTTATCTGACCCTCCCTTTATAAGAATTGCAAAATGGAGACTGACTTTTCTTGCGATGATGATCTGTTACGAACCTGGATAAAGTTGTGACCGCCTGCATCTTGGCTGGGCAGCCCGTCACGGCTGCAGCCATGGAAACTTCTTTTTGTTTTACATGATTATTTTCAAGATATTATTAAACAGGCGATGTTAGCAGCCTATATTCCTCACACAATATCTAAAACTTACAGCTTTTTTTCAAGATATTATTAAACTAATCGGAGGAATATAGGTTGCTCTCATCGTTGTTTTTGTGACAGAGTATTACACTAGAAACGCTTAGAGGTATGTTGTCCTATACCAATTTTGATAGTAACTACTTATCCAAACTTTGTTGTTTCTCTATGGTTGGTTAATGATATTTTGTATAACTTATAGAGTGTAATAAACTATTTTAATCTTTTATGCTTCTTCAGCTATGGTTAAAGAAACGGACGGATGCCGTTGCACATCAGATGGTATCGAAAGAAAGTGTAACTTCTAGCCAATGTTAATATGGTGAGATTCACAATCTTTGGTCCTCGACTTCTATGGGTGTTGTTCAGCCTGCAAAAACAGGAGATCAACTACCATCGTGTGGTTGAAATCTGACGCCACTATTTTTACATATGTTTTGCAGGCTCACGCTACTGAAGTCATTAAGTTCAATTTGACAGTCTCATAAAGGTATGATATTGAAATAGTCTATGTTTTAAATTTAATATTGCCAAAATGATGAACAAAATTGGTTTCGTTAAACTTATATCTGAATTCATGCTTGATCTTAAACAGAACATCATATATAATACTATTTTTCATTCTGACTTTTTATTATTTCTCCACACACCTTGCAGCAAATGTAGTAGATTTTAAATGAGCTTTCCACTATAGGCAAATCAGTTGAACCAGCTAAAAAACGCTAAAAATGTAGTATATTTTTTTGTATAGACCCGTGTAAATTGCTCGACAGAAAAAGTTAGATTATTATTTTAGTTATATACTTTTCACATTTCTGTTAAAATACCGATTATTATTAGAAATATAGCAAAAGATAGTAGTTGTGGTGTTTGATTGACGATGAACAATGATGTAGATGAACAATGATGCAGATTACAAGAACGGTGCTTTTGACTGTAGGTGATAGTAGCGACAACAGAAGGAAACAAGACACTTCCATATATAACCCGAGTCTACCGTGCAGACAGCAAACACAGTAATTGCCGAGAATGTCAACGCACCAACAACTTCAAATCGTGAACCCACAGTGACCGCAATACCTACCGTTACAAACATCAGAAAAAAACGCCACCACGGAACGCAAGTAATAATCATGTTGCCCTATAAAAGCAACCATAAAACGCCCGCGCTCCCCCGCAGCGGAGCACGGGCACCATATCCTAGTATAGTATAAAGAACCAAAATCAATCACAGTTATTAACATTGTCGTCTACTATAGGCAAAATCCATGTTTCATTCATCTTGAAGGTATCTAATACATATTTTATAAGGAACGAAAATCAATCAACGTGAACATTTTTGTCTACATTACTAGATAACCAACGCTAATCCCATACTTCAGTTACTGTTGTGCACACTGTACCCTTTGGGCTCCACCAGACATCTCTTCATCTTCATTATAGGCTTGTTGTTGAGCTTGGTGTTATTTCCTTCTCATCTCCTCTTCAATGTTGACATCGTGCAAAGTTGTCTCCTCACATTCATCCAACTCTATATCTGTCATCTGCGTTGAAGGCTTAGGTGGCAGCACTGCTTCTAAAGCCTTGCACTGTTTTGGGGAGAAGGAATCTGGGAATTCCACTGTAAAATGGATGTACAACTTACCCTTCATTAATGGTGTCTCGTACATTGGCATTCCTTCATCGTATATTACCTTAAATTGATCAGGCTTGACAACCTCCCCAGGTTGGGATTTGATGAGAAGCTGTCTATTATCTAAATGGGTCAAGATAAACTGGAAACCAATTAGCGCCTCGGTCAAGCTCAATGTGTGTTCAAAATATAGGTCATCACCCTTTCGCTTAAACTTAGGGTGGTCTTTTTGTTGCAACAC
Source organism: Glebionis coronaria (assembly GCA_025667525.1). Lineage (NCBI taxonomy): Eukaryota > Viridiplantae > Streptophyta > Magnoliopsida > Asterales > Asteraceae > Glebionis > Glebionis coronaria. The sequence continues at coordinate 423,821,231 of CM046881.1, read as the reverse complement.
AAATACAAAATCACCAGTAACTGCGTCAGGAGCTTCATGAGCCTCTCCAGTGAATGTAATTTTCTGCCCATTCTGCATGCCTTTCTCAACATGGACCTCGAGTATCTTTTTCTCCCACATCATTTTATCACCCTTGCACTGTGTACACCTATCCTTGTCATTGATAGATTCTCCAGTACCCTTGCACTCATTACAAGGATGTAGCATTTGCTGGATCATAGGGCCAAGGTGTCTGGTGGATGGCTTCATTCCGGAACCGTGACAGCCACCACATTTGATTGAGGCACCAGACTTTGAGCCCTTACCTTTACACTTGGAGCAGAGTACACTACGTGAAAGATTGGGTTTCCTAGAGGTTCCATTAAAAAGATCCTCAAGAGACACTTTGAGACGATGAACAAGGTCTTTGCCCTTACGTTGTCTTGGTCCCCTGCAACGACCTGGATTCTTCAATGCATCCTCACCATACTGATCGTAAAGCTGACGCTTAAGTACCTCATATGCTTGAGCAATCTCTATAAACTTCTCATGATCTCCACCTTTATCAGGATGATTCTTAATAGCAGCTTTACGATAAGCCTTCTTCAACTCATCAGGTGAAGCACTCTGTGGGACACCCAAAACCTTATAGTAGTAGTATTTTGTATTGTCGCTCTTCTTAGGTGCTCTTCCAAACATATTTTCGAATTTATCTTTTTTTAGAACGGAAAATGTTAGTGGTTAGTAGGTCGAGTCGTCCAATGACATCAAAGCGGTAGAATGTCTTTTTCAACCCTCTCCTAGTTGTTTAAACTCCTAATCCGCTTCGCCTGAGAGAAAAAACCTTGACAAGGAACCTCCCCAAATAAAATCACTTAATGGCTTAATGGAACGTGACTAGTTGAGCTAAGCGAGTCGGTTAATAATTAATATTATTCAGAGGTTAGAATTGTGTCGGTAAGGAAAGTCGAATTGTGATTGGGTTTGTGTTGTTCGTAAATTAAATACTCCGTATATATAGAGTTAGAGTTGTGTTGGGTGAGTATATATAGGAAGGAAACGCAAACTAAATAAGGAATGTATTTAAGCTGATTGTCGGTTATGGTCTCTTTCTTTCTTCTTTCTGCGTATATTTCTTTTCTTTTGTTGTTGTTATTTTTGGAATGTGTTGCTATATATACGGTTAAGACTGTTAAATAGCTTGCTTAAAATTAACTGGTTAGTTTTTGCATTTAATTAGTTTAGTGAACTTGACCTTTAAGTAGGAGTAATGTGTAAGCCGATATCTGTGACCTGTCTAGTTATAGTACCGATTGTTAGCCGGAACCATATAGGCGCATCTCATAGATTAGTTAGTAGGAATTAATGACTTATAAAGTGTACATATTACTCCTAATGCAATGTTCATTTCATTTATGAATCATAGGTGCCCGGCGTCGAGCTATGACGCGAAAAAACTTGTTGGCGCAGGATTCGTGGTCTGATGTTGAGCAGCTCGCGTCATAGACACCAGTCTACGTAGTTGACATTTCTTTTTTGAAAAAGGTTTTGTTTTAATGTAACGGTAAAATAAACGATGGATGTTTTGATTTAAAAAAAAACCCTAAAAATTTATAAAATCTCCATTTTACATCTATTTTTTCCACATCTTTTTCCACAAACACATAATAAATCATTTTCTTTCATATCTTCAATGGTGTCAGTAATATGGACACCCGAGGAAGAAATAAGGTTGTGTCGCGCTTGAAACTTTGTTGTAAAAAACAACGTGACAGGTAACACAATAGATTCTCCGAGTTTTTGAGCTGATGTTTTGCAAAAAATAAACGACCGATGGGATGATCCGAAGAAACGAACGACGATAGCATACATGGGAAATGGAAGTCCTTAATAATCACCGTGGGTAGGTTTGCTGAATGTTACAACAAAGCAAATCATACACGGCTAACTAAAGCAATTGACGAAGACTCTATGAATAACGTCTTTCGTGACTATGAAGCTCAGCATATGTGCCGGTTTAAACATTTTAATTGTTGGGATGTTTTGAAAATTTATCCGGAAAATTTTTATTTTTAAATTATTTGTTTATTGTTTTTATGTAAGGCTTAATTTTTATGTAATGTTTTAGTTTTATGAAATGTTTTAAATTAATGAATTTAACTTTATATAAATAGAGTTAAGATCTATGTACACCCTTAAATTAGTATAGACCTATTCAACCAATTATAATCACCCAATTTTTAAAAAACCCGCTTTCTACCACTTTTTTAAAAATTAAATATCTCACAAACGGTAAATCGTCAAACGAAAAAAAATATGTTGATCCCAAACTTAGATCGTTTTAGCTTGTGTAAACGAGATTAGATCAAGTTATGCACGTAGAGAAACTTTGTTTATGTATAAAGTAATTTAAGTGTTATGTGGAATTAACACTTAAACAAGAACACACAAAGGATGTAAACAAACTTTCACTTGTTTGATAATAACAAACTTGCTTACAATGAAAGTGTTTAACGTATGAAAACTTATATTGAAACATAACCTAAAGGTCTTCTTTTATAGACATAAGAAGCCTTGTACAAGAGTCTACGTATCAACTATTCTAGGTAAAGATAATTATAGAGAATACAATGTTGATCCTGTCTTTACTAGAAACAAACTAGAAACATAATACGCGTAGACCATATCTTTCTATCAGTGCTTGTCTTCAACCTATCAACGCTTGACTTCTTCTTGTCAACGCTTGATCTGTCAGCGTTTGTTTTCTTCTTATCAACGTTTGTTTTCCTCTTGTCAGCGCTCAAGTGGACTGGCTACATTTTATTCCCAACAATCCTCCCCTAAACTTGATATCTACTCTAGCAATCAAGTTTCTGAATAAAAATTAAGAACTAGGAGGAATCTTACAAATCTTATCACATTGGTAATAAACATGTCTGATCAAATCTTTGGCCACGTCACTTGAATAGTCAATCTCCAGCTGTGTTGTCTTCATCTTCTCTAAAACTTCTTTGGACATGGAATATTGACCATCTACAAGAAGATACTCATCAAACTTTGTAGAGCTCAAATAATACACACCAGCAGCTGAATACAAACGCCATTGAAGACCACTGAGATCATCCTCAAGATCCTTCCAAACAGCAGGATCTTCTTCTTTTGGTCCACACATTCTCTTGAATGTTGACCACAGTTTTATTCCATTGACTGAAGTAGGAGCTTCAGTCTCATACTTGGCCTCCAAGAACCTCCAAAGGTCTACCAAGTCTTCTCTATCCACACTTACAAAGAGAGACACAAGAGTAGTAAATGTGTGTACCTCTTTCCCATACCTGCCAATCTTCCAAAACCCACTTGCATCTTCTTTATAGCTTATGATAGGGTTTCTGGCATCAAGAGGTAACACTTGTACCATATCTGAAGCTTCCAATGGTGAGAGCTTGATGCTCCTTCTTATAACAGCTTCACTGGGCTTCAATCTATCCATATCTTTAGGAAACTCAAGAGGAACTCCCTTCTTCAAAGGTCTTGGAACAATCATTGCCTTCTTAAGCTCCATCTCTTCTGCAAGTTCTTCTTTCCTTTCATCTGAAAGAAGTCTGATAGTATTCATTTCCTGCACTTTTGCCCAAATGGGATAAGCCTTGTACTCCAATTCTTCAAAGGATAATCCCAATAATTTCTTATAGGTCCATCCTGTTCCATGACATCTGAGTAGCATGTAGTAAAGCTCCCTTCTATCCCTTTTCAGTAGTGAGAGAACATTGCTAGCTTTATGTTTCAGAATTACCTTCCAGTCTTGTTGAACTCTTAGAAGAATTTCCAAACCCCAAATTTGGTCTGAAATAGTCAAATATGGATTCTCCATACACCTATTCTCCCAAGCATGGTATATCTGAACAAATTCTGGCATATAAAAATCTACTTGCAATTTCAATTCTCTAAGCTTCTCTCTTGCCAAATCATCACCATATTCAAGTCTTTCTGGTTGTTCTATTACCATCACACTTGAATCTGAACTTGCTTCATCACTTCCTTCTTGTTCCGCTGAAGTGACAACAAATGGTGATTCACCAACCTTCTTTCTTTCTTGTTCCATAAGTTGTGCAGCCAACCTTGAATCAAACTCTACTTGTGCTGCATTCTTAGGAACTTCTACTTCTACCATGATTCCTTTACCCTTATCTAATGGATCAATGATGGGTAAGGATGATGGTAATACTGTGAAGATACTTCTTTGATGATAGCTGGTGACTGGAATACATCAACCTCATATGCAGGTCTGTCAACGCTCAAATTCCTTGTGTCAGCGCCCAATTTGCTCATGTCAGCGCTTGTTGTGTCATCGTTCAAATTTTGCTTGTCAACGCCCAAATTACTTGTCTCAGCGCCTCTTGTAAATTGCTCCAATATAGTTGTAAAAGACAAGTTTAAATTGGTAGGAGTTACCAGAGATCTATCAAAACCTGGTTGCTTCTTCAATTCAGTTAGGGCCTCAGCAATACCCAAAGATTCTCCATCATGTGAGCCTTTATCACTCACATTAAATAGCTCATCCTCCCCTTTGGAAGATTCCTCCATCCCACGCCTTGTGCTAGCATTTTCCAAAATGACAATCCTCTCCCTCAATTGCTTGAGTTCAAGGCCTTGTGTACTGACAATTTGTACCAAGTCTGAATTTTGCTTTTGCAAGCTAATGCAGACAGCCGTCAAATCCATTAATGTGTATGGTTCCAATCTGCCCTCCTCTAAAACGGGTATTTGACCTCCCAAGTTAGATTCATGGGGCATGGATGAGGTCTTAAAGATGTTAGGACTGTCTTGGTCTGCATCTAAGCCAGAACCAATAGTCCCAGCCGCATCCATAGCACCAACCACACTTGTGGTGGTGGTTCTCTCTGCTACATGGCTAGGACCACTAGAGGAGAACACTCCAGTAGTCCTTTGGCATTTTTGCAACCTATATTGAGGTGGGGTAGAAGATGATGTGGATTGGGTGGATGTGGGAAGGTTAAGGGGTGTTTGGGTTTGTGAAGGAAAAGTGTCAACGTTTGGATTACTTGTGTCAACGCCAAAATTTAAGGTGTCAGCATTGAAGGGTTCTTGGTCAATTTCCATGTGTTGAGGTGAAGGTAAAGGTTATGGTATTGAGTCAAGTTGTGGTTGTGGGTTTGGTTGGGGTTGTGTTGCTGCAATAACAGTAAGCATAGCTGAGGTGAGGGGTAATTCACGGTGAGGGGGTGAGTTCATCTTGGTAAAAATAGCTTTCTTTTGCATAGGGATCTCATAAAAGTCATCATGATCCCTTGTGCAGTAAGTTTGCACATCAAAAACCATTTGTAAAAATCTGGGATAAGCCAAAGTCATCTTATTCCCTTTGTTTTTACACATGCCATCAAAAATCATTTTAGAATAATTAAACTTTTTCCCAGTTGCAATGCACACAATAGCACTAGCAATTGATCTATTAATTTCATTGTGTGCAGTACATTTGGGACTCAAACATTGTAAGATGACATGTATGAGGTACTTCCATGCTGGGGGAAACTCTTGTTTATGATATTTGTTTAAAGTGCCCTCATCAGGGAAAGGATACCCCAAAGCCCTTAGTCCTTGTTCTATTTCATTAATGGGAAGGGTGGTTATACCATCAGCATCATCAAGATGCAAAGCCTGGCGAACCATGGCTTCAGTAACCACCCATGTACGCCCATGAACAATAGCTGATAATGTAGTCACATTATTAACTGTTAAGGAACTAACAGTGTTCCAAAACTGTTTAATATGCGTGACAGAGATGAGAGGAGCATGAGAAAGAGCATACCTAATAGGAGATGCATTCAAATACGCCACCATCTGGGTGTATTGGGGAAACAGAGTATCATCAGCGTCCAAATATGCAATCATGTTGTGTTGACTCCTGAATCCCAATACCAAATCACTTGGTTTAAATTTTGGTGCCATTGTAGAAGAAAACTGTTTGTAAATTATTGAGAAAGATGAATTATAGGAGAAAATTGTTAGACAAGAATATGAGGTACCCTGTTTAAAAATAGGAGCCAGGTATATAGGAGAGATAGGTGCATGTGATTGGTAAAAAATGAGGCAACTATTTTCAAAATATAATGATGAAAATATTGAAAAGAAAATAAGTTATCTCATGCATTAATTAAAAGTTATCTGCTCCCAAAATTACGGCCCCAAAATTCGTCAAAAAGTAACAACTAGGTAGGTCCCAATGAGTGTCAACGGTAAAAAATAACCCATCAACGCCCAAAGGCTATATTCTTGTCAACGTTTGCGAAAGCCATGTCAGCGTCTAAATTGGTCATAACAGCGCTTGGAAAAATACTTGTCAGCGTCCAAAAATAAAAGTAATAAAAATGAAAAAGGACCTTAACAAAGTAATTTATCCTAGTGAAGATAACCTATAAGTTGATAATTATTATAGGGCGGCAAGCTCTGTCCAGTTATGCACACTTGCTTATGCAAGATAGACATAACAGTCCTCTAGTGTCCCTTGCTAACCAAAACTCTTAACAACTAAGTTATCTCATAAAATTCCTTGTAACTCCCAGGTAAACCCATGATAAAATCATTCCCAAGTCTCCCATCAGACCACAACCAATTCTAGGCCAAAAATGTCTTGGCAGCATGCATAGTATATCAACTTTGCATGCTACAGTGCCTCATGATTTAGTAAAACTAACTCATACTCACCTGTGGACACAATCTAGAATTTTGATAAGAGTATTATAAGAATACCCAAAAAGTCCTAAAGGTTCCTAAAACCTCCCCTTAAACTGTGATACATATGTTGCCCAAAAATATGCATGAACATAAAAATTTATGTCAAGATAGGAATATAAATATTCGAACCATCATCCATAAATGAAAACATGCTCAAATGATTCTCCAAGGATCCATAAGCAACTCTGTATCCAATGGTACAATGCTATCAACGCCTGCACACTTAGATTAAAAACCACAAAACTAACATTGTTGCTGACAACGCCACGATAACACTTGTCAGCGTTAAAGTAACCTTTGTCAGCGTTAGAAAAAATATAGTAGAAAATCTAACTTCAAAAAGACCAATAACAATGCATTATCCTGTACATACTTTTACCATAAGACCCCAAAACACATATTAAGTGAGATTGATCATTCCAATACTTGTTACCAAGTATTGGAACCTTCCAGAATCAAAAGGTTTAGTTAATAAATCAGACACATTTTCTTTTGTGTCAACCCTATCTGGTTGTATTAAACCCTTTTCAAAACAATCCCTTATAAAATGATGTCTAATTTCTATATGTTTTGTTTTAGAATGATGTACAGGATTTTTAATAATGCATAAAGTGCTGTTATTGTCAACAAAAATCTTGGTATGCATGAAATTATACCCATAATCCAACAGTTGGTTCTGAATCCATAAGACTTGTCAACAACAAGCAGCTGCAGCAACATACTCTGCTTCAGTTGTAGAATTGGCCACCACTGTTTGTTTCTTGCATTGCCAATATATCAACCTACTCCCAAGAAACTGACATCCACCAGTTGTGGATTTTCTATCAAACTTATCACCGCCATAGTCACTGTCTGAATATGCAATAAGCTCCAATGGTGAATCTTTTGGATACCATAATCCCAAATCTTGATAACATCTAAGGTACCTAAAGATTCTCTTGACAGCATAAAGGTGACACTCTTTGGGAGTCACTTGATGGCGTACACATGCACACACAGCAAACATAATGTCAGGTCTTGAGGCTATGAGATACATCAATGAACCAATCATTGATCTATAATGCCTGACATCCACTTCTTTTCCATCTCCAACTTTTCCCCAAGGGTGTTCTCTATCCATAGGAGTAGTAGCCCTCTTTTCATGTGGAGAAAAACCAAACTTCTTCAAGATCTCTGCTACATACTTATCCTGGGAGATGAAGATACCATCTTCTTTCTGCTGAACTTGTAACCCTAGAAAAAAGTTCATTGATAGGTGTGAAAACACCCATCTTTTTACCACTTAGTTACAATAATAACCAAGCCAAAACGTGTATTTTGTGTCGTAAATGTCGGAATTATGCGTGGTTTGTATTTTTGTTGTGATTTAGGACGAAAATGTGAAAAGGGGAGAAAACACGGGCATTCACGGGCTTTTATCGAAGAAAAAGACGAAACACGAAGTCAAGAAATCAAGAGTGCAAAAAGAACGGAAGTCCAAGACCAATTCTGAAGATTTATCAAAGAAAAAGTCAAAAGACGGAAGTTTACTAAAAGCCGAAGAACTCAAGTCTAATTTATTGAAGAAATTACAAGACGAGTTTATTAATCCCGAGACAAAAGTCGAAGAATTTGGAAGGGACTTAACGAGTAATTAAAGAAAGAAGAAAGAGGGAGGAAGCTTCCTTCCACTAACCACCTCCTCCCCTATAAATAGATCATTAGTGTTGATTTTATTGTTGTTGGCTAGTTTGACAAACTATGCTCTTCCATCTTTAATTTTTGCACCTTAATTACTTGCACCTTTAATTACATTGTCATGTACCTTTAATTCCTTTAAATTCAAGTAAGTTTCTTTTTATGTTATTGAATCTTTATCTTTATTGTTAATCTCTCATCTTCCTTTCTTGTGATTGATTTAATCTTTATGCTTTATGTTCATGTTCATGTTCTTGAGTTTTTATTAAATTGATTAAGTGGGTTTTGTTCATTTTGATTATTATTGTTAGTGTTATTGATTTGGTTGGATTAGTATTTGTTAGTTGATCATTAGTGGTTGTTTTGGTTTAATCTTTTGTTTTGATTTAATTATTTTTGGTTAAATTCGTGTTCTTTTTCATTCCCTGTTCTTCGTTACTGTTACTTTGCCCAGATTCCGGATCAAGACTTAGTTGTGGAATATTCCGGATCAGTGGTTATTCCGAACCAGTGGAATATTCCGGTTCAGTGGATATTCCGAATCAAACTTGTATTCTGGATCAGTCTGTTCATCCGGAATAATCAATATTCCGGATGAAGGATATATTCCGGATGAATCATCAATGTTCCGAATGAAGCTTTCTTAATTTTTATTCCGAATCAATGTTTTCTAGTTATTATTCTGAATCAGTATTTTTGTTCCGAATCAATGTTTATTCCGGATGAACTGTATATTCCGGATGAAGCCAACATTCCGAATGAATGAATATTCTGGATGAAGCTGTTTGTTCCGGATGAACTGTTTATTCCGGATGAAGCCTACATTCCGAATCAATGAATGTTCCGGATGAAGCTTTATATTCCGGATGAACAGAATTATTCCGGATGAATGAATTTATTCCGGGTAAAGGGTTTATTCCGAATGAGCACTTTTTCTTAGTTTTATAATTTCAGTTGTAGTTTATTTTAAGTTTATGTTTTTGAATTTTAAATTTTATTTTTCCCGCCTTTTTACTTAATCTCACTTTTAATTTACTTGCATTTAATTTTAGTTTGCCTTATTTACTTTTAAGTTTGCCTTTTTATTTCTCGTCACTTTTTTAATTTCTCGTCATTAATTTCCTGTAAAGTTTTTATCTTTCAGTATTTCTTTTTACCGTCTTTATTTTATTTTTATTGTTTCAAGTCTTTATTTTTTATTAGCTTAACACACCAAACAATTCTCTTTTCGTTACCAAGAACGACTGAGTCACACTTTGAACCGGAAATCAATTAGAGAAGATACCGAGAAACGAACTTTCAACCTAGCAAAAACTCAGTATTAAAATGGCGCCGTTGCCGGTTCTTTTCGTGAAGATTAACGGTTTTTTGTGAGAGACGCGTTGGCTTTTGGGCTCCGTTCACTCGTGAACGTTATTTTTCGTGTCCAAAATTTTCAAAAAAAAAGATCCCAAAAACATTTGAAAAATCATAAAAAGCATTTCTTTTTCAAAGTTTTGCACCAAAAATATTCTTGTTGCTTATCTATTTTTCTTTATGGATTCTTATGTCCATTGCGTCGGGTGTGGGAGACGATTATACGGGAACGACTCATGTCAATGGTGTACTTGTGAGCGGTGCGGAAACGATATCGACAATACACAATTCGGATTTTGTCCATTGTGCAACTCGACTAATTCGTCCTTTTCTAATCCACCTCTTATTCCCCCTTGCATCTATTGTGGAAGCGATTATCATTGGCATTTTTCGTGTCCGGTTCGATACCCGTATGATCACGGGCAAGAACCGGGTTACAATTATGACAATGGTAATAGCTATCCACATGACGCACCCAGTTTTTCTCCATACCCATGGTGCTATATTTGTGGGGGGCCTCACGATGCTTCTTCTTGTGATCCGTCGAAGGTCTTTGAGAAAGTTCCGTGCTATCATCCCAGTGTGTATAACTTTGAGCCCCCACATCACACCCTCAATCATCAATCCTCTCAGCAAATTACTCTTGACCAACAACTCACTTCTTTGAACCATGTTCTAGAAAGTTTAGCTCAAATCCGAGCTGACTTGCATCAGGAAAGGCAACCTTTGCTTGATGGTGACGAAATCTTGAAATCCACCAACACCTTTTTGAGTCAATTTGGTCGTTTTCCCTTCTTTTCTACACCAGAATGTTTAATTACAGCATGGGATAGATATGGTTTAATTGAACACATACTCGGGGAGATGAACAACAAAAATTGCTTCATGAGCTTCTTAAAGATGTGGAGGTTATCAAGGAAGAGTTAGCCGACTATGTCACTCCTAATTGGAATGGTCCCGTCTATTATGATGATGATGACGACGATGATGTCTACGCTCTCGACCCATCTACTGAAGTTGCTACTCCTACTCTCGATATTCCTAATGCGTCTAAGGATGATGATTCATTGAGTAAGATTACTGATTTTGGTCTCGATAAATTCTTTGATGATGAGGTGTGTAACATACCGACTACTATGGAGCTTGAGGACGACGTTGCTCTTACAGAGGAGGTCGATCCCGATGATACCGATTTCTCTCCACGCTATGAGAATTTCACTTTTGAAATTTCTCAATTTCCACCGGGAGATGCGGGCGATGACGATTTATTCTCTCCGGCTTACGAGAAGTTCACCGATGAACTTGCTCTTGAATATGAAGTGGAAGACGTGATTCTCCGCGACAGATTACGGAAAGTGCATCTTCTTATTGCTCAAATCGAAGAGTTGACTTCTCATCCTCTTTCCGAGTCTTTACCTCCATCTATTCCTCCCGTTGAAGATAATGACCCATTGCTGGAAGAAATCCACATTCACTCAATACCTCCGGGCATTGATGATGATGACACGGAGGGGGATATTATTTTTGATAATTTGCTGCAGGAAGGTATTGTCCTAAGTCCCCCTCCCGAGCACCTTTCATCCACTCCTTTAGCCACCATTACGGAGGATGAGTGCTTTGACCCGGGAGGTGACATTGATTTTATTATCATTGATGACCTTACGGATTTGCCGCAGTCTGAGCATCAATTGTCTTTGGAGGATGACAATTTGATTCCTTTACCCACCCCACCTCCCGTGGCTCACGACTTCACATATTTTTCGTATATTGAAAGGACTTTTCTCCCATTCAAGACTTATCCTCCCGCCTCCCCTTTGTTGATGTCAACCGGGAACGAGGACAAGGTCTTTGATCCCGGTATTACATTCGAGGCTTCCCCATGGACCATTTAATTCGGGGACGAGTCAGGCTCGTGACTCGGTTAATAAAAACAAGCGCTTTTTGGAAGGCAACCCAATTATCTATCTATCTTTACCTGTTTTCACCATAAGTGTAGGGGGAGCCTCGTTGGTGTTTCTTGTTTTCTTTCTTATCATGTGCAGGGATTAGAGCTTCAAAGACACACTCTTGATGACTTTTGACGAACCGTGATTCCATGTTCCCGTCTTCCCGGTTCTATCCTAAACTCTTTTCGATTCACTATTTTATATTTTCCAATATTAAAAAAGGAATCTCATTAGTTGTCTCTTCCTTAGCGAGATTTAAACAAAGTGCACAATGTCCTAAGTGTAGGGGAGTTTACTCCCACATGCTTAAACATTGAGGACAATGTTTACATCAAGTGTAGGGGGGACTTCTATCGAAGTTAAGTGGCCTTTTCCTTGTATTTGTCCTCATTTTAACCGGAAAATCAATTTTTCGACATTTTTCAAAATTTTTGATCTATTTTGGCCTATTAGTTTTTCCTTTGTATAGTTATTTTCTTTCCTTATTAGAATAAATTTTAATAAAGTGGTTTTAATTTTCAAACGTTGTGAATCTTTTGACTCAACCCGAGTTTACTTATCTAAGTTTACTCTAGCTAGTATCCTTAACGTGTTTAAGTCAAGTTTTGCTAGGCTTTTATATAGGGAGCTATAAAGCGCGAAAGTCTTAACTCTCACGGGTTAAGAACAAGAACTTTTCTCAAGTTCCTAGAATTGATCCTAGAGATTCGTTTATCACGGGAACTTTAAAATGCGTTTGCTAAACTTGAAAGAGTCTAAGAAGATGCAAGATCATATAGGCGACTCGAAAACCCAAAACTTTGATTTAATAGGCTAAGCATCCACGAGTCTCATTCCTTGAGATTTTAAACTGTGGAGAACGAGAGATGATAGAGTTAATTATAAGTTTGGTATTCTTTCGTGAATTTATGTGAGTTGATTATAAGCCTATTCTCCCATCGCTTGCTAATAAATTTATCTGCAATAAATAAGGTTGTACGATTTGAAAAGTTACTTAGCTTCTAGCCCAAGATCGTTTAAAAGTTGCTCGGTATGGATTAGAGTTCATAGCCAAGGCATAACTTATTGAAGCGGGATGCGAAGATTGGCGAGTCCGAAAAGGCCCTAACAAGGCATGAGGGCTACATTTCGTTGCTAAAGATCCCAAGTGATGTGAAGAATCATTTGTCAAAAATCAATATGAAGGATCGAGACACACGGCGAAAAGCAAATACTCCCGTAAAGATCATGGAGAAGTCTATCCAAAAAGGCCATAACAAGGTATGAGGATAAATAGATCCAAGTCCAAAAAGGAGGCGGATCTTTGTATATCAAAATCCCAAATAAAGATTGGAGAAAAATGAAGAAGTCGTGGTCCAAGTATGAAGAATCTCTCAAAACTTCAAGTGAAGAAATTCCTAATATGAAGAGAAGACCATTATTTCATGAACGTCTCTCAAGATTTGAAGTCTGAAGTCGCTGCCAAATATCGGTCCGAGAAAGGTCTCAAATCGCGAAGCGAGTTATGCCAAGATATGAACTTTTTGAGGTCCCGAGAAGCAGTTTTAAAAGATTTTCTCCTTTAGCTAACTATTGATTAAATCGTCCCACTTTATTTTCAGCCTAATAAACTATCGAAATAAGTCAACAATGCATCCTCGTGATCATTCAAGACAACAATAAAATATAAGAGATACACCTAGGAATAAGGGAGTCTAAGTAAATAATTGGCCCACATGAGTTCGTGTTAGTTTGCTAACTTATAATAACAATGATCTCGTTTTTAAGCTTGGTTTGGAGAATGTGCAAACTTGAGGATGATGATCATTCATAACATTTTCAAAACCCTAAGGTATGTCTTTGATTTCTTTACTTACTTTCTTCCTTTGAATGTTTATAAATTTTTATCTCTTTAATAAAGGCCAATATGGATTGATTATGATGGAAAATGTAATCGTGCTTTGTAACTAATGCATGGCATGAGAACATTGCAATGGTCAAGTGTAGGGGATTTGATAGGTGTGAAAACACCCATCTTTTTGCCACTTAATTACAATAATAACCAAGCCAAAACGTGTATTTTGTGTCGTAAATGTCAGAATTATGCGTGGTTTGTGTTTTTGTTGTGATTTAGGACGAAAATGTTCACGGGCTTTTATCGAAGAAAAAGACGAAAGACGAAGTCAAGAAATCAAGAGTGCAAAAAGAACGGAAGTCCAAGACCAATTCTGAAGATTTATCGAAGAAAAAGTCAAAAGACGGAAGTTTACTAAAAGCCGAAGAACTCAAGTCTAATTTATTGAAGAAATTACAAGACGAGTTTATTAATCCCGAGACAAAAGTCGAAGAATTTGGAAGGGACTTAACAAGTAATTAAAGAAAGAAGAAAGAGGGAGGAAGCTTCCTTCCACTAACCACCTCCTCCCCTATAAATAGATCATTAGTGTTGATTTTGTTGTTGTTGGCTAGTTTGACAAACTATGCTCTTCCATCTTTAATTTTTGTACCTTAATTACTTGCACCTTTAATTACATTGTCATGTACCTTTAATTCCTTTAAATTCAAGTAAGTTTCTTTTTATGTTATTGAATCTTTATCTTTATTGTTAATCTCTCATCTTCCTTTCTTGTGATTGATTTAATCTTTATGCTTTATGTTCATGTTCATGTTCTTGAGTTTTTATTAAATTGATTAAGTGGGTTTTGTTCATTTTGATTATTATTGTTAGTGTTATTGATTTGGTTTGATTAGTATTTGTTAGTTGATCATTAGTGGTTGTTTTGGTTTAATCTTTTGTTTTGATTTAATTAGTTTTGGTTAAATTCGTGTTCATTTTCATTCCCTGTTCTTCGTTACTGTTACTTTGCCCAGATTCCGGATCAAGACTTAGTTGTGGAATATTCCGGATCAGTGGTTATTCCGAACCAGTGGAATATTCCGGTTCAGTGGTATTCCGAATCAAACTTGTATTCCGGATCAGTCTGTTCATCCGGAATAATCAATATTCCGGATGAAGGATATATTCCGGATGAATCATCAATGTTCCGAATGAAGCTTTCTTAATTTTTATTCCGAATCAATGTTTTCTGGTTATTATTCCGAATCAGTATTTTTGTTCCGAATCAATGTTTATTCCGGATGAACTGTATATTCCGGATGAAGCCAACATTCCGAATGAATGAATATTTCGGATGAAGCTGTTTGTTCCGGATGAACTGTTTATTCCGGATGAAGCCTACATTCCGAATCAATGAATGTTCCGGATGAAGCTTTATATTCCGGATGAACAGAATTATTCCAGATGAAGGGTTTATTCCGGATGAAGGGTATATTCCGAATGAGCACTTTTTCTTAGTTTTATATTTTCAGTTTTAGTTTATTTTAAGTTTATGTTTTTAAATTTTAAACTTTATTTTTCCCGCCTTTTTACTTAATCTCACTTTTAATTTACTTGCATTTAATTTTAGTTTGCCTTATTTACTTTTAAGTTTGCCTTTTTATTTCTCGTCACGTTTTTAATTTCTCGTCATTAATTTCCTGTAAAGTTTTTATCTTTCAGTATTTCTTTTTACCGTCTTTATTTTATTTTTATTGTTTCAAGTCTTTATTTTTGATTAGCTTACCACACCAAACAATTCTCTTTTCGTTACCAAGAACGACTGAGTCACACTTTGAACCGGAAATCAATTCAAATACCAAGAAACGAACTTTCAACCTAGCAAAAACTCAGTATTATTCATCTCCCCCATTGCACTCATCTTGAATTTGTCTGTCATAAGCTTGGAAAAGTCTTCACTCATCTTTGGATTGGTGGAGCCAAAGATGATATCATCAACATAAACCTGAACAAGTAAGACATCCTTACCAGCCTTCTTTGTAAATAATGTCTGGTCTATGGTGCCCCTTTTGAATCCATTTTCCACCAGATAAGTGGACAATGTGCCATACCATGCTCTTGGGGCTTGATGAAGTCCATACATAGCTTTCTTGACTCTATACACCTTGTCTGGATTCTCTGGATCTTCAAAACCAGGAGGCTGCATAACATATACCTCCTCAACAATTGTGCCATATAAGAAAGCACTCTTCACATCTATTTAATAGACAGTGAAGCCCATGCAGGAAGCATAGGCTAAAAATATCCTTATGGCCTCAATCCTTGCAACTGGTGCAAAGACCTCCTCATAGTCTATCCCTTCCTCTTGTGTATATCCCGGAGCCACTAAACGTGCCTTGTTTCTGACCACAATGCCTCTTTCATCTTTCTTGTTTCTTAAAACCCATCTTGTCCCAATAGGTCTGACATATCTGGGACAATCAACCAGCTCCCAAACATCCTGAATAGAAAATTGGTGAAGCTCATCCTGCATTGCTTCCACCCAACTTGGTTCTTTGAGAGCATCAATAATCTTCTTGGGTTCCTGTTGTGATAGAAAACAGGCAAACAAACATGCTTGAACAAGAGGGGTATCAACCTTCTTGTGTATATTGGCAATAAATCCTCCAAGACTCTGATGAGATCTTCTAGTCTGATTAGGAGACATGACATCCCCAATAATTTGAGAAGTGGGGTGATTCTTCATGGTAGAAGTGAGAACTCCTCCCTCAAAAAGTCTGTTGTCTTCAATCTCATCATCCAAGTTACCAATATCTTCTTCAGACTCTCTTCCATCAATATTTGTATGAACCTCTTCATGTCTGCTTGAAGATTCACCTTGTTCAAAATTGGAAGAGAAAATATGCTCAAAAGAGTTGTCAACGCCTGAACAAAGGTTGTCAGCGTTTGATCCATCCACGCCTGAAATGGTGTTGTCAATGTTTGAGCCATCAACGCCTGAATTTGTCCTGTCAGCGCCAGATTTTCCTTTGTCAGCGCCTGAAGGACCATGCATGTTGTTAACTGGTGATACTTAGGGACCACCATTTTCCTTTCCAGCAGCAGCAGCAAAAGCATCTGTCCATATGGGAATTGTGACACCCTAGGCAAATCCTACATCGGCTGTGGCCAGGAGAGATCCATGGTTCATAAGATAATAGTCGCCTTCTCATGACACAACGCGTTTTGTGGTCTACTGCAAGTGGGGTTCTTAGGAACTGGCAGTTAAGCATGCTCATGGGAGAGTAGTACTGACTTGGGTGACCTGCCGGGAAGTCTTCACAAGAGGGCCACAAAGCAAAGCCGTGAGCTTGCGGGCAAAGCGGACAATATTGTGGTCTGAGTAGGTGAGATGTTACAAGTGGTATCAGAGCCACTCCTGAGCCGTTCGGGATGGTGGGGCAAACCTCATCGAGGACGATGAGTCCCGAAGGGGGGGTGATTGTGACACCCTAGGCAAATCCTACATCGGCTGTGGCCAGGAGAGATCCATGGTTCATAAGATAATAGTCGCCTTCTCATGACACAACGCGTTTTGTGGTCTACTGCAAGTGGGGTTCTTAGGAACTGGCAGTTAAGCGTGCTCATGGGAGAGTAGTACTGACTTGGGTGACCTGCCGGGAAGTCTTCACAAGAGGGCCACAAAGCAAAGCCGTGAGCTTGCGGGAAAAGCGGACAATATTGTGGTTTGAGTAGGTGAGATGTTACAAGAATAGTGACATACTCTTGTATGGGAGGTGACTTGTCTGCTTGTGATCCAACCTCTTCATTAACCTGTGTACCTGAAACATCAACAGCTGGTTCTTCCACAACATTTAAAGTTACCTTCACAATGTCTGGATCAGTAACAGGCATATAATTTAAAGTCCTAGATAGAGGTTCCAAGTCAAACAACCAATTTGGACCACTTTCAGGATCACTAGGTTTACTCTCTAAAAACCTAACATGTACTTTTTCAAGTATACGTTTTTCCTTCTTAAGGTAAACCCTATATCCCTTACTCTGCACTGAATAACCCATGAAATAGCCTTCATCACCTTTAGCACTAAATTTACCTAAGGCATCACTAGTATCTAGAACAACTACATGACAACCAAAAGGTTTAAGAAAACCAGTATTAGGTTTCCTTCCCCAAAGTAACTCATAAGGTGTTTTGTTGTGTATCTTGTTGACAAATGCTCTATTCTGAACATAACAAGCTGTATTAACAGACTCAGCCCAAAAAGCTATGGGAAAATGAGCATCAGCCAACATAGTCCTGGCTGCTTCAATTAGGGTTTTATTCTTTCTCTCAGCAACCCCATTTTGTTGTGGGATTCTGGCAATACTAAACTGCCTAGTAATCCCTTTCTTGGCACAAAAATCATCCAACCGTTTATTTCTAAACTCACCACCATTATCACTTCTAAGCATTTTAACTTTATTACCAGTCTTTTTCACAATTTGGTTAATAAAGTCAATTAAGGTATCAGCAGTGTCACTTTTCATAGCTAAAAAGAAAGTCCAAGTAAACCTAGAAAATTCATCTGTGATGACAAAGCAGTATGATTTACCATTTAAACTCTCTATATTAGTTGGACCAAACAGGTCCATATGCAACAAGTGAAGTGGTTTAGAACTAGAGTGCACCTGTTTAGACTTAAATGAGACCTTGTGCTGCTTGCCTTTAAGGCATGCAACACAAGAGTGGTCATTGTGGAAAGCCTTTTCAGGCAAACCATCAACCAAACTAAGTCTCACAAGTCTGTTTATATTTTTAAAGTTAATGTGCCCTAGTCTCCTGTGCCATAGATGACTCTCATCAACTGAAGCTTTAGCACAAAAACATGACATATTATTATTCATCCTAATACCATTAAGATTCACATTATAAATGTCCTTATGCCTAGGTGTTCTATAGTCAATAAATTTCTCATCTGGTATTTTAAAATCCTTGCTCAACACCAAGCATTCAGTATCAGTAAAAAGAACCTTATTTTTGTTATCACAAACTTATGATACACTAAAAAGATTATAATCAAGTTCTTTTACCAGAAACACGTTTTCAAAACGCAAGTTCTTGGTGAGAAGAGTTCCTTTGCTTGTGATAGTTTCATATCCGCCTCCAAAGTAAACTTTATCACCATCCTTAATGGGAGTGAAGTTAGTGAGATAATCTTCCTTCCCAGTCATGTGCCTAGAGCATCCACTATCCCAATATCCATAATCATTCACCTGTTTTTGAATGCCCTGCACATAAAGAAAACAAATTAGTTTTCTTTGGGAATCCAAGCCTGATCAGACTTGGATTCATCTGGTTGTTCAACAAGAATAGACTTAGTTCTAATAACAACCCCTTGTTCATCTCTTTTTGGATGAAATGCCCAGTTAACCCCAATTGGTTTTGTGATGACCTTTGAAATATAATTAAATCTGTTGCAGGTCATAGAAATCCCATTGGAGTTAGGGTTTTGATCTTGCTTAGGTCTCCATGTCAAGCTAGAAGAAGCTTTAGACCCCTTTCCCTGTGGTTGCGAATATTTAGGTCTGGCAACGTTTCTGTCAGCGTTGGATTTGGTCTTGTCAACGCTGAATTTACCCTTATCAGCGTTGAAACTAGGGTTTGCTACAGGAACCCATTGCCTATTTGTTGTCCCTTTTATTATGATGATATAATACGAATTTATGAAGAAAGAAAGGTAGGTATGAGAAGAATTTTAGAGAGAGAAAGTAGTGAGAGAAAGTATAGAGAAATGGTTGGAGAAACTAGGTGATATTAGATTAGAGAAAAAATGAAATGACCAACACCCTTCCTAACATGCTAGGAAGGGTTTATATAGCCTTTTCTTACATGTAGCTTAATGAGCTATATGATCATGGGCCGGGCTTTCCTTTTGGGCTTTGGTTACTTATTAATGAACCTTAGCTTAAAGTTAAGCCCGTAATAACACGACTAATCTACTACCTATTACAACGTTCTAAAATACGATACATAATAGACATATGACCGAGCATTCTTGTTTGACTCAATATTTTGAGGCTAACAATCTCCCCCAATGAGAGGTCATAAACCTTGGTCATTTAGGAAATTTGTAGAGATTGCTAATCTCGCCATAAATGAGTCTTGAACGTGTAATCGTAGTCTTGTTCCTTCATGTTGTGATCTTTGAGCCTTTGTCGTTGTCTTTCGACTTTGTCTTTAAGCTTGAGATCTTCAAATCATCCTTGACTTGTCTTTGCCATCTTGTGATCTTGTGTCTTCATCCACATGCTCACACTATTAATTGTTGAATATGTCTTTAGGCATGAGTATGTGGTTTTGAATCTTTGACTTTTCTGAGTACACCGTGACGCCACCTTCTCGAGACAAAACATAGACACGGACTGAATGGCTTTGACATTCGTCCTAAATCGGTAGCGTTTTACCTCCGGTTGGTGAAGACCGTTATACGATATTAAATACCGTACTTGTGATAGGTAGATTCAATTAAGAATCTCCTTGACAGGGTTTTGCGGTTGTACTAGCCGTTCTCTTTACTCGACCGTCTCAAAGCAAGACTGCGAACATAAAGAGTGAATCAATTGGATAAATATCCGCTTGATTAAAGTCATCAATTCAAATTCCTGGAACAAGTTCGATTCTTAAAGAATCTTACCATTGTTGCTTTCCAGTTGACACAAGCTTGATCCATAAAGAATCTCGCAAGTCACCTACCGTAGCGTTGTTTGATGTTGAGCTAGAAGGATTTCCATTCGTCACTGTGAATATTAATAAATATCATTCTGAATGTTCTGGCAAGACCATAAAGATATTGCGTAGAAACCTGAAAAGAGTTTGAATCAATTCAGAATCAAACCATTGTTGCTTTTCAGTTTTACACATGTTTAATTCAGAATGAATCTTACATATGACCTACCGCAGTGCTGTTTGATGTTAACACTGGAAGGATTTCCACTCATCATTGTGAATATTGAGTAGTATCACTCTGAGTGTTCTAGCAATATCACAAGGATATGGCGTAGGACTCTCTTGATCTTCATCCGTGTGTCCTAACGAGATTTGATTGATATCTTGGCTCTAGACTCGATTTGTGCACTTTTAGTGGTCGGAGGATGGAGCAGATGCCACCTATTCAATATAAACTATCTTGAAGTGAGAAAGTCAATAGAAGTCATGTTGTTCTCCGTGACAATAAAACAAACTTCTTTTGAGAGAAGCCTGAGTAGCTAGGAAAGGGTTGTGCATACATCACTGGGTCCATGATGAGTTTGTCTTCATGATGAGTTGACCCGGTTTCTGCCTAAGTTGTATGGAGGGCTAATTTCTTTACACCCTTTATCCTTACATTTCTTTTTCATTCTTCAACCCCTTCAATGCTTACCAAGACATCATTACTAGCATCTTGTTGTGATTGTTCCAGTGCTAGCATCAGTACTTAGTCGGCATTCTGCTACATTCACGTTCTACTCCATCTTTCCTAAGGACTTCTAATAATCTATTGGATTGTCCCTGGGAAGATCCCTCCGGTTCTGGTTGGATCATAGGACTTAAACCTAACCACCCTTTTGACACCAATAACGTCGTGAATTAAAGATGCTGTGGGTATTTGATCATAACCATGAAAACCACTTTAAATTCTAACAAAGTGTTTGAAAAACATTTAACACCTTGCTAGTTTTGTCGTTTCAGAAATGCTCCCCCTTCACATGTGCATTGAAATGCGAAAGAATTTAAGTAGACATTTTGCACATGTGGGTAAGAGTTAAAGTGCTTGAGTCTTTAGATCACATTTTAATCACATTTTCTCCCCCTATCTCTAATATATAAAATCGTTTGATATTAGAGATACCAAATTTGATTAAAATATATTTTGAAAAATAGTCTTGAAAATCTTCGGGAGAAAGATGTGGTGTTTTATATTTTTGTATTTTGCTTTTTCAAAGATATTTACAAGTTGATGTTTGATAGATAAATCAAGCAGGCACCTTTGCCAGAATCTCTAGGTCTGCTGGAGTCAAACATCTCATACCAATTTGCCTAACGAGGTACTCAAACCTATCTCTCGACAAAGCTTTCGTAAACAAGTCGGCTAATTGGTAATCCGTTCTAACAAAGTATAATTCAACGATACCTCTTTCAACTTGTCCCTTAAGGAAGTGATATCGGACATCAATGTGCTTCGTGCGGGAATGCTGTACCGGGTTGCAGGAGATGGCTATGGCCGACTTTGAGTCACAGTACATAGGTACTTTATCAAAGTGAAAGCCATAATCCGTGAGTTGTGTTCTCATCCAAAGAACTTGAGCACAACACGCAGATAGAGACACATACTCCGCTTCGGCTGATGAAAGTGACGTGAAATCCTGCTTCTTGGAAGACCATCCCACAAGCTTATCTTGACCTAGAAATAGTGCACCACCAGAAGTACTTTTTCGTGTATCAAGACACCCTGCATGATCAGAACCTGAATAAGCCGTTAGAAAGAAACCGGTTTCCCTCGGATACCAGAGTCCCAAATGAATGGTATTCTTGAGGTACCGAAAGATCCGTTTAACCTCCTTGAGGTGCTTTTCAGTGGGTCGTGCTTGATATCGTGCACAATAACACGTAGCATGTGATATATCTGGTCGGCTTGCTGTTAAGTACATGAGGAAGCCGATCATGGAACGATATCTCGTTTGATCTATAGCAACTCCCTCCAAATCAGCATCTAGGGATGTGGTCGATAATGGTGTCTCAACGGGGTCACATGAAGTCATACCATGCTTTTTGATTATCTCTTGACAATACTTAGCTTGGTTTATAAAGATACCACTTGGGGATTGGTGAACTTGAATTCCAAGAAAGAATTTTAGTTCGCCCATCATAGACATTTCAAATTTTTTGTGCATGACTTTTTCAAACCATTTTGAAAGTTTTGGGTTTGTAGACCCGAAAATAATGTCATCAACATAAATCTGCACAAGCAAAATGTCATCCCCATATTTATAAGTAAACAAAGTTAGATCAACGGAACCTTTAGAGAAACCTTTGGATACTAGAAATTTCGAGAGCTCGTCGTACCACGCCCTTGGAGCTTGCTTGAGTCCATAAAGTGCTTTGTGGAGACGATACACCTTGTCAGGATAATGAGGATTAACGAATACTTCCGGCTGCGTGACATAGACTTCTTCCTTCAAAGGACCGTTAAGGAACGCCGTCTTTACATCCATTTGATAGTCAGTGAATCCCTTATGTGCAGCATAAGCAAGAAAAATCCTGACCGCTTCTAAACGAGCAACTGGTGCAAATGATTCATCAAAATCAATTCCCTCTTTCTGGCCATACCCCTTAGCCACTAGCCTAGCTTTGTTCTTGATGATCGTGTTTTCTTCATCCATCTTGTTTTTCCAGATCCAACGAAGATTTAAAGGAGTCACATCGTATGGTCTGTCAACAAGTTCCCAGACTTTAAGTCTTTCAAATTGTTGAAGTTCATCCGTCATCGATTCAATCCAAGCATGATCAGCCATGGCTTCTTTGATGTTTTTCGGTTCAGCTGTACTCACGGCGAGTGCGAACATACAAACATCGCCATCGGTTTCTAGTTGTCGTCTTGTACGAACAGGCTGTGAAGGGTTTCTAATTACGTGAACCAAAGGATGATCTCGGGTCCAATGATGTGTTGAAGGATGTCGTTGATAAAACGTATGCATATTTGACGGATCAACATGGCGAGTAGAAGACTCTCCAGTTTCGTGTACTGGTGTACCGAATGGGTTGTGAAAACCGTCATTGTCAGATAATGCACCGTATGCTTGATTTGTGTTCTCTGGAGCAATGACAGTAGTTGTGGATGTTGTAGGATCGATTGTTGAAGTGATATTTTGAGGAGGTAAATCTGCAACAACCCGTGTTGAAGTAGATGAAGTTGTATCCTTTTGTTGATGATGATCGGTATCATCATTCGTATCATGAGTGACAGCGGAAGACTTCGATTCAACTTGTTTCTCCCCCGTGAAATATTCATCATACATTGGTCCATATAACATTTCCAACTCTTCAAGTGTCGTGTCCACTGTCATATCTGCTCTAGGAACATGTTCAGGAACCAGCTTTGAACTTGACGGTTCATTGTTGTGGTCTTGAGTTCCGAGTTCCGTGCGGTTGTGAACGGAAGTCGTTTGTCATTGTGGATCGGGACTTAAACTGTTTTGTTCAAGTGTCATTTCTTGTAATTCATCAAATCTGATATGAATAGTCTCGACTATCAATTTTGTTCTCTTGTTGTATACTCTGTATCCTTTAGACTGAGTTGCATATCCCACTAAAATGCATGCATCACCTTTCTCTTTCATCTTGTCCAGGTTTTCACCATCTCGTATAATGTAACACGTACATCCAAAAACATGAAGGTGTTTGCGTGAAGGTTTGCGATCATTAATTATGTGATATGGTGTCTTTTCGTGTCTTGGGATAATTAAAGAGCGGTTTTGTGTGTAGCATGTGGTTGACACGGCTTCGGCCCAAAAATATAGTGGTAGTTTTGAAGCGGATAATAATGTTCGAGCAGCCTCAACTAAAGTACGGTTTCGTCTTTCAACAACGCCGTTTTGTTCGGGTGTTCGAGCAATAGATGTTTCATGTTCAATTCCCTCGGCTTCAAAATAGTTTCTCAGTTTTGAATTCAAAAATTATGTACCTCTGTCAGTACGAACCACTTTAACTTGAGCTTGAAGACCACGTTGTATCACTTTAAAGAAGCTGATGAGAACATCGGGTGTTTCATCCTTGGACCTCAAAAAGTGAGTCCATGTGTACCTTGAGTAGTCATCGACAATTACCATAACGTATTTCTTCCCATTGATACTTTGAACACGCATGGGACCGCACAAATCTATATGAAGAAGGTCTAACCGTCCTTTAGTGCTTGGTGTAGTCTTTGTCTTGAAACTACTCCGTTTAGCTTTACAAAGCTCACAAGAAGAACAAAGATGATCTTTGATGAATTTCAAGTTAGGAAGGCCTTGCACAATATCTTTCTTGGAAAGCAAGTTGATGGTATAAAAGTTAAGATGAGATAAACGTTGATGCCATAACCAAGCTTGAGTCGTTGAAGCTTTAGCCATGAAACAGATTGGAGTTGAAGATGTGGAGTCTTGTAGTGAAATAGTGTAGAGATCAGTGCCCCGTGTTCCGGTAAGTAAGTCATTCCCATCATAATCACGAACAAAACATGTCTTCTTTCTAAAATCAACCTCCAAATCCGCATCACAGAATTGACCAACCGAGAAAAGATTGTGATTGAGCCCTTCGACGTAGTAAACCCTTTTGATAGTGATATTCCCCTGAACCAAGTCTCCATATCCTAGGATCGGTGTAAATTGATCATTTTCGAATCGGACCGTACCCAGGAACTTCTCCACGAAGTTAATTAGAAGCTTGAGATTCCCTGTCATGTGCTTCGTGCATCCGGAGTCCAGTATGAAGAGAATTATTTTGATCACCTGCAGAAGAATTAGAACACGAGGGAGCATTTGCTAAATTGGATTCCATGTTAGTTGTGATTTCCAATTCATTAGTTTCCCTAGGTTCATCACTTAGAGTCACACTAACGCACGTAGTCACATTTTCTGTCCTAACCTTAGGCATCCATTTATATCCTGGAGGACATTGATTAGCAAAACACCATTTCCAAGGCTTTCTAGCAGACTCACATAATTCCCTAATTCTGCTTCTAGGGTTCTTAGTGGTGGAGTCTGATGCAATACTTTTCTTAGGGGGTTGCACCAGAATGGTTCACTTTGCGTTTGGGTTTTCTAGCACTAATAGGCATCACAGTTTGCTTCTTAGTTCTAGTTTCTACGCCTTTGACATTATTCGAAACACACATAGCATGATTAGCATTAGAACACTTTCCACATTTCACACAAACAAACTTAACATTCAAAGCATTTAAAGTCGAATCATTCATATCGTCATTACACGCGATTACAGACGTTTTATTCTTAGAAACATTAGAAATCCTAGGGTGGTCTTCTACTGTCTTCATCTTCCCTTGACTTTTGTTTTGCCAAACCTTTTCATTCATGCGAGTGCTCTTAAGATGGGGCCGGCTAACACTATCAGTGGGGACTACTCCTGTAGTAAAAGACACACGTCTATTAGTGTTTCTAGAAGTATGAGGTGATTGACTTTCTTTGTTGTGTGTAGCTGTAGTGGCCAATCTATACATCCCTGGTTTAACCACATTTGTGTTCTTAATGCTTTGTGATCGAATATGTGTTTTGGGAGTGTTTTGTGGTAACCTATCCTTCCCATCCGTCTTGGGGGCAAACGCAGGTTTTGCAAATGCAGAATTAGAGAAAACAGATGGTTTTCCTAAGACAGAGGGTCTAGTCATTTTTTGCGCATTGGGTTATCTTACAACAGGTTTCTTAACACTAGGTTCCACAATTTTCCCTCCCATTTTAGCAACGAGTTTCTGCAACTCTGCTATCGCTCTGTCCCTGTCTTGTAACTGAGCTTTCAACCCTTTAATTTCCAAATTCTGTTCATTCATTTCTCGAAACGTTTGGGAAAGTTTTTCTTGCAATTTATTATCATGTGGAAAACTACGAACGTCTTTTTACAAAGCAAGTTCAAGAGAATGACAATGTTTTTGAAGGAAATCAGTTTTGTGTTGAAGTAACTCAAAAGCCTTTTTATCAACATTTTCTTTATTTTTCGAAAGCTCAAGTTCAAGACGCTCACATTCTTTGATTTTATCAAGATATTTGCATGCAACATCAGAATATTCATCGATATCAGCACAAGATTGAAGAGTAACACACAAAATATCTTTGGAGAGACATTCTTCTAAGAGTAGATCATATTCGTTTGAAAATTCTGATTTGTCATTTTGAAGTTCATCAATTTCTTTTTCAAGAGACTCAACATATTTCAAATCATCAAACATTTCAGACCGAATCAAAATTTCAAACTCAAGAACATGTTCTTTTATTATCTTCGTATTTGGTATTAAAAGTTCTTTCACAAGCACAGTTATGTCGTGAGGAATCTCGGTTTTCCACTTATCCTTTTGACGTTTTTCCCAATCGCTTTCAACAATTGTTGAACATTATCAACGTGGTGTTTAAGAAAACTAAGTGTTTCTACTTTTGCTTTTAGAAGCATCTAGAGGCAAATAGTTAATATATTTAAAAACATTAGTTTTCTTCTT
Source organism: Glebionis coronaria (assembly GCA_025667525.1). Taxonomy (NCBI): domain Eukaryota; kingdom Viridiplantae; phylum Streptophyta; class Magnoliopsida; order Asterales; family Asteraceae; genus Glebionis; species Glebionis coronaria. The sequence continues at coordinate 423,794,487 of CM046881.1, read as the reverse complement.
AGCGGCAAAAGCCTTTTTCCATTGAATTCTTCTTTGTTTGCATTCTAAAAAGAATTCCTCACGAGACTTCTGTTTTTGTGGAGTGAAAAGACCATAAAGACTGTTTAGATAAGCATAGTTATATGGTTTCACAAAATCTTTATTGACTGGTGATCTACTCTCCTCATCCCAAAGGGACGTCTCTTCACTATCGATGTTAGCTATTGGGCAGTCATTATCAGTCCATTCGGAATCATCAAGATATAAGTGAGGGTTCGCAACTTAAGCTTGTTCGAGGTACTTGGGGGTGGCAAAGCTAGGTTGACCCTTGAAAAACGACCGAGGTGCTATCATTCTTACGGTTTGAATAGAGTCATGTGTATTATAAACAAGTTTTTTCAAAAAATCGACTTGTTCTTCGAGATCCTTTACTTTTTCAGTATCTTTGCTTTGTCTATTTTTGAAATCTTGTTTTATTGTTTCAACCTCTTGTTTCTTTTCGTCAAGAATTTTAGCAGAATCAGTGGTGTTCATAGAAATCCGTTGTTCAAGTTCATTAACTTTTGTTGTGGCATGGTACGTTTTTTGACGTTCATCACTTAATAAAACATTAAATTGACGTTTTTCTTTAGTTAACAAAGCAAGAGCTTCATTGTATTTATTTTCAAAATCGTCATTTTTAACGTTGATGACATGAATTTTGTACCCCTCAAGATCGTTGGTCTTTTGAAGAAGCTCAGCCCTATAACTATCAATAGCCTCACTAGATTTTATAAGAGCGGCTTTGCATTCTTCAAAGTTTTGAGTGAGCGCTGCGTTTGCCTTCTTTAATTGCTTTTGACTCTTTCTATTTTCATTGACATCTTTTTGTAAACTAGCAATTAAATTAGCAATCGCGACACGCTCCTCGTCATCATACTCATTTGCATGTTGATCATCCTCAAACTCATTATTTCACATGTCTGATGAATCGGGTGTGGTATTGCTATCAACCGTTTCCATCATACACGTGTCAGTAAGTGTTGTTGGTAGATCACTATGCTCATGTGTATCACCAAATACATTATATTCATCATCATGTTGTACCTTATCAATTGGCTCAGTATCAAAGATAGGACCATTGTCATCTTCAGTGACGTTAAGGACCTCATGAATCTTTGCCATGTATGAATAATGTGCCTCGAGTTCTTGGTCGGAGAGTTCATCATCTGTGTCGTCAAGCATTTCTCCTTCCTCAGCTGATAAATTGATTCCAGCTTCCATTTTCTTGCACAACAGCATCTTTTCCTTATGATAACCATAATCTTTAACCCTCTTTGGCTGCCTGCATTCCTTAGCCAAATGCCCAAAACCTCTGCAGTTAAAACACTGAATCCCACTTTGTTTCACAACTTGAGTACCAACAGTTTCCCTATTTCCAACAACAGTAGCCACCCTCTGATTATCATACTTAGGTTGTCGATCATACTTTGGAGGACTCTCAGCTCGTCTTCGTGTGTCATACCTTGGAGGACTCTGTGCATGGGTGTTCCTCGGGTTTGAAGATGTTCGAAGGTTGTTGTTGGTGGGTTTGTAGATTTTCTTATATTGCTTCATAATGAAAGCCATTTGTTGCTTGAATTCCATATCCTTTTGAGCTACTTCTTCATCACTATCTTCTTCGGATGATTGCTCATGTGTGGGTGATGGTGCTCTTGCAACTTCTTTTCCTCGGGATCGTGTTAGAGCATGTGACTTGGAGACAATGGATGATCGTGGTGATGATGATTGAGTAGAGTAGGTCTTTGAAGTACGAGAGTGATAATCTGGGTAATGTTCAGTGGTAGACACCAAAGCAAGTGGATTGGAAATCTTTGCAACTCGTTCAGCTCGAAGTTCATTTGCCTCATTTTGAAATTGTTTCAAGATGTCAAAGAGCTTGTGATATGAAACTTCGTCTAACTTTTGTTGTTGTTTCACCAAGGTGACAAACCGTGTCCACTCTGGTTGAAGTTGCTGTAGAAATTGGACATTGAATTGCATGGTGGAAACTTGCAAGTTGTTTCGGGTCATATCATTCATCATCTTGTAGAATCAGGAGTAATAAGAATCAATTGATTCCCCATCCTTTGATGTAAACTTGCCAAAGTTCCAAAACATCTTAGTTTTCACATCTTGTTTGTTAAGTGATTCACCTTGTTGCAATCTTTCAGTAGCTGTCCACATTTCTTGAGCAGTAGGGCATGCATCAACCGTAGAGTAAATATCATCTCCAATGCCACTGAGAATTAAGTAGATTGCTTCTTTCTCTGCATCAACCACGCACGGTTCTCTGGGGTGAGGTCGGTCCTCTTTTCATCACGTTCATATGCGGGTTGTGCGTCACTTGTGTCTGTGGTTGGTACTGCAGGAACTTGAATCCTTGAGAGTTTATAGGGTCCATCCAAAATACATTGCCTTAAAGCATCACCGTTAGGTTTTGTGTCAAGGTAACGTAGAAAACGGGATTGCCATTGATCATATCGACCCGACACAAGCATTGGTGGTCTTTCTTTGTTACCTGCCACCATTATGTTGTTGTTCGTCACACGATATTCGGCAGTAGAATCCATCTCAATATTCTCTGAAATGATGAATCGAATGTGGATCTTAAGTAGTTGTGTTGGGATTGTTTGGTTGTTGAAATTCCGAAAATTGCGATTTTTTTTCTCAGTCCAACAATTAATTCCTCAGTCCGACAAAACGGTAGACCTAAAAAATTTGTAATCACCAAATTTTGAAATTGAGCTAGAAATGTCCTAAAACTAGTATGGAAAAATTTGAATTTACTTGACGGAAAAATTTTAACTTTTTTTTTTTGATCTTCGTGTAAACGATATTCCGAAACTAGTCTAGATGGTGGCTAAGTCTAAAAAATAGTCAAACAAAATTTATCTAAACATGTCATCGGAATGTCCATCGGAATGCCCGTCGGAATGTTGGCTGTCGGAATGTGGGCTGTTGGAATGTAGGCTGTCGGAATGTTGCTGGTATCGGAATGTTAGGTTCTATCGGAATAACAATCTATCGGAATGTCCTTCTGTCTAAATCTTAGATCGCAATGTTGACCTGTCGGAATGCTTAAATCGGAACGTTCAGATCGGAATGTTCAGATCGGAATATGTTCAGATCGGAATATGTTCATATCAGAATATGGCTAAAACAAATTTTGTAGAGTAACGACTCAAAAGTCCCTTGAAATCGTCGGAATCCCAGATCGCAATGTACGATCGGAATGTCTCGTCGGAATAAGGTATCGGAATCCTTAGATCGCAAAGTAGAACCTAGTGGTTATTGCGATCTGGCCTCACTCCCTTTGTACTTTCCTATGGTTCAACTAGCTAGAATTTCGGAAAGATGAAAAACAATAAAGTTTTCAACTTTTGATCCAAAAGACTTGTGTTCTAACCAAAACTAAGATACCCAAATCACAATGGCACGAATAAAGAAGTTATACGACGTGAAGAACACTAAAAAACATAAAAAATCTTGAATTCGTGAAAGAAATAAGGATCAAATCAAATAAATCAAGTGAAAACACTACAACCAATCACAAAACTACCCCATGGCGATTGATACCAATTGTTGTCCCTTTTATTATGATGATATAATACGAATTTATGAAGAAAGAAAGGTAGGTATGAGAAGAATTTTGGAGAGAGAAAGTAGTGAGAGAAATTATAGAGAAATGGTTGGAGAAACTAGGTGATATTAGATTAGAGAAAAAACAAAATGACCAACACCCTTCCTAACATGCTAGGAAGGGTTTATATAGCCTTTGCTTACATGTAGCTTAATGGGCTATATGATCATGGGCCGGGCTTTCCTTTTGGGCTTTGGTTACTTATTAATGAACCTTAGCTTAAAGTTAAGCCCGTAATAACACGACTAATCTACTACCTATTACAACGTTCTAAAATACGATACATAATAGACATATGACCGAGCATTCTTGTTTGACTCAATATTTTGAGGCTAACAATCTCCCCCAATGAGAGGTCATAAACTTTGGTCATTTAGGAAATTTGTAGAGATTACTAATCTCGCCATAAATGAGTCTTGAACGTGTAATCGTAGTCTTGTTCCTTCATGCTGTGATCTTTGAGCCTTTGTCGTTGTCTTTCGACTTTGTCTTTAAGCTTGAGATCTTCAAATCATCCTTGACATGTCTTTGCCATCTTGCGATCTTGTGTCTTCATCCACATGCTCACACTATTAATTGTTGAATATGTCTTTAGGCATGAGTATGTGGTTTTGAATCTTTAACTTGGCTGAGTACACCGTAACGCCACCTTCTCGAGACAAAACATAGACACGGACTGAATGGCTTTGACATTCGTCCTAAATCGGTAGCGTTTAACCTCCGGTCGGTGAAGACCGTTATACGATATTAAATACCGTACCTGTGATAGGTAGATTCAATTAAGAATCTCCTTGACAGGGTTTCGCGGCTGTACTAGCCGTTCTCTTTACTCGACCGTCTCAAAGCAAGACTGCGAACATAAAGAGTGAATCAATTGGATAGATATCCGCTTGATTAAAATCGTCAATTCAAATTCCTGGAACAAGTGTGATTCGTAAATAATCTTACCATTGTTGCTTTCCAGTTGACACAAGCTTGATTCATAAGAATCTCACAAGTCACCTACCGTAGCGCTATTTGAGGTTGACGCTAGAAGGATTTCCATTCGTCACTGTGAATATTAATGAATATCACTCTGAATGTTCTGGCAAGACCATAAAGATATTGCGTAGAAACCTGAAACGAGTTTGAATCAATTCGGAATCAAACCACTGTTGCTTTTCAGTTTTACACATGTTCAATTCATAAAGAATCTTACATATGACCTACCGCAGTGCTGTTTGATGTTAATACTGGAAGGATTTCCACTCGTCATTGTGAATACTAAGTAGTATCACTCTGAGTGTTCTTGCAATACCGCAAGGATATGGCGTAGGACTCTCTTGTTCTTCATCTGTGTGTCCTAACGAGATTTGATTGATCTCTTGTGCTCTGATACCAATTGTTGTCCCTTTTATTATGATGATATAACACGAATTTATGAAGAAAGAAAGGTAGGTATGAGAAGAATTTTAGAGAGAGAAAGTAGTGAGAGAAAGTATAGAGAAATGGTTGGAGAAACTAGGTGATATTAGATTAGAGAAAAAATGAAATGACCAACACCCTTTCTAACATGCTAGGAAGGGTTTATATAGCCTTTGCTTACATGTAGCTTAATGGGCTATATGATCATGGACCGGGCTTTCCTTTTGGGCTTTGGTTACTTATTAATGAACCTTAGCTTAAAGATAAGCCCGTAATAACACGACTAATCTACTACCTATTACAACATTCTAAAATACGATACATAATAGACATATGACCGAGCATTCTTGTTTGACTCAATATTTTGAGGCTAACACTATTAGACCATGTATTGGTCTTCTGAAAAGGTCTTTGTCCATGAGTGTTAGACCCTTTGGTGAAGAGTGAGGCTGGTCTAACAGCTTGTGGACTTTGCTCCACAAAAGTTTTGGGTCTGACAGTGTTTGACCTTTTAACAGCGTTGACCTTGGAAGCGTTGACACACTTATATGCTAAATGTGAAAAGCTACCACAAGTGTAACAGGCTTTTCTTGACACAACTCTAGGTCTAGAAGAAAAGAAACCTGTTCCATTATCACTAACTTGGCTTTTTGGTGACCTAGTATTCCTATACATTTTTGCATACTTAATGCTAGGTTTCTTAACAGTGTTTGAGCCAAGGTCAACAGTCTTGCCAGTGATTGGGTTTGTTACTTTGATAGGGGTCGACTCATTTGGACTATCACAAAGCATGCCACCCTTGACAAATAAGGTAGGGTTGGCTTTCTTCCATTCATTCAAGTCAGTCAACTTTTGCCTATATTCCTCAACTAGGGTAAGGACTCTTGGTGGAGGAACAAATTCCTCTTCTTGGAGTTTTGGTAAACCAGTCCAAGATAAGTCCTTTCTTTGGACACCATAGAAGTCCCCAGCTGGTGGTAGAACACCAGTATAGTCTTTCATCCCAATCCCAGTCATGTCCTTAGGATCCCTCTGTTTACTAACACATTCTCCTAGGGTTTGTGAGGCCTTATCAAATCTCTGAATTTTAAGGTCAACATTATCCTTATTCTTGATAGACTCATCTAACTTAGCCTGTAATTCGGCACTGACCCTTTCCATGATGTTTCTAACATCATTACTAGCATTTAAATCATGTTTTAAGATATTTATTTTATCTTTTAGGTCAAGCTCCATTTTCTTATACTCAAAGACTGTCTTTTCAGTTTGAGTGAGAGCAATTTGATAGTTAGACAACTTGCATCTCTCAGTACTCACATCTCCTAACAATCTTAAAACCTCTTTATTGAGTTTTTCAGTATTTAAACGACAACCCTTACTGCAAAAAGCATCATCGTATACCTCATTGTCTGATGAAGAGGAGGAGTGTGCCATAAGAGCATATTGAACATGCTCTTCTTCTTCTATCTCAGCAACCAAAGCTTTATCCTCTTCCTCATCCTTAGCCAAATAGCTCCAGTCCCATCCAATGCCATCAATTTCTTGCACTGCCACCATGGCCTTAGGATCCTTAGCCTTAACAATTTGGCTTGAGGGTTTTCCAGCATCAGATCTTCTTGGAGATCTGCATTCTCTCATGAAGTGCCCCATACGATGACAATTGTAGCACTCAACCTGGGATTTATCAAATCCAGCAGTGTCTTTTGCATTAAAGGTCATATTCTTCTTGAACCTTCTATTCCACCTGTTTGCTCTTATACTTGCAAGAGCCATGTTCCACTTTATATCCATCTCCTCCAAGTGCTCATCACTTATTTGCTCAAGGTCCTCATATGTAATCATTGAACCATTGGGCAATGAAGCAATGTATGCACACACAGTATCCAGATCCAAACCAGCGGGCTTAACTCTTGGAGAGTCAATTTTGTATGCGTCTGCGTCTGAATGTGAGGCATTGACAGGATATGATCCAGCGTTGACACATGTTGATCCAGTAACTGGGTGCATGTATGAGTCATTTTGATCAAATTGACCTTCACTATGTGAGAAGAAGGCCATGCTAATATTGGTAGACTTACTTCCATGCTCCAAAAGAGTTTCATTCTCCAACAGCCTCAGTTTGTTGAAGATATCATCAAAAATAGAACTTTTGTGAGTGTTATTGGCAATTATAGATCTTGCCTCAATCTTCCACGCATCACCAAGGCTTTTAAGAAAAGTGGCAATAATGTCAACATCACCAATTTGTGTCCCCATGAAGGACATCTTGCTTGTAATGTCAAGAAGTCTGCTTCTCACACTACTTAGCTTCTCATTAGGTTGAGCCTTAAAAACAACATACTCATGCAAGAGTTGCTTCTTTTTCTCTTCCTTAGTATCAGCATTACCACCATAGGCAACTTCAAGGGCTGCCCAAAGGTCTTTTGCAGACTCATAACCTCTGTATTTGTGCTGATTTTCTTGTCCCAAAGAAAGTTTCATAATGCTTAGGGTTTTCATATCAACCCTTTTCTTTGCTATGTCATCAGCAGACACAGCTCTACCATCATCAGGTTTTTCTTTCTTATCTTCTTCTGAACATCCTTGAACAGCTGATCTTGTAGCAATGGCATCAACAATCTTTTGAGCTTTATTGAATGTGTTTCCATATTCAATAATCTCCTAGAGAGTGTAGTCATGGATCCCCAGATATTGCTCAAAGTTGAACTTCCACAGCTCAAAATTGTTTGCATCTAGCATGGGAATCTTGATGTTGTGGTTTGAGGAGGAGGAGGTTACTTCTGGAGTGGACATGATGTTTTTAGGGTTTTGTGAAAATTAGGGTTTTGGTGATTTTAGGGTTCTTGTGTTCTTTTAGATCAAAGTTTCTCAACAAGCTCTGATACCACTTGTTGATCCCAAACTTAGATCGTTTTAGCTTGTGTAAACGAGATTAGATCAAGTTATACACGTAGAGAAACTTTGTTTATGTATAAAGTAATTTAAGTGTTATGCGGAATTAACACTTAAACAAGAACACACAAAGGATGTAAACAAACTTTCACTTGATTGATAATAACAAACTTGCTTACAATGAAAGTGTTTAACGTGTGAAAACTTATATTGAAACATAACCTAAAGGTCTTCTTTTATAGACATAAGAAGCCTTGTACAAGAGTCTACGTATCAACTATTCTAGGTAAAGATAATTATAGAAAATACAATGTTGATCCTATCTTTACTAGAAACAAACTAGAAACATAATACGCGTAGACCATATCTTTCTATCAATGCTTGTCTTCAACCTATCAACGCTTGACTTCTTCTTGTCAACGCTTGATCTGTCAGCGTTTGTTTTCTTCTTATCAACGCTTGTTTTCCTCTTGTCAGCGCTCAAGTGGACTGGCTAGATTTTATTCCCAACAAAATACACCATTGCGATGAGAATTAAATCATCTATCTATCGAGGGGCACATTTATATACTTTCGACGAACTTTTTTTTCGATTTTTTTTTCTTAAGTTACGTCTGAAGAGAATCATGTATGATTCGTCACGAATCGTATATGACTTTCAGAAAATCATATATGATTCGTGATATGAATCATATATGATTTTCTGAAAATCATAGTATATGTTTCGTGACGAATCATATATGATTCTCTCCAGACGTGACTTAAGAAAAAAAGTCGGAAAAAAAGTTCGTCGAAAGTATATACATGTGCCCCTCGGTAAATAGATGATTTAATTCTCTTCGCGATGGTATGTTTTGTTTTACGTAACGATCAACGGTTTGTGAGATATTTAATTTTTAAAAAATGAGTTTTTTTTATATGATAAAAATGGGTGGTTGTGATTGGTTGATTGATTTTATGCTAAATTAAGGGTATATGTTTAACTTTTTCTTATATAAATATGTATTTAAGTTATAAAAAAAACATCTTATAACACTAGAAAAATTACGACACATCACTCCCTTTAAAAACCGATGTTATAGCTTACTTTACTGATGTAACACTATATAAGTTTCGTTTTAAAGATAAATAGAGGTTTTAGTTAGTGTTTTATAAAAATGTTATTAACAATAATTGTTTTTGATTTCGTGTTTTATAAAGGTTATTGGGTAAAGGATAACATGACATTGCGTATTACATACACACATAACTAAGGCGGCTAGATTCTGCACCGCAAAAATCACTAAAACTCGTATTGTAAAAATCGTATCGTGACAAAAATCGATGAGTCGGTTTAAAAAAAACACATCGATTATATAACTTGTGTTATAAAAAAAATTCTAATGCTTACAATCACTAATATTCTAAGTTACATTTACTTAACTAATAAAATATATCTATAAACCATTATCTTTACCGTCCGTATATAAGACGTATACTATGTTGTAATTTTGTCACATTTTCATCATTTTATTCATTATTATAAGAGAATTATATAAATCCTCCCTGTAGTTTTTCGAATTCTACAAGATTAGTTCCTCAGTTTTTTTTCAATCAAGATTAGTCCTCGTGGTTTTTTTTCCATACATATTCAGTACACCCATCAATATTTATAATTAATTACCCAAAAATATGAGGGGTAATTTGGTCTTTTTCAAAAAATATTTTTTAAAAACTTTTTTTCGAACTTTTTTTTCCCAGAATTTGTTTTCTATATTTCGAAAATATTTTTTCGAAAATGTTTTTTTTAAGAATTTTTTTATTTTATTCAATTTTAAATTTTTGGAAAAAAAATACTATTGAGAATTTTTTTATAAAATTCGAAAAATAAAAGATTTTCGAAAAACTTTAAAATTTTTTCAGTAATATGTTTTCGAAAATCTTTTTTTTAATTCGAAAAATAAATATTCAAAAATCTTTTTTATATAAAATTCGAAAAAAAAAATGTAATTCGAAAAATTTTTTTTTTTATAAAATTCGAAAATCTTTTTTTTTTTAATTCGAAAATCTTTTTATAAAATTCGAAAAAGATTTTTATAAAATTCGAAAAAGATTTTCGAATTAAAAAAAAATTTTCGAAAATCTTTTTTTTTATAAAAATTCGAAAATCTTTTTTTTTAATTCGAAATTTTTTTTGTTATAAAATTCGAAAAAAAAAAATTTCGAATTAAAAAAAAAATTTCGAATTAAAAAAAAAAGATTTTGTTTTCTATATTTCGAAAATATTTTTTCGAAAATGTTTTTTTTAAGAATTTTTTTATTTTATTCAATTTTAAATTTTTGGAAAAAAAATACTATGGAGAATTTTTTTATAAAATTCGAAAAATAAAAGATTTTCGAAAAACTTTAAAATTTTTTCAGTAATATGTTTTCGAAAATCTTTTTTTTAATTCGAAAAATAAATTCAAAAATCTTGTTTTTATAAAATTCGAAAAAAAAAATGTAATTCGAAAATCTTTTTTTTTATAAAATTCGAAAATCTTTTTTTTTTTAATTCGAAAATCTTTTTATAAAATTCGAAAAAGATTTTTATAAAATTCGAAAAAGATTTTCGAATTAAAAAAAAAATTTCGAAAATCTTTTTTTTTATAAAAATTCGAAAATCTTTTTTTTTAATTCGAAATTTTTTTTGTTATAAAATTCGAAAAAAAAAATTTCGAATTAAAAAAAGATTTTCGAATTAAAAAAAAAAAGATTTTCAGAAAAAAAAAAGATTTTCGAATTAAATAAAAAAAAGATTTTCAAATTTTTATTTTTCGAATTAAAAAAAAAAGATTTTCGAAAACATATTACTGAAAAAACAAGTTAGGCATACCCGCGCTTCGCTGCGGAGCCTATATGTCAGTTTTAACGTTGGAACCTGGGAAATATACATAAGGGTTGGCAAGATATTTGATCACAACAAATCTTGAGTTAAATATATGCATAGCTCGCAAACTTATAGATATTAAGTATTGACTTACACCTTTACTACTACTAAAGTTCTAAAACTCAAAACAATTATTGTTCCTATATTTCTAACCACTTTTGCTACGATTAAAGTTTTAGTAAAAGCATACAACTAAACTAAAGTTCCTACATAGTAAAACCCAGAAACATGACAAAGTACCCAGAAACATCGGCAGCTCTTGTAGTTCTTCCCTTAGGGTCGTCCAAAAAGTCTTAAGTTCTTTAAATATCTTTGACATCATATATTCAAATATTGGTTGTTGTGTGCCGATAGAAATGAGCGAGAGATATCTGACCTGCATATAAGGGAATATGCTATCATAGTAATACAAGTCTCAACAAAATTAGAGAGGTTGTATTGCATTAAAATACAAACACAACGATTGAATGGTCCATATTTCAGAATCACGGCTGAAAGTGGCAAGAATTTTCATTATCTGTATCAGACTCGAAGAAAACTAATAATTTGTAAAGAAATGCCCAATTTTTTTGTAACTTTTAGTCCTAAAAAATAGTGGGCATCATACCTATCTCAGGGTCGAATAGTTTATGTATTTCTACCTCTTTCCAACATTATGACCAGTACCTGACTACAGCCAACTTTAAACATAAAATCGAGTAATCGAATAGCTTTAATACGTAAAATAAAATTTTAGGAAATAAAGGATTTAGCAAAGTTGAACCTGTAATCCAATGCGCCATGAAGTTTTTTGTCCAATGTTTAAATAAGATATATGTGTGTTACGATCCACCCTGATTTTTAATAGGATAATGGAGTAACATAAACCGGTCTCGCATCGACCCTTTTAAAAGTAAAGTGGTAAAAAGCGCAAAACCTTCCAAAATAATTTGTGCAACATTACCATCTCATTTAGCCACTATCATTAATCACAGGGAGCATTATTTGTATAATTCTGAAAACTCATTTAAAAGTGGCTAAAATTACCAAAGTTCGTTGCTTGTCTCAGCTTACCTTAGATTCAAATTTTGGCTCGAGAGGCCCCTGCTCTTGCTGTTTCTGAGAAGTACCACGACGCCGAAAGATGGACATGCTGAGAAAACTGCAACTATAGATAAACAGCTAATTTACGTATGATAACACGAAAAAATAAGCGCAAAAGAAAACTGGGATATTTATGATATTAGTTACTCTACAGGTAAGCTACATACTTAACATTGTAAATAGTTTACTGGTCTGGTTGCTGATACAGGTTGCTTATGGTATACGAATTGCTGGTAAATTTTGCTTGACGGGACGATGCCGATGGAGCTTGATGCTACAGCTTCTCACCTTGCTGATAGGTAATGAATGTTGCTTATATAGTTTCAGAATAAGTTGTTACCGGGCACTGTCACCCATAATCATGCGTATGGTGATCCAAGCAGGCTCATAAGCCAGAAAATGTAAGCTTATGATCTTTCCAACCCTTTACAATAGTCATACCCAAAAAATGATGCAACACGACTCGTCTTTAGTCTTGAGGTTTTCTTATATATCAGCAATTTATTTCATTTGTGTTCTTTTTTCGCAGCCGAGAAAAGAACACGAAATGGGTTTTGGTTTCGAATAGTTTGTTCTGATGAAGATCGTTTTGAGAAAGTTAACAATAAACAACTTGCTTCGTTGTGACAAACCTTTTAGTCTTTATTGTGATCTATAAATCCTATTCAGTTAGCATACAAAAGGAAAAAGGAACATTGACTCAAAAAGCTTATGAAGTTACCATTAAGCAAGAAATAACACCCGTATTTTTTCCTTTTAAAGTATCTCTCATCTGCACACACAAAAGATATAAGTTACTATGTTGCAACAACCAATAATATAAATTACTAAAAGTTTTAGATGAAGAAATTTGAAGGCATCTTCCGTTGTTCCTACTTTCCTTTTACCAATTGGAACCCGAGTAAGGAAAAGTCAGTTCCTTTAAGTTCTCCTTGTGCAGCCGCATCTATTTGCAATGCCTTTTCATAAAGCCTTGAACACTTTGCAACTGTTCATATAGTCGAAAGCAAAAGTAAGCCGCTGATGTGTTAATTAGTGGTTATACTACTTTCGTGCACCTCCAAAACCTCCAAAAGCGGACTAAAGAACTTACCAATCTAAACGCCACCTAAATAAGCAACCTAATTATCTACTATTTGATGCATCAACTAAAGATATACTGTAATTAAAAATTAGTTTCATACCTTAAATCCCAACAAAATTCTACAAAACCCAAATTTCACAGAAGCCCCCCACCCCCCGAATAGGGATGGCAACGGGTCGGGTTTGGGTCGGGTTTTAGTGAACCCGTACCCGTACCCGTTTATAATATCCAAACCCGCATCCGCCCCAATACCCGACGGATACCCGATTACTATTATCCAACGGGTTTTCGGTTTTTACCCGCGGGTATTGGGTATCCACAATTAAATTTCGTTGGAAATAATTGTGCGTATAAAGTTAAGAAAAACCAATGAAAAACAATAAAAATACACTAATATATATTTTTAAGTTTTTAGAAGATAAAGAATACTAATTAAATATCATATCATGCGATTTAAGTATCAAATAAATCATTATTTTTATTTAAAGTTACAAAATCGAAATATGCTTGACCACAAACATCTAAATGCATACAAAATGTAACTAATATAAGCATTTCATTTGTTTAACAATCTTTGTCGACTATGTCGCACAAATTTAAAAATTATATAAAATAGCAATAAACGATATGTATTTTGTTAAACGGGTAAATATACGGGTAAACGGGTACATATACGGGTAAACGGGGCGGGTATTACTAAAACCCGAACCCGTACCCGCGAAAAATAAAATATCTCAACCCGAACCCGCATCCAAACCCGCCAACCCGACTCCGAACCCGACCCATTCGGTTCGGATTTCGGTTTTCCCCATCGGTTACAGGTGCTTTTTCCATCCCTACCCGCGAAAGAGAGAACCAACCTGGTCGCTGATCCTTTCTCTACATGCGACCGAGCCTATAAGCTACATCAATGAGAAGGTCAGTAAATGGGTTCTATCCTTTTTTACTACCGATATCATTTAGTTGACTTTGTAACAAAGACAAAGTTTGTGTCCAAGCAACCACTCTACGACACAACCATTAACAAAATCCCAATCCTTTTTTCAGATTACACATTCATGATTATCAAACAATGAGCTTCCACTTTTTAATAACAAAATATGTTATGCAATTAGAAAAGTTTTATGAGCTCACCTGCATTCAGCATTTCAAATCCATCGACCTACCATCTCTAGCGACCCTTTGTTGCTCTACCATATATTTATGCCTGGATATTTTATCGACATTTCTAGCACCATCCTCCAACGTTTCTTTGTCAAGTAAATCTAAAAAAAGAAAAAGATATCACATAGACCCATGTATTCATTTATATTCACCTCAGAGAACTTTTAAAGATAAATACCAACTTACCCAATATCATCTAGATTCATAAAAAATTAATTGACATACCCATCAATTGGAGATCTAGGCGTGACTTTATGGCATGGTTTCACGGATATTATAAACGTAACCCATCAATTGGAGATCTTTTTTAGAGATCGAGAAATCAAGAAAGTTTTCAGATTTGTTTTGAGAGAGAGAGAGAGACGGAAAAATGAGAGTTTTGTTAGTCAAGATATGAGAAGATGTGGGTAGATCGTGTATCAACACGTTGGTAACATACGTGGCAAAATACGACTATCTTCCCGCCAAAATAAACTAATATGATTAAAATAATCAACCAGGTTTAGTAAAACAGGTATATGTTATAATTTTAAAATTTTTCGAAAATCTTTTATTTTCCGAATTTTATAGAAAAAAATTCTCTATAATATTTTTTTTCCAAAAATTTAAAATTGAATAAAATAAAAATTTTCTTAAAAAAAACATTTTCGGAAAAATATTTTCGAAATATAAAAAACAAATTCTGGGAAAAAAAAGTTTGAAAAGAGTTTTTCAAAAAATATTTTTTGAAAAAGACCAAAATACCCCTCATATTTTTGGGTAATTAATTATAAGAGTAAATTACACCGTTCGTCCTTGTGGTATGCGTTGACCGACGAGTTTCGTCCTTTGACCGAAAAAAATGCACCGATCGTCCTTAAATGCAATGTTTTGAAAACCGGGTTAGAAATCGACCCGGCTAAGACAACGGGTCACCGGGTCACCGGGTCAACCGGTTGGACCGCCGGGTTGACCCGGTTATATGCACATTCCCAAACACCCATTTTCCTGTTGTGTTACATGAGTTTATCCAAGTTCAATAAAACCTTCAGATTCAGAAAGGCCATCCATACTCTAAAAATAGCCAAATACAAAAACAAAGTAAATGTTATGATATCTTTAATCTATGAATACAAACCTATTTCAAACAAAATAACACATAAATTATGGAAAAAAAATCAAGAACCAAAATTATCTCCATCACCTACGTTGGTCTTTCTGTTTGTGATATTTACATCGATTGTTATCACTTGAATTTGATAATTATGGGTTTGATTCACTCGAATTTGGTGGCTGATGATTCTAACTTATCATGTGTGAATGGGAAATAAATTGGGCAATCAAGAAAAAGTAGATAGTATGTACTAGTAGTAGATAAGAAAATGGATAAGAAAGAGTAGTAGGTACAATAGTAATTGTTTCACCCTTTAAAAATAGATGAATAAAGAGAGAACCGGCGAGTATAATCAACCCGGGTTAAACCGGGTTTGCCAAAAACCTGCGGGTTGAACTGGGTTTCAATTATTTAAAGAACCGGTTAGTTTTGACCCGGTTTTGTGGCCGGAACCGGTCGAACCGGTTAACCCGTCCGGTTCGAACCGGGTTTCAAAACATTGCTTAAATGTGAAACTTTATGTATCATTGGTCCCTCTGATTCATTAAGGTACATTAAATGCCCACATGTGATATGCACTTGAGGGTATTTTAGTCTTCTTCTTAGATATATTATTTTCATCTTTGTCTTTCTCTCCTCTATCCTATAGTTTACCCAGATCCTTATTCTCCCATATACTTCATCACAATCCCCCTTTTAATTATGTTCTTATAAATTGAAAATCTATTTCCAAATCAAACCCAAATAAAAATTGCTACTACCACAATAAAACCTTTATTTTTATCATCTTATTAAAGTATTCAAGCACAAATGGCAGTAGTGAGTGGCGGCTAGGGTGGGTAATGACGACCAGTAATGGTTGAATGGTGTGTGGATATAGTGGTTGTTTCCTGGTTGGTTGGATGGGTGGTCGAATATAATCTGGGTTTAATCATACTAATTATTCTCATCCAAATATGAAGATAATTGTTGTATGGTCACCATGATAATTTGCTAAACAAAAAAAATAAGCAATATCTTTTTGTCTGTGCTACTGTTTTACGTCAAGCAACGACAAGAGATTCTTTGGTGATGTTAAGATCACAATGATATTTTATACTTGATTTTTCTTGTTTTTTTGTTATTGTCGTCAAATACATTCTATTTGATTAAGCAAATTAAGTTATCTTTTATTTTTAGTTCAGTCTTAAAATATCTATCAAATAAAGAATGATGCTCACTTTGGTTTAGCTTATTTTCCATAAAGGAAATAAACAGATTCAATGGTGAGATACGAAATATGTGGTGATAATTGTCAAAATGGAATGTAAATAATGATGATGCTCAATATGTGGTGATAGGAAATAAACAGATTCATTTTCCATAAAGGAAATAAATAATGATGCTCAATATGTGGTGATAATTGACGTATGTGAAAGTGGTCGGAGGTGGTGAGTGGTGGTGTGGGGTGGGTGGGTGGTGGATGGTAGATGAAGATGAGATATTTAAGAAAGAGAAAGATAAAGTTTATTGCAAAAAGACCAAAATATCCTCATGTGTTAAGCATTAGTTTAGCCTATTAAAGTGAAGGACTAATGATACATAAAGTTTCACACTTAAGGATGACTGGTACAATATTTTCGGTCAAAGGACGAAACTCGTCGGTCAACGCAAACCACAAGGACGAACGGTGTAATTTACTCTAATTATAAATATTGATGGGTGTACTAAATATGTATGAAAAAGAAACCACGAGGACTAATCAAGATGGAAAAAAAACTGAAGGACCAATCTTGTAGGATTCGATAAACCAAAGGGACGATTTATGTAATTCTCCCTTATTATAATTTATAAAAATACTCATTAAACAACTTTTTTGTTCTCATGCATACTTTCTTATTTACTTCTTATTTTATTTTCAATTGATCAATTATTCTCATCTTCCCAATCTCTTCAATCTCTTCCCTGCTACCCTTTTCTTCCATGGACGCTTTTTTTTTCCAGCAAAAATGGCTTGATACATTCAAACGTATATTGCCTCAACCTGTTGACCAGTTTTACCATCAAAACTTCATTTTTTGTCACTTAAAAGCGGATTTACATTATAATTTTGATGCCCTTCATTTTGTTGCTGCCCTGGACGACGGTCGCCCACTTCGCCCAGCTCCAAGACCGACCCTAATTGCAAGTATCATAATTATCGGACTTAGGAATATTGACTACAACAAAAACCATTTTACTTCCTCTTGAATGCTTAGATAAAGGTAGTCGAGAAAATATATTTTTTTCAAAAGTCATCGTGTGCAAATAACGTTAAAAGTGAATTTAAACAACACCAAACTCACCATCATACCAGTCAAATAAGTCTTAAAAAAACATATACTCCCTCCGTTCTAATATTATTGTCTTACGACAAAAAAAAAAGTTCAAAAAAAAATCATATATTACTGGTTTTTTTTTTTTACTTTTTGACAAAATCACAATTTTACTTTTTGCTAATTAATTACTAATAATTCGTTTTTAGTACAATCGTTTCTCTCGGTCTTAACGAATTGATATAACGTTTTCTAGCAAAGACTTAATTGTTTTTGGTTAACAAAAGATTATTTTGGAATTCTATTTCTACTTGACACAAAGCATGTAAAAAGTAAAAATATTATCTATATACTACGTATATGTACTAATCTAAAACACGTTGCTCAAAAAAAAACATTTAAATGCACCAAATGTAAAATACAAGTTTACACTACTAATTCAAGATACAAAATACAAATTTTATAACTAAAAGTATATTAAGCTAAAAAATGCAAATTGAAATGTGAAATCAATACACAGTCACTCCATTTATGCGTATTTAAAACAAGCCCAAAGTAAAAGCCCACAACTAATGATCCACCAATCCCTACATCTAACTGAAATGACTTAAATCGTGAATGCCAAATTAACTATCATTAATAAGGACTGTGAGTGTAATGCTACCATACAAAATGAAGGACTATAACTGTAATTTTAACAAACTAATTGAAAATGACTTGATCCAACAGTATTTACAATCGTGGCTACAACACTCAACCTACAACACTCAACCTACTGATCTCAATAGTGTGCATTATACTACAAAGCTAATTACAAATCTAAAACGCTTCCCTAACAGCAGACTAATCTCAATTATAAATGCGATATAAGCTATCGAAAATATACTCCCAGGTACAATGAAGTAGCTAAAACAGAGAATCTACAAAGCTGTATACTACGAATGAAGGCACAAAACAATAGCAGACATAAAGAAAACATTTTCAAATGGATCCAAACATACTGCAAGCAGATTACCACTCCTACTCTAAACTATCAGATTAAACTTATAATGCGAAGAAAAATTAAATGAGCTCAACCGGTGCATCCGTAGCCTAGTCCGTTGAGTCGAGAAGCGCGGCGCTGAGCCGGCTTAATTTGAACAGCACCTTCGAAAATCAAACACAATTATCAATCTTGACTGATAATCTGCTATCTAAACGCTGGCGAATCCAAACACCTTTAAATCTTCTAACCTGCAAAATGGAAACATATACGAAGAAAAACAAAACTAATCCTTCGATGATGAAACGTGCGAGACTGATAACCAAACGAGCCAAAACTGGACAAAATCTTCGAGCTGAACTGTAACAGTAGACTAATCATAATCTCTATTGAGCTTTTGAAAAGAAACAGTACTAAATTCTTATCAAATCTGTATGAACAAAACATAAGCTACTCAAACGACACTTTAAAACTCATGACTGAATCAATGAAGTTTAACCGAATCTGAACCTACAACCTAACTGATTAACATCATTATATCGAACTCTTATCAAGTAAAACAGTACCAGTAACCTGAATCAAAACTAATCAATTAAAACAATTTTGAAAAAAAAATGAAAACTCATCAATGGCTGAACTTATCATAACAAACTAACTGAAATTTAACCAGCAACTATTTTAACCAATTTTGACATCAAACTGTGACCAATATTATCAAACTTTAATCAACTAAACTCACTTTATCAATCAACTCTTTCCAAAACACTAGATAATAACACTCAAATAGAAATTGAATAAAAGCTTCTCATGAATCGTAACAGTTAAAGAAAAACAGAAATCTTAAGAGTATTAAGAAAGCTTGAAGATTTAAAGTGGATTCATTAATGGTGAAAAAATCATCATTCGGTTACAAAAGATTAAACTGAAAAAACAGAATTGGTTACAAAATTTAACAAGAAAATGTAAAGCTTAACTACTCCTAATCTACTCCTAACAACTATGTGTAACTCTACACCTAAGCTAACCGAATACAAATGAAGTCTTCTCTTCTATTTATAGTTGCCGTGTGGTGGTTGAGTGACGTGGTTGATCCAATCATTGAATGACACGTGGAAAATACGAGGATACTCGTTCTTCATCTTCAATCTTGAATTTGGGGCTTTCTTTATTCTTTGCTCTTGATCTAATTGACTTATATCAGCTCGTAGAGGAGAAGAAGGGGATGATTTTTGTAGTTGGAAGTTTCCTTTGATTCCTTGTTGATCGTTCGTGATTGTAGATTGCAGGTTATGAAGGAGAAAAAGTATAACCGTCTTTCTCTCTCTTTTTGGAGAAGAAGAAGACGACGCATGTATGTGGGTTTGTGTGTTTTTGGTTTGACCGAGACTTGGTCAATGGACCAAAGTTTAATACAACTTTTCCCCTTTTTTTACTTTTTGGTCCCTTTCTTTTCATTTCTTTCAAAATGTTTATAAACTTTTATCTCATTTCTATTTCATCCTTTATCTTTGTAGAAGTTTCAACTTAAGCCCTCCATCTTTGGAAATTTGGCAAATAAGGTCCTTAGAGCATCTTTCGTCCTTTTCTTCGTCTTTTATCATGAAAATCCCTTGAAAGCTCGTGTTTTGTCTCAAATGTACCTATATTACCTGAAAATACACAAACACCAAATACACGCGTAATTCTGATAATTAACAGTTAAATATGATGTATTTGACTGTGTTTTTAATGGTATTTGGATCATTATTGATGAGTGTTTTCACACTTATCAACTCCCCTCCACTTGACCATTGCCATGTCCTCATGCAATGCAGCATTTTAAAGCACCAAGTTACACTCTTCTCATAATTAACCCACCTTGGCCATTATGGAATGCATCTACACTACTCTACACTATATGATGCATGATTTTGATTATATACAATGCAATGCAAAAGAGTCAATTCTATTTATATCTTTTTGAATTTATTGAAATGGTTTTGATGGAAATAACTCATAAAGAATTCAATGACTTAGATTAGGGCTTGGGTACCATGGACATTTATCACCCTCAAGTTTCACTTTCCCCATACCAAGCTTAAAAATGGGATCATTGCATTCACAAGTAAAAAGTGCATCAACTTATTCATGACAATTAAATGTGGAACCGGTTATTATTTGAGCAAATTGCTTGTGGGCAAATTTGTCATTATTTAAAGCGTGAAGTATAAGAAATGTAAAATCCGAAAATAAGGAAGCACGGTTTTAATCCTAAGTAATCTTCTCATCCATTACTTGAAAAACCGCTCACAATTAATACAAGTCCGTATTAAGAGTAATAAGTCATTCGCCTTATGTGTAAAATCCTCATGTCATGCTTTCATAAGTAACTACACACTCGCTAAGGAAAGGAAAATAAAACTCACGCAATAATTTACATCCGCATCTTTTTGAGATTTTGGATCTTCAACCCCGCAACCCGTCAAGGTAATATTGGATTGGAGCAATCTATTGAATCCCCGCAACCCGTCAAGGTAATATTGGAACTCAATAGTCACTATAATTAACACCACACTGCCCCTCTTGGGAGTCTTGCATTATTTTTTTTTCTTTTTTTTCTTTTTTTTTCTAGCCACTCATTTTTTTTCATAAGCCGCTCTTATTTTTCTTTATTCCTCACCAAGAAATTTGAAAAGAAGAAAAGGAAAAACACCCGCTAAATATGGAGCATGACATAAGTCTAGTACACATAAAACGTGCTAACTTAGAATCTTAAGACGTACTCATATCAACCATAAATGATTAGCCAAAAATGCATAAGAGATTACGAACCAATTAAAACCGTACTTGATTATTTATTAACAATTATATACATGCGAAGAAATAGAGATAAAGAAGAGAAGGGTTTAGCCACAAGTAATTGCCATGAAGTCTATCTAGCCCTTTTACACTTGCTTCAACTCTATCATTTCCCATTCTCCACAAATTTAAAATTTCAAAGAATGAAATTGGTGGAAGCTTAGCCTAATAGACCAATGAAGGACTACATGGTTAAGGATACTAGCTAGAGAGTGCTAAAATAAGCAAACTCGGGTTGAGTCAAAATATCCATGGTGGGCCTAATATGTCAAAGAAGTCTAAACTTGTTAAAACCATGTTTTTTTTTTTTCCTTTTTATTTATTTTTGATGAAAAATAAAAGAAGAAATATATACAATGCAAATGTGATATGCAAAATGAAAAATGATTGATGCAAAAATTATGAATGCATATTTTTGGTGGCCAAAGTAGATCAAAAATTTGAAAAATGTTCAAAAAATTAGTTTTCCCAATTATCATGAAGTTAAGGCAATGGTCTAGGTAAGGTCACTTCGATAGAAGTCTCCCCTACACTTAAGATAAACATTGTCCTCAATGTTTAAGAGTATTGGAGTAAACTCCCCTACACTTATGACATTGATAACCTTGCTTAACCCAAGTTAAGGAAGAGACAACTAAAGGATATTCATTTTAAGCACAAGTGTTTAATATCACGATAGCAAAAACTAATCGAAGTGAACCAGATACACGGGCCTCCTCCATAAGCTCCAAGCATGAAATGTGAGAGAGTAACCCTAGAAACAAACACCAAAAGACGAAGAAAGGCACCCCTCCACTTCAACTCTACTATAACATCCTTTTAATTAAACCTAACCTATTGAAAATCTACTCTACGTTTTCTAACCTAGTTATTCAATGCTTGAGTTTTTTTAACCCTAAGTCGCTAGCTCGACTCGGCCCCGAATTAAGTTGTCCTTGGGGAAACCATCATGGAGAATAAAGAATATCCACTTTGAAGCACATCTCACATGATACACTCAAACTTAGCACGTTGCCATTTACTATAAGATTTACAAAATCTGCCTCGATAAATGGAACGGTCCAACGTGTCTCAAGTTTGTCCAACATATAAAATTTCTCAAATATGAAGCACACCAGGATCAAATACAAAGTTTCCATCTCGACAAGTGAACAACTCCAAAGTAGGTAACATCACCAAAGTAAGCTCATACAAGAAGTCCATATCAATCGAAGGCACACTCTTAAGTGGAGTAGATGAAAACCAATATTTCCCAAATATACGGATCCCAGGATCAAAAACCTTTCCCTTCATGGGAAAATAAGAAGATGAACTCGTATCAACCATATAAGATTCCCCCTTAGATATCAAAGCATCATGAGAATATGAAGGTGTAGGTATCAAAACATTCATAACTATTATGTCCATATTGGGCTCATCATTATCATCAAAAGGTGGGTAATCTTCCATAGAAGGCATAGCGAAAGGAGGATCAAGATCAATAGTGTCTTGTGGAGAAGGTGTAGTCTCTATGTTCTCAAAAAGCAATGTAGTAATAAGACGAACCTCCTCTTCCAAATTAGAAACACTATCGTTGACCTCTATATCAAATTGTGCAAATGTATCCTCTATGGTGGCATCAATCTCCATAAAAGAGTCCATATCAAAGGTTTTGAGTTCTAAAGGTGCCTTAAATGAAAAAGTATCAATCTCTAAGAGGAAAGGATCTTCATCAATAACCAACTTCAAGGGTGGGAGGGTGGGAACATAAGGCTCAAAAGGAGGTGTATTAATGAGAGAATCACTCAAAGGGATGATATGATCATGAAAATCAATAGGTGTATCCTCAAAAACCAGTGAAGGAATATCAATCAAGGGTTCTTCTTCTATAGACTCATTATTAGGTTCTTCACACTCCTCAAAAAGTGGGTTATCAAAACATGTCTCAAAAAGAGGATTTGAATGTATCACAAAATCTCTTAGAGGAATAGGTGAAGGAGTCATAGAAGAAATGGAGTCATCATCATCAGAAGTAAAAGACTCATCACTATCATAAGGATCATCAAAGGTTTCATCACAAGAATCATAAAGTGGTAGAGGAGAAGGATCCACTTTTCCTATAAGAATAAACTCTTCATCCAAATTAGGAATGTTATCTTGACAAGACAAATCATCGGATGATATAGCATAAGACGCGTCACTAGAATCACAATTTTCATCCTCTATTTGTGTCAAGTCTTTCACAAACTCTTCCTCAATCTCATTATCCCTTTCTTTAAACAATTCATCAAGATCAAAGTCACCAAAATCACTAGTAGTAGCATGAAGGTCAATAGGTGATAAAATCTCAATATGATCATGAGGAGAAGAGGTATCAATACAAAGCTCATCACATGGTTCAATGGAAATACCCTCAAACTCTCTTTGGATTGGGATAAGGTTCTCAACACTAGAAACGGTTAATTCATCCAAATTGGTGTTTGTATTAGTGCTAAGAGGCTCGTCCCCCATGGTTAAAGAGTCGGTGGGTTCCACGTGAGGTAAAGGTGATGAAGATGTGTCATCATTAAGTGTCATACAACTCGAAGGATAGTAATCATCGTCATATAAGCATTGTTTAAGCAACCGAGCACGATTAGCAATAAATTGTTCTTCTTTTTCTTCTTTATCAATCTTAATGAGTAAATCGTCTAACTCTTTCTGGAGGAACTGAGAAGATTTGTTCACCGATGCTCTATAAATGTTACCAAATCCCTCGATATTAAACCGTTTGTTCCTTAAATCATCCTCAAGAGACTTAATTTCTTCCCTTAACCAACGAGATTCTTCTCTCATTTTCTCGATACTCATTTCTATCATAAGATTAAGAGCCTTTAATCTATATCCATCGAATCTTCCTAGTTGCTCGACTACAACAGAAATCTCATTGCGCTTAATAAGAGTATAAGAAGGCGGATCCCTGGATCGACAATCATAACCATAATGGGGTTCTTTTCCACAATACTCACATGAATAAGTCGAAGAATAGGGTGGAGGTGGATTTCCATAATTAGGTGAATTATAGGTTTGAAAAGAGTCTTGATTATGAAAATTCTCATGATTGTAGCCTTGAAAATTTCCTTCATTTTGAAAACCCGCATAATGTGAAAATCCTTGATTTTGAAAAGTATCTTGATTATAGCATGGAAAATTTTCATCATTTTGACAGCCTTCATTGTTTGAAAATCCTTGATTATGAAAAGTATCTTGATTATAGCATGGAAAATTTTCATCATTTTGACAGCCTTCATTGTTTGAAAATCCTTGATTATGAAAGGTTTCTTGATTATAGCCTTGAAAATTATTATCATTTTGAAAACCTCCATAATTGGAAAATCCTTGGTTTTGGTATGGCACATTAAAGGTTTGATCATGAAATGATGGTGGAGGTTGTGATGAAAAACCGGAATATCCCATATAGTCATTACAAGTGTAGTCCATTTGAGTGTTAGGTTGAAAATTAGGGTTCTCGGTTCCATTATAAGCATATCCCTCCCCATAATAACCATTATTTTGATCACATAAATACGTATCGTGTGGACCTCCACAAGTCGAACAAGTCGGATAATTAGCGTTGGCGGATCGTTGTTGCAAAATCTCCAATATGGAACGAGTATCCATGTTTAACAAGGTGGCCGAATGTATATACAAGTATAATGACGTTTAAAAGCTTCCTCAGGGAAGGAAGTAATACACCAAAGGTGGTATGTTTACACGTGTGCGAGTACACGTGTAAGTAAACACGAGGAATGAGGGAGTAGCCCTCGGTCGACTTTGAAAAGAATAAGATTATCCTCTTCGAGTTCCGATATGAAATATCCACAAGAAAGTATATATATAATTACTACTTGGGTGCAAGACCTCCAATTAAGCCTTCCTTCTTAGAATACGCACTAGTGAACGGGGGGTTAGGTGGCGCGAATCACTTAAGTACCTATTGACCCTTAGACGGCATTTTATAGCACGTCGCCTATCTATTCACTTTGTAGTTTGTATTCTTCGAATTAATGCCAATTGGAAGTATTTATCTATTCTTGCTTAATTAAATTGGATCGATACGCGTGTCAAGGACCGGAACGCCCCTCAACACGGTGTATTGCCTCGGCAATACTTATGGAGATAGGTAACTTGGTTGTTCTTATACGTATACTTATTTACATATAATAATATATAAAAAATATTTTTGTATTTATTTGATTTTTTAAGAAAAATACTATATCTACGTAAAAACCGATAAAAACGAATAATATATATTTTTGAGTGTAATCTTTTAGGAAAAAGATTACTTTTTGGATTTTTTATTTTTTTGGTTCAATTCTTTAGGAAAAGAATTGACTTTGTGATTTTTTTATTTTTTTGTATTTTTATCTTTTTGATTTTTTTTTTCTTTTTGATTTATAATACGTAAAAAATAACGTTCACAAAGTGAACGGATCCCAAAATCCAATCGTCTCACTCGAAATCGTTAATCTCCACGAAAAGAACCGGCAGCGGCGCCATTTAATAATTCGTTTTTAGTACAATCGTTTCTCTCGGTCTTAACGAATTGATATAACGTTTTCTAGCAAAGACTTAATTGTTTTTGGTTAACAAAAGATTATTTTGGAATTCTATTTCTACTTGACACAAAGCATGTAAAAAGTAAAAATATTATTATATACTACGTATATGTACTAATCTAAAACACGTTGCTCAAAAAAAAACATTTAAATGCACCAAATGTAAAATACAAGTTTACACTACTAATTCAAGATACAAAATACAAATTTTATAACTAAAAGTATATTAAGCTAAAAAATGCAAATTGAAATGTGAAATCAATACACAGTCACTCCATTTATGCGTATTTAAAACAAGCCCAAAGTAAAAGCCCACAACTAATGATCCACCAATCCCTACATCTAACTGAAATGACTTAAATCGTGAATGCCAAATTAACTATCATTAATAAGGACTGTAAGTGTAATGCTACCATACAAAATGAAGGACTATAACTGTAATTTTAACAAACTAATTGAAAATGACTTGATCCAACAGTATTTACAATCGTGGCTACAACACTCAACCTACAACACTCAACCTACTGATCTCAATAGTGTGCATTATACTACAAAGCTAATTACAAATCTAAAACGCTTCCCTAACAGCAGACTAATCTCAATTATAAATGCGATATAAGCTATCGAAAATATACTCCCAGGTACAATGAAGTAGCTAAAACAGAGAATCTACAAAGCTGTATACTACGAATGAAGGCACAAAACAATAGCAGACATAAAGAAAACATTTTCAAATGGATCCAAACATACTGCAAGCAGATTACCACTCCTACTCTAAACTATCAGATTAAACTTATAATGCGAAGAAAAATTAAATGAGCTCAACCGGTGCATCCGTAGCCTAGTCCGTTGAGTCGAGAAGCGCGGCGCTGAGCCGGCTTAATTTGAACAGCACCTTCGAAAATCAAACACAATTATCAATCTTGACTGATAATCTGCTATCTAAACGCTGGCGAATCCAAACACCTTTAAATCTTCTAACCTGCAAAATGGAAACATATACGAAGAAAAACAAAACTAATCCTTCGATGATGAAACGTGCGAGACTGATAACCAAACGAGCCAAAACTGGACAAAATCTTCGAGCTGAACTGTAACAGTAGACTAATCATAATCTCTATTGAGCTTTTGAAAAGAAACAGTACTAAATTCTTATCAAATTTGTATGAACAAAACATAAGCTACTCAAACGACACTTTAAAACTCATGACTGAATCAATGAAGTTTAACCGAATCTGAACCTACAACCTAACTGATTAACATCATTATATCGAACTCTTATCAAGTAAAACAGTACCAGTAACCTGAATCAAAACTAATCAATTAAAACAATTTTGAAAAAAAAATGAAAACTCATCAATGGCTGAACTTATCATAACAAACTAACTGAAATTTAACCAGCAACTATTTTAACCAATTTTGACATCAAACTGTGACCAATATTATCAAACTTTAATCAACTAAACTCACTTTATCAATCAACTCTTTCCAAAACACTAGATAATAACACTCAAATAGAAATTGAATAAAAGCTTCTCATGAATCGTAACAGTTAAAGAAAAACAGAAATCTTAAGAGTATTAAGAAAGCTTGAAGATTTAAAGTGGATTCATTAATGGTGAAAAAATCATCATTCGGTTACAAAAGATTAAACTAAAAAAACAGAATTGGTTACAAAATTTAACAAGAAAATGTAAAGCTTAACTACTCCTAATCTACTCCTAACAACTATGTGTAACTCTACACCTAAGCTAACCGAATACAAATGAAGTCTTCTCTTCTATTTATAGCTGCCGTGTGGTGGTTGAGTGACGTGGTTGATCCAATCATTGAATGACACGTGGAAAATACGAGGATACTCGTTCTTCATCTTCAATCTTGAATTTGGGGCTTTCTTTATTCTTTGCTCTTGATCTAATTGACTTATATCAGCTCGTAGAGGAGAAGAAAGGGATGATTTTTGTAGTTGGAAGTTTCCTTTGATTCCTTGTTGATCGTTCGTGATTGTAGATTGCAGGTTATGAAGGAGAAAAAGTATAACCGTCTTTCTCTCTCTTTTTGGAGAAGAAGAAGACGACGCATGTATGTGGGTTTGTGTGTTTTTGGTTTGACCGAGACTTGGTCAATGGACCAAAGTTTAATACAACTTTTCCCCTTTTTTTACTTTTTGGTCCCTTTCTTTTCATTTCTTTCAAAATGTTTATAAACTTTTATCTCATTTCTATTTCATCCTTTATCTTTGTAGAAGTTTCAACTTAAGCCCTCCATCTTTGGAAATTTGGCAAATAAGGTCCTTAGAGCATCTTTCGTCCTTTTCTTCGTCTTTTATCATGAAAATCCCTTGAAAGCTCGTGTTTTGTCTCAAATGTACCTATATTACCTGAAAATACACAAACACCAAATACACGCGTAATTCTGATAATTAACAGTTAAATATGATGTATTTGACTGTGTTTTTAATGGTATTTGGATCATTATTGATGAGTGTTTTCACACTTATCAACTACCAATTCTTTAAATTTTTGAATGATAACTTTAAAATAATATAGTAACTTTAACCAATTTTTTTATATATTTTTATTAATCGAAAATTAAACTATGATATCCTAAAAAGAAAACATGAACAATAATAATGAGAAAAATGGAGTACAAAATATTAATCGATATTAATACATAATAAAAGATTTATGTAATATCCCGCGTACTCGCCTATTGTAAATACATAAGACTATAAGTATAAAGAATTTACATAATGTTATTAAAAAGATCCTCTTTAACTTACTCGTGTGCGTTATTGTTCTTTGTGTTTGGTTGTCAAGTTCGATTATGTCTCTTTACGTTTTATGGTTTTGAGGGATTTGGTTTGCATTTCTCAAGTTTGGTTCTTTTTGTGGGTTAGCGTTTTATTCTTGCAAGGAGTTTTGTTTTAATTAGTTTTGTGAGTTTTGTTTAAGTATATGTCTCTTGATAATATTTTTTGTTTTTATTTTTTCTTTTTTTAATTATCTTGTTAATTGGGGAGAGATGTCGTGCATCGTATTCTTTTTTCTTTAGAGATTTTTATAAATCGTGCCATTTAAAAAACTAACATATTACAAAATTGAAATAAACTAACAATGATTTACACAATTAACATGTAACGAGATCTCAAGTTTGAGATATAATCTTTCGTTAGGTTAATATGATTCAACAAGCTTTCTTATTCATTGCAGACATCACGGATTAGATTATCTCAGTTGCATTGTAGTTAAACGCAAAAATATGTTAAAAGCTATTATCCTAACGTTTATCTGGATGATATGTAAGTAGCAGATAATACTCTTTTTTATGTCACTAAAGACAAAAAAGAGTAACAATTTTTGTTGTTGTTATATTAAATGTATTGCATGTAGATATTGTTTTAGGAATTGATTGTTTTGGTTGCAAAATATAATCAGGGTGATCCAAGTTGGTGAAACCTCGTGGCTGATGCATGTATATTGTTTCAGATAGTGGTCCATGAAGAAAAGCATTCTTGACATCTAACTTATAGATCAGGCAATCTCGTGATATAGAAAGGATGAGCACTATATGAATAGTAGTTGGTTTGACTATCGGACTAAATGTCTCGTCACAATCAATCCCTTCTGTTGGTGCAAACATTATGATGTTTAGTCGATATAATCTCTTCGTGTTTTGTTGATGACAAACGTATAACTCGAAATACATTATGTAAAATGTTAAGGTACTCGTAATCACTCAAGCATACATTTGTAAACTTCTCTCGACACCTCCAAGATCACATTCGGCATGAATCACTCAAGGTATGAATAAACAAATCATTAACCTAACTAAGTGATCAAGGATTTAGTTTTTCATAAAACTCACCTTTTATTAAATGTGACAAAAGTTTTTATTAAACTTTATTTTAAGAAAATGTTTTATTAAAAAGAAAATGGAAATTTAAATTTAAAATATTCCAAAGAATATTCCATAATTTGAATTTGGCATATTCCAAATGGTCTAAGAATATACCCTTGAGGTATAAACTTCACCAAATGACATTTCCCCACTAAAGGACAAAAATGCACGGACTGCAAGCCTGAGGTTCCTAAAATAACCCGCGGTTCGTTATTTATAAGGAACCGCGGGGGCATTTGAGGAACTGCGGGTATTTATAGTCGTTGCACTCTTGCCCTAAAAACAGTGGACCATTTCCAGCCTTTTAATCAACCCTTTTTGCACAGTTTCTTTAAAAACATCTTTAAACCATTGATTAATTAGTTTTGATTAATCTTCTTTAAGATGTGATTCTATCCTCAATCCTCTCATCCTCTCAAGTGCAAAGAGAAGAACACTTTCATCACTATGAAGTGTTGGGTTCACTACATGATGAAGATATCTCATTGTATAGATCTAAGTTATGTTTTTAGTTTCACTACAATGTAAATCATGAAGATCCAAATTGTGTATATGCTTGGACTTTATGTATATGCAGTAGATCCAAGTGATTGGTTCCCTTGGATGTATTTGTAAAGGTAGAAGATCCAAGTGATGGATATCCTTGGATTAGGAATTAGGAGTGTAGATCCAAGTTGTGTATTACTTGCATATAGTGTTAGATTCATAGATCTAAGTGTTGTGTACTTAAATCTATATAGTTTATGTGTTTAGGCCATAAAACACAGGGTTTTTTATGTTGGGCCATAAAACATAACTAGTGTGTAGATTGATGAATATTGGTGTAGATTGGTCCTACCTAAGATTAGGACTTGACATCTAGCCGTGTGTCGGAAAATGGTAAAGTAGGCGACGTGTGTAGATTGGTCCTACCTAAGATTAGGACTCGACATCTAGGGTAGTGTCGGAAATGGTGTAAGCGACGTGTATGGTTTTCTCCGCTTTGAAAGGAGTTTTGTTGACTAGTGAAGTAACTCTCGAGTTAGATACTCGAGGAGTGGAGTAGGGCGAAGATGAGCTTCGTGACTAAACCACTATAAATCATTGTGTCAGTACTTTCATTTACATTTATGTCTTTACCTTTTTGGATGCATTTATATGTTGTTGTGTGTTGTGTGTATCACATAATCTAAACATGCAAGTTACAGAAAAGTTAATCTTAGTATGTGTGTACTTTATGTTTAGATTATGATCAAGTGTGCATCCTTTAGTCTAAACATCTTAGTTGCGGAAAAGCTTAGCTTAGTACGTGTGTTCTTAGTGTTTAGACTATTGCTTGATGTACTCTTGAATTGATGTGTTTGTGTGTTTACTTACTTGTTGTTTATAGTCTTTATATCTATAACAAAAAAAATCTCATACTTAGTCTAACTTGATAAGGAATTGATACAAAGGATTGTTTTAGTTTAACATGTATCAAATGGTTATCCCACTGTCGGGGTTCCTTAAAGAACTGGCGGTTCTTTATTGATAAAGAACCGCGACCACAATAAAGAACCGCGCATAGTGGGTTTAACGAAATTGTTTTATAAATTAATGAGAAACTATTCAACCCCCTCCCCCATCTAGTTTCTACAATTAGTATCAGAGCGTGTTTATTCATGATTTTTGAAGTATATTGTGCTTTAAAGATTGGATCGATCTTTGCTCTCGTTTCAAAACAAATGGTTTTTAAAAATGCAAACGGTTCTTAAAAATAGAGACGATATTTGTATCAAATTGTAAATGAAGAGTGATTACTTATGAAATATGTTTTGTTGTTTCATTCGTACAAGTTTTGGTGTTAATAAACTTTGTATAATAGCTTGATAATAAATCTTTTTATTTTTGTAAGTATAAAAATCTTTTGTGTCATAATTAACTCTAAAATAGGAGTTCTATGTGTCTAAATGATTTTTTTAGAGTCCTAAGTCCTTCCAAAATGTTACCAAATGATTTTGATCAAAAACACCATTTTAGTCCACTTTCCACGGTTCTTTAGTTGTTCGCCGGGGTTCATTATCAATAAAGAACCACGGTCAGTCCGACATAGATTTTTGTAAACTTTGAAAAATCATATAAAATCAACCGTAAGTCCATAGAAGTCGTGCCACCCGCCATTTCGAACGTAATTGAATTATCTTTCTTTTAAGAATTCTTCCAAACCTTTATTAAAAATTTAAAATTTGGATGTTTTCTAATTTCTATTCTTTGTCCAAAGAACTGAGTCTCGGTTTGTCATAAAACTTGTGTTTTATTCTTTTATATTAAGTTGGACATCTTTTGTTGATATATCTTTGAAAATTGATATATTTATAAAGTTTTGAAATTATTTAAAATTTTGAAATGGGTGTAAAACTATTTTTAAATTAAATCAAGCTATGTATACTTTGTTGTATCTAACACTCAAAATAAAGACAAATGTTTTTGTTGTTTTCTTATCTGTTTCAAACATTGTTAAGTGATCAGTACAATTGGTAGTAGTGTTACTTGCTTGTCTATTTTTTGTGCATTGCATATAGGATCAACATATCTTGGTTTACAAATGTTACACGAACATCTTGTACACCTCGATATGTTCTTTAACACTCTTATGTTCGAAAGCTTTGTGAGCTTGTCAAATATATTAATTATTGTGTTATTAGTTCAAGTAGATTAATTATTGTGTTATTCTAGAGGGAGTTTACTACGTTTCTTGGTGGTGTATTTGGTCTTTCCGGAACCAACTCCTTTTTAATCCCGTCAAGCCCAAGAAGGCTGTTATTTTTGATGACATTATTTCCCGTTCTTTTCATTGGTGTAATGCTAGAAGCAATCTTTCTTTTTCTTGGGATCGTTGGCTTCAATATCCTAATTTGATTTTCATGTAATTTCTAGCTCCTTGCTAGTGTTTTATCAATAAAGTTGTTGTTCAAAAAAAGTTCAAGTAGATTAATGTCTCACTATAAAATATGAAACACCTTTTGAAAATCTTAGCTATTTTCTCTTAAATGAGTGTTAGTGGGAATCAAGAAAGATTTCGAATATATATATATATATCAATTCATTAATCAAATTATGATTGATATCATTATTCTTATTGACATGTTTTGAGTGTAGACATGATTGTGGATTCTTAAGAATATACATCGGATCATAACTCACACTTGTGTTGATGATGCTATATTGAATCTAGTTGTTCAAAATTATTAGACAAATTTGTTTAATAATTGCTTATAACACACAATGGAGTCGGTTCGACAACTTGGATGTTTCATCCGAATACTCAAGTAATTTACATTGTAATGCAATTGGTAAATGTGTCATTTCCGAAAGGCCAATCAAGAGTGTTCTAACAAATTGTGTAAACTTGGTTTATACAATTCATTGTTATTGGCCTCAAGTTCTATTAAGGTAAATAACATTAACTAGACTCGTTTGACAAGAATGCAATGGTGCATTCTTAACCCTCATTAGGGTTGTGCATTGTGTCGTCATACACTTTTCATCCTTGCTACACTTTATTAGGCAAATGTAGGAATTGCATTTTGTCTAACTTGAGAATGACTACTAGATAATTTATTGCACCAGAATCTTAATTTGACCTAACGGTTGAATTACTTCCATGTGGGAAATTGGGTTATTATATAATTCGTAAAAACGGTCGTGCTTAGCATTAATTGAGCACCTCTGGTGATATTCTCATACTCATTCTCTAAATTGATTAAATGGGTCTTCCTAAATATGACTAATGATAGTTTACATCGTTGAACTTTGTATGTCATTAGGAGTCTTTTTCTTTTGTAGCCATTAGGTTTTTCTTAGATTTCCTCCTACGTGCTAATTGAACCTATGTGTTTTTATTTTGTCTGTGTTCTAGTTTTTGTTGCTCTTTAGCATAACTTTACGATAAGTTAGACTAGAACATTAGGATTTGTTGTATTGGAAAAATTCCCTTGTCCTAAAAAACACACCCTCTGTGCGCGGATCCTAAATTGTCCGGCGAATCCATATATATATGGAACCGCGGGCAGACACCTTCAAAAATGGGTTTTCTAAAACTTCCCAATTGTTCCAACACTCTTTGGAATCTGTGTTTAAAACCTTTGATCACTCCCAAAATATCTTCTGCTTTCTCTATTTCACACCAAAGCAAAATGTCTTTTTTCACCAAATGAAAGCCTTGATTCTCAACCATTTTCTAAAATCTCTTTCAACCCAAATTCACCAAGGAACACACGAAATCAAATCTCCTCTCCTTCTAAGGAAATTGATTTTGGAAACTCCCATTTTTCACCACTCCCCTTTGGTGTTCTTCCTCTATCACATGATTATGTCATGCATCATGGAACATATTGCCTTTTTTGTCAATATCAACATCTTGCCATGTCTCATATCTATGATGTGTTGAATTACAAGATTATTACCAAGCCTTCTCCACCAAATTCCGCCACCACCTTGTCTTCTAATTAAGCATGTGTATTGCTTATTAATAAGACATCCAATTTAAGCAAATCTTAGGATTCTAGTGTAACTAGGATTAAAATTATGCATATGTTTTAGGCTTCTGTTTCATACATCTTTGTATGATCTTTATTTTCTTGTATTTCCTTTCATGTTTTTCAACATGATTTGTCTTTGGGTCTTGGATCTCGTTGTCCTTGTGGTCTTCCTTTTCTTCTTTATTTTCTCACTCGTTGTCAAGGAATGTTAGAATTAAATCTAATTCCTCTCCTAGTAATATTGACAACTTAAATATTTCTTTTGAAATATTCAAGTAATTTTAACTTGCAATTGCAATTGTTAAAAGTCATATCCGAAGCATTGACTTTCAAGCCATTTAGCAACTTATGTTAAATTGTTTGACCAAGTGATTTTCTTTTGAGTCGATAATCGTTTTTGGACACCCATTGTCCACGGTTCCTCAAATAACCTAGCGGCTCATTACTGATAATGAACCGTGGACCTATTTAACGAACCACGGCCAGTGAGTCCCCTTGTTCGTTTTTGGTCTATCAGTCACTTTGATGAGTTTTCCTGAAGATTCTTTATTTTATTCTCTTTTGAGTTTCTTCTCTCGTTTTCTTTCAAGATTTCACTATTACCTATGAGGATAGAGTATTCTTGAATTATGTTGTGAAGTTATCCTTAACTTCTTTGTTGAGTCTCTCTTAATTTCTTTTAATCATATCTTTCTAGGTCGAGTCTCTCTCTTCTATCTTTTCTAAATTAAGTCGAATCGAGCCTCACCCTTTCCTCGTCATGTAATTATTCATTGAACATTCACTATGATTGAGAAGAGCTACGAAAGTTTGAGCATGTAGTTTATCGTATGCTAAACACCATTCATCTTGGTTTTTCTTTTCTTTGGCTTCTTTGATCTCTTTCTTTTTATCAAGGAATCATCTTTTTGGTTCAACATTTATAAGCATCCTTGCATATAATGTCTTATATCTAGTGTTTTCTAAAAGTGTCGATTTATCCTCGCTTTTGGCTTTCTTATATTTTTGTATCTTGATTCCCGATTTAAAGCTTATGGAGCTTTCTAAAGGAATTATTTTTAAGGTCAAAATGTCTTTGGTTTGAGATTTTTCGTTTTTCTCGTTGTTGAGAGTTGATTGCGGTTAAAATTTACAATTGGATTGGGTGATTCCAATAATTTTAAGTTTTAACCTTTTGAGAGGATTTTTGGTTAAATCTTAAATTTTCTTAGGTGATTCCAAAAATTCTAAGCATTTAATCTTTTGACATATTATCATTACAATTGGTATGGATGTTTCTTTTCTACCTTTATTCCAACAATTCTGAATTGATCGTGTCAAGATCTTCTCCTTTGACTTGTATTTGGATTGATAGCATCGCGTGCACACTTCTTTCTTCAATGCTTGTCATTGTTTGTGCAAACGACTTGTTTATCGTCCTCATTTTCTTTTTCCATCATAGTCATTCTTCCTCCTTTTTCGACTATGTGGAATTGTTTTATTGTCCTCGTCATACTCTCTTTAGTTTGGTATTCTTGCCAATATATTAAAGTGTAGTATGTCCTCTCGACAATATTTTTATTATAAATTGGACATCTCTTTTATCTCTTAGTCCTCTTTATATGTAACACCCCATTTTGGAAATGAAATATTACGCATAATCATGGCGTGTCATCAAAGCATACAAGGATAAATGTCTAAGCATTATTCGACCATAAAAGGGAAATACCGGAATCAAACATCGGTAACCCCAAAGTAAAGCTCATCACACACAAACATAAATACTGAAAAAGGAAAGGACGAAACAATGTCCATAGCAACTGTATCAAAGTAAAGGAAATGCATAAAGTAAAGAAAGGCAGTAAAGCTTCCAATCCATATGCACGTACGTTTGAGATCTACGAGCGTCCCTGAGTACCTGCCGTTTTGGGAACATGAAAAGGAAAACGGCTGAGCAAGACGCTCAGTGCACGGATGTACAATATAGCATGAAATAGGATAAACATGTAACATATAACAGCGGAAGACTAAGTTCTGAGTAAACTGGTTAAGTATTAAGAAAACTGGTTTTATAGTTTGAAAAGCCTTATGTTTATCTTATGAAAACTGTTTTAACATAAATATACCATAGCCCATATAGGTCATGAAAAGGTCACGTGCATGAATACTTGGACGGGTGACCTCATCATGCTGATTAGAGGGGATGCCTCTAATCAATATACTGGTTTGGGTAGGAGGGATCAACTCCTTGTGAAGGGTGCAAGGCACACACCACATTCACCATGATATACTGAATAAAACATGTAACTAGGATGCACCCATACGCCCCACATGATATAATAATATGGCCAAAACTGAAAAGGGACGCCACGAGCAATCACTCCGCCGTGGGGAAGTCATAACATTGGTGCCTCCAATGTTATGGTTATGGTACCTCCATAACTAGGTGAAACTGGTCATGCTTGTATATGGCTATAGATTATGCTAATTAAACATAAGCAGTTCAAAACAATAAAACAAATACTGGGGAAAACAGTTGGCTGCATACGGGGAAATCCTAATAAGGAAAGAATGTCCATACTGAAAGGACGTGAATCCGTACCTCAAGTCCAGTGAATGAACGGAAGAAAGACTCCTACTTATGGATCACTAACGCTACATGAATACACACGTGTATAAGTATCGATTCACTGATTACGTACTGGGTTTTATGTCTCATTTTAGCTGACTTGGTATGTTTTAGGTCATGGTTCACTGTTTAGAGCCTTAAACTGTGTTTATCTTGTATTCTGATTAATCCGTTTAAGTATTACTGGTATTTCATGTATTATTATACTTACTGTGTAATAATAAGTAACTTTCCAAAAATAGCAGGTTTCCAAAAATAGAAAGTTTCCAAAAATAGAAAGTTTCCAAAATAGAAAGTTACCAAAAATAGAAAGTTTCCAAAAATAGAAAGTTTCCAAAAATAGAAAGTTTCCAAAAATAGAAAGTTTCCAAAAATAGAAAGTTTCCTAAAATAGAATTTACTGCTTAAAATAGATTAGTTTCTAAAAATAGAAAGTTTCCAAAAATAGATCAGCTGCCTTAATTAAATAAGTTTCCATATATAGAAGGTTTCCATAATTAGATTAGCTTCCTGAAATAGATAGATTTCCATATATAGAAGGTTTCCATAATTAGATTAGTTGCCTTATTTAATTAAGTTTCTATAAATAGAAGTTTCCATATTTAGAATTAAGCTGGTTACATAAGCTAACATATAAGTCTAAGTGTTTATAAGCTTGTTTCTTAAGTCATATGATATAGTATATAGTTTAATTATTATTTCATGTATTTTAATTAAACTATAGGTTAAGCATTTTAATTAAAGTATAACATGTTTTAATTAAAATGAAATGAAATACTTAGGTTAACATATGTATTATTATTAATAATAATATAACCTAAGTCATGTCTAAATTAATTAATTATAGGCATGTTTTAAATAATTAATTAATTATAACCTATAACATAAAATACTTAGGTTAAATTAATATCATGCTAAATTAATAATTAGAATAATCTAAGTCATGATTTAATTAATATCTCATGTGATTAATTAATTTATATCCTAAGTTCATGATTCATAAAAATTAACATGAAGCATAAATCATGATTTAACCAACGAACCATGAATCGGGCATGAACTCGACACCGTACCCCGAGCCAAACTCGGGGCACGTGTGCCCCCTTGCTGCCGTGGGTCCCATATGAGCCAACCAAGACCAAAAATGGTCTTGGTGGTGGCGGCAATAAGCAAACCAAACCCCCCCTCGGGTTTGTTTTGCTAGGCGGCTAAAACAAACACCCTTTCTATATCATTCTTTGATTTTAATTTATACCAAAACATGTTAGATCAATGTTTAATTATCATGTTTAAATAAGAAAAACAATAACATATTCATGAACATAAACAAAGATTCAAAAGAATTAAAAAGAAGGGTTTAAAAGGTATACCACTATGTAGCTTGGAAAAGGATGAACAAACACTGATTATAGCAATAGTTTTTAAGATCAAAATCAACCAATCACCCTCCTATGGTGACGCTAAGGTGGCGGCACAAAGAGAGAACAAGGAGGAGGAGAGAAAACTCTTTTAGGGTTTTTGTGTTTATTTCTTGAAAGTGAAAAATGAAAACATATTTTTACCATAACCCCCCCTTTACTTGTAAAAGTCCATGGGCTAAGCCCACCTTGGTATATGTGTCGTGGGCATGGGGGCCCCACATGGGGTACCCGTACCTTTCTCGTGTCCCGATGTTTCGTGTTCGTTCGTGGTTAAACGTGCTCGTGTTTAAAGTGTTTCTGTTTATTTTATCATGTCGTTTATCGTAATTTTAACGCTCGTAACTATATTATATGTATTTACGTAATTATTTTAGTTCGTATTTTAAATGGTGATCATGATTTAGTTATGTTCATGTGACATATTATTAACTGTTTATCATGAGTTCGTACGTAATCGATACTTGTCATGTCATACACGTATGCACTTGCTTGATTATTAGCACATGAATGTGATCAATACTAAATGAGGTAAGTTTTAATCTAGGACGTACGATCTTAAGGGCACTATTCATGGTAAAAGCATGCGGGTTTTACAATTCTTCCCCCCTAAAAAGAATAATTCGTCCCCGAATTATAGATAAAGTAAGCTGAAAAGAAGTAACATACCCGAACTCAAAATATGAAGTGAGGGTAAGAAGCCCGGATAGACTCCTCTGTTTCCCAAGTGGCTTCCCGCTCGGTATGGTCCCTCCAAAGGATTTTGACGAAAGGAATCGTCTTCCTTCTCATGACTCGTTCTTGCCTGTCGAGTACTCGTTCGGGTTCTTCTATAAAAGTGAGATCTTCACGTATCTGTTCCAGTGGATACTGAACCATGTGAAGGGGATGATAATTGTACCCTCTGAGTAAGGACACATGGAACACGTTATGCACGTGCGAAAGCTGAGGAGGTAACGCCAATCGGTAAGATACTTCACCGATTCGTTCAATGATATCAAAAGGTCCGATGAAACGAGGACTGAGTTTTCCTTTGATCCCGAAGCGTTTAACACCACGTGCCGGCGAAACCTTGAGGAAGACGTGATCTCCCACATTAAAATGTATGTCCCTACGATGCTTATCAGCGTAACTCTTCTGACGTGACCGTGCTTCCTGCAGCTTCTGCTTAGCTACTTCGATCTTCTCATTGGTCATTTCTATAATCTCTGGTCCTTCGAGTGTTCGCTCTCCCACTTGATCCCAGCAAGTTGGAGCGCGACACTTTCTGCCATACAACATTTCGAAAGGAGCACATTTGATACTTGCGTGCCAGCTGTTGTTGTATGCAAACTCGACTAAACAGATGTAATCGTCCCAATCACCTGTCCATTCCAACGCACACGACCTTAACATATCTTCCAATGTCTGAATTGTTCGCTCCGACTGTCCGTCCGTTTGAGGATGAAAGGCCGTACTCAGCTTAAGTTGTGTACCCCAAGCTTTTTGCAGACCTTTCCAGAATCGCGACGTGAAACGAGGATCTCTATCTGAGACGATGCTGGAGGGAGTGCCGTGGAGTCTCATGATCTCCCTCCTGTAAGTATCTGCGAGTTTACTTACCGGATCTTCCTTGCGTATCGGTAAGAAATGAGCTGATTTGGTGAGTCGATCAACAATGACCCAAATAGCATCGTGCTTCTTCTTGGTAGGCGGAAGACCGGTAACAAAATCCATGGTGATTTTGTCCCACTTCCACTCTGGAATATCCAACGGTTGAAGGAGACCGCCCGATCGCTGATGTTCGATCTTAACCTGCTGGCAGGTAAGACATTTGGAGACATAAGTGGCTACATCCTGTTTCATACCACTCCACCAAAAGTGCTGTCTGATGTCATGGTACATTTTTGTCGACCCAGGATGTATAGAAAATGGGGAGCTGTGAGCTTCAGCTAACAATGCTTCCCGGAGTTCTTGATTGTCAGGAACACAAAGTCTCGTGCCCTGCCAAACGATACCGTCTGCGTCCATTCTAAATTCTGTCTGCTTCTCCAAATTCTGAATTATCGCCCAAATCTCTCCATCATCCTTCTGCGCTTCCTTGATCCTAGTCAGTAACTCAGGTTCTACTCTAAGATTCGCCCAGTATCCGTGCTGCCCACGTACCATTATTTCGATGTCTAGCCGCTCCAAGTCTCTTATGTTTTGTTCCTTGATCTCAATGCCGTTGATCATTCCGGACTTTCTGCTGAGTGCATCTGCTACTACATTAGCTTTCCCGGGATGATACTGTAGGTTAATATCGTAATCCTTCAACAGTTCCAACCATCTCCTTTGTCTCATGTTCAATTCTCGTTGTGTGAAGATATACTTCAAGCTCTTGTGATCCGTGAAAATGTCGCATGATTCTCCGTATAAGTAATGCCTCCATATCTTCAATGCGAACACCACTGCAGCAAGTTCCAAGTCATGCGTAGGGTAGTTTTCTTCATAGGGCTTAAGCTGCCGTGAAGCATACGCGATCACTTTCCCATGTTGCATGAGGACACAGCCCAGTCCCTTCCCCGATGCATCGCTATAGATCTGAAATCCACCTGTACCAGATGGGAGAGTAAGAATAGGTGCAGATACTAACTTCTGCTTTAGGTCTTCGAAGCTCTTCTCTCGATCTTCCGTCCAGACGAATTTCTCTCCTTTTCGCATCAGTTTGGTGAGAGGTAGTGCCAAGCGGGAAAAGTTCTCCACGAATCTGCGATAATATCCAGCTAAGCCTAAGAAACTGCGGACTTTTGTCGCCGACGTTGGTCTTGGCCATTTAGTGATAGCCTCAACCTTCGCTGGGTCCATAGTGATCCCTTCTACTGATACAATGTGACCTAAGAATGCCACCTTGTTTAACCAGAACTCACACTTGGAGAATTTCGCATACAGCTGTTTCTGACGTAGAATCTGTAGTACCGTACGAAGATGGTCTTCGTGTTCCTCCGTGGACTTTGAGAAAATCAGGATGTCATCGATGAATACAATGACAAATTTATCAAGGAATTCATGGAAGATTCTGTTCATCAGATCCATGAATACTGCTGGAGCGTTAGTCAGGCCGAATGGCATGACCACAAACTCATAATGGCCATAGCGGGTACGAAAAGCAGTCTTAGCAATGTCCTGCTCTTTAACCCTCAGCTGATGGTAGCCTGACCTTAGATCGATCTTTGAGAAGTGTTTGGCTCCTTGAAGTTGGTCAAACAGATCGTCTATACGTGGCAGTGGATATCTATTGCGGATGGTAATCTTATTAAGTTCACGGTAGTCAATGCAAAGTCGCATGCTGCCGTCCTTCTTCTTAACGAACAAGACCGGTGCGCCCCATGGAGATGCGCTTGGTCTAATGAACCCTCGTTCAAGAAGTTCCTGCAGTTGGTCCTTCAGTTCTTTTAGCTCTATGGGAGCCATACGATACGGAGCCTTAGAGATTGGCTCAGCTCCTGGAACAAGGTCGATGTTGAACTCCACTTCTCTTGCAGGTGGTATGCCTGGAAGTTCATCTGGGAAGACGTCTTGAAATTCCGAAACTATTGGTTGATCCTGAATCGATGGGGATTCAGCATCCATGTCGTGAACCGTAGCTAGATAACCTTCGCAGCCTTGTGACAGTAATGCACGTGCTTGCAAGGTAGATATCACTTGTACAGACCGTCCGGGTATGAACCCGTTATGAATGTACTCAGGTGCATTAATGTCGCCGAAGATCACCCGATATGAGTGGCAGTCTATGGTAGCATGGTGCTTGGATAGCTAGTCCATGCCGAGAATCATATCGAACTCAATCATGTCTAGGGGAAGTGCATCTACTGCACGAACTTTATCGTCAAACTCTAGAGGAAGACTCTTGTATACATGAGTTATTAATACAGAGTCCCTCAAGGGCGTGGAAATGGTAAGCCTATTTTCTAATGGCAAGGGAAGTGTCCTGATGTTCTTAGCATAAGTAGTGGAAATAACTGAATGAGTGGCACCCGTGTCGAAAAGAACACATGCAGCCTGGCCGTACATATACAAAATTCCAGTAATGGTACCTGTAGATTTGTTTGCCTGATCGCGCGATGTCGTGTAGACACGCCCAGTGGTAGGAGGCGGTTTAGTATCAGCATGACCCGAAGTACCCTCCATTTCACCCTTACGGCAATCTCTCATACGATGGCCAGGGAGGCCGCACTTGTAGCACGCGTCGGAATCACGACGACATGGGCCAGGGTGTCTGCGATGGCAAGTATTGCAAAGAGGATGAGTGAATCCTCCAGCAGGAGTCCTTGCTTGCTGAGGGCCTGCTGATGACAAAACGTGTTAAGAATAAAGTATATGCACGAGTATAGGACGTAAGCGTCATAAGATGTTTACCAGTGTTAGCTGAATGGTTAGGCTGAGAACCCCTGTGGTTCTGGTCCTTCCCGTTACCGTGGTTCCTGGTAGAGGTTAATATAGTGTCAGCATGAGAGATATAACATGAAATCATAATAAGATGCGTAAATAGTAGGACCTGCTGTTGTTGGAGTGTCCCGCATTG
Source organism: Glebionis coronaria (assembly GCA_025667525.1). Lineage (NCBI taxonomy): Eukaryota > Viridiplantae > Streptophyta > Magnoliopsida > Asterales > Asteraceae > Glebionis > Glebionis coronaria. Next base: position 423,751,560 of record CM046881.1, on the reverse strand, counting down.
TTACGGTAATTATCATTACCGTTGCGCCTTTCCACAACAGAACGGTCGTTATTGTGACCGTTTCCTTTGGGCTGATGAGGCTGCTGCTGGGTAGCCGGCTGAGACCGGTCCCCAGTTTTCTGCCTGGAAGATACAGTTTAAGAGATGATTATAGAACATATAATGATAGGATGCGGTCTGGTTAACGCTAGAACACGAAATGTTTTACCTCTTGTCGGGTCTTTCAGCTTCCCCGAACTCATCTCGTTCCTGCAACATCTCAAGCTTCCTTGCTGCGTCGGCCACTTGTGCTACTGTATTGAACGTAGCACATACCAGATTGTTCGCGACCGAGGTGCGAAGTGCCCACCTAAAGTGGTGTGCCTGCTCCTCAGGAGTACCAGCTGCTGCTCCTAGAAAACCAGCTAGGCGAAGAAAGCGTTGCATGAATTCGTTGCTATTCTCGCCCGCTCTCTGACGTATCCCATGGTATTCACGCTTGAGTTTGTCCTGCTCTGCCTTAGGAAAGAACTGCTCCATCACTCTCTCCTTGAATTGGGCCCATGTCAAACCAGCGACCCATTCATCACCTCCTTCTGACTGCGTCAAAGCTAGCCACCAGTTGAGTACATCGCCTTCAAACCGGTAGCATGCCAATCTCGCCTTGACGGCGGGGTCACATCCCATAGCATTGAAGATTTTCTCAATGTGAGTCAACCAGCTTTCAGCATCGCTGGGGCTATCAGTCTTTTCAAAAGCTCTAGGACGGAGCTTGTTAAATCTTTCCAACCATACTGCTAGTGTCACTGGGGGAGGAGGAGGAGGAGGTGCCTGATTCTGCTGCTGCTGATTGTTGGCAGCTTGGACTTCAGCACGAATGTCATTCCTCAGTTGAGGAAGTAAGGCTTGCATGGCAGCCTGAATTGCAGCATTGAGCTGCTCTTGCTCGCGTGTGAGAACCATCTGACAGTATAACATAAACATATGATTAACAGTTCAAACATAAAATATAACTTATATATATACATGAAAAAAAAAATTTATGCTAAAAATTTCACGAGAAAAATTTTATGCAAGAAAATCTTTGTATGAATACATGATGCGGTTTTATGAAAACTTTTGATGCTCGAGAGTGAACGCCTCCGGTCAGTTCACTCAAAATAAAAGACATATCGAGGGGACGCCTATGGGTCGGTCCCAAATCTAAAAGTTTCGATAAAACACATGCGACTAAATAGGGCCAGTCCTGTACCAACCATTACTTAGTCAAAAACCCTGTAACAATGACATGTATATGTATGCTTAAAAATGATGAATGCATGAAAACAACTGTCAGTTCTAGGAAGACCGTAGTGACTACCCACTAATCACAGGTCATATTTGAGAGCCTACAGGTCGAAACCTTGGCTCTGATACCATAGTTGTAACACCCCATTTTGGAAATGGAATATTAAGCATAATCATGGCGTGTCATCAAAGCATACAAGGATAAATGTCTAAGCATTATTCGACCATAAAAGGGAAATACCGGAATCAAACATCGGTAACCCCAAAGTAAAGCTCATCACACACAAACATAAATACTGAAAAAGGAAAGGACGAAACAATGTCCATAGCAACTGTATCAAAGTAAAGGAAATGCATAAAGTAAAGAAAGGCAGTAAAGCTTCCAATCCATATGCACGTACGTTTGAGATCTACGAGCGTCCCTGAGTACCTGCCGTTTTGGGAACATGAAAAGGAAAACGGCTGAGCAAGACGCTCAGTGCACGGATGTACAATATAGCATGAAATAGGATAAACATGTAACATATAACAGCGGAAGACTAAGTTCTGAGTAAACTGGTTAAGTATTAAGAAAACTGGTTTTATAGTTTGAAAAGCCTTATGTTTATCTTATGAAAACTGTTTTAACATAAATATACCATAGCCCATATAGGTCATGAAAAGGTCACGTGCATGAATACTTGGAGGGGTGACCTCATCATGCTGATTAGAGGGGATGCCTCTAATCAATATACTGGTTTGGGTAGGAGGGATCAACTCCTTGTGAAGGGTGCAAGGCACACACCACATTCACCATGATATACTGAATAAAACATGTAACTAGGATGCACCCATACGCCCCACATGATATAATAATATGGCCAAAACTGAAAAGGGACGCCACGAGCAATCACTCTGCCGTGGGGAAGTCATAACATTGGTGCCTCCAATGTTATGGTTATGGTACCTCCATAACTAGGTGAAACTGGTCATGCTTGTATATGGCTATAGATTATGCTAATTAAACATAAGCAGTTCAAAACAATAAAACAAATACTGGGGAAAACAGTTGGCTGCATACGGGGAAATCCTAATAAGGAAAGAATGTCCATACTGAAAGGACGGGAATCCGTACCTCAAGTCCAGTGACTGAACGGAAGAAAGACTCCTACTTCTGGATCACTAACGCTACATGAATACACACGTGTATAAGTATCGATTCACTGATTACGTACTGGGTTTTATGTCTCATTTTAGCTGACTTGGTATGTTTTAGGTCATGGTTCACTGTTTAGAGCCTTAAACTGTGTTTATCTTGTATTCTGATTAATCCGTTTAAGTATTACTGGTATTTCATGTATTATTATACTTACTGTGTAATAATAAGTAACTTTCCAAAAATAGCAGGTTTCCAAAAATAGAAAGTTTCCAAAAATAGAAAGTTTCCAAAATAGAAAGTTACCAAAAATAGAAAGTTTCCAAAAATAGAAAGTTTCCAAAAATAGAAAGTTTCCAAAAATAGAAAGTTTCCTAAAATAGAATTTACTGCTTAAAATAGATTAGTTTCTAAAAATAGAAAGTTTCCAAAAATAGATCAGCTGCCTTAATTAAATAAGTTTCCATATATAGAAGGTTTCCATAATTAGATTAGCTGCCTGAAATAGATAGATTTCCATATATAGAAGGTTTTCATAATTAGATTAGTTGCCTTATTTAATTAAGTTTCTATAAATAGAAGTTTCCATATTTAGAATTAAGCTGGTTACATAAGCTAACATATAAGTCTAAGTGTTTATAAGCTTGTTTCTTAAGTCATATGATATAGTATATAGTTTAATTATTATTTCATGTATTTTAATTAAACTATAGGTTAAGCATTTTAATTAAAGTATAACATGTTTTAATTAAAATGAAATGAAATACTTAGGTTAACATATGTATTATTATTATTAATAATATAACCTAAGTCATGTCTAAATTAATTAATTATAGGCATGTTTTAAATAATTAATTAATTATAACCTATAACATAAAATACTTAGGTTAAATTAATATCATGCTAAATTAATAATTAGAATAACCTAAGTCATGATTTAATTAATATCTCATGTGATTAATTAATTTATATCCTAAGTTCATGATTCATAAAAATTAACATGAAGCATAAATCATGATTTAACCAACGAACCATGAATCGGGCATGAACTCGACACCGTACCCCGAGCCAAACTCGGGGCACGTGTGCCCCCTTGCTGCCGTGGGTCCCACATGAGCCAACCAAGACCAAAAATGGTCTTGGTGGTGGCGGCAATAAGCAAACCAAACCCCCCCTCGGGTTTGTTTTGCTAGGCGGCTAAAACAAACACCCTTTCTATATCATTCTTTGATTTTTATTTATACCAAAACATGTTAGATCAATGTTTAATTATCATGTTTAAATAAGAAAAACAATAACATATTCATGAACATAAACAAAGATTCAAAAGAATTAAAAAGAAGGGTTTAAAAAGGTATACCACTATGTAGCTTGGAAAAGGATGAACAAACACTGATTATAGCAATAGTTTTTAAGATCAAAATCAACCAATCACCCTCCTATGGTGATGCTAAGGTGGCGGCACAAAGAGAGAACAAGGAGGAGGAGAGAAAACTCTTTTAGGGTTTTTGTGTTTATTTCTTGAAAGTGAAAAATGAAAACATATTTTTACCATAACCCCCCCTTTACTTGTAAAAGTCCATGGGCTAAGCCCACCTTGGTATATGTGCCGTGGGCATGGGGGCCCCACATGGGGTACCCGTACCTTTCTCGTGTCCTGATGTTTCGTGTTCGTTCGTGGTTAAACGTGCTCGTGTTTAAAGTGTTTCTGTTTATTTTATCATGTCGTTTATCGTAATTTTAACGCTCGTAACTATATTATATGTATTTACGTAATTATTTTAGTTCGTATTTTAAATGGTGATCATGATTTAGTTATGTTCACGTGACATATTATTAACTGTTTATCATGAGTTCGTACGTAATCGATACTTGTCATGTCATACACGTATGCACTTGCTTGATTATTAGCACATGAATGTGATCAATACTAAATGAGGTAAGTTTTAATCTAGGACGTACGATCTTAAGGGCACTATTCATGGTAAAAGCATGCGGGTTTTACATTATATATTTTTTTGTGTCACCAAAATAAGTTGGGTTCTATTTTCTATCAAATAGCCCACTTATTTTTCTTAACTTGTCAAACTTTTGACACTTCTAAAAAGTTAAGATTGTTTTTGCTTCATTTTGAGTCCCTCTCTTTGTACTCGAGTTGTTTAAGCTAATTCCGCTTAGGTGACTCTTGTTATATATATGCTCTTGTCTACTAACTTTGTTTTGTAAGACATCTAACCCTTCTTTGTAGCTCGTCACTATTCTTGCTTTGTTGGTGCCTCAAGCAAGGGGGAGCTCATATCAAGGGGGAGCATTTTCAAGAGTTCAAGTCACTACATTTGCGACCGTTCACTCATTTAAATTGCATTCATTGAAAATCTTGCAAGTAATTAATTATGGATCACAAAGATTAGCATATTATTATGCATGGAGTTTGTTTACCTATGGTGATTGAAGACTTCACTAGGATGACGCAAGCTCGATATCTTTGGATGATGGGTCTACGGTTTGGGTTCTTGCTTCTCAACCGACAACCACAAGGGATGATAAGCTTTTTGGATGCATGTTCTCTCGAAGTCGATCCTCCTCTTCTACAAATGAAGACTACCTTTCAGATGCAAGCTCACGCGACGTCAATTATTCTCTTCTTCAATTGACGTGCTATCGACGACTACCACTTTGGATGTGTGCTCTCTCGGCGTTGATTCTTCTCTTATTCAAAGACGTTGACTATCTTTTTGATTTGACAAAAGGGGGAAAAGTAAGTGTAAACGAGTTTACTTGTTTGTCATCATCAAAAAGGGGGAGATTGTTAGTGCAAACATTATGATGTTTAGTCGATATTATCTCTTCGTGTTTTGTTGATGACAAACGTATAACTTGAAATACATTATGTAAAATGTTAAGGTACTCGTAATCACTCAAGCATACATTTGTATACTTCTCTCGACACCTCCAAGATCGCATTCGGCATGAATCACTCAAGGTATGAATAAACAAATGATCAAGGATTTATTTTTTCTTAAAACTCACCTTTTATTAAATGTGACAAAATTTTTTATTAAACTTTACCATTAAGAAAATGTTTTATTAAAAAGAAAATGTAAATTTGAATTTAGAATATTCCAAAGAATATTCTATAATTTGAATATGGCATATTCCAAATGGTCTAAGAATATACCCTTGAGGTATAAACTTCACTAGATGGCATTTCCCCACTAAAGGACAAAAATACACGGACTCCAAGCCCGAGGGTCCTTAAATAACCCGCGGTTCGTTATTGATAAGGAACCGCGGGGGCATTTAAGGAACCGCGGGTATTTATAGCTGTTGCACTCTTGCCCTATAAATAGTGGACCATTTCCATCATTTTGATCAACCCTTTTTGCACAGTTTCTTTAAAAACATCTTTAAACCCTTGATTAGTTAGTTTTGATTAATCTTGTTTAAGATATGATTCTATCCTTAATCCTCGCATCCTCTCAAGTGCAAAGAGAAGAACACTTTCATCACTATGAAGTGTTGGGTTCACTACATTATGAAGATCTCTCATTCTATAGATCTAAGTTATGTTTTTAGTTTTACTACATTGTAAATCATGAAGATCTAAGTCGTGTGTATGCTTGAACTTTATGTATATGTAGTAGATCCAAGTAATTGGTTCATTTGGATGTCTTCATAAGGGTAGAAGATCCAAGTGATTGATATCCTTGGATTAGGAACTAAGAGTGTAGATCCAAGTTGTGTATTACTTAGATATAGTGTTAGAGTCATAGATCTAATTGTTGTGTACTTAGATCTATATGGTTTATGTTTTTAGGCCATAAAATACAAGGTTTGTTATGTTGGGCCATAAAACATAACTAGTGTGTAGACTGATGAAGATTGGTGTAGATTGGTCCTACCTAAGATTAGGGCTCGACATCTAGCCTTGTGTCAGAAAATAGTAAAGTAGGCGACGTGTGTAGATTGGTCCTACCTAAGATTAGGACTCAGCATCTAGCTTAGTGTCGGAAATGGTGTAAGCGACGTGTATGATTTTCTCCGCCTTGAAAGGAGTTTTGTTGACTAGTGAAGTAACTCTCGAGTTGGGTACTCGAGGAGTGGAGTAGGGCGAAGAGGAGCTTCGTGACCGAACCAATATAAATCATCGGGTCGGTACTTTCATTTACATTTATGTCTTTACCTTTTTGGATGCATTTATATGTTGTTGTGTGTTGTGTGCATCACATAATCTAAACATCCAAGTTGCGGAAAAGTTAATCTTAGTACGTGTGTGCTTCATGTTTTGATTATGATCAAATGTGCATCCTTTAGTCTAAACATCTTAGTTGCTGAAAAGCTTAGCTTAGTACGCTTGTACTTAGTGTTTAGACTATTGCTTGATGTACTCTTGAATTGATGTGTTTGTGTGTTTACTTACTTGTTGTTTATAGTCTTTATATCTATAACAAACACATCTCATACTTAGTCTAACTTGATAAGGAATTTGATACAAAGGATTGTTTAAGTTTAACATGTATCAAATGGGTTATTAATATTTGTCTTTTTAGTTCGTTTTTCTCGACTCAATCCGAATTGATTTAACGTTTTTAAATGTGACTAAATTATTTTTGGTGAATAATACTCCGTATATGTACTAATCTAAAACATATTACAATTACAGCAAATAATGCACAAAGTACAACTAAAACAAACTAATAACCAACTAACAAATTTTCTAACAAGATTAACAAAAATGTAACTACTCAACAAAATCTAACAAATTTAACAAATTGACCAACTAAAAATGTAACTAAATGGAACAAAGTTACAACTAACTTTATATCAAAATCTAACTAACTTTTTATCAAAATCTAACTAACATTTTTATAAACTTGTGACTTACTTTTACCAACTAATTTTTTATAAAATTCTACCCATTTTAAACTAAAAATTTTTGTAAAAGTAAAAATTTCAAATTTAACTAACTCTAACTTTATTAAAAGTAAAAAATGTAATTTTTACTTAGTCTACAATTATAGTAAAATGAAGTTATTGTTTCAATATTACTAATCCATTTACTATCCTAAGCTGTTTGGCCCAAACAGTATTTTAGCCCACAATTATAGAAATGTCCAGTTGCCTAACTATTCAGATAACCATAGGCATATAACATGCAAATTCTTAACCACGTAAAAATTCATAACTACAGGATGCAAGACTTTTAAATTTTCGAGCTTAACCATGGAATTTGAAGGCTTCGTTGATGAAGTAGCGCGGCGCTGAACTGGCTAAGAACAAGCACCAAGGATATAATGTCGAAATCAACGCCACGAACTAATCTAGCCTATACTAACTGATCAATTGCAACACTCAAATCCTCATGAAAACATGTATCTACTCGCGACTGACTTGATCTCTTTAAGCAATATACTTAACTTCTATTAGAGAGTACATCGTCGAAATCGAACCAACTGGACCGGATTAACTAACATCACTGATCTCGTAACTGAAAGTTTATGGACTTAAAATTAATAGTCGTGAGATAGCATCGAACTCGAGATCACGGGATTGCACACATTATGTGAAGAGTTAATTTATTTATTTATTAAATATATTTATTATATTTATTAAATCAAACCGTAGCTAACGATCGTTAAGTAATTAAAAGTTAAGTATTAAACGACCGTTATAGAAGGTTAAAGAAGCTAAAAGAAGGAGTCGGAAAAGTTCCGAAAACCTCTTTTGGAGCATGTATATATCCGGCCTAAATAGGGAGACAAGATAAGGAGGAAAAGATTTTTTTGGCTTTATCTTGTTTAACCTTGGAAGAGAAGTTTTCCAAGGTGTATATAAACAAACCTAATGCCTCATTATTTTTCACTCCACATCTCTCTTTTCTCTTGCTTTAGCCGCCGGCCAAACACCCCTAATTAGGGTTCTACTTTGATTTTCAATAAAGCTATTCTAGATCTAGTCCTAGCCCCTCTCTAGGGTTGTTGGGTAGATTTTCCATAGGCTTGGAAGCTCGGTTTGTTCGTGCTAGACTCACGGTTAACTCGCCGTATCACGTGTGTACAAGAACGTGATATAGTCTTACTTTAGACTATATTCTTGGTGGTGTTCGTGATAAACCCTAGTTGCCGTTTGCTCCGTCGTCTTGTGGATCTTGCTAGGATAAAGGTACGTAACCCTAATCTTGATTAATATAATTGTGTTAAATTGATGATCTTGTTAATCGCTTCCGCTATGCGCTCTTTGATCCATATTAGGGTTTTAAATAATTGTTATGAACTCTATAAACCAGCAGTGGCATCGAGAGCCGTTTTAACATGATTATAATTATCAAGATCTAAAGTCTTTAACTAATATTGATTTGTGTTAAAAATTACATGTTGTTTTTTAGGTTTTATAAAAATTAGGGTTTTGTTTTTTTTATTAGTTTTAAAATCGGCTATGCCGAATTTTTTTTTATATAAAAAAAAAGGAGTTTTTTTTGTAAACCCTAAAATTACATGGTAATTAACTTTAGATGAATGCATGAATTAATTGTTATGTCATGCGTGGTTACGATCCGTAGTGATTTCATTAATTGTTAAGTGATTTGGGTGGAATTTTGATGAATTGCATGATTAATTGTTATGTTGTGTAAATTCGTGTTTCGATCCATAGAGATTTAATTGTTAAGATATGTGGGAGATCCGTGATGAACATACATGTTTTTCATGGATCATATGTTTTATGTGGTAATTGTTACGTGTTTTTGCTATATGCTTTATTTGATTCAATAAATCTAAAATTAGGGAAGACTTTTATATGAATATAAAAACCTAGATTTGATATTATTTATTGAATAAATCGTATGCATGTGGCTATTTGATTTATTTATTACACATATAAATTGTTATTATGTGTTTATGATTTAGTTTTTTTTTACCTACTTGTTTTCATACGTTTTTGTTTTAATTGTATGTTGTAAACAAGGGTAATTTTTTACAAGAAAAATTAACATGGACTAAATCATATCAAAATAAATGAATTGTTTTTGAGATCTAATTTACATATGATTTGCGTTGATTAGAACTGCAATAACAACTTAACGGCCTACTCAATTTTGATAAACTATAAAGTGGGTATAACGCACCGCTGGTCATGTACCCGGTTAAGGAAGGAGGTGTTATGCTTCAGCGCTGACCAAATTCCCGGCTCGCCTGTGCGTCAAAATTGGAATTACCTACGGTTGTTATTGATATAATTCTTTAAGGTTGATTTAACTACATTAATTCACATCCGAAACACAATGAATAAGGTTATTGCTTTGTGCTATAACTAAGTTCTAGAAAAAGTACGGTGTGAATTTAGTTGTGTGTAAAATCTTTAATTGGTTTAACCAATACCTCAACTTGCAAGTATATGATGAACTTTTAGTCTCAACAAAAGTCTACTAAACGTTTTAGTAAACTTATGTTATGGAGATGTATGCATGCTTCTCCATACATGATTTTGACACCAAAATCTATACCCTAAAATTTAAGTCATATGCCATCTAATTGACGAACACTTGAAGTTACAATTTTCATCATATGAGATTCTGGACGATGTTGTAATGGAGAGAAAACTTCATGACTGAATAAGATTGCACATGAAGGTTTTACGTTCTTTAGATTAGTCGACTTAATTGAGTTACTCAGTGAGATCTGGAAACTTAAGGCATAAAGAAGGGATGAAACATGTTTACAATGCAAATGATTTTGGCAATGTAAATCCCTGACATATCTAGAAATTGCAATTTGATTTGGCAATTATTGTTCGACAAGTTACTGTGTTGAATACATTTGTCACTAGCAGATCAACTGATGTGATAAATCTATGTCAATATGGATTCTAGTTTTCAAGGAAAATACTATGGTTATTATTACCGGGGTAATTTTATTTTCTTGAATGGTATTATCGAAAATACTAAAATTGAATTTTGTAAATTCTTTTGCAAATGTATTGATGCAACATTACACCATAAACATGGTTTATTCATTTATTGATCTACAAACCGTATGGTTAAGGATAGAGTCAATTTACAAATGAATGATAAACCTAAAACTCTTTTTCATGAGTAAAGAAGGAGTAATAAGGATTTTAGAAATGTAAAATTCAAATCCATAACTCATAGCAAATTTTAATAGTTAAGAAAAGTGCATATTTTGAGTTATTAAAAGTTACCGCTAATTGGTTATAAGGCAAACTAGCATATTTGTCTAGTAGTTGTGCTTTGACCATTTATAGGCACTACATACCATTGGGGTTGGTAGACCTATTAAGGAAGAAATTGCATGTCAAGTCTTTCAAGTTAAAAAGCATTTGATGGGTAAGTCATCATTTACGAAGTAGAATACACTCTTAAACACTATAAGTAATTGTTGCGAATGTGTTTTTCAAAAGTGTAAGAAAGTAAACACAACACTAATTATTTTCACCGATTATGAAACATTTTCAATGTTGTCAAGTTCAGTGGGAGAATTTGTGTTGTATGACTGATTTTGAGTCTATTAAAACATTCTCTAAGTCAGTGGGAGTTACAAGATTTGTTGTCTTGGTAATAACCCATGTTATCTTTAATATGTCCTAAGATAATCACTTTCGAATTGTTGACACTAATATCTTCAAAGATAGTTATGTACTGATTCTTGTTGATTAAGTGGTTCTACATCTACTTGTAAAAGCTAATATATGTGGCACAATCATATTTTGTATAGACGAACGTTAGACGTGATGTTTATCTTATATATGAGGTTGTTCCATGCACAAGTGGGAGAAATGAACATTGTGTGCAAGAAACAACTCATAAAGATATGATTCTCTTGTCTTTAAGATAAGAGACTAACAATCTAATTAATATTTAGATCATGTGTCAATATAATTAAAAGACTACTTAAAAGTATATATATCATTCACTTTAAGAAACACTTGTTGTTTTGATTTAGTCATGTAAGAGCTTGGACTAAATTGTAAACTCAAGAGTAAAATATCCACATGTCGTAAGATCGGGCGTGGAATATTTTGAAGTTTCTTAAAATGGACTAATTCCTGGAATGACATAAGATACATAGAGTAATCTTATACTACTAATGAAACCTAGTGGTGCTCATATAATAGTATAGGAGTAAATTAACTTGAAAAGATGAATGAAACCTAGTGGTGTTCATGATTTACTTTAGTTATACATGTTTATGATTTATTGTATAAAGTCACAAACATAAAGTCTTGGAAGACGTATAATATAAAGTAAGATGTTAATGTGTTGTCTCTATTTCACTAAAGACATATACATGTAACGTGTAATGGACTTATAACTTTTATGAAGTGACTTTGTATTAAAAGTACTTGAGTTATAAAGCATGCAAAATGGTTAGGAAATCTATTATACCATTAAGATGATTTAGTTGGTATATAGGTAAGCCTAAAAATATATATTTATCTTAAATATTGTTAAGATTGACTTACAATATTTCCCTAAATGAAATACATCATTGTTATGGTATGTTCATTAGGAGAATCAAAATTCTCAATTTAATGGTGATGGTTGATTCAAGATAACTATATCTTCCTTTTCTTCCAAAAAGAAATCAAGGTTAGAAAGTTGAGTATGACTTGAGCTAAGAAGATTAATAAGATACCATTATATATGGAATGTGATGAATCACATTATATCTTAAATGGAGTTCGGATTTTGCTAAACTACTTATGAAGTGGATTGTTTAGAAAATAAAGAGTATGGAACTGTCATTGTGTTTTGTAATGTCCCATATAGATAACGTTGGAGTGTTGATCTATTTGCTATGTATTTAAAGAGTAATTTTAAGTTACTAAAAGCAAGTGGGAGTTTTGATCTTGAAAGATAAAATTACAAGATACATGATCTTCTAAAATACACTAGTAATTATCATGAGGTAGACGTGTAAATACTAAACCTCAAGATAAAGGAATTTACGTCATAGGTCCGTGAGGATATCTCGGATATGCGATTTATATGCTGAGAATTATGAGTTACAAATAATTGTTGTGATTTGTTACCAAATATTGTTTTGGGTAAACTACTCATACTATGATTGTTATAGATGTCGTCCAACAAGATAATCAAATTTCGGTTTTGGTTTATCTTAAATAGTTTGACTAGAAATTGAAGATGAGTTTCGTCAAAGGAAGAAAAACGCCAATTGTAGTGGTTTAATCTTTGTGTCAAAATTATATGGACAAAATTGTACACATATTTAATGTATGTATTGTGAATAGATTATTAGTCACACTTAAGTAATTAATTGTGATTGAGTATTCTTTCCTAAACACATTAAATATATAAAGATTTTGATGGTCATATTTTTTAAATTGACAAAATTTGGATATGTATGAACTATTTCTTGAATGACTACTTGAGAAAGGACTTAAGTAATCGAAATGAGTTTATTACTTCAAAATATAAATCTTTGGAAAAGTACAAAATGCAATTATCCGTGAATGGATAAAAGCATGCATCTAGGAGATTATTCTTATGTTTAATTTGAAATCCAAGATTGGATTTAAATTTGAATAAGATGGTTTCTGAGTATTCCTAAAAGCTAGTGGGAGTATTATGGTTATTTTCTTAAAATTATATGTGTCAAATAGACATGTAAGAAAGTAAGTTTTCATTCAAATTAAATGTTGATTTGGTTTAGATTTGAGATGAAACTTTACTTTGGAGATTTAGAAAATAAGATATACATAACCTTGGAACAAATAAATTTATTTATTTATGCGGTGGAAATACAACGTAATATGCCATGTAGTAAGTTTACGTGGATATTTAGGACATGAAGAAATCTAAATCTGGTTTGAGAAATTTTCATGTGTGTCGTGTTGTATTTATATCATGCTTAAAATACATGATGATTTGAATATATTAATCTATCTAAAAAGTTATTAAATAACTTGTGTAATGAATATTCTGAAGGAATATGTTTGGAAATAGAATAACATCCTAAATCTTGGATCGGCTTCCATATTCTATAAATGAATAATTTGTCAACCGTTGTGCAAATTATCATAGCCAACAAACTTGAAGGTTTTGGTTGGAATCAAACATTACATAATAGATATTAAAGGTAACGTATTTATATCTTTTATGACAAGTTGTAAAACTTGAAAAGATATAATTGAGGTAACACTCCATATTAGTCATGGGATATTTGGAGATAACATGTTGATTAAAGTTGCATTATACATTAAAGAATTAGAATACTTTGAACTTCAAATGTGTTTTGGAATTTTAGGAAATTGGTGATCAAGGATGTTTCACAATTTTGATACTATGTGGCAATGTCAAATTATTTGAATGCACATGTACAAGAGTTTCAATGAATTGAATTCTTGAAGAAAGTATTCTCAAAATTTCAATAGGTCAAGATTGGTTATTTTATGCTTTGCCAAACAAGTATGAATGTCATTACTAGAGGCGTGATGCATGTACCAGTTTTATGCATTGATCTATTTTTAGTATTTGGATAAAGGATGTAAGACATTATTGAATTGATGAAAATAAAGAATGGATTTCGTTTATTTTTCTGTCATTTGATTTTGTATCCTATTTTACATGTTTTAATCCATGAGCCTTATGATGTTTCTAAATGTCCGTTGTCGATTAACAATATGGGAGTATTATTAAACTAAGACAATTCAAAATAGTGACAGAGTATACTTGAAAGTATATTGGTCAATTTTGGATGATATTTGATGGATCAAATATTGGACTTATCCCAACTATATGATTTTACTTTGTGGATCTTTGTCATCAAGTAAATCATAAATAGTTATCCTTAGACCTGAGATACCAGGAAACTGTCGTGGATCTAGTGCATTTCTGTAGAATAATCTAACGCTAAACGTAACTGGTAGCTATAAGGATTATTTCCGGAAGTGTTGCAAAGTTCATAAGTTTTGCTTGTAGTCAAAATGGGATTCGTTTCCTTCAAAATTTATTTTGAAGTATAATACAGCTGGGCCCCTCGGGGGAGTAGTAAGATATTTGTTTGGCCGCACCTAAATTTGTTTTGGTGATCTTGCTATATCCGTAAACGAGAAACAGAATGGTTAATGTAAGGAATGACTGAGATCCATATCCTATTAACGTTGTATTTGAAATGAAAGGATAATAATAATAATAATAATGATTTAATCATTAAAAGGTTTTGTCCAAGAAACCTTACTCGAGTTGTACTAGTGACATTGCTAGTGTAACTAGACGCTAGTCAATGTGATCACGATATTAGAATTTTGTCCAAGTGGGAGCTGAAAGTTTATGGACTTAAAATTAATAGTCGTGAGATAGGATCGAACTCGAGATCACGGGATTGCACACATTACGTGAAGAGTTAATTTATTTATTTATTAAATATATTTATTATATTTATTAAATCAAACCGTAGCTAACGATCGTTAAGTAATTAAAAGTTAAGTATTAAACGACCGTTATAGAAGGTTAAAGAAGCTAAAAGAAGGAGTCGGAAAAGTTCCGGAAACCTCTTTTGGAGCATGTATATATCCGGCCTAAATAGGGAGACAAGATAAGGAGGAAAAGATTTTTTTGGCTTTATCTTGTTTAACCTTGGAAGAGAAGTTTTCCAAGGTGTATATAAACAAACCTAATGCCTCATTATTTTTCACTCCACATCTCTCTTTTCTCTTGCTTTAGCCGCCGGCCAAACACCCCTAATTAGGGTTCTTCTTTGATTTTCAATAAAGCTATTCTAGATCTAGTCCTAGCCCCTCTCTAGGGTTGTTGGGTAGATTTTCCATAGGCTTGGAAGCTCGGTTTGTTCGTGCTAGACTCACGGTTAACTCGCCGTATCACGTGTGTACAAGAACGTGATATAGTCTTACTTTAGACTATATTCTTGGTGGTGTTCGTGATAAACCCTAGTTGCCGTTTGCTCCGTCGTCTTGTGGATCTTGCTAGGATAAAGGTATGTAACCCTAATCTTGATTAATATAATTGTGTTAAATTGATGATCTTGTTAATCGCTTCCGCTATGCGCTCTTTGATCCATATTAGGGTTTTAAATAATTGTTATGAACTCTATAAACCAGCAGTAACGATATCAACAAATCAACTCGCTGTATAACCTTCGTCTTTATCTCTGTTTCTATGCTACAGTAACATCATGCAACTTCAAGTCTTCAACTATTACTCTGTTCTACACATGGGTCAGTCTCGAACACTTGATTCAACCTCTAACAGACTACTTCGTTACCATTAGTCCAACTTGATTCATCAATCAAACTGCTACTTCTTGATCTAACTGTCACCTAGAGAACTCAGCTTCTCGAACTCAAAACTCAACGGCAAACGAACACATCACTTCAATAACAACCATGCACTAGATAAACTGCAAGCAACGTTCTGTTAACAGCTCGTAATGACTAGCTTTGTAAAAAGCTTGAACAATGATGCAAGAGATATAAAGGAGATGAGAGAAAGTAAACTGTGAATTTTTATTAATGGAATGTGATCTTTTGTTTACAACTGTATGTAACTGAATTCTAACAGAAAAAACAGAAGAGTGTATGTTTTAATGTGTGTGAAAACACATAGTAAAAATGGAGAGGAAAAATCTAAAACTATTTTTTTTCGTTTGCTACTGTGTGTGTGTGTTACACACTAAAGCTACGTAACAAATGAAATAAGATTGCATGAATTTATAGGCTGAGTGAAAAGGTGGTGAGGTGTTTGGACGAATAATTATTCACCACGTGGCAGATGATGGTTGGCTGAAAGAGAAGTCAATCCGTGTGTATGATATCAAGAATTGTGATTGGTGTTTGTGGTGTTCATGGGTTTCGGGTATAAATGGAAATGATTGGGGTTAGTTTAATATGCTTCATCATTATTTCCAATGATTGCTGACTATTATTTTCGAACCATTAATACTCGAGATAATTACTGTTTGCAGCCATATTCCTATGCTGTAGATATTATGTAGTCAAACATTTTTGTTTTTCCTGTTAAGGTCATGCTCTACTTAAAAATCGCTCTACCCATATCAGAGATGGACACGTGACGTGCTCTATCAGGCCCACTTATCTTTGAACCGAATCACTTTATCGAATCTAGCATTTTGTACACTAGTACACGTCGGATGCTCTATTAGACATGCTCTACTAAGATGCTCTACCCGACCTTGGAAGTTGTTGCCTTTTCAGAAAAGGTTTTGCTTCGATTTATGTGAGTACTACAGTATTTTTTTAGGGTTTGACTTTACAAAATTCAAAATATATTTAACACACAACTTTTTAACACACACACTTATCCGGCTTTGATTTTTCTGGCGACCGGAATTTTTTTTTTCCAGTTTAAACACAAATCCAACCAATGTTATCTGATTAAACCTCATCCAAACCTCCCATTGATCCTAATATACACCAAGTCCTACATTGTAATCACATTATTCATTATTCACCAACGCCACCAGATATCCTTCCGGCGCATTATATTATCGATGGAACAACCGATTGTAAGTTCTAAACCGTTACGAAAGGGGATATCGCCATTCCTGAATTGACGGAAGCTAAGTGGGCCAAACTGAAAACCAATGACTATGTAAAACTCACGACGGCCAAAATGGAGACTATGTCCATTAACAGAGTATATGAGTGGTAAGTCGTAGCTATCATCATTAGAATGGTGTTGTTTTTGAAGCATGTAATGAATGATGCCATCATCATTATCAAAATAGGTCACATCAAGCCATGGTCCGAAACATGTTGCTTCAAAGAGAGCACGACGCTCTGAATTGAGATGATCTTTGATTAACTTGAAGTAATGTAGCTTGCTTTTAAAATGAATCCTAGTAGAATAATCCTATAATAACAAATATCACATAATTCAAATTAACAAAAGCTAAAAAACAGCAAGAAAATCAATTTACCTTAAAAACAATGATAATCAATGGTAAAAAAATGTGTGGCTGGTAACTCAATTAAGCCTAAAAGTATGTATAATTAACATGACAATAATTAATCTAAAGGTAAGTATATTAAAATGACAATAAACAGATCTAAAACGTTATAAGATGAAATGATGGAGAAAATCAGACCATATCATCGATAATCATGCTTGGGCAAAATTCCAGCGAGGGTCGGCCGGAAAAATAGTGTGTGAGAATAAAGAGAGATAATGTTAAATTTGAATTAAAGGGTAAGTTAATAATAATATTTAATTCTTAATCTTTCTTTCCCGAGGTAAAAAAGTCAAAAAAGGTAAAAGTTGGTAGAGCAGTGTCAGAGTAGAGCAGCCGTCAGAATAGTGGGTAGAGCACATGACATGGACATAAATACAAAATACATTGTCGATAAAGTGGGCCACGGTGGGGTAGCCCAATAATTAGTGGGTCTGATAAAGTACGGTAGAGCGGGACAGATGTCAACATTTGGTGTGGGTAGAGCATGACATGGTAGAGCATGACCACGACAAAAAGACAAACCTTGTCTGGCTAGAAAGTGTCTACAAGATAGGGAACATCGCCCCAAACCGGAATTTTCACTTAATACTCTAACTTTGCTTTGTCTTCACACCATTTAATGACTGCTGGAATAACTTTCCAATGATTGCTGCATGATAATTCTCGCCCATTATTGCTGGGAATCAAGCTCATTAATGGCTGCATTATGATTGCTGATTAAATGCCTCAGATCAATTAATAGCTGTGTTGATTTTATGAAACCTCTCGATCTTTATTAATATAGCAAAATTAGTTCTTGGAGCTTCATCAAATATCAACATTGGCCCTTGATCTTCACATGTCTTGTAACTTTGGTCATCATTAGCTTCTTTTGTCATTTTCTTCGTATTTTGTTAGATAAATCCCAAGAAACGCGTGTTTGCTTCATAATGTATCTTTTTACCTGATAACATACAAAACAACAAATACACGCGTAATTCTGATAATCTAAAGTATAATTTGATTATTTTGACCGTGTTTTAAGTGGATTTTAGGTTATAAATGATGAGTGTTTTCACATTTATCAATGTAATGCAGTATTTTAAAGCTCTAGATTACACTTTTCGCATAATTAATCCACCTTGGCCATTTTATGATTTAATATAATATACGTTGCTACATGATGCATGATTTTTAATTTTCAAGAATGCAATGCAAGATATAAACTCTATTTATTTATTTTTGTATTTTCTTGAAAATGGTTTGATGGAAATAACTCATAAAGAAATAAATGACTTTAATAGGGCTTTTGTACCATGAATACTTATCATCCTCCAATTTCACTTTCTCTATATCAAGCTTAAAAACGAGATCATTGTTATTCATAAGTGAAAGTGCATCGACTTACTCATAAAAATTAATTGTGTTACCATTATACCCCCACTTATTTTGCCTCTAAGACCGGTTATTATTCGTGCAAATTGATTTTGGGCAAATTTGTCATTATTTAAAGCGTGAAATATAAGAAATATATAATCTGAAAATAAGGAAGCACAGTTTTAATCCTAAGCAACCATCTTATCCATTACTCTAAAAACCGCCCACAATTGATATAAGTCTGACCCAGAATAATAAGTCATTCTCCTTATGTGTAAGATCCTTATGTCATGTAATATTTAAGTATTTGCAAGTTTGTTTTTTCTCGACTCAAGACAAATTGAAAGGCCTACTAATATCAAGTTGAAGTTGTTTTTGGTTGTTAAAAAAAAATATTTGGATTCTAGGTATAATTCAAACAAACACGTAAAAATGGAAAATATTATAGATCTATTTAACCGTAAAACAAAGTGCAATTACCATAAAATATTCGCAAAGTACAAGTATTCAATGCATGAAATGTAAAAGTACTTGAAATGTAAAGAAAATGAAACTATAAGGACTACATGTGAAAAATTAGAAACTATAAGGACCAATTATGAAAATTGTAACAAACTAGTCAAACAAACTAACAAATTCCAAAACTAACTAACCAATTTTGCAACAAACCAAAATTCAGGGACCAAGAAATGCAAACCCTAACAAACTTGAACTTTCAAAACTATTCAGCAAGTTTCATAAATCCCAAGGACTAAAATGCAATTAAAACATAAAATTTTCCAAAAACAGGCTATAGCACAAGAATAAGCTCGTTTGAGATTATTTCCCAACCAATTTTGATCTGGTTTTCACTAAAGTGCTTAAAATCCAATTTTAGTTAGACTTGCAACAGGATTTTGATTAAAAGCCAGTAAAACTCAATTTAGCTTATCACAATAAGCTCAAAATGAATCCAGACATCCACTATGTGATTTTTTTGTCAAAATTGATTAATAAAGTTGAAAGAAGCTTGGAATGTCTTTTGGTTTTGAAAATCATCAACAGAATAAGTTGGAATCCTCAATAAGCCAAAAGTGCTTATGTTGACCAAAGTTTGACCAAAATTATCAAAAAGTTGAAACTTTCAGATACTACTCAAGACATGTTTGCCAGTTGATTTGTGAAAGAAAATGGGTTTATTAATGAAGATTAGGAGAACTAAGAAAACATAATGCTTATGTTTACAGAAACTAACAAATGGTCTAGTGCTTATTATTAAGCTGATTACTCACTCAAAAACTGATACTGTATAATTTCCTTGTGAAGACTGAAAGTTTGGATGTCAAACTACAAATAGAAACAAGTTTCAGCTAATATGATCTATTAACAAACAAATGCCATGGAATCAAAGTTGACTAGTTTCACTGAAATCCTTTTTCAAGACTTGACCCAAACTTTTTCAAATACCAATTGCTTGTTTGAAAACAAGTTTGACCATAAAATCTTTCCAAATGACCAGTTCTCACTTAGTGAATGTAAGTGAGCTTAAAACAACCAGTTTTTCAATCTAGATCACCATAATTATCTAAATCCAAACACCACTTCAAAAAGCTGATATGAACTTCTTCAAAAGCTTTTTAAGCACAAGTGAATAACATATTAAGGTACTTGTATAGAGTTGTTTAATAGATGAAATGAACTGGTTTAAACTCAAAAACCAACAAGTTTACTTGTTAAACCACAAAATTACTACTTATGAGCTAAAGCCGATGAAATACCAAATTCTAACAAGTAAAACTGAATGATAATCTTTAAAACTACTAGGAGACTATCAGATCACCAAAGTTATACTACAAGTAAGCTAATCACAATCTCAGTTCAACAATTAAGAGTTATACTAGGAATTGAGCATGCATAGACGGTTAAGGGGAATTTAAACAAGAAATGAGTTCCTTTTAGCCTTTGAAGCCTCCTTTGATGGAGTAATAAGCGCTGAGCTTATTAAGATCAACATGACACCATGAATTAACCACCAAACACCATCAATACATCATCATAATCTGCTACAATGATCTCCCCTGCTACACTGCTACAAATGGACTGAAATGGACTGCAAATCAATTCTGAACCAGCTACAAGTCTTCAAAACATCAATCAAGTTCCATTGATCATGAATGATCAAAATAATCACACAGTAACACTAGGATATTGATTATGTCGGTAAGAGAATGAGATTTGAGTGAAAGTGAAGGTTGAATTTCATTAATGAAAGTAAAATTTGTTACAAGACTGTTACAACTAACTAACTACCTCTTAAGTGATTGTCAGTCACTTAATAAGAGTTCTAACTGAATGCTAAGTGAGAGGGAATTTTACAAGTGTGTGAAAAAACACACACTATCTACATACTTGAAATGAAAGCTAAACTGGGTATTTATAGAGGTTGGGATCTTGTGAGTTGGAGTCTGGTGACGTGTTGTAACCAATAGATTCCTTCCACGTGGCTTGATCTTGTCAATTGTTCATAGCCATTGAAAAGCTCCAATTGGGGGTTTTTGATTGAGTTAGTTTCAGGCTAATTGGTTGCTTTGGTTGTGTTCCTCTCTTGAAAATGAGCAACTTTGATGTTTAAATCTTCTCTTGATATGCTATGTAGCTCGATCTCAGTTCTGGGCTCGTATGAATTTGAAAGTGACAAGTGGTAGTCTCTCATTGGATGATAAAATAAGGCACGAATCATATCCAAAATGCTAAAATGTGATTGGTTGAAACAGGCTGAGTGCGTTGCACTGTTTGGATTTATTTATTAATTGAAGTGGCGGCTAGTGGGTGAGGTGGCACCAAAAAGTGTAATCCGTGTGAATGACTTCCTCTTCTCCCATTGGTTGAAACAATGTATACATGGATTGAACCAAACTTTGTTCACTTTTGTCAAATTAAACCCTTGTAGTTTAGGCAGCATAGGAATTAAACCCCAAGCTTCATTTCTTTGGCAGTTTTGGTCCTTCCAACTTCAATCTTATTTATTTATCATCCCTTGACTTGTTGACTTGAATGTTGATCAGATTTGACTTTCTTCTTGACTTTTGCATAATTACACTTTAGTCCCTCATCTTTGAAATTTGTCAAGAAAGGTCCTTTGTCTTTGCAAGGCTTGTCACTTTTGATCATTCTCTTGTATTTTCTTCATCTTTAAGGCTTGATTTCACTTGTTTGCTCCAAATTTGTATCTTTGTTACCTACACAAGCACAAACACAAAACATACCCCATAATACTTCTTTTATGTATAAAATTAGGTATTTGCTTTGTGTTTTAGGGTGATTTGTGATATTATTGATATGAGATTTCACTCATATCATCATGCATTAAAAAGTAGATACTCACTCGCTAAGAAAAGAAAAATAAAACTCACGCAATAATTTATATCCGCCGCCTTTTTGAGACCTTGGATCTTCAATCATGCAACCCGTCAAGGTAATATTGGATTGGAGCAACTATTCAATCCACGCAACCCTTGTGAGAGTAATATTAGAATTTAACAGCTACTATAAATAACACTTCACTGCCCCTCTTAAGAGTATTGTATAATTATTTTTTTCTTTTTCTCTTTTTTTTTTCTAGCCACTCATTTTTTTAAGCCGCTCATATTTTTCTTTATTCCTCACAAATAAAAAGGAAAAGAATAAAAGGAAAAACACCCGCTAAGTATTAAGCATGACTTAAGTCTAGTACACATAAAACGTTCTAACTTAGAATCTTAAGACGTACCTATACCAACCACGAATGATTAGTAAAAAATGCCTAAGAGACTTGATGAGATGGCATTTATACATGATCTCATCGTTCTTTTCGGGCTTTAAATGCATAAAAATGTCATAAATACCATCATATGCTTGTGTTTGTTTACTTGTGTATTTTAGGTATGGATATCGTGAAAAAGACAAAAGATCACAAGAATCAAGGAAAAACGAACACGAGAAACGAAGTCGCACAATGAACCGAGCCCTAGTTTGTGATTTATCAAAAAAAACCCTTGAAGACTTGAAGATGTACAAGATTGAGCCCTTATTTATGAAGAAATGACACTTAATACCCTTGTATATTCATTATTACAAGTTTGGTCCCTTAAGTTTGTCAAAATTACAAAAAGGTCCTCCAAGTTTAAAGAATTGGCAAATTTAGTCCCTCAGTAAAACTAAATTGTCAATAATGGTCCTTCATCAAGCCCAAGATCCATAGAAGCCCATAAAGTTCAAGAATATTACACTTCTAGTCCTTTAAAAATAGATTAAACATCAAAAGGACTAAAGTTGTAATTATGCCATAGTGGAATAAGCCCTAGAATCTATTTTGAAAACTATTCGTAGCCAAAGTAGGAAAAAGGAAAGTTATTTAACAAAGGAAACGAGTTTGTTTGGAAAATAAACTTGTTATACCTACTTTCCCAAAGACTGAGGACCACTTGTGCCATTTCCAAAGTTTAAACATCACCAACACGCGCCAAACACATCCCACCCCCTTTTTTGGATCAAACCTTATTATTGTTTACCTAATGAACCCAGATTTACCTCCCACTTAAACAAAGGGTAAATCAAAATTATCCAGTCCCACGCTTAATTCACACACACACAAACACATCCCACACCAAAATTCCCAATCCCCACTCACACCCCACACTCAACCACGTCTACCAATGAGAAACCAACTTCCTCTCCAAGCAATCTGACATGACAAGATCAACGCTTTATGGCTACTACTTGTCCCCCAAGCACAAAATGAACGTTCAAGATCAAATTTGACAGCTCATACACATCAAACGCGTCTAGAAGGCAAAGGGCAATTTTGAGAATTCATAGCTAGGGTTTTGATGTATTTTTCCATTCTAGAATCATCTTAGTCGTCTATATAAAGACTCCTCAACATGTGAGAGAGCTTTTGTTCCAGATTTTAGCTAATACCTTGTAATTCCTTTTTATGAAATAAAAGTTGGTTTTCTGAAAATTTTGAATTCTCTTTTGTATTTCTATGAAACTTTGGTGTTTGATTAGCTAAAGTCTGAGTTCCATTAATCTGTTTGATTGATTTTGAGGAAAGGTTTTAAGGTTTAAAACTCTTGTTTTCAAAAATCAAGGCATAATCTGTTTTTTAGTTCACTTTTGTGTTTGTTCATCTTAGCAGCTATTGGAAGCTGGTGCTTGTTCTTGCTAGCACCTCAGCTCAAACAATCCAAGGTGTAAATGTACATCTTGGAGGTTTGATTCTCTAATCTCTTTTATTTTTCTAAAATATTGCATGATTATTGGTGATTTTGGATTTTTGTTTGTGAATGTGTGTTTTTGTGGTTGAATCTGGTGTTTTGAGGTTTGTTGGTTGTTATTAGGTTGATTGGAGCTTGATTTGTGGGTTAAATCACACAAGTCCTTTGTAAATCTGAGAAATCAGTTTACAAAGGGGTGTTTGGGTTAACTGTATAGGCTAAGCTTTGGTTGATTTGAGTAGTTGTGTGTTACTGTTTAATGTTGGTACTTGTTTATCTAGTGTATTGGGTCATTTATCTGCAACTTTTGTAATTTGAATCACTTAAATCCATCATATGGTCTTAAAATATGCTATACTTGGTATTTTTGGCTAAAATTTTGGGGACACCTAGATCTAAGGGTAGACTAGGGTTAACAAGTGTTAAGTTTTAGTTAACATAACCAGGGAAAGGGGTTTAAGGGTTTAAAATTGGATTGGTGGTCAAGTAGATCAGCAAAAAGGATTTGAAAAGTGCCTTTGTTCATCAGTAACTGCATAAGCTTGAATCTGCTTCTAAACTTTGATCCAGTGTTTAAAACAAGTTTGATTGTTCTTATTGGACTTTATTATATCTTTTGTATGCATATGGTTCAATTAGGTTGGCTTATTCATGCTAAAACTGCTTTTTAGTTCATAACTGCTTATTTGCAAGTCTATGCTATATCTGGTGACTGTTTGCTTATTATGTGCTTATTGGCTGAACCAAATTGTGATTTATTGATTGATATTGACTCCTTACAACTCACTGGTTTTAAGGGTGCCTTTGTTTTCCATTGAATCCAACTGGATCTCTCAGAATCATTAAGTCAAATAGTCAAAGGAGTGGGAACTCCTTTCCCCTACTGCTAGCCACTGCTAGTGATATTTCACATTGTGCTTATCAATAAGCTGTTCTAGCTTATTTAAACCTGCAACAACTTTAATTTTGTAATAGGTGTTCCTTATTTGACCCATTTGTTCATTCTGGAGCATTTTAGGGGTTGACTTTGAGCTTTGACTAAAAAACCAACTACTTTGACTTTTACATAAGTGCTTAATTGCTTATTCAGCTTATTTGACTTGGCTTATTGAACTTTTCTTTGTTGATTTGTCTTAATTAAGTCATTTAGAGTCTTTTACAACTTATTTCAAGGTGTGAGGTGGTCTAGAACTCCAAGTCGACTATTTTGTCTTTTAGTGAAATTTTACTTTGCTTATTTCTGACTTATTGGTTGAGCTTATTTAAAATTTCTTTTCACAAATCTCTTACGCATCTCAAAAGAAGTTTGTGTCAAATTAGAGCTTATGGCATTGGCTTATAGCTTAATGGGCCAAGAAGCCCATTAAGAATAAGTTGTTGTTCTAATAAGCTGTGATAAGCTCACTTTCAGCTTTTGGGCCTTCAGACTTTTGTGTTTAGAATTGAATTTTAAGCTAGACTAGTGATTTTCAGCTCATTTGGTTAAGTTTCATCTTTTTGGGCCCAAAAGCCCATTTTCATAGGCTGTAATTTATTTTAGCCCATTTGGGGCCCAATAGGGGTATATTGGTAATTTCACTTTCATTTTCTGATTACTTAGGTTAAAATAAACTATAGTTTGCAAGTTTTTAGAATTTTTTAAAATTCTTGGATTTTTAATAATATTTTAAAATTATTTTATTATTAAATTTCATTTTTCACATTTTTGCAACTTTTATATTTTTCTTGGGTCAAATACATTAAAATAGGATTTTTAAAACTCTTAGATTAATTTTAGCATCATTTTCTTAATTTCTAGAATTATTTTAATATTTTAATAGTTTTAATCATTTAAAAATAATTTTCCTTAGTTTAAAAATTCATAAAAATAGTTTTTAGTTTATTTAAGTTATTTTTAAGGTTTACAAATTGAAAAATCTTTCTTTGGACTTTTTAATAATTATTTGTATTTTTAGGGCTTTAATTAGCATTTAAAAACTATTATCTAATAATCAAAAGGTTTGAAAAAGTTTTGATCATTTGTAAACTCTTAGTTTATTTTATTTAATTTTTGGTAATTTTTTTAGAATTCTTAGAATTAATTTTTATTTTCCACTTTTTACGGTTTTTAATTTAGTCGTCGTAGTAATAATTTTCACGTATCCGTCATTCTATTTTCTCATCTCTTCTTTCTCAATATTAATCTCAAATATCTTTACATTTTAATCACACACATATACCTCATTGGGAAACTAACTTTTACCTTTAAGGGTCATTAGTGTTTGATTTTCCTAAATCATCACTTAATACTTTCCCTATTTACGCTCTTTTCCTAAAGAGTAGTAAAACACTACAATCAAGACTACAAACCGATTAAAACCGTTTTTGTTTATTTATTAACAATATATACATGCGTTGACAAGAAAGTAAAGGTTACGAAAGGGGATATAATATCCACAAGTAATTAGTATGAGGTTTATCTAGCCCTTTACACTTACTTCAAACTCTATCATCTCTTGTTCTACACAGATTAAAATCTCAAATAATGAGACACGTGGATGCTTAGCCTAATAACCAATATAATGGTCTACATGGTTAAGGATAGTAGCTAGAGTAAGTTTGGATAAGCCAACTCGGGTTGAGTCAAAATATTCATGGCGGGCCTAATATGTCAAAGATATCTAAACTTGTTAAACCATATCCTTTATTATATTTTTTTTCCTTTTTATATATTTTTAAAGAAAATTAAAAGAAGAAATTTACAATGCAAATGTGTTATGTAAATGAAGTAAATGATTTATGCAAAAATTATGAATGCATATTTTTGGTGCCCAAAAGCCCATTTTCATAGGCTGTTTTTTATTTTAGCCCATTTGAGGGCCCATTAGGGGTATTTTGGTAATTTCACTTTCATTTTCTGTTTATTTAGGTTAAAATAAACTAGTTTGCAAGTTTTTAGAATTTTTTTTATAATTTTTGAATTTTTAATGATATTTTAATATTATTTTATTATTAAATTTCATTTTTCACATTATTGCAACTTTTATATTTTTCTTAGGTCAAATAAATTAAAATAGGATTTTTAAAACACTTAGATTAATTTTAGCCTATTTTTCTTAATTTCTAGAATTATTTTAATATTTTAGTAAGTTTTTAATCATTTAAAAATAGTTTTCCTTAGTTTAAAATTCATAAAAATAGTATTTTGTTTATTTAAGTTATTTTTGAGGTTTACAAAGTGAAAAATCTTTCTTTGGACTTTTTAATAATTATTTGGATTTTTAGGGCTTTAATTAGCATTTAAAAATTATTATTTAATTAATTAAAAGGTTTGAAAAAGTTTTGATCATATGTAAACTCTTAGTTGATTTTATTTAATATTTGGTAATATTTTGGGAATTTTTAGAATTTTATTTTATTTTTCCACTTTTTACGGTTTTTAATTTAGTCGTCGTAGTAATAATTTTCACGTATCCGTCATTCTATTTTCTCATCCCTTCTTTCTCAATATTAATCTCAAATATCTTTACATTTTAATCACACACATACACTTCCTTGGGAAACGAACTTTCACCTTTAAGGGTCATTAGTGTTTGATTTTCCTAAATCATCACTTAATACTTTTCCTATTTACGCTCTTTTCCTAAAGAGTAGTAAAACACTACAATAATTTTTGGCGCCGCTGCCGGGGAGGTGTGTCGTGATTAATTTGTCATTTTGTTTTTAATATTAGCCATAAATAGTATTTGTATTAGTAGAACTCTACTAATACGTATTATCGGTTTTTTTTATTTTTCTTGTGAAATTATTATTACTATATTGTATTAAGTATCACAACAAATACAAAATATCTCCAAAAGTGTGAAAACACAACCTTAATTGAGATTTGATCTCCTAATTATTGTATTCGAATCTCAAACAAAAAGAAAAAGGCAAAATAGACAAATACTTTCGTGAAGCTCGATTTTGAAAAATACAAACTATAAGATAGGTATAAGGCGGGTATTATAAAATATACCCTAAAGAAAAAGGCTCTTAAGTGCTTCACGTCGCCTCGTTTCTCCGCTTGCTTGTGAGTATTTTGAGATTGAAGGCTAATCGAGGGTTTTTCCGCCCAAAGTATTATTACGTATCATATATATTTGCTTGGTTTTTTTGTGATTAAACCCTCTTGAACAATTTGGTTTTCACCAAAGTTCTAAAGTCATTCGAAGGCGTTCACTCCACGTGATTGTTTTCATTATTTTGAGGCTTCTTTAATCAAGAGTTTGATTCGAGGAGAGATTTGGTAGATTGTTGTCTACGAATACACACAAAATCCAAAAAAATTAAAAACAATCAAAAACACAAAAAAAATTGAAAATTCACAAAACATCCAAAAGATTCTTCTTTGCTCACCTCCCATTCTTCGTCAAGTTTATGCTAACTCGTAAGCAAGAAAAACGAGCTCGTAAACATCGTCAAAGTCAAGGAAATCAAGAGCCTTTTATTGAAGAACAAACTCCAATTGTCGAACCCGTTGTAGAACCAATAGTCGCCATGGCTAATCGTACTATAATGGAGTTGCTTCAAGCACCCACCGAGGGTTTTGGAGAAGCTATTGTAATTCCCGTCATCCTTGCGGAGAATTTCGAGATTAAGACGGGTTTAATGTCGATGTTGCAAGCAAATAAGTTTAGAGGTCATGAAAAAGACAACCCGCATTATCACATAAGGAATTTTAATCGTCTCACCGCAACAAGCAAGTTTAAGGATGTTCTGCATGACGCCATTAAGATGATGTCGTTTCCATACTTGTTGGATGGACCCGCTAAAATTTGGCTCGAGAAAGAACCGCCAAATTCGATTTTGACATGGGGTGATCTCGTTTCTAAGTTTGTGAACCAATTTTTTCCACCATCTAAAACAACACATTTGAAAAATGAGATTTCAAGGTTTACACAGCGTAATAATGAATGTCTTTCAATGGCATGGGAACGATTAAGGAAATGCTACATGAATGTCCACACCATGATTTTTGGAATTGCATCAAATAGATACTTTTTATAATGGGCTTAATGATCATGAACGAGATTATTTGAAAGCTGCCGCGGGTGGTAATTTTTTGTGCGAAACGACCGATGAAGCTTTAAAGATTATCGAGAATAGATCTAAGGTTTATAACCCTCGTAACACACCGAGTGTTGCCAATATGGATTCGTCATCGTCGTCATCGTCTCGTAACATTAATGCCTTACATGATGAAGCAAATGAGGAAAATCGGTTTTTCGATAGGTTTTCGACACTTATGACACATTGGAAAGCACAAGATGCTTTGAATTTCGCATCGGTTGAAGCGGTTGAAAAGAGTTGTTTATCTTGTGGTGGAGCTCATGATCTTTCCAAGTGCATTACCGCCGACGGTAACACTTCGAGTGCTTATGTAGCAACGGGAACTTACAACCAAAACGGCCAAGGTTCCCGCCCAAATCAAGCCCCCCAAAATCAAAATGCTAATGATGAGACTGCTTTTATACATAGTCTCATCATCCAAGACGGGCTTTAAATGCATTAAATATCATGAAAAATGCCAAATATATGCTTCTGTTTGTTACTTGTGTATTTTAGGTACGGATATTGAGAAAATGACAAAAGATGACAAGAAACAAGCAAAAACGAACACGGGAAACGAAGCCGCACAATGAACCAAGCCCTAAATGAAGATTTTCCAAGAAAAACCCTTGAAGAATTGAAGATTGTACAAGAAGGGTCCTCCAATATAGAAGAACTGACACTCTAAACCCTTGTATATTCATAATTATAAGATTGGTCCTTAAAGTTTGTCAAATTTAAAAAAGGGCCCTCCACTTTGAAGAATTGGCAAGAATGGTCCCTCAAAAATCAATACTTGTCATTATTAGTCCTCCAAGAAGTCAACAATACAAGTCAAGATCATAATCTTTGAAGAAAATGCCAAAACAGCCCTTCAAGAATCATCAAATGGCAAGAAATACCCCTGAAAATACTTTGGAAAAGTATTTGGGGCAAAAGTGTGAAAAGTAAAACTTTCATAACAAAGGAAATTTGAGTTTTGCTTATTAAACTTCAAGTGAAAGGGAAATGAAAATTAAGGGGCTAAACTTGACAGACAGCAAATATACCTAGACCAGTGGTGGGGTGACACGTGCTCCACTCACTCTCTCCACTAATGAAATCCCACCAAACTGCCACCTCAAATCCCACTTATACTGGTTTTAACTAATCTTTATTTAATAAAGATTAAGGCGCCTAACACCCCATTCAGAAACAACAATGGATTAAACAGCTGTTCTTGGTGTTCTTGATGTAAATTGGGCATTCACTTAATACTTGAAATTAGCCCTTAATCATTTCCAGATTTATGACTAACGGTCCTAATAACATAACCCAACCTCTAAAACCCTTGCCACGTCACTCATGTGCTCACATGATAAACCCTCCCTACACATTTTTGGGGATAATGCCAAAACTTGCCAGAGAATCAACACACCATGTTTAGCTTCATTCCTAAGCTTCAATATGATCCTTTGATTACAATTCCACCAACTCAGCAACAACAAAACGCCAAGATAAAGTCACATGAGCTCAAGGTTTCAAATTTCCACAAGGGCATTTCTGGAAGAACACAGGTTAGGGTTTTCAGATTTTTAGGTTACAAAGGCCATGTACACCCTCTATATAAAGGGTATAGGGTCTCACTTTTACAATTGCTCTTGGTTTTTCCTTTGTTCACTTTTCTGTAAATCCTCTTTCATGTTTAATGAGAAGTGTTTGAATTTGTGAAAAAAACCCAAGTTCCAATCTTATTATCTGCTTGTTTATGTTTAATGTTTATAAATCTTGAATCCTAAAACCTGTTTTTAAAGTTTGTGCAAGAAATTGCATATTTTTCGAAAATCTTGATATTTTGCTAAGTCTTTGGTACACCTTTGGAATTTTTGGGCTATAAGTTGATCATAGCACCCTGATAAGAAGTTATTAAGGTGTTGTGAGGCTTGTGGTTTGGGGATAATCAAAGAGTGGGTACAAAGGTTGCATCAATCAAGTTTTGTCACTTTTCTGATTTTCATATTTTTGTTCTAACCCTTGTTAAATCTTAGCAACTTGTTTGTGGAAGCTTGTGCCTTGTTTTGCTAGGCACATCAGCTCAAAAATTCGTGAATGTGGATGTATATTCATGAGGTTTGAGCCCTTGAACCCAAAAATCTGTCTAAATACTTGAAATTTGTGATTTTTAGTTCTGCTATTGTTCTTGTTGTTTTTATGGCTTAATCTTGCTTGATACTGCATAATAGACTTGTTATTGTGTTTGATTTGGCTTGGGTAACACTAAATCACACTTATACTTGTTTAAATTTGGATTTGAAAAAGATAAGGGGTGTTTGGGTTAACCTGTTTAAGTGCATAAGTTGGAATTGAGTTATTTTTTATTGTTTGTTTGAGTTTGTATCTGCTTAATACTTGGTTGTGTGCTAATATCTGCAAGTTTTCAGCTTTAAAACATCAAATCCAAGATTGTGCTATAACTCACTTGATTTTGCTTATTTTGACCTAAGATTTTGGAAACACCTAGAGTGTATGCATGTTTAGTGCTAAAAAGTGTTAATTCAAAGTTTGTGTAACCTGTTAAGAAGATTTGAGTGTTTGAAATTAGATTTGTGGTCAAGTATATCAGCAAAGTACCATAACTACTTGTTCTTGTTCATCAGTAACTTTGATTTGCTTGAATCTTGATCTAAACTTTGAATCAATGCATGAAACATGTTTATATTTGTTCATTTGAATTATTTATATCTTGTGTATGCATTTGGTGACGTTTGGCTGGCTGAATCTTGCTAAAAGTGCTTATTGAGTGAAAACTGCTTATTGTTCATATCTGGGCAAGGTCTGATGATCTTTTGAATTAACTGCACTAATCGGCTTGGTGAATTTGTGATATCTTTGTTGTTTTTGACTCCTTGTGATCCATTGATTACAAGGGTGCCTTGTTTGTAACTTGAATCCACAAAAAAGTCACATAAGACAAAAAGTCAATTTGGTCAAGCAGTGGAAACTTTTCCCACTTCTGAACCTCTAAAACTAGCCCCTACTAGTGTTAAATATCAAACAACTTATTCATAAGCCATTTTGGCTTATCCAGACTTGCAACAACTTATTTTTTGTGATAGATCTTCCTTATTTGACCCATTGATTTGATCTAGAGCTTATTAGGGTTTGATACACGGATTTTAGTATGGGGTTCTAGATTCGTCTCGGTATCTCCTCGAATTGATCTCGGCTCTAAGTGGAATGATTTGTTCTTGGTTAATAAAAAGGTGTTGGTTTGTTTAACTATTTTAAACTAATAACAATTAAGAAAGTGTCGAAGAGTAAAATTTAAGCTTTAAAAAGTTTTAAACTAAAAAGACGAATTTAAAAATAAATGTTTGAAAACTTAAAGATTATATTAGAAAAATAAATGGTCACTCAATAAAAACTAACACTTGGAAAACTTTGTAAAAATATAAACTTAGTCAGAAAATACTAAAAGAAAGTAAGATCGGAATATATTCCGATCTACTGATCGGAATATGGGAAAGGGATGCAATCGGAATAATACAAACAGTTCTAATCGGAATGTTCAAACAGAAGTGCAAATCGGAATATTAAATAAACGATCCAGATCGGAATATTTCGAACTTTACTAATCGGAATAATGGACATCAGCTAAATCGGAATACTCCAAAAATGCCCCAATCGGAATAAGTCAAAACTAAACAATCGGAATATGTTAAAACCCTTTTCCGATCTGTAGATCGAAATAAGGGGTGTGGTGTACTGGTCGGAATGACCCAATCGGAAAAGGGTTTTACCCTTTCCGATATCACTTTGATCCGAAATAAAAGCAAAGGAAATAAGCTATAAAATAAGCTAACTCCAAATCTAGGTCGGATCTATGATGAAACGGATCAAATAAGCACTAAAAACAACTTATCTAAACTTCAAATAAGCAAAAACATAAATCAAATGATAAAAAGATAAACTTTTTAAGAAAACCTTAAAAAGTGAATAAGCAAAACCAACAAATAAGCCAATAAGCACAAAGATCTTAAAGCTTATTCGTGTAGAAACTGAAGTAAACATAAAAAGATTAACTTTTTAAGCACAAAATCCTTGATGAACAACACGGATCATACGAGATTTGTACCAAAATCAATCAAAATCAAAGAAAGAAAGAATGAGATTAAAGATTAAAAGCTTGAAACTAAAACTTGATTAATGAAAAACAATACAAAGGTTTGATCTTGAAAGAGGAAAATATGAAAACTAGTGAGAGAAAGTTTAGAACTTTCTCTCTCTAAAACTAGAGAGAATGAAAAAACTAAAAACTAACTAATACTAACTAAGTGCCCCAAATTTGTGAAGTAAAGTCCTATTTATAGGCATGTCTTGTGGGCTTTGTGAATGGGCTTGGTTTTGGGCTTCTTTTCTTCTTCCTTCTTTAGTCTTTACGTTTCTTTTAAATAAACGTTTCCGACTTTGGATTTTGAGAAGTGTCGGTGAATAATTCCAACTCGTCTTATAATCTTTTGTTTAATAGACTCGAGTTCTTCGACATATATGAATTTTCCATCTTTGGCTCTATTCTTCGATAAATCTTTAAATAGGCACAATGACTTCAAATCGTTTGCATCTTTTGCATCTCTTGGACAATAGACTTCGTCTTGAGTCTTTTTCTTCGATAAAACCCGTGCATTCCCATGTTCTCTTCAATATTCATCCGGTTGACTCTGAAAACACAATAAACACAAAAACCACGCATAATTCCAAACAAATGATATTAAATACGTGTTTTGGTCTTGTTTTAGCCAGAAATAAGTGGTAAAAGGATGGGTGTTTTCACACCTATCAAATCCCCTACACTTAACCATTGCCATGCCCTCATGCAATGCTTAGTGACAAAGCAAATTTACACTTTTCTCATAATCAATCAACCTTGGCCTTATTAAAATTCTACTAAACAAAAATTAAAGTACTAAGAGAAATTAAGACTTTTAAAGTAATCAAAAGGATAGAAAATAGCTACGGGGAAATAACTTGCAAAGAGATCTAAGACTTACATTAGGGCTTCGGTGCTGCGACGATTCATCACCCTCAAGTTTCACGTTCCCCAAACTAAGCTTAAAAACGAGATCATTGTTATTATAAGTTAGCAAATCAAACACTTACTCACATGGATTAATTATATTCTTAAACTCCCTTATTCCTAGGTGTATCTCTTATGTTTTATTTTTGTCTTAGAATGATCATGAAGATGCATTTTTGGACTTATTTCGATAGTTATTTAGGCTGAAAGCAAAGTAGGACGATTTGATCAATAGTTAGCTAAAGGACAAAATCTCTTAAAACTGCTTCTCGGGATATCAAAAAGTTCATATCTTGGCATAACTTGGTTCACGATTTGAGACCTTTCTCGGGCCGATATTTGGCATGTACTTCATACTTCATATCTTCGAGAGACGTTCTTGAGATAATGGTCTTCTCATCGTTAAAGAGTTTCTTCACTTGGAGACTTTTGAGGGGTACTCCAACTTTGTTGACCACGACTTCATGATTATTTCTTCAATCTCTAATTGGGATTTTGAGATACAACGATCCGCCTCCTTTTCGGACTTAGATCTATTTATCCTCATACCTTGTTAGGGTCTTTTCGGATAGACTTCTCCATGATCTTTATGGGAGTTGATTGCTTTTCGTCGTGAGTCTTGATCCTTCATATTGATTTTGGGAATAATGCTTTTCACATCACTTTGGATCTTCAGCAATAAAATTGAATCCTCATGCCTTGTTAGGGCCTTTTCGGACTCGCCAATCTTCGCGCCCCGCTTCATAAGTTATGCCTTGGCTATGAACTCTTTGCATTACCGAGCAACTTTTAAACGATCTTGGGCTAGAAGCTAAGTAACTTTTCAAATCGTACGACCTTACTTATTGCAGATAAATTATTAGCAAGTGATGGGAGAATAGGCAAATAATTACACCAAGTGAGCTTGTGCAAGAATACCGACTTATAATTGACTCTATCATTTCTCGTTCTCCACAATTTAAAATCTCAAGTAATGAGACTCGTGGATGCTTAGCCTAATAAACCAATTAAGGTCTACATGGTTAAGGATACTAGCTAGAATAAACTTGGATAAGTCTATTCGGGTTGAGTCAAAATAATCGTAACGGGCCTACTATGTCAAAGACTTCTAAACTAGCTACACCACTTTATTAATATTTTTTACTTTATATACATATGAAAGCAACGATAAAAATTTAAAAGTTACGACTAAATGGCCAAGGTTAATTAAAAAATTTGAAAAATGTTGAAAAATATGATTTTCCGGTTAAATGAAGGCATTTTCATGGAAAAGTCCACTTAAAACTTCGATAGAAGTCCCCCCTACACTTAAGATAAACATTGTCCTCAATGTTTAAGCATGTGGGAAAAGTCCCCCCTACACTTATGACATTGTGCACGTTGGTTACCTCAAGTTAAGGAAGAGACGACTAAAGTGATCAATTTCAAATGTGAGTATGAAGAAAATTGAATCACGATAGTTGAGAGATAGAACCGGATTTCGGATAACACGGGAGCACGGTTCTTCAGAGATTCCAAGAGTGCACTCATCCCTGTAATCACATCACCACACAAATACAAACACCTATATAGGCCCCCTACACTTAGGAGGTTAAAACAGAAAATGATAGATACTCGGGCTGCCTCCCGAGGAGCGCTTGTTTTTGATAATCGAGTCACGAGCCTGACTCGACCCAAAATTAGTTCATGGGGAACGTGGTGAGGGATGGAATCATCTCCTGAGAGATGTCCTCACCAAAGTATAACTTCACTCGTTGGCCATTCACCTTAAAATTCGGTCCATTAGGTTGAGCGAGCTCGAGAGTACCATATGGAAAAATTTGGGCAATGGTGAATGGGCCGGACCAACGAGATTTCAGCTTGCCCGAAAAGATTTTCAACCGAGAGTTAAAGAGTAAAACTTTGTCTCCAACTTGGAACTCTTGGTTCTTAATCTTAGAGTCGTGAATGAGCTTATTCTTCTCTTTATAGATCAAAGAATTTTCATAAGCCTCATTACGGAGTTCATTCAGCTCATTGAGTTGGATCTTGCGTAGGTCACCGGCTTTGTTGATATCAAAATTAGCCCACTTCAAGGCCTAGTAAGCCTTGTGCCCCAACTCAATGGGGAGGTGGCATGCTTTCCCGTACACGAGACGATATGGTGTACAACCAATCGGAGTCTTGTATGCGGTACGAAAAGCCCACAAAGCATCATCAAGTTTATCAGCCCATGAGGCGCGATGCTCTCCCACGGTTCTTTCGAGAATTCGCTTTAATCCTCGGTTGGATATTTCAGCCTGGCCATTAGTTTGTGGGTGGTAAGCGGTGGAAAGACGATGATTTACACCATACTTAGCCATGACTCTAGCAAATTGGTCGTTGCAAAAATGAGTCCCGCGATCACTAATAATGGCACGAGGCACACCGAATCTAGCGAATAGCGATTTCAAAAAGTTACAAACCACCCTTGCGTCATTAGTGGGTAAAGCTTTGGCTTCAACCCATTTGGAGACGTAGTCAACGGCTACAAGGATGTATTTGTTTCCTTTAGATGAAGGGAATGGCCCCATAAAGTCGATACCCCAAACATCAAAGATTTCACATTCTTGTATGAAATTCTGAGGCATCTCGTCTTTATGTGTGATCTTGCCTTGTTTTTGGCAAGCATCACAATGTTTAACCATCTCGTGAGCATCACGGTAAATGGTGGGCCAATAAAATCCCGATTCAAACACTTTTTTGGCGGTGTAGTTGGGACCAAAGTGACCACCGGTGGGTCCTTTGTGGCAAGCGTCAAGGATTTCTAAAGCTGCCGGTCCATCAACACATCGGCGAATAATCAAGTCAGCACATTGCTTGAATAGATACGGGTCATCCCAAAAGTAAGTCTTAATGTCGTTAAAGAACTTCTTCTTTTTCTGGGATGTTAACCCGTCAACGAGAATTCCACCCGCCAAGTAGTTTGCAATGTCCGCAAACCACGGGGTTTCATCAGCAGTCGAGTTGATAGACATTAAGGTCTCCAAGGGAAAAGAATCATTGATTTCTTTGTTCGGATGATCCCCTTGGTAAGGATCCTCAAGTCTACTGAGGTGATTCGCGGCTAGGTTTTCAGCTCCTTTTTTATCGCGAATTTCGATTTTAAATTCTTGGAGTAGCAAAACCCAGCGAAGAAGTCTTGGTTTGGAATCTTGCTTAGTTAATAAGTACTTCAACGCAGAATGATCGGTGTAAACGATTGTGGTGGAAAGGACAAGATAGGGGCGGAACTTTTCAAAGGCATAGACAACGGCTAAAAGCTCTTTTTCGGTTGTCGTGTAATGCAATTGAGCCCTAGTCATTGTCTTGCCAGCGTAATGGATTGGTTGGAAGTGTTTTTTTACTCTTTGGCCCAAAACCGCTCCAATAGCAAAGTCACTAGCATCGCACATCAACTCGAAAGGAAGCTCCCAATTAGGGGTAACCAAGACGGGTGCCTTAGTTAGCTTATCCTTAAGCAAATTGAAGGATTCAAGACACTCTTTGGAAAAGATAAAAGGGGTATCTTTCTCCAAGAGGTGGGTCATCGGGCGAGCGATTTGAGAAAAATCTTTGATGAATCGACGGTAAAAGCCCGCATGACCAAGGAAACTCCTCACACCCTTCACGGTTGAAGGTGGAGGCAACTTAGCGATAACATCGACTTTAGCACGGTCTACTTCAAGACCGGATTTGGAGATCTTGTGTCCTAGCACGATGCCCTCTTTTACCATGAAATGGCATTTTTCCCAATTAAGAACAAGGCGAGTGTCTTCACACCGCTTCAGCATACGTTCTAAATTGGCAAGGCAAGCAGAGAAAGAATCGCCATAAACCGAGAAATCATCCATGAATACTTCCATAGTGTCTTCCACCATGTCATGAAAGATAGCCATCATACACCTTTGGAACGTCCCAGGAGCATTACATAAACCAAAATGCATGCGTTTGTAAGCAAATGTTCCATAGGGACAAGTGAATGTGGTCTTTTCTTGGTCCTTGGGATCGATGGGAATTTGAAAATACCCGGAGAAACCGTCTAAGAAGCAGTAATAGTCATTACCAGCTAGACGCTTGAGCATTTGATCCATGAAGGGAAGAGGAAAATGGTCTTTTCTCGTGGCATCATTGAGCTTGCGATAATCAATACAAACTCTCCACCCAGTAACGAGACGAGTGGGAATCAACTCGTTGTGTTCATTGGAAACAACGGTTATTCCGCCCTTCTTGGGCACACAATGGACGGGACTTACCCACGGCGAATCCGAAATAGGGTAAATCAAGCCGGCATCAAGAAGTTTGATAACCTCTTGTTTGATGACGTCATGAATTCGAGGATTAACCCTTATTTGGCTCTGGATTGCGGGTTTAAAGTCATCTTCTATGAGAATCTTGTGAGTACAAAAGTTCGGATCAATTCCGCGGATATCGGAAATTTTCCAAGCAATTGCCTTCTTATGATCTTTAAGCACGGCGATGAGGCGAGATTTTTCTTCTTCTTTCAAGTCCTTAGCAATGATGACGGGTGACTTCTTCTCTTCTTCAAGGAACACGTACTCGAGATGGGGTGGCAACTCCTTAAGTTCTAAATCTGGAGGATTTTCGATGGGGGACGTTTTCAAAGTCGGAGTATCGATAGCAATAACCGTGGGAGATGGTGGAGAAAGATTGTCTTCTTTGAGAAGGTTTTCAAAGAAATGCATGTCTTCATCCCAATCAGTGGGAGAATCGTCATTTGCTAAGTTCACATCTCCCATGGTGGCTTCAAGATCTTTCCAAAAGCAATCACTTTCTCCAAATAGAGACAGTGATTAATCAATAGAGGAAACGGTCTCAACATTGGGAAGAGAGGTAGGAATATTTTTACAAGCATCAATAAAGTGTTCTTCACAAGCCTCAGCCAGAACGTCAATACAATTAACACTCTCGTATGAATAAGGTTGTTTAGACAACTTTCCCATGT
Organism: Glebionis coronaria; assembly: GCA_025667525.1. Lineage (NCBI taxonomy): Eukaryota > Viridiplantae > Streptophyta > Magnoliopsida > Asterales > Asteraceae > Glebionis > Glebionis coronaria. Next base: position 423,712,514 of record CM046881.1, on the reverse strand, counting down.
TGAAGACGATTTTATCGTCACCCACTCTCATGATAAGCTCACCGGCTTCAACATCGATGAGAGTGCGACCGGTCCTCAAGAATGGACGACCAACGATCAATGGCACACGAGGGTCCATCTCGTAGTCGACGACGATGAAATCAGCAGGAAAGTGAATTTGTCGACTCCTACAAAGACGTCTTCGGCTATCCCCACTGGATAAGCAACCGTACGGTTAGCTAATTCCAGAGTCATTTTGGTGGGGACTAGCTTAGGGAGAGATAATTGCTTCCAAACGCTTAGAGGCATTAGATTAATACTGGCACCTAGATCGGCTAGGGCCATGCAATTCTCTACTCCCGGGAAGTTACAAGGGATTAATAAACGACCCGGATCACCAAGCTTGGTTGGCAATTTCCTTAAGAGCACTGCAGAGCAATTCTCATTAAGTTGGGTGTTAGAAATATCAAGAAGCTTCTCCTTGTCGCTAAGAAGATCTTTGAATATTTTCGCGTACTTAGGCATGTGAGCGAGAGCCTCAGGGCAAAGGAGATGTTGAAATTCAATTGTTTAAACATTTTTAGAAAGTTCGAAACTTGAATGTCATCCTTGCTTTTGAGCTTCTCTTTCCTCAACCTAGATGGATAAGGTATATCGGAAGAAGATGAAGGCTTTGGGAGAATAGGATCACTCACATCCTTGGGTGGAGGAGGGGTAGAAGTAAGAGGTGGAGAAATTAGGGAAGGAGAAGGATTAGGAATAGGAGCAGGTGAGTCGTTTTCCTTAGTCACAATCATCGGTGGAGGTATAGGAAGCTCGGGTTCCTTAGTACCTTTGCCACTACGAGTGGTGATTGCTTTCATCTCCCCTCTTGGATTCGCAACGGTGTTACTCGGAAGAGTACCCGAAGAAGAGGGTTGATTACCTTGGAAGAAACTAGCCATCATATTCTTTAAGTCATTCGTTTGACTATCCAAAGTGTTTCTCATATCAGCTCTCAGATCGTTCCCTTGTTTCACCAGGTCTGCTTTCAAGTTGAGCACTTCCCGCTGAAGATTTCCCACGATCACATCGTTAGTCCTCATGTAGCTTTCCACTTCTTGGTGTAAAGCAGTGGGTTGGTTGGGAGGAGCATTGTATGCGGGTGGTTGATAAGCAGGTTGCTGGTAAACTTGGTTGTTTCTTTGAGGTGGATGTTGTTGTTTGTGAGGTGGTATGTATGGTCCACGAGATTGTTGTTGTTGTTGAGGAGGGCGGTTGAGGTTTTGTTGTTGGTTTTGGTTGTTAGGAGTAAAACCGGGTGGTGAGAGATAGTTGTTGGAGCGGTAGCTAAGCAGGTTGCGGTCACCTTGAGGACGAGCTTGATAAGCGGGTTGAGGATAGGTACCGTATGCGGCATTCATATTCTCAGAAGGGTAGTCTTGGGTGGCGGTACAAGTGGTGTAAGAGTGAGGACCCCCGCATATCTCACATGGTTGGCTAACAGCATTGACTTGAGCGTCTTTAGCGTTTTTAGCGTTGATGTTGTTGGTGTTGCTGGCGGTTTGGGTAGCAAGCGATTCAAGAAGCGCAGTGATTTTGTCAAGTCGCTTATCGCTGTCACTAGTACTAGCACTAGCGACATTGGTCCGAACACTCTTGGTTTGCACACGAGACTTATTCTCAATGACATCCCAAGCAGCATTGGAAGTCTTAGCCAAAAGATTACCCCCCGAGGCACTGTTTAGTGAATCTGGTCATTCATGCTTAAACCATTATAAAAAGTGTTAATTTGGTGCACTTTGGTAAAACCATGTTGTGGGCATTTTCTTAAAAGATCTTTGAAACGGTCCCAAGATTCACTAAAAGACTCATCGTACTTTTGTTCAAAATTAATGATTTCATTCCGCAAAGCGGTAGTACGAGAGGGTGGGAAAAAGTAGTTGATAAACTTGGTCTCCAAATCCGTCTACGAAAGAATACTCTGTGGCGGTTCCTTAGCAAGCCAATGCCGGGCTTGTCCCTCTAAAGAAAAGGGAAAAAGTTGTAAACGGATTACCTCTTGTGGAACACCATTGAATTTGACTGTATTCGTGAGTTGCAGGAATCTCTTGATGTGGTCATGTGGATCATCAATGGTACGCCCCAAGAATGGTTGAGCAGAGACCATCTGGATAAAGCCGGATTTGAGCTCAAAGTTGTTGGCTGCAATCGCGGGTATGACAATTGGATCATCGTTTCCATCTACATGTGCTTGCAGAAGTTCAATCATCGGGCGATTATCCGGTAGAGGCTCATTGTTGTTGTTATTATTGTTGTTGAAAGGTGGGTTGTTATTGTTATTATTGTTTTGAGGTGGGTTATTGTTGTTGTTTTGTACACCGGCCATGTCTAAGTCTTCGAGAGGCTCGGGCTCTTGATAAGACGTTGATCGTGTACGCATGCACCTGCAAAAGAACTAACAAGGCAAAAAAAAAAACAAAGCAAAAATATTTTTGGTTTTTATGTTTTTTAATTTTTAGGATTTTTGAAAATTTTATATATATTTTTTTTTTGGGTTTTTGAAATTTTTTATGAAAAAGTAACGTTCACGGTGAACAGATCCCAAAATCCAAGTTCTCACAAAAAACTGTTGATCTTAACGAGAAGAGCCGGCAGCGGCGCCATTTGATACACGGATTTTAGTATGGGGTTCTAGATTTCGTCTCGGTATCTCCTCGAATTGATCTCGGCTCTAAGTGGAATGATTTGTTCTTGGTTAATAAAAAGGTGTTGGTTTGTTTAACTATTTTAAACTAATAACAATTAAGAAAGTGTCGAAGAGTAAAATTTAAGCTTTAAAAAGTTTTAAACTATAAAGACGAATTTAAAAATAAATGTTTGAAAACTTAAAGATTATATTAGAAAAATAAATGGTCACTCAATAAAAACTAACACTTGGAAAACTTTGTAAAAATATAAACTTAGTCGGAAAATACTAAAAGAAAGTAAGATCGGAATATATTCCGATCTACTGATCGGAATATGGGAAAGGGATGCAATCGGAATAATACAAACAGTTCTAATCGGAATGTTCAAACAGAAGTGCAAATCGGTATATTAAATAAACGATCCAGATCGGAATATTTCGAACTTTACTAATCAGAATAATGGACATCAGCTAAATCGGAATACTCCAAAAATGCCCCAATCGGAATAAGTCAAAACTAAACAATCGGAATATGTTAAAACCCTTTTCCGATCTGTAGATCGGAATAAGGGGTGTGGTGTACTGGTCGGAATGACCCAATCGGAAAAGGGTTTTACCCTTTCCGATATCACTTTGATCCGAAATAAAAGCAAAGGAAATAAGCTATAAAATAAGCTAACTCCAAATCTAGGTCGGATATATGATGAAACGGATCGAATAAGCACTAAAAACAACTTATCTAAACTTCAAATAAGCAAAAACATAAACCAAATGATAAAAAGATAAACTTTTTAAGAAAACTTTAAAAAGTGAATAAGCAAAACCAACAAATAAGCCAATAAGCACAAAGATCTTAAAGCTTATTCGTGTAGAAACTTAAGTAAACATAAAAAGATTAACTTTTTAAGCACAAAATCCTTGATGAACAACACGGATCATACGAGATTTGTACCAAAATCAATCAAAATCAAAGATTAAAAGCTTGAAACTAAAACTTGATTAATGAAAAACAATACAAAGGTTTGATCTTGAAAGAGGAAAAGATGAAAACTAGTGAGAGAAAGTTTAGAACTTTCTCTCTCTAAAACTAGAGAGAATGAAAAAACTAAAAACTAACTAATACTAACTAAGTGCCCCAAATTTGTGAAGTAAAGTCCTATTTATAGGCATGTCTTGTGGGCTTTGTGAATGGGCTTGGTTTTGGGCTTCTTTTCTTCTTCCTTCTTTAGTCTTTACGTTTCTTTTAAATAAACGTTTCTGACTTTGGATTTTGAGAAGTGTCGGTGAATAATTCCAACTCGTCTTATAATCTTTTGTTTAATAGACTCGAGTTCTTCGACATATATGAATTTTCCATCTTTGGCTCTATTCTTCGATAAATCTTTAAATAGGCACAATGACTTCAAATCTTTTGCATCTTTTGCATCTCTTGGACAATAGACTTCGTCTTGAGTCTTTTTCTTCGATAAAACCCGTGCATTCCCATGTTCTCTTCAATATTCATCCGGTTGACTCTGAAAACACAATAAACACAAAAACCACGCATAATTCCAAACAAATGATATTAAATACGTGTTTTGCTCTTGTTTTAGCCAGAAATAAGTGGTAAAAGGATGGGTGTTTTCACACCTATCAGGGTTTGACTTTGACTTTTTACTAGAAAACCAATCAAGTTGACTTTTACATAAGTGCTTAATTGCTTATTCTGGCTTATTGCTTGTGCTTATTGGAAAACTTTTTGATTATTTTGCTTAATTAAGTCATTTAAAACCTTTTGAAACTTGAATAAGCACTTGAGGTGGTCTAGAACTAAAAAACGACTATTTTGTCGTTTTGTGAAGAGAGTCTTGGCTTATTTCAGGCTTATTTCTTGTGCTTTTTCAAATTTTCTTTTTACAGGTCTCTTTGGTAACTCAAAAGAAGCTTGTGTGTCAAATTTTAGCTTATGGCTTAGCTTATAGCTAAATGGGCCAAAAAGCCCATTAAGAATAAGCTGCTTTGAAATAAGCTAGCTTAAACACATTTTCAGCTTTTGGGCCTTCAGAGTTTTGTTCTTAAAATCAAATTTTAAGTCAGATAGGAAGTTTTGGGCTTATTTGGACAACATTTTTCTTATTGGGCCATAAAAAGCCCATTAAGGGGTCTGTTTGGACTTTTGGCCCATTTCAAGGCCCAATAGGGGTATTTTGTAATTTTAAGTGCATTTCTGTTTTATTTAGGTTAAAATAAACTAGTTTGCAACTTTTTAGAATTTTTTATAAGTTTTGGATTTTTATTAATATATTATTATTATTTTATTATTAAAAATTAAAATTTAGATTTTTACAAGTTTTTCATTTTTTTAGTTCAAATACATTAAGTTAGGAATTTTACAATTTTTAGAATAATTTTATTGTAATTAGATTAATTTTTAGAATTATTTTAAGTTTTAATAGTTTTTAATTGTTTTTAAATAGTTTTAATTATTTTTAAAATTTTCAAAAATAGTTTTAACTTTAGTTAAGTCATTTTAGAGGTTTACAAGTTAAAAAATCTCATTTTGGGCTTTTTATTAATTAAATTGATTTTTTGAGCTTTAATTAGCATTAAAAAACAATTATTTAATTAAATAAAAGGTTTGAGTGATTTTTTATTTTTTTTGTAAACTCTAGTTACATTTTTTAGTATTTATTTCAATTTTCTAGGAATTTTTAGGGTAATTTTTTAATTTTGGTCACTTTTTACGGTTTTACGTGCACGACTTATCGTCTTAATTTAATTCATAATCATAACCGTCATTCTCTTCTAATCTCTTTTCTATTTTCTCTTTTCTCATAAACACAATCACATCATTAATCTTATCTTTACACAACACACTTGCCTCCTTGAGAACGCTCTTTTCCTAAAGAGTAGTAAAATCACTACATTATTTTGGCGCCGCTGCCGGGGAGGCGTGTTGTGTTTTGATTTGAATAATTGTTGTTTTTATATAGCCATAATAGCTATTTGTATTAGTAGCACTCTACTAATACGTATTATCGGTTTTCGTTTTTGTGTGAATACTATTACTATATTGTATACGTAGAACAATAAATTCACGAGTACTCCAAAAGTGTGAAAACACAACCTTGATTGGGAGGTCATTACTCAATCATTGTATCTGAATCTCAAACAAGAAAGAAAAGGCAAAATAGATAAATACTTTCGTGAAGCTTAATTTTGAAAAACACAAACTATAAGGTGGGTATAAGGCGGGTATTATAAAATATACCCTAAGGAAAAAGGCTCTTAAGTGCTTCGCGCCGCCTCGTTTCCCCGCTTGCTTGTGAGTGTTTAGATAAAAAGGGCTAATCGAGGGTTTGCCAACCAAAGTATTATCTAAGTAAAATATATATTTTCTTGGTTTCATTTGATTAAACCCTCTTGAACGTTTTGGTGTTCCACCAACGTTCTAAAGTCATCGAAGGCGTTCACTTCACGTGATCATTTTCATTCCTTTAGGCTTCTTTAATCAAGAGATTTGATTAAGGAGGAGATTTGTAGATTTTTTTTCCACTTAATACAATCACAAAATCCAAAAAAAAGTAAAAACAATCAAAAACCTAAAAAAAATGGAAAAGTCAAAAACACCAAAAAAAATCTTCTTTGCTCATCCCCACGTTGTACGTGACGTTTATGCTTACTCGTAATCAAGCAAGACGTGCAAGTAAACGAAAAAACCGAAAGGAGTCTATACCTACTCCTAATCTTTCTAGTGAGGAATCTCCTATTGACGAACCTATCGTAGAAGAAGAACCAACCATGGCGAATCGAACTATGATGGAGTTACTTCAAGCACCCACCGAGGGTTATGGAGAGGCTATTGTGATTCCCGCTATCCTTGCAGATAATTTTGAAGTGAAAACAGGTTTTTTGTCGATGATCCAAAACAACAAATTCCGTGGTGATGAAAAGGACAACCCACACAACCATATCCGCCAATTCAATCATCTTACCGCCACTTGCAAATTTAAGGATGTTGCTAATGACTCGATTACGTTGATGCTTTTTCCGTATTCCTTAGCGGGGCCCGCTAAAATTTGGTTAGAGAAAGAGCCACCCAATTCTATATTGACGTGGAAGGATCTCGTTTCTAAGTTTGTGAACCAATTTTTCCCGCCCTCTAAGACTATGCATTTGAAAAACGAGATTTCAAAATTTTCACAAGAATTTAATGAGAGTTTTTCAACGGCTTGGAATAGGTTTAAGGAAATGTTACATGAGTGTCCTCATCACGGTTTTTCCGACTTGCATCAAATTGACACGTTTTACAATGGTTTAAATGATCATGAAAGGGATTATCTAAATGCCGCCGCGGGTGGTAATTTTTTGTTTAAAACGGTTGAGGAAGCGTTGTTGATAATTGAGAATAGATCTAAGGTGTATAGTCCTCGTAACACATCGAGTGTTCGTAAGGCTTCGTCTTCGGCTTCACCTTCATTGTCCAATACCATCGATGCTTGCCAAATTCAGGCGAACTTGGAAAACAAAATCTTTGATAAACTTAAAGGACTTTTAATTGAATTCAAAGTTGGTGAACAAAGTGCTCCCGCTACGGCTAAAGCGGTTGAGGTTTCATGTATGTATTGTGGTGGAGGTCATGATTTCTCCGAGTGCATTACCAACGGTGGCAACACTTCGAGTGCCTACGCGGCCACGGGAACTTACAACCAAAACGTTCAAGTTACCCGCTCTAATCAATTGACTCCACCGGGTTTTGCTCCCAATCAAAATGCTAACAACAACTATCGAAACAATCAAGTTCGATTCAAAAACAATTACAAGGGGAACAATTATGGGAATCAAGGGGCTAATAACAATCAAGTTTCAAACAAAAATCAAAACAATGATTTTCAAAACAACAACAAAGGTTTGCAAACTTTGAAAGATCTTCCAAATGAATTTGTTGAATACGCAAATGGAAACGATGCTAGGTTTGATAATATTCAAAGAGAGATCATTAGACTAAGATCCGAATTTAAGAATGACTTGAAAAAAGAGTTGAAAAACGAGTTAGAAAATGAGCTTAAAATCCATACAAACAAAATGGAGGGAAATGTAACTACGTTACAACAAAACCAACAAAAAGTAGAACACGGGCAACATGAGATAAAACAAGAGATGATTAAGGTCGAGAAGAGGCAATCTATGTTTGAGGATAAAATCTCATCTATGTTCGAGGCTATAATGTGTAAACCGTCTTCGAGTAGTCTTCCTAGCAATACCATATCGAACCCTAAGGGAGAGATTAAAGTGATTACCACACGAAGTGGTAAGACACTTAAGGAACCGACTCCTCAACCAATTTCTCCCACGGAGGATGAAATTGAGGAAGAACCCGAGGTGGTGGTCGAAAAGGAGCATGTCCCAATCCCACGAAGTACCGCTCATGCCAAACCTACGGTTGACCCATTACCACATTTGGAACCCGAGATTCCAAAGGCTATGCCTATGCCTCAACCCACACCACCTTTTCCCTATCCATCAAGACTTAGAAAGGAGAAACGTCAAGAGCGTGATAATTACCAATTTGAGCTTTTTATGAAAATGTTTCCTGACGTTCATTATAATGTGAGTTTTGCCGATGCTTTGGTCATGATGCCTCGATTTGCCGTTAACTTTAAGAGTATGTTGAACAATAAGGAGAAATTGCAACAATTGTCTAGTTGTTCATCGGTTTATCTTAACCTCATACCTCAAAAAGTCGGTGATCCCGGTAAATTCTTGATTCCTTGTGCAATCCAAGATATGGAAGAATGCTATGCCTTGGCCGATCTTGGTGCTAGTATTAACTTGATGCCACTTGCAATCTTCAAGTCACTCAATCTTCCTAATCTTACTCCTTCACTAATGTCTATCGAGTTGGCCGATCATTCCACTATTCCCGCATGTGGATTGGCGAAAGACGTTTTCGTGAAAGTGGGAAAGTTCTATTATCTGGTAGACTTTATCGTTGTCGATATTCCCACGGATCCTCAAGTTCCTCTCATTTTAGGTCGTTCGTTTTTAGATACGTCTATGGCTTTAATTGATGTGCATGCTAGAAAGATCACCTTAAGTTTCAACGACGAGGAACTTGTTATAAACGCAACTCAAAATTCTCAACTTTCTCATGTTTATTCCGTTGCAACCGTAGACCTCATTGATATGATTGACGTTGTTTGCGAGGAATTTTCACAAGAAGTTCTAGGTTTTGGTGATGATGAAAATAGTGACAATCCCACTATGCTTGATCCCATTCTTGATAACTCGACACCAACCTTCACTCCATTTGAAGGTGGTGGTTATACGTTGGAAGAATTCGATGTTCCACGTACTTGTGACGAAGACCTCAACAATGATGAGGACTTCTCGATTATCATGGATTTTCTTAACGATTTCCCATTTCCTCCACCCGAGGAGGTTATGAGTATCGAGCCCAAATCTTCAATTGAGGAACCACCAATCCTCGAGTTGAAAGATTTACCTCCTCACCTTGAATATGTATTTTTAGGGGAGGACGACAAGTTGCTGGTTATTATTGCGAAAGATCTTTTGAATGATGAAAAAGCCGCACTTGTCGATGTTCTAAAGGATCACAAAGGGGCAATTGCGTGGAAGTTATCCGACATTATGATCGATCCCAAATTTTGTACCCACAAAATCTTAATGGAGGAGGATTACAAACCCGCAATCCAATGTCAAAGGGGGGTGAACCCCAAAATTCACGACGTTATCAAAAAGGAAGTCCTAAAACTCCTTGATGCGGGGAATGATTTACCCTATTTCTGATAACCCTTGGGTGAGTCCTATTCATTGTGTCCCTAAGAAGGGAGGAATGACCGCTGTGCCAAACGATGCCAACGAGTTAATTTCCACTAGACTCGTGACCGGATGGAGAGTGTGCATTGACTATCGTAAGTTGAATGACACCACTCGTAAAGACCATTTTCCCTTGCCCTTCATGGACCAAATGTTGGAGCGTCTTGCGGGAAATGATTTCTATTGCTTTTTAGATGGTTTTTCCGGTTACTTCCAAATTCCCATCGATCCTCGTGATCAAGAAAAAACTACGTTCACGTGTCCATATGGAACGTTTGCTTATCGTAGAATGCCATTCGGACTTTACAATGCACCGGGAACTTTTCAAAGGTGCATGATGGTATTTTTCATGACATGATCGAGAAGATGATGGAAGTCTTCATGGATGACTTTTTCGTGTTTGGTTGTTCGTTCACTTCGTGTTTGTCAAATCTTGAGAGAATGCTAAAGCGTTGTGAGGAAACCAACCTTGTGCTTAATTGGGAAAAATGTCATTTTATAGTTAAAAGTGGAATCGTCTTAGGGCACAAGGTTTCGAAAGCGGGGATTGAGGTAGATAAAGCTAAGGTAGACGTGATCGCCAAATTACCTCATCCCAAAACCGTTAAGGGAGTTAGGAGTTTCCTAGGCCACGCGGGCTTTTATCGTCAATTCATCTAGGATTTTTCAAAGATCTCTCGACCTATTACACATCTCCTCGAAAAAGATTCACCTTTTGTCTTCAACGAAGATTGTGTACGAGCCTTTGAAATCCTTAAGAGGAAACTTACCGAAGCTCCCATTCTTGTTGCTCCCAATTGGAACCTCCCCTTCGAGCTCATGTGTGATGCTAGTGACTACGCTATTGGGGCCGTATTGGGGCAGCGTCATGAAAAACACTTCTTGCCTATTCACTATGCTAGTAAAACGATGACCGAGGCTCAACTAAAATACACTACAACGGAAAAGGAATTCCTTGCCGTGGTGTATGCATTTGAGAAATTCCGACCATATCTCGTCTTGACTAAATGCATAGTGTATACGGATCATTCGGCTATCAACTATCTTATGGCTAAACAAGATGCAAAGCCGAGATTAATTCGTTGGATTCTCCTCCTACAAGAATTTGATGTCGAAATCCTTGACAAAAAAGGAGCCGAGAATCTAGCGGCCGACCATCTTTCTCGTTTGGAAGATCCTCACCAAAGTGTTTACGAGCCAAAGGAAATCACGGAAACATTTACGCTCGAGACACTTGGTGTAGTGAATTCTAAGCTTCATTCTTCTACCCCATGGTTTGCGGACATCGCAAATGTAACACCCCCACAAAATGCTATGCGCAGCGGAACTACAACATTTGGGTGCTACTCAGTTATCATTACACACAAGATATATCGAATGACTCTAAAGAGACGTCAACTTAAAACTTGAATTAAAAATTGTTAAATGATACATGTCCACAGTTTTTCCAACCCCACTTGGTACTACAGAGTTTAGCGTTTTCGGTCCCCATGAATCTCGACCCAATATTTTCAGTTTCACAACAACATAACATTAAAGTTAAAAATGTTTAAGTAGGAAAGGGAGGAAAAACAAGCAGACTCCAAGCCATACACACAACATCCATCCCATGCACGCTCCATGCTACACTTCAGCGGTTACCTGAAACACATGCCAAAATTTGGTCAACGAAAACGTTGAGTGGAATTCATAGGTTTTACAATTCATTTTGAACGTATATGAAATAAAAACCATTCACGATCATTCATAGACTTGTCGATCAAACAATCTATATTCAAGATACTGACAATTGTGTTTAAGCTCATGACACTAAACCGTTAACTCAATCACCCGCGTAATAATTACCGGCGTGATTCAGATGAAACCATGGCCCCTAATAAGGCATCAGTTGCAATTATACCTTGTCTCTTATCACAAATTATCCGTCCGCAGGGGGTATCAATGTACTAGCCCTCGTCTCGGATAGGGTAGTCAACCCCATAGTACTATCACTTTGTATAAGCGGCTATTTCCCCCTTCGCAAGGGCAAGACAATAGTTAATAGTTCATGAAATTAGGGTCTTTTGCAACTAGGTACTCAACACAATTTCTAAGGCAACATTCGGGACTAACAATCATTCATGACATACGTTCATTTTAAAAACTAGCATGCATTTCCCTCGCGGGTAAAACAGTTTGAAATAATAGTAAGCGATGCTATAAATTCACACCTTATATATTAAGTAGTCGGTAGTTCGAGAGATGATCACTGACGACGATACGGATGCCCGGGTAAATCAACACCTATCAACCAAATAACGCGTAATGAGTAATCTCATTTTAAATACCTTATGGTACTGTATAAAATACATAGATACTAGTCACTTAGGACAATTACAACTCACGCCAAAACAAAACAACAAGCATCACTCATTTTACACCATTTGTTCTTATTATTTACGTCATCCATTTTTACTCATTTTCGCCGGTACTTACCGAAAGTACGGGCTGTTTTACTATATTTAACCATTCTTATAAAATTTGACAAAATTCTCAAAAATACTATAAGACCTGTAGATAACACATATTTAATCCCAATAAAAATTTTTACTTCTATGACCCGTTACTCAACGCTTTTCCAAAAACTACATTTTTCGGACTGAAATTGTACTTCGACCAACTTGGACTTCTTTGACCTATTTGAAATGCACCCTTGACCTCTTTGACTCCTAAGTCCACTTATAGACTCAATTACACAGGTTTGTGACCAAAATTTGACCTTTGACCTTTTACCAATTCATACTTGTGGTCCTCGGGATTTGACTAAAACTAAACATAAATTCGGATTATGAAAGTTCTCGTCTCCCGGTACACGATCTTTAAAACCTCATAACTTTTGGCTCGTTTGGAGTCACGAGCTCTACCTTATACCAAATTAAAGCTAAGAAGACCCTCTATGACTACATTTATCTATCTAGACCTGTAGGAAAAATTATTTTTATGAAAAGGTCTTAAACTTTCTGCCTAAATTTAACCATACCAAAATCACACTTACGCTCGATTCCAAACCTATTTATCACCACTAGGCATCATCCTAAGCTTCCATAATCACAACCAAACCATATTTTCAGTTCCTAACCCCTATTGATCATCAAACTCATAAGCTAAAAATCTAAAAATAAACATGCAAACACTTGTATCCATCTAGAACATCAATAAACACAAAACCAAACACAAAACCAATGCTCAAAACATCAATCACCATGGCTCCCCAAACACCCCCTTTTGCCGTGGGGTTTGGGTGACCAAATCACCACAACCAAATCAATTTTGGTGGGTTTGATTAGTGATTATACCCTCATTTCACATGAATTTAACATGCATTAATCCAATTATCCTCAAAAACGAGTTTGAATGATCTTGAAAATTTTTGGAAAAAATAATTTGAATGCATGTGGGATTTGAGTACATAGAAAGGTGGGGAATGATAAGATTAGAGGTGGTCTAACCTTAGTTTCAATGAAAATCAAGTAGAAAAAATTTTAATGGTGGTTTTGGTGGGTTTGGGGGTGACTGTCGGCCTAAGGAGAAGAGAGGGAGAGAACCAAAAATTTTTCCAAGTGTTTTTGTGAAGTGTGTGTGTTCTTTCCCCTTTTTGTAAATTTGGAAGGACCCATTGTGCAATTAAAGCTTTCTTTTGGCCTCAAGTAAAAACTTCACTAAAACTTTGCGGGATTGACTCACTAGTCATTTTAGAAAAATTTACCGGAGTCGGAAATTATCCCAAACACTCCAAAATACTTTTGGGATACTTTAAATGTACTCGGAAAGCTATAAAACTCACCCGACTCAACTTAACACGAACCGTAAGTAAAATTCTCGAAAAATTACATTATCGATAAATCGTCAATAATTATAGAAATTTGGGCATCCATCGGGATCGTATTCGTCATCGTCCTTCTTGAATCGTCAATCGTAAAAATTATAACCTCGAACATCGGCTTTAACCATAATACTTATATATATATAAAAATTAAAATTTATTAAAAATTTCAAAAATTAGCGTAATTTAGGGTAACGTTAATGACCTCGGTTCTAGGGTGTCACATCCACCCCTCCTTAAAGAGAGCGACGTCCCGGCGCTCGCCTCTTCTTGTACTCACATTTCGTTCTACTGGAACAGATGAGGATACCTTTCCTTGAAAAAGTCCTCACGTTCCCAAGTGTATTCCGGTCCACGCTTAGAATTCCATCGAACCTTCACAATGGGAATTCTACTACGCTTCAGCCTCTTGACCTCTCGGTCCATAATTTCCACAGGTTCTTCCACAAAATGCATTTTGTCGTCCAGTCGAATCTCGTCCAAAGGAATCACCAATTCCTTATCCGCCAAACTCTTCTTCAGGTTCGATACGTGAAACGTGTCGTGAATAGCACTAAGCTCGCTCGGCAACTCTAACTTGTACGCTACTGGTCCAATTCGTTCAACGAACTTAAATGGTCCAATATACCTCGGACTCAACTTTCCTTTCTTCCCAAAACGAATTACACCCTTCCACGGCGATACCTTGAGCATAACCATATCTCCGACTTCAAACTCCAATGGTTTCCTTCTGTTATCGGCATAACTCTTCTGTCGGCTTCTCGCAGCAAGTAGTCGGTTCTTGATTTGCACAATCTTCTCTGTCGTTTCTAAAACCATTTCGGGTCCAGTCAATTGACTTTCTCCTACTTCACTCCAACACACAGGTGATCTACACTTCCTTCCATACAATGCTTCGAACGGTGCTGCCTTGATACTCGCATGGTAACTATTATTATACGAAAACTCCACTAGAGGCAAGTGGCGTTCCCAACTTCCTCCAAAATCAATCACGCATGCTCGGAGCATGTCCTCCATCGTCTGAATAGTTCGTTCACTCTGACCGTCAGTTTCCGGGTGATAAGCCGTACTTAAAACAATTCAGTGCCCATCGCACGTTGAAGCGATTTCCAGAATTCCGAAGTAAATCTACTGTCGCGATCCGAAATGATCGATAACGGAACTCCATGTCTGCAGACGATCTCTTTCACGTACACACTGGCCAGCTTTTCCATGCTGTCCGTCTTCTTCATAGGTAAGAAATGAGCAGGTTTCGTTAATCTATCCACTATTACCCATATCATATCACATCCACTAGGAGTTCTAGGTAAACCCGTCACGAAATCCATAGCGATTTTCTCCCATTTCCATTCTGGGATCTCTGGTTGTACTAACAACCCAGACGGTTTCTTATGTTCTGCTTGAACCTTCGCGCAAGTCAAACACTTACTAACGTAACGAGCAATATCCACCTTCATATTCGGCCACCAATAAACTTTCTTCAGGTCGTGATACATTTTATCCGATCCAGGATGTATCGAATATTTCGACTTATGCGACTCGTTCATAACCAATTCTCGTACTCCAGGCTTTCCTTCCTCAGATGAACACAATGGTAACCAAATCCGATTCTCGAAATATCTCAGTCCGTCTGACCTAATCACGAAAAGAGGTTTCAACATTCGTCCCAAGTTCTCAGCTTCAATATTCCCTTTCATTAGTCCCCTCTCTTGAGCCTTCAGTATAGTTTCGGTTAAGTCAACGCTCTCAGTCATCACCAAAGCTCTGACTCTCAAAGGTTTCTCTCGTTCCTTCCTACTCAGTGCATCCGCTACAACATTCGCCTTGCCAGGGTGGTAGCGAATTTCGCAGTCGTAATCACTCAGTAGTTCTACCCATCGTCTCTGTCGCATATTCAACTCCTTTTGATCTAAAATGTGTTGCAAACTCTTGTGGTCAGTGAATACAACACACTTCGTCCCATACAAATAATGTCTCCACGACTTCAACGCAAAAACTACAGCTCCTAATTCCAAATCGTGCGTCGTGTAGTTCTCCTCATTCTTCCTCAGTTGCCTCGATGCGTAAGCTATCACCTTTTCACGCTGCATCAAAACCGCTCCATAACCTTTACGAGATGCGTCACAATACACTACAAAGTCTTCGGTTCCTTCAGGCAATGACAATATCGGTGCGGAACATAACTTGTCCTTGAGCGTTTTGAAAGCGAGTTCTTCCTCATTTCCCCATTCATACACCCTATTCTTTTCGGTAAGCTTTGTCAATGGTTTTGCAATCAATGAAAATCCTTCAATGAACCTTCGATAATACCCAGCTAAACCAAGGAATTGTCGAACTTCAGTCGGCGTTGTCGGTGCCGACCATTCCCTGATCGCTTCGACCTTGGCAGGATCCACGCGAACTCCCTTGCTATCAATCACATGACCTAGGAATTGCACGGATTCTAACCAAAACTCACACTTCGAGAATTTCGCATACAGCTTCTCCTTCTTTAACAACTCCAAAATCTTCCTCAGGTGCTTCTCGTGCTCCTCCTTACTCTTAGAGTAAATAAGTATATCATCGATGAAAACAATAACAAACTTATCTAGATACGGCTTGCACACGCGATTCATAAGGTCCATGAATACAGCAGGCACGTTCGTCAACCCAAACGGCATCACTCGAAATTCAAAGTGTCCATACCGCGTACGAAAGGCAGTTACAGGAATATCCTCCTCTCTTACACGTAGTTGATGATACCCTGATCTTAAATCGATCTTTGAGTGTACACTGGAACCTTGCAATTGATCAAACAAATCGTCAATCCTCGGCAATGGGTACCGATTCTTAACCGTCAGCTTGTTGAGTTCTCTATAGTCAATACACATTCGAAATGAACCATCCTTCTTCTTCACAAACAACACTGGCGCTCCCCATGGTGATGAGCTCGGCCTAATAAATCCCTTGTCCATCAATTCCTTCAGTTGATCCGATAACTCCTTTAACTCGGATGGTGCTAAGCGATAAGGTGCACGCGCAACCGGCGCAGCTCCTGGCACCAAATCAATTCGAAACTCGACCTCACGGGTGGGTGGGTAAACCCGGCAACTCGTCTGGAAAAACTTCCGGATATTCGCAGATAACAGGTACCTCTTCAATCCTCGCCTCTAAATCACCATCACTCGAAACTTGTGCCAAAAACACATCGCATCCGCTCTCTACATACTTTATCATTTTCAAACAGGAAATCACTTTCAAACGAGAAGTGCATTCGTCTCCCTTCACAGTCAAGACTTTATTCCTCAACGGAATCTGAACTAATCTCTCGCCACAGACGATCATAGCACTGTGCGCCATTAGCCAATCCATTCCCACAATCACGTCAAACGATCCTAGCTCTATAGGCATCAAGTTGATTTTAAAAGCGTAATTTCCTAACTTCAAGGTACACCCTTTCAGTATAGAATTCGTACTAAAAATTTTTCCATCGGCTAACTCAACGTTATAACTAGTCGCTAACAACACCGGTTTTCTATCGATATGACGACTAAATTTAACATCTACAAAACTCTTGTCGGAGCCAGAATCAAACAAAATACTAGCATAACAAGCGTCTAGCAAAAACGTACCGGTAACCACGTTAGGACCTTGTGGTTTATCAGCCGTCCCTACTTGATACACGGCAGCATCATTGTTACCTCCCCGCTTGTTTCCTGCCTTCGGGCAATTCACTTGCATATGGCCTCTCTCTCCACATCCAAAACATCCCCTCATTCTGATAGCATTCGCCCCAGTGGCTACTCCTCCCGTTCGGCAATCAGACATCCTGTGACCTGCTTTTCCACATTTGCCGCATGCAGGCGGGCAATTCCCTACATGGTACAAGTTGCACCTACCACAGTGGGGATTCACTTTTACTCCTCTGGGGTTTGTCACAGCCCTCATCCCTTCATTCCTTCGTTGGTTAAACTGCTGATTGCGGTTCTGACCATGGTTGTTTCGATTTCCACCTCGGTTTTGGCCCTGGGATTGATTGCTTTGTGCCGCTTCCCATTTCCTCTTATTTCCTTCAGCAATGAAGTTCTTCTTGTCCTGGAGCTTGATATCCATCAATGCGTGAGCCATCTGGACCGCTTCATCAAACGACCCAGGTTTAGACGAAGTCGTCTCACCTTTGATATTACTGGATAAACCTTTGATGTACAGTTTCATCTTCTTGGCATCATTGGCAAAAATGTCTGGACACAAAAGGCTTAGTTCATTAAACCTCCTGGTGTAAGCAGCGATATCATTGTTCTTCAAGGTCAGGTGCCTCAACTCATCCTCCTATTGACCCAATTCCTCTTCCGGGCAGAACTTCTTGGTCAAAAGAGCTTTTGTCGCAGTCCATGTTCTTGCATTCGCTACAGCCAATCCAACAGTGGCTACTTGGGTGTTCCACCAACTTAATGCATCGTCAAGAAACGTAGCAGCAGCAAACTTGACCTTGTCCGCTTCTGAACAACCGCTGATCTCGAAAGTACTTTCAACCTTTTCCAACCATCTCCTAAGTTCTAGAGCTCCACCAGTTCCACGAAATTGCGTGGGACCGCATTTCATAAAACTAGAATAGGTACACACTCTCGGGGCTTGCTGTCTCCCTGCGTTTCTACCCTGGTCCTGATTTCTTCCTGCTCGGTCTGCTTCTAGCGCATTTGCTATAGCTTCCTGAATCATTGTGTTTACACGATCGGCGGTTAGCTTTGGAGGCATGGTGTTATCGAATATCTCTTTCTGCAAGACAGGGAAAATAGAAAAACAATGTAAGTACATACATCAAGATTAAGATGGATTTCTCTTTCAAGACATAATATAAATACAACGACACATCGCTACAGAGTTACTAATATTCATCAATTCACATCACAAAAGATCAAATTTAAGACATATCACAGATCATGAAAGGTAAACATGGATTGTATTGATAATTAACCAAAATTGTGACAAGTATTGCCACTACAATCATTCACCATAAAACTTAAGTCCTCAAGTTTTTCGTCATAATGCCATCATACAAAAGTCTAAAACAGTTCTATTACAACGATCAAAGATAAAATACAAGACAAGCAACTAGGCATGTGGTGATCCACACGGCCTCTTGGATGGCGGTTCGTCATCATCTTCCTCGGGTTCCTCTTCGCTATCATCCTTGTCCACATCATCCATTTTTCTCTTTCCTTTGTCGTTCGGCCCACATTCAGCCTCCTTTTTCGTCCCTGATGTAGACCCACACTCAATCGCTACCTGGTTTCCCACAGTAATACAAGCACCTCTAGTAGGCGGCTGAATCATGAAGTCAATAGCCTCCATTTCCAAATCGTCCACAAATCTCCAATCTGGGGGCAATGATGCTCTCACTCGATGCTCCCAACTCTGCATCCTTGACAATCTCACTTGATCTTCCCTAACACGGTCAAGACTAGCGCTCAAATTCGCGACCATCGATCTTAGACTGTTGATATCACTTTTGTTTACATTTCCATCATACTCAATTCTTGCAGTCCTTTCCAACAGTCTTTGGTGTTCCCTTTCATTCTTATCAAACCTCTTAATTACCCTGGTCTCAACTACAAACCGCTCATACATCAACCTATCCATCCCCCTCAAACGACCTGCGGGATCCCAGTAGTGTCTTGGTCTCGGAAAGTAGACCCTTGCGATATTCTCATGAATCGATTGCGACTTGGATGATTTGCTGGACTCCGCACCGCTCCCATTACTTACTCGAACAAATCCTGGCACTGTCCTCAAATAGTCCTTACAATTGTCCATCGGGCGATTAAAGGGTTGCTGCTCATATCGATCGGTTGGAGGTACTTCATAACCCTTTGGCGAATTCGGAGATTGAAAAAAATCAGGTTCGGTCTGACCTACAGCATTCTCGGGAATGCCATCATCCATTAGTTCCTCGGGCTCTTCCTCAGAATCCTCACTCTCATCACTACTGATGCTAAAATTGTCCACCTCACTTTCATCATTGTCATTTTCCGGCCCTATTAATAACTCGATTTTACTCAGGTTAAAAAGATTCGTTGTGTTCCTGTCTAATCGAATTGATCTAGGTTCTCTATGTGACTCAGTTGATTTTGGTGGAAACAAATAATTTTGGTTGTTTTTTAAATTTAAATGTGCAAAACGTTAAAGTAAATGTCGTTAAAGTAAGGGCAAGTATTAAAAGAACGTGAAAATAAATCTAAGTCTAATTAAAAAGAAAGGTGCGATATTTAAAAGCTTTTTGAAAAGGTACTTAATTAAAATGACTAAAAATTAAAGCGTGATGGAAATTAAAGTTAGACAAGTATTAAAAATGTAAACTTAGAAAAATAAACAAGACAAAATAAGAGAAAAGTAACCTCCAATCGGAATATATTCCGATTGTCCCAATCGGAATATCAAAAACCTACACAATCGGAATGTCAAAAGGAACCAATCGGAATGCTGTCACTTCCCCAATCGGAATTCCCAAAAACACCACCGATCGGAATATTTAACCTACCCGATCGGAATACAGCTGGATGCTCGGTCGGAATGCTTATTGGAACACCAATCGGAATATCTGTCACCTGTTACGATCGGAATAACCAAGTTGCACCTCAATCGGAATGTATTAAGGGACCCAATCGGAATGTTTGTCACCACACGCCAATCGGAATACTCAAAAACACTCACCAATCGGAATACCAAGTCCGCCAATCGGAATGTAAAACCCCTTTCCGATTGGACCCCAATCGGAATACGTCAAAAGGAAATGGAAATAAGCTAGAAAAATAAGCTATGATTCTAATAAGCACAAGACGAAAAACTTAGCTAAAACCGTGTAAAAATAAGCTATAAAACTGAAAATTAAAAACTTTTAAGACACGAAAAAGATAAACTTTAAGAAAGACAACTTTTATATAAAACTAACTTTTATAAAAACTATATAAACTTGAAAATAAATCAAATAAGCTATGAAAATAAGAAGTTTAAAACAATCAAAAGCATAAAAATCAAATCTTTAACAAATCAACGAATTAAAAACGTGTAAATCAAAGAAAGGTAGAAGAAGATTAAGATCAACAAGATAAAGTAAAGGTGCAAGAAATTAAAGAAACACTTACTTGAAAATTAAAGGTAATTAAAAGTGCAAGACAAGTAATTAAATGTGCAAGTAATTAAATGTGCATAAAATAAAGATGGAAGAACTAATTGTCACGATTAGTCAACAAAACTTAATGAATGAAAATGAGGGGTTTATATAGGTGATTAGGGAGTGGTTAGGGGAAGCTTCCTCTCTCCTTCCTTTCTTGTTAATTGCACCATCAAGTCCTTCCTTCTCAATCTTTTTGTTAATCTTGGAATGTGATGACTTTTGGCTCGGGATTTCTTTGGACTCGTCTTTTAATTCTTCGATAAATAAGACTTGAGTTCCTCGGCTTTAAGTAAACTTTCGTCTTTTGACTTTTTCTTCGATAAATCTTCAGAATTGGTCTTGGACTTCCGTTCTTTATCCACTTTTGACTTCTTGACTTCGTCTTTCATCCTTTTCTTCAATAAAAGTCCGTAAATGCTCGTGAATTCCCGTGGTTTCTCCACTTTTCACCTTTTCATCCTAAATCACAACAAAAACACAAACCACGCATAATTCCGACATAAAAGACATAAAATACACGTTTTGGTCCGGTTATTATTGTAATTAAGTGGTAGAAAAGATGGGTGTTTACACACCTATCAAATCCCCTACACTTGACCATTGCAATGTCCTCATGCAATGCATTAGTTACAAAGCATGTTTACACTTTTCATCATGATCAATCCACATTGGCCTTTATTAAAGAGATAGAAAATTATAAAAATGCAGAGCAAAGAAATTAAAAGCATACCTTGGGTTTTGAAAATGTCATGAATAATCATCATCCTCAACTTTTCACTTTCTCCAAACCAAGCTTAAAAACGAGATCATTGTTATTATAAGTTAGTAGACTAACACGAACTCATGTGGGCCAATTATTTACTTAGACTCCCTTATTCCTATGGGTATCTCTTATATTTTATTATTTGTCTTGAATGATCACGAAGATGCATTGTTTGACTTATTTCGATAATTTTTTAGTCTGAAAATAAAGTGCACGATTTAATCAATAGTTAGCTAAAGGACCAAATCTTTTAAAACTGCTTCTCGGGATATCAGAAAGTTCATATCTTGGCATAACTTGGTTCGCGATTTGAGACCTTTCTCGGGCCGATATTTGGCAGCGACTTCATACTTCAAATCTTGAGAGACGTTCATGAAATAATGGTCTTCTCTTCATAATTGGAATTTCTTCACTTGAAGTTTTGAGAGATTCATACTTGGACCACGACTTCTTCATTTTTCTCCAATCTTTATTTTGGACTTTGATATACAACGATCCGCCTCCTTTTATGACTTGGATCTATTTATCCTCATACCTTGTTAGGGTCTTTTCGGATACACTTCTCCATGACTTTTGGGGAGTTTTGCTTTACGTCGTGTGTCTCGATCCTTCATATTGATTTTCGATAAATGATTCTTCACATCACTTTGGATCTTTAGCAACAAAACATAGCCCTCATGCCTTGTTAGGGCCTTTTCGGACTCGCCAATCTTCGCGCCCCGCTTCATAAGTTATGCCTTGGCTATGAACTCTCGTCATTACCGAGCAACTTTTAAACGATCTGGGGCTAGAAGCTAAGTAACTTTTCAAATCGTACAACCTTATTTATTAGCAAATAAATTATTAGCAAGCGATGGGAGAATAGGCTCATAATTAACTCACATAAATTCACGAAAGAATACCGAACTTATAATTGGCTCTATCATCTCTCGTTCTCCACAGTTTAAAATCTCAAGTAATGAGACTTGTGGATACTTAGCCTATTAAATCAAAGTTTTGGGTTTTCGAGTCGCCTATAGGATCTTGCAAATTCTTAGACTCTTTCAAGTTTAGAAATCGCATCTTAAAGTTCCCTTGATAAACGACTCTCTAGGATCAATTATAGGAACTTGCGAAAAGTTCTTGTTCTTAACCCGTGAGAGTTAAGACTTTCGCGTTTTATAGCTCCCTATATAAAAGCCTAGCAAAACTTGACTTAAACACGTTAAGGATACTAGCTAGAGTAAACTCGGATTGAGTCAAAAGATTCACAACGTTTGAAAATTAAAACCACTTATTCAAGCATTTATTCTAATAAGGAAAGGAAATAACTATACAAAGGGAAAAACTAATAGGCCAAAATAGATCAAAAATTTTGAAAAATGTCGAAAAATTGATTTTCCGGTTAAAATGAGGACAACTACAAGGAAAAGACCACTTAACTTCGATAGAAGTCCCCCCTACACTTAAGATAAACATTGTCCTCAATGTTTAAGCATGTGGGAGTAAACTCCCCTACACTTAGGGCATTGTGCACGTTGTTTAAATCTAGCTAAGGAAAAGACAACTAAAGAGATTCCTATTTTAATATTGAGAAAATATAAAATAGTGAATCGAAAAGAGTTTAGGATAGAACCGGGAAGAAGTAGAACACGGGATCACGGGTCGTCAAGAATCATCAAGAGTGGATCATTGAAGCTCGAATCCCTGATTAAGAAGTGAGGAGAGGAAATAGCAATCCAAAGGGGTCCCCCTACACTTATGATAAAGAAAGCGGAAAGATAGATGCATGGGTTGCCTCCCAAGAAGCGCTTGGTTTTTGTTAACCGAGTCGTGAGTTTGACTCGACCTTGATCATCAACGGAAAAAGCAGAAAACATATCCACCAGGATCGAAGACATAGTTTTCATCCATCAAATAACAAGAGCTTAAGGTAAACAAGGCAAGCCAAAAGAGAAGTGGCAAGGTTCCCTTAAGCAGTGATGGAGCACGGTGGAAGCAAGTAGGAAGAGGTGTAAGCATGTCTTCAATGGTTCCAAAGATTTTTCCTTTTATTTCATCAGGCGGATACTGAGATGGCTTAAAGACTTCAATACCGGGATCGAACACCTTTTCCTTCAGGGGAAAATAGCACTCCGGCTCAGCCGAGTGTGAAGAAGATCCGCAAAGAA
The DNA here is from genome assembly GCA_025667525.1 of Glebionis coronaria. Lineage (NCBI taxonomy): Eukaryota > Viridiplantae > Streptophyta > Magnoliopsida > Asterales > Asteraceae > Glebionis > Glebionis coronaria. The sequence goes on along the minus strand of CM046881.1, from coordinate 423,689,120 downwards.
GCACAACCTCGTCCTCAGAAGTGGGACAAAGAGGTGTTAAATCATACGTGCAACGGATTTCGGTGTCAACCGGTTTCTTCTCCTTTGACAAAATGCTCTTCAAATCCAAAGTAGGATCAAGGCGATAATCTTCAAAGTCAAAAGGAGGAGCATCACTCTCATGAGGGAAGTATGTGTTGAGAAATTCAGAGAAATCTTCCTCAAATGAATAATCGTCCAAAGTAGGATCGAGTGATGGCGGAGGATCTTCATCATGTGAAGAATCGCTCGATATAGTATCAGCCTCATCAAAATCATCGAAAGTAGGCAGCTAGGGATACTCAGAAGTACAATCAAAATCATCCGACTCTGAGCTAGAATCATCATCATCATAAGCATCAAAGACTGGTGACGAATCATAAATGGGAGAAGCGTCCAAAATAGAGAGAGAATCATCCACATCATCATGAAAAAGTGGATTATCGATGCAAGAGTCGAATAGAGGATTTTCGTAGACGGTAAAGTCATCTAGCACATTAATCATATTCACTGATTCTCGGCCTCCAAAAGTTAAACTAGTAAGCTTCCCCATTTTGAAAACTTTTGCATCATCCCCGACTCGTAAGATTAACTCACCTTCAGCCACATCTACTAAAGCACGTCCGGTTCTCAAGAATGGCCGACCAAGTATTAAAGGAATACGAGGGTCCATTTCATAATCAACTACGACAAAATCGACCGGGAAAGTAAATGTGCCAACTTTGATAAACACGTCTTCAGCTATACCAACGGGGTAAGCGAGAGTGCGATTTGCAAGTTCGAGAGTCATCTTTGTTGGAATGAGGTCGGGCAATGATAGTGTTTTCCAAACACTGAGTGGCATTAAATTAATACTAGCCCCGAGATCAGCAAGGGCAGTAAATTCTTCAGTTTTGTTGAACACGCAAGGCAACACAAAACGACCGGGATCTCCAAGTTTTTCCGGAAGTTCTTTAAGAATAACTGCAGAGCAATTTTCATTTAAGCGTGTGTTGGCGAGTTCAATCAGCTTCTCCTTCTTGTTAAGCAATTCCTTAAATGCTTTAACAAATTTGGGCATGTGGACAAGTGCTTCAAGAAAACTAATGTTGAAGTTCATTTGAGAAATCATCTTGATATAGCTAGTTACTTGAGCGTCCTCCTTGTTTAGCATTTTGTTCTTGCCCAAGCGAGAGGGATAAGGGATAGTAGGTTTGGGTGGTGAGGGTGCAGATGTGGTAGGTAACGGTTGAGATGTTGAAGGGTCATTGGCGGGAACTTCATCACGTCGAGGCGGAGACGGTAATGGTGCACTAATACTAGGTGTAGGAGGAGTAGGGATACATGGTGGTGGAGGAGTTGTAGATGATGGTGGTGGGATTGGTGGTCCTACAATGGTGACTCCACTACGAGTATTAATAGCACTCACATTGGCTCGCGGATTGGTGACGGTGTTTGAAGGTAGAGAACTTGGTGAAGAAGGTTGAGCGGCTGGCAAGAAACTAGCAAGCATATTCTTCAAATCATTGGTTTGATTGCTGAAGGAGGATTGAATGTTATCTCGAAGCTCGGATCTTATCTCATTTCCTTGCTTTGTGATATCTCCTTTTAGATTAATAATTTGGCTCTGCAAGTTCTTGATTTGCTCACCTTGGGTTCTCATGATGGCCTCAACATCGGGATTAATGGGTAGTGTTTGTTGGGTGGGTGGGTGATAAGGATTAGAAGCTCTTGGTGGGATTTGGTTGCTTCTAGTGTAGTTGTTGGCGGGGTTTTGGTTTTGAGGAGAAAAACCGGGTGAAAGGTAATTGTTGGATCGGTAGCTCAGCAGATTTCTATCCCCTTGTTGTCTAGCTTGGTAATTTTCCGGTGAATAATTACCGTAAGCTGCATACACATTTTCCGGATTTCCTTGTGTCGAAGGACAATCGGTGTATGAGTGAGGACCGCCACATGTTTCACAAGGATTAGCAACCGCTTTAACTTGTTGTTGTTGTTGATTTGAAGCGAGAAGCGTAATACTTTTGCTCATTTCAGTCATCATGCGGGTGAGTTCGGTCATCTCAGGGTTTGCTGAGGTTGAGGAAACATTGACTCTCGGGTTGTTCCTAGAAAATGCAGAGGAATCCCAGTTCTTGTGGTGAGTAGTCATGTTCTCAATTAACTCTCTACACTCCTCGGGTCTCCTTTTCATGAATGTGCCACCGGCGGCTGCATTGATCGTATCACGATCTCGAAAAGTCAATCCGTTGTAGAAAGTATCGATCAAAGTGACGGGAAGCATATTGTGGTTTGGACAACGGTCGATCAAGACATTATATCTCTCCCATGCATCGAAAAGAGATTCATCGGGATCTTGCATGAAACCGCTGATCTGATTGCGAAGGCTTGTGACCATGGATGGTGGAAAGTAGCGCGACAAAAAGCGTTGAGTCATGTCATCCCAAGTGTGAATAGAATTCTTCGGGAGACGATCAAACCATTTCTCGGCATGATGTAATAAGGTGTGTGGAATGAGTTGTAGGCGAAGCTCATCCATAGTGGCACCAGCCAACTTCATGCTCTGGGTGATAGTAATGAACTTGTCGAGGTGTTTGTTGGCATCATCATCAGGCAATCCTCTAAATGGGTTTGTTTGTACTTGCTGAATCATGTGGTGCTTCAACGAAAACTCAGGAGCGTTGATTTGCATCGGCGCAATCGGTCCTCCACGTCCAAACATTGTTGGTTGACAAAGTTCCTCCATGGTCCGAAGATCGGGCTGTGGAAGAGCATTGTTGTTATTATTATTATTGAGGTGCGGTTGTTGATTATTGTTGTTAACACCTGCCATATCTAAATCTTCTTGAGGCTCGGGCTCTTGATAATTAGAAGATCTAGTACGCATACACCTGAAAATGCAAAAGAAAACAAAACCAAAAACAAAGATAATATATATACACAAGAAAGATAAAATCTTTTTGGATTTTTGAAATTTTTAATTTTTATGGTTTTTTATCAATTTTTAATTTGTATGATTTTTTTTTTTTTATGCAAGAAAAATAACGTTCACAAGTGAACGGATCCCAAAAAGCAACGTGTCTCTCACAAAAAACTGTTGATCTTTACGAATAGAGCCGGCAGCGGCGCCATTTAATAACTCGATTTTACTCAGGTTAAAAAGATTCGTTGTGTTCCTGTCTAATCGAATTGATCTAGGTTCTCTATGTGACTCAGTTGATTTTGGTGGAAACAAATAATTTTGGTTGTTTTTTAAATTTAAATGTGCAAAACGTTAAAGTAAATGTCGTTAAAGTAAGGGCAAGTATTAAAAGAACGTGAAAATAAATCTAAGTCTAATTAAAAAGAAAGGTGCGATATTTAAAAGCTTTTTGAAAAGGTACTTAATTAAAATGACTAAAAATTAAAGCGTGATGGAAATTAAAGTTAGACAAGTATTAAAAATGTAAACTTAGAAAAATAAACAAGACAAAATAAGAGAAAAGTAACCTCCAATCGGAATATATTCCGATTGTCCCAATCGGAATATCAAAAACCTACACAATCGGAATGTCAAAAGGAACCAATCGGAATGCTGTCACTTCCCCAATCGGAATTCCCAAAAACACCACCGATCGGAATATTTAACCTACCCGATCGGAATACAGCTGGATGCTCGGTCGGAATGCTTATTGGAACACCAATCGGAATATCTGTCACCTGTTACGATCGGAATAACCAAGTTGCACCTCAATCGGAATGTATTAAGGGACCCAATCGGAATGTTTGTCACCACACGCCAATCGGAATACTCAAAAACACTCACCAATCGGAATACCAAGTCCGCCAATCGGAATGTAAAACCCCTTTCCGATTGGACCCCAATCGGAATACGTCAAAAGGAAATGGAAATAAGCTAGAAAAATAAGCTATGATTCTAATAAGCACAAGACGAAAAACTTAGCTAAAACCGTGTAAAAATAAGCTATAAAACTGAAAATTAAAAACTTTTAAGACACGAAAAAGATAAACTTTAAGAAAGACAACTTTTATATAAAACTAACTTTTATAAAAACTATATAAACTTGAAAATAAATCAAATAAGCTATGAAAATAAGAAGTTTAAAACAATCAAAAGCATAAAAATCAAATCTTTAACAAATCAACGAATTAAAAACGTGTAAATCAAAGAAAGGTAGAAGAAGATTAAGATCAACAAGATAAAGTAAAGGTGCAAGAAATTAAAGAAACACTTACTTGAAAATTAAAGGTAATTAAAAGTGCAAGACAAGTAATTAAATGTGCAAGTAATTAAATGTGCATAAAATAAAGATGGAAGAACTAATTGTCACGATTAGTCAACAAAACTTAATGAATGAAAATGAGGGGTTTATATAGGTGATTAGGGAGTGGTTAGGGGAAGCTTCCTCTCTCCTTCCTTTCTTGTTAATTGCACCATCAAGTCCTTCCTTCTCAATCTTTTTGTTAATCTTGGAATGTGATGACTTTTGGCTCGGGATTTCTTTGGACTCGTCTTTTAATTCTTCGATAAATAAGACTTGAGTTCCTCGGCTTTAAGTAAACTTTCGTCTTTTGACTTTTTCTTCGATAAATCTTCAGAATTGGTCTTGGACTTCCGTTCTTTATCCACTTTTGACTTCTTGACTTCGTCTTTCATCCTTTTCTTCAATAAAAGTCCGTAAATGCTCGTGAATTCCCGTGTTTTCTCCACTTTTCACCTTTTCATCCTAAATCACAACAAAAACACAAACCACGCATAATTCCGACATAAAAGACATAAAATACACGTTTTGGTCCGGTTATTATTGTAATTAAGTGGTAGAAAAGATGGGTGTTTACACACCTATCACCTATTTCCTCTTCTGGAGCGATCCATCCATTGTCATTATCCGGCGGGTTCGGAGGAAACGGTCCCCCTTCGTGACCTACGACGTAATCGTTTCCATTACCATTAGGCGGTACCTCGGCCATTCCTGCAATAACAGCAAATTTCGGAGGGTACATAAGTAATTATACAATATTTATAAATACATGCATGCAAATGCAATGCAAAGGTGGTACATATGCCCAAAATGTAATAATATGATGCTCATGCATGATAAATACAAAAATTACGATGTCGGATATTCCACGTATAATTTCAACGTCTACATATAGTAATTTCCATACTTACGTAATAATTACTCACATATATACTTCAACTCAAAAGTATACGTCAAATGCCATGAATACAAAAATAAATCTTACCGGAGCCATGCAGGATAGTTGTGTGTGCTTGGACCATTTCTTACGACACCAAAAGTTATAGTTTAGGATTTTCAAAAACGACCTAGTTCTCTATAACTCATGGCTCTGATTACCAATCTGTAACACCCCCACAAAATGCTATGCGCAGCGGAACTACAACATTTGGGTGCTACTCAGTTATCATTACACACAAGATATATCGAACGACTCTAAAGAGACGTCAACTTAAAACTTGAATTAAAAATTGTTAAATGATACATGCCCACGGTTTTTCCAACCCCACTTGGTACTACAGAGTTTAGCGTTTTCGGTCCCCATGAATCTCGACCCAATATTTTCAGTTTCACAACAACATAACATTAAAGTTAAAAATGTTTAAGTAGGAAAGGGAGGAAAAACAAGCAGACTCCAAGCCATACACACAACATCCATCCCATGCACGCTCCATGCTACACTTCAGCGGTTACCTGAAACACATGCCAAAATTTGGTCAACGAAAACGTTGAGTGGAATTCATAGGTTTTACAATTCATTTTGAACGTATATGAAATAAAAACCATTCACGATCATTCATAGACTTGTCGATCAAACAATCTATATTCAAGATACTGACAATTGTGTTTAAGCTCATGACACTAAACCGTTAACTCAATCACCCGCGTAATAATTACCGGCGTGATTCAGATGAAACCATGGCCCCTAATAAGGCATCAGTTGCAATTATACCTTGTCTCTTATCACAAATTATCCGTCCGCAGGGGGTATCAACGTACTAGCCCTCGTCTCGGATAGGGTAGTCAACCCCATAGTACTATCACTTTGTATAAGCGGCTATTTCCCCCTTCGCAAGGGCAAGACAATAGTTAATAGTTCATGAAATTAGCGTCTTTTGCAACTAGGTACTCAACACAATTTCTAAGGCAACATTCGGGACTAACAATCATTCATGACATACGTTCATTTTAAAAACTAGCATGCATTTCCCTCGCGGGTAAAACAGTTTGAAATAATAGTAAGCGAGGCTATAAATTCACACCTTATATATTAAGTAGTCGGTAGTTCGAGAGATGATCACTGACGACGATACGGATGCCCGGGTAAATCAACACCTATCAACCAAATAACGCGTAATGAGTAATCTCATTTTAAATACCTTATGGTACTGTATAAAATACATAGATACTAGTCACTTAGGACAATTACAACTCACGCCAAAACAAAACAACAAGCATCACTCATTTTACACCATTTGTTCTTATTATTTACGTCATCCATTTTTACTCATTTTCGCCGGTACTTACCGAAAGTACGGGCTGTTTTACTATATTTAACCATTCTTATAAAATTTGACAAAATTCTCAAAAATACTATAAGACCTGTAGATAACACATATTTAATCCCAATAAAAATTTTTACTTCTATGACCCGTTACTCAACGCTTTTCCAAAAACTACATTTTTCGGACTGAAATTGTACTTCGACCAACTTGGACTTCTTTGACCTATTTGAAATGCACCCTTGACCTCTTTGACTCCTAAGTCCACTTATAGACTCAATTACACAGGTTTGTGACCAAAATTTGACCTTTGACCTTTTACCAATTCATACTTGTGGTCCTCGGGATTTGACTAAAACTAAACATAAATTCGGATTATGAAAGTTCTCGTCTCCCGGTACACGATCTTTAAAACCTCATAACTTTTGGCTCGTTTGGAGTCACGAGCTCTACCTTATACCAAATTAAAGCTAAGAAGACCCTCTATGACTACATTTAGCTATCTAGACCTGTAGGAAAAATTAATTTTATGAAAAGGTCTTAAACTTTCTGCCTAAATTTAACCATACCAAAATCACACTTACGCTCGATTCCAAACCTATTTATCACCACTAGGCATCATCCTAAGCTTCCCTAATCACAACCAAACCATATTTTCAGTTCCTAACCCCTATTTATCATCAAACTCATAAGCTAAAAATCTAAAAACAAACATGCAAACACTTGTATCCATCTAGAACATCAATAAACACAAAACCAAACACAAAACCAATGCTCAAAACATCAATCACCATGGCTCCCCAAACACCCCCTTTTGCCGTGGGGTTTGAGTGACCAAATCACCACAACCAAATCAATTTTGGTGGGTTTGATTAGTGATTATACCCTCATTTCACATGAATTTAACATGCATTAATCCAATTATCCTCAAAAACGAGTTTGAATGATCTTAAAAATTTTTGGAAAAAATAATTTGAATGCATGTGGGATTTGAGTACATAGAAAGGTGGGGAATGATAAGATTAGAGGTGGTCTAACCTTAGTTTCAATGAAAATCAAGTAGAAAAAATTTTAATGGTGGTTTTGGTGGGTTTGGGGGTGACCGTCGGCCTAAGGAGAAGAGAGGGAGAGAACCAAAAATTTTTCCAAGTGTTTTTGTGAAGTGTGTGTGTTCTTTCCCCTTTTTGTAAATTTGGAAGGACCCATTGTGCAATTAAAGCTTTCTTTTGGCCTCAAGTAAAAACGTCACTAAAACTTTGCGGGATTGACTCACTAGTTATTTTAGAAAAATTTACGGGAGTCGGAAATTATCCCAAACACTCCAAAATACTTTTGGGATACTTTAAATGTACTCGGAAAGCTATAAAACTCACCCGACTCAACTTAACACGAACCGTAAGTAAAATTCTCGAAAAATTACATTATCGATAAATCGTCAATAATTATAGAAATTTGGGCATCCATCGGGATCGTATTCGTCATCGTCCTTCTTGAATCGTCAATCGTAATAATTATAACCTCGAACATCGGCTTTAACCATAATACTTATATATATATATAGAAATTAAAATTTATTAAAAATTTCAAAAATTAGCGTAATTTAGGGTAACGTTAATGACCTCGGTTCTAGGGTGTCACAACAAATTACCATGCGGGGAACTTCATCATTAAAGGTATGACGACTCAAGAAAAACGAAAATTCTATCGTGACGTCAATTCTATTTTCGAACGACCCTTACTTGTTTCGAACTTATGTGGATCAAATCATTTGACATTGTGTCTTTGGTACCGAAGCTTCTAACATCCTTAGAGCTTGTCACGAGGGACCCACGGGTGGTCACCGCGGTGCTAATCTCACGGCTAAGAAGGTCTTTGATGCCGGTTTCTTTTGGCCTACTATTTACCGAGATGCACATGCACTTGTGAAGTCGTGTGACTCATGCCAACAACAAGGAAGAGCCTCACAAAACGATGAAATGCCACAAAATATCATCCAAGTGTGTGAGATCTTTGACATTTGGGGCATTGACTTTATCGGGGCCGTTCCCATCATCTCGTGGTAATAAGTACATCCTTGTCGCTGTTGACTACCTATCTGAGTGGGTGGAAGCTAAGGCTTTGCCCACGAACGATGCTCGTATGGTAGTCAAGTTTTTGAAAAGCTTGTTTTCTCGGTTTGGAACCCCTCATGCGATCATAAGCGATCGTGGAACCCATTTTTGTAACGACCAATTCGAAAGGGTCCTAAGGAAATATGGGGTTACACATCGGCTTTCTACGGCTTATCACCCACAAACGAGTGGGCAAGTCGAGGTTTCAAACCGAGCATTGAAGAGTATCTTGGAGAGATCGATTGGGGAGAACCGACAATCTTGGTGGGATAAGTTGGACGATGCTTTATAGGCCTTTCAGACCACTCATAAGACGCCCATGGGGTACACTGCTTATAAGCTTGTGTATGGGAAGAATTGTCACTTGCCAATTGAACTTGAACATAAAGCTTATTGGGCCCTTAAGCATTGTAATGATGATATGGAGACCGTGGGAAAACACCGGAAAATGTAATTAAATGAATTAGATGAATTAAGAGACATTTCTTATGAAAATTCATTGATTTACAAAGAAAAAACTAAAAAGTTTCATGACTCAAAAATTAAAAACCGGGTTTTTAACATTGGAGATCAAGTGTTGCTTTTTAACTCTCGTTTGAAAATATTTTCCGGTAAGTTGAAATCCCGTTGGTCTGGTCCATTCACCGTGACTGAAGGTTTTCCTTATGGGACCATCGAGCTAGCTCAAAATGATGGCCCCAATTTCAAGGTGAATGGACATAGGTTGAAGCACTACTTTGGCGGGAAAGTTCCATCCTTGAACTACCTCGACCAAATCACCTTCCCCAATGATAATTCGTATTGAGTGGATCGAGTCGAGCTCATGACTCGGTAATAAAAAACGAGGTGCCTCGTGGGGGAGTCCCATGCTTATCCTATGTACATATTAGCGCTTTCTAATGTAGTAACGTGTGGGGATTTGTGCCCTTCCAACCTTTGTTCCGTGGTTGTTTGTGATATGTGGTTTTTAGAAGATTATTATCTTCACGATTGGAGCCTCTCGTGTTCATTTTATAGGAGCACTAGATCGTTTGCTTGGAATAATTTCTCAATATCCATGATATATCCTTTGATGTTCTAACCTTAGGTTTATATCACACTTCATAAACGGCTTTAAATTTAATGGTTACACCCTTTCCTTGCTAGATTAAGCATTCGAATACGTCTCTAGTATGGGGGTTTCCAACCCTTAGACTCGAAACATTGAGGACAATGTTTAACTTTAGTATAGGGGGGGGGGGGGGTGAATAGATACTTGCTTGCCAAACCTTTACGCTTTCCAAAGTTTATCTTTTTGTTTATCGTTTTGTTGCAAAATAAGGCTAAAAATGGCCAAATTTTAAATTTTTCTATGTTTTATAAGTGTTTAAGACACGAATGTAGGTTTTCTGATGGCGAGAATAAGAGTAATTTTTGACTCGACCGTGCGTGTTGAGCACTTAACTTCGATTCCTTAACTTTATATTAGGATAAGTCTCTTAAATGAGGACGAGAAATGATAGAGTTAATTATAAGTTACTATGCTAAACGTAGAGTACTCGTATTCTTTCAAAAACTCATGTGTTCTCGTTGTTTGCTTATTCTCCCTTCGCTTGTAAATATTTTGCTTAATAAATAATGACTTAGCGGTTTAGTCTTGATTGTTGGTTTCTAGTATTTTCTAGCAGCTTCCATGTAATTAAATTGGGAAAACATTAACGTATCGCCAGCGTCACGGTTTTGAAGTATTGGCAACCCGAATAATCGAAAGCTACCCAATAATAAGATTTCAAGTGCTCACCTAAATCAAGCAAATAATTTGAAGCTCACAAGGCCGAAAAATCTATGCGAAATTGAAAGTGAATCAAGCCTTAATCTTTGAAGCTTTAAAGATCCAAAATTCGCTTTTAGCGTAAGGATATACGTCTTTGGCCATAATAAACACCTCATGGCGAGGTTAAATAAAAGGCAAGGAAAGACCGAAGTCATAATAAAAGCTTCATGGCGAAGTTGAATAAAAGATGGAGGTAAACCTATGATAATAAGACCCATCCGGTAGGGGGCGTATAAAAGTTTTAGTAATAAGTCTCATGTTCAAAACCGTTATAAAACCGTGTTTATCGATCCTTCTTGTTAACTCAATTTTTTGACATCGTTGTCTATTATTAGGGGCTATTAATTCGATGGTCTTGGTTACACCGTTAGGACTCTATTTTTAGACCTAAATCTCTATTACCGCATAAGTCAACAATGTATCCTCGTGAAACATTCAAGACAAAATAAAATATAAGAGATACAATAATGTAGAGATTTTGTATCCATTAAAGTTCGTTTTCTCGGTGTCTCTTCGAATTGATCTCAGGTTAATTGTATGAGATTAGTTGTTCTTGGTGAATCAAATAAAGAGTGGTCGTTGTCTAAAACTAAAGGAAAATAAAGACTTGAAACAATTAATGATAAAGTAAAGACGGTAAAAAGAAATGACGATGAAAGATTAAAGATTAAAACTTGACGGGAAATAAATGACGAGAATTTAAAGGTAATAAGAATAAATGACGCAAATTAAAACTTCAAATAAAAGGAAAGCGAGTAAAAGTTCAAGTAAAGAAAAGGCGGGAGAAATAAAGTTTAAAAACTGAAAACTAAAAATTCAATAAAAAGCTATTCGGAATGTTTACCATGCGGAATAAAAATGGAAAAACGCCCTATGCGGAATAAAGGTTATGCGGAATGATAAAAAGCTACTCTATGCGGAAAAGAAGGACTATGCGGAAAAAGACTCTATTCGGAATATTCAAGTATTCCGCATGGAAAATCCTATTCGGAATAACAAATCATTCCGCATAGAATTTCCTATTCGGAATAAATGACCATTCCGCATAGAGTGCTCTATTCGGAATATATGAACATTCCGCTTAGAACATTTTTAGAACAGTGATTCGGAATATTGAAAATGTTCCGAATAGAAAGAAAACTAAGCAGCAATTCGGAATAATCAAAATATTCCGCATAGAAGGACAAAGAAAAGCCTATTCGGAAAGTTCACAATATTCCGCATAGAAGGAAAATGAAAAGCCTATTCGGAATGTCTGGGAAAGAACAGTAACAGCACAAAAGAACAGTAGGTACGAATTTGATCAATTTTAACCAAAACGAATCAAAAGTTTAAACCAAAACAATCAATAAACATCAACTAACAATAATCAATCAAAACAAATCATCAAAACCAACAAACAAAGCCAAATCAATCAAAACCCACTTGATTGAAAAATAAGAAAACTTAAGAACATGAACACAAAGATTAAGAGCAAATCAAGAAAGAAAGGAAGAAGGAGATTAACAATAAAGTAAAGATTAACATCAATTAAATGGAAACTTACTTGGAATTAAAAGAAAATTAAAGGTGCATTACATGAAGATTAAGGTGCATAAAAGTAAAGAACATGAAAATGAAAATGGTGGAAGGATGGGTTGTCAAGCCACCAACAACTCTCAACAAATGAGGTTGGTTGGTATTTATAGGGAGATTAGGGAGGAGCTTAGGAAGCTTCCTCCCTCTTTCTTCTTTCTCTTAATTGCACCCTTGGGTCCTTGGTCTTCTTAATCTTTAGTTAATCTTCTTAATACTTGGACTTTTTCTTGGGATTTCTTCAAACTCGTCTTGTATTTTCTTCATAAATAAGACTCGAGTTCTTCGGCTTTTTAGTAAACTTCCATCCTTGACTTTTTCTTCGATAAATCTTCAGAATTGGTCTTGGACTTCCGTTCTTTCTCCACTCTTGATCTTTCGACTTCATCTTTCGTCTTTTTCTTCGATAAAAGCCCGTGAATGTCGTGTTTTCTCCACTTTTCACCTTTTCGTCCTAAATTACAACAAAAACACAAACCACGCATAATTCCGACATAAATGACATAAAATACACGTTTTGGCTCGGTTATTCTTGTGATTAAGTGGTAAAAAGGATGGGTGTTTACACACCTATCAAATCCCCTACACTTGACCATTGCAATGTCCTCATGCAATGCATTAGTTACAAAGCATGTTTACATTTTTCATCATAATCAATCCACGTTGGCCTTTATTAAAGAGATAGAAAATTATAAAAATGCAAAGCAAAGAAATTAAAAGCATACCTTGGGTTTTGAAAATGTCATGAATAATCATCATCCTCAACTTTTCACTTTCTCCATACCAAGCTTAAAAACGAGATCATTGTTATTATAAGTTAGTAAACTAACACGAACTCATGTGGGCCAATTATTCACTTAGACTCCCTTATTCCTATGGGTATCTCTTATATTTTATTATTTGTCTTGAATGATCACGAAGATGCATTGTTTGACTTATTTCGATAATTATTAAGTCTGAAAATAAAGTGCACGATTTAATCAATAGTTAGCTAAAGGACCAAATCTTTTAAAACTGCTTCTCGGGATATCAAAAAGTTCATATCTTGGCATAACTTGGTTCGCGATTTGAGACCTTTCTCGGGCCGATATTTGGCAGCGACTTCATACTTCAAATCTTGAGAGACGTTCATGAAATAATGGTCTTCTCTTCATAATAGAGTTTCTTCACTTTGGAGACTTTTGAGGGGTACTCCAACTTTGTTGACCACGACTTCATGATTATTTCTTCAATCTCTATTTGGGATTTTGAGATACAACGATCCGCCTCCTTTTCGGACTTGGATCTATTTATCCTCATACCTTGTTAGGGTCTTTTCGGATAGACTTCTCCATCATCTTTGTGGGAGTTGATTGCTTTTCGTCGTGAGTCTTGATCCTTCATATTGATTTTGGAGATAATGCTTTTCACATCACTTTTGGATCTTCAGCGATAAAATTGAATCCTCATGCCTTGTTAGGGCCTTTTCGGACTCGCCAATCTTCGCGCCCCGCTTCATAAGTTATGCCTTGGCTATGAACTCTCGTCATTACCGAGCAACTTTTAAACGATCTGGGGCTAGAAGCTAAGTAACTTTTCAAATCGTACAACCTTATTTATTAGCAGATAAATTTATTAGCAAGCGATGGGAGAATAGGCTTATAATTAACTCACATAAATTCACGAAAGAATACCGACTTATAATTGGCTCTATCATCTCTCGTTCTCCACAGTTTAAAATCTCAAGTAATGAGACTCGTGGATACTTAGCCTATTAAATCAAAGTTTTGGGTTTTCGAGTCGCCTATAGGATCTTGCAAATTCTTAGACTCTTTCAAGTTTAGAAATCGCATCTTAAAGTTCCCTTGATAAACGACTCTCTAGGATCAATTATAGGAACTTGCGAAAAGTTCTTGTTCTTAACCCGTGAGAGTTAAGACTTTCGCGTTTTATAGCTCCCTAAATAAAAGCCTAGCAAAACTTGACTTAAACACGTTAAGGATACTAGCTAGAGTAAACTCGGATTGAGTCAAAAGATTCACAACGTTTGAAAATTAATCCACTTACTAAACATTTATTCAAGCAAAGAAAGAAAATAGCTATACAAAAGGGAAAAACTAATAGGCCAAAATAGATTAAAAATTTTGAAAAATGTCGAAAAATCGATTTTCTGGTTAAAATGAGGACAAATACAAGGAAAAGACCACTTAACTTCGATAGAAGTCTCCCCTACACTTAAGATAAACATTGTCCTCAATGTTTAAGCATGTGGGAGTAAACTCCCCTACACTTAGGACATTGTGCACGTTGTTTAAATCTCGCTAAGGAAGAGACAACTAAAGAGATTCCTATTTTAATATTGAGAAATATAAAATAGTGAGTCGAAAAGAGTTGAGGATAGAACCGGGAAGAAGGGAACACGGAATCACGGTTCGTCAAGAGTCATCAAGAGTGTGTCTTTGAAGTTCTAATCCCTGCAATGATAAGAAAGAAAACAAGAAACTCCAACGGGGGCTCCCCCTACACTTATGATGAAAGTAGATAGATAATTGGGTTGCCTCCCAAAAAGCGCTTGTTTTTGTTGACCGAGTCACGAGCCTGACTCGTCCCCGAATTAAATGGTCCATGGGGAAGCCTCGAGTGTGATACCGGGATCAAAGACCTTGTCCTCGTTCCCGGTGGACATCAACAAAGGAGAGGCGGGGGAATAAGTCTTGAAAGGGAGAAAGGTCCTTTCAACATACGTAAAGTATGTGAATTCAAGATCCACGGGAGGTGGGTTGGGTAAAGTAAGCACATTGTCATCCCCCAAAGACAATGAATGCTGAGCAAACGGCAAAGCCGTATTGTTATCAATCATAGCATAATCAATGTCACCTCCCGGATCAAAGCACTCATCCTCCGAGATAGTCTCTAAAGGGGAGGATGAAAGGTGCTCGGGAGGGGGACTTGGGTCAATACTTTCCTGCAGCAAATTATCAAAAAATATAATGTCCCCCTCCATGTCATCATCATCAATACCTGGAGGCATGGAGTGAATGTCGATTTCTTCCAGCAATGGGTCATTATCTTCAACGGTAGGAGTAGATGGAGGTAAAGGCTTGGAAATATCAAGAGAAGTTAACTCTTCGATTTGAGCAATAAGAAGGTGCACTTTCCGTAATCTATCGCGAAGAAGTACGTCTTCCACCTCATCCACAAGATCATGTTCATCGGTAAACTTCTCGTAAACCGGAGAGAATAAATCGTCATCACCCGCATCTCCCGGTGGAGATTGAGAAATTTCAAAAGTGAAATTCTCATAGCAGAGAGAAGAATCGTTATCACTAGGATCGACCTCGTCTGTAAGAGCAATGTCGTCCTCAGGCTCCATAGCAGGTAAGTCACAAACCTCATCATCCAATACTTTGTCGAGAACAACATCACTCAGCTCATTCAACGAATCTAGATTCTTAGATACAGTAGGAACATCGACAGTAGGAGCAGCAACTACAGAAGATTGGTTAAAAGTGTAGACATCATCGTCGTCGTCATCATCATAATAGATGGGACGAGTCCAGTTAGGAGTGACGTAGTCGGCTAACTCTTCCTTGATAACCTCCACATCTTTAAGAAGCTCATGCAGCAACTTTTGTTGTTCATCGCCCTGAGTATGTTCAATTTCACCAATTCTATCCCACGCTGTAAGTAAACATTTAGGTGTAGAAAAGAAGGGAAAACGACGAAATTGGCTCAAAAAGGTGTCGGTGGTTTTCAAGGTTTCTTCCACATCAAGCAACGGTTGCCTTTCCTGATGTAAGTCAGCTCGAAGTTGAGCCATACTTTCTAGAATGTCATTCAAAGAAGTGAGTTGTTGATCAAGACTAGTTTGCTGAGAAGATTGATGAGTGAGGGTGTGATGTGGGGGCTCAAAATGTTGAAAACCTGAATTATAGCATGATTGTGGCTCATAGTAGTTCATCGGGTGGGAAAAATTAGAAACCGGGTTTGGTTCATAATAATCCATAGGTGAAGAAAACTGAGGACACGGATTTTGCTCATAATAATTCATTGGTTGACAATAGGAAGTATCGTGAGGACCCCCACAGTTGTTGCAGAACGGTTGAGGAGAAAGACTGGGTGCATCTTGTGGATAGCTATTATCATAGTCATAATTGTACCCCGGTTCTTGCCCGTGATCATACGGGTATGGAACCGGGCACGAAATATGCCAATGAGAATCGCTTCCACAATAGGTGCACGTGGGAATAGGAGGTGGGTTCAAAAAGGACGAATTAGTCGAGTTGCACAAAGGACAAAATCCGAATTGTGTGTTGTCGATATCGTTTCCGCACCGCTCACATGTACACCATTGACAAGAGTCGTTCCCGTACAATCGTCTCCCACATCCGACACAATGGACATAAAAATCCATGGAGAAAGATAGATAAGCAAGAAGAATATTTTTGGTGCAAAACTTTGAAAAAGAAATGCTTTTTATAGATTTTTCAAATGTTTTTGGATTTTTGAAAATAGTTGACACGAAAAATAACGTTCACGAGTGAACGGATCCCAAAAGCCAACGCTTCTCTCACAAAAAACTTTCGATCCTCACGAAAAGAGCCGGCAGCGGCGCCATTTTAATGTAGAGATTTTGTATCCATTAAAGTTCGTTTTCTCGGTGTCTCTTCGAATTGATCTCAGGTTAATTGTATGAGATTAGTTGTTCTTGGTGAATCAAATAAAGAGTGGTCGTTGTCTAAAACTAAAGGAAAATAAAGACTTGAAACAATTAATGATAAAGTAAAGACGGTAAAAAGAAATGACGATGAAAGATTAAAGATTAAAACTTGACGGGAAATAAATGACGAGAATTTAAAGGTAATAAGAATAAATGACGCAAATTAAAACTTCAAATAAAAGGAAAGCGAGTAAAAGTTCAAGTAAAGAAAAGGCGGGAGAAATAAAGTTTAAAAACTGAAAACTAAAAATTCAATAAAAAGCTATTCGGAATGTTTACCATGCGGAATAAAAATGGAAAAACGCCCTATGCGGAATAAAGGTTATGCGGAATGATAAAAAGCTACTCTATGCGGAAAAGAAGGACTATGCGGAAAAAGACTCTATTCGGAATATTCAAGTATTCCGCATGGAAAATCCTATTCGGAATAACAAATCATTCCGCATAGAATTTCCTATTCGGAATAAATGACCATTCCGCATAGAGTGCTCTATTCGGAATATATGAACATTCCGCATAGAACATTTTTAGAACAGTGATTCGGAATATTGAAAATGTTCTGAATAGAAAGAAAACTAAGCAGCAATTCGGAATAATCAAAATATTCCGCATAGAAGGACAAAGAAAAGCCTATTCGGAAAGTTCACAATATTCCGCATAGAAGGAAAATGAAAAGCCTATTCGGAATGTCTGGGAAAGAACAGTAACAGCACAAAAGAACAGTAGGTACGAATTTGATCAATTTTAACCAAAACGAATCAAAAGTTTAAACCAAAACAATCAATAAACATCAACTAACAATAATCAATCAAAACAAATCATCAAAACCAACAAACAAAGCCAAATCAATCAAAACCCACTTGATTGAAAAATAAGAAAACTTAAGAACATGAACACAAAGATTAAGAGCAAATCAAGAAAGAAAGGAAGAAGGAGATTAACAATAAAGTAAAGATTAACATCAATTAAATGGAAACTTACTTGGAATTAAAAGAAAATTAAAGGTGCATTACATGAAGATTAAGGTGCATAAAAGTAAAGAACATGAAAATGAAAATGGTGGAAGGATGGGTTGTCAAGCCACCAACAACTCTCAACAAATGAGGTTGGTTGGTATTTATAGGGAGATTAGGGAGGAGCTTAGGAAGCTTCCTCCCTCTTTCTTCTTTCTCTTAATTGCACCCTTGGGTCCTTGGTCTTCTTAATCTTTAGTTAATCTTCTTAATACTTGGACTTTTTCTTGGGATTTCTTCAAACTCGTCTTGTATTTTCTTCATAAATAAGACTCGAGTTCTTCGGCTTTTTAGTAAACTTCCATCCTTGACTTTTTCTTCGATAAATCTTCAGAATTGGTCTTGGACTTCCGTTCTTTCTCCACTCTTGATCTTTCGACTTCATCTTTCGTCTTTTTCTTCGATAAAAGCCCGTGAATGTCGTGTTTTCTCCACTTTTCACCTTTTCGTCCTAAATTACAACAAAAACACAAACCACGCATAATTCCGACATAAATGACATAAAATACACGTTTTGGCTCGGTTATTCTTGTGATTAAGTGGTAAAAAGGATGGGTGTTTACACACCTATCATACAACTTAGGAAAATGGGAGGCTAAGTACGTGATTAGGGCATATGAGTAGTGTTAGCATTAATAACTTATAATGACAATGATCTCGTTGCACGCTTACCATGGAATTGGGGTGAAAATCGAGGACGACGAAATTATTTCTAACGAAGCATTCACGTGTTCTTATTCTATGAACCTAAACGTCCCATTTTGCGATGACAATCATACATTATTCCTAAAACGCAAGTAGTAGTAATAGAAGTAGTGTAGCTAGTTTATCATTCAATAAAGGTGCATAAAAATGAATTTTGGAGGTGCTACGATACTTTATTCTAGCATTGCGTGAGGGCACGGCAATGGTTTAGTATGGGGGAGTGATGAGACTGCTTTTAAACATAGTTTCATCGTCCAAAACGGGCTTTAAATGCATTAAATATCATGAAAAATGCCAAAAATATATGCTTATGTTTGTTACTTGTGTATTTTAGGTACGTATATTGAGAAAATGACAAAAGATCACAAGAAACAAGCAAAAACGAACACGGGAAACGAAGCCGCACAATGAACCAAGCCCTAAATGAAGATTTTCCAAGAAAAACCCTTGAAGAATTGAAGATTGTACAAGAAGAGTCCTTCAATATAGAATAATTGACACTTTTATCCCTTGTATATTCATAATTACAAGATTGGTCCTTAAAGTTTGTCAAATTTACAAAAAGGGCCCTCCACTTTGAAGAATTGGCAAGAATGGTCCCTCAAAAATCAAGACTTGTCATTATTAGTCCTCCAAGAAGTCAACAATACAAGTCAAGATCATAATATTTGAAGAAAATGCCAAAACAGCCCTTCAAGAATCATCAAATAGCAAGAAATACCCCTGAAAATACTTTGGAAAAGTATTTGGGAAAAAAGTGTGAAAAGTAAAACTTTCATAACAAAGGAAATCTGAGTTTTGCTAATTAAACTTCAAGTGAAAGGGAAATGAAAATTAAGGGGCTAAACTTGGTGGACAACAAAGATACCTAGACCAGTAGTGGGGTGACACGTGCCTCACTCACTTTCTCCACCAATGAAATCCCACCAAACTGCCACCTCAAATCCCACTTATACCGGTTTTAACTAATCTTTATTTAATAAAGATTAAGGCTCCTAACACCCCATTCAAAAACAAAAATGGATTAAACCACTGTTCTTGGTGTTCTTGATGCAAATTGGGCATTTACTTAATACTTGAAATTAGCCCTTAAGCATTTCCAGATTTATGATTAAGGGTCCTAATAACATAACCCAAACTCTAAAACCCTTGCCACGTCACTCATGTGCTCACATGATAAACCCACCCTACACATTTTTGGGGATAATGCCAAAACTTGCCAGAGAATCAACACACCATGTTTAGCTTCATTCCTAAGCTTCAATATGATCCTTTGATTACAATTCCACCAACTCAACAACAACAAAACGCCAAGATAAAGTCACATGAGCTCAAGGTTTCAAATTTCCACAAGGGCATTTCTGGAAGAACACAGCCTAGGATTTTCAGTTTTTTAGGTTACAAAGGCCATGTACACCCTCTATATAAAGGGTATATGGTCTCACTTTTACAATTGCTCTTGGTTTTTCCTTTGTTCACTTTTCTGTAAATCCTCCTTCATGTTTAATGAGAAGTGTTTGAATTTGTGAAGAAAACCCAAGTGCCAATCTTATTATCTGCTTGTTTAATGTTTATGAATCTTGAATCCTAAAACCTGTTTTTAAAGTTTGTGCAAGAAATTGCATATTTTTCCAAAATCTTGATATTTTGCTAAGTCTTTGGTACACCCTTGGAAGTTTTGGGCTATAAGTTGATCATAGCACCCTGATAAGAAGTTATCAAGGTGTTGTGAGGCTTGTGGTTTGGCGATAATCAAAGAGTGGGTACAAAGGTTGCATCAATCAAGCTTTGTCACTTTTCTGATTTTCATATTATTGTTCTAACCCTTGTGGAATCTTAGCAGCTTGTTTGTGGAATCTTGTGCCTTGTTTTGCTAGGCACACCAGGTCAAAAATTCGTGAGTTTGGATGTACATTCATGAGGTTTGAGCCCTTGAACCCAAAAATCTGTCTAAATACTTGAAATTTGTGATTTTTAGTTCTGCTATTGTTCTTGTTGTTTTTATGGCTTAATCTTGCTTGATACTGCATAATAGACTTGTTATTGTGTTTGATTGGGCGTGGGTAACACTAAATCACACTTATGCTTGTTTAAATTTGGATTTGAAAAAGATAAGGGGTGTTTGGGTTAACCTATTTAAGTGCATAAGTTGGAATTGAGTTATTGTTTGTTGTTTTTTTGAGTTTGTATCTGCTTAATACTTGGTTGTGTGCTAATATCTACAAGTTTTCAGCTTGAAAACATCAAATCCAATATTGTGCTATAACTCACTTGATTTTGCTTATTTTGACCTAAGATTTTGGAAACACCTAGAGTATATGCATGTTTAGGGCTAAAAAGTGTTAAATCAAAGTTTGTGTAACCTGTTAAGAAGATTTGAGTGTTTGAAATTGGATTTGTGGTCAAGTATATCAGCAAAGTACCATAACTGCTTGTTCTTGTTCATCAGTAACTTTGATTTGCTTGAATCTTGATCTAAACTTTGAATCAATGCATGAAACCTATTTATATTTGTTCATTTGAATTATTTATAGCTTGTGTATGCATTTGGTGAAGTTTGGCTGGCTGAATCTTGCTAAAAGTGCTTATTGAGTGAAAACTACTTATTGTTCATATCTGGGCAAGGTCTGATGATCTTTCGAATTAACTGCACTAATTGGCTTGGTGAATCTGTGATATCTTTGTTATTTCTGACTCCTTGTGATCCACTGATTACAAGGGTGCCTTGTTTGTAACTTGAATCCACAAAAAAGTCACATAAGACAAAAAGTCAATTTGGTCAAGCAGTGGAAACTTTTCTCACTACTGAACCTCCAAAACTAGCCCCTGCTAGTGTTAAATATCAAACAGCTTATTCATAAGCCATTTTGGCTTATCTAGACTTGCAACAACTTATTTTTTGTGATAGATCTTCCTTATTTGACCCATTGATTAGATTTGGAGCTTATTAGGGTTTGACTTTGACTTTTTACTAGAAAACCAATCAAGTTGACTTTTACATTAGTGCTTAATTGGTTATTCTGGCTTATTGCTTGTGCTTATTGGAAAACCTTTTGATTATTTTGCTTAATTAAGTCATTTAAAACCTTTTGAAACTTGAATCAACACTTGAGGTGGTCTAAAACTAAAAAACGACTATTTTGTGGTTTTGTGAAGAGAGTCTTGGCTTATTTCAGGCTTATTTCTTGTGCTTTTTCAAATTTCCTTTTTACATACCTCTTTGGTAACTCAAAAGAAGCTTGTGTGTCAATTTTTAGCTTATGGCATCAGCTTATAGCTTAATAGGCCAAAAAGCACATTAAGAATAAGCTGCTTTGAAATAAGCTAGCTTAAACACATTTTCAGCTTTTGGGCCTTCAAAGTTTTGTTCTTAAAATCAAATTTTAAGTCAGATAGAAAGTTTTGGGCTTATTTGGACAACATTTTTCTTATTAGGCCATAAAAAGCCCATTAAGGGGTCTGTTTGGACTTTTGGCCCATTTCAAGGCCCAATAGGGGTATTTTTGTACTTCTAAGTGCATTTTTGTTTTACTTAGGTTAAAATAAACTAGTTTGCAACTTTTTAGATATTTTTCTAAATTTTGGATTTTTATTAATATTTTATTATTATTTTATTATTAAAAATTAAAATTTAGATTTTTACAAGTTTTTCATTTTTTTTAGTTCAGATACATTAAGTTAGGAATTTTACAATTTTTAGAATAATTTTATTATCATTAGATTAATTTTTAGAATTATTTTAAGTTTTAATAGCTTTTAATTGTTTTTAAATAGTTTTAATTAACTTTAAAATTTTCAAAGAAAGTTTTAAAATTAGTTAAGTCATTTTAAAGGTTTAAAAGTTAAAAAATCTCATTTTGGGATTTTTATTAATTAAATTGATTTTTAGGCTTTAATTAACATTAAAAAATTATTATTTAATTAAATAAAAGGTTTGAGTAATTCTTAATTTTTTGTAATACATTTTTTTAGGATTTATTGCAATTTTCTAGGAATTTTTAGGGTAATATTTTAATTTTGGTCACTTTTTACGGTTTTACGTGCACGACTTATCGTCTTAATTTAATTCATAATCGTAACCGTCATTCTCTTTTAATCTCTTTTCTCATAAACATAATCACATCATTAATCTTATCTTCACAACACACTTGCCTCCTTGAGAACGATCCCCACTTTAGGTCATTTACTTGTGGTTTTCCTAAATCACTTGTTTATACTTGCCCATTTTACGCTCTTTTCCTAATGAGTAGTAAAATCACTACATCAGCTAACAACTATCAAAACAACAATCAAAATGGTGGTTATCAAGGCAATTCACGTAATTACAATAAAGGGAATTATCAAAGTGGGAATGGACAAGTTTCAAACCAAAACCAAAACCGTGATTTTCAAAACACTACACAAGGTTTTCAAAATGCTCACATTAAAAATCTTAATGGAGATATTTTGGATTATGCAAAAGCAAACGATGCTAAGTTTGATAACATGCAACGTGATATGATTAGCTTAAGATCCGAGTTGAAAAACGAGCTTAAAAACGAACTTGCTAATGAACTTAAGACTCATGCTAATAAAATGGAAGGAAACATTCAACGCCTTCAACAAAATCAACAAAAGATGGAACAAGGACAACATGAGATTAAGCAAGAGTTGTTAAAAGCGGATGCTAGGCAATCAAAATTTGAAGACCGAATGGCAAAAATGTTTGTAGCAATCATGTGTAAACCCTCTTCCTCGGGTGGTCTTCCTAGTAATACCATTAACAACCCGACGGGAGAAATGAAGGTTATTACTACTCGTAGTGGTAAAACTTTCAAGGAACCAATCTCTCGTCCAAGTACTTCTATGGAGAAGAAAATTGAGAAAGAGCCCAAGGTGATGGTCGAAAAGGAGCATATCACAAGCCCACGAAGTACCGCTCATACCACACCTACGGTTGAACCATTACCAATTATGGAACCCGAGATTCCAAGGCCGTTGCCTAAAGTCCAACCCACACCACCCTTACCTTACCCTTCGAGACGAAACAAGGAAAAGGCACAAGAACGGAATAATTATCAATTTGAGCTTTTTATGAAAATGTTTCGTGATATTCATTTTAACATATGTTTTGCCGACGCTCTAATCATGATGCCTCGATTTGCCGCAAACTTCAAAAGTATGTTGAATAACAAAGAGAAGTTACAACAATCGTCTAGTTGTTCATCGGTTTTTCTTAGCCGCATACCCCAAAAATTCGGTGATCCCGGTAAATTTTTGATTCCGTGTGCAATTCAAGATACGGAGGAATCCTAAGCCTTGGCCGATCTTGGTGCTAGTATTAACTTAATGCCTCTTGAGATTTTCAAATCGCTTTCGCTTCCGGCTCTTACTCCTTCGAACATGTCTATCGAGATGTCCGATCATTCTACTATTTTAGCATGTGGAGTAGCCGAGGACGTCTTCGTCAAAGTTGGGAAATTTTACTATCCCGTGGACTTTATCGTTGTAGACATTCCCATCGATCGAAAAGTTCCTCTCATTTTGGGTCGTTCATTTTTGGATACATCGAGAGCACTTATTGATGTTCATGCTAGAAAAATCACCCTTCGTTTCAATGAGGAAGAACTTGTCATCAATGCAACACAAAACTCCAAGCTTTCTCATGTCTATTCTATTGCTACTTTAAACCATAGTGCTTCAACCAATGTCGTTTGCAAAGAATTTTCACCAAGAGTTTTTGGAAATGTCACCAAAAACGATTTACCATTTCCTCCGCTGGTGGAGGTTATGAATGTTAAACCTACAATCAATAAACCGTCAATACTTGAATCGAAAAATCTTTCACCTCACCCCGAGCATTCATTTTTGAAAAGTGTTGATAAGTTGCCGGTCCCTACGGAAGATCTTTCGGATGACGAATATGTTGACCCCGATGGGGAGGTTTTCTTTGTCAATAAACGTTTTGAGAACTTACCACCACCAAAACGGTTTTCAAATGTGAAAATTTTTAGTGTGCCTAACATCGTCTTAGAAACACCAAATGTTTTCGACATAATCAAAAGGGGTTTTCATAAGGAGAGTTTAAAAGATAAAAAAGGAAAAGATTTTGAATGTGATTTAAAAGATTTTTCTACAAATCTAACTCCGTCATCACCACGTGTTTTGAGTGCTACAAGCTCGTCTTCTCCTTTTGATGATGCTTTGTGTGGATTTAGTATGAGGGAAGCCCCATATATTCCCTCACCTTTCTCCACCGAGGACGAGATATTCGATCCCGTAATTTTATGTAAAGGGAAATCTCGGTCTTCTACCGATGCAATAAATGGAAACTATATCAATTTGCTTGGTGCGAGTCTACCTCGAGTAGCTCAAAAGTTTGACTTACCAATTATCCCACCCTTCTATTTCTCATCTCTTTTCTTTAAACTCTTTGAGTTTATGGCACGTGTTGAAGTGGCGTTGAATTGTTCATCCAATGAAAACGAAGACGCCATCTTTGATCTCAGTATTTTGCATCATCAAAGGACTTAGTCCTTAGTACCGGTTGCTTTTTGGGCCTTGTTTATCATGTAAGCCCCACCAAAAATTGACCATACCAAGATTGTCCCTAAAGGTTCACATTTTGAGGGGATCTAGTCGAGCTCATGACTCGGTAATAAAAAACGAGGTGCCTCGTGGGGGAGATCCCATGCTTATCCTTTTTATTGTTTTCTAATAGAATAATGAGAGGGGATTTGTGCCGTTCCAACTAGTTGTCTCGTGGTTGTTTGTGAATGTGTTATCTAGATCATCATCATCGCCACGATTGAAGACTCTCATGTTCGTGAGCCTCGATCATTTGCTTGAAGAGTTTTTCACGAATCCATGACATATCCTTCATTGTTCTAACAATTATCTTTTAGCATAATTCATAAACGGCTTTAGATATATTATTGATCACCCTTTCCATGCTAGATCCTAAGCATTCGACTCTTTGTCTCTAGTATGGGGGTGCTCCACCTTTAGACTCAAAACATTGAGGACAATGTTTAATTTTAGTATGGGGGGGGGGGGGGTGAATATATACTTGCTTTGCTACGCCCTCACGTTTTCCAACTTTAAACGTTTCATTTTATTTTGTTGCTAATAAGGCTAAAAATGGCCAAATTTTAAAATTTTTCTTAGTTTTCATAAGTGTTTTTAAGACACGAATGTATATTTTCCGATGGGTAGAATAAGAGTTAATTTTTGACTTGATGGGCGTTTGGAGCCCTTTACATTCCTTAACCCGCTCGAATCAAGTTTTGCTAGACTTTTATATAGGGAACTTTAAAACGCGAAAGTCTTAGCTCATACGGGTTAAGAACAAGAACTTTTCGCAAGTTCCTATAATTGATCCTAGAAAGTCACCTATCAAGGGAACTATAAAACGCATTCTCTAAACTTGAAAAAATTCCAAGAAAATGCAAGATCCTATAGGTGGCTTGAAAACCGAAAACTTCGATTTGATATAGTCTCAATGAAAGCTAATCCAAATTTGGCTTAATTTTGACTTGCATGGCTAAGTATTCACGAGTCTCTTTAATTAGAGGTCTTTAAATAGTGAAGAATGAGAAATGATAGAGTTAGACAAGTGATCATGCTAAACGTAGAACATGAAAATGTTCTTTCAAAAACTCATATGTTTTTATTTGTGGCTTTTTCTCACATAAGATCAATGCATTAGGAATAAAAATAATTGCAGTAAGTAAGGTCGTACAATTTGAAAGGTTACTTAGCTTATAGAACAAGATCGTTTAAAAGTTGCTCGAGGTTGAATAGAGTTCATAGCCAAGGCATAACTTATTGAAGCAGGATGCGAAGATTGGTGAAGATCCAAAAAGGCCCTAACATGGCATCAGGAGCTCTATTTTGTTGCTAAAGATCCAAGATGATGTGAAGTTTCATTATTCCTAAATCAATATGAAGGATCGAGACACACGCCGAAAAGCAATTACTCCCCTAAAGATCATGGAGAAAGTCTATCCAAAAGACCCTAACAAGGTATGAGGATAAATATATCCAAGTCCGAAAATGAGGCGGATCGTTGTATATCACAATCCAAAATAAAGAGTGAAGAAAATTGATGAAGTCGTGGTCCAAGTATGAAGAATCTCTCAAAAACGTCAAGTGAATAAATTCCAAAATATGAGGAGAAGACCATAATTTCAATAACTTCTTCCCAAGATTTGAAGTATGAAGTACATGCCAAATATCGGTCCGAGAAAGGTCTCAAATCGTGAAACGAGTTATGTCAAGATATGAACTTAAGGAGATACTCGAGAAGCCGTTTTAAAAGATTTTATCCTTCGGTTAACTATCAATTAAATCGTGGTACTTTATTTTCGGACTAATAAGTACTCAAATAAGTCAATATGAATCACTTGTGATCCATGACAAATAGTTAAAAAATGCTAGAAACATTTTCTTTCATAATAACTAGGATTGCGGGGACAAAAAGAATTACACAATTTGGACGTGTGAGTAGTGTTAGCATTGTGACTTGTACCAACAATGATCTCGTTTTTGCACTTAGCATGGAATGTATGACAATCGAGGATGACAAAATTTACTCTATGGGACATTCACTTGTTATATTCATTGACCCTTAAAGTCACATTCGTGATGAAAATCATACGTTATGTCTTTACACATCTTCGTAGTATTGTTGCAAGTTTTTACTTTTCAATAAAGGGTAAAAAAATTGAATTTTAGAGATGATTAGATACTTTATTCTAGCATTGCGTGAGGGCACAACAATGGTTTAGTATGGGGGAGGGATGAGATGGCATTTATACATGATCTCATCGTTCTTTTCGGGCTTTAAATGCATAAAAAATGTCATAAAATACCATATATATGCTTGTGTTTGTTTACTTGTGTATTTTAGGTATGGATATCATGAAAAAGACAAAAGATCACAAGAATCAAGGAAAAACAAACACGAGAAACGAAGCCGCACAATGAATGGGCCCTAGTTTGTGATTTATCAAAGAATAACCCTTGAAGACTTGAAGATGTACAAGATTGATCCCTCACTTATGAATAAATGACACTTAATACCCTTGTATATTTATAATTACAAGTTTGGTCCCTTAAGTTTGTCAAAATTACAAAAAGGTCCTCCAAGTTTGAAGAATTGGCAAATTTAATCCCTCAACAAAACTAAATTGTCAATAATGGTCCTTCATAAAGTCCAAGATCCAAAGAAGCCCTTGAATTCAAGAATATTACACTTCTAGTCCTTTAAAATTGGATTAAACATCAAAAGGACTAAAGTTGTAATTATGCCAAAGTGGAATAAGCCCTAGAATCTGTTTTGAAAACTATTCGTGGCCAAAATAGGAAAAATGAAAGTTATTTAACAAAGGAAACGAGTTTTTTTGTAAAATAAACTTGTTATACATACTTTCCCAAAGACTGAGGACCACTTGTGCCATTTCCAAAGTTTAAACATCACAAACACGCGCCAAACACATCCCACCCCCTTTTCGGATCAAACCTTATTACTGTTTACCTTATGAACCCAGATTTACCTCCCACTTAAACAAAGGGTAAATCAAAATTACCCAGTCCCACGCTTAATTCACACACACACACAAACACATCCCACACCAAAATTCCCAATCCCCACTCACTAAAGGACCCCACACTCAACCATGTCCACCAATGAGAAACCAACTTCCTCTCCAAGCAATCTGAAGTGGAAAGATCAACGCTTTATCGCTACTACTTGTCCCACAAGCACAAAATGAACGTTCAAGATCAAATTTGACAGCTCATACACATCCAACGCGTCTAGAAGGCAAAGGGCAATTTTGAGAATTCATAGCTAGGGTTTTGATGTATTTTTCCATTCTAGAATCATCTTAGTCGTCTATATAAAGACCCCTCAACATGTGAGAGAGCTTTTGTTCCAGATTTTAGCTAATTCCTTGTAATTCCTTTTTATGAAATAAAAGTTGGTTTTCTAAAAATTTTGAATTCTCTTTTGTGTTTTATGAAAGTTTGGTGTTTGATTAGCTAAAGTCTGAGTTCCATTAATCTGTTTGGTTGATTTTGAGGAAAGGTTTTATGGTTTAAAACTCTTGTTTTCAAAAATCAAGGCATAATCTGTTTTTTAGTTCACTTTGGTGTTTGTTCTTCTTAGCAGCTATTGGAAGCTGGTGCTTGTTCTTGCTAGCACCTCAACTCAAACAATCCAAGGTGTGGATGTAGATCTTGGAGGTTTGATTCTCTAATCTCTTTTATTTTTTTGAAATATTGCATGATTATTGGTGATTTTGGATTTTTGTCTGTGAATGTGTGTTTTTGTGGTTGAATCTGGTGTTTTGAGGTTTGTTGGTTGTTCTTAGGTTGACTAGAGCTTGATTTGTGGGTTAAATCACACAAGTCCTTTGTAAATCTGAGAAAATTAGTTTACGAAGGGGTGTTTGGGTTAACTGCATATGCTAAGATTTTGTTTATTTGAGTAGTTGCGTGTTGCTGTTTTGTGTTGGTACTTGTTTATCTGGTGTATTGGGTCATTTATCTGCAACTTTTGTGGTTTGAATCACTTAAATCCATCATATGGTCTTAAAATCAGCTATACTTGGTATTTTTGGCTAAACTTTTGGGGACACCTAGATCTAAGGGTACACTAGGGTTAACAAGTGTTAAGTTTTAGTTAACATAACCAGGGAAAGGGGTTTAAGGGTTTAAAATTGGATTGGTGGTCAAGTAGATCAGCAAAAGGGATTTGAAAAGTGCCTTTGTTCATCAGTAACTGCATAAGCTTGAATCTGCTTCTAATCTTCGATCTAGTGTTTAAAACAAGTTTGATTGTGCTTACTGGACTTTATTATTGCTTGTGTATGCATATGATTCAATTTGGTTGGCTTATTCATGCTAAAACTGCTTTTTAGTTCATAATTGCTTATTTGCAAGTCTGTGCTATATATGGTGACTGTTTGCTTATTCTGTGCTTACTGGCTGAACCAAATTGTGATTTCTTGATTGATATTGACTCCTTACAACTCACTGGTTGTAAGGGTGCCTTTGTTTTCCATTGAATCCAACTGGATCTCTCAGAATCATTAAGTCAAATAGTCAAAGCAGTGGGAACTCCTTTCCCCTGCTGCTAGCCACTGCTAGTGGTATTTCACATTGTGCTTATCAATAAGCTTTTCTAGCTTATATAAACCTGCAACAACTTTAATTTTGTAATAGGTGGTCTTTATTTGACCCATTTGTTCATTCTGGAGCATTTTAGGGGTTGACTTTGAGCTTTGACTAGAAAACCAACTACTTTGACTTTTACATAAGTGCTTAATTGCTTATTCAGCTTATTTGGCTTGGCTTATTGAACTTTTCTTTGTTGATTTGTCTTAATTAAGTAATTTAGAGTCTTTTGCAACTTATTTCAAGGTCTGAGGTGGTCTAGAACTCCAAGTCGACTATTTTGTCTTTTAGTGAAATTTTACTTTGCTTATTTCTGACTTATCGGTTGAGCTTATTCGAAATTTCTTTTCACAGATCTCATAGGCATCTCAAAATAAGGTTGTGTGTCAAATTAGGGGCATTGGCTTATAGCTTAATGGGCCAAAAAGCCCATTAAGAATAACTGTTGTTCCAATAAGCTGTGATACGCTCACTTTCAACTTTTGGGCCTTCAGACTTTTGTGTTTAGAATTGAATTTTAAGCTAGACTAGTGATTTTCAGCTTATTTGGTTAAGTTTCATCTTTTTGGGCCCAAAAGCCCATTTTCATAGGCTGTTTTTTATTTTAGCCCATTTGGGGGCCCAATAGGATTATTTTGGTAATTTCACTTTTATTTTCTGATTATTTAGGTTAAAATAAACTGTAGTTTGCAAGTTTTTAGAATTTTTTAAAATTCTTGGATTTTTAATAATATTTTAATATTATTTTATTATTAAATTTCATTTTTCATATTTTTGCAACTTTTATATTTTTCTTAGGTCAAATACATTAAAATAGGATTTTTAAAACTCTTAGATTAATTTTAGCATCATTTTCTTAATTTCTAGAATTATTTTAATATTTTAATAGTTTTAATCATTTAAAAATAGTTTTCCTTAGTTTAAAAATTCATAAAAATAGTTTTTAGTTTATTTAAGTTATTTTTGAGGTTTACAAAGTGAAAAATCTTTATTTGGACTTTTTAATAATTATTTGGATTTTAGGGCTTTAATTAGCATTTAAAAATTATTATTTAATAATCAAAAGGTTTGAAAAAGTTTTGATCATTTGTAAACTCTTAGTTTATTTTATTTAATTTTTGGTAATTATTTGAGAATTTTTAGAATTAATATTTATTTTCCACTTTTTACGGTTTTTAATTTAGTCGTCGTAGTAATAATTTTCACGTATCCGTCATTCTATTTTCTCATCCCTTTTTTCTCAATATTAATCTCAAATATCTTTACATTTTAATCACACACATATACCTCATTGGGAAACTAACTTTCACCTTTAAGGGTCATTAGTGTTTGATTTTCCTAAATCATCACTTAATACTTTCCCTATTTACGCTCTTTTCCAAAAGAGTAGTAAAACACTACAATCAAGATTACAAACCGATTAAAACCGTTCTTGTTTATTTATTAACAATATATACATGCGTTGACAAGAAAGTAAAGGTTACGAAAGGGGATATAATATCCACAAGTAATTAGTATGAGGTTTATCTAGCCCTTTGCACTTACTTCAAACTCTATCATCTCTTGTTCTACACAGATTAAAATCTCAAATAATGAGACACGTGGATGCTTACCCTAATAAACCAATAAAGGTCTACATGGTTAAGGATAGTAGCTAGAGTAAGTTTGGATAAGCCAACTCGGGTTGAGTCAAAATATTCATGGCGGGCCTAATATGTCAAAGATATCTAAACTTGTTAAACCATATCCTTTAATATATTTTTTCCTTTTTATATATTTTTAAAGAAAATTAAAAGAAGAAATTTACAATGCAAATGTGTTATGTAAATGAAGAAAATAATTTATGCAAAAATTATGAATGCATATTTTTGGTGGCCAAAGTGGATCAAAAATTTGAAAATTTTAATTTTCGCAATTATCATGAAGGCAAGGCAATGGTCTAGGGAAGGTCACTTCGATAGATGCCTCCCCTACCCTTAAGATAAACATTGTCCTCAATGTTTAAGAGTATTGGAGTAAAGTCCCCTACACTTATGACACTGATAACTTTGTTTAACTCGAGCTAAGGAAGAGACAACTAAAGTGAATTCATTTTTAAGCACAAGTGTTGAATATCACAATAGCAAAAACTAATCGAAGTGAACCGGATACACGGGCCTCCTCAATAAGCTCCATGAATGAAATGAGAGAGAAAAACCCTATACACAAACACCAAAAGACGAAGAAAGGCCAACCCTCCACTTCAACTCTACTATAACACCCTCTTATTAAACCTAACCTAATTAGATCTACTCCACGCTTTCTAACCTAGTTATTCAATGCTAAGGTGAAAAGTCATGCCCATAAAGGGAAACCTCGAAGAAAGTACACCAGGGTCAAATACATGATTTTCATCCCAATAATAGCTCAATCCCAAGGAGGGAATCACAAACAAGGGTAAAATATTCGAGGTTCCCTTAAGCAAATGATGGTTACAATGAAAGGTATTATAAGAAGGTAAGGATCCTATTTTCCCAAAGAAGTTTCATTTTCTTTCATTAGATGGATACTGAGATAGCTAAAAAATGTTTATACCAGGATAAAAAATCTTTTCCTTTAGGGGAAAATGACAAGTCAAAGAAGTGTTTCCCTTAGAGGACTCCCCCTTATAAAAATTCACATCACTAGACACCGAAGGTTGAAAAGAGGTGTTAAAACACAAGTAGAATGAACCTTCGGGTTTTCCTTTCATTTTCTTTTGGAAATTTTTCATTAAAGTCCAAATGAAGGTAAAAGTCATCATCCAAGTCCAAAGTATGAGAGTCGTCCTCATCCAAACTCAATGAAGAGACACATGAATCATCGGAATCATAGGAAAACTCATCCTCAATAGGAAAGTAGGTATCTAGAAACTTGTCTAAATCCTCATCAAAAGTAATATCCTCTAAAGTAGTATCAATCTCTACAGGTGGAGGATCCTCCCCAAGAATTACCAAATCCATCGGCGGATAGGTATGACAATAAGAGTCAATATGAGGATCAAGTATAGGAGGATCACTCGTAGAGATGCTATGAGTCATAGAACGTAAGGGTATAGAAAGCTCATCACTATTATCATCATTAACTTCCTCATTATCATTGAAAAGTGGATTATCAAGTGGTGTTTTAAAAATAGGATTTGAATGTATCATAAAATCATCAATGTTAAACTTTTGAGTTTCAAAAATATTCAATGAGGAAGTAATGGAGGCCATGGTCTCAACATGGGGAATCTCATAATTCCCACCTTGACAAGCTTCATGAAAGTATTCATGATAAACTTCATCAAGAACACCAATGTTATTCACCCCTACATCATCAATATTATTTACCGCCTCGTCAAGAACATCAATATGATTAACGGTTTCACAAACTTGAGATTTCTTAATGACTTTTCCCATCTTAAACGCAACTTTCTCATCCTCTACCTTCATAATGAGTTCCCCTTCCACAACATCAATAAGAGTGCGACCGGTCCTTAAGAAAGGTCTTCCTACAATAAGGGGAACTCTAGGATCCATATCATAGTCCACAACTACAAAATCCGCGAGGAATGTTAATTTATCAGCTCCTACAAAAACATCTTCCGCAATCCCCACCGGATAAGCTATTGAACGGTTTGCTAACTCAAGTGTCATCCTAGTAGGTGTAAGCTCGGGAAGAGAGAGTTGTTTCCAAACCGTCAAAGGCATCAAATTTATGCTATCCCCAAGATCCTCAAGTGATATGAAATTCTATACCCCCGGGAAGTCACAAGGAATCAAGAACCGGCCCGGATCACCAAGTTTGATAGGTAAAGTCTTCAACAACATCACGGAACAATTTTCGTTCAATGAAGTGTTAGGCATATCAATCAGTTTTTCTTTGTTGGAGAGAAGTTCCTTAAACATTTTGGCAAACTTAGGCATATATGCTAAAGCCTTCGCAAAAGATATATTGATATTCAAATACTTAAACATCCTTAAAAAGTTGGACACTTGAATGTCATCTTTGTTCTTAAGCTTCTCTTTTCTCAATCTAGAGGGATATGGAAGATTTAGTTTTGGTAAAGGTTGAGTGGAAATTGTTGAAGGACTCCCTTTTTGGGTTTCTTCAATGATAGGTGTGGAAGGTGAAGGATTAGTAGGTGTAGGATTGGAAGGTGTAGGCTTAGAAGGTGTAGGCTTGTCACAAGAAGGAACCATGGTAGGAGTCACTAAAGGAGGTGTAGGAGGAATTGAAGGTTCAATGTTTGTTTTCCCACACCTTGTAGTGATTGCATTTACATTTGCCCTTGGATTGGTTTGAGTGTTGGAGGATAAAACACCTTGGGGTCTTTGATTTAAGAGCAACATGAATTTCTTGTTTGTCTCCTCGTGCATGGCCCTCAATTGATCTTGAGTTCTTCTTTCACTCTTACGGATCCTTCTTTCGGTCTCTTGATTCATCTTATGAAGTAGCTCAATGGTTTCATTTTGCCCATTCCCTTGATTATATCCTTGGTTTTTGAAAAGGTGTAGGTGGTTGGTGAAATCCTTGGTTATTTCCATAAAAGTTGTTTCTTTGGTTTTGAAAGTTATTAGGCCCTCTGTTGATGTTATTAATTTGATGATTTCCTCTTAGCCCTTGGTTTCTATTGAGAATTTGTGGATTTTTTGGTTGGTTTTGGGTGGGTTATTGGGGAGGGAAACCCGGTAGAGCAAGGTAATTGTTGGATGTGTAAGAAAGGTGATTAGGATTGATGTTTGGTTTGAATGTGCCCTTCCATCATCATTTTAAGCATAAAATTCTCCTTGATAGCCTTGAACTTTGTCACATTGCAAGTATGAGTGAGGGCCTCCACAGGTCTCATAAGATAGGGTGATGGCATTGGCATTGTTGGTAGAAGAATTGTTCAAGGTAATTTCATAAAGTTTTAAAACCATATCACTAATAGTATCAACCTTTTGATATAAAACCTTGTCAATTGGTTGAGTAGCACCCTCTTTCACCACATGTACTACCTCATCTCTATCCCTACTAGTTTGGACCATGGATTTAGTCTCAGTGATATCCCATGCCTCTTAGATAGACTTAGCAAGAATGTTTCTACCCGCGGCCGAGTTAAGGGAATCTTGATGGTGTGGTCTCAAACTATTGTAGAAAGTATTGATTTGGTGGACTTGGTCAAAACCGTGGTTAGGGCACTTTCTTAACAACTCTTTGAATTCATCCCAAGCCTCACTAAAGGTTTGATCTTTCTTTTGTTGAAAACCTATGATTTGATTCCTTAATGCGGTGGTTCGTGAGGGTGGAAAGAACTTCTTCACAAATTTCTTCTTTAAGTCCCCCCAAGTGAGAATGCTATTAGAAGTTTGCTTATCTAGCCAAATCCTAGCATTTCCCTCCAAATAGAAAGAGAATAACATCAATTTAACTGCGTCGTGAGGCACCCCATTATACTTGATAGTGTTACTAATGGATAAGAATCTCTTGATATGATCATGGGGGTCATCCATAGGTCGGCCTAAGAAAGATATAGAGTAAACCATTTGAATGAGGTGTGTGTTAAGTTCAAGGTTATTAGAGGCTATATCGCGAATGACAATGGCATCCACATTCCCATCCACGTTGGATTGAAGAATATCGATAATGGGACGTTGATCCATGGCTACAATAGCGATGTCGAAAGCGCGATGCTCGTGATCGGCTTGATGGACGGCTTTGTTCTTTTTCTTCCTCGTGGGAGGATGAAGTACATCAATTGGTATGGTTACACGCGTGCGAGTACAAATGTAAGTAAACTCGAGGAATTAGAGAGGAGCTCTCGGTCGACTTTGAGAGGGAAAGAATTATCCGAATCAAGGTGAAATAATTAAAATCCATAAGAAAATATATACGTAATACTAATTTAGTGGCACACCACTCACTACTATCACCTTCGAAAGACCCACAAGGAAGCGGAGAAACGAGGTGGCGTGTAGCACTTAAAAGACTGCTTCTTTAGAATATGAAATACACTCGCCTTATACCCCCCACACAGTGGCCTCTTTCTCAAGTTCAAGTAGATTGTAGTATTTATCTATTGTGACTTAATTAAATTTGATCGATACACGTAAGTGGCACCAGAACGCCGCCACAAACGATGTATTGCAATGCAATACTTATGGTAGTAGGTGGATTGGTTGTTCATATCTATGTATACTTATTCACATATAATAATATAGAGAAAATGTTTTTGTATTTATTTGATTTTTTAAGAAAATATAATATGTACGTAAAAACGATTGAAAACAATATATACAATATATTTTTGGTGTAATCTTTTAGGAAAAAGATTTCTTTTTTATTTTTTTTTGGTTCAATTCTTAGGAAAGAATTGATTTTTGTGATTTTATATATTTTATATTTTTATCTTTTTGATTTTTTTTAATTATGTTTTTTATTAGCAATAAAAATAATGTTCACAAAGTGAACGGATCCCAAAATCCAATATGTCTCACTAGAAACCATCAATCTTCACGAAAAGAACCTGCAGCGGCGCCATTTAATATTTGTCTTTTTAGTTCGTTTTTCTCGACTCAATCTGCATTGATTTAACGTTTTCAAATGTGACTTAATTGTTTTTGGTGAATAATAATTGATTTGGTAACTATGTCTAATTGACACAAAGCAAGTAAAAAGGTAAAAATAATATCTAGATACTACGTATATGTACTAATCTAAAACATATTGCAATTAAAAAAATAATGCACAAAGTACAACTAAAACAAACTAATAACCAATTAACAAATTTTCTAACAAGATTAACAAAAACGTAACTACTCAACAAAATCTAACAAAGTTAACAAATTGACCAACTAAAAATGTAACTAAATGGAACAAAGTTACAACTAACTTTTTATCAAAATCTAACTAACTTTTTTATAAACTTGTGATTTACTTTTACCAACTGATTTTTAGTTTAAAATTAACAACATTAGCATTATGGGGTGTGAGACTAGGTTTCACGTACTATTCTTAATTAAATTATTATATTCGTCCATCATAGAGTGTTTCCAGTTAGAGTCATGAAGAGCTTGTAAGTGACACCGGGGAATATGAGATAAATGAGATACATGGAAGCTATAGTGATGAAATAGGAGATAAATGAGATACATGGTAGTTATAGCGAGGATTGTGTTTGATAGTACCAACTTTTGAGCGTGTGACCATGGGGTAAGCATGGGGCATTTCGGGTTTGAGTTAGTTGTGGATGTAGGTTGGATTATGATGCTTGTGGGTTAGGTAGGAGGTTGAGTGATGGTTTTGATGTGTTGGCTTAAGTGGGTGTTGGTTGGAGTGGTGTTGGGAGTTGCGGGTTGGGTTATATATGTCGTGTGGTCATTTGGGTGTGTTAAATTGTTTGGTTGGTAGGTTTTGTTAGTTTAGGTTATGGGTGTTTGTTGAGATATAGTGTGGTTCGGGACAAAGGATGATATGATAAGGCTATTTGTGATTTGGGATGGTGTGATGTCAAGGAACTTGAATGATGGTGGGTTGTTAGGTGACATAAATTTGAATGGAAAATGGTTTCATCAAATGTCACATGGCGTGAGAGGATGATTTTATTAGTTTCAAGGTTAAGACATCGATAACCACAGTGTTGAGATGGGTACCCTAAGAAAATGCTTGGTGTTGACTGGGTTCAAGCTTATGAGTAACATAATTATTTGGGGTAGCAAAGACATCCGAGTACTCGTAAATGATTGTAGGTTGGTGGTTTGTCAAAGAGCTTTGTGAAGGAATTTCCTTCTTTATAGAAGTGGATGTAAGTATGTTGAGGAGATGTGTAGCCATATGTAGTGCTTCAGCCCAGTATTGAGATGGTAAGTGAGCTTGAAAAAGGAGGATCTAGATGGAGTAGTTTATAGTTCATAGCATTCTTTCTGATTTTCCATTTTGTTGAGAGGTTTTAGGAAAAGAAAATATGAATTAGATGATATAGGTGTTAAATAGTTGGTGAAATTTGGTGTGGTCAAACTCATCGCCATGATCACATTGAAAATATTTGATCTCGGTTTTAAAATCAGTTTAAACATACATTCGGAATTTTACGAATTTATCAAGCACATCATATTTATTAACTAAAGATGCACCCAAAGAAAATGAGAGAAGTGGTCTAAAAATAATATTGTACTTAAAATCACCAACACTCGATGCCAGTGAGGTCCACACTTCTGAGTGTATGTTGTCAAAACATGATTCAACAATAGTATCTGAAAGCGAAAAAGGAAGGCAAACATGCTTAACAAGTTGACACGCATGACACAAAGTCATATACTTTGATTTATTACACAAGATAAAGTTATTGGAAACTAAAAAACGTAACACTTCATTCCTTGGTTTCCTGAGTCTTTGATGCCACGTTGATGAAGAAACGTGGAGAACAGATGTGGTTTGTGTAGTGGTGATGGGGAGAAAGGGATATAGATCCTTGTGCTATCACATCGAAGCAGGAGTTTCCGAGTCCGGTAATCCTTCACAAAAAAGCCAAATTCATTAAATCTAATTAAACATTTATTATATTTTGTGAATTTTCTAATGAAAACAAGTTCTTTTATTATGCTATGAGTGATCAAGACATTATAGAGGTGTAATGGGCGATAAAAAGTTGGTAAAACGCTATTAACCGAATTACTAACAAGAATGGACGAACCATTTCCAATTAAGATGGATTATATAAAACTTTTATCAAAAACAATAGTGAGTTTACCTAAGTCCGAAGCAATGTGTGATGTCTCTCTCGTGTACATATACCACCCAACATCCCCGTCTTCTTGAAGTGCCCCTTATTTTGAAGTGTCATTGTGCTAAAAGCTTACGGAAGAGTAGTGTACATAACATAAGTTCCATACTCAACACGTGGTCCAGAGGGTGCGTAACAAAACCTCGAGGGTACAAGTGGACCGGTTGGGCCATAAGGAGCTTCAGACGAGACTAGTGCATGGGCCAGGCCTAGTAGGACTGTGACATGATGGGCATGTCCATTGGCGGGCTCTTGTGGGGATTGTTCAAAGAGTCCAAGTTGGGTTGTTTTGGTAGTAGTAACGGGTTGTACCCAAGATTGTAATTTGGGCTCTATAACAGTTCATTTAATTGAAATGTGAAAGAATATGATGCCCCTAGTTGATTTTGATACCCAGGAATGAGGTTCCCAAGTCTAGTAATATTGCCACTTAAATATTTTACATGTGTGTTTGCCTTGAATTATGGCTTTTTAACACAAAATTATTACCATTAGCTTTGTTTGTTTGACTCATGTACAAACTACATTTATCTACTATTACCGCGAATAAGATTGAGACACAATTCTTGGGAATTACCCTTTGAGGTTGCAATCAGGACCGATGGTGATGATGATGACCTGAGAGAGTGATGAGTGGTGTCACGATTCACTAGAATTTACTCGACAAGGAGGATGGATCTAGTAGTGTCAAAGGTGGGGAAATGGTCACGATGGTGGATGATGCCACATGAGAAAACTTTTTACCAAGGTCATTGATGGCATAGGTAATGAGAAACTTATCAGACACAAGAGCCTCCATGTTCGCTAGTATATCTTCCATATCTTTGATTTTGGTAAAGTATTGAGTGATAGAGAGATTACGGAGTTTGGTACCTAGTTTCATCGCCATCGCGTCCTTGTTGTCGTGAAACACATTCTTTAGATTCTTTTATATGTCACAAGCCTTCAAATCTTTCTTTAACACACGCTTGAAAATAGATTTGCTTATCATTTCATAGAGCCAGAGTTTGACCAGGTTATCTCGTTTTTCCCATTCGTCATTAGTTGGACGAGTGCTTTTCATGATGACCGTGAGGTGACCATAGACACCAAAAGTTTTGTAGTGAATGGTGAATAGTTCACACCATTGATCATAGTTAAGTTCATCTAGATCAAGAATGATTGGTATGTAAGCTCTTATGTTTGTGATACTAAAGTTTAACTCTGTTGGTTTGGAGGCATCTCCTATCATGTTGTTTTCTTTTGATTGATGAGATAGATTTAGGGTTTGGCGGAGGAGGAAACGACAGAAGGTGGAGGCAGAGAGAGGTGCTAGAAATTTTGGAAAGAGGAGGGAATAAAGGAAATTTGTTATGGATGTGATACAGTAATAAAGGTTGATTTTTATTGCTTTGAATGAATTATACATGTGATACAACATGCCTATATATAGATACATTTGCTAGGGTTTCTAGTTGTTGGGATAAGCCCTTACAACATCATATGTGCCAAGTGTAATACAACTGTCTAATACTTTTGAATCAGCTAAGAGAGGTAGATTGTATATATTTAGACGTTGAAGAAGATTTACAGTGTTTCTTTATTCATAGGTGTCATGACTTGGAAGATTAGAGGTGGCAAATTTGTTCTACTGTGCAAATTATAGGCACTTTTTTTAACCATTTAAAAAAAAGTAGGGGGCACTTTTTGCCCATCCATTAATATTGATGGGCTCAATGGACACATGTAAG
The DNA here is from genome assembly GCA_025667525.1 of Glebionis coronaria. Classification (NCBI taxonomy): domain Eukaryota; kingdom Viridiplantae; phylum Streptophyta; class Magnoliopsida; order Asterales; family Asteraceae; genus Glebionis; species Glebionis coronaria. The sequence goes on along the minus strand of CM046881.1, from coordinate 423,649,030 downwards.
ACAATAGATGAGCTCTAATGGGCGTATATAAAACACTAAATTTATCACTTGACAAATCTGTTATATGTAACGTTTTTTCCTGACTTTTAAGCAAGTGTTATTATTTTTTATTTTTACATTTTTATATGATTTTTGTCAATTATCGTCTGTGCTTGTTTAACCTGCCGTCCGTTTACCCTATTGCATCCCGCCCGTGCCCACCTGGACAACCCATTTTGCCACCTCTACTGAATATGTATATGGAGACAAAGGGTTGCAAGTCATAAGTCAGTTTTGCAAAAAATTGGCCAAGCTTAGATTTAGGTACATGGGACCAAGGTTGTCAAGATCCCGATCTTGATCTTAAAATCTTACGATTTTACGATATTACAAAGCAAAAACGATCCAGATCTTACGTAGGATCTTTCCATGCTTAAGATCTTATAAGATCCCGATCTTGCTCTTAGGATCCTAAGATCTACTACGATCCGATCTTACTCTTTCTCGAACGACAAACAAAAAGTTACAAATTTATACGTTCTATTTTGTATAATCTAAAAAATAACATGTAATACATTTCATAATCATAATTTAGGACCACATTTTTATGAAATATTCGTATATTTTTATGTTTACGATGTATATTAATTTGTAAAGTTGTAAAATATTGAAAAACTATTAAGAAATTACATTATACTAGGATCTTACGATCCCGATCCCACTTTACGATCTCGATCTTGGAAAGACGAAAACGATCCTAGATAAGATCCCGATCTTGAAAACCTTGCCTGAGACTCATTGTAGTGGCACAAGGATATCGTAATTTGGAATGTCTACACACTCATCTCACGAATATTTTAAATGAAGCCATTGAGTGTTTGGGAACTAATTTGAATAATTTGTGTGCTCTAATGGGTTCTGAGCTATGTTAATCGGTTGCACCAAATTTGAGAAGTTGTATATCAATCTTTATGAAGAATAATTTACGGATGTAGGTTTGGGGTTTATTGGAAAATGTGGTATTAATATAAGATTTTTTGGACTTGCTTGTATAGGAGGGTCCAATGAAGGACTTAGGACGTTATCAAAGGGGTGCCCAAGATTATGAAAATTCAAAATGCAGGGTTGTGATTTTAGCGTGCAAGCTATTGCTATCTTTTTTATTAATGTACAATCCCTAAGGTATATTTAGGTTCTAGATGACGATAGTAAAATAGTTTTGGCACCGACGCATCCAGATTTTTGTTCTAGTATCATGGAAGCTCAGTTTTGCAAAAAACACCATCTGATATGCTTTTTGTGTAGATTTTGCAATTGCTCTATCACAGATAATATTAATCTTTGCTAAATTTCTCAAAGTTCACGAAGTAATTCGTGTTTCCTTGTTGTGCTAATAAAATAAGAATATCAACTTACAACTTTTGATACTTATTCGGTAAGGTAAACTGAAGTGTGGAACTCTAGTATTTGGATCGTAACCTCTAAACTGTACTTGTGAATTTTACCCCTAAGTCTATATTTAAACTGTTATCCACAATATATATATATATATATATATATATATATATATATATATATATATATATATATATATATATATATATATATATATATATATATATATATATATATATATATATATATATATATATATATATATATATATATATATATATATATATATATATATATATATATATATATATATATATATATATATATATACGCTATCGTGGTTTACACTCTTAAAGTGAGATATAATAGGTACATTTGTCAATCATTGGATCAAACTGTGGAAACATTGGTTTCCGGATTTTTTAAGCTACTAGGAATGATCATTGTTCATATGATTAAACAATCAAAGCGGAATTAGAACAACAACCATTAACAAGGTGTTTAGGCACGAATAACATGAATTAAAACAATAGGATTGCTCATTATAATAATAACGAACAATCACTAGACGTGTATACATTGAATCCCACGTCTAGTCGACACACACTTTAGGTTTACATTGTGAATGAATTGAATGAATAAAACCTAAGACCCTTGGTTCCTTTTATAGTGTAAGGATTAGGGTTTACAAGAGATAATGATGAATAAACAAGTAAATCTTCTATTTAAATAAACTTATGCAGAATATCTTTTGCATGTTTATCTAAATAGAAGCTTCCATAAGCTTCTTTGTCTACGTTTTGTCAATGCTTGAATTACATGTAACAATGCTTACATTGTACATGACAACTCTTGAGCTATCAACGCCTAAATTGTACATGTCAACGCTTGATTAACTCTTGACAACGCTTGGACAATTTCTTCATGTTTTCTTCGTTTTTGAGTTTCTGCCACATCAACTTTTTGACCCAACAATCTTCCCCTAGTTGATAGTGGCAAAACTCTATGTGTATCTCTTGTAAGTTGTACATGATCTTCAAATTGCTTCCCCTCAAGTTTAGCATGTATTTCTTCCCCTTTTTGTCACATCAACAAGGAAGTAAACAATGTATGCAATGTTGAAGATTCTCCACAAGTAGGCTCTGTGTAATGATCTTGAAGAATAATTAATAAAGTATTCTTGATGTAGAAGTAGAATAACCCAACCTTGTGTTCCATGTCTTGTACTATTCATGTGACTAAGAACTTATACTCATGTCACAAAGTATAAGTAGACCTCGATCCCTTGTCAATATTCTCATCCTTTGTGAGACACTGAGCACGATAATGTAACTCCTTCAAGTGTTATGACAAGTCTTCGTCACCAAACATGTAAAGCACGAACCAGTTACCTTTAAAGTCTATGGCACTTTAAGATATGATAGAACACAAACTCGCGAAAATCTTCTTCAATCATCAAACTTACCATAAGAATTCTTCCCCTTAAGCTAACACCTCTTCATGATAAATTCAATGGAATAACATCTTCATACCATATGTAAAAGTCTTATGATGGATAACTCTTTCACAAGGCTATCCCGATTACATAGTTTAAAATATCCATCAAATCCTCACGAATAGTTGCTAACTCGCTTTAAGATCATTAATTCCTTTTAAAATATCCGAGCCATAAATATCATCATGATATTCTAAATTAAAACGGAGATTCCATGTACCTTTGTGTGTATTTTCCTCCTTTTTGTGTGCTAAAAACGTATCCATTTTCTCAAACAGCAGCAAACCTTGTGTTGTCCAATATCCTCTTCTGTCCAATAACTTTGGCAGATGTATTGTCCAATATCGGACAATACCTATCAGCGTTGAAGTTCATATATCGGACGACACTGTCAACCTATCAGCGTTGACTTATTCTGTCAGCGTCAAAATGCTTCCTGTCAGCGTCAATTCCAAACTTTGTCAGCGTCTAAGGTTTAAACGTGTCAGCGTTTAATTTGCTAACATCAGCGTCCCACTTATCTTTATCCCAACGTTTAAACCAACCTGTCTTGAAGAACATCTTTAAGAGAATAGCCAATTTAGTCAACATATCATTCCCTGTTAATCACTCCATAAATATGGCACTAAATAAATTGTGCCCAAAAAATTAGGAAAAAGAATATTGTCTAATAAATTCGGAGATATCTATTTGCTGTTGATATCAACGTGACATTCTCAACCATTGTTACTACCATCCAATCATAACGTTGTTACCGTGTGAACACACTTCTTAGATCGTGTGAACACAAGTTTATTCCTTTTAGGTCGTGTGAATGCAGCAAGAATGGTATAATCTTGTATACCAATCAGATTAGAGGAACCGTGTGAACACAACTTGTAACTCATTTGCTTCATTCTTTGATTGGACGATTGCATTGGGACCATAGGAACATCACAACGAAACCCTTTATTGCTCGATAGCAATAATCATTAACTTTCAATCATCACCGAATCAGGACTAGTACTATCAAGAAGATCTTGATCTCTGCCACACGATCATGACTTGAGATCTATCACCATGCTTGCCTTTAACCAGCAAGTCAAATCTATCGACTTTATAAAAATCCTAATCCGAATTCAGAAACGATTAACATAAAACTTGGTATCGTTGTATGTTTAACACCACAAACAACACTTCTAGAACTGATTTTCTGTTAAGAATCGAGCTAGGGTTTGAATGAAACCCTAATTCGTGATTTTATGTGAATAAGAAAACCTTGTACCTTCTTTACAGCCAACTTCGACCTTGAATAACTTTTTCATGAGTGCTCAGATCAAAGATCCCTTCGATGAGATTCAAGATACATGTGCCAAGAATCTACAGTTCAAAAATCACGAAGATCCAACGGTTAACGAAGGAGAGATCGTGTTTTGAACATGGCTGTTTACAGAAACTGCATACCTCCTACTGCTGACTTCGACGCTTAATAACTTTTTCCTGGGGATAAAACTTGACAATCCCTCCGGTGGATGTTTAGATCTATGTATGTAGAACACACATATAAAATTTCGTGACGATCCAACGGTTCAATCAAAAGTTATGACCTTCTGAATACTGCTGCGCACACAAAAACGTCCAGAAAAACTCTATACGAATTTTTCTTCTTCTTCACGATATACGAACACCTTGTTGGTCCTAGCATCACGAGCCACGAGGCTCTGATACCAATTGTAGAAACCTTGGTTTCCGGATTTTTTAAGCTACTAGGAATGATCATTGTTCATATGATTAAACAATCAAAGCGGAATTAGAACAACAACCATTAACAAGGTGTTTAGGCACGAATAACATGAATTAAAACAATAGGATTGCTCATTATAATAATAACGAACAATCACTAGACGTGTATACATTGAATCCCACGTCTAGTCGACACACACTTTAGGTTTACATTGTGAATGAATTGAATGAATAAAACCTAAGACCCTTGGTTCCTTTTATAGTGTAAGGATTAGGGTTTACAAGAGATAATGATGAATAAACAAGTAAATCTTCTATTTAAATAAACTTATGCAGAATATCTTTTGCATGTTTATCTAAATAGAAGCTTCCATAAGCTTCTTTGTCTATGTTTTGTCAATGCTTGAATTACATGTAACAATGCTTACATTGTACATGACAACTCTTGAGCTATCAACGCCTAAATTGTACATGTCAACGCTTGATTAACTCTTGACAACGCTTGGACAATTTCTTCATGTTTTCTTCGTTTTTGAGTTTCTGCCACATCAACTTTTTGACCCAACACAAACTCTTTAAATCAAGATCAAATTTAATTATAAGAGTGGCTTAATTGTAATAAAATGGAAAAATAATGGCACTATGTACCATTTTAATTTAGAAAATGTTACGAAGTTTTAAATGAGTAACTTGAATCACGCCACTTTTGCCGATTTATTTACGATTTTTAACTAAGTAAGTATTATTTTGTTTCATTTCTTTTATGAATATTAGCCTCTGTTAGATACTGTTTCTTTTCTCGCCCAGTTTTTATAACATACAAACATACGCTGATTCCAAATGAGATTCATTCACATGCAAAAATTGCCGCATTGATTACACCCAACTTGTAAACAATTCATACACAAAAACATACAAGTTTTAACGTGATAAATAGATTCTTTAACATCATTAACACAAAATCACACTACCAATTGATACATCATAAGAATTGTGATACACATCTCAAAAAATTATACTAATAATGAGTCGCATTAAACAGTATTGATACATGAAAAAATGTAGATGAGGAGAAACAAGAGATTTAGACAATCTTTATTATTTTGACGTATGAAGAAAAAAATTGAATCCGATCTAAAACGTTTGAAAGATTGTCGGAAAAACTTATATCATCGATAAAAATTAGTGTGCCACTCCCAATGTATCAAAAGACCACAGGTTTGAAAAAAATGTGTCAAAAACTTTGTTTGTGGCCTAAAATATGTCATACAAATTTAGTTTGTGATTTAAATGTATAGTGTGTCACTGTATATGTCCTAACATGATTGACACGAAATATGTCGTAAGAACAAGTTTGCCACTGCAAATATTTAGCTACACAAGATATATGAATTTGACTCTACACTACAAATGTGTCACTACAAACCTGTGGTGTCACGATACATATATCAAGAAATTTGGCGTCACACCACAAATGTGTCAAATGATTCGATGTGTCACTATATATGTATCGAGAAACTTGCGACATTACAAATATGCAAAAACATTGGTGTGTGACTATATTATCTATCATGAAACTTACTGTGTCATACAAAAGTTGACCATAAATACATAAGAATGAATTAATTGTATGGTCACTGCGACTTGAGAGAAAAGAACAAGTGTCACCATAAATTTGTCAGCGTAAATGCAATCTGTGAAGGATTCCATATGTCGTGACTTGTAAGGAAAAAATATGTATCACCTTATCAACAACGAGATCACGGACAAAAACATTTAATCGATTAAGGATTAACATAGAAGACAACAATGAAAATGACGACCTTAAATGGCGATGGATTTGAGTGGCTAGTATGGTTTCGATCACACAAAAATATATAGAAAAAATCATTGCCGTATTACGAGCCAAAGTTCTCATGGTACACACAGACAAAGTTCTTATGGTACATATAACCAATTCTTGATCTTTCATAGTCTGGTTTGAACGCTACCAAATGAACCAAATGTGTGGAAAGGGAGAATTTATGTGGGTTTTATTGTCGCCATAAATTAAAAGCAAAAAAACAAGATGAAGAGCCAATCTTTTGTAGATGTATAACTTGGTTAGAATCATTGATTGATGTAGATCAAATGGAATAATTTTTCAAAATAAAACATGGTAATAGATGATCGTGATTTTGAATGAGAGCAAATGAAATGGATTTTTTTAACATAAAAGAAATGGAAATGGATGTTAGATGATTATATATAGAGACAGAAAGACCCAAATTTATAATTCACGGCAATATTTGATAATGATATTACGACAATAATTGGTAATCGATTCAGATCTAATTTATGGTAATGAAGACGAGGATCTGTTTTATGGTAGCGTCAAATGAAGAATGGAGAGGGTAGGATGTTTTGTTCTCTTTAGATGAGGTGAAATAAAGAGTATTTTTAGGATACAACATTAAAATAGAAGTAACTAAAATACCTATAACACCCTTGTAATTTTATTTATTGTATTTTTTAAAATTAATTCATTTACATTTATATATTAACTATTTATGCCATGTGTCACATTTATAGTGGTGCCTACCGTAACTCATTTTAAGGTGTACACCACTTGAACGCAAATCTATATATATATATATATATATATATATATATATATATATATATATATATATATATATATATATATATATATATATATATATATATATATATATATATATATATATATATATATATATATATATATATATATATATATATATATATATATATATATATATATATATATATATATATATATATAATTCCCATGATGGTTGGAAACCAACAAGTACGGAGTATGTTGTACGATTATCAACGACATACCCGAAGATCAATATCGTGGAATGCTAGATCACAAGTTGTATTGAGCACAAGTAGCAAACAAGAGAAAATACAAAGAACCGACAAGTATATTATACCTCCAGAACTACCCCTCCCCTTTTATTAATACCAATAAAGATTAGATTGGGAAAAAGAACGAATTACTATGATTCCCCACATTTCTAATAATAGGGATGATGGGGTATGCACCTCCTTAAGTCAAATAAGAAATTTTCTATAAACCAACTTAAGAAGGTTAGCCAAAACACTTCATAATATTAGTGTATTTCTAATCTATATTATAATGTACACATAAGTCCCTAAACTATATTTAAGTTTATTCCTAATATTCAACAATTTCCATCTTAGGAGTAACACTTAAACATAACTCATACTCCAAATCTTATCCTCATGCTAGAACCACGAACTGGGAACCATCTTTTCGATCAAACATTGTACTTTAGTAATTTCTCTAGATTATCCTCCATCGACTCCTTTACTTTCTTCTTCTCTTCAACAACATTACCTTATGCACCTTCTAGACCAGGTACTCCGGTTAACTCGACCGTATTTCAGGTTTTTGTCCTCCAACCGTATTTCATGCAATGCAACATCATCCTCACTAACCTGAAAACCCTCAATTTCTCGATTTTCTTGAGCTCCCTATAGTTTCTCCTCAAACTAAACACATTTATTAACATGTACTCCATGGACTTCTGTTAAGTTGCATTTTAACCAACATTACCGACAAGACTCACAAACCGTGTGCAATATACCTGTTGTTGCTAAAAAATCTTTTCGTTGCAAGGACCTTATGCTATACATGTTGAAAAGCTCGATAGGTTAGCGGTATAGTTGTTAGATCCAAGGAGGTTGTAAAATACTAAAGTGGTATGGAATTTGTAAAGGTAATATATGCAACCATGAGAGCACTAAACCTTCTCAATTCCCAATATTATATTTTTTAGACGGGTTCTTCAACGTGGTATAACTAGAAGTGTTAAAATTATATTGGGTTAACTGAACGAGAGAATACGAGCTTTAAGCTGCTATGGCAATTGAGGCTGATAAGAAACGAAATTAAAGACCTCGAAGAAGATCGATGAGAATCGAGGTTTCTACGGAGTTTGTGTTTCTTTCTTTGAAGCTTTGACTCTATTAAGACTTCTATTGATTTAATGGTAGTATAGAACTAAAGATAATTGCATTACTTTTATCTTTTGCGATGTCTGGTTTTATTTTTAATCATCAAGTGTACGACATTTAAAAAAAACGTGAGTTTCATTTTGAGGCAGTACTTCATATTCATAAGTTATGGATATCTAAACATTTGATCGAATCAAGCAAAATATCTTTACTGAATATTGTTGATAGTTAATCAATAGTTCATGATTATTTTTAACTTAGAAAACACATGGTGTTTATTTAAGATTTTTCTAATGTGATTTCAATTTATTTTGTGTAACTGGCTTAATTTTAAAATTTATGAATGTAAGGCTAGATAGAACGGTAAGGTAACTCATCATCGTCATGTCAACTCTATCATAACTTTTTCTCTCCACTCACCCAACTTACTTTTCAACCTTATTGGTTGTGAGAAACTCACCGCCACGTCATACCTTATTTTTTTTATTTTTAATTATTTTAGTTCGTAAATGTAAACACTTTTATTCGAACATTAAAAATGATACAACGAAAAAACAGTACATCGAAAATAAAAGCAATACATAAATAAATAAAACATTAAATGACAAATCGTATTTCATCTTAGCTTGAGCTCGTTGTCATTTCACAGCAACCCGTGCATCCCCAGTCAAATGATCACATGGCTGCACATAAAAGTTGATGTCCTCATTTTGTTGCTTGGTTTTTGCTATTGACAGATTTTCAGCACGAATTTGCATCTAATATTTTTTAAGCTCTATGAAAGCTTTTTGTTCTTCTCTCTGCAATCCAATAACACGCTCAGTTTCCAAACCAATCTCGGATATCATCAACCTAGCCAAAGCATATTAGTTCGTTTTATTATACGATACTGATCCTTTTCCTTTCCTCGCTCTATCTCTCCTCATTGGTCGGGGAAGTTACTCCACTTCTTCGTTATCGTCATCACGAATAGTCCGATTGATACTAACATCTCGAGACTCTACATTTAATGAACCAAACCCGGAACACTTGTATATTTTAGACTTCTCTACTTGCTTTACTAAGAAAGCTGGGATTTCAACATCCCTCCATTTCGAGCAGCCTTTCAAAATCTCCCAACTATGACGAAATCAAAACTTAGTACCAACTTCATCTTCATAGGCAAGAAGGGGCCTGTTAACGTAATCTTCATCTCCGACTCCACTTTCTTGCGCCCTATGCATAACATTATTGTACACTCTCGAGAAACAAACAACCTCTGGACAAATCGACTTCCATTTCCCATTAATAGAGTCGGACGTTCGCGTACCGACATTATCGGTTTTGCTCTCAAAGTACTACAAAATTGCAGTCCAAAACCCGTCTTCATTCCCGTTGTTTCCCATTTTGCTGTTCTGGGAAATAAACACCTACGCTTTACACAAAACAATTTTTTCTCTGATAGTCCATGAAATTTGTCGGGGAGCTTCAACGTGTACAAACAACTTCTTTTGGCGGGATCTAGTCGCCCTTGATTTCGGCTTTGGACGTGGGGCAGTAACATCCTCCACGTGTTCTGAACACGAACCGGATTGTTGGAAGAGCGGTTTGTTGAAAAGAACTCGAGTATTCGGGTGTGTACTAATCTTCATTTGTAAATGGATTCACGGGAGACATGGATGGATTTTTTGGTTGTGACGGAACCCACACCAACGTGGATTTGTGAGATGTAGTCGGGGTTCGTAAACCGAACCGAACCCGGGTTCGATGCCATTTCATGAAACGCGTTCCTTGAGTAATAGGTAAAGGGGTACGCATTTGGTTGAGGTTGTCGGTAAGATGAATTTTGATGCACATTTGGTGCTGGATTACGGTATAGTGGGTTTTGGTAAGGTGCGCATAGAACACTTGTGGACACAAAAGGTTTAGGTTCAGAGATCAATTTTCAAGATTAAACGTCCCATCGGGCGTTGCCAGGGAGTTCGGGTTGCAGGTTCGTTGACGACGTTTTGCGTTATGAGGTATTCTTTGAAACATATTTAGAAGGAAATGAAGTAGAGGTTTGATAATTGAAAGTGTGGGGATGTTAGCCGTATTTAAAGTGATGGTCATATAATATACCGTTGCGAAGCTCGTGGAAAATGCTATTTAATGGTGTCGAGAGATCTAAGATATTATTGTTTATGTAACGAGAATTAGTCCCGAAAACACAAATGAGGAAGGCCTTCCACCCGCCTTACTCTTAGTATAAAAGGCCAAAGGAGCCTCATTTGTGTGTGTGCTTTTCCTATTGTTTAAGTTTGTAGAGAGAGAAAGACTATGTGTTTTTCATAGTTTCTCTCACTAGGAAAAACACCCTTTTGTTTTCTTTTCTTCTCTTATTCTAATCTTTCTTTTGTTTTAATCTTTGTGTTTGATCATCTTGTTCTTAGTTTTATTTTCGTGTTCATCATTTCACGTCTCATAATTTTCATGTCATATCCATCTTAATATTTCGTGGGTTTGATTTTCGTGTGTATAAGTCTTACAAGTGGTATCATTTGCCAATGGATTCGTAGATTGCTTATTTTTCGTAGTTTACTTTATAAAATCATTGAAAAACATCTTTTTTTTTCTGATTTTAAGGTTGTTCTATGAAAAAACTTTTGGCTCAAAAATAAAAAATTTGTCATTATACGTAAAAGTACAAATCTTTTTGTTGAAAACATCAAAATCTTTGCTTTTTCTTCGAGATAAAAAACTGCTATTATTTCGGAATATTTGAATATTCATAAATGGTGAAACCCTAGTTATTCCGAAATAGTGTTCTTAATGGTGTGTTACCAATTATTCCGAGATCGTGTTTTACTAGTTATTTCGAGATCGTGTTTTACAACTTATTCCGAGATCATGTTTTACAAGATATTCCGAATTTGTGTTTTACAAGATATTCCAAGTTGGTGTTTTACAAGATATCCAAATTGATGCTTTACAAGATATTCTGAATTGATGTTTTACAAGATATTCTGAATTGGTGTTTTACAAGTGATATGAGTGATTTTACTCATATCATTTATATCTAAAAACGATGAATAAATGTATATAAATCAATGAAAATGCCTTGTATATGTATGTTTGTCGTTTCGTGTGTGTAGGTACCGAAGATCACGAAAATCGACAAAAACCGACACGAGTTTGAAGAAAAGACCGATAAAGCCAATTTCGAGCTCGATTTTAGCGGATTTAATCTTTACGAATACATTTGAGCTTAGTGGGACCCACACTTATGTTTAATGGGCCTAAAAGCCCATTAATGAAGGATTTTATCTCTTTTGGGTCAAAACCTAATCCAAGCCCATTTACAAGTCATTTAGACGGATGAAAGTAGTTTTATAAGGGCTAAAAGCCCAATATCTTTACAATAGTTATGAGACATGGATGTTTCTGGATCTTCATGGCCCATTAGGGTAAATAAATATTGGGACGATCAAGTTTATTTAAAGTGAAAGTTTATTCACTTTTCACTCTAACCACTCACGTATATTAAACTTCACCAACTCTAATCACTCACACCACATATCACTCACGTTTATTTTTTCTCTCACCAAAACTTTCGATATCCCCACAGTTCCATCATCTCCTTACCTTTTCAACCCACCAAAACCTGTAAATAAAACATTGTTACCCAAACCCTAATTTAACAATAAAAATTGGGGCTTTTTACTAATTGATGGCGCGTGGCTTACACGCACCCAAATTAAATCCCCAATTAATTCGAACTATGAAGATAGAGAGAAGCAAGTGACATGGCTGATTTCTTGCAAATGATTGGCTGTGACAGCACATCTTCACCATTCCACCAATGAGAAGAAGCCACATAGGCAGAGAACTAGCACAAGAAGCACAAGTATTGTCCATTCTGGCAATCCGTGTGCCTTGGAAGAATCTACACCTTTGGATTGTAACAAACAAGAAAGAGAGTCAGAAGTACCTCATCCAAGGGCTCAGAATCGATCATCACCAACAACCCACACCCCTCTCCTTCGCTATAAAACCCTCTCATTCTTGTATTATTTTCATCCCTTTTTTATTTTTCTAAAGTTATAATGCTAGATTAGTTTTAGGGTAATTTGTATTATTTCATTTTCTCTAGTATTGTAATTGATTTTGTTATTAATAAAAGGTCGTTTGTTTCAAATATTTCTTAAATTTAACTTTCTGTTAAAATTAGTTATGCAATTTACTTTAATCTAATTGGTGTTATTAATGATTATAATATTTATTTAAGCTTAAATAATAGCTTAAACTAAATATTAAGAAGATAAAATTGGGGAAAACTAATCCTCACTGGATTAGTTAAAAATAGCTACTAGTTTTGGCTGTTATGGTTCGGGGTTTGATGAACGGTGGTTCTATGGTGTTAAACGTATGGTGTTCTCGAATCGGTTCATAAGATTGTTCAGTGCAATCTTCTTCTCAAAGGCTATCTACACAAGGTTTTAATTCTTTTTTTATTTTTGTTTATGTTATATAGTTTAATAATTTGTGGAATCATGATGTTACTGATGATATGTGTAGTGTGTTTATATGTGTAATGTTTAGATATGTGTATAGTTTGGATTTGAGAGTGGAAGTTTATAAATCTGTTTGAATACAAGTTTGTGGGATAGTTTGAAGTTGGTCTTTGTTATAATGGAGTTGCTGTTGTTTGCTTAATCATGAATTAGTTGCTTTCTGATTTATAGATGTTGTGGTGTGTTTATTCAAGTCGTAATGCTGCCTGTTTTTGAAAAGAAATCGCTGCTGCGTTAGTGTTTATTAGATTATTAAACGGTTGAAAGTTATTGATAGACAAAAAGAAAGTTAATGAAACTTCCTTACACGTTATGCAGTCTGTTGAAATTCGAGTTTTTACTGTCATAATTCATAGACTGCTAAGTTTTCATCTTACATGACTTGGCTGTTTTCCTCGATTAGTTTTCCTCGATTTTGGTTCAAATTATTTAGCTACCGAGTGTTTTGTTTTTCGTTTGCTTAGATTGGAATTTTATACAAGCATGATCTGAGTTTGCTAATATAACTTTGACATGTTACTGTGATTAAAGTTGAGTAAACTAGATTTGATAAAAGATCTTGTGAGTTCACTGTTGGAGTTTAATTTGCTGATATAATCGTTGCATGATTTGTTGTTAATCACTCTGCTTGTTTATTGTTTTCTGATTTTTAATTTGGACATCAATTTTGTTGAGCTGCCTTAACTTTATATACGTGCTGATTGTATTCGTGTTATATGTTTCATCCTTTAACTGTTTCTGTTTACTGTAATCTTTTGATATTGTTTTTTTATAAGGATTCAGTAAGTAGTAATTACTGTTTCGAAAATAAAGTTAATAACAAAAATAATGTCACTCATGGGACTCGACCTCGAGACCTCCTCCTTCATAGTCCAATGCCTTAACCATTGGGCTGGCCACTCTTATTTGTTAAAGTAATACCGAGTTTCGCTTATAGACGTTTTGTTAAAGCTGTATTTTTTATAGACGTTTTTTTGTTCATACTTTGTTTACTTTTTATCATTTACAAATAAAATGTCTAAAAGTCTTATTAAATTACTTTTAAATTTTAATTAAATAAATAAAACTTTCAAATAATAAATAAAAACAAATAAAAAATGTTTTATTAATTTTTAGAAATTTAATTAGTTAGTAAAAATTAGTTTTTAAATAATAATTAGATTTTATTTAATTTAGATTTTAAATAATATGGTTTCATAAATAGATTTTTAAAATAGTGTGAAAGTATTTTAATTAAATAAGTTTTTATTAAATAGAATTTTTAAATAGTTTAAATTTTTAAGTAGTGTTAATTTTAAATAATTGTTTTTTTAGATAATGATAATGAGAAACGATTCACGCACTTAGGATTAATTAGCTGAAAATTGGTAGAATTAATTTTAGTTTTAAAACCGAAAACCAATTCGAATCAATTGTCCAAATCGAAACAAAACGTCTCAAATTCACTCGATCTTCATGTACAACGAACTTGGTTCATCATCGTGTTTAATTAAATTCGTCTTTGGTAATTTTAGTCTATTACTTTTTCCTAAAGGTAATTTTCTATTTTACCCTATAACGTATCTTAATTTACATATACAATCCACGACACATCAAAAATTTTGGTGCCGCTGCCGGGGATCTTGTGTACGATTCGTTTCGGGAGATTTGTTGATCATTGATTTGAAGACCCTTTCCGTCCGGAAAGTTTTGTTATTTTTCTATTATTATAGTATGTATCATTTTCGTGTTTTTTTCTGATTACTAAATTGTATTACGTAGAGCAATAAAATTACCTACTTCCAAATAAGACCTTAGTTGGGATTTCATCACCTAGCTATTGTATTCGAATCCAAAACGAAAAAAATGGCAAAATAGATAAATACTAATAAGAAGTTTGAACTCAATTTATACTAACTATAAGGTGGGTATAAGGCGTCGAGCTATAAAAGGCCGTCTAAGGAAAAAGGTTTTTAAGTGCTTTGTGCCACCTTGTTTCCCCGCTTGCATGTGCGTATATTGAGAGAGACGACCGATTATTGGTTTGCCGACTCAAGTAGTATTATATCTTATTTTGTAGTTTACTTATTGAACCTCGAGACGTTTAGGTTTTCACTTATCGTTTCAAAGTCGACCGAGGGTAATTTACTTCCATAGTAGTTATCCTTATTCCTTGTTTTTATCGATCAATTTTGATTGAGCAATATCAAATAAAAATGCCAAAAATAATCTTCTTCTTGTCTAATTTCTTTTTTTCAATCTTCTAAAATTCTCGTCACTTTGGTTTATGCAATTACGATCTTCTCGACTTTCGATTGATTACAATAGGATTGAAAATATTCCTCGTAGAAATAGAAATCGTCAACAACGAATAGTGGAACCCGAGCTTCCACCTATTGTTGTAGAGATGGCCGATAACCGAACAATGGAGAAATTGCTACGTGCACCCACCGAAGGGTATGGGGAAGCAATCGTTGTGCCGGCTATTTTGGCGGATCATTTTGAGATTAAGACGGGTCTTTTATCGCTCATTCGTGCCGACCAATTTCGTGGCAATGAGACCGATAACCCGCATTCTCACATTCGGAATTTTCTTCGTATTACCTCGACTCTCAAGTTTAGAGATGTGCCGAATGACGCGATTAAGCTCATGCTTATTCCGTACTCGCTCGAGGGCAATTCTAAGATTTGGTATGAGAAAGAACCACCGGGTTCGATTTTAACATGAGAGGATTTAGTGTCTAAGTTCATGAAATACTTCTTTCCACCATCCAAAACAACACACTTTAAGAACGAGATCACTAGATTTGAACAAAAAGTGCATGAATCGTTTGGGGTTGCTTGGGAAAGGTTTAAAGATTTGTTAAGACAATGTCCACACCACGGTTTCTCGGAATTGCATAAAATCAATACTTTTTATAACAGACTTAATATGGTTGAACAAGATTCTTTAAATGCCGTCGCGGGTGGTAATCTTTTAAGAAAAACTCCGAGAGACGCGTGGGGTATAATTGAGAATAACTCTAGAGTTCAATATTCACGAAACACACCGGTTGTTTCCAATGTGAATTCTTCTAATACCGAGATTGCTAGATTGGACTCTAAGATTGACACGATTTTGAATGAGCTTAGGAAGAATCCTCATGGATCGATTAATATTGTTGAGACTTTTTGTGTATCATGTGGTGGAGCACATCCTAATTATTCTTGTTCAACCATGGGGTTTGATCAAGCTAGTGCTTTTTCCGCGACGGGAATTTATGGCTCCAACGGTCAAGTTCCTCGTCAAAATCATGTTGCTCCACCAGTTCAAAATAGGTACAACAATGGAAATAATGGGAATAATTTTAACCGTGGTAACCAAGGGAATTACAATCAAGGAAATGGGTTTGATGCTAATCAAAACAATCAAGGTTTTCATAATAACCAAAATGATTTGTCAAGCTACATTAAAACGAATGAGGCAAATTTGAAAGCTTTTCAAAACAATATTCAAGGACAAATGGCAACTTTGAAAAATGAGTTTCAAAATACGATTAAAGGGTAAAATAACAAGATTGAGTTTAATCAACAAAGACTTGAACAAAACCAAAACCGTTTTGAGCAAAGATTAGAGCAAAGTCAAAATCGTATGCAACAAAGTTTGGAACAAAGTCAACATAAATTGCTTTCGATGTTTGAGGGATTTATGTCCAAACCATCTTCTTCTTCGGGTTGCTTACCTAGTAATACCATTCCAAACCCGAGGGGAGAGCTTAAGGCTATCACCACTTATGATGATGATAATTTAGAAAGAGTGCTTGAGCTTTATATTCCACCTAAAGAGACCTTTCTAAATGTCACCAAGGCTACTTTAAATATGATTAGTACCTCGGTATTCTTTGATCTCTTTCCCGAGAAATATAAAGATCCGGGTCAATTCTTGATACCTTGTGTTTTCAATGAGCTTGGGGTATGCAAAGCTCTAGCCGATCTAGGAGCTAGCATTAACTTAATGCCCTTAGCCATTTGGAAAACTCTTGACTATGCACCACTTAGTACCACTCGAATGATCATTGAGCTTGCTAATGGTACCACCACCCGTCCGGTTGGTATAGCGGAAAATGTCATTGTTAAAGTGGGAAATTTTTTGTACTTAGCCGATTTTGCTATAGTTGATTATGAGACCAATCCTCGTGTGCCTATCATTTTAGGACGACCATTTTTGTGCACGGCTCATGTTCAAGTTGATATGAGGAAAGAGGAGATTAAATTGTTTTATGGGGATAAAAGCATTATTTTCAAACCGGAAAAGATTCCAAGATTTGTTTCTAAGAAAGTGGAAAGCGTGAAACTTGTTAAGACTATTAAAAGTAATAAGAAATCTCTCTTTTACAAAGGTGTTTTTCCGATTTTGGAAACCTCATTTTGAGATGAAGAAAAGTTAAATTCAAAGGAAGATGCTTGTTTTGTTGAATCATGTTGTAATCTTACCTCATCTTCACTCACTCCACACGAGGATGATAGTTCTAAGATTGAGAAGGAAATTGATGAATACCTTAGTGCAGCATTTGATACTAGTGAGTTTGATAGTGAGAATTTTGATCCCGAGAGAGATATTGCTTTAATTGAAAAATCATTGAAAATGGACTCATTTTCACTCTATTCGAAGGACCAAATTGATGATCCTAAGGCACAATCTTCATTTGAAGAGCCTTTGATTCCTAACTTCACACCAAGTGATGTTAGTGACTATTCATTCGATAAGTTCGCCGATAAACTTGTTGATCCACTTCCACGGGGAAGTGAAGACGTTTCCGATCTCGAGATCGAGCGTGCTTCTCATGTTTTACCTACCATTATCGAGGAATTCTCCGATGAGTTTCCTTCTAATGAGAATGATGATCTTGTATCCGAGTGTGACACACTTGATACTTTGTCGGATATTTCTTGTGATGACAAGATTGATGACACTTTTGTGACCTACTCAAATCCTCTCTTTGAAGCTTCAATGAACAATAATCCATTATTTCAAGAGGATTTTGAGAGCATCATACTTCCTACATCTCACAACCCTTGTGATGATGAACTTCTCTTGAAGGAGGTTGATGAGTTTCTTTATATAGACATTCCTTCGGAATTTGAGGAAGAGTCTAATGATGGTGATGAAGATCTTTGGTTTGATCACCCGATTTATGATGATGATAATGTTGACCCGGAGGGAGAAATTACCTTTACCCCAATTATCCTTCCCACTCGCTTTGATCTTAATGTGCGGGTTTTTCATGCGACTCATTTTGAGTACCATGACCCCTTTGTTCACATTCATAAGAGTGATAAGGTTAACAAAGTCATGCAAGTTGATACCACAATTGTTGAGACTTTTAACCCACCATTACCATGTGCTTTATATGATCTTGGATTAGCATGGGGGGACGACACCGTGTTGTCTATTCCTTTCTCTCCCGAGGACGAGGTATTCGACCCCGAAATCGTTGATTTAGGGAAATCTTAGCCTTTCACCGATGCAATAACTGAAATACTTTTCAATCATCTTGGTGCGATTTTATCTCGGGGAGCATGCTACATCCATATCGCGATTTGTGACCACTATCTCTTTTTGGAGATTTATGTTGGAGTTTTATCCTTTCGTTTGTCATCCGACAACGAGGATGTAATCTTTGACCCCGGCATCGGGCTTTATTATGGATTTTATTCCAATATGCCGGTTTTCACCACTTTCCTAAGGACCAATGAGTGCGGGGATCGAGTCGAGCTCATGACTCGGTTAACACAAACGAGGTGCCTTGTCGGGGAGTCCCATACATTCTATCTTCTATCTATTTTCTAACACTAATAAGACTTGATCTTTCAAGCTCGTGCTCGTGTTTTGTTGTGAATCTTAGGTATGACCCTAATCATTGAAGACTCTCTTGTTCGGTTTTTGCCGGTCCACTTGATCTTCCATCCTTTGATTACCAAAAGGGGCACACTCTCTTTCCTTTGATTTTTATCGACTAACGTTTTATCTTGAGGCATAATTAATAAACGACTTATAGATTAGCGTGCTCTTTCCATGTTAGGATTTTGCATTAGACTCTTCGTATTTTAGCAAGGGGGTGTTACTCTTGAGCTAAGAAACATTGAGGAAAATGTTTGGTTTTAGCATGGGGGAGTCAATCGATATAATCGCATGCAATTTCTTTTGTCGTGTCCAAACGTAATCGTTTTTCTCGTTTTTCATAAAAAATTTAAATTTTAGTGTTATTTTTTAAGTTTTAATAAATAAAATAAGTGCTTTTGACACAAATGTAGGCTTTCCGTTGGTGAAAATAAAAATAGTTTTTGACTCGACTCGGTTTTTACCTTAGCTTTTTCTTAACTTATTTGAATTAAGTTTTGCTAGGCTTTTATATAGGGAGCTTTAAAACGCGAAAGTCTTAACTCATACGGGTTAAGAACAAGAACTTTTCGCAAGTTCCTATAATTGATCCTAGAACGTCGTTTATCAAAGGAACTTTAAAACGCAAATTCTTAAACTTGAAAAAATATAAGAAGATGCAAGATCCTATAGATGACTTGAAAACCCAAAACTTTGATTTAATAGGCTAAGTATCCATTGATTTCACATTTTTGAAATTTTACAATATGGAGAACAAGATATGATAGAGTTTAATCATAAGTTTCTAAAATTAATTCTTCTTTGTGTAAGTATTTTTGTGTTTGATTTAATCTCCTTGTATTTATTTTTCACGCTTGGATAATAAATTGCTTAATAAATGAAGTTTTTAGCGGTTTAGGCTTGATATCTTAACTCGTAACTCCTTCTTTTTCTTCCCTTGTAATTAAAGTGAGAACACATTAAGGGTGTCGGCGTCATGGACTTTTGATCATGAGATTGCGGAAATTTGGCTTACTATACATATCATATTAATAAAGAAGAATAAATAAAAACATGTTCTCTAGGAACCTTCGGGTGGGAGTCATGTAGCACTAACCTTGTCATTAGAGCCTTAGGGTGTATGAAAAGGGGACGTGTTGAATAAAAATTGCTTCATCATCATGAGCCAAAAGGTGGGGTGGTGAATGTCAATTCCCTTGTTTTTGTCCAAGGAGCCTTCAGGTGTGGATTTTAAATAAGGAGCACAATTGCATCTTAAAGAGCCACAAGGTGTTATGATGTAGTTGTTGCTAACTCCATTAATAAGGTGATAATTAACTTTGGAGGTTTTATTGTTTCTTTTAAGTAGTCCTATTAGCCAAATTTTGGGTCCGGGGATTTATCCCTCAAATCGTGTTAAGTTATCCTTGATGTGGGCTTTCTTTCGTGACAACGGTTTTTGAAGTCGAGGTTAGGTTTTGAGTGTTGAGTTTACACCATTCTTGCCTTCATTTTTGGACTAATAAATATCAAATAAAGTCAAATGAGCATTTGGGTGAATGACAAATAAAATCTAGAGATACAATTAGGAATAATAGGAGATTGAGTTTAACAAAAATTACTTGTATGAGTCTTGTATGAGTTGGTTTAATTTTGGGGCTTATGGTTGACAATGATCTTGTTTTTTCACTTGGCATGGAAAAGTGAAAAGTCAAAGACGATGAATCTATTTGAGTTTTATGATCCTAAAAGTTATTTTTCAAATAATGAAAGCAATACATTTTGTCTTTGCAAAATAAAGTCTCAAAAGTTGAATAAAAGTGTAGTTAATGTTTTATATTATCATTGCGTGAGGACACGACAATTGCTTAGCAAGGGGGAGTTTGATATGAGTGATTTTACTCATATCATTTATATCTAAAAACGATGAATAAAAGCATATAAATCAATGAAAATTCCTTGTATATGTTTGTTTGTCGTTTCGTGTGTGTAGGTAACGAAGATCACGAAAATCGACAAAAACCGACACGAGTTTAAAGAAAAGATCGATAAAGCCAATTTCAAGCTCGATTTTAGCGGATTTAATCTTTACGAACACATTTGAGCTTAGCGGGACCCACACTTATGTTTAATGGGCCTAAAAGCCCATTAATGAAGTATTTCATCTCTTTTGGGTCAAAACCTAATCCAAGCCCATTTACAAGTCATTTAGACGTATGGAAGTAGTTTTATAAGGGCTAAAAGCCCAATATCTTTACAAAAGTTATAAGACATGGATGTTTATGGATCTTCATGGCCCATTAGGGTAAATAAATACTGGGACGGTCAAGTTTATTTAAAGCGAAAGTTTATTCACTTTTCACTCTAACCACTCACGTTTATTAAACTTCACCAACTCTAATCACTCACACCACATATCACTCACGTTTATTTTTTCTCTCGCCAAAACTTTCGATATCCCCAAAGTTCCATCATCTCCTTACCTTTTCAACCCACCAAAACCTGTAAATAAAACACTGTTACCCAAACCCTAATTTAACAATAAAAATTGGGGCTTTTTACTAATTGATGGCGTGTGGCTTACACGCACCCAAATTAAATCCCCAATTAATTCGGACTATGAAGATGTAGAGAAGCAAGTGACGTGGCTGATATCTTGAAAATGATTGGCTGTGACAGCACATCTTCACCATTCCACCAATGAGAAGAAGCCACATAGGCAGAAAACTAGCAAAAGAAGCACAAGTATTGTCCACACTGGCAATCCGTGTGCCTTGGACGAATCTACACCTTTGGATTGTAACAAACAAGAAAGAGAGTCAGAGATACCTCATCCAAGGGCTCAGAATCGATCATCACCAACAACCCACACCCCTCTCCTTCGCTATAAAAACCCCCTCATTCTTGTATTATTTTCATCCCTTTTTTATTTTTTAAAGTTATAATGCTAGATTAATTTTATGGTAATTTGTATTATTTCATTTTCTCTAGTATTGTAATTGATTTTGTTATTAATAAAAGGTCGTTTATTTCGAAATATTTCTTAAATTTAACTTTCTGTTAAAATTAATTATGCAATTTACTTTAATATAATTGGTGTTATTAATGATTATAATATTTATTTAAGCTTAAATAATAGCTTAAACTAAATATTAAGAAGATAAAATTGGAGAAAACTAATCCCCACTGGATTAGTTAAAAATAGCTACTAGTTTTGGCTGTTATGGTTCGGGGTTTGATGAACGGTGGTTCTATGGTGTTAAACGTATGGTGTTCTCGAATCGGTTCATAAGATTGTTCAGCGCAATCTTCTTCTCAAAGGCTATCTGCACAAGGTTTTAATTCTTTTTTTATTTTTGTTTATGTTATATAGTTTAATAATTTGTGGAATCATGATGTTACTGATGATATGTGTAGTGTGTTTATCTGTGTAATGTTTAGATATGTGTATAGTTTGGATTTGAGAGTGGAAGTTTATAAATCTGTTTGAATACAAGTTTGTGGGATAGTTTGAAGTTGGTATTTGTTATAATGGAGTTGCTGTTGTTTGCTTAATCATGAATTAGTTGCTTTCTGATTTATAGATGTTGTGGTGTGTTTATTCAAGTCGTAATGCTGCCTGTTTTTGAAAAGAAATCGCTGCTGCGTTAGTGTTTATTAGATTATTAAACGGTTGAAAGTTATTGATAGACAAAAAGAAAGTTAATTAAACTGCCTTACACGTTATGCAGTCTGCTGGAATTCGAGTTTTTACTGTCATAATTCATAGACTGCTAAGTTTTCATCTTACGTGACTTGGCTGTTTTCCTCGATTAGTTTTCCTCGATTTTGGTTCAGATTATTTAGCTACCGAGTGTTTTGTTTTTCGTTTGCTTAGATTGGAATTTTATACAAGCATGATCTGAGTTTGCTAATATAAGTTTGACATGTTACTGTGATTAAAGTTGAGTAAACTAGATTTGATAAAAGATCTTGTGAGTTCACTGTTGGAGTTTAATTTGCTGATTTAATCGTTGCATGATTTGTTGTTAATCACTCTGCTGGTTTATTGTTTTCTGATTTTTAATTTGGACATCAATTTTGTTGAGCTGCCTTAACTTTCTATACGTGCTGATTGTATTCGTACTATATGTTTCATCCTTTAACTGTTTCCATTTATTGTAATCTTTTGATATTGTGTTTTTATAAAGATTCAGTAAGTAGTAATTACTGTTTCGAAAATAAAGTTAATAACAAAAATAATGTCACTCATGGGACTCGACCTCGAGACCTCCTCCTTCACAGTCCAATGCCTTAATCACTAGGCTGGCCACTCTTATTTGTTAAAGTAATACTGAGTTTTGCTTATAGACGTTTTGTTAAAGCTGTATTTTTTATAGACGTTTTTTTGTTCATACTTTGTTTGCTTTTTATCATTTACAAATAAAATGTCTAAAAGTCTTATTAAATTACTTTTAAATTTTAATTAAAAAATAAAATTTTCAAATAATAAATAAAAACAAATAAAAAATGTTTTATTAATTTTTAGAAATTTAATTAGTTAGTAAAAATTAGTTTTTAAATAATAATTAGATTTTAATTATTTTAGATTTTAAATAATATGGTTTCATAAATAGATTTTTAAAATAGTGTAAAAGTATTTTAATTAAATAAGTTTTTATTAAATAGAATTTTTAAATAGTTTAAATTTTTAAGTAGTGTTAATTTTAAATAATTGTTTTTTTAGATAATGATAATGGGAAACGATTCACGCACTTAGGATTAATTAGCTGAAAATTGGTAGAATTAATTTTAGTTTTAAAACCGAAAACCAATTCGTATGAATCGTCCAAATCGAAACAAAACGTCTCAAATTCACTCGATCTTCGTGTACAACGAACTTGGTTCATCATCGTGTTTAATTAAATTTGTCTTTGGTAATTTTAGTCTATTACTTTTTCCTAAAGGTAATTTTCTATTTTACCCTATAACGTATCTTAATTAACATATACAATCCACGACACATCAACAAGATATTCCGAATTGGTGCTTTACAAGATATTCTGAATTGGTGTTTTACAAGATATTATGAATTGGTGTTTTACAAGATATTCAGAATTGGTGCTTTACAAGATATTCCGAATTGGTGTTTTACAAGATATTCTGAATTGGTGTTTTACAAGATATTCCGAGATCATACACTAGTACCATTTTTCCGAGATCGTGCAAATTTTTATTCTATTGGTTTATAGACTTAGCCACTATCTAGACTAGTCTCATTGCATAGTTTACCAAAAAAAAACTTCCATACTAGTTTTGGCTATTTCTAATTCATTTCAAAATTTGGCAATTCAAAATTTTTTCGGTCTACGTTATATCGGACTGAAGGATTTTTATCGGACTAACAATTTTCGGAGAAGGTTGATTACCCGAGAATCCGAAACGCGCTTTCTACGAATTGTGATCCTAATTTACACACGACTTCTACAATGACGTTTCAACAAGACATTTATGCTGCGGGTACTGAGAATCGTCCTCCCATGCTTAACAAGGAGAATTACACTACATGGGCTAGTCGTCTTCTTCGTTATGAAAAATGCAAACCATTAGTAAAGATGATTGTCAACTCCATCCAAAACGGTCCGTATGTAAGACGAACAAAAATTGTGCCTAGGGGATCCCACGAGTGCTAACCCAGTGCTCGATTCTAGTCAGGAGCAAACAGATGAAGAGTTAACCGAAGCTGAATTTAAACAACTTGACGTTGATGATCAAGTAATTCAAGTCATTCTTATGGGACTTCCTGAAGATGTTTATGCTGATGTTGATACTTGTGACACCGCACACGAGATGTGGCTCAAAATTAAGAAAACGATGAAGGGGAATGAAATTGGGTTACAAGAAAAAGAGACTAAGTTGCTTCGTGAATGGAAGAAGTTTACTTCTATTGAGGGGGAACAAATTGAACCTTACTATCATCGGTTTTCAAAACTCATGAATCATCTTAGGAGAAATAAACATGAACCTAAACAAATTGTCGCCAACATTAAATTTCTTGATAATCTTCCATCTGAATGGTCACGATATGTCGCACTCGTCAATCAAACCAAGGATCTTCATGTTGTGGACTACAAGTGTATGATTATTTGAAGATGAATCAAGCTGAGGCTAATGAAGCTAGGGTAGAGCGGCATGCAAAAACACAAGATCCATTGGCTTTCATGGCAAATTCTCCGTCAGCTATGTCATATTCCATGCTACCTTACAATCAACCCTCCTCGAGTAACTACATGCCACAAAAACAACAACAACAACTCACCACTTATGGTTATTAACTCCCTGCTGTTGTAAACTACTTGCAACAACATATGGATTGCTTTGATGACATCACAGGTCTTACTCATGCGATTAATAATGGTCTCGAACTTCTTGCAAAGGCATTCAAATTCACCATTAACTCAACCAACAACAATCCAATGAATGTGAATGTCAATTGGTAGTTGGAGGGAAGACAAGGAATCAGTTTCAAAAATATGGTGTTCAGAATGTGGGAAATCAGTATGGTAAAAATGCAGGGCAAATTGTTGGGAATGCAGGTAATCAGTATGGACAAAACCGTAGTCAGAATCAGGGAGTTCAGAATGTAGGTAATCGTAATAGGTTAATTGTTGTGCCAGCTATTGGAAATCAGGTGGGAAATATTGTGGCTGCAAGGGCTGAAAATACTGGCACGGGAAATGGAAACAATAATCGTATGATTCAGTGCTACAATTGCAGGGATACGATCATTATGCTCGTGATCGCACTACCAAAAAGAAGAGGGATGTTGCTTATCTTCGAACTCAGCCACTCATAGCACAAAAGGAAGAAGCAGGAGTTCAACTCTAAGCTACGAAGTTTGATCTTATGGCTTCTACAGTAGAATATGATGAGGAAGAAGAGGTGAATGCAAACTATATTTTGATGGAAAACTTGCAGCAAGCATCAACCTCAGGAATTCATGATTTCGGAGCTCCCGTCTATGATTCAGACGGTCTCTCTGAGGTACACCCAAATTTCGATGATAATGATATATATAATATGTCTAATTTGGAGGAAGAGTATACTGAGCTACTTGAGTCCTACACTGAGACACAAGGGGAATAATAGAATAATAGTAATATCATTTCTAATGCGCCCAGTGTGGACATTAGTGAGAGATCAAGTCAACCAGCTTCCAACTCTTCCTGACAAGACGTATGTGTTTTATAAATCATTATTCAAAATCTTGCTAAGGACATTGATCAAGTCAAGGTGGTCAATAATAAGTTTATAGAAACTAATGCCCAATTGACCAATGAGCTTGCGGGATATAAGGAAAGGGAAAAAGGTTTTGAAATTCATCATGCTAGAGTTAACGAACTTGAACAAGCTCATGCAACATCAGTTTATGAAGAAAAATGTACGACAAATAAATTAAATGCTCTACATTTAAGTAGTGCTAAAAAGATAAGTGATTTGAATGATGAAGTTGCCTCTCTTAATAAACAGCTTTCAAACAAAAAATCGACTATTTCTGATCTTAAAGAAGAAATAAAAAAGCTGAAACATGATTTCAAAATTCGATAAGATGGGCTTCTTGATGATATTTGCCAATGCTCAGTATAGGATTAGGCAATTAGATAAGCTTTTGATAAAACAAGGTCAATCCATGCAGACTATAAACATGCTTGCACCAAAAGTGAATGAAATGTATCATAGTTGTTACAAACTGGCTTTAGGTTATCCTCTTCCTCTCAATCCTGAATATCTTAAGCACGCTCAAGTCACCCAACAAAGTTTATATATTGGTAATGTGTTGCTAGATAAGCATGATCCTCCTATTGTGTATGATTTGGAGGAAACAGTGGAACTTGATGTAGAGAGTCGTTTAAGAATGCAAAGTCTTAATAAAGAAGTTACACCGTTTAGTTATATGAAAAATAATCCACCTTTAGGAAATGTTGTTCGGTATAAAAAGAGTACTAAAATGCTTTTGATAGCAAGTGAGGAATTGTCGGATGATCCTCCTAAACCGAGCATTGCATGATGATTTATCAACGAGGTAAAATCTAACTTTGTCATTTTTAAACGTGTTGTTAATTCCAAAATAACTGGTGGAAATTTTACATCACCCGTTCAAGTCGAGTTGCAAAACTGCTTCAAAACGATATTAATCCGATTATTAATCAAGTTGACGCTAGGATAAGCAATTTTGAAAACGCTTTTATGAAAGAAGCAGCCAACTTTGTTAAAGATTTAAAATCGTTGGCAAAGGACTCTGATGAATCTCTTGATAAAATCAAAGTTTTGGAAAATGATATTGAACGTCTCTCGAAAGCAAGTGAAAGTGTTGATAGTAACCCAGGTGCGTTAAATATCTCTGTGTATGATACTGAACCCCTCTAAACTGAGCTTGAACGTACGAAAGTGGAAATGGAATCTTATGTCATTAAAAAGGATAAGAATTCACCGATCTTTGGAATAAATTTGTCAAAAAATGTGATGAATGTAAATATGACAAATTTTGGTATGATAAAGCTTACAATGAAATGCAACACACAATCGAACGGTTCCAAGCTCAGTTAGGAGGTGTTAAGGGAAAGAATCTAGCCTCTTTTAGGTTAGAGAAAGCCAGGGACGGGAATGTTCAGAAGCTTAAGGCTAAGATTGCGGATTTAGAATCGAAGGTTGTTTCATATAAGCGAGCTATAGAACACATTAAGTCTGTCTATAAGAAACTCATCAATAAAATCTGTGAAAACTGCAACTTAAAGGCCTTGTTACAAGACAAGAAATCTGAGTCTAGTACGATCGTGGATACTATGATTGCAAAACCATCAACCTCGGGAACTCCTCGTATTGCTGTAACACCTTTTTCCAAGGTTGCTGTAACAAAAGCTGTTGTGATTGCCCCATGAATGTTTCGAGTTAGTCCTTCCTCTCAACCTAGGGTACTGTTAGGACCATTGTAATAGGTAGACTAGGGGGTATGTAGTTCCTCCTGGTCATAGTAGTAGTAGGAGCAAGTCGTGCTCTTGGTCTTAGTTAAAGTCAAACTTTATTATTTAGTTATTATTCTGTTAGGATATGCATGAGATATGTTAGGAAAAGATATGCATATCAGTTTTACACGTTTTGTTTAATGATGTATTAGGGTTTCCTTGTAGTATAAAAGAAACCTTAGGCAGAAGGGTTACACACACCTTGATAAAAACGTAATTCTAGATATCATTAATATTAGAAATCCTTAGAAAAGGATCAAGTCATTATAGTTATTCTGTTCTTCTTTATAGTATTTATGTTCCGTACTTATATTGTGTATAGAGTCTCTCTGTGAATAGACTTGTGATTACAGAAGTCGTTCACCGCTCTTGACAGGCTGCAAGATTCACATCTAGTGGACCCAACAAGTGGTATCAGAGCCTGGGAGAGTCTCTGTACAAGAAGAATCTATTTTTCTCATTACTAACATTTTTGTTTAATCATGTCTGCCTCTAGTTCTACTCAAACAGGAGAAGATAGTACTCCTAGAACTCAACAACCTCAGCAAATCGTTGCTACGGTTTCCAACATAAATGGTAAGTTTCCTCTTCTAAAAAAGGACGAATATGATAGATGGGCAATGAAGATGGAATGGTGGATCACAAACACTGATCAAGACCTTTGGAAGATCATTCTGAATGGGAACAACAAGAAGTTGACTGGAAGAGACAAGAATGGTAATATTACTCTTCTTGACCCTAAAACTCATGAAGAAATCACAGCCATTCAGAAGGAGGTTAAAGCAAAAACTATATTGCTTCAATCCCTTCCTGATGATCACATGGGTGACTTATATCATTTGGATGATGCTAGAGAGATCTGAAATGGAATAAAAGCAAGGTTTGGTGGGAATGAGGAGTCAAAGAAAATGCGAAGATCTATGCTGAGAGATGAATTCACAGAATTCAAGTTCTCAGAAACTGAAGGTATCCATCAAGGGTATGACAGGTTCCAAAAGATATTGAGCCAGTTGAATCAACTTCGGTCGAAACCTGACGATGGTGATATCAATGCAAGATTTCTTAGAGCCTTACCCTACTCATGGAATCAGGTGGTAATCTCTCTCAAAGCAAAAGGTGGGCTTGACTATCTTAATTTTGATGATTTATTTCATAAGCTCAAAACTTTTGAGCCTCATGTGAGGGGATATTCAAGTGATTCATTTCCCACTCCTGCTAACTATGCCTTTGTGAGTTCTATGGGATCCAGTCCCATGTATTATGCTAGTAGCCCAAGCAATACTGTGTCTTCTCAACATACTTTTCAGCATACTTCTACTCCTGAACCAACAGCCAAGACTGGAAGCATGGTAGAAGCTGTTCTTCACTCTTTTGTTGCTGACGTTGATGCTCAACAGCAACTTGCTTTTAATGACTTTAAACAGGTTGATAAACTTGAACTGGATGAAATGGATCTCAAATGGCAGATGGCCATGCTCACTCTTAGGGTTCACAAGTTTGAGAAGAAAGCCGGTCAAAAATTTAATTACAACCCAAGAGATCCAGCAAGGTTTGACAGAAGCAAGGTTCGATGCTATAACTGCCAGCAGCAAGGTCACTTTGCAAGGGAATGCCCTAACAAGAATGACCAGGAGAAGAGCAGATATTCAGCTTTTAAGATTCAGGAGGTGAAGGATGACAAGAAGGCATTGGTGTCTGTTGACTCTATGGTCAACTGGAATGATCATCAGACTACTACACTGGAAACAGCTGAGCCCTCTACTGACGTGTTTGCAATGATTGCTGGGAATCTATCTGATGCAGAAGAAGCAGAAGAGTTTGCTCTTATAGGCATCTCACCACAGGTACAACATTGTCCTCTTGGTTGTCACGATAAATATTCAGAATTGTTGTCCCAATATAATGACTTGAATGATCAAAATGATAAGTATTTTTTAGAGGTTCAAGCCTATAAGGCTTCTTTAAAAACATTGGAACAACAAAAGAGGTGGCTTCAAGATACTCAACGAGAGTATGAGGATAAAATTAGGATACTGAACATTGATTTATAAAACACAACAAATATGCTTAAATACACTGAAAAGGTAAAAGATGATAGTATCAAAGAAAAACAAGCGATGAAAGATAAATTGGATGCTACACTTCTGAGATTTGAAAAATGGCAAAAGGCACCTAAGAATCTTTCAAAGTTAATTGATAGTAGCATGTCTGGTAGGACTAAAAGAGGGTTAGGATTTGATAAATACATTGATTCAGAAGATGTGTTTGATTTATCTTTTTCGAGTGTCTTTGATCCTGACAAAGAGGAAGAGGGAGCACCTAGCTACAATAGGTTTAAACCAGCAGCAGAAATGCACGTTGCCCCTCCACCTCTTACAGGAACTTTCATGCCCACTCCTAGGCATAATGACTTGGATGGATCACAGATGCATGAGTCCCCAAAAAGTTCTACTAATTCTAATGACTTTGTCTCGTGTACTTTCAGTGACAAAGCCAGTGACTCTGCATCAAGTGGTTCAAGTGAAGAGTCGAGACCTACAAGTTCCAAGTCGAATGATCATGCTGCTACTAGTGCTAGGAAGTGTGAAGAGAGAGTTGCTTTTACTTCAATAGTGTCTAGTCCTGGTTTATTGAGTCCTAGGAATAATGTTTCTCCTAGAATTGTGTGTAATAAAGTTAGTAGTATGAAACAATATCATTCTAATAAAAGGTCGTTTAAAACATGTTTTGTTTGTGGAAGTGAATTTCATTTGATTAAAGATTGTGATTTTTATGACAAACATTCTTCTGTTCATCAAGCATTTCCTACTTCTGGTCCACCAGGAGTTGTTCCATATTCTTCTAGAAGACTAAATCCAAGTGCTCAATCTTTTTCTTCTTCTAGAGGAACCTCTTCATTAGCTTCTGAACATTGGAGAAACATGGGATTAACATCAAATAGACCAACCAGTAACTATTTTCAGGATTTTAATCCAAATTATGCATATAATTTTGACCACATGTATTTTGGATTGGGAAATCTGGGAACCGCTGTTAAGCCCTCAGCAGGTTGTTCTTGGTCACACAATCACACCAATATGATGAATAGGCAACCAAAGAACAACGGTGGATCTCATCAATCTTCTTGGATATCTACTAAAGATCCACAAGGCAGGCTCAAACCTGAAAAGGTTTGGGTCCCCTTAAGACACTAACTTTTGTCTTTCTCTTTTCTTGTTGTTGTAGGTTACTCCATACCAAGATCCTACTCTAGGAATTGTTGATAGTGGATGCTCTAGGAGCATGACAGGAAATAAAAGTCTTTTATCTAACTTTGTACCATTTCAAGGTGGAAAGGTCTATTTTGGTGGAGGAGAAGGCAGGATCACTGGCAAAGGAACTATTCAGACGCCTAATCTTAATTTTGAGCAGGTCTACTATGTGGAAGCACTTCAACACTTCAACTTGCTATCTGTTTCTCAGATTTGTGACAAGAAGCAGTTTGTCCTCTTTACGGATACTGATGCACTTGTGTTATCCAAAGACTTTAAACTTCCGGATGACTCACAGGTTCTACTCAGAATCCCTAGAAGACACAACCTCTATAATATCAAGCTGAATGAAGTCAAACCTACTCGTCAACTAGCATGTCTGGTTGCTAAAGCCTCAGAAAATGAAGCCACTCAATGGCACAAAAGGATGGGACATGTGAACTTCAAGACCATTCACAAACTAGCAAATATGAACCTGGTCTCTGGTTTACCTCCCAAGTCATTCAGAAATGATATCAATTGTCTTGCATGCAGCAAAGGCAAACAACATAAAGCATCCTTCAAGGCCATTACTGCTCTCAGCCTTATAACTGAACCATTGCAGCTACTACACATGGATTTATTTGGTCCTACCTCTATTAGGAGCATTGACCAGAAACAATACTGTCTGGTGGTAACTGATGGATATAGCAAGTTTACGTGGGTTTTCTTCATGGCTGCCAAGAGTGAGACCTACTCAATTCTCAAAGATTTTATTACACTTATAGAGAATCAGTTGTCCAAGAAGGTTAAAGGTATTCGATGTGATAATGGAACCGAATTCAAAAATGCAGACCTCAAAGCACTTTGTAATTCTAAAGGCATTAAAAGAGATTATAGTGCAGCAAGAACTCCTCAACAGAATGGTGTGGCAGAAAGAAAGAACAGGACTCTAATAGAAGCTGCAAGAACAATGCTTGCCGATTCCAAGCTTCCAACCATGTTCTGGACAGAAGCTGTTAATACTGCAAGTTATGTTTTGAATAGAGTTTCTATTACAAATCCTCACAAGAAGACTCCTTATGAGCTCTTAACAGCCAAGTACCAAATATTGCTCATTTGAAGCCATTTGGGTGTCCTGTCACCATTCTGAATACTAGTGACTATTTGGGGAAATTTGATGGCAAGGCAGATGAAGGATACATTGTGGGATATTCAACTCACTCTCGGGCTTATCGTGTCTACAATCTCCAAGACAAGCGAGTAATTGAAACTATAAATCTCAGGTATTTTGAGGAGAAGTCAAACATCCAAGGCAAAGGTCCTGAATGGTATTTTGATCTTGATTATCTTAGTGATTCATTAGGATATTTTCGTTTCAAAACTAACCATGATGCAGGTCCACAAGTGTTTGCAACTTCTAGTACATGTGCTCAATCTAGTCTTTCCGACTCAGATGACGAGGATGATATTTTTGTTGTTCCATCCTATTCCACCACATTCTCTCCTACTCCTCATAGTGATGCAACTCCATTGGATGTATTGGATTCACAAGTAGCTCTTGACACATTACTCAAACAACAACAAGAAGCTACTACAGCAGCTGCTCAAGGTGGCTTTGAGTTTCCCTTGAATACGCATGCTGACAAAGCTGCTCCTAGTACTCCAACTGTTACTCCTAGTGTTAGTTTAACACCTATTGGTAGTCCGGCTAGTGATTCTACTTCCCATACTAGATTCTCAAGTCCTTCTGACCTGGGGAACCATCAAAAGAAGTCTTCTACCAAGCTGGATGATATTCATAAACAACCAATAGATAGCATTTTCAACTCTGCTTCATATGATGATGACTTTGTTGGGGATCTTAATAACTTGGCACCAGAAGTGGAAGTAGCTTCCAATCCAGTGTTGCAGTCACACAAAGATCATCCTACTACTCAAATCATTGGAGATCCTGGTTCTACTGTCAAGACTCGCAGAATGCATAAGAAGGCCTCGTCTGATCATCATGCTCTTGTGAGCTATATTGAAGATCAAAAGCGTAATAATCATACGGACTTTCAACATTGTTTGTTTGCTTGTTTTCTTTCACAGGTGGAACCTAGATCAGTCTCTCATGCTCTTGAGGATCAAAGTTGGGTGGAGGCTATGCAGGAGGAAATGCAGCAATTCTTGTATCAGAATGTTTGGATCCTAGTTGACTTGCCGGATGGAAAGACATCAATTGGTACCAAATGGATTCTCAAAAAAAAGAAGGATGCACGGGGTATTGTGGTGAGGAATAAGGCGAGGTTGGTTGCACAGGGTCATACACAACTTGAAGGCATTGACTACACTGAAGTTTTTGCACCTGTTGCTAGGATTGAGGCCATTCGTCTGTTTTTGGCTTTTGCTTCATATATGGGCTTTACAGTTTTTCAGATGGATGTCAAGAGTGCATTTCTCTATGGCAAGATTGATGAGGAAGTTTATGTCACTCAACCTAAGGGCTTTGTAGATCCACTTCATCCCAAGAAAGTTTACAAGGTGGTCAAAGCTCTTTATGGACTTCATCAGGCTCCTAGAGCTTGGTATGAGCGTCTCTCAACTTTCTTGTTGAAACATGGCTATCGAAGAGGCACAATTGACAAAACACTATTTCTTAAGAGGAATAACAAGGACATTATCCTTGTTCAGGTGTATGTGGACGATATTATTTTTGGTTCTACTAAAAAGGAATGGTGTGATGAGTTTGAACAACTGATGAAGGGCGAATTTCAAATGAGTGCTATGGGAGAGCTTACATTTTTCCTTTGTCTTCAAGTCAAGCAACAGTCGGATGGAATCTTCATAAGTCAAGATAAGTATGTGTCACACCCCACCATTGCGGAATATGGGGCGCGACGTATGGATATCATCACAACATGGCGTGTCTATAGAGATAACTATATGAAATAAGAAATGTCATAAAATGGAGACACAAAGTCATGACAATATCTCATCAGACTCAGGAGTCTAGGTAAGTAGGTAACAGTCCTACCGCTTACCCAAGACAAACAAATAACATAACCAAAGAAATATATGTGTGCCTGATATGAGCTTAAACTCATATCCTTTTATCAACAAATAACCCTAAAACATGAAGCAAAATACCAATTTATCTTGCAAAAATAGTGTTATGTGGTATGTTTGTGTTTGTGTGCACTTGTGTAGGTAAAAAGATACATTTCCAAGCAAACAAAGAAAAATCAAGCTCAAATGGATGAAAAAGACAAAGAAGGATCAAAAGTGACAAGACTTTGAAGTATAAGGACCTATCTTGACAAGTTGTCAAAGTTGAAGGACTAAAAGTGCAAATATTGTGAAAGTCAAGATTCAAGTCAAACTTGGTCAAATCTCAAGTCAACTCAGTCAAAGGACCATTTTGTTCTAGAATGAAAGTTGAAGGACCAAATATGTCAAAAGAATGAAGATCCTAGCTCAAAACAACAATCTGCCAAGTTGAAGGACCAATTCTGCCAACTTTTGAAAGATATTCAATGTTTGATCCATGTGATAACAAATCAACCAATGAGAGAAGGGATAACAAGTCACACGGATTGAATATTAAATACCCACTCAGCCGCTTTGCATTTATTACCCAATCACAACAGTTCAATCCGTGTGACCAATTTTTAACCAATCAAATGCTGACACGTGGCGTCTTCTTCATCAAATAAATTTGCCAGGATCGCGTTTTAGCTACAAGCAATTTCATGGAAAGATTTCAACACCAATCTTGATCGTTTTGAAGAGATAAACACAATGGTGCCAATCAATTATCATGAAATCAATTAATGAAGAAAAGCCCAATTCCTTGTTCATACCTGCAAATGCAATATTCAGAATTTTACACGTGGCAAGCTGGGATTGGTTCTGACACGTCACCAACCCCAACAAACTCTTCCTTCATGCCTATAAATAGATGGATAGACCTCATTTGTAACGTGT
Organism: Glebionis coronaria; assembly: GCA_025667525.1. Lineage (NCBI taxonomy): Eukaryota > Viridiplantae > Streptophyta > Magnoliopsida > Asterales > Asteraceae > Glebionis > Glebionis coronaria. Next base: position 423,613,859 of record CM046881.1, on the reverse strand, counting down.
AGCTTAAATTTGTAAAAAACACATAGTTCTTTACTTTCTTTCCCTTTCCTCCATTTTTACCCTAGCTACTCAAGAGTCTGACAAACTCTTGAGTCAGTTAGTTAGTTACTAGCTTCCAACAACTTTGTAACCGTTTTTCATTGAATAAAATTTGAATTCAAGCTTTCCCGCCAAAATTGTTCTTCCTATTCCTGTTCATTTCCTGCTACTTGAGTTGCTGTTTTGTGTTTGTTATGATCATAGATTGATCATAACTGACATTGGAGAAGTTTGTTAGCTGTTCTTGAAGATTTCAGTTCATTCCTTTGATTTTTGAAGAATTCAAGCAGAATGATGATGATTGTTGACTTGTTAGCTGTTTTTGTTGATTGACTGATTTCCTAGTGATAAGGTGGTGGTTATCACTAGGCTAAGAGAGCTCAGCGCTCCTCTTCTTCTCAGTGGTTAACTCCAATAGGTTCTAAAGCCCTTGTTTTTGTTCCACTCAACAAGTCTAATGCATGCTATTTTTCTTAGAGTAAACTTGATGGCTGCATGATAAAAGCTGATTTGAGTTGCTAATTGTTTGATTGTTGATTACTTATAGCTTAATTCTTGTCTACTTGTTCTTAGTTTTGGATTCAGCTTAGACTTAGCTCATTTTTCAGTAAAATTTGGTTCTAGTATCTTTTATGGTAATTGCTGCTCTTAGTGTTCATTTGTAGTCTTAAAACATTCAATTTGGAGTATCAAGTTTGGAAGTTAAAAGCATTTGATTCAGCTTATTTCAGATCTTAAAAAGTCTTTGTAAAAAGTTTGTAACATCAGTAAAGGAGTGTTTGGGACTAGCTTAACAAGAGTTTTCAATCATTGAGTTTTGGTGTTTTAGAGTTTATTTGCAGTTAAAAGGTGGTAGTAAAGAGTTTTCAGTCATTTACAAGTCAAAGAGAAGGTCAAACAGGCAAATGGCTTCAAAAATGTTTGGGTCAGTCTTCATTCAGATTTAGTTTTAGAACTTGTCATATTGATTTGATCAGTACTCATTCATTAATAGATCAAATTTTACCAAATTTGTTCTCAGTCATAGCTTATATCATAAAGAATCAGATTCTAAGAGGATTTTCTACAGTATTCAATAATCAGTTATAAATAAGCAATATTCAGATAAGCAAACTTAATTGAAGTTTCTGTAACTTGTAAGCTGGAAATTTGTATCTCAGTATTCTCTTCATAAACATGCCCATTTTTCTTCACAAATCCTATTAAGTCATTGAGTTACATGATTTTTGAGAAAATCAGCTTTTTGAAAATAAGCTGGTCAATTTGCTTGGTCAACATAAGCCCATTTTTAGCTTAATTCAGATTCTGAGCTTATTTCTGGATGAAAAAGTTTCTAGTTTGATTTCCCGTTCCTTAAATCAGTTGCTTAATCAGTTTCAATCAAAAAATCAAGTTGTGACTGATTAGATTTTGCTATAGCTTATTTTGTGCTTATTGATAAGCACTCTTTTGCTTATTTCTCAATTTTAGCCAGTTTCCTTGGACACACGTAGCTTATTTGAGATTTTAAGAGTTTTGCAATTTGTCTCATCAAATTTGGTTGAGTAATAAGCTCAAACGAGCTTATTTCCATGTTTTTCCCGTTTTTGCTTAAATAGTTTTGGAAATTGCATATTAGTCCCTAGTGTTTTAATCAGTGTTTAAAATTGGCTAAGTTTCCATGTTTTTAGGGTTTGCAAGAGTTTAGTCCCTATAGTTTTAAAAGTTGTTAAATTCAGTTAGATAATTGTTAGTTTGTTACATTTTTGGTTAGTTGGTTAGAAGTTTTGCATAATTGATCCTTGTTGTAACACCCGTGAAAGTGCCGTATGATGCTAAGTTATTGTCTCAAGAGCTGTTCAGTGTGAGCATCTCTCTTGAGTTGTGGCTCACTTGTGGATATGATATCCCGAGCCCAACGTCATTTATTAATCCTATTTTACGTATATTTTTGAAATTTTTAAGAAATTTCGTTTGCTATATATTTGACGGTTTAAGTTGAAACCGACGTTTACGGTCGTAATTTAACGATTGACGATTTAAGAAGAACCGATAACGACTACGATACCGATGGATGCCCAAATTTCTATAATTATTGACGATTTATCGATAATGTAATTTTTCGAGAATTTTACTTACGATTCGTGTTAAGTTGAGTCGGGTGAGTTTTATAGCCTTCCGAGTACATTTAAAGTATCCCAAAAATATTTTGGAGTGTTCGGGATGATTTCCGACTCCCGTAAAATTTTCAAAATGGGCTAGTGAGTCGAACCCGCAAAGTTTTGATGGCGTTTTATACTTAAGGCCAAAAGAAACCAAAAATTGCCAAATTGGTCCCTCCCAATCACACAAAATGACACAAACACAAACACATAGAACATTTTAGACAAAACAAAAATCAAACTCTCCTCTCTTGCCCTCTCTAGCCGACGGTTACCCCCAAACCACCAAGAACACCATCAAAAAAAAATTTTCACTTGATTTTCATTAAAATTAAGGTTAGACCACATCTAATCTTGTCATTCCCCACATTTCTATGTACTTAAATCCCACATGCATTCAAGTAAATTTTCCAAAAATTTTCAAGATGATCCAAATTCGTTTTTGAGGCTAATTGTTGTAATGCATGTTTAATTCATGTGTTTATAGTATCAATTAATCCATAAAACAAGATGGGTTTTATGTTATGGGTTCTCCACAGCCCCTAAAAGCCACGAATTTTTGGGGTTTTGGGGTGTGTTCAAGGTGTTTGATGAAATGTCATGGGTTTGTGTTTATAAGGGTGTTTTGGGTGTGTTTGAATAGGTTTAAGTGGTTGCATGTTTGTTTCTTTGATTTTAGATTATGAGGTTGGTTGATCAATAGGGGTAGGACTGAAAACTTGTGTTTGGATATGTTTAGGGAAGCTTAGGATGATGCCTAGTGGTGATTAGTAGCATTGGAATCGAGTTTAAACATGATTTTGGAGTAGTCAAATTTAGGCAGAAAGTTTAAGGTCATTTCACAAAAATTATTTTTCCTACAGGTCTTGAAAACTAAATGTAGTTGTAGAGGGTCTTTTTATCTTTAATTTGGTATAAGGTAGAGCCCGTGACTCAAAACGAGCTAAAAGTTATGAGGTTTTAAAGATCGAGTACCGGGAGACGAGGACTTTCATAATCCGAATTTATGTATAGTTTTAGTCAAATCCCGAGGAGCACAAGTATGAATTGGTAAATGGTCAAGGGTCAAAATTTGGTCACAAACCTGTATAAATGAGTCTATAAGTTGACTTAGGAGTCAAAGAAGTCAAAGGTACATTTCATATAGGTCAATGAAGTCAAAATTGGTCGAAGTGCAATTTCAGCCCGTAAAATGTAGTTTTGAAAAAGCGTCGAGTAACGAGTCGTAAAAGTAAAAACTTTTATTGGGGTTAAAAACATGTTATCTACAGGTCTTATGGGATTTTTGAGAATTTTGTCAAATTTTATAAGTATGGTTAAATATGGTAAAACAGCCCGTACTTTAGTCAAGTACCGGCGAGAATGAGTAAAAATGGACAACGTAAGTAATGAGAACGAATGGTATAAAATGAGTGATGCTTGTTGTTTTGTTTTTGGCGTGAGTTATACTTGTCCTAAGTGACTAGTATATATGTATTTTATACAGTACCGTAAAGTATTTAAAATGAGATTACTCATTACGCGTTATTTGTGATAGGTGTTGATTTAACCGGGCATCCGTTTCGTCGTCAGTGATCATCCCTCGAACTACCGACTACTTAAGATATAAGGTGTGAATTTATAGCCTCGCTTATATTTATTTCAAATTGTTTTACCCGCGAGGGAAATGCATGCTAGTTTTTAAAAGGAACGTATATCATGAATGATTGTTAGACCCGAAAGTTGCCTTAGAAATTGTGTTGAGTACCAAAGTTGCAAAAGTCCCTAAATTCATGAACTATTAACTATTGTCCTGCCCTCGAGTAGGGGGAAATAGCCGCTTATGCAATTTGTAGTACTACGGGGCTAACGACCCAATGCTAGCCGAGAAGCTGTACGTTGAGTAAGTTCTGCGGTAGATTATTTTGTATGAGAAATAAGGTATAATTGCAACTGATGCCTTTAGAAGGGGCACTGGTTTCATCTGAATCACGCCGGTATTTATTACGCGGGAGATTGAGTTAACGGATTAGTGTCATGAGCTTAAACACAATTGTCAGTATCCTGAATATAGATTGTTTGATCGACAAGTCTATAAATGATCACGAATGGTTTTTATTTATATACGTTCAAATGGATTGTAAAACCTATGAATTCCACTCAACGTTTTCGTTGACCAAAATTTTGGCATGTGTTTCAGGTAACCGCTGAAGTGTAGAATGGAGCATGCATGGGATGGATGTTGTGTGTATGGCTTGGAGTCCGCTTGTTTTTCCTCCCTTTTTTTCTACTTAGACATTTTTAAAGTTTAATGTAATGTTGTTGTGAAACTGAAATTTTTGGGTTGAGATTCATGGGGACCGAAAACGCTAAACTCTGTTGTACCAAGTGGGGTTGGAAAAACCGTGGACATGTATCATCTAACAATTTTTAAATTCAAGTTTTAAGTTGACGTCTTTTTAGCGTCGTTTGATATATCTTGTGTGCAATGAATACTGTGTAGCACCCATTGTTGTAGTTCCACTGCGCATAGCAATTGTGGGGGTGTTACAGATTGGTATCAGAGCCATGAGTTATAGAGAACTAGGTCGTTTTTGAAAATCCTAAACTATAACTTTTGGTGTCGTAAGAAATGGTCCAAGCACACACAACTATCCTGCATGGCTCCGGTAAGAATTCTTTAGCATTGCATTATATTTTAGATGTATCCCTCAAACTAATATGAATTCCCTAGTATTTAGTAAGTAAATACTTTGATAAATATTGAGATATATTGTTGTGTACGTGAGTACTTATCATCGTAATTTGCAAATTCTTGTAAGATTATCTTATAGGTTGCATGTATTTGGCATAACGGGCTACATTGCATTACATGGCAACACTGCGTTGTAATCCTACGTGTATGTTGGAATGATTGTAGGTATAAGTATGTATATACTATGATATTTAAAGGCATTGCACGCGAAGCAATGGTCCTTGGGTAATTATCGTACATTAAAATGCGGTTTTGTTGAGAATTCGGCCTTACCGCTAATTATCAATCTTGATAATTAATTTATTGTTCGAATCACCGAATATGAACCTCGTTCGATACTCTAGATACGTAAATGATGCTTCGTAACATATTTTATATCGACTAGGTCGATCTCGATTGTCGTTATCGCACCGTGATGTGTCATTTTGGACATTTTCTTTTGAAACGTAATTTACTTACGTATTACTTTATTTCCTTTATTCCTAATGGGTTTGATATGTTAGTTCACGTAACTATAACATAGACGAAGTATAATCGACGATGCGTACATCGGGGCGACGAATCATGTGTGTATATTATGAAACATGGTCGAGGCGTGTTGCCATTTAATCATTGTTTACTATTCTACTTGGATTTAAAGATGTGTTTTAAAATTTGACTAGCGTGGTGATCAATCGCGATAACTTGGAATTTGGTTGGTTTTGTGTTAATTTTGTGGTGTACGATTTCGAGACTCATCCGAGGCCGATAACAACACTTAGTTGACATACGTATTCTCGTTCCATTTATTTCATTTGTTTTGTTGTTTCATTATTTTGAATTCGATATTTTACATGACGAGGTCCGGCATTTGTGTGAGTTAAGTAAGCATAAAACTTTGTTGATTGAATGATTTAAACATAAAGTGTTTTACATATTTAATATTTGGTGAATGAAACTTTTGGATAAAAATGACGTATGATGTGTCTTATAACAAGTAAAATTCGTGTAGAGAATAAATGGACATTGTGAAATTATTATTTTTTTTCAACCTTGGTTGGTAAATCGTAATAAGTAATTTGTATTACTCGTAAAATCCTTGTTTTCATACATTAAAATTTGATACTAAAAGATTGTGATGGACTTGTTAAGAATTTGTTTAAATTAATTTGAGAAAGGAGTTTATAATAAAATTTGCGATATGACTATTGAGTATAGGTAGCTTCGGATTTGGTATGAATTAATTTTTGGGTCAATATAGTAAACTTTTGACGTATCTTGTAATATAAAACATGAGTAGAAGATGTGGACATGTGTTTTGGAGCTAGAGATTTTGTAAAAACTGGTTTTATTTTAAACATAAGGTTATGTTTACGTATGCATTGGTGTAAACTAGAACTCGTCACTCGTTGTAGTAAATAAACTGGGTTAAAATCAAAATGTACACTTTAAGTGAGAAATTATAATGCTTGAAATAAATTATTAAAAGTTGATGGAACGTCATTGGAAATTATTTGTTTGTTTAATTGTCGTTATGGAGAATCAATATGTGTAATTTGATGATGCTTGTTTAAAATCGTTTGAAAAATCTTTTGTTTTATTCCGCGACAAGATGTGTTAATTTTAAAAATCATTTGACAATGGGCTAAGGATTAAAAGTTGAATTTTATATATTTTAAAATTATTGAGATAAGCATTTTGATTGTTTATTATATTATTATTATTGAGATTTAAGTCTCGACAAAAATCAGTAAGTATCCGAGATAATACCACGTGAAACCTCTTTATCATTTGAGTCGAATTACGCGAATATGATTTAACAAAACAGTTTTGGGGAAAACATGGGTGTAATAAAAGTCAAAGGTTGAATTTTTAAGAGTTAATGGGACTAGGATGAGTCGTGTTGGATATGTGTATATATGTGATAATATAAGTGGTAATAATAAAAACGTAAAACTTGGGAAATTCTTACTACGTATGTTTTTGGTGCTTAAGATATGAACATCAATGAGGTTTTGACACAAGTATGGAGATTTTCAAACCTAATGATTTGTCAATTATGATAACCGAGTCACCGCATCTACTAATGTTAATAATTTCCGAGAGATTGAAATTTTTCCAGAAATGAAAGCGTTGTAAAGATTGGAAAATGAAAGGTATAAATTCTTTAATGGTGTAACACAAATTAAAAATGTGTAAATGTTCGGTTTTACAATGTACAAGGTAACACTAATTATTATACGCAACTGGATTACACAACACACGCCTACTTGTATATTATTTAATAAAGATGTATCTATAATGTTTTGAGTCACGATGGTTCGATCGTCCGACATCCCTTCTTTGATTTTGTGAGTCTGTATTTAAACATGAGTCGTCATGTGACTGTTCATTTTAACATTTATCATGATATGAAACCATTATTGTTATATTTATTTTAAAACTACTATTTCGTTAGTACTTGATAATGAGGGTATGTTACCCGGTGTATTTTTGTCGTGATCATGGACGCCGTAACTTCCTTCTTTCGGTTAATGGAACCAAAAATTATGTATTTACTTGAATGATGCTATAAATCTTCATTAGAGTGGTTGTTTATTTATATTTAACAAAAGCGAGGAGGCGTAGCCGCTTTACCAAATGGTAGAGGTGAAAGAACTCGATCCTTCTGGTGAAATTGTTTCTATTTAACCAAGTGATTATTCTTCTCTTCCCGTATACACTTCGTGGAATGTGTGTGCAACTCGAGACGATGGGAATTATGATCGTTGTTTTATTTTTATTTTTATTTTTGACGCTTGTGTTGATATTCAACTTTCACTCCATGTATTCGTAGATCGCTGTTGTTATCCTGAGACTTTTGTCATATATTTGAAGTATTTTCATTTCTAATGTAGTTAATTTCCGTTGGTAATTATATTGCTCGTTTACCTCGTTCGATCTCATTGATCTTAATTTTATTACTTGTTGTGCTTGCAATGATCTTTAATCATGAACCACCTTACCGTTATTTTGTGAATAGTCTATTGTGAAAATAGGTATGAGTGTGTCAAATGTTTTGGTGAACTAAATGCAAATGGTGACGATTTATTTATTTAATTATTTATTTATTTTCTCATAAAAAGGCAAAGCAAAAGGTATGTTTCCAAAGTGAACGAAAAATGTTGGATGTGTTTCTTAAACCGGTGGTAACAATATTTTCCCATTTCAAATTTCATTTCAAATGGTTTAATTATTTTGAAGATTAGGTCGAAAACTTCCATAGTCGTGTTTGGTAGGTAATAATAATGTTTGTGTTGTCACTCGATCCTCAATTATGCACAGCTTAGCTAACTAGGCATAATTCGGGAAGAGTCCTGTTTTGTTGGTTGTTGTTGCTTGATCCTCAAGTATGCATAATCTAGCTAGTTATGCATAGTTTTGGAAGGGCGATGTAGTTTCAAATAAATTGGTCGTCTTTAAAATAAATAAAAAAAAAAAAAAAAAAAAACCGGTAGTGTTTTTGATAAATGTTTGGAAGAGGACGTTTTTAAAAATGGTGGATCCTTATGCAAGTAATCGTATTTTCTTTGATTTTTAAAGAAAATTATTGAATTTTCTTGTGTTCGTTGAAATCTTTTCTTCTGTTTGGCGTTGACTTAGTAAGTCACTGCGACCGAGTAATTTTGGAAAATGTTTTTATGAGTTGTGTGTAGCGTGCGAATTTCATCGGAATCGCTAGGGCGTTGATGTAATACCAAAGGGGCTCGTATCGTCACCGGGAGAAGAGTTTTTAATAAAGATGGAAAAATGCCGAAGTAGAGGAAATCAGAGTTCGAATAACTCTAAGGGAAATAACGAAGACTTCTCCTACATCAAATGTATCGTACCTTATATATTTTCTTTCTTGTTTCTTTGATATGTTTTATGACACACGATAAATTGTTGAAGTTTACAAACTGTGCGTCAGTAATTGGAAGACAATTCCATTGTCGTTTTCGTTTATTTAAGTGAGGAATCCTCTTTGCTTGACTCAACCATCCTTGATTATCGATGGTTAAACGATAGATATCCCTAGTTGATGTTTTTGTGGTAAACCCTTGCCTTTTATGCATTTGTGTGGTAAGTAATCTGGTCGAGTGATCGTAAGTTGTGAGAACTTGAGACGACATTGTCCAATGAAGTCCGATCATGGAGAACACGTGCCATGTAATGTATTTTTTTTTTACTGTGAACGATGATATTTATTAAGATTTTGACCACGTTTGGGTCGGAAGTAAGATGGTGTTCTTGTAGTATCTTTTGGGTATGGATCCGTGTGTGAGCACCCCACGATGACATGTAAGTATTTTATTTCTTTTTGGATATGCATCCATAGCTAGCAAGCTCTTGAACCTTCTTTAACTTGCAATTTTCTTTTGACTGGACTCATCCGAGAATTATGTCAATATTCTTGTTTTATCTTGGCTTGGCTGATTAGCAAGCGTGGGTTAACTGATTGAACTGATTGGTTTGGCATGGTTTGGCTATGTTGCAAACATGTTGTAATTTGGTGGTATGTGTTTCATAATGGATTTTGTATTTGGTTGGATTGTGACGTTTTCGAGATAGTTATGTATACGTCGAATGATTAGCGTATCGATGAATTCGTTTTGACGAGCTAGGGTTGTATGTACGTAATATTGCGATAAGGTGATTTTGTATGACTAGTGTTAATTACTTCGTCTTTTATATTTTGAACATTTTCCGATGGGGTTATGTGCGACCCGTGTGATTTTCTTTATGATTAATTGTTTGTATGAGACAACGAACCAAGTGAAAGGATGATTCGAACGTTGGAAGACGTGCTCCGAGCGTGTGTGATTGATTTTGGTAGTTGTTGAGATCGACCATTGCCGATGGTAGTACCTTTGTACGACGACATTTACTATGTTAGCTTGGAAGCTGCGACATTTGAAGAATTATGTTGATGAAAATATAGACCGCGAGTTGGATGAAATGAAGTAGGAAAAAGTCAGTTGAATGGACCTGAAATGATTTGAGAGACTCCGGAGGAGATGGTGTAGATTGAGAATCACTTGTTGACCGCGAGAAGCTGTGAGAAGAGACGTGTCAATAACCGAAGGGAGGGTTTGAGGAATTGAAGTGGAGATCAAGGTTCGAGATGTTAAGAGATTGAAGCAGGGTATAATACTCATGGTGAAGGTGTGATGGAACACCAGACGTGAACCGAAGTCCAGAACAGAACATGAAGACCTCTTTAGGAAGAAGTACCTTTATCTTCCTAGTAGTACAAAATGCGAGTATAAGAACCGGAGAGCGCCGGGACGTCGCTCCATTAAGGAGGGAAGGATGTAACACCCGTGAAAGTGCCGTATGATGCTAAGTTATTGTCTCAAGAGCTGTTCAGTGTGAGCATCTCTCTTGAGTTGTGGCTCACTTGTGGATATGATATCCCGAGCCCAACGTCATTTATTAATCCTATTTTACGTATATTTTTGAAATTTTTAAGAAATTTCGTTTGCTATATATTTGACGGTTTAAGTTGAAACCGACGTTTACGGTCGTAATTTAACGATTGACGATTTAAGAAGAACCGATAACGACTACGATACCGATGGATGCCCAAATTTCTATAATTATTGACGATTTATCGATAATGTAATTTTTCGAGAATTTTACTTACGATTCGTGTTAAGTTGAGTCGGGTGAGTTTTATAGCCTTCCGAGTACATTTAAAGTATCCCAAAAATATTTTGGAGTGTTCGGGATGATTTCCGACTCCCGTAAAATTTTCAAAATGGGCTAGTGAGTCGAACCCGCAAAGTTTTGATGGCGTTTTATACTTAAGGCCAAAAGAAACCAAAAATTGCCAAATTGGTCCCTCCCAATCACACAAAATGACACAAACACAAACACATAGAACATTTTAGACAAAACAAAAATCAAACTCTCCTCTCTTGCCCTCTCTAGCCGACGGTTACCCCCAAACCACCAAGAACACCATCAAAAAAAAATTTTCACTTGATTTTCATTAAAATTAAGGTTAGACCACATCTAATCTTGTCATTCCCCACATTTCTATGTACTTAAATCCCACATGCATTCAAGTAAATTTTCCAAAAATTTTCAAGATGATCCAAATTCGTTTTTGAGGCTAATTGTTGTAATGCATGTTTAATTCATGTGTTTATAGTATCAATTAATCCATAAAACAAGATGGGTTTTATGTTATGGGTTCTCCACAGCCCCTAAAAGCCACGAATTTTTGGGGTTTTGGGGTGTGTTCAAGGTGTTTGATTAAATGTCATGGGTTTGTGTTTATAAGGGTGTTTTGGGTGTGTTTGAATAGGTTTAAGTGGTTGCATGTTTGTTTCTTTGATTTTAGATTATGAGGTTGGTTGATCAATAGGGGTAGGACTGAAAACTTGTGTTTGGATATGTTTAGGGAAGCTTAGGATGATGCCTAGTGGTGATTAGTAGCATTGGAATCGAGTTTAAACATGATTTTGGAGTAGTCAAATTTAGGCAGAAAGTTTAAGGTCATTTCACAAAAATTATTTTTCCTACAGGTCTTGAAAACTAAATGTAGTTGTAGAGGGTCTTTTTATCTTTAATTTGGTATAAGGTAGAGCCCGTGACTCAAAACGAGCTAAAAGTTATGAGGTTTTAAAGATCGAGTACCGGGAGACGAGGACTTTCATAATCCGAATTTATGTATAGTTTTAGTCAAATCCCGAGGAGCACAAGTATGAATTGGTAAATGGTCAAGGGTCAAAATTTGGTCACAAACCTGTATAAATGAGTCTATAAGTTGACTTAGGAGTCAAAGAAGTCAAAGGTACATTTCATATAGGTCAATGAAGTCAAAATTGGTCGAAGTGCAATTTCAGCCCGTAAAATGTAGTTTTGAAAAAGCGTCGAGTAACGAGTCGTAAAAGTAAAAACTTTTATTGGGGTTAAAAACATGTTATCTACAGGTCTTATGGGATTTTTGAGAATTTTGTCAAATTTTATAAGTATGGTTAAATATGGTAAAACAGCCCGTACTTTAGTCAAGTACCGGCGAGAATGAGTAAAAATGGACAACGTAAGTAATGAGAACGAATGGTATAAAATGAGTGATGCTTGTTGTTTTGTTTTTGGCGTGAGTTATACTTGTCCTAAGTGACTAGTATATATGTATTTTATACAGTACCGTAAAGTATTTAAAATGAGATTACTCATTACGCGTTATTTGTGATAGGTGTTGATTTAACCGGGCATCCGTTTCGTCGTCAGTGATCATCCCTCGAACTACCGACTACTTAAGATATAAGGTGTGAATTTATAGCCTCGCTTATATTTATTTCAAATTGTTTTACCCGCGAGGGAAATGCATGCTAGTTTTTAAAAGGAACGTATATCATGAATGATTGTTAGACCCGAAAGTTGCCTTAGAAATTGTGTTGAGTACCAAAGTTGCAAAAGTCCCTAAATTCATGAACTATTAACTATTGTCCTGCCCTCGAGTAGGGGGAAATAGCCGCTTGTGCAATTTGTAGTACTACGGGGCTAACGACCCAATGCTAGCCGAGAAGCTGTACGTTGAGTAAGTTCTGCGGTAGATTATTTTGTATGAGAAATAAGGTATAATTGCAACTGATGCCTTTAGAAGGGGCACTGGTTTCATCTGAATCACGCCGGTATTTATTACGCGGGTGATTGAGTTAACGGATTAGTGTCATGAGCTTAAACACAATTGTCAGTATCCTGAATATAGATTGTTTGATCGACAAGTCTATAAATGATCACGAATGGTTTTTATTTTATATACGTTCAAATGGATTGTAAAACCTATGAATTCCACTCAACGTTTTCGTTGACCAAAATTTTGGCATGTGTTTCAGGTAACCGCTGAAGTGTAGAATGGAGCATGCATGGGATGGATGTTGTGTGTATGGCTTGGAGTCCGCTTGTTTTTCCTCCCTTTTTTTCTACTTAGACATTTTTAAAGTTTAATGTAATGTTGTTGTGAAACTGAAATTTTTGGGTTGAGATTCATGGGGACCGAAAACGCTAAACTCTGTTGTACCAAGTGGGGTTGGAAAAACCGTGGACATGTATCATCTAACAATTTTTAAATTCAAGTTTTAAGTTGACGTCTTTTTAGCGTCGTTTGATATATCTTGTGTGCAATGAATACTGTGTAGCACCCATTGTTGTAGTTCCACTGCGCATAGCAATTGTGGGGGTGTTACACTTGTAGTTATCTGTTTTACACTTTTAGTCCCTAGAATTGTTAGAGTTTACATTTCAAGCATTTATCTTTCATAGATTTTACAATTTCAGTCCTTTAAGTTTCATATTTTGCATTTTGAATTTTTACTTGAATAAAAACGTGGTATTTGCAATATGTTTTACATATAAGTAGGTAATATTTTTCCGTTTTGCAAGGTTTTGATTGAATTAGCAAATAGAATATCCAAGCAAGCTTAACAACCAAGAACAATTAAAAACCCGATATTGGTTGGACTTTCCATTAGCAAGAACTGAGAAAAAACGAACTGCATTATACACAATTTCAGTGCCACAGTATCACTTATTAAAATGAACAGACAAACAAAACTAAGAAGGAAACGGGGATTCTCCTTCTATATGCATTCCTAAGCTTCTCTAATCCTAGCCACTTATGTTCTCATGCTTAACCATAGTATCACCTGAAAGAGACACTAAAACACGTCAACATAAAGTTGGTGAGAGTCATAGGTTTAGACTCCAACGCTAAATCAATTACAAGCTGTGAATAACAACCATCAACACAATAACATATGGACAATGTGCTACAATTATGTATTAACAACTAGCATTCAAGATCAATCATTCCAAACCAAAATCCAAGGCTCCTACCTTGCCAAACAACATGGTACCATAGATGATCACACTATGTACCTATCCCAAGGCCACTACCTTATCAAACCACAAGGCCACTACCTTGTCAAACCACAAGGCCACTACCTTGTCAAACCACAATAACTGAGACGGTACATGTCCCACGATCCAAATCATAAACACAATCATGAATCACATAGCATTTAATCACATAAGTGTACACACAAGTCCATCACAAAACATAAAAACATTCACATCATTCTTCACAAAACCATACAGTGTCTCTTCCATCCCATCTGGAAGTCAAAATCAAAAGTAAACATGGGACTATGAAACTCACCTGATAGCTTCTTCACAAGTCCTTGCACTAGCAACAAGCTAACAAACCAAAAACACGAAATCAATACGCGAACCAATCACTAAGATGGCTCATCAACCTATGATGGACATCTAACCTATCCCCACATAATTACCTCATTGATAAGCTCTAATCACCCTATTACCCATCCCTAACAAGTCCTTAACTTGGTTAAGTTTAATAACTATCCCGTTCATATTTTACACAAAACAGTCCCAGTTTTTAGGTCTCAAAACTTTAAGTCAAACGTCCACTTAAACATACCCATGGTTTCTGTGAAAGGAATATTAATACTTTTACATGTGTTAGCTAAAACCTCCCACTTGACCTAACCTTAAAGCTACTGTTAAGGCCCAGATATATGTGTATATATTGCTACCTATCCAAAATTCCCTGATTTTAAACGTATGAAAAGTTCATTACCATTAGAGGGTCTTACCCTAAACCATCATATTAGCCCAAGTGCAGATACTTATTAAAATATATAAACCATCTCTCATGTTCGTGAGAAGATCCCAATGCAACCCTAAGTACCCCAAACAACCCAAAACTTAAAAAGAAAACAGGCTGAATTCAAAACTGTTTTGACCTCCGACTGTTGTAACCTGTTTTTGACCCACTTCCCTACCTCCAATTTAGTTCTAGTTTCTTGCATTGGAAAGCCACTTCGAATACCTTTTCAGGGATACTTGGATCGTAAAATAAGAGTTTGTAGAACTCCCAATGTGACCAAAACAATTGACTCAAAATTCTGCCCAGTTTTTAAAAACGGGTTTAACAAAATGAACCTCATTAATTAACCCTAATCCCTCTAATTACAAGCCCTAATTTATATGATCATCATATTATGATTATCACATCATTAATTTACTGATTTTATATGAACCCTAACCCTAATTCCATCATAAGAATGATTATAAAAACATAAAAACAATTAAATTAAAAAAGGATCAAAGACTTTACCTTTGATTTATGAAAACCCCCAAAATTATGAAGAACCCTAAAAACCTTCTATGTAACCTATGAATTTTTTAATATCTCCAGGGAATAATAATAAATTTGATTGTTATTAAAACAATATATAGGGTGTACATAAAATCCTAGTCCAAGAATAAGCCCACTTTCGTTTTTCTCCTCTTTTCCCTTTTTTTTTCTTTTCCAAACCGACCTAACCCCCTTAAATTCGTTTTTTCTTTATTTTTTTTTCTTTTTATTGTTAATTAATATCTTATTAATATTACCTTAATTTACCTTAATTTATTTCAGCTCCTAAAACTCCCAAAACCTCAAAACCGTAAAACTAGTCAAATTTACGCGTTTTACCGTAGAAGTCGTAAAATATACACTTTAAAAAAAATCTCAAATTTTGAAATAAACTTTATAATTAAGTCCTAAATGACCTAAAACCATCCCGAAAAATATTCATATGGATAATTACCTCACCCGAGACCTCTAAATGCTAAACCGAAAATCCTAAAAAAAATACTATTACTATAATACTTATACGTATACGTAAACACCACAATATCACCATTTTCATTTCACAGTCACCACTTGTGAGCTCATGAACATGAAATAACCGTTCCTCGATTTACTTATGAGTACTCTATACTCATAAACGATAACCACACCAACCTCAATCACACAAAACAAACACGTAATCACACAATTCAAGTAAGCACACATAAAATAACCTAAAAGTAAGACCAAGTGACAAACCCAAAACCACGGTTGTCACATCACTCCCTCCTAATAGAAATCTTGTCCCGAGATTCACTCCCAAACTCAAACTTATTCTCAGCAAACAAACGAGGATACATATCCTTGATAAAACCTCCACGTTCAAACGTGAACTCAGTTTACACGAAAATAATCTCAACCAACAACACATGAGCCTTAACCGTCCGCGAGGAAACTTATCAAAACCATAAAATTATGTAACCAACCTAACTAAATCTCGAAACTCACCAAACAAGAACTGTCTTGAAACCAAGTTAGGAGCCGTCACATAACTCAACGGGTTTAAAACTGTCACCCCGATTTCAGTCTTACTCATAAATACCATAAATCAAAACTCATCAAAATATAACCACGTATAATAAGGTCTAAAGAACTCTCAAATTCCTTCCCAACTCATCTCTATGTTAACCCTCCAAGTGTTCATTACCGCAAAATACCCAAAACACGAGTTTAACCCATGTTGTCCGAAAATTAACCTTGAACTCAACACTTTTACAATTAATTCGACCAAGCTACTAACTTCCAATTACGAAACTTTCTGAATATTTGAAAATTATGTTCCGAGTACATAATTTTAGGCTTTTGAATCACCCAAAAACCTTTAAAAACGAATAAGTTATGACCAAAACGATTTTTCTCAAAATCTGCCTAGGCATTAGCGACAGTTTCTGACAGTTAGCGACATATTTTGACAGATTAGCGACAGTTTCTGCCTACTCCAATTTATACGAAAAAAAAAAATTTTTAAACCCTAAAACCCCCCATTAATTACCAAAACTAGAACCTAATTTATTTTAATTCCAGAAAATTAAAACTCTATTAATTACATGATTTTAACATATTTCACTAAATAAGAACAAAATTTTTTACTTAAGAACAATAACTTTAGGTGATCAAAACCAAAATATTTTAAAATAACCGAGTCATGCTTATATGTTAAAGAATTTATATTCCACCTTATTTGAAACATGATCCCGACACTTCCTTATTTCATCGACTACCAACAACTATTTTTTTTTTCAATTTGCAAGTTCTATTTTTTTACCATGTATAACTCGAAACAAAAGACATCGTTACCCCAAAAAGAAATCTCCACCATCTCAAAATCCTTCACGCCAAAAGTACCGTACAAACAAACACGTGAAATGAGGACCCGAGAAATGCGCTACTACAGAAGTTGAACATCTCAAAGAGAAACGAGCTAGCAACCATCCCAAGAATACAACCGGTAAGTAGAAAATAATTTTACATACATAGGCATAAGCGTACATACACTTAAATCCATCCAACATATACTATACAAGCATGTATTAACTCTCTTTCATGCAATCATACTTGAAAGTCCAGTGGTGTTGTGGCACATATATAATTATGTAGGCCTCCATAATTATATGTGTTCCCTTTCACCAATGTACTCCCTCCTATGATGACACTTATAAGAAATTAATACTACACATAACACATAATCCAACAACTCACAAGCACATAACCACACAAGATAAGATCCAAAACCCCATGTATTAAAATAACATAGCCAATGCACGAAACACATAAACTCGTGGTCCAGCTGAACCAGCGTAGACAAAATTCAAAATGTATAAAGAACATGAAAACATAATTAAGCGAAATCCAACAATGACTAGCGTATACGACCATGGTTCCACCCGCACTAATCAAAACTCGTAAAGAAAATAACATGTAGTTAAGTATGAACCATAGTAGTTCATAACCTAACAAATACTGTGAAAATAATATTCAAACACATCAATTACTATAAAATGCACACATACTCCTATGACGCCTATATGCAGGGACCCTTAAGCTATAGACTAGGCAACGCGACTAGGTAACCTAATTATCTATAACCATTGTCTCTGATACCATTCTGTCACACCCCACCATGGCGGAATATGGGGCGCGGCGTATGGATATCATCACAACATGGCGTGTCTATAGAGATAACTATATGAAATAAGAAATGTCATAAAATGGAGACACAAAGTCATGACAATATCTCATCAGACACAGGAGTCTAGGTAAGTAGGTAACAGTCCTATAGCTTACCCAAGACAAACAAATAACATAACCAAAGAAATATATGTGTGCCACAGTATCACTTATTAAAATGAACAGACAAACAAAACTAAGAAGGAAACGGGGATTCTCCTTCTATATGCATTCCTAAGCTTCTCCAATCCTAGCCACTTATGTTCTCATGCTTAACCATAGTATCACCTGAAAGAGACACTAAAACACGTCAACATAAAGTTGGTGAGAGTCATAGGTTTAGACTCCAACGCTAAATCAGTTACAAGCTGTGAATAACAACCATCAACACAATAACATATGGACAATGTGCTACAATTATGTATTAACAACTAGCATTCAAGATCAATCATTCCAAACCAAAATCCAAGGCTCCTACCTTGCCAAACAACATGGTACCATAGATGATCACACTATGTACCTATCCAAAGGCCACTACCTTGTCAAACCACAAGGCCACTACCTTGTCAAACCACAAGGCCACTACCTTGTCAAACCACAATAACTGAGACGGTACATGTCCCATGATCCAAATCATAAACACAATCAAGAATCACATAGCAGTTAATCGCATAAGTGTACACACAAGTCCATCACAAAACATAAAAACATTCACATCATTCTTCACAAAACCATACAGTGTCTCTTCCATCCCATCTGGAAGTCAAAATCAAAAATAAACATGGGACTATGAAACTCACCTGATAGCTTCTTCACAAGTCCTTGCACTAGCAACAAGCTAACAAACCAAAAATACGAAATCAATACGCGAACCAATCACTAAGATGGCTCATCAACCTATGATGGACATCTAACCTATCCCCACATAATTACCTCATTGATAAGCTCTAATCACCCCATTACCCATCCCTAACAAGTCCTTAACTTGGTTAAGTTTAATAACTATCCTGTTCATATTTTACACAAAACAGTCCCAGTTTTTAGGTCTTAAAACTTTAAGTCAAACGTCCACTTAAACATACCCATGTTTTCTGTGAAAGGAATATTAATACTTTTACATGTGTTAGCTAAAACCTCCCACTTGCCCTAACCTTAAAGCTACTGTTAAGGCCCAGATATATGTGTATATATTGCTACCTATCCAAAATTCCCTGATTTTAAACGTATGAAAAGTTCATTACCATTAGAGGGTCTTACCCTAAACCATCATCTTAGCCCAAGTGCTGATACTTATTAAAATATATAAACCATCTCTCATGTTCGTGAGAAGATCCCAATGCAACCGTAAGTACCCCAAACAACCCAAAACTTAAAAAAAAACAGGCTGAATTCAAAACTGTTTTGACCTCCGACTGTTGTAACCTGTTTTTGACCCACTTCCCGACCTCCAATTTAGTTCTAGTTTCTTTAATTGGAAAGCCTCTTCAAATACCTTTTCAGGGATACTTGGATCGTAAAATAAGAGTTTGTAGAACTCCCAATGTGACCAAAACAATTGACTCTAAATTCTGCCCAGTTTTTAAAAACGGGTTTAACAAAATGAACCTCATTAATTAACCCTAATCCCTCTAATTACAAGCCCTAATTTATATGATCATCATATTATGATAATCACATCATTAATTTACTGATTTTATATGAACCCTAACCCTAATTCCATCATAAGAATGATTATAAAAACATAAAAACAATTAAATTAAAAAGGGATCAAAGACTTTACCTTTGATTTATGAAAACCCCCAAAATTATGAAGAACCCTAAAAACATTCTATATAACCCACGAATTTTTTAATATCTCCAGGGAATAATATTAAAACAATATATAGGGTGTACATAAAATCCTAGTCCAAGAATAAGCCCACTTTCCTTTTTTCTCCTCTTTTTCCTTTTTTTTTCTTTTCCAAACCGACCTAACCCCCTTAAATTCGTTTTTTTCTTTTTATTGTTAATTAATATCTTATTAATATTACCTTAATTTACCTTAATTTATTTCAGCTCCTAAAACTCCCAAAACCTCAAAACCGTAAAACTAGTCAAATTTACGCGTTTTACCGTAAAAGTCGTAAAATATACACTTTTAAAAAAAATCTCAAATTTTGAAATAAACTTTATAATTAAGTCCTAAATGACCTAAAACCATCCCGAAAAATATTCATATGGATAATTACCTCACCCGAGACCTCTAAATGCTAAACCGAAAATCCTAAAAAAAATACTATTACTATAATACTTATACGTATACGTAAACACCACAATATCACCATTTTCATTTCACAATCACCACTTGTGAGCTCATGAACATGAAATAACCGTTCCTCGATTTACTTATGACTACTCTATACTCATAAACGATAACCACACCAACCTCAATCACACAAAACAAACACGTAATCACACAATTCAAGTAAGCACACATAAAATAACCTAAAAGTAAGACCAAGTGACAAACCCAAAACCACGGTTGTCACAGTATGTTCATGAGATCCTTCAAAAGTTGGATATGGATCCTCTTAGACCAGCAACAACACCTTATGAAGTTACTAAAGTCAAACTCAAGAATGAGCCAGATCCTCCGGTAAATGTTCACATGTACAGGTCTATGATTGGCTCACTCATGTATTTGACTGCATCACGTCCGGGTATCATGTTTGCAGTAAGTGCTTGTTCTCGACATCAGGTGGCTCCAACGGTTTCTAACTTGAATGCTGTCAAGAAAATTTTCAAGTACATCAAGGCTCAACCCAAGCTAGGCTTGTGGTATCCTAGAGAATCACCTTTTGTTCTTGAAGCATATAGTGATAGTGACTATGCTGGTGCTAATAATGATAGAAAATCTACTACTGGTGGTTGTCAGTTTTTGGGTCGAAGACTTATTTCATGGCAATGCAAGAAACAGACGATTGTCGCTACTTCTTCAACAGAAGCTGAATACGTAGCTGCTGCTAGTTGTTGTGGACAAGTTTTGTGGATCCAAAATCAGATGCTGGACTATGGGTTCAATTTTATGAACACCAAAATTTTCATTGACATCCAAAGCACTATATGCATTGTGAAGAATTCTGTGTTTCATCAACGTACAAAACATATTGAAATTCGGCACCGTTTTATACGGGATGCCAATGAGAAGAAGTTGATACAGGTTCTTAAGGTTCATACGGATGATAATGTTGCTGATCTGTTGACTAAAGCCTTTGATGGTCCTCGGTTCAACCACTTGGTGGTTCATATTGGGATGGTCAATCCTTGAGACCTAGGATTGAGGGGAGGCTTAGTGTACATATTTACTTGAACAGATTATCATATTGGTAGATTTTAACAACGGATTGAATGGGTTCTTGTGGTGTGTGTTAATCCTAGTGGAGGATTTTGCTCACTTGTGATGGTTGTCTTCATTAATGGTTGGCTTCTAGTCATTACTGGTTAGCTTCTAGTCATTCATGGTTGGCTTCTAGTGGATACATATCCTTCTTTGTCAAGTGCTGGTTGGCTTCTAGTCTTGGTTTGGGTCACTGTTCACTTCGTTGACTTCTGTTGACCACATTCTTCTTCTAGTGTTGACCTTTATGCGTTTTGACTTTTTGTCAACGCACGTAAATTCTGGTATATATCCTCTTATTTAACTTTGGTAAATTGGGATTTGCAAATAATGTTATAAGGGGCAAGTGGTTACTTTGCATTAACTGCCTAATTTGAAAGGGCAACCCACATTATTAGGGGTCAATGAACAGTTACTAGACCATTATTTATGGTCAATTACCCCCCTTGACTCATTCATCACAATCATAACACACACACACACACGCTCCTACTCTCTCAAACCCTAACAAATCATCTTCCATTACTTCTAATCAACATCAATGGCTGCTTTGGTATACCAACCCGCTCACAACAAGGTCGCTTATCTAGGAGATGGTCCTAAAAGTGATGAATTCACGAACATTCTGGAGTTTATTGAGGCTTCTAACCTCAGGTATGCCTTTACTGTGTGCCCCATTGTTTATGATAGTGTGATCCGTCAGTTTTGGGATTCTGCTACACTTGTGGTTGTGGTTGGTCGTCCACGTGAACTCCATGCTACCATTGATGGACGTTCTTATGTGGTTACTGAAGCTTCTATTAGGAGTTCCCTTCATCTTCAAGATGAAGGTGGTGTTGTTTCCATCCCCAATGCTGAGGTTTTGGAGGGGATGGCTGCTATTGGGTATAACCATAGGGGGGAAGTTTAACTTCCAAAAGAATAGGTTTTCCCCCCAGTGGAAGCTTCTAGTGCACTTTTTGATTCATTGTTTAAGCCCCAAGTCTGGGAGTTGGGATGCTTTTCCTACTCCTTTAGCTACTGGTCTAATCTGCATAGCACATGGTAGGGTGTTTAATTTCTCTCGCTATTTGTTTTATGGGTTGGTTTGTAAGTTTTTATGTTTTGTGTTTTCTGTTCATTTGTTAATACTACAATTCTTTTCACCAATATGTAAAGTGATTGGTGACTTTCATTTGATATAGTTAAAAAAAACTTTTTATATAATATTTGCTTATACTTTAAACAAATCATGGATTTTACACTTGTGAATAATATACCATCTGCTTATACTGTTTCAAAATTTGGGTTCCTGTTGTTGATTCCCCCTTGTGCTGGTTGGATGTTTCATCTGGTGTTGGACTTGGTCCACACAACAAATGGTCCTCAACTCACCATGTCTCACAGACAAGAAAGAGTTGATTCACCTTGAGGGTATGGCTCTTGGTGTGATTCTCAAATCCGTTGATGGTTGCCAGGTTACCCAAAACTGGATGGTTTTCACTTGCCATGGTCCTAGACTGAAAAGTGGCTAATCCAAGGGGGTACGACTCTTGGTAAAGATTTTATCAAATCCGTTGATAGCTGTAATAGCTTGCTTAAATCTATAGGGTTTTCAACTCACCGATGCTTCATTGCTTAGAGTTGGCGAGTCCAGAAGGGTACGGCTTCTGGTAAAGACATATCAAATCCGTTGACGGCTGTGATGGTTTGCCTAAAATCATCAGGGTACCCCCACTCACCATTGATTCATGTTCTAATAGTTGGGCTGGGTTCTGGTCTCCCAGGGTGATGCTTATTCCACCAGAAAGACTGGCTAGCCCAAGAGCGAGCAGCTACTTGGTAAAGGCTCATCAAATCTGCTCATGTTGCTATAAAGATTCAACACGATGCTGATTTGTTTCAAGCTTTGGAGAAGCTTCTAGTGTTCCTTGTTGCAGCGGTCTTTATGTTTCTTATCTTGCTGATGCTTCTATTTCTTTTGCTGTTCTAATCCTCAAGCTTTATTGCACGTTTTACTGGGAAACTTGAACTCAACAGGTCAAATTCAAGTTTAGGGGATGATTGTTAGGACCATTGGAATAGTTCATTGTAATAGGTAGACTAGGGGGTATGTAGTTCCTCCTGGTCATAGTAGTAGTAGAAGCAAGTCGTGCTCCTGGTCTTAGTTAAAGTCAAACTTTATTATTTAGTTATTATTCTGTTAGGATATGCATGAGATATGTTAGGAAAGGATATGCATATCAGTTTTACACGTTTTGTTTAATGATGTATTAGGGTTTGCTTGTAGTATAAAAGGAACCTTAGGCAGTAGGGTTATACACACCTTGATAAAAACGTAATTCTAGTTATCATTAATATTAGAAATCCTTAGAAAAGGATCAAGTCATTATAGTTATTCTGTTCTTCTTTATAGTATTTGTATTCCACACTTATATTGTGTATAGAGTCTCTCTGTGAATAGACTTGTGATTACAGAAGTCGTTCATCGCTCCTGACAGGCTGTAAGATCCACATCTAGTAGACCCAACATGTACATATCTCTGTGCCTAAGAAACAACATAAAGCAAGCGTTAGGACAAAAACGACCACTATATCATAACCATAAGTCATCAATTTAAAAAGTGCTAATTCTAATAGACGTGTGTCTTCTTCTACAGGAATAAACAACTACACTAAGAGCAGAAGGCCACAACCTAAGAGCAATACAAGAAATCATAGGTTCCCTTTTGCATCTAGAAGTAGTCGGCCCAAAATCAATAATGTGGAAGCAGACAACACCCTAGGAATTTACTGCTTTTTAATAATACTCAGAAACTCAATTCTTCTAGATGTAATGACTTTAAGCTTGCTATTTGGAATGAAAAATCTGAAGTTATTTATGCTAAATGTAAAAACGATTCTTTACTATTTGTCATGATGATTGTGGTTTGACTATGAATAGGCTGAATTATGGTGGATACACTCGAATTGACAGGCTTTTTATCAGTGAAAAACATACTACTGAGTGTATGTCCTAAAAAGTAAGCACGTAGTGTCCACAGAAAGTCTTGCTAAGCCTAGTAGCCCTATATTTACTTCTAAGTGGTTGCCTCTTGGTAGAAATTTTGACTGTAGTGGAAAAGTTATCAACACTAGTAGATCTCTTATTGACAGTGAAGTGTCGGTATGTGATAAGGCTTAATTATCAACACTAGTAGATCTATTTCTTCGGTTGCCAAAATGTTTTTCTCTTATTAATGGCAGGCTGTTGAAATTTGTCTCTAGTGCGTTGACTCGGGCTGTTCCAAACACATGGCTGGGAATCGAAGCTTTCTCAAGAACTTTGTTTGGCGATTCATGAGAACTGTTCGATTAGGAAATGATCATGTTGCTGCAATTCTAGGCTATGGTGATCTTCATTGGGGAAATATCATAATCACCAGAGTCTTGTATGTCGATGGTTTGGGACACAATTTGTTCTCGGTTGGGCAATCCTGTGATTCAGACTTAGAGGTAGCCTTCCGAAGTCATATGTGTTTCGTAACGGATCTTGAAGGAATTGACTTGTTAAAAGGAACCCGTTCTACCAACCTTTACACCATTGACCTCTTTCAAATGACGGATGCTTCTCCAATTTGTCTCATGGCCCGAGCCACATCAACAAAGTCATGGTTATGACATCAAAGGTTATATCATCTCAATTTCGATGCCATCACCCAACTAGCAAAAGATGATCTCGTTACTGATCTTCCAAAGTTCAAATATACAAAGGACCATCTTTTTCCATCATGTGAGCAAGGAAAAAGCAAGAAGAAGCCTCACAAACCAAAACTTGTTCCCAATTCCACGAATAGGTTACATCTTTTTCATATGGAGTTGTGTGGCCCAATGAGAATCAAAAGCATTACTGGAAAGCGATATATCCTTGTGATTGTGGATGATTATTCTCGTTACACATGGGTTCACTTTCTTGCTTCTAAAGATGAAACCCCTTGTGTAATTATCAATTTCTTGAAGAAAACATCAGTGTTACTACAAGCCCCTGTCATCAATGTGAGAACGGATAACGACACAAAATTTACCAATCAGCAACTGAAAGCTTACTTTGACGAATTTGGGATTTCTCATCAAACCTCGACTGTAAGAATTCCAGAGCTTAAAGGAGTTGTGGAACAGAGTGATCGTACGCTAGTTGAAGCTGCTCAGACTATGATTCTCTCCTCCCGTACACCGTTATTCCTTTGGGCCAATGCTATTGCACCTGCATGTTATACTCAAAACCGCTCTATTATTCATACCTGATTCAACAAAACACCTTATGAGATCATAAATGGAAGAAAACCAGATATATCGTTTCTACATGTATTCGAAGCATTGTGTTATACAAAAAATGACCGTGAAGATATTGGATAACTCGAACCTAAAGGTAATATTGGATTCTTTATTGGTTATTCTTCAACTACTTATGATTACAGAGTTTACAATAGAAGGACAAGAAAGGTAATCGAGACTATGAACGTTACATTTGATGAACTCTCGGGAATGGCATCTCAACATCGAAGCCTACATCCCAAGCTTCAAGGTCAGACTTTTGGACACGTAAGTTCAGGACTCGCGCTTCCATATGCACCGACAACAATATCATCTCTAAAGCCTTCAGAACGTGATCTTGAAATTTAATTTGGGCCAATTTATGATGAATATATAGAAGGTCCTTCGTCGTCAGATATCACTAGAAATTCCCTGGTTACACCTGCTAATGTGGTCCATCAGACTCCAACTGCATCTACACTAACGACCTGCACCATCTACATCAATCTCAACCATATTGACTCCAAATATTCCACCCACTTCTTAGAATTCTAACGTGACTCAACATCATTCTCAACAACCTCCTAATCATGTTCATCTTCAGAATGAAATAGTTTCTAAAAATGAAAACAATGCGATGCTCAACGAACATGAGTTTGTTAATCCATTTGCAGCTTCCACAAGCCCTCAACACCATACGTGGATCCGTCGAGCTCCCAACAAGTTTCTCATAAACTTCCACATGACTACAAATGGACTAAGGATCATCCTTTAGTTCAAGTGATTGGTGATCTCTCACGACCAGTCTCGACTAAAAATCAGTTGCATACCGATGGCGATATGTGTATCTATGCACTCTCAGTCAGCACAATGGAACCAACAAATGTTAAAGAAGTAATGACCAGCCCACCTTGTATTGAGCATATGCAAAAAGAGCTTAATCAATTCATCCAGCTTGATGTATGGGAGTTAGTACCACGTCCGGATAATCTGGATCCACTTACTCTAAAATGGTTATTCAAAAACAAGTTGGATGAAGAGCAAACGGTCATAAGAAACAAGACTCATTTGATTCTGAGAGGTTATAAACAATAGGACGGAATTGATTTTGCAGAATCGTTCGCCTCAGTTGCTCGAATGGAAGCTATTAGGATTTTCTTGGCATAAGCTGCACACAAATCATTCACTGTGTACCAAAGGGACGTGAAGAAGGCTTCCTTACATGGGTTGTTAAAAGAAGATGTGTACGTATGTCAACCTGAAGGTTTGATCAACACCGACCATTCAAGCCATGTCTACAAGTTGAAAAAGGCAATTTATGGATTGAAACAAGCACTGAGGGCATGGTATGACGAACTATCATCATTTCTTCTCCAAAATCACTTTAGCAAAGGAACCATTGATCCAACATTGTTTATCAAGCACTACGGCAATGACATCTTGGTGGCTCAGGCCTATGTAGATGATATAATATTTGGTTTTACTAACCTAAAATATTCCATACAATTTTCCGACCTTATGAAAAGCCGCTTTGAAATGTCGATTATGTAGGAAATGATGTTTTTCCTTGGTCTCCAAGTTAACCAATCCCCTGTGGTATTTTCATAAACCAGTCCAAATATGTGCTCAAAATTCTAAAGAAATTTGGAATGGAAAACTATGATCCTATTGGTACACCAATAGAAACTAAACATAAGCTTGATTTAGATAAGAAAGGGACATTTGTAGGTGCTACAAAATACCGAAGTATGATTGGGTCCCTTATGTACTTAACCTCACAGACCGGACATTGTGCATGTTACTTGTTTATGTGCTCGGTATCAGGCTAAGCCAACCAAGAAGCACCTCAAATAGGTAAAAAGAGTCTTTCGTTATCTCCGGGGAACCATTCACATGGGTCTCTGGTATACGAAGGATTCTGGTTTTAATCTAACCAGTTTTTCAAATGTCGACCATGTAGGGTGTCATGATATATACAAGAGCACCTCCGGTGGAGCACAATTCTTAAACGAGAAGCTAGTAAGCTGGTCCTCAAGAAAACAAGATTGTACAGCGATGTTGTTGTTCCTAAATTTTATCACCTCACCATGATAGATTAAATGAATTAAAGAAGAAAAGAGATGGATTTCTAGAGAGAGAAAGTAGTGAGAGAAAGTAGAGAGAAGATGGAGAAACTATGTGAATATTAGATTGAGAATTGAAAACTACCAAACCTTCCTAACATGCTAGGAAGGGCTTATATAGTCGGGCTCATACATGTAGCCTTAATGGACTATATTGTTTAATGGGCCAGGCTTGAATAAAATGCTTAGTACCTTAAAAGAGGCCTTTTAAGCTAGCCATCAAGCCCGTAATGTCACGACTATTTTAACTAGCTATTACAACGTTCTAATAAATATTAAAATAAAAACCTATGACCGAACATTCTTGTTTGACTCAATATTTTGAGGCTAAAAATCTCCCCCAATGTGAGGTCATTCCTCTTCGATATTTGGAGTTCAATGGAGATTACAAATTTCGTCATAAATAAGTCTTAAACGTGTAATAGTAGTCTTGTTCCTTCATGTTGTGATCTTTGATCCTTTGTCGTTGTCTTTCGACTTTGCCTTTAAACTTGAGATCTTCAAATTATCCTTGACTTGTCTTTGCCATCTTGCGATCTTATGTCTTTATCTACATGCTCATACTTTGCACAATCTTGAAAGCTTTCTAACAATCTCCCTTGAAGAGAGGTCATTCCTCTACATTAATTGATAAGGAAGATTTTGATCATCAGATTTGCAGAAGTCTTTAACTTTCTTGATTGTTGAATGTGTTTGGGCATGAGTATGTGTTTTTGAATCTTTGACTTTGTTGAGTACACCGTAACGTCACCTTCTTGAGACAAAACATAAACACGGACTGAATGGCTTTGACATTCGTCCTTAATCGGTAGCGTTTTACCTCCGGTCGGTGAAGACCGTTACACGATATTAAATATCGTACCGGTGATTAGGTAGATTCAATTAAGAACCTCATTGACAGGGTTTCGCGGCTGTACTAGTCGTTCTCTTTACTCGACCGTCTCAAAGAAAGACTGCGAACATAAAGAGTGAATTAATTGGATAAATATCCGCTTGATTAAAGTCGTCAATTCAAATTCCTAGAACAAGTTTGATTCATTAAGAATCTTACCATTGTTGCTTTCCAGTTGACACAAGCTTGATTCATAAGAATCTCGCAAGTTACCTACCGTAGCGCTGTTTGATGTTGACGATAGAAGGATTTCCATTCGTCACTGTGAATATTAATAAATATCACTCTGAATATTCTGGCAAGACCATAAAGATATTGCGTAGAAACCTGAAACGAGTTTGAATCGATAAAGAAACAAACCACTGTTGCTTTTCAGATTTACATATGTTCAATTCATAAAGAATCTTACACATGACCTACCGCAGTGATGTTTGATGTTAACACTAGAAGGATTTCCACTCATCATTGTGAATACTAGGTAGTATCACTCTGAGTGTTCTAGAAATATCGCAAGGATATAGCGTAGGACTCTCTTGATCTTCATCTATGTGTCCTAACGAGATTTGATTGATCTCTTGGCTCTAGACTCGATTTGTGCACTTTTAGTGGTCGGAGGCTGGAGCAGATGCCACCTATTCAATATCAACTATCTCGAAGTGAGAAAGTAAATAGAAGTTGTGTTAATCTCTGTGACAATAAAACAAACTTCTTTTTAGAGAAGCCTGAGTCAGCTGGGAAGGGGTTGTGCATTACATCACTTGGTCCATGATGCATTGTCTTCATGATGTGTTGACCCGGTTTCTGCCTAAGTTGTATGGAGGGCTAATTTCTTTACACCCTTTATCCTTATATTTCTTTTTCATTCTTCAACCCCTTCAATGCTTACCAAGACATCATTACTAGCACCTTGTTGTGATTGTTCTAGTGCTAGCATCAGTACTTTGTCGGCACTCAGCTTTGTTCACATTCTACTCCATCTTTCCTAAGGACTTCTAATAATCTATTGGATTGTCCTTGGGAAGATACCTCTGGTTCTGGTTGGATCATAGGACTTATACCTAACCACCCTTTTGACACCAATAATGTCGTGAGTTAAAGATGTTGTGGATATTTGATCGTAACCATGAGTGCTTGAGTCTTTAGATCACATTTTAATCACTTTTTCTCCCCTATCTCTAATATATATAGTCGTTTGATATTAGAGATACCAAATTGATTAAAATATATTATGAAAAGATAGTCTTGAAAACGTTCTGGTGAAAGATGTGTCAAACTTAGCATGAATTAGGAACACCCCCCCTCAAAAATTGATCCAATGGAATTGTCATTACGAGGATATGATCCACATTAAACTTTTGAGGATAGGAGTTGTTGAACACACAATTTTTGAAAGATTTTGAATAATCATTGAAAAAATCTTGAAAAAATTATGTTCAACGCTTTTCGAAAAACTCTATTTCTTTTTGGCGAAAAAGTTTTTCTAAAGCATAAACCTGAGTTCATAGACTTTAAATGTCTTGACAAATCCACTCAAGTGTAAGAAGATTAAACTTCTTTTGCTGAGGGTAAGGGCACTAAAGCGTACACTCCCCCGTGAATATCGATCCGGGTTGCAATCTTAAAGTGATTACAAGCCATTGTGTTGAGCTCAAAACGTTAAATATTTTGTGACAAGCTCAACCCAAGATAGATTGCTCTACCCGTTGTTGTAAATATTGTCCAAAATAGACAATTTCCTTTATAAAAGATAGAAATGACATGTTTTGAAAAATATTTACAACTTTCATTCGAGCTTTATGTACACACCTGTGTCGTTATTGAGCGACATTTCTAGGTACGTCCATATTATCGATACTGAAAGACATGTCGAGAAGAATATTTTTGGATTTTCAAATTTTTTTAATTTTGTATTTTGCTTTTTCATTAATATATACAAGTAGATGTTTGATAGATGAATCAAGCAGGCTTCTTTGCCAGAATCTCCAGTTCTTCTGGAGTCAAACATCTCATACCAATTTTCCTAACTAGATACGCAAACCTCTCTTTTGAAAGAGCTTTTGTAAACAATTTGCCTAACCAGGATCTCCAGTTCTTCTGGTAATCAGTTCTGTAGAAACTAGAAGGGGGGGTTGAATAGTTTCTTGTATTTACTTGTTAAATGATGGTTTTCAAAAAATCTTTTTTTCTCAAGAACTTAGACTTAAGGAAATATGTGAAATCTTCTTATGCACAATATGAACAATGATAGTGTAACTAAACTAATACTAACTAATGTATATGCACAAAGAATAAAGAATGTAAAGAGTTAAGGATAAATAAAGATCAAACCAAACACCAAAGATTCATAGTGGTTCGGCAACGAAGCTCACTCCTCGTTCCTACTCCACTCC
The DNA here is from genome assembly GCA_025667525.1 of Glebionis coronaria. Lineage (NCBI taxonomy): Eukaryota > Viridiplantae > Streptophyta > Magnoliopsida > Asterales > Asteraceae > Glebionis > Glebionis coronaria. The sequence goes on along the minus strand of CM046881.1, from coordinate 423,583,018 downwards.
TCGAGTACTCCTTACTCGAGAGTTTACTACACAACAAGCTCCTTATGGTGGAGAAAACCGTACACGTTGCTTAACCAATTTCCGTCTCTAAGATAAAAGTCGAGCCCTAATTATAGCTAGGACCAATCTACACAACTATACTTAGTACATACACAACTTCCTAATAGACACAACTACTTGGATCTTCACAACTATGACACAACAACAAATGTATAAGATTTGATCTTCAAAGGATCTTTGGTGGTGGACTCAACACTTCACAAGGATAGTGTTCTTCTCTTTGCACTTGAAGATGAAGGGATGGATGAGATAGATTCACTTCTAAACAAGTAGTAATCAATCAAATGATCAAGGATTTGAGTGATTTAAGAAGTATGTTTGAATCTGGAAATTTATGTGCAAAAGAGGTGAAGAGAAAATCTGAGAAAGGTCCACTATTTATAGGACAAAGGGCCAACGACTATTTCTGCCCGCGGTTCCTTATCTCAGCCGGCGGTACCTTATCGATAAGGAACCGCCTAGGCACTAGGGAACCGCCGGAGTAGACTCCGCTCCCTTTTTGTCCTTTAGTGGTGGAGGTCTTATCTGATTATAAAATCTCCTGAAAGAATATTCCAAATCAAAAAAGAATTTTCCATTTTCAAATTTTCAAATATTTAATTTAATAAAACATTTTCTTAAAAAGAAAGTTTAATTAAAAACTTGTCACACTTAATAAAAGGTGAGTTTTAAGAAAAGATTAAATCACTTGATCACTTGATTAAGGTTAGTACTTGTTTATTCATACCTTAAGTGAAAATGGGTAAAATGGAAAATACTTGAACTCAAGAATTCGTTTTTCGTTGTTTTCGTAAATGCTTGTTTTTACATATTGTCATAATCAAAACTAAGCGAGACCGAAAAATGCAAGTAACGTTTTTAGTCATTATTGCATTAACAATCTCCCTCTTTTTGATTCCGACAATACATAAACTCAATCACACAAAAAAAGATTTTCGAAGACGAGTTTATTCATTTCTCCCCCTTTGTCGAAGCAAAAAGGTTGCAGAAGTCGGTGTTGAAGAGACGGACTTTGCAAAGACTCCCCCTTGGTGCTTACTCCCCCTTGCTTGGGGCACTGAGGAATCAAGATATGGTGACAAGCTATATAGAAGGGTTAGTTGAACAAAAGAAACAACCAACAAGAGATAGCTATAGGTCACAAAAAAATAAAAAGAGAAGAAAACACAAAGGCTAAGATCCAAGTGAAGTCATTTAAAAAGAATTATACAAAGATGTATGAAAGAGGAAACAAGCCAAAAGCATAAATCTAATCCTAGTTAATCTAGAATTCTAAGATTTGCTTGAATAAGGTGTCTTGTGGATAAGCAACCAATGCTTATATGAAAGACAAGGTAGTGGCGGAAGGAGGTGGTGGTGGCTTGGTGGAGATCTCATAATCAAAGTGAAGGGGAGGCTTAATTAGGAGACTCTTGATGTATCTCAACTCCTCATAGATGTGTGCCATAGCAAGATGTTGATATTGACAACAATGACAATATGTCCCATGGTGCACGACATTATCATGAGAAGGAGGAAGAACACTAAAGGGTGGTGGTGGAAGAAAAGATGTTCCACAATCAACATTCTTGGTAGGAGAAATATGATTAAGGGTGTTCTTGGGTGAATTTGGATTGAAAGCAATTGGGGAAAATGGAGGAGAATCAAGGCTTTCATTAGGAGAATAAGACATTTTGGGATGTGAAGTATGGCAAAATGCTTATGGTTAAATAGGGAAGGCTCAAGGTTTTTTAGGGTGGTTAAAGGGTTGAAACAAAGATTCCCAAAAGTGTTGGAACAAATTTGGAATTTCAGTAATACCCGAAAAAAGGATGCACTGTACGCGGTTCCTTATTGCTTCTGGCGGTTCCTTATTGATAAGGGACCGCGGTTCATATATGGAACCGCCTGCAGAGGCTGTGTTTTGGTGGTGAAGGAAGATTTTTCAGCAAATCTTATTTTTCTAGTCTAACTTATCATAGGGATATGCTTAAAAGCAAAGATAGACAAATATAACACATACTAACTCACCAAATAGGGATTTGACCAAAATACATGGATTTTAAAATAAAATCGATGTGACCTTAAGTTATGACACAATGATCCTCTATGATTCTATCTTGTTCTTGCTATGTTTGAGTGAATCATACATATTAATTATGTCAGCTCAAGATTAATAGCAAGAATCAAAGAGAAACGTTTTTAGATTGAATTAACAATGTCAAAACATTTCTTGACCATTTTCGAAAGAGACTTTGAGGATTTTGAAAAGGAGAAGAGAATGTTTTCAAGAAGAGTTTAGGAGACTCAATGACTCAACGTGATAAAAGACTCAAAAGAAAATAAGAGATTCAATAAAAGGAAAGCAATTAAGGAATATGTTCCATTAATCCTAGACCTAGACGCAACTAATTAAAAGGTTCCCTCTTAAGTGGCTTAGTGAAGATGTTGGCTAAGTTATCCTCGGAGGGTACCTTCTCAATTGAAATGTTCCCCTTTTGAACATTATCCCTAAGGAAATGGTGGCGAATTTCTATGTGCTTGGTTCGTGAATGTTGCACGGGATTCTTGCTAAGGTCTATAGCACCTTTATTGTCGCACATGATGGGAACATCATCAAAAGAAATACCATAATCAACAAGCGCTTGCTTCATCCATAGAGCTTGTTGGCATGCTTTTCCGGCACTCACATACTCGGCTTCCATGGTGGATATCGCAAGAGCGGTTTGTTTCTTGGAGAGCCAAGAAGTTAAACAACAACCCATGAAGGTACAAACACCACTAGTGCTTTTCCGGTCCACGTAGTCTCCCGCATGATCCGAGTCCGCGTAGACAATGGTTTCTACGCCGGTCCCTTTAGGATACCATAATCCTAAATGTATAGTGCCCTTAATGTATCAGAAAATACGCTTAACTGCTTCAAGGTGAGAGGTTTTGGGAGCCTCTTGGAAGTGAGAACAAAGGCAAACACTAAACATGATATCCGGTCGACTTGCCGTTAGGTACAACAAACTACCAATCATACCTCTATATTTGGTTTTGTCTACCGACTTACAATCATCATCTACAGTGAGTTTAGTATCCGAGGCCATTGGGGTCTTCATTGGTCTAGATTCTTCTAATCCAAATTTCTTTAGCATTTCTTTAGCATACTTGGTTTGACTAAAGAAAATACCATCATCCATTTGTTTAATTTGGAGTCCTAAAAAGAAGTTAAGTTCTCCCATCATACTCATTTCATACTCATCATGCATGATTTTGGCAAAGTCATCACACAATTCTTGACAAGTTGAGCCAAATATAATGTCATCAACATATATTTGCACGATTATGAGGTGAGAACCTTTCTTCTTTGTAAAGAGCGTGTTGTCTACCATCCCCATGGTATACTCATGTTTAACAATAAACGCTTTAAGTCTATCATACCAAGCTTTGGGTGCTTGTTTAAGACCATAAAGTGCCTTCTTAAGCTTGTAAACATGATCCGGTTTCTCAAAATCAATGAAGCCGGGAGGTTGAGCCACATATACCTCCTCATTGATCAAACCGTTAAGAAACGTGTAGGATATGTAAATCTTGCTTATGTTTTTAGAGAGAGAAAGAGATAGAGAGATGGTGGATTTCACACAAAGCTAGAGAGAGAAAGTAAAAAGAACTATGTGAAAATTATGAAACCACACACCCTCTCCATCAAAGGAGAGGGTTTATATACCCAAGCCTTGTAATGGGCTTGGGCTTACAATGTTGGGCCGACCTACACATGTTGTAGGCTAGGCTTGACTTTGTTTGTTTAATAAAGATATCTAGACTACGAGCTACTACTTAATATATTGTCGGAGTGACCGAATCTTCCTAAATACGTAAAAACGTATTTCCAACAATATCCCCCTAAGGGAGGTCACTCCAAACAAGGGAGTCACCCGAGTTACAATAATAAAATAAACCTAGCATACTATGCTTGTCTTGAGCTCGTAGTCTTCGTCTTTCTTTTCTTTTTCTTTTCTGGTGAACATGCTGATGCGATCTTTGACATCAATCTTTAGCATTAATCTCTTGCCTTGATCTTGTGCATCCATCACTTGTGATCTTCGCCTCCTCGTGACACCATGTCCCACATACTTATACCTTCGTAATTCTTGAAAGCTTCAGAGTTCGATACAGCAGAAGACTTAACTTTTAGGCTTTCTTGAATTAGATGAGATATTAAGTGCATAAAGTATAAGCATGCGGGGACGACTTCTTCTTGGATTCGCAACGCCACCGTCTTCAAATGTCGCAACATAAGTAGACACGAACGAAATGGCTTTGAACATTTCATTCTAAATCGGTAGCATTTTACCTCTGGTCGGTGAAGACCGTTGGACGATATTAGATATCGTACCCGTGACGGATAGTTTCAATTAAGTAACTTCCTGACAGGATTTCACGGGTAAACCCGTTCTCTTTATTCGACCGTCCAAAGCTGACTGCGAACATAAAGAGTGAATCATTTATATAATAATATCCGCATGATTTGAAGCCGTCAATTCATGTTCCTGGAACAAGTGAAATTCAATTAAGAACCGCACTATCGTTGCTTTCCAGTTATCACGAGCTTGATACGTATAGAATCTTGCAAGTTACCTACTAAGTGCTGTTTGAGGTTAACACTAGAAGGATTTCCACTCATCACCGTGAACACTAAGGTATCACTCTGAGTGTTCTGGCAAGATCACTAAGATATTGCGTAGAGGCCTGGAACGTGTTTAAATTCAGTTAAGAATTAAACAGCTGTTGCTTTCCAGTTATCACAAGTTTGATTCATAAAGAATCGCACAAGTCACCTACCATGAGCTTTTTGATATTCGCTCAAGAAGGATTTCCATCTTCATTGTAAATACTTTCGTATTACTCGGATGTTCAGGCAAGATCATGAAGATTTTGCGTAGGACTCTTAAAATCTTTCTTACTTTTCACAGTGTGTGAAGAAGCAAGGAAATATGAAAGTGTGTCCTAATGAGATATTTGATGATCTCAAATGGCTCTAGACTCGATCGTGCATTTTGGATTTTAGTGATTGGAGGCTGGAGAGGAGTGCCACCTTTTCAATACCAATTTATTCAGAGTGAATAAATCAATAGATAACGTGTTGTCTCCGTGTGATTAAAACAAATACCTTTTGAGAGATATCTGAGTTAGCTGGGATGGGTTGTGCATTGCATCACTGGGTCCATGATGTCTGTCTTCAATATCAAGAATCATTAACAATTATCTCAATAGCGTATGTATTGACCCGGTTTCTGCCTAAAGTTGTAAGGAGGGCTTCTTTCTTTACACCCTTTATCTTTACAATTCTTTTTCATTCTTCAACCCCTTCAATGCTTACCAATACGTCATAACTAGCACCTTGTTGTGATTGTTCCAGTGCTAACTTAAGTACTTGGTCGGTATTCAGCTACGTTCACAATCTTTCTCCATCTTTCCTAAGGACTACTATTTCTAGCTATGGAATGTCCTTGGGAAGATTCCTCCGGTTCTGGAAGAATCATTGGACTTAACCTATCCTACCATCCTTATGTCACCACAATCTTCATCGTCGTGAATTAAATGAGGTTTGGGTAAGTATATGTCACCATGAAAATCCATTTTGATATAGCAAATCCATTTTGCTCCCCCTTAACATATGCCACGATATTCGAAAACATTTTGCATATGTCAGGATGAGCCAGCACATTAAGTCAAACCATTTGTGATAATATCCCATATTAAATCACATTTTCTCCCCCATATTAAAAATATTAACCCAATCGATGTTTTTAATATCAATTGATTTAATGAAGTTTTAACAAAGGTTTTGGGAAGAAAAATGCAAGTCCATTTCATCTTCATGATATCAAATGTAAGAGATATGATATCGATTTGTAACATGATTACATATTCACCATATTAAAAAAGAATTGACAAGGTTGGACCTGATAGATGAGAACATCATATGATAAGATCAAATGGTTCTTGTCAGCATATGTTGGTCGCCTCGTCACGTCTGAAGTCATCCCGTGACACCACGTGTACGATTGGTATTGTTGTCTTGACACCAGTTAGTGAGCTTGGCACGTTCGGCATCGAAGATTCTGAATGCTTGACAATTGCTCCCCCTCAATTGTTGACCCGTGTTCTATTGAAAGAGCTGTAGTCGTCGGTTGAGTAGTCGCATCGTCGAGTATGTAGACACCAATTGTAGATTGCTATGGTTGTAGAGATGATAGCTTCATAAAAACAAGACTTCTCTTGTTTTAACAAATAAATGCACTGAAACGTACATAGATTTGTGTTAGACCAAGTTATAAAGTAAACTTGATCCCTTACAAGGTTTTAAAGTAAACCTTGCCCGAGAAAATTAATTCCCGTTGTGAGCCAAAGCTTTCATAAGAAATACTTGACTTTAATATGAAAACCGGGTTGCAGTCAGAAATAACTACAAGCCATATAGGCATGTTTTATGAAATATTTACAACTTTTGTACGAACTCTATTTATGGCGCCGTGTCGATATTAATCAACATTTCTAAGGCCGTAAATATTATCGTACCAAAAGACATGCCTTTGAAAAATAAAGTAAAAATATTTTTGGATTTTAATGAATTTTTCAATTTTTATGGTTTTTATATGGATTTATATTTTTTGTATTTTGCTTTTGTGGATAAAAACATAAACAATATATACAGATGATCACCAAGGATACGGAGAATAGTTTTACCAAGACTATTCTTTCGCTTCATCTGCTAGTTCCTTTAGAGTCTCAGGCGAGAAAGTTCTCATTCCTAGCTTGTCGGCCAAAAATTCAATTCGAGCGCGATCTAAAGCCTTCGTGAAAATATCCGCCAATTGATACTCAGATCGGACAAAGTAAAGCTCTATTACTCCATTTTCCACTTGCTCCTTGATGAAATGGTAGCGAATGTCAATATGCTTTGACCGGGAGAATTGAACATTGTTGCAGCATAAGGCAATTGCACTCTTGTTGTCACAGTACATCGGAATTTTGTTGAAACCTAGACCATAGTCGGTTAATTGCGATCTCATCCAAAGAATTTGAGCACAGCAACCGGACATAGCTATGTATTCTTCTTCCGTACTTGAAATTGCAGCGCTTTTATGCCTTTTCGATGCCCAACTGATTAGTCGATCTCCTAGTAGTTGCAAAGTTCCACTCGTGCTACGCCTTGTATCTTGACAACCCGCGTGATCTGCATCTACATATGCCATTAGTGAAATAGAAGAGTCCTTCGAATACCAAAGTCCCCGATTAATGTTTCCTTTAAGATATCGAAAGATCCTTTTAACAGTAGCTAAGTGTAACTCAGTAGGCCTAGTTTGATACCTGGCACACATACATATAGCAAACTGAAGATCAGGTCGACTGGCTGTGATATACAGAAGAGTACCGATCATTCCACGATAAAGTGTCGGATCAACGGCAACTCCATGTGGATCTGCATCTAGCTTAGTTCGTTCCACCATTGGAGTATCCACGGGGTCGCAAGATTCCATCTTATACTTCCAAAGTGATTCAAGGGCATACTTGGATTGATTGATAAAGATGCCTCTGGGACTCTGAGATATCTGAAGACCTAAGAAGAATGATACCTTGCCCATCATTGACATCTTAAACTTGGAAGACATGAGTGTCCCAAACGCATCCGATAAGGTTTGGGTCAAGGCTGCAAATATAATATCATCAACATATATTTGTACCATAATCATATCGTTACCTCGTTTCTGAATGACCAGCGTGGGATCCACCTTGCCTTTAGCGAAGCCTTGCGTAATGAGGAATTGTGACAAAAGATCATACCATGCGCGAGGAGCTTGCTTCAACCCATAGAGAGCCTTCTTAAGCTTGTACACATGATTAGGATAATTAGGATTCACAAAACCATCCGGTTGTTGAACATAGACCTCTTCCTTGAGTTCACCATTAAGAAATGCCGTCTTCACATCCATCTGATAGACGATCATATTCATGTGGGCTGCATAAGCGAGGAATAGTCTAATAGCTTCCAAACGGGCAACAGGTGCAAAGGATTCCATAAAGTCGATGCACAATAATTGCTTGTATCCACGAGCTACTAGTCGAGCTTTGTTTTTCAATATTCCTCCTAACTCATCGAGTTTCACCTTGTAAACCCATTTCAAAGTGAGTAACTGAACTTGATCCGGGCATGGGACAAGTTCCCATACTTCAAGACGTATAAATTCATTAAGTTCTTCTTGCATAGCTTCTATCCAACATGATTGAGTAAAAGCTTGTTGCCTTGTCTTAGGTTCAATTTCAGTGAGAAAAGCATCAAAGTGACAAAACATTGCACTTTCTTGTAACTGACTTCGTGTGGATACCGGACGATTAGGGTCACCAATAATAGAATCTATAGGATGATCCTTTGTCCACTTACTGTCATGTTCACGAATCCGTGGATTGGAGTAAAATGTAGAAGGAGCTTCCTCTGAGGTGGACGACCCTGCTTGATTAGGGTCGGGAATAGGTACACCAAAGAATGGAAGTTCACGCATTTGAGCAAATTCCAAATCGTGATCATCATCATCCTCTTCATCATCAATAGGCATGACATGGGTAGTTGAAACAGGTGTTGGTTGTGAATTACTTGTTGATGGTATATCTTGACCAATTGTAGGTGCATATCTGTCTGATTGTGCTTCGGTTGCTGGAGCGACAACTTCGGTTGCCGGAGCTATTACCTCAGGTTCTGGAGCAACAATACTTGGAGGAGTAAAGAATTCATCAAAGAACGGTTGAAACAACGTATCCCATTCAGTCCTAGAAGGTGGTGTAAATGATGATGAAGTAGGGTTGTTTGGGACAAGACCAGAACTAATGTTACTGGGTCCCATTTCATGAAGTGCGGGTTCAGAGCTGCTTTGCTCAGAAGCCATTGCTGTTAGCTCATCAAAATCAACATTCATAGTTTCGAGGATCTTGCGAGAGTTACGGTTGTAGATTCGGTATGCCTTCTTTGCGGGTGCGTAACCAATGAAAATACCAATATCAGCCTTTGGTTGAAGTTTTCCCAAATTGTCACCATCATTATTTGGATAGCAAAGAGAACCAAATACATGAAGATATGATAAATCTGGTACTTTTCCATGGAGAAGCTCATAAGGTGTTTTACCATGGCGTTTACGAATTAGTGACCGGTTTTGGGTGTACACTGCTGTAGATACTGCTTCTGCCCATAAGAACAATGGAGCCTTTGCGTAAATTAACATCGTTCGAGCAGCTTCCATAAGTGTGCGATTTCGCCTTTCAACGACACCGTTTTGTTGTGGAGTGCGAGCAACGGATGTTTCATGAGAAATGCCAACTTCTTCATAATAATCACGCAAAATTTGATTCACAAATTCAGTTCCATTATCTGTACGAATGCGTCGGACAGTAGTGTTGAGACGCACTTGTATCATCTTGAGAAAGCCGATGATGAATTTAGGTGCCTCATTTTTTGCTTTAAGAAATTTCACCCATGTAAACCGAGAGTAATCATCGACAATGATGAGGATGTACTTTTTGCCACTAAGACTTTCAATACGCATTGGCCCACAAAGATCCATATGCAACAGATAAAGTTTCTCTTGGTTGGTGTCTTCCGTCTTGGGTTTGTAAGATTTCTTAGTGCTTTTCCCCATTGTACACGCGGAACACAAATGATCCTTGTGAAATGAAAGTTTAGGAAGACCACGAACAAGTTCGTTTTTCGCCAAATGATTAATAGCGTCGAAGTTAAGATGAGATAACCGTCGATGCCATAACCATGACTTAGTCTTCGATGCTTTGGAGAGAAGACATACGGGAGAGGCGGCCATCATGTCTTGTAGTGACAAAGTATACAAATTATTCCCTCGAGTACCTTTCAATAAATCAACCCCTTCCAAATTACGAATGAAGCAGGTATGCTCTCGAAAAGCAACTTCTAGGTTTGCATCACAAAATTGTCCCATAGAAAATAAGTTGTGACCAAGACCTTCCACGTAATACACTCTCGAAATTATAACATTCCCATTATGATATTCACCATAACCCCTTATCTTTGCAATATGATCATTTCCAAATCGAACCGTACCAAGAAACTTGCTGATGAAATTTCTGAGCTGAGAGCGATCTCTGGTCATATGCTTGGAGCAACCAGAGTCCAAATACCAGAGAACAATTTGGACCACCTGTTCTCAATAACAACAGTAGACAATGCATTGGAAACTATTGGTTCCTGATTGTTAGCAGATATAGATATAGAATTATCAGAATTGCTAACATTTTTGAGACCCTTAGATTTCCTGCGTTTTCTAATGTGAGTTTTAGCACTAACAGGTTTTACTGTTCCAACTTTCTTAGGTTTTGGATTATTCGCGGGCACTACAGTGGGAGTAGACCTATTTAAAGGGCACTTGGTTCCTACAGTAGTGTTAGTGTTCCTAGTTAAAGGACACGCTTGTGTTTTGGTAGCCTTGGTACTCCTAGTTAAAGGGCACGCTTTCTTCGCTGTAGTGGGAGTGATCATAGTCAAAGGGCACATATTTCCTACTATAGTGAAAGTTCTACCAGTGGGGCGCCACATCCAACCAACTTGGGTTAACACTTTCCCAGTCGGTTTCCATTCTAATCTATTTTTCCGGGCATACATCTCATTCACATGGTCAATAAGGCAAGAATCATGACGACTAGAAAACATACATTCATTGCAATTCCAACATTTCAAATTAGAATTCACACTAGGCTTAGAACGCTGCACAACCGCAGAGCCTTTAGGTTTAGCTACATGATTCTTTTTATTCAAAACAGAAATAACATTCCTAGAATGGGCTTCTACTTTCTTCTTCACTTGACTACTAGATGGGGGCAAGATCCTATCATTCTTCTTGTTTCTTTTAAGCTTAGATCTTTGAGCCTTAGTAGTGGTGCTTACTCCTGTAGAAGGCAACACGGGAATATTAGAAGCTGGTTTTGATTCCGCCTTATCTTTAGTGACCAAAGTTTGAGATGGTTTAGTCCTAGGGCCCTTATTAAGTGGTGTGACGGCTATAAGGTTCCTTTTGATTGCACTAGAGGACGATGCTGAGACAGTGGCTGCGTTATCCACAACATTCTTACCTTTTAGAGTACGAAGTGTTTCCTTTAACTCAGCCAAGACCAGATTCTTATCACAAATTTGTTCCCTCAAATCAGATATTTCCATCGACTTTCGATTCAAATGTTCAATCAATGATTGATTCTGTGCAGTGGTATCAACACATGCGGGCTGTACTGAATCGAAGAGTCGTGTATTTTTCTGTTTTAAGTTATCAACTTTGGACAAAATCTTGGAAACTCGATTATCTAGATCAAGTTTAAGATTCTCAGTAGCCTCAAGTACGTTCACACAGTTAAGCTCCTTAGATTTCTCTATGTCTATCGGCAAAGATTGAGCAACCTTGTCACTTGGCTGACGATGTTTTGATTGTAAATTCAATCGAAAATTCTTTTCAAAGTTTGCATCATCGATATTGACACCTTCGAATGACGTTTCAAAGATTTCTTGAATAAATTGTTGCTTGCATTCAAGCAAAATACAATATGTTTGAATCTCATCAAAACGTTTTGAAAGCGAAGAATATGAATCTTGAAGCTTTAAAAATTCACCGTCAGATTCGTGACAAGTACTATCTACCACATTATCCACAGATTCAACATTATGCACAATAGAAGCATTATCAACACTTGTATTCACACAGACAGAAACTATATCATGAGACATCACTTGATTCAGAAGCAGATCATTATGGCGTGAAACCCGTTCTATTTCAAGTAAACTGTTTTCATAAGCATCTTCCATTTCATTGAAAACACGTCTAACTTCTTCTATTTCCAAAAACAAATCTTGATCAATATTACGAAGACAAGCTTTAACATTCTTTACAAACGGAACAATTTCATCTCGAAACGCAGCTCTAGTGTGCTCAAAGTTCCATTCACCTTCCGTTATGGCCGTGGCCGTCGTACGTTCCAAAATGACCTTGTCAAAATCGGCTAAGTGTTGGTGAACCGTATTTAAGTTAACGGACGCCTTACTTACCGGTGGAATTAACTTCGTTAAATCCTTTTTGACAAGTGTAGAAGACGTACTAGGAAGGTTTTCATTTGACAAACTTTGGGGCACAAGAACTGTTAATTCTGCTAATTCCTTTTGTAAGCGAATGCGTGTCTTTTTTGAAAATTGATCTTTGTTATGTTGATCATAATCAGTTGTATGGAATTTTAAAATCATTTTAGAATGAGTTTCATCCGCAAGTGATTGTGTCTTCTCAGTACTACGAACATAAGGTGCTTCTTTCGATTTGCCAATTATAGTCATATCATAAAGACCGGGAATATATTCCTGAGCTTGTTTTGCATAACCTGGATTAGGTGGTAAATCTTGAAGAAGCTTAAGTTCGAGTTATTTAAATGATTTCGTTAAAAGATGAACCTTTTCCGTGGAAGCGTATTGTTTTAAAAGTTGTTGTTCTTTAAATTTAAGAAGTTTGGTAGCATTAATTTCCGATTCAACCTTTTTAGACTCGAGAGTTTCGAAATCCATTTTAAGTTTCTGAAAATCATTGACAACCGACTCCTTTTCTTTTAATTCATTAGAAAGATTAGCTTTTAATGATTCTATTTCTTTCAAGTGTTCAATCTTTTCAAAACGAAATTGGTCAAATTCAGAACATGTTATTTTCTCTTCTTGAGGGACCATTTCAAAAGCTTTGACCTTTTCTTTATGCAACGCAAGCTCAGCAGTTAGGGTGGAATTGGTATCTACGGATTGTCTGAGGGCCATATGCATTTGATCAATAATATGTTTAGGCACCATGACCAAATTATGTTGAGCATAAGATTCCATACCCGTCGTAGCATTTGGTTGAGGTTCACTCAAATGTGTAGAATTGGGTACCACATCATTTGAGTTACTAGTTCCCGAATGCTGTTCGAGGTTGTCATTTTCATGCCCAACTTGATGTTGGTTATCATCAATATTATTAGATGTGGTTGGTACCTCACTGATGACATCAGAACCGTAGTGAGAAAGATTAGCAACGAGAGCAGCTTGGGCAGAGTGAATGTCATCACAATCTGAATCATAAGCATCAAGATCATCTGCTTGATAAGCTGCATTAGAAGTAGAAACGACTACAATGCCTTTAGTATCTGCTGCCCCTGGGTATGCAAGAAATGCTAACTCCTCTGAATCCAAGATCTTCCCCTTAGACTGAGCATCAACCAAATGCATCTTCTCACGAAACCATGCATCATCCCTCCTCCTTTTCGGCTGAGTGCATTCCTTAGCCATATGACCTTGTCCTCGGCAATTGAAGCAAGTCACACCCTTCTTAGGACCAATAGGACTCCCATTTCCACTAGCTTGAGAATTCACAGCTTGATTGTTCCCAGTCCTTGTAGGAGGTCCATATGAATTTTGCCTTCCCTGAATTGGTTGCACCGTCACTTGACCATCTTGAACAGTGGCTTGTTGTCGAGGATCTGATGAGGTGCGGAGCTGATTGTTTGTTGGTGGAAATCCTCTAGTTGCAACAAGTTTTGACAAGTAGGCTGTGAGATGGTTTAGAACATCAGCTGGCGTATCATTTGGAGTAAAGACCGGTGCTTGGATTGGTGGAAGTTCATTAGAGTAGAAAGCTTGTGCTGGTTGTGCTTCAATTGGAAAATATCCTTGCTGAGGAGTATAGCCTAATGGAGAAGTGTTGGCTTGTGATGGTGATGTCTGATATGGTGGTTGTTGCAGAAAAGATTGTTGATGAACACCTTGTTGAAATGCTTGCTGTGGCATCACTAGTGGTGGATAAGATGGTTGCTGTGGTTGCTGATAGTTGTGTGGTGGTGTCTGCTGCAAGTATGATGGTTGCTGATAAGTATAAGCCATGTTTTGTTGAGAAGCATACATTGCAAGTGGATCATGAACTTTAGGTGTAGACAACCGAGCCTCGATCACATGGCATTCGTGTTGTTGAAGAAAAGCTTGAAGTTGATCCACATTGGTGTTATGCAAGTCCTTAGCCAATTTAACATCCGTCACGTATTTTTTCCATTCTGAAGGAAGAGTGTTCAAATACTTGGTGTTCAATTGAAAGGTAGGAATTGTCATGCCATAGATATTGAGCTCATTCAACAATAGGGTAAATCTCAGATAGTAATCATTGAGAGTCTCCCCTAGCACATAGGCAAACTTATCAAAAGTATCATAAAGCTTACACTCTCGCTCTTGTTTAGTTAACGAGGTGCCTTGCATGAGAACACGAATTCTATCCCATAACTCTTTGGCAACTTTATGTTTGCTGACGAGTTTGTAGACATCTGGAGGAAGGGCTTGGAGAATGATGTTTGTAGCATACTTATCACATTTGTCTTGAATCTTCATATCTCCAGTCAATTCACCCGTTGTGCGAGGACGAGTAGTTGTACCTGCCGTCACTATACCATAATCTAATGGTCCATTGAGCACCGATGCCCAAATGAGATCTCCATTCTCCTTGTTCAACATATAAAGTTCCATTCGGGAAGCCCATTCCTCATACATATTCTTCACCAACATTGGTGGACGATTATCCGTACCCGAGAGGATGGACTTATCCGTAAGAGATGTGTACTCCATTTCAATAAGTTAAGATTTACAAATGTTGATCGATCAATGAAAGAAAGTAAATGTGTTTGTTGTTGTGAGTTGAAGTCGAGAAACAATGTTAAAATCCCCTAAAATATGTTCTCAATAAACCAAAAACTCCAAGTCAAAACTACACACGGTTCAAAATTGTTTATGAAAAAATTTGTGGATATCGGAATGTTGATCGGAATAGTGATCGGAATGCTGATCGGAATGTCTTATCGGAATACCTTGATCGGAATACCAAATTGGAATACCTGATCGGAATGTCTTATCGGAATAAACCAAATCGGAATACCTTGATCGGAATACCAAATCTGAATACCAAATCGGAATGTACCTAATCCAAATAAACCAAATCGGAATACCTTGATCGGAATACCAAATCTGAATACCTAATCGGAATACCTAATCGGAATACCTAATCAGAATGCCTAATCGGAATACCTGATCGGAATGTACCCAAAATCGGAATCCCTAAACCCTATTCCGATTACACCGATCAGAATGTCCTATAAACCCTTTTCCGATGACCTGATCGGAATAATTCCCACTTTTCTCGGACAAAACTCAACCAATTCATGATTTTAAGCCAAAAAATGATCAAAACACCCAAAAATTTTGTGTTTTTAGCCAAAGTAACTATACCAAATCCCTACCACAACTATGTAGAAGATTTGTATCAAGAAAAAACCATCAAAAACACAAAAAAAAAAATTTAGACGTGTGAAAATGGATAAAAAATGGCGTATGAATCAAGAACACAAACACATGAACAATACAATCATCCCATAGCTCTTGATACCATTTGTAGGATATGTAAATCTTGCTTATGTTTTTAGAGAGAGAAAGAGATAGAGAGATGGTGGATTTCACACAAAGCTAGAGAGAGAAAGTAAGAAGAACTATGTGAAAATTATGAAACCACACACCCTCTCCATCAAAGGAGAGGGTTTATATACCCAAGCCTTATGATGGGCTTGGGCTTACAATGTTGGGCCGGCCTACACATGTTGTAGGCTAGGCTTGACTTTGTTTGTTTAATAAAGATATCTAGACTACGAGCTACTACTTAATATATTGGCAGAGTGACCGAATCTTCCTAAATACGTAAAAACGTATTTCCAACAAAACGTACTCTTTACATCCATTTGTTGAAGCTTAAAGTCTAAGGCACAAACGTAGGCTAAAAGGATTCTAATGGATTCTAATCTTGCTACCGGTGCATATGTCTCGTCATAATCAATCCCTTCTTGTTGATTATAGCCTTGAGCTACAAGTCTAGCTTTGTTACGAGACACAACACCATTCTCATCTAGCTTAATCCTATATACCCATTTGGTTCCTATAATGGTAGAACTCCTAGGTGGAGGAACAAGTTCCCAAACATCATTAGCAACAAATTGATTTAATTCTTCTTGCATCGCAATGACCCAACTCTCATCTGTCAAAGCTTCTTTAACATTCTTTGGTTCAATCAAGGAGACGAACCAAAAGAAGTTGCTTTGGTTTTGGACTTGAGATCTTAGGGTCCTTTGATTTAAGTCACCAATGATATTATTGAGAGTATGATCCTTAGACTCCTTAATGTTTACTTCCTTTTCAACACTAAGGTCTTCAACTCCTATTTTTCTAACCTCTTTGGCTTTAACTACTTCTAATTCATCCAAGTCATCATCAACCAATGGTGGTGTCTTGGTTAAAGGAGGGGTTTCATCAAAAGTCACGTTAAGTGATTCTTCAATTACGCCCGAGGTTCTATTGAGGACTATGTAGGCTTTGCTAGTTTGGGAATAACCTAAAAAGATACCTTCGTAAGACTTTGGTCGAACTTGGTAAGATAGTCTTTGGTGTTGAGGATAAATCACTTTCTTCCAAACACCCTAAAGTATTCCAATGAGGGTTTCTTACCATTAAGAATCTCATAGGGGGTCTTTCCTAGGAAAGGTCAAATAAGAATTCGGTTGAGAATATAAGTCGATGTGTCCACGACATTGCACCAAAACTTTTGAGGCAAAGATTGCTCGTTTAACATCGTCCTACTCATCTCTTGGATGGTCCTATTCTTCCTTTCAACTACCCCATTTGATTGTGGAGTGCGAGGAGCCGAGAAGTTATGGGTAATACCATGAGCTTCACAAAAGGCACCAAATTGCACTTCATTATCAAATTCCCTACCATGATCCGTCCTTATAGAGACAATTGGACATCCTAGTTGATTTTGAATTCTTCGACTAAAGATTTCGAAATGATCGAAAGCTTCATTCTTAGATGCCAAAAATCTAGTCCAAGTGAATCTAGAGTAGTCGTCAACTATAAGTAGGGTATAAAGGTTACCTCTATAACTCCGTATGGCGGAAGGTCCAAAGAGATCCATATGTAGGAGTTCTAAGCACCGAGAGGTTGAAACCAAATTCTTGGCTTTGTGACTTGAGTGAACTTTCTTTCGAACTTTGCAAGCATCACAAAATAGACTATCAAACTTCATCTTGGGGAGGTGTCTTACCAACTCCTTAGAGACTAAAGATTGAATTAGACGCATATTAGCATGACCTAATCTCCTATGCCAAAGACTAGAACTATCATCTATAGTCGCAAGACATATGTTGTCTTTTGACTTCTTATTGACCTTCATGACATAAAGCCCATGCTTTCTAACACCTTTTCCAATGACCTTTTCATCTTCTACGATTTCACTGTCATTTTCCGAAAAGATGACCTTACACTTATTGTCACAAATTTGACCTATGCTTAAAAGGTTAAACCCTAAATTATCTACGTGCTCAACATTTTTAATGGTCATGGAGTCAAGAGAAACCGTACATTTGCCAATGATATTACCACGTAGACTACTAGCGAATGTGACGTTACCTCCATCATGTGCTTTGTAGCGCGAGAACAAACTTCGATTACCCGTCATGTGTTTAGAACAACCACTATCCTTAATCCACTCGTCGGGTTCCAAATCAATTCCCAAGCATATCTAGGTAACAACACACATGATCAAACATTTGGTCCCCAATATCTCATGGGTCCAAAATTGTTAGTTGCAAACATCCTTTGCATTTGGTTGGGATGCATGAATGGAGGAGAGATTCCCCATGGGGAACAAAAGGGAGGAGGATAATAATTCATATAACCATTTTGTTGTTCACTATTTCTCCTAGGTGTATTTGATCTTGGTTTAGAGTTGTGGTCATTCCTTCTAGGTGTTGGAGTTTTACTTATAGGTCGTGAACTATTTTGACTATCTCTTCTAGGTGTTGTCGTTCTACTTCTAGGCCTAGACTCATTCCGTACTCTTGGTGGAGTAGAAGATGGTCTTGATAAACTTCTATTTCCCATTAGAGGTTTACTCAAAGGCTTATAGAACTTATCAACGGCATTGTCGTCAAGTATGTGTAATTTGACCTTGTTAACAATAAGATGCTTATGATGTTCACCTAAATTTGACTTTTCAGAAAGTTCAAGATTTTCAGCAAAAATTCTTTCTGGCCGCGGTTCCTTATCTAGGGCGGCGGTTCCATAGTGATAAGGAACCGCCCCATACAATCTAGGACCGCGTACAACAGACAGTTTTTCTGAAAATCTGACTTGTTTAGGTTCACTGGTTGATGCTTCATTTGAGTTAAATCTACACCAAGTCTTTCCTTAGAATGAATTTGTTTGTTTAACATATCATCAAGAGCAGTAGTACCTTTCATGAACGTTTCCAGTTTAATGGAGGTGCTCTTGAGATCTTCATTCTCTATTCTAAGTTTCTCACAACTTACGCAACGTAAATCAACTTCTTTATTATTCTCAAGCTTGGCTAATTTTTCCCTAAGTTCATTGATCTCATTTTCAAGCTTAGTTTTGGTTGATTTTAAGGTTTTGTTCTTTTCTATGAATTTAAGGCTAAGTTTGTGTAAATTATCATATTGACCATCTAATTCAATATCATCTAAGGTGGAACAATCATTGCTATAATATTCGATTTCGAAATGTACCTCTTTAGAAGTGTGAGCCATAAGACATTTCTCCTCTTTGGGGTTGTCATCAACATCTTCACCGCTATCGTTCCAAGAACCACTAACGAATGCCGTGTGATTCTTATCGCGCGAGGGCTTTGGACACTCACTAATGAAATGATTTGGATCACCACATATAAAGAAATTCCTATCACCTTTTTCGTTCTTGGCAAACTGATTCTTTGAGAATGGTTTCTTGCCATTGTTGGGTTGCCTCACGTGTTGACCTCGTCTTTTGAAAATCTCTTGAAATCTCTCACCGCCAATGTATACTCCTCGTCATCACTATCCGAGGAACTATCATGATCGCTTTGTGCCTTCTTGGCTTTGAGTGCAAGAGACTTCCTTTCACTCTTGGTTTTCACCAATTCCGAGTCCTTCAAAATTATCATCTCATGAACCTTCAAGTTGCCTATGAGTTCACCGAGTGATAAAGTTGAGAGATCTTTCGATTCTTCGATCGCCATGACTTTTGCTCTCCACTTCGGATGTAAGGCCCTTAGAAACTTCCTAACATTGTTCTTTCTAGAAAAACCTTCATCAAGTGCTTTTAGACTAGTATAATAGTGTTAAATCTAGCAAAAGCACTATCAATAGTTTCATCTTCTAAGATGACAAATTGTTCATATTGTTGGATAAGAAGATCGATTTTGCTTTCTTTGACTTGGCTATTACATTGGTAGGTTACTAAAAGACTGTTCCAAATATCTCTAGAGGTTTCACACATAAAAATTCTTTCATACTCTTTCTTAGTTAAAGCATTATAAATCACCATTTTAGCCTCATTATTTTTCGAAAGTTTCTTTTTAGTATCGTCATTAGCTTTGTCAAAAGTGACCAATTCCTTTGTTTTAGAAACTTCATTAAATTGATAAGGTAAAAAATCACCATTGGTAATAACATGCCAAAGATCTAAATCTTTTGATTTCACATAAGTCTCAAATCTATTTTTCCAATAAATAAAACTATCGGTTTCAAAAAGTGGTGGTCTTTGCATAGATTGCCCTTCTAGGTACTTGTTGGAATCCATAGATCGATTCAAGTTTTTAAAATACAATATACTTTAAAAATACTTGAGCAACCCGCTCTGATACCAATTGTAGAAACTAGAAGGGGGGGAGTTGAATAGTTTCTTGTATTTACTTGTTAAATGATGGTTTTAAAAAAATCCTTTTTCTCAAAAACTTAGACTTAAGGAAATATATGAAATCTTCTTATGCACAATATGAACAATGATAGTGTAACTAAACTAATACTAACTAATGTATATGCACAAAGAATAAATCATGTAAAGAGTTAAGGATAAAGAAAGATCAAACCAAACACCAAGGACTTATAGTGGTTCGGCAACAAAGCTCACTCCTCGTTCCTACTCCACTCCTCGATTACTCCTTACTCGAGAGTTTACTACACAACAAGCTCCTTATGGTGGAGAAAACCGTACACGTTGCTTAACCAATTTCCGACTCTAAGCTAAAAGTCGAGCCCTAATCGTAGCTGACCAATCTACACAACTATACTTAGTACATACACAACTTCCAAATAGACACAACTACTTGGATCTTCACAACTATGACACAACAACAAATGTATAAGATTTGATCTTCAAAGGATCTTTGGTGGTGGACTCAATACTTCACAAGGATAGTGTTCTTATCTTTGCACTTGAAGAGGAAGGGACGGATGAGATAGATTCACTTCTAAACAAGTAGTAATCAATCAAATGATCAATGATTTGAGTGATTTAAGAAGTATGTTTGAATCTGGAAATTTATGTGCAAAAGAGGTGAAGAGAAAATCTGAGAAAGGTCCACTATTTATAGGACAAAGGGCCAACGGCTATTTCTGCCCGCGGTTCCTTATCTCAGCCGGCGGTACCTTATCGATAAGGAACCGCCTAGGTACTAGGGAACCGCCGGAGTAGACTCCGCTCCCTTTTTGTCCTTTAGTGGTGGAGGTCTTATCTGATTATAAAATCTCGTGAAAGAATATTCCAAATCAAAAAAGAATTTGCCATTTTCAAATTTTCAAATATTTAATTTAATAAAACATTTTCTTAAAAAGAAAGTTTAATTAAAAACTTGTCACACTTAATAAAAGGTGAGTTTTAAGAAAAGTTTAAATCACTTGATTACTTGATTAAGGTTAGTACTTGTTTATTCATACCTTAAGTGAAAATGGGTAAAATGGAAAATACTTGAACTCAAGAATTCGTTTTTCGTTGTTTTCGTAAATGCTTGTTTTTACATATTGTCGTAATCAAAACTAAGCGAGACCGAAAAATGCAAGTAACGTTTTTAGGCATTATTGCATTAACAAGTTCCAACAAAGTAAAGTTCAACAATACCCTTTTCAACTTGTTCCTTAATGAAGTGATATCTGACATCAATGTGCTTCGTGCGTGAATGTTGTACCGGATTGCATGAGATGGCTATGGAAGACTTTGTGTCACAGTACATTGGTACTTTATCAAAGTGGAAGCCATAATCCATGGGTTGTGTTCTCATCCATAGAACTTGAGCACAACACGCAGATAGAGATACATACTCCGCTTCAGCTGATGACAATGATGTGCAATCCTGCTTCTTGGAAGACCATCCCACAAGCTTATCTTGACCTAGAAATTGTGCACCACCAGAAGTACTTTTACGTTTATCAAGACATTCTGCATGATCAGAATATGAATAGGCCGTTAGAAAGAAACTAGTTTCCCTCGGATACTAGAGTCCCAAATGAATGGTATTCTTTAGGTACCGAAAGATCCGTTGAACCTCCTTGAGGTTCTTTTCAGTGGGTCGTGCTTGATATCGTGCACAATAACATGTAGCATGTGATATATCTGGTCGACTTGCTGTTAAGTACACGAGGGAACCGATCATGGAACGATATTTCGTTTGATCTAAGGCGTCTCCCTCCAAGTCAACATCTAGGGATGTGGTTGATAATGGTGTCCCAACGGGGTCACATGAGGTCATACCATGCTTTTTGATTATCTCTTGACAATACTTAGCTTGGTTAATAAAGATACCACTTGGGGATTGGTGAACTTTAATTCCTAGAAATAATTTTAGTTCGCCCATCATAAACATTTCAAATTTGTTGTGCATTACTTTTTCAAACCATTTTGAAAGTTTTGGGTTTGTAGACCCGAAAATAATGTCATCAACATAAATCTGCACAAGCAAAATGTCATCCCCATATTTATAGGTGAACAATAGATCAATGGAACCTTTTGAGAAACCTTTGGATACCAGAAATTTCGAGAGCTCGTCGTACCACGCCCTTGGAGCTTGCTTGAGTCCATAGAGTGCTTTGTGGAGACGATACACCTTGTCAGGATAATGACGATTGATGAATCCTTCCGGCTGCGTGACATAGACTTCTTCCTTCAAAGGACCGTTAAGAAACGCGGTCTTTACGTCCATTTGATACACGATGAATCCCTTATGTGCAGCATAAGCAAGGAAAATACTGACCGCTTCCATTCGAGCTACTGGTGCAAATGATTCTTCAAAATCAATACCATCTTTCTGCCCATACCCTTTAGCCACTAGCCTAGATTTGTTATTGATGATCGTGTTCTCTTCATCCATCTTGTTTTTCCAGATCCATCGAAGATTCTATGGTATTACATCGTATGGTCTGTCAACAAGTACCCAGACTTTAAGTCTTTCAAATTGTTGAAGTTCATCCGTCATCGATTCAATCCAAGCATGATCTTCCAAGGCTTCTTTGATATTTGTTGGTTCAGTTGTACTCACGGTGAGTGCAAACATACAAACATCACCATCGGTTTGAAGTTATCGTCTTGTACGAACGGGCTGTGAAGGGTTTCCAATTACTTGTATCAAAGGATGATCTCGGGTCCAATGATGTGTTGAAGGATGTCGTTGATAGAACATATGCATATTTGACGGATCAATTTGACGAGTAGAAGACTCTCCAGTTTCGTGTACCAGTGTACCGAATGGGTTGATAAAGTCGTCTTCGTCATTTAATGCATAGTCTGCTTGATTTGTGTTCTCTGGAGCAATGACAGTAGTTGTGGATGTTGTAGGAGCGGTTGTTGATGTGATAGTCTGAGGAGGTAAATCTGCAGCAACCTGTGTTGAAGTAGATAAACTTGTATCCTTTTGTTGACGATGAATGGTATCATAATTCTTATCATGAGTGACAACAGAAGACTTCGATACAACATGTTTCTCCCCCGTGAAATATTCATCATACATTGGCCCATATAACAATTCTAACTCTTCAATTGTCGTGTTTACTGTCATATATGCTCTTGGAACATTTCCTTGAACCAGCTTTGAACTTGACGGTTCATTGTTGTGGTCTTGCGTTCCGAGTTCCATGCGGTTGTGAACGGAAGTCATTTGTCGTTGTGGATCAGAACTAAAACTGTTTTGTTCAAGTGCCATTTCTTATAATTCATCAAATCTGATATGAATAGTCTCGACTATCAATTTTTTTCTCTTGCTATAAACTCTATATCCCTTAGACTAAGTTGCATATCCCACTAGAATACATGCATCACCTTTCTCTTTCATCTTATCCAAATTTTCACCATCTCGTATAATGTAAAAAATACATCCAAAAACGTGCAGGTGTTTGAGTGAAGGTTTTCGATCATGGATTATGTGATATGGTGTCTTTTCGTGTCTTGGGATAATTAAGGATCGGTTTTGTGTTTAGCATGCGGTTGAAACGGCTTCGGCCCAAAAGTATAGTGGAAGTTTTGAAGCAGATAATAATGTTCGAGCAGCCTCAACTAAAGTACGGCTTCGTCTTTCAACAACGCCGTTTTGTTCGGGTGTTCGGGCAATAGATGTTTCATGTTCAATTCCTTCGGCTTCAAAATAGTTTCTCAGAGTTGAATTCAAAAATTTTGTGCCTCTGTCAGTACGAACCACTTTTACTTGAGCTTTAAGGCCACGTTGGATCATTTTTAGGAAGTTGATGAGAACTTCGGGTGTTTCATCCTTGGACCTCAAGAAGTGAGTCCATGTATACCTTGAGTAATCATCGATAATTACCATAACATATTTCTTTCCATTGATACTATGAACACGCATGGGACCACACAAATAGATATGAAGAAGATCTAACCGTCCTTTAGAGCTTGGTGTAGTCTTTGTCTTAAAACTACTTCGTTTAGCTTTACAAAGCTCACAAGAAGAACAAAGATGATCTTTGATGAATTTCAAGCTTGGAACGCCTCTCACAATATCTTTCTTGGAAAGCAAGTTGATGGTATCAAAGTTGAGGTGAGATAAACGTTGATGCCATAACCATGCCAGAGTCGTTGAAGCTTTAGCCATGAAGCAAATTGGATTTGATGAAGTTGTGTCTTGTAGTGAAATTGTGTAAAGATCGGTACCCCGTCAATCGATGAGTAAATCATTCCCATCATAATCATGAACAAAACATGTCTTCTTTCTAAAAGCAACTTCCAAATCTCCATCACAAAATTGACCAACCGAGAAAAGATTGTGATTGAGCCCTTCGACGTAGTATACCCTTTTGATCGTGATATTACCCTGAACTAAATCTACATGTCCTAGGATCGGTGCAAATTGATCATTTCCGAATCGGACCGTACCCAGGAACTTCTCCACGAAGTTAATTAGAAGCTTGAGATTCCCCGTCATGTGCTTCGTGCATCCGGAGTCCAGTATGAAGAGAATTATTTGTATCACCTGCAGAAGAGTTAGAACACGATGGAGCATTTGCTAAATTGGATACCACTTTAGTTGTGATTTCATATTCATTAGTGTCCTTAGCAAAATTTGAAGGCATACTAACACTCGTTGTCACATTTTCTGTCCTAACTTTAGGCGTCCATTTATATCCTGGAGGACATTGATTAGCAAACCACCATTTCCAAGACTTGCTAGCAGACTCATATAATTCCTTAATTATGCTTCTAGGGTTCTTAGTGGTGGATTATGATGCAATACTTTTCTTAGTGGGGGTTGCACCGGAATGGTTCACTTTGCGTTTGGGTTTACTAGCACTAATAGGCATCGCAACTTGCTTCTTAGTTCTAGTATCTACGCCTTTTACATTATTCATAGTACACATAGAATAATTAGCATTAGCACATTTTCCACATTTAACACAAAAAAATTTCACATACATAGCATTTAAATCATTCAAATCGTCATTACATGCAATTACAGACTTTTTATTCTTAAAAACATTCAAATTCCCAGGGTGTTCTTCTACTTCCTTCATCTTCCCTTGACTCTTGTGTTTCTAGACCTTATCATTCACTTGAGTGCTCTTAATCTGAGGCCGGCTAACACTAGCAGTAGAGACTACTCCTATAGTAGAAGACACACGAATATTAGTGTTTCTAGAAGTCTGAGGTGAGTGACTGACTTTGTTTATGGGTTTAGTGGTCATTCTATACATCCCTGGTTTAATCACATTATTGTGCTTAACTCTTGGTGCTACAATATTCTTTATGGGTTGAGTATGTGGTAACCTTTCCTTTCCATCCATCTTGGGGGCAAACACATGTTTTGCAAATGAAGAATTTGAGAAAGCAGATGGTTTTCCCAAGATAGATGATCTATTCACTTTAGAGGCATTAGGTTGTCTAACAACAGGTTTCTTAACGCTAGGTTCCACAACTTTCCCACCCATCTTAGCAACGAGTTTCTTCAACTCTGCTATTGCTATATCTTTTTCTTGTAACTGAGCTTTCAAATCCGAAATATCAAAACTTTTTTCGTTGAGTTATCGACATGACTCAGATAATTTTACTTCAAAAGGTGTATCATTTGAAAAGCTGCCAACTTTCTTTTGCAAAGCAAGTTCAAGTGAGTGACAATGTTTTTGAAGATAATCATATCTATGTTTAAGAAACGAAAACTCTTTTTTGTCAACTTTATTCGAAAGCTCAGCTTCACGACGTTCACATTCTTTAACTTGATCAAGATATTTGCATGCAACATCAGAATATTCCTCAATATCAGCACAAGATGTAACATAAGCACACATAATATCTTTTGAGAGGCATTCTTGCAAGAGTAGATTATAGGCTATATAAAAATCGTCTCTTTTAGGTTGATGATCGTCAATTTCTTTTTCAAGAGATTCCACATATTTCAAATCGTCAAACATTTCTTACTCTATTAACTTTTCAAATTCCAAAGCATGTTTCTTTGTTCTTTCTGCTAGAGGAATCAAAATAGTTTTCACAAGAACAGTTATATCGTGAGTAATTTCTTTATCACCTTTTAAAAGTTCACATTTTTTCTAGTCATCATCAACAACCTTTTTGAAATTTTCAATGTTGCTCTTGAGAATACTAAGTGCTTGCTTACTCTTGCTTAAAGAAGCTTGATGCGCCAAGTACCCGATATATTTTGAAACATTTGTTTTCTTAGTGGCAAATACTTGTCTCCATTTAATTCTTATTTGTTCACATTCATAAAATATTTGCTCACGAGACTGCTGTTTTTGTGGTTTGAAAATTTCATAAAGACTATTTTCATAAGCATAATTATATGGTTTCACAAAGTCTGTATTCACTGGTGATCTACTCTCTTCTTTAAAACATAGTGACTCATCACTAATAGGCCTAACAAGAAGACAATCAAGGTCGGTCTATTAGGACTCCTCAAGATAGAGTCGCGGGTTCTCAGATTGAGCTTGCTCGAGGTACTTAGGACCAGCAAAACTAGTTTTACCCTTGAAAATCGAACGAGGTGCCAACATTCGCCTGGTTTGAATAGATTGATTTGTTTTATAAACAATTTTCTTATAAAAATCAATTTGAACTTCAAGTTCCACGACTTTGTCGGTGTCTTTTGCTTGTTTGATTTTGAAAGATTTTTGCAAGTTAGCAACCTCTTCCGTCTTCGCAGTGACTAGTTTAGTTTTATCCTCTTGAAGAAAACCAATATTTTGAGTTAACTCATTCACTTTTGTGGTAGTAGGATAGGTTTTGTGTCGTTCTATACTTAAAGAAGTGTTATAATTACGTTTCTCTTGTTCTAAAAGCTTAAGAGTTTCGTTGTATTTAGTTTCATAAACATCCTTTATAGTAGTAACAACAGCCCCTTTGTACCTTGCAAGCTCTTTGTCTTTTTGAATAAGCTTAGCTCTGCAGTTTGCAAGAAGCTCATTAGATTTTATAACTGCAGCTTTGATTTCTTTAAAAATTTTAGTGAGCGTAGCGTTTGCCTTCTTTAATTGCTTTTGACTTTTTCTAGTTTCTTTGACATCTTTTTGTAAAGAATCAATTAAGTTAGCAGGCGCAATACGCTCCTCATCATCATCATACTCATTTGCATGTTGATCATCCTCATACTCATTATTGCACATGTCTGATGAATCAGGTGTGGTATTGCTATCAATCGTTTCCATCATACATGTGTCAGTAATGGCTTTGGGTAGCTCATAATGCTCATGAATATTACCAAACACATTATATTCCTCTACAGTGTGTACCTTATCGATTGGCTCATTATCAAAGATAGGACCATTGTCATATTCAGTGACGTTGAGAAGTTCTTCAACCTTTGCCATGTACGATTAATGTGCTTCAAGTTCTTGGTCGGAGGCTTCATCATCAATATCATCAAGCATTGCTCCTTCCTCAGCCGACAATTTAACCCTAGCTTCCATCTTCTTACAAAGCAGCATCTTTTCCTTATGATAACCAGAATCTCTAACTCGTTTCGGCTTTCTGCATTCCTTTGCCATATGCCCATAACCTTGACAATTAAAGCACTGAATCCCACTTTGCTGAACCACTTGAGTACCAATAGTTTCCCTATTCCGAGCTAGTAGCAATCCTCTGAGTATCATACTTAGCATTTTGTCGATCATACCGTGCAGAACCCTCAACATGTGTTGGATTACGTCGATCATACCTAGGAGGACTTTCACCACGTTGACGTGTGTCATACCTTTGAGGACTCTCAACGTATTGGTTACTTGTATTTGATGATGTTCAAAGATTTTTGTTGGTCGGTTTGAAGATTTTCTTGTAGGTCTTCATAATGAAAGCAATTTGTTGTTTCATCTCCCTATCCTTCTGAGCTAGTTCTTCATCACTGTCCTCTTCAAATGATGGCTCAGGTGATGGTGATGGTGCTCTTGGTTCTTTGTCTCGTGATCTTGTGGGAGCTGAATACTAAGATGAAGTGTAGTATCTTGGTGAGGAGGATGTAGTGGAGTACCTTGTTGAAGAGGATGTAGTGGAGTATGACTTTGGAGCACGAGAGCGATTATCTTGGACGTGTTGAGTGGTAGACATCAAAGCAAGTGGATTAGCAGTCTTTGCTATCCTTTCAGCTCGAAGTTCATTCCCCTTATTTTGAAATTGTTTCAAAATGCCAAAGAGCGTGTGATAGTTGACCTCGTCTAACTTACTCTGTTGTTTCACCAAAGTGACGAACCGTGTCCACTCTGGTTGAAGTTGCTGTAGAAATTGCACATTGACTTGCATGGTGGAGACTTGAAAATTATTTCTTGTCATGTAATTCATCATCTTTTAGAACCTTGATTAGTATGAATCAATTGATTCCCCATCGAATGAAGTAAACTTGCGAAAGTTCCAGAACAAGTTACTTTTGACATCTTGCTTGTTAAGTGATTTTTCTTGTTGCAAGCGTTCAATGGAAAACCATATTTCTTTTGAAGTAGAGCATGCATCAACCGTTGAGTAAATATCATCCCCAATCCCACTGAGAATCAAATAGATTGCTTCTTTCTCTGCATCAATCCAATCACGTTTCTCTTTCGAAGTATTCTCATATGTTTCCTTAATTGTTTGCTCATCAGAACCGGTCGTCGAGTCGGTTGCTGTAATTGCAGGAATGGTTATTGTAGTGAGAGTATAGGGTCCTTCTTTGATGCAACATGGAAGAACATCACCATTGGGTTTAGTGTCAAGATATAGAAGAAATCGTGATTGCCATTGTGCATACTATGGAAACCTTGGTTTCTGGATCTTTGAAGCTACTAGGAATGCATCATGTTCATATGATTATACAATCAAAGCAGAATTAGAACACGACACATTAACAAGGTGTTTAGGCACAATAACATGAATTAAAACAAATGGGTTGCTCATTATATTAATAATAAACAACCACTAGACGTGTATACATTGAATCTCACGTCTAGTGCACACACGCTTTAGGTTTACATTGTGAATATAAATGATGATCAAAACCTAAGACCATTGGTTCCTTTTATAGTGTAAGGATTAGGGTTTACAAGAGATAATAACAAATAAACAAGTAAATCTTCTATTTAAATAAACTTATGCAGAATAAATCTTGCATGTTTATCTAAATAGAAGCTTCCATAAGCTTCTTGTCTACGTTTCTATCAACTCTTGAATTGCATGTGACAATGCTTAGATTGCACACGACAACTCTTGAGCCAACAACACTTAGTTTGCTCTTGTCAACGCTTGGATTGCTCTTGACAACGCTTAGACAATATCTTCATGTTTTCTTCGTTTTTGAGTTTCTGCCACATCAACTTTTTGACCCAACAATCTTCCCCTAGTTAATGTCGGCAAAACTCTATGTGTATCTCTTGTAAGTTGTACATGATCTTCAAATTGCTTCCCCTCAAGTGTATGTCTTCCCCTTTTTGTCACATCAACAGGGAAGTAAACAATGTATGCAATCTTTGAAGATTCTCCAAATGTAGCTCTATGTAATGATCTTGAAGAAAAATAAATATAATATTCTTGATGTAGAAGTAGAATAACCCAACCTTGTGTTCCATGTCTTGCACTATCCACGTGACGTCGAACTTATATGAGAACGTTAAAGTATAAGCAGACCTCAATCCCTTGTCAATATTCTCATCCTTTGTGAGACACTGAGCACGATAATGTAACTCCTTCAAGTGTTATGACAAGTCTTCGTCACCAACCATGTAAAGCACGAACAAGTTACCTTTAAAGAATAATGTTAACTAGGCACCATCTTTAAAGATATGATAGAACACAAACTCGCAAAAATCTTCTTCGAAGATCAAACTTACCATAAGAATTCTTCCCCTTAAGTCAACACCTCTTCATGACGAATCTTTATGAAATAATAGCTTCATATCATATGTAAAAGTTTAACTACGGATAACTCTTTTACAAGGCTACCCCGATTACATAATCCAATCAAATATTACTCCAATCAAATACTTCACCAATTGTTGCTAACTCGCATTAAAATCATTAATCCCTTTTAAAAGTATCCGAGCCATAAATATCACCTTGATATTCTGAATAAAAACGGAGATTCCATGTACCTTCGTGTGTAAATTCCTCCTTTTTGTGTGCTAAAAACGTACCAATTTTCTCAACAGCAGATATCCTTGTGTTATCCGAGATCCTTCTCTATCCAATATATCTGGAATGTGTATTGTCACATATTGGACAACACCTAACAGCGTTTGAAAAACCATATCTCGGACAACACTGTCAACGTTCTCAGCGTTTGACTTATTCTGTCAGCGTCAAAAGTAACTTTGTCAGCGTCTACGTAACAACTTGTCAGCGTCTTGTCCCAAACGATGACGTTATCAAGTGAAATGGCTTAATAATATGTGATAATATCCGTATATTAAAAGATCAAGTCCACAAATAAAGATGAATTTACTTGTTGAAATAAATCCCTTAATTTTAGCATGCGAATATCACACCATACGCAAAACATAAGCCACGTCTCTTTTGTTGACTTTTTCAATCCAACAGTAACTGTGTATCCCATGACATTTACATCTTTATCAACGTCAAATGAATAACCATCAACGTCACTGTAGATAAAAAGTCCATATCTGAAATCTGAATTGTTTATGATCATCAACGTGTGAACAACCCAAATTGTACTTCGTGTGAACACAATAATCAACCAATAAGTAAGCTTGCATCGTGTGAACACAAAAACTTTCCATTAACTGTTTGATTGGCTGCCTCGTGTGAACACTTAGTTATCATATGACTATTTAATCATTAAACCAATCATGGACCACTTCGAGTTTTATGGCTGCGTTCATAATATATTCTCCTTGGACTGAATAAAAAGTCACGACCTTACTGTATCTTTCTTCTTTTTGGTCGTGTGAACGCGCTGCCTTTTCTTGATCGTGTGAACATATGATTCTTTTTCCTTTGTCCATATACAACCAATAAAGCAAATACCTTGATCAGTCCGCATGAGCTTTTAAATTGCTGCAATAAGCAGGATCTAGGGTTTGTTGAAACTTGAGCATCGAAACCCTAATTAGGGTTTGTAAATAAACCTTAGATCTTGAATCATAACAGCCACAATCCTCCAATTTTTCAACCTTAAGTTGATTGAGGGTTTGTAAAAACCCTAATCATGATTTTATGTAAAAGCTGAAAATCTGAAAATCATCTCTGTTGCCTATTTCAACGCCTAATAACTTTTGATTGAGGGCTAATCTGGACAATCCCTCCGGTGGAAGTTTAGATATATGTATGAAGATCACACATAAAAAATTTCGTGACGATCTAACGGTTCAATCAAAAGTTATGACCTTCTGAATACTGCTGCGCACACAAAAACGTTCAAAAAAACCCTAGACGAATTTTTCTTCTTTTCACCATACACGAGCACCTTGTTGGTCCTAGCATCACGAGCCACGAGGCTCTGATACCAATTGTGGAAACCTTGGTTTCCGGATCTTTGAAGCTACTAGGAATGCATCATGTTCATATGATTATACAATCAAAGCGGAATTAGAACACGACACATTAACAAGGTGTTTAGGCACAATAACATGAATTAAAACAAATGGGTTGCTAATTATATTTATAATAAACAACCACTAGACGTGTATACATTGAATCCCACGTCTAGTGCACACACGCTTTAGGTTTACATTGTGAATATAAATGATGATCAAAACCTAAGACCATTGGTTCCTTTTATAGTGTAAGGATTACGGTCTACAAGAGATAATAACAAATAAAAAAGTAAATCTTCTATTTAAATAAACTTATGCAGAATAAATCTTGCATGTTTATCTAAATAGAAGCTTCCATAAGCTTCTTGTCTACGTTTCTATCAACTCTTGAATTGCATGTGACAATGCTTAGATTGCACACGACAACTCTTGAGCCAACAACACTTAGTTTGCTCTTGTCAACGCTTGGATTGCTCTTGACAACGCTTAGACAATATCTTCATGTTTTCTTCGTTTTTGAGTTTCTGCCACATCAACTTTTTGACCCAACAATCTTCCCCTAGTTAATGTCGGCAAAACTCTATGTGTATCTCTTGTAAGTTGTACATGATCTTCAAATTGCTTCCCCTCAAGTGTATGTCTTCCCCTTTTTGTCACATCAACAGGGAAGTAAACAATGTATGCAATCTTTGAAGATTATCCAAATGTAGCTCTATGTAATGATCTTGAAGAAAAATAAATATAATATTCTTGATGTAGAAGTAGAATAACCCAACCTTGTGTTCCATGTCTTGCACTATCCACGTGACGTCGAACTTATATGAGAACGTTAAAGTATAAGCAGACCTCAATCCCTTGTCAATATTCTCATCCTTTATGAGACACTGAGCACGATAATGTAACTCCTTCACGTGTTATGACAAGTCTTCGTCACCAACCATGTAAAGCACGAACAAGTTACCTTTAAAGAATAATGTTAACTAGGCACCATCTTTAAAGATATGATAGAACACAAACTCGCGAAAATCTTCTTCGAACATCAAACTTACCTTAAGAATTCTTCCCTTTAAGTCAACACCTCTTCATGACGAATCTTTATGAAATAATAGCTTCATATCATATGTAAAAGTTTAACTACGGATAACTCTTTTACAAGGCTACCCCGATTACATAATCCAATCAAATATTACTCCAATCAAATACTTCACGAATTGTTGCTAACTCGCATTAAAATCATTAATCCCTTTTAAAAGTATCCGAGCCATAAATATCACCTTGATATTCTGAATAAAAACAGAGATTCCATGTACCTTCGTGTGTAAATTCCTCCTTTTTGTGTGCTAAAAACGTACCAATTTTCTCAACAGCAGATATCCTTGTGTTATCCGAGATCCTTCTCTATCCAATATATCTGGAATGTGTATTGTCACATATTGGACAACACCTAACAGCGTTTGAAAAACCATATCTCGGACAACACTGTCAACGCTGTCAGCCTTTGACTTATTCTGTCAGCGTCAAAAGTAACTTTTTCAGCGTCTACGTAACAACTTGTCAGCGTCTTGTCCCAAACGATGACGTTATCAAGTGAAATGGCTTAATAATATGTGATAATACCCGTATATTAAAAGATCAAGTCCACAAATAAAGATGAATTTACTTGTTGAAATAAATCCCTTAATTTTAGCATGCGAATATCACACCATACGCAAAACATAAGCCACGTCTCTTTTGTTGACTTTTTCAATCCAGCAGTAACTGTGTATCCCGTGACATTTACATCTTTATCAACGTCAAATGAAAAACCATCAACGTCACTGTAGATAAAAAGTCCATATTTGAAATCTGAATTGTTTATGATCATCAACGTGTGAACAACCCAAATTGTACTTCGTGTGAACACAATAATCAACCAATAAGAAAGCTTGCATCGTGTGAACACAAAAACTTTCCATTAACTATTTGATTGGCTGCCTCGTGTGAACACTTAGTTATCATATGATTGTTTAATCATTAAACCAATCATGGACCACTTCGAGTTTCTTGGCTGCGTTCATAATATATTCTCCTTGGACTGAATAAAAAGTCACAACCTTACTGTATCTTTCTTCTTTTTGGTCGTATGAACCCGCTGCCTTTTCTTGATCGTGTGAGCATATGATTCTTTTTCCTTTGTCCATATACAACCAATAAAGCAAATACCTTGATCAGTCCGCATGAGCTTTTAAACTGCTGCAATAAGCACGATCTAGGGTTTGTTGAAACTTGAGCATCGAAACCCTAATTAGGGTTTGTAAATAAACCTTAGATCTTGAATCATAACATCCACAATCCTCCAGTTTTTCAACCTTAAGTTGATTGGGGGTTTGTAAAAACCCTAATCATGATTTTATGTAAAAGCTGAAAATCTGAAAATCATCTCTGCTGCCTATTTCAACGCCTAATAACTTTTGATTGAGGGCTAATCTGGACAATCCCTCCGGTGGATGTTTAGATATATGTATGAAGATCACACATAAAAAAATTCGTGACGATCTAACGGTTCAATCAAAAGTTATGACCTTCTGAATACTGCTGCGCACACAAAAACGTTCAAAAAAACCCTAGATGGATTTTTCTTCTTTTCACCATACACGAACACCTTGTTGGTCCTAGCATCACGAGCCACGAGGCTCTGATACCAATTGTGGAAACCTTGGTTTCCGGATCTTTGAAGCTACTAGGAATGCATCATGTTCATATGATTATACAATCAAAGCGGAATTAGAACACGACACATTAACAAGGTGTTTAGGCACAATAACATGAATTAAAACAAATGGGTTGCTCATTATATTAATAATAAACCACGACTAGACGTGTATACATTGAATCCCACGTCTAGTGCACACACGCTTTAGGTTTACATTGTGAATATAAATGATGATCAAAACCTAAGACCCTTGGTTCCTTTTATAGTGTAAGGATTAGGGTTTACAAGAGATAATAACAAATAAACAAGTAAATCTTCTATTTAAATAAACTTATACAGAATAAATCTTGCATGTTTATCTAAATAGAAGCTTCCATAAGCTTCTTGTCTACGTTTCTATCAACTCTTGAATTGCATGTGACAATGCTTAGATTGCACACGACAACTCTTGAGCCAACAACACTTAGTTTGCTCTTGTCAACGCTTGGATTGCTCTTGACAACGCTTAGACAATATCTTCATGTTTTCTTCGTTTTTGAGTTTCTGCCACATCAACTTTTTGACCCAACACATATCGACCAGTCACAAGCATTGGTGGTCTCTCTTTGTTCCCCACCACCATGATGTTGTTGTTTGTCACACGATACTCTTGAGTAGAATCCATTTCGAGAAACTTGAAATTGTTGAAGTAAAAACGGATCTTAAGTAGATGTGATGTGATTGTTGTTGTCGATGAAAAAATGTTAAATCCCCTAAAAAGTGTCTTCACAAATAACCAAAAATTCGAAGGCGAAAAATCACACGATATTAGTGTTATTTCAGAATATTGTTTCTTTTTCGGATAATTAACCCTTCTTCGGAATAATGGTTCTTCTTCGGATAAAGGAACTTTTTCGGATAAAGGACACCTTTTCGGAATAAGTGGTGAATTTCGGATAAATGAAGATTTTCGGGAAAATTGTGATTTTTCGGAATATTTGTAATTTTCCGATAAATTCACTTTTTCGGAAAAATGTACTATTTTCGGATAAATTGGATATTTCGGATAAATGCAGTTTTTCGGATAAATGAATTGTTTTCGGATAACTTGAAGAATTCGGATAAACTGCTTACCTTCGGAATAAAGAGCTATTTTCGGATAAATGGAATTTTCGGAATAATGCCTTTTTCGGAATAGGAGCCTATCTTCGGATAAACAGAATTTTCGAAATAATACCTTTTTCGGAATAAGAGCCTATCTTCGGATAACCAACTAACCTTTGGAATATATAAAACCCTTATCCGAATATAGATTTTCGGATAAATAAACTTCTTCTTCTTTTCGAAATTGAAAACCCTTTTCCAAAAACAACCAAAACAACCAAATCAAGCTACTGTTTGACGAACCGTACCTCAAAAACAATCCAAACACCCCAAAAACTTGTGATTTTAACCATAAAACTTAACCAAATCCCTACCACCACTATGTAGGAGATGTATTTCAAGATTTTAAGCCCAAAAAGCACTAAAAAAATCAATCCGAGTTGATTTTTGGTTAAATCAATCGAACCAAATCAAAACCAAACAACCAATCACTAATCTATCCCGTGGCGATTGATACCAATTGTTGTTCCCAAATTTTATCACTTCACCATGATAGATTAAATGAATTAAAGAAGAAAAGAGATGGATTTCTAGAGAGAGAAAGTAGTAAGAGAAACTAGAGAAAAGATCGAGAAACTATGTGAATATTAGATTGAGAAATGAAAACTACCAACCCTTCCTAACATGCTAGGAAGGGCTTATATAGCCGGGCTCATACATGTAGCCTTAATGGACTATATTGTTTAACGGTCCGGGCTTGAATTAAATTCTTAGTACCTTAAAAGAGGCCTTTTAAGCTAGGCATCAAGCCCGTAATGTCACGACTATTTCAACTAACTATTACAACGTTATAATAAATATTACAATAAAAACCTATGACTGAACATTCTTGTTTAACTCAATATTTTGAGGCTAACAATTGTCCACTGCGGAAGCAGAATATGTGTCTCTATCCGTGTATAGTGCTCAAGTCCTTTGGATGAGAATAGAACTCACGGATTATGGCTTTCACTTTAACAAAGTTTCGATTTATTGTGATTCACAATCAACCATAGCCATATCCTGCAAAGCGGTCCAACATCCAAGACCAAGCACATAGTTGTCCTATTACATTTCACAAAGGAGCACGTGGAAAGAGGAACGATCGAACTTTATTTTGTCGAGACGGACTACCAACAGGCCGACATCTTCACTAAATCTCTTCATCAAGACGGATTTGAGTTCTTGGTTCGTCGACTTGGTATGCGTAGTTTCACTTCTGATGAGCTTGAACGTCTTGCACAATTGCGGTAACCTTTGTTGATCCCAAACATAGATCGATTAGCTTTGTGTTAACGAGATTAAGTCAAGTTAAACACTTAGAGAAACTTTGTTGTTGTATGAACAATCCAACTGTTATGCGGAATTAACACTTGAATAAAGAATAAGTAATACAAGTAAAACAAACTTTCATTTTTTATTGATGAAACAAACTTGATTACAATGAAAGTCGAATACTGAATAATAATGTGTATATACTATAAACCCTACGACCTCCTTTTATAACATAAGGAGTTGTGTACAATGGATAACCTATCAACTATTTTAGGAAAAGATAAATACAGAAAATACAATATTTGAGTATATCTTTTCTTCAAATAACAAACGTGTTGACTAAGTTTTCCTATCAGTGTTTGGACTTCTTCTTGTCAGCGCTTGGATACTTCTTGTTAATGCTTGATCTGTCAACGCTTGATTTCTTCTTATCAGCGTCCAAATAACTCTTGTCAGCGTCTTAGTGTCTTGGCTCATTTTATTCCCAACAATCCTCCCCTAAACTTGATTTCTACTCTAGTAGGGATGAGCACGGTACCGGTCCCGTCCCGAACCCGTCTCGAATTAGGGGTACCGAATATTTCCCGAGCATAAATTTATGGTACCGGTACCGTACAGAACGAGATTTAGGTATCGGTACCGTTACGGGAATCGGTACCGGTACCGGGAAATCGGGAGTTTCCCGTTCTTTTTCGGGAATTTCCCGATTTGGTACCGGTCCCATCCCGAATTAGTGGTACCGAATTTTTTTTCACCTTATTTCGTAATCCCGGTACCGTACCGAACGGGAATCAATACGGTTCTGGGAACGGTTCGGGTTCAATTCGGGATTCGGGTCGAAATGTTCATCCCTATACTCTAGTAATCAAGTTTCTGAATAAAAACTAAGTACAAGGAGGATTCTTACAAATACAAATCACTTGTTAATTATATAATAAATAAACCTAATTAAATCTTTGCCAACATTACTAGTGTAATCCATTTCCAGCTGTGTAGACACCATCTTCTTTAAAACTTCCTTGGACATAGGATATTCAGCATCCACAAGAAGATATTCTGAAAACTTTTTAGTGCTCAAATGGTAAACACCAACTGCTGAATGTAGACGCCATTGAAGTCTACTTATATCATCCAAATCCAACCATATTGGATCTGCATCATCTGGTTCAATCATCCTTTTGAAGGATGTCCAAATCTTTATTCCATTGACTGAAGTAGGTGCTTCAGCCTCATACTTGGCCTTCATCAATCCACAAAGATCTACCAAGTCTTCTCTATCCAGACTTGCAGAAAATAAAATCAAAGAAGTAAAAGTATGTACCTTCTTTCCATATCTGGTGATCATCCAGAACGCACTTGCATCTTCTTCATAGTGAACTATAGGGTTTCTGTAATCTAAAGGTAATACCTCTGCAACATGTGAAGCTTCCAATGGTGAGAGCTTAATGCTCCTTCTAATAACTGCTTCACTAGGATTCACTCTATCCAAAGCTGGGAACTCAATAGGAAGTCCCTTCTTCACTAGCCTTGGTGCAATTGAAGCTTTTTGGATCTGCATTTATTCTTCAATTTCTTCCTTTCTTTCATCAGAAAGGAGTCTGATAGTATTTTCCTCTTGAACACGTGCCCAAATAGGATAGGCACGAAACTCTAATTCTTCAAAGGATAACTTCTACAATTTCTTGAAAGTCCAACCCCCTTGATGACATCTGAGAAGCATATAATAGAGCTCCCTTCTATCCCTCTTAGGCTGTGAAAGAACCTTGCTAGCCTTATACTTCAAGATTACCTTGCAATCTCGTTGACTCTTAGCAGAATCTCCTAACCCCAAATTTGATCAGAAATCGTCATGTTTGGATTTTCTCTAACTTTATTCTCCCATGCAAAATACATTCTCACCACTTCAGGCATTTCAAAATCTACTTGCATTTTCAACTCCTCAAGTCTTTCCTTAGCCAACTCATCTCCATACTCCAGCCTCTCTCGATCTTTAATAATCATAACACTAGAATCTGAGCTCTCATCATCGCTACCATCTTTTTCTTTCTCTGTAGTAGCCCAATCCTTTTCTTGCAGTTGTGCAGCCAAAGCTTGATCAAACTGAATATGGGCTTCATTCTTCTTTGGCTTCTCAACTTCCACTAAGACTGCTTTACCCTTGTCTTTTGCTCTAATGGTTGGTAAAGTCGTTGGTGGTACCTGTGTTGAAACATCCCTAATAATAACTGGTGGTTGGGATACACCAATCATACCTGTGGGTCTGTCAACACCTTCTTTACCCTTGTCAGCGCTCAAATTATGAACATCAGCGGCTGACTTAGTAACCTCTTCCAGCATCTCCACAAATGATAACTTCTTTGGAGTGATCAAGGAGACATCAATAACTGGCTTCTCATTCAAGCTTGTCAAATCTTCAACAACTTCCACCTGTTTGGTACCAAAAGAACCACCTTCTTCATCCTGTGATCCCTTCTCACTCAAGTTGAAAGGTTCTGTTGGTACATCTTCCTCCCCTTTGTAAGAATCCTCTCCTGATGAAAGGACTCTTGCTTGCCTCCTCCTAGCTTGGGCACTCTCTGTAGATTTGTAAATCTATGCTTATGTTTTTAGAGAGAGAATGAGATAGAGAGATGGTGGATTTCACACTTTAGAGAGAGAAAGTTAAAAGGAACTATGTGTAAAATAATGAAACCACACACCCTCTCCATCAAAGGAGAGGGTTTATATACCCAAGCCCATGAGATGGGCTTGGGTTTACATAAGGCCGCCGGCCCATACAATCCATGGGCTCGGTTTTGGGCTTTGTTTGATACATGTAAATAACTAAACTACGAGCTATAATATTGACTATTGTTGGAGTGACCGATCCTTTCTAATACGTAAAACGTATTTCCAACAATCTCCCCCTAAGGGAGGTCACTCCAAACAAGGGCATTACCCAAGTTACAATAATAAGATAAACCTAGCATAATATGCTTGTCTTGAGCTCGTAGTCTTCATCTTTCTTTTCTTCTTTTTCTTTTCTGGTGAACATGTTGATGTGATCTTTGATATCAATCTTTGAGCATTATCAATCTCTTGCCTTGATCTCGTGCATCCATCACTTGTGATCTTCGCCTCTTCGTGACCTCACGTCCCACATACTTATACCTTCGTAATTCTTGAAAGCTTCAAAGTTTGAAACAGCGGAAGACTTAACTTTTAGGCTTTCTTGAATTAGATGAGATATTAAGTGCATAATGTATAAGCATGCGGGGACGACTTCTTCTTGGATCCCGCAACGCCACCGTCTTCAAATGCCGCAACATAAGTAGACACGAACGAAATGGCTTTGAACATTTCATTCTAATTCGGTAGCATTTTACCTCCGGTCGGTGAAGACCGTTGGACGATATTAGATATCGTACCCGTGACGGATAGTTTCAATTAAGTAACTTCCTGACAGGATTTCGCGGGTAAACCCGTTCTCTTTACTCGACCGTCCAAAGCTGACTGCGAACGTAAAGAGTGAATCATTTGGATAAAATTATCCGCATGATTTGAAGCCGTCAATTCATGTTCCTGGAACAAGTGAAATTCAATTAAAAACCGCACCATCGTTGCTTTCCAGTTGTCACTAGCTTGATTCGTATAGAATCTTGCAAGTTACCTACCAAGTGCTGTTTGAGGTTAACACTAGAAGGATTTCCACTCATCGCTGTGAACACTAAGGTATCACTCTGAGTGTTCTGGAAAGATCACTAAGATATTGCGTAGAGGCCTGGAACGTGTTTAAATTCAGTTAAGAATTAAACAGCTGTTGCTTTCCAGTTATCACAAGTTTGATTCA
Source organism: Glebionis coronaria (assembly GCA_025667525.1). Taxonomy (NCBI): domain Eukaryota; kingdom Viridiplantae; phylum Streptophyta; class Magnoliopsida; order Asterales; family Asteraceae; genus Glebionis; species Glebionis coronaria. The sequence goes on along the minus strand of CM046881.1, from coordinate 423,542,687 downwards.
TAAAGAATCGCACAAGTCACCTACCATGAGCTTTTTGATATTCACTCAAGAAGGATTTCCATCTTCATTGTAAATATTTTCGTATTACTCGGATGTTTAGGCAAGATCATGAAGATTTTGCGTAGGACTCTTAAAACCTTTCTTACTTTTCACAGTGTGTGAAGAAGCAAGGACATGTAAAAGTGTGTCCTAATGAGATATATGACGATCTCAAATGGCTCTAGACTCGATCGTGCATTTTGGATTTTAGTGATCGGAGGCTGGAGAGGAGTGCCACCTTTTCAATACCAATTTATTCGGAGTGAATAAATCAATAGATAATGTGTTGTCTCCGTGTGATTAAAACAAATACCTTTTGAGAGATATCTGAGTTAGCTGGGATGGGTTGTGCATTGCATCACTGGGTCCATGATGTCTGTCTTCAATATCGAGAATCATTAAAATGATCTCAATAGCATATGTGTTGACCCGGTTTCTGCCTAAAGTTGTAAGGAGGGCTTCTTTCTTTACACCCTTTATCTTTACAATTCTTTTTCATTCTTCAACCCCTTCAATGCTTACCAATACGTCATAACTAGCACCTTGTTGTGATTGTTCCAGTGCTAACTTAAGTACTTGGTCGGTATTCAGCTACGTTCACAATCTTTCTCCAACTTTTCTAAGGACTACTATTTCTAGCTATGGAATGTCCTTGGGAAGATTCCTCTGGTTCTGGAAGAATCATAGGACTTAACCTATCCTACCATCCTTATGTCACCACAATCTTCATCGTCGTGAAATAATTGGGTTTTGGGTAAGTATATGTCACCATGAAAATCCATTTTGATATGCAAATCCATTTTGCTCCCCCTTAACATATGCCACGATATTCGAAAACATTTCGCACATGTCGGGATGAGCTAGCACATTAAGTTAAACCATTTGTGATAATATCCCATATTAAATCACATTTTCTCCCCCATATTAAAAATATTAACCCAAGCGATGTTTTTAATATCAATTGATTTAATGTTGTTTTAACAAAGGTTTTGGGAAGAAAAATGCAAGTCCATTTTATCTTCATGATATCAAACGCATGAGATATGATAGCGATTTGTAACATGATCACATATTCACCATATTAAAAAAGAATTGACAAGGTTGGACCTGATAGATGAGAACATCATATGATAAGATCAAATGGTTCGTGTCAGCATATGTTGGTCGCCTCGTCATATCTGAAGTCATCTCTTAACATCACGTGTACGATTGGTATTGTTGTCTTGACACCAGTTAGTGAGCTTGGCACGTTCGGCATCGAAGATTCTGAATGCTTGACAATTGCTCCCCCTCAATTGTTGACCCGTGTTCTATCGAAAGAGCTGTAGTCGTCAGTTGAGTAGTCGCATCGTCGAGTATGTAGATACCAATTGTAGATAGCAATGGTTGTAGAGATGATAGCTTCATAAAAACAAGACTTCTCTTGTTTTAACAAATAAATGCACTGAAACGTACATAGATTTGTGTTAGACCAAGTTATAAAGTAAACTTGATCCCTTACAAGGTTTTAAAGTAAACCTTGCCCGAGAAAATTAATTCCCGTTGTTGAGCCAAAGCTTTCATAAGAAATACTTGACTTTAATGTGAAAACCGGGTTGCAGTCTGAAATAACTACAAGCCATTTTGGCATGTTTTATGAAATATTTACAACTTTTGTACGAACTCTATTTATGGCGCCGTGTCGATATTAATCAACATTTCTAAGGCCGTAAATATTATCGTACCAAAAGACATGCCTTTGAAAAATAAAGTAAAAATACTTTTGGATTTTTCTGAATTTTTCAATTTTTATGGTTTTTATATGGTTTTATTTTTTTGTATTTTGCTTTTGAGGATAAAAATATAAACAATATATACAAATGATCACCAAGGATACGGAGAATAGTTTTACCACCACTATTCTTTCGCTTCATCTGCTAGCTCCTTAAGAGTCTCAGGCGAGAAGGTTCTCATTCCTAGCTTGTCGGCCAAAAATTCAATTCGAGCGCGATCTAAAGCCTTCGTGAAAATATCCGCCAATTGATACTCAGATCGGACAAAGTAAAGCTCGATTACTCCATTTTCCACTTGCTCCTTGATGAAGTGGTAGCGAATGCCAATATGCTTCGACCAAGAGAATTGAACGTTGTTGCAGCATAAGGCAATTGCACTTTTGTTGTCGCAGTACATCAGAATCTTGTTGAAACCTAGACCATAGTCGGTTAATTGCGATCTCATCCAAAGAATTTGAGCACAGCAACCGGATATAGCTATGTATTATGCTTCCGTACTTGAAATTGCAGCGCTTTTCTGCCTTTTCGATGCCCAACTGATTAATCGATCTCCTAATAGTTGCAAAGTTCCACTCGTGCTACGCCTTGTATCTTGACAACCCGCGTGATCCGCATCTGCATATGCCATTAGTGCAATAGAAGAGTCCTTCGAATACCAAAGTCCCCGATTAATGGTTCCTTTAAGATATCGAAAGATCCTTTTAACAGTAGCTAAGTGTAACTCAGTAGGCCTAGTTTGATACCTGGCACACATACATATAGAAAACTGAAGATCAGGTCGACTGGCTATGATATACAGAAGAGTACCGATCATTCCACGATAAAGTGTCGGATCAACGGCAACTCCATGTGGATCTGCATCAAGCTTAGATTTCTCCACCATTGGAGTGTCCACGGGGTCGCAAGATTCCATCTTATATTTCTTAAGCGATTCAAGGGCATATTTGGATTGATTAATAAAGATGCCTCTGGGACTCTGAGATATCTGAAGACCTAAGAAGAATGATACCTTGCCCATCATTGACATCTTAAACTTGGAAGACATGAGTGTCCCAAACTCATCCGATAAGGTTTGGGTCGAGTCTGCAAATATAATATCATCAACATATATTTGTACCATAATCATATCTTTACCTCGTTTCTGAATGAACAGCGTGGGATCCACCTTGCCTTTTGCGAAGACTTGAGTAATTAGGAATTGTGACAATAGATCATACCATGCGCGTGGAGCTTGCTTCAACCCATAGAGAGCCTTCTTAAGCTTGTACACATGATTAGGATAATTAGGATTCACAAAACCATCCGGCTGTTGAACATAGACTTCTTCCTTGATTTCACCATTAAGAAATGCCGTTTTCACATCCATCTGATAGACGATCATATTCATATGGGCTGCATAAGCGAGGAATAGTCTAATAGCTTCCAAACGGGCAACAGGTGCAAAGGATTCCATAAAGTCGACGCCCAATAATTGCTTGTATCCACGAGCTACTAGTCGAGCTTTGTTTTTCAATATTCCGCCTAACTCATCGAGTTTCACCTTGTAAACCCACTTCAAAGTGAGTAACTGCACTTGATCCGGGCATGGGACAAGTTCCCATACTTCAAGACGTATAAACTCATTAAGTTCTTCTTGCATAGCTTCTATCCAACAGGATTGAGTAAAGGCTTTTTTCCATGTCTTAGGTTCAACTTCAGTGAGAAAAGCATCAAAGTGACAAAACATTGCACTTTCTTGTAACTGACTTCGTGTGGATACCGGACGATTAGGGTCACCAATAATAGAATCTATAGGATGATCCTTTGTCCACTTGCTGTCATGTTCACGAATACGTGGATTGGAGTAAACTATAGAAGGAGCTTCCTCTGAGGTGGACGACCCGGCTTGATTAGGGTCGGGAATAGGTACACCAAAGAATGGAAGTTCACGCATTTGAGCGAATTCCAAATCGTGATCATCATCATCCTCTTCATCATCAATAGGCATGACGTGGGTAGTTGTTACATGTGTTGGTTGAGAATTACTTGTGGATGGTATATCTTGACCAATTGTAGGTGCAGATGTATCTGATTGTGCTTTGGTTGCTAGAGCGACAACTTCGGTTACCGGAGCTATTACCTCAGGTTCTGGAGCAACAATAGTTGGAGGAGTAAAGAATTCATCAAAGAACGGTTGAAACAACGTATCCCATTCAGTCCTACAAGGTGGTGTAAATGATGATGAAGTAGGGTTGTTTGGGACAAGACCAGAACTAATGTTACTGGGTCCCATTTCATGAAGTGCGGGTTCAGAGCTGCTTTGCTCAGAAGCCATTGTTGTCAGCTCATCAAAATCAACATTCATAGTTTTGAGGATCTTGCGAGAGTTACGGTTGTAGATTCGGTATGCCTTCTTTGCGGGTGCGTAACCAATGAAAATACCAATATCAGCCTTTGGTTGAAGTTTTCCCAAATTGTCACCATCATTATTTGGATAGCAAAGAGAACCAAATACATGAAAATATGATAAATCTGGTACTTTTCCATGGAGAAGCTCATAAGGTGTTTTACCATGGCGTTTACGAATTAGTGATCGGTTTTGGGTGTACACTGCTGTAGATACTGCTTCTGCCCATAAAAACAATGGAGCCTTTGCGTAAATTAACATCGTTCGAGCAGCTTCCATAAGTGTGCGATTTCGCCTTTCAACGACACCGTTTTGTTGTGGAGTGCGTGCAACGGATGTTTCATGAGATATGCCAACTTCTTCATAAGAATCACGCAAAATTTGATTCACAAATTCGGTTCCATTCTCTGTACGAATGCGTCGGACAGTAGTGTTGAGACGCACTTGAATCATCTTGAGAAATCTGATGATGAATTTAGGTGCCTCATTTTTTGTTTTAAGAAATTTCACCCATGTAAACCGAGAGTAATCATCGACAATGACGAGGATGTACTTTTTGCCACTAAGACTTTCAACACGCATTGGCCCACAAAGATCCATATGCAACAGATAAAGTTTCTCTTGGTTGGTGTCTTCAGTCTTGGGTTTGTAAGACTTCTTAGTGCTTTTCCCCATTGTACACGCGGAACACAAATGATCCTTGTGAAATGATAGTTTAGGAAGACCACGAACAAGTTCGTTTTTCGCCAAGTGATTAATAGCGTCAAAGTTAAGATGAGATAACCGTCGATGCCATAACCATGACTTAGTCTTCGATGCTTTGGAGAGAAGACATACGGGAGAAGCGGCCATCATGTCTTGTAGAGACAAAGTATACAAATTATTCCCTCGAGTACCTTTCAATAAATCAACCCCTTCCAAATTACGAATGAAGCAGGTATGCTCTCGAAAAGCAACTTCTAGGTTTGCATCACAAAATTGTCCCACAGAAAATAAGTTGTGACCGAGACCTTCCACGTAATACACTCGTGAAATTATAACATTCCCAATATGATATTCACCGTAACCCATTATCTTAGCAATATGATCATTTCCAAATCTAACCGTACCAAGAAACTTGCTGACGAAATTTCTGAGCTGAGAGCGATCTCCGGTCATATGCTTGGAGCAACCAGAGTCCAAATACCAGAGAACAATTTGGACCACCTGTTTTCAATAACAACAGTAGACAATGCATTGGAAACTATTGGTTCCGGAGTGTTAGCAGATACAGATCTAGAATTATCAGAATTGCTAACATTTTTGAGACCCTTAGATTTCCTGCGTTTTCTGATGTGAGTTTTAGCACTAACAGGTTTTACTGTTCCAACTTTCTTAGGTTTTGGATTATTCGCGGGCACTACAGCGGGAGTAGACCTATTTAAAGGGCACTTGGTTCCTACAGTAGTGTCAGTGTTCCTAGTTAAAGGACACGCTTGTGTTTTGGTAGCCTTGGTACTCCTAGTTAAAGGGCATGCTTTCTTCACTTCAGTGGGAGTGATCCTAGTTAAAGGGCACATATTTCCTGCTATAGTGAAAGTTCTACCAGTGGGGCGCCACATCCAACCAACTTGGGTTAACACTTTCCCAGTCGGTTTCCATTCTAATCCATTTTTCCGGGCATGCATCTCATTCACATGGTCAATAAGGCAAGAATCATGACGACTAGAAAACATACATTCATTGCAATTCCAACATTTTAAATTAGAATTCACAGTAGGCTTAGAACGCTGCACAACCGCAGAGCCTTTAGGTTTAGCTACATGATTCTTTTTATTCAAAACAGAAATAACATTCCTAGGATGGGCTTCTACTTTCTTCTTCACTTGACTACTAGATGGGGGCAAGATCCTATCATTCTTCTTGTTTCTTTTAAGCTTAGATCTTTGAGCCTTAGTAGTGGTGCTTACTCCTGTAGAAGGCAACACGGGAATATGAGAAGCTGGTTTTGATTCCGCCTTATCTTTAGTGACCAAAGTTTGAGATGATTTAGTCCTCGGGCCCTTGTTAAGTGGTGTGACGGCAATAAGGGTTCTTTTAATTGCACTAGAGGACGATGCTGAGATAGTGGCTGCGTTATCCACAACATTCTTACCTTTTAGAGTACGAAATGTTTCCTTTAACTCAGCCAAGACCAGATTTTTATCACAAATTTGTTCCCTCAAATCAGATATTTCCACCGACTTTCGATTCAATTGTTCAATCAACGATTGATTCTGTGCAGTGGTATCAACACATGCGGGCTGTACTGAATCGAAGAGTCGTGTATTTTTCTGTTTTAAGTTATCAACTTTGGACAAAATCTTGGAAACTTGATTGTCTAGATCAAGTCTAAAACTCTCAGCGGCCTCAAGTACGTTCACACAGTTAAGCTCCTTAGATTTCTCTATTTCTATCGGCAAAGAGTTAGCAACTTTGTCACTTGGCTGACGCTGTTTTGATTGTAAATTCAATCGAAAATTCTTTTCAAAATTTGCATCATCGTTATTAACACCTTCGAATGACGTTTCAAAGATTTCTTGAATAAATTGTTGCTTGCATTCAAGCGAAATACAATGTGTTTGAATCTCATCAAAACGTTTTGAAAGCGAAGAATATGAATCTTGAAGCTTTAAAAATTCAGCGTCAGATTCGTGACAAGTACTATCTACCACAGTATCCACAGATTCAACATTATGCACAATAGAATCATTATCAACACTTGTATTCACACAGACAGAAACTATATCATGAGACATCACTTGATTAAGAAGCAGATCATTATGGCGTGAAACCCGTTCTATTTCAAGTAAATTGTTTTCATAAGCATCTTCCATTTCATTGAAAACACGTTAACTTCTTCTATTTCCAAAAACAAATCTTGATCAATATTACGAAGACAAGCTTTAACATTGTTTACAAACGGAACAATTTCATCTCGAAACGCAGCTCTAGTGTGCTCAAAGTTCCATTCACCTTCCGTTATGGCCGTGGTCGTCGTACGTTCCAAAATGACCTTGTCAAAATTGGCTAAGTGTTGGTGAACCCTATTTAAGTTAACGGATGCCTTACTTACCGGTGGAATTAACTTCGTTAAATCCTTTTTGACGAGTGTAGGAGACGTACTAGGAAGGTTTTCACTTGACAAACTTTGGGGCACAAGAACTGTTAATTCTGCTAATTCCTTTTGTAAGCGAATGCGTGTCTTTTTCGAAAATTGATCTTTGTTATGTTGATCATAATCAATTGTATGGAATTTTGAAAGCATTTTAGAATGAGTTTCATCCCCAAGTGATTGTGTCTCCTCAGTACTACGAACAAAAGGTGCTTCTTTCGATTTCCAATTATGGTCATGTCATAAAGACCGGGAATATATTCCTGAGCTTGTTTTGCATAACCGGGATTAGGTGGTAAATCTTGAAGACGCTTAAGTTCGAATTCTTTAAATGATTTAGTTAAAAGATGAACCTTTTCTGTGGAAGCGTATTGTTTTAAAAGCTGTTGTTCTTTGAATTTAAGAAGTTTGGTAGCATTAATTTCCGATTCAACCTTTTTAGACTCGAGAGTTTCGAAATCCATTTTAAGTTTCTGAAAATCATTGACAACCGACTCTTTTTCTTTTAATTCATTGGAAATATTAGCTTTTAATGATTCTATTTCTTTCAAGTGTTCAATCTTTTCAAAACGAAATTGGTCAAATTCAGAACATGTTATTTTCTCTTCTTGAGGGACCATTTCAAAAGTTTTGACCTTTTCTTTATGCAACACAAGCTCAGCAGTTAGGGTGGAATTCGTATCTACGGATTGTCTGAGGGCCATATGCATTTGATCAATAATATGTTTAGGCACCATGACCAAATCATGTTGAGCATAAGATTCCATACCCGTCGTAGCATTTGGTTGAGGTTCACTCAAATGTGTTGGATTGGGTACCACTTTATTTGAGTTACTAGTTCCCGAATGCTGTTCGAGGTTGTCTGATGAGACTGCTTTTATACATGGTCTCATCGTCCGAATCGGGCTTAAAATACATTAAATATCCTAAAATATACAAAATATATGCTCGTGTTTGTTACTTGTGTATTTTTAGGTACAGATATTGAGGAATTGGCAAAATATCACAAGAATCAATCAAAAACGAACACGGGAAACGAAGTCGCACAATGAACCGGGCCCAAGTTTGGAATTTTGCAAAAAGACCCTTGAAGTTTGAAGATTGTCAAGTTTGGTCCCTCATCTTTGAAGAACTTGTCACAATTGACCCTCCAAATGTCAATTGAACAAGTATGGTCCTTATTGTTTGAATATATTACAATTCCAGTCCTTGAAATATCAAGAATATACATTAAGACCCTTGGAAAAAGTTTTGAAAGCTTTTGTGCCAAAATTGACAACTGGCCAAAAGTTGTTATAAGTAAAACAAACGTTGATGGGCATTATTTACAAAGTGGAAGGAATGAGAAACATTGGGGACCTACCCTGCCAAACCACCAAACCCCCACCACCAGTCACATTGTGACACGTCATAAACCCCACCCATTTACCCAATACCCTACCCAAACCCGTATCCCATTAACCCACCAACCCGGTTTTATATTAATACTTGGTCAAACCCCCCTCCTGGTCAAATATATTTCCCACCATAACAAATATTTAAAAACGGTTTTTACCCAATATGGATTAAAACCTGGCCTAATTATCCTTAAACCCTAAAACCCCACCCAGATCAATTAAACCCTAAACCAAAGGGTTATTACCCCATCTTGTCCAGATCCTAAATTACCCTCCACCTCACCATTTCCCACTCTACAAAACACCATCACATGCGCTTTGGGACCCACCCCGTACCTCCACTGCACCCTTCTCTTTCCCACAACCCCAAAATCCGACACAACCAATGGTTAGATGCTATTCCTTGGTCCCCAATCCCAATCCAACGTCCAAGATCACACTTTCAAGGCTGGCAATCACATGGGTTCAGTTTTTGACCAAGATCACAAATTTGTCAAAGGGCATTTTAGAGAAATTAGCAATTAGGGTTTTCAGCTTGTAATTTTTTATTCCTAGTTTCTAGATAGTTCTTTTTAGTCTATAAAAGGAGAATGAGGGTTGTTCATTCACTTTGTTCCAGTTTTTAAGCTTTTTCACTTGTAATCCCTTTTTAAGAAAATAAAAGTTTGGTGTTTGTGTTAATCAAGTGTAATTCCTTTTTATGTTTTTTAAAAGTTGTGTGTTGTGTTAAAAGCTTAAGCTGAGTTCCATCTTTATTGTATAACACTTTGAGTGTTTAAGTTTTTCAAAAAGGTTTTGAAAGGAATTTTATAAATTTCAGAAATCATAGGGTGTTAAGAAGTGAAAGTGGAATAACATCCTATGATTTGTGAGTTATAAGTTGTTTTTAAAACGTGTTATAAAGTTTGAAAGGTTTGTAGGTTTCAAGGTTTTGAGTTTTTCAGAAAATCAGAAAGTGTGTTTTTCTTGTGTTTGTTCTTGTTTGATTTTTGCAGGTTTTTGGTGATTATTGTTGATTAAGTTCAGCTCAGGCCCCAGCCTGAAAGGAGGTGACAAAGCTGTCACAAGGGACTTGGATGTAAGTCCCTTAGGTAAAAAATCCTTTTCCCTTTTAATTTTTCAGTTTTATGAGTGTTTTATGTGATTTGATTGAAACTACATGCTAAGTGTGTAATACTGATTGGATTTAAGTTCATAAGGTATTTTATGCATGTTAGATGCCTATTGAATTAGTTTGGATAGGTTTAGCATAGGTTGTGTTTGAAAAATCTTGGTTAACTGCTTTTAAAGGGGTGTTCGGATATGCATGTTAGTGAGTGTTTTGTAGGGTTTTTGAGAAGTAAAACCTGTTAGAAGGAATCATTAGGGTTGTGATAGGTTGTGTGTAATTCTGATTTTCATTTGGGAACAAGTTTGAGCATATTGTATGATAAAAAAGAGAAAAAGGTAGCTTAAATCTGCTTATGCTTCTTTCTGCTTGTTTTTCATAAAGACTTTGTGCTTGAATCTTGTAATTTGTTAGATCATAGGCTGTGATAGGATTGTGAAGTGGTTTTAGGTCTTTTGGTAAGTTTGTATGCAAAGTATGACTCATTAAATTTCAGTTTGATGCACTTAAAACAAGCAAAATACCCTCAGACCTGGTAAAAAATTACAGCAACTTGTTTTTGCTTTTGAGTGCTTTGTTTGAGTGAATTTTGGCTATCAATTGCTTGTTTTCTGCTTAGTTGTGACTCCCTATACTCCAAAGAGTATAGGGGTGCCATTGTATCCAACAAACATCCACAATTCAGCAAAAGCCAAGCTCCTCTTGGCTCCAAACTGCTCAAGTGAAAAATTTCACTTGTTCATCAGAAACAAGCCCTTGTCTGGGCACATTTTGCTCTCAATTTGATTTAATCTTGGTTAAAAGTGATTTGTATTTGTGTTTATTAGCTTATAAGTGTTACTAATTGGATTGAAAAGTAAAAAAAAAAAAAAATTTGTAAAAACTTCACCCTGCCTGGACTCGAACACGCGACCCCTCGCTGGGGGAGTAAACGTGTTAACCAGTGATCTAGATGAGTTTTTACGTTAAGGTTTCATTTCATTCATTACTTAACACGATTTTGTTTTCTTCTTATTTAAATAAGCCGTAGCCTTTTGGCTTATTTGTGGCTTATTGGATAAGTATTTTTAGCTTATTTGATTTTTCCTAGGAAAGTTATAGGCTTTAGGATTTTTCTGTTTAAAAATATTATTTTTCCCATTATTCTTTTAATTATTAGGATTATTTTTAGTTTTAATTTTAGAAAGTCATTTAAAAATAGTAAACAGTAATTTAAAAATCCAAAAAAATAGTTTTTAAGTTTTAATTAAATATTTTGAGGTTTACATTTAGTTAACTTTTCAAAAACTTTAATTTTTTAATTTTATTTGATTTTAGGTTTTTTATTAAACTTTAAAAATTAATATAAAATTAATAAAAAGGTTTTAGGAGCTTTAATTTACATTTTTGTCTTAGTTAGAATATTTAGGATTTTTGAGAAATTTTTAGAATTTATTTTTGAACTTTTTATTTTTTGGATTATTTTAATATTATTTTATTCACAAAAATTCAAAGTTTTATTTTTAACTTTTTTTCATTTTTCCTAGATTCTAGACATTAAATTAGGAACTTTTTCACTTTCCAAATATTTTTTAGGCTTTTCAATTAATTTTTAGAATTAATTTAAGATTTAATAGATTTTAATAGTTTTTAGTAGTTTAAAAATAGTTTAATTTGGTTTTAAAATTTTTAAAAATAGTTTTTAGCTTAATTAGGTCATTTTTGAGGTTTACAAACTATTAAATCTTGTTTAGGGCTTTTTAATATTTAAAAGTGATTTTTAGGGCTTTAATTAGCATTAAAAAGTCATTATTAAATTAATTAAAAGGTTTTGGCAAGTTTGGATTTTTTGTAAACTCTTAGAATTTTATTGTGGATTTTTAGTAATTTTTAGGAATTTTTAGGTTAAAATTTTAAATTTTGTCATTTTTACGTTTCTACGTCTTAACTTTCTAGTAGTGTTTTTGTCTATTTTTCTATTTTTTTCGTCTTCGTCATTTTCTCTTCTCTTTTCTTCTTATTAATAATCAAAAACATTAATCAATCATTCATTACACAACACACGTGCCTCCTTGAGAGAACGATCCCCATTAAGGGTCATAAGTGTTTACGTTTTCCTAAACGTACACTTAACGCTTACCACTACTTTGTTGCCTCTTTTTCCTAAAAGGGTATACAAAACCACTAACATCAATTTTTGGCGCCGCTGCCGGGGAGGCGTGTTGTGTTTTGAGTGAACAATTGTTGTTTTCTATATTAGCCATAAAAATATTTGTATTAATAGCACTCTATTAATACGTATTATCGTTTTTTCGGTTTTTGTGTGAATATTATTACTATATTGTATACGTAGAACAATAAATTCACAAGTACTCCAAATACGTGAGCAATCACAACCTTGATTCGGGATTTCATCACTCGATCATTGTATTCGAATCTCAAACCAAAGAAAAAAAGTCAAAAATAGATAAATACTTTCGTGAAGCTTAATTTTGATAATACAAACTATAAGGTGGGTATAAGGCGGTTGTATTTCACAACCTAAAGGAAAAAGGCTCTTAAGTGCTTCGCGCCGCCTCGTTTCCTCCGCTTGCTTGTGCGTATTTGATTTTGAGAGTGAATCGAGGGTTTTGCCGCCAAAGTATTATTACATATCATATATATTTTCTTGGTTTCATATTGATTAAACCCTCTTGAACGATTTGGTGTTCCACCATCGTTCTAAAGTCATCGAAGGCGTTTACTCCACGTGATCGTTTTCATTCTTTGAGGCCTTTTTAATCAAGAGATTTGATTAAGGAGGAGATTTGTGGACTTTTTGTCTACTTAATACATTCACCAATTTCCAAAAAGGTTAATACAATCAAAAACCAAAAAAAAAATTGAAAAAACACAAAATACCAAAAAGAATCTTCTTTGCTCGTCTCCACGTTGTACGTGACGTTTATGCTCACTCGTAATCAAGCAAAACGTGCACGTAAACGCAAGAACAAAACTCCCACTCCAACTCATTCTAGTGAGGAGTCTCCTATTGACGAACCCATTGTACGAGAAGAACCAACCATGGCGAATCGAACTATGATGGAGTTACTTCAAGCACCCACCGAGGGTTATGGAGAAGCTATTGTGATTCCCGCAATCCTTGCGGAGAATTTTGAGGTGAAAACGGGTTTGTTGTCGATGATCCAAAACAACAAATTCCGTGGTGATGAGAAGGACAATCCCCACAACCATATCCGCTAATTTAATCGTCTTACCGCCACGTGCAAATTTAAGGATGTCTCGAATGACTCGATTAAGATGATGCTTTTTCCGTATTCCTTAGCGGGGCCCGCTAAAATTTGGTTAGAGAAAGAGCCACCCAATTCTATATTGACGTGGAAGGATCTCGTTTCAAAGTTTGTGAACCAATTTTTTCCGCCCTCTAAGACTACGCATTTGAAGAATGAAATTTCTAAATTTTCACAAGAATCAAATGAAAGTTTTTCTACGGCTTGGAATAGGTTTAAGGAGATGTTACATGAATGTCCTCATCACGGTTTTTCCGATTTGCACCAAATCGACACGTTTTACAATGGACTTAACGATCATGAAAGAGATTATTTAAATGCCGCCGCGGGTGGTAATTTTTTGTGTAAAACGGTTGAAGAAGCTTTGGTCATAATTGAGAATCGGTCTAAAGTTTATAGCCCTCGTCACACACCGAGTGTTGCCAAAAGGGGCTCATCATCGTCTCAAAGTATCAATGCATTACATGATGAAGCAAATGAAGAAAACCGATTTTTCGATAGATTTGCTAACCTTATGTCCCATTGGAAGGCTCAAGAAGCTTCCAATTCCGCTTCGGTTAAAGCGGTTTCTAAAAGTTGTTTGTCGTGTGGGGGAGCTCATGATCTTTCCGAGTGCATTATCGCGGATGGTAACACTTCGAATGCTTTTGTAGCCACGGGAACTTACAACCAAATCGGTCAAGGTTCTCGTTCAAATCAAGCTCCACCCAATCAAAATGCTAATAATTATCGCAACAACAACCAAGGTGGAAATTACCAAGGAAATCAAAGGAATTATAACAAAGGTAATTACCAAAGTGGAAATGGGCAAATTTCTAACCAAAACCAAAACCGTGATTTTCAAAACAATGCCCAAGGTTTTCAAAACGATCACACCAAGAATCTTCAAGGAGAATTTTTGAATTATGCTAAGGCTAATGATGCTAAGTTTGACAACATGCAACGTGAAATGGTTAGCTTAAGATCCGAGTTGAAAAACGAGCTTAAAAACGAACTTGCTAATGAACTTAAAACTCATGCTAATAAAATGGAAGGAAATGTCACACGACTCCAACAAAATCAACAAAAAATGGAGCAAGGACAACATGAGATTAAGCAAGAGTTGTTAAAAGCGGATGCTAGGCAATCTAAGTTTGAAGACCGTATGGCTAAAATGTTTGAAGCTATCATGTGTAAGCCCTCTTCTTCGGGTGGTCTTCCTAGTGATACCATCGTAAACCCGAAAGGAGAATTGAAGGTTGTTACTACTCGTAGTGGTAAAACTTTCAAAGAACCCACTTCTCGTCCAAGTACTTCTATGGAGAAGGAAAAAGAGAAAGAACCCGAGGTTTTGGTTGAAAAGGAGCAAATTACAAGCCCACGAAGTACCGCTCAAACCACACCTACGGTTGAACCCACACCAATCATGGAACCGAGATTCCAAGGCCGATTCCTATGCCTAATTTGCCCCAACCCACACCACCTTTACCCTACCCTTCAAGACGAGACAAGGAAAAGGCACAAGAACGAAATAATTATCAGTTTGAACTTTTTATGAAAATGTTTCGTGACTTGCATTTTAATATAAGTTTTGCCGACGCCTTAGTCATGATGCCTCTATTTGCCGCGAACTTAAAAAGTATGTTGAACAACAAAGAGAAATTGCAAAAATCGTCTAGTTGTTCTTCGGTTTTTCTAAGCCGCATACCTCAAAAATTCGGTGATCCTGGAAAGTTTTTAATCCCATGTGCTATCCAAGACATGGAAGAATGCTACGCCTTGGCCGATCTTGGTGCTAGTATTAATTTGATGCCTCTTGAGATTTTTAAATCGCTCAATCTTCCAAATCTCACTCCTTCAAGAATGTCAATCGAAATGGCCGATCATTCTACGATTCTAGCTTGTGGAGTTGCCGAGGACGTCTTTGTGAAAGTTGGAAAGTTCTACTATCCTGTAGACTTCATTGTTGTTGATATTCCCATCGATCCTAAAGTTCCGTTAATTTTAGGTCGATCTTTTTTGGATACCTCGAGAGCACTTATCGATGTGCATGCAAGAAAAATCACTCTTCGTTTCAATGAGGAAGAACTCGTCATTAATGCAACCCAAAACTCCACTCTTTCTCATGTGTATTCTATCACATCTTTGTACAATGTCAATCCCATCAAAAGCATTTGCAAAAAGATTTCCAATAGAGTTTTAGGAGTTGTTGAGAAAAATGAAGTTCCGCCGGTGGAGGTTAAGAGTGTTAAGCCTATGATTCCAATCTCGAGTGAATCTTCGGATGATGAATACGTTGATCCCGATAGGGAGGTTTTCTTTGTTGACAAAAGATTTGAAAACTTACCACCACCCAAACCAAAAAGATTTCAAAATGTGAGAATTTTTAGTGTGACTAACATTGTTTTAGATACACCAAATATTTTTGACATAATCAAATCGGGTTTTCACAAGGAGAGTTTAAAAGATGAAAAAGGAAAAGATTTTAACTTTAATTTAAAAGATTTTTCTACAATTCTAACTCCGTCATCACCACGTTTATTGAGTACTACAAGCTCGTCTTCTCCTTTTGACGATGCTTTGTGTGGACTTAGTGTGGGGGAAGCCCCTTATGTTCCCTCCCCTTTCTCCACCGAGGACGAGATATTTGATCCTGGAATTGCTTTTATAGGGAAATCTCGGTCTTCCACCGATGCAATAAATGGAAAATCTTTTCATTTGATTGGTGCGAGTCTACCTCGAGTAGCTCATGTTTTTAGAGACTTACCCATTGTCCCACCCTTCTATTTCTTCTCTCCTATTTTCTTCTACCCCATTGGGGTTTGTGTTGAAGAAGCGTTGTTTCGTCTTTCATCCGAAAACGAGGACGCTATCTTTGACCCCGGTATACGTTTATCGGGTTTTTAAAGTACTCCACGTGCTTTTGGGCCTTGTTTATCATGTAAGCCCCACCAAAAATTGACCAAACCATGATTATCCCTAAATGATCACATTTATGGGGATTCGAGTCGAGCTTTTGACTCGGTTATCAAAAACAAGGTGCCTCGTGGGGGAGACCCATGCTTATCCATGTACATATTATTGCTTTCTAATTGGTTTAATGTGAGGGGATTTGTGCCCTTCCAACCTTTGTTCCGTGGTTGTTTGTGCATTGTGGTTTTTAGATCATGATCTTCACGATTGGAGCCTCTCGTGTTTCGTTTTATGGGAGCACTCGATCGTTTGCTTTGGAGACCTTTCCCAATATCCATATGATATATCCTTTTATGTTCTAACCTTAGGTTTATAGCACACTTCATAAACGGCTATAACTTAATGGTTACACCCTTTCCATGCTAGATTAGGCATTCGACTACGTCTCTAGTATGGGGGTGTTTGCACCCCTAGACTCGAAACATTGAGGACAATGTTTAACTTTAGTATGGGGGGGTGAATAGATACTTGCCTTGCCAAACCTTCACGCTTTCCAAAGTTTATCGTTTTGTTGCAAAATAAGGCTAAAAATGGCCAAATTTTAAAAATTTTCTCATGTTTTATAAGTGTTTGAAGACACGAATGTAGATTTTCCGATGGCGAGAATAAGAGTAATTTTTGACTCGACCGTGCGTGTTGAGCACTTAGCTTTGATTCCTTAACTACACATTAGGCTAAGTCTCTTAAATGAGGACGAGAAATGATAGAGTTAATTATAAGTTACTATGCTAAACGTAGAGTACTCGTATTCTTTCAAAAACTCATGTGTTCTCGTTGTTTGCTTATTCTCCCTTCGCATGTAAATATTTTTGCTTAATAAATATTGACTTAGCGGTTTAGTTAGGATTGTTGGGTTTCTAGTCTTTTCTAGTAGCTTCCGTGTAATTAAATTGGGAAGACATTAAGGTATCGCCAGCGTCACGGTTTTGAAGTATTGGCACCCGAATAATCAAAAGCTTCACCTAATAATAAGATTTCAAGTGCTCACCTAAATCTAGCAAACAATTTGAAGCCCCACAAGGCCTAAAATCTATGAAAAAATTGAAAGTGAATCAAGCCTTAATATTCGAAGCTTTAAAGATCCAAAATTCGCTTTAGCGTGAGGATATACGTCTTTGGCTAATAAAACCACCGATGAGGCGGATAATAAAAGGCAAGGCAAGACCGAAGTCATAATAAAAGCTTCATGGCGAAGTTGAATAAAAGATGGAGGTAAACCAAAGATAATAAGGCCCTTCCGTTAGGGGGCGTATAAAAGTCTTGGTAATAAGTCTCATGTTCAAAACCGTTATAAAACCGTGTTTATCGATCCTTCTTGTCAACTTAATTTTTTGACATCGTTGTCTATTAGGAGGGGTTATTGATTTGATGGTCTTAGTTACACCGTTAGGACTCTATTTTTAGACCTAAATCTCTATTATCGCATAAGTCAATGATGTATCCTCGTGATCATTAAGACAAAATAAAATATAAGAGATACAACTTAGGAATAATGGGAGAATAAGTACGTGATTAGGGCATATGAGTAGTGTTAGCATTACTAACTTATAATGACAATGATCTCGTTGCACGCTTGGCATGGAATTAAGGTGAAAATCGAGGACGACGAAATTATTTCTAACGAAGCATTCACGTGTTCTTATTCTATGAACCTAAACGTCCCATTTTGCGATGAGAATCATACATTATGTCTAAAACACAAGTAGTAGTAATAGTGTAGTGTAACTAGTTTATCGTTCCAATAAAATGAATAAAATTAAATTTTGGAGTTGCTTTGATACTTTATTCTAGCATTGCGTGAGGGCACGGCAATGGTTTAGTATGGGGGAGGGATGAGACTGCTTTTATACATGGTCTCATCGTCCAAATCGGGCTTAAAATACATTAAATATCATAAAATATACCAAATATATGCTCGTGTTTGTTACTTGTGTATTTTTAGGTACGGATATTGAGAAATTGGCAAAATATCACAAGAATCAATCAAAAACGAACACGGGAAACGAAGTCGCACAATGAACCGGGCCCAAGTTTGGAATTTTGCAAAAAGACCCTTGAAGTTTGAAGATTGTCAAGTTTGGTCCCTCATCTTTGAAGAACTTGTCACAATTGACCCTCCAAATGTCAATTGAACAAGTATGGTCCTTATTGTTTGAAGATATTACAATTCCAGTCCTTGAAATATCAAGAATATACATTAAGACCCTTGGAAAAAGTTTTGAAAGCTTTTGTGCCAAAATTGACAACTGGCCAAAAGTTGTTATAAGTAAAACAAACGTTGATGGGCATTATTTACAAAGTGGAAGGAATGAGAAACATTGGGGACCTACCCTGCCAAACCACCAAACCCCCACCACCAGTCACATTGTGACACGTCATAAACCCCACCCATTTACCCAATACCCTACCCAATACCCTACCCAAACCCGTATCCCATTAACCCACCAACCCGGTTTTATATTAATACTTGGTCAAACCCCCCTCCTGGTCAAATCTATTTCCCACCATAACAAATATTTAAAAACGGTTTTTACCCAATATGGATTAAAACCTGGCCTAATTATCCTTAAACCCTAAAACCCCACCCAGATCAATTAAACCCTAAACCAAAGGGTTATTACCCCATCTTGTCCAGATCCTAAATTACCCTCCACCTCACCATTTCCCACTCCACAAAACACCATCACATGCGCTTTGGGACCCACCCCGTACCTCCACTGCACCCATCTCTTTCCCACAACCCCAAAATTCGACACAACCAACGGTTAGATGCTATTCCTTGGTCCCCAATCCCAATCCAACGTCCAAGATCACACTTTCAAGGCTGGCAATCACATGGGTTCAGTTTTTGACCAAGATCACAAATTCGTCAAAGGGCATTTTAGAGAAATTAGCAATTAGGGTTTTCAGCTTGTAATTTTTTATTCCTAGTTTCTATATAGTTCTTTTTAGTCTATAAAAGGAGAATGAGGGTTGTTCATTCACTTTGTTCCAGTTTTTAAGCTTTTTCACTTGTAATCCCTTTTTAAGAAAATAAAAGTTTGGTGTTTGTATTAATCAAGTGTAATTCCTTTTTATGTTTTTTAAAAGTTGTGTGTTGTGTTAAAAGCTTAAGCTGAGTTCCATCTTTATTGTATAACACTTTGAGTGTTTAAGTTTTTCAAAAAGGTTTTGAAAGGAATTTTATAAATTTCAGAAATCATAGGGTGTTAAGAAGTGAAAGTGGAATAACATCCTATGATTTGTGAGTTATAAGTTGTTTTTAAAACGTGTTATAAAGTTTGAAAGGTTTGTAGGTTTCAAGGTTTTGAGTTTTTTAGAAAATCAGAAAGTGTGTTTTTTTGTGTTTGTTCTTGTTTGATTTTTGCAGGTTTTTGGTGATTATTGTTGATTAAGTTCAGCTCAGGCCCCAGCCTGAAAGGAGGTGACAAAGTTGTCACAAGGGACTTGGATGTAAGTCCCTTAGGTAAAAAATCCTTTTCCCTTTTAATTTTTCAGTTTTATGAGTGTTTTATGTGATTTGATTGAAACTGCATGCTAAGTGTGTAATACTGATTGGATTTGAGTTCATAAGGTATTTTATGCATGTTAGATGCCTATTGAATCAGTTTGGATAGGTTTAGCATAGGTTGTGTTTGAAAAATCTTGGTTAACTGCTTTTAAAGGGGTGTTTGGATATGCATGTTAGTGAGTGTTTTGTAGGGTTTTTGAGAAGTAAAACCTGTTAGAAGGAATCATTAGGGTTGTGATAGGTTGTGTGTAATTCTGATTTTCATTTGGGAACAAGTTTGAGCATATTGTATGATAAAAAAGAGAAAAAGGTAGCTTAAATCTGCTTATGCTTCTTTCTGCTTGTTTTTCATAAAGACTTTGTGCTTGAATCTTGTAATTTGTTAGATCATAGGCTGTGATAGGATTGTGAAGTGGTTTTAGGTCTTTTGGTAAGTTTGTATGCAAAGTATGACTCATTAAATTTCAGTTTGATGCACTTAAAACAAGCAAAATACCCTCAGACCTGGTAAAAAATTACAGCAACTTGTTTTTGCTTTTGAGTGCTTTGTTTGAGTGAATTTTGGCTATCAATTGCTTGTTTTCTGCTTAGTTGTGACTCCCTATACTCCAAAGAGTATAGGGGTGCCATTGTATCCAACAAACATCCACAATTCAGCAAAAGCCAAGCTCCTCTTGGCTCCAAACTGCTCAAGTGAAAAATTTCACTTGTTCATCAGAAACAAGCCCTTGTCTGGGCACATTTTGCTCTCAATTTGATTTAATCTTGGTTAAAAGTGATTTGTATTTGTGTTTATTAGCTTATAAGTGTTACTAATTGGATTGAAAAGTAAAAAAAAAAAAAAATTTGTAAAAACTTCACCCTGCCTGGACTCGAACACGCGACCCCTCGCTGGGGGAGTAAACGTGTTAACCAGTGATCTAGATGAGTTTTTACGTTAAGGTTTCATTTCATTAATTACTTAACACGATTTTGTTTTCTTCTTATTTAAATAAGCCGTAGCCTTTTGGCTTATTTGTGGCTTATTGGATAAGTATTTTTAGCTTATTTGATTTTTCCTAGGAAAGTTATAGGCTTTAGGATTTTTCTGTTTAAAAATATTATTTTTCCCATTATTCTTTTAATTATTAGGATTATTTTTAGTTTTAATTTTAGAAAGTCATTTAAAAATAGTAAACAGTAATTTAAAAATCCAAAAAAATAGTTTTTAAGTTTTAATTAAATATTTTGAGGTTTACATTTAGTTAACTTTTCAAAAACTTTAATTTTTAATTTTATTTGATTTTAGGTTTTTTATTAAAATTTAAAAATTAATATAAAATTAATAAAAAGGTTTTAGGAGCTTTAATTTACATTTTTGTCTTAGTTAGAATATTTAGGATTTTTGAGAAATTTTTAGAATTTATTTTTGAACTTTTTATTTTTTGGATTATTTTAATATTATTTTATTCACAAAAATTCAAAGTTTTATTTTTAACTTTTTTTCATTTTTCCTAGATTCTAGACATTAAATTAGGAACTTTTTCACTTTCCAAATATTTTTTAGGCTTTTCAATTAATTTTTAGAATTAATTTAAGATTTAATAGATTTTAATAGTTTTTAGTAGTTTAAAAATAGTTTAATTTGGTTTTAAAATTTTTAAAAATAGTTTTTAGCTTAATTAGGTCATTTTTGAGGTTTACAAACTATTAAATCTTGTTTAGGGCTTTTTAATATTTAAAAGTGATTTTTAGGGCTTTAATTAGCATTAAAAAGTCATTATTAAATTAATTAAAAGGTTTTGGCAAGTTTGGATTTTTTGTAAACTCTTTGAATTTTATTGTGGATTTTTAGTAATTTTTAGGAATTTTTAGGTTAAAATTTTAAATTTTGTTAGTTTTACGTTTCTACGTCTTAACTTTCTAGTAGTGTTTTTGTCTATTTTTCTATTTTTTTCGTCTTCGTCATTTTCTCTTCTCTTTTCTTCTTATTAATAATCAAAAACATTAATCAATCATTCATTACACAACACACGTGCCTCCTCGAGAGAACGATCCCCATTAAGGGTCATAAGTGTTTACGTTTTCCTAAACGTACACTTAACGCTTACCACTACTTTGTTGCCTCTTTTTCCAAAAAGGGTATACAAAACCACTAACATCATTGCCATTTTCATGCCCAACTTGATGTTGGTTTTCATCAATATTATTAGATGTGGTTGGTACCTCACTGATGACATCAGAACCGTAGTGAGAGAGATTAGCAACGAGAGCGGCTTGGGCAGAGTGAATGTCATCACAATCCGAATCGTATGCATCAAGATCATCCGCTTGATAAGTTGCATTAGAAGTGGAAACAACTGCAATGCCTTCAGTATCTGCTGCCCCTGGGTCTACAAGAAATGCTAACTCCTCTGAATCCAAAATCTTCCCCTTAGACTGAGCATCAACCAAATACATTTTCTCACGAAACCATGCATCATCCCTTCTCCTTTTCGGCTGAGTGCATTCCCTAGCCATATGACCTTGTCCTCGGCAATTGTAGCAAGTCACAACCTTCTTAGGACCAATAGGACTCCCATTTCCACTAGCTTGAGAATTCACAGCTTGATTGTTCCCAGTCCTTGTAGGAGGTCCATATGAATTTTGCCTTCCCTGAATAGGTTACACCGTCACTTGACCATCTTGAACAGTGGCTTGTTGTCGAGGATTTGATGAGGTGCGGAGCTGATTATTTGTTGGTGGAAATCCTCTAGTTGCAACAAGTTTTGACAAGTAGGCTGTAAGATGGTTTAGAACATCAGCTGGCGTATCATTTGGAGTAAAGACCGGTGCTTGGATTGGTGGAAGTTCATTAGAGTAGAAAGCTTGTGCTGGTTGTGCTTCAATTGGAAAATATCCTTGCTGAGGAGTATAACCCAATGGAGAAGTGTTGGCTTGTGATGGTGTTGTTTGATATGGTGGTTGCTGTTGAAAAGATTGTTGATGAACACTTTGTTGATATTCTTGCTGTGGCATCATTGGTGGTTGATAAGATGGTTGCTGTGGTTGCTGATAGATGTGTGGTGGTGGTTGCTGCAAGTATGATGGTTGTTGATAAGTATAAGCCATGTTTTGTTGAGAAGCATACATTGCAAGTGGATCATGAACTTGAGGTGTAGACAACCGAGCCTCGATCACATGGCATTCGTGTTGTTGAAGAAAAGCTTGAAGTTGATCCACATTGGTGTTATGCAAGTCCTTAGCCAATTTAACATCCGTCATGTATTTTTTCCATTCTGGAGGAAGAGTGTTCAAATACTTGGTGTTCAACTGAAAGGTAGGGATTGCCATGCCATAGATATTTAGCTCATTCAACAATAGGGTAAATCTCAGATAGTAGTCATTGAGAGTCTCCCATGGCACATAGGCAAACTTATCAAAAGTATCATAAAGCTTACACTCTCGTTCTTGTTTAGTTAACGAGGTGCCTTGCATTAGAACACGAATTCTATCCCATAACTCTTTGGCAACTTTATGTTTGCTGACGAGTTTGTAGACATCTGGAGGAAGGGCTTGGAGAATGATGTTTGTAGCATACTTATCACATTTATCTTGAATCTTCATATCTCCAGTCAACTCACCCGTTGTGCGAGGACGAGTAGTCGTACCTTCCGTCACTGTACCATAATCTAATGGTCCATTAAGCACAGATGCCCAAATTAGATGTCCATTCTCCTTGTTCAACATATAAAGTTCCATTCGGGAAGCCCATTCCTCATACATAGTCTTCACCAACATTGGTGGACGATTATCCGTACCCGAGAGGATGGACTTATCCGTAAGAGATGTGTACTCCATTTCAATAAGTTAAGATTTACAAAGTTGATCGAACAATGAAATAAGGTTAAGTGTTTTTGTGTTGAAGTCGAGAAACAATGTTAAAATCCCTTAAAATATGTTATCGATAAACCAAAAATTCCAAGACAAAATTACACACTTCGAAATTTTTTATGGAATAATTTTTGGATTGTCGGAATGTCTAGATCGGAATGCCAGATCGGAATGTCAGATCGGAAAGTCCAGATCGCAAAGCAAGGTTGTCGAAATGTTTAGATCGCAAAGTCCAGATCGTAATGTAACTTGGTCGGAATGATGGTGGTATCGGAATGCCTAGATCGAAATGAAAAGTCTATCGGAATGCTCAGATCGCAAAGCCTATCGAAATGTTTCAGATCGGAATGCTTACAAAATTTAAGCAGAGTAACGACTTAAAAACCTTCCTTATTCCCGTCGGAATCTCAGATCGCAAAGTACGATCGGAATGCCAGATCGGAATAAGTGATAAAACCCAACTATCGTAATGTAGAACCAAACCCTTTCCGATGGTAAGGTTATTGCGATGGAAGCCCACGTACAACTTGTACTTTCCGATGAAGGTTTCTGCTAGAATTTCGGAATGAAGAACACCAACTTTTTTGCACTTTTGATCCAAGAAAGATGATGTTTTAACGAAAACCAAGATACCAAGAACACTTTTAAGCACGAATCCCTAGTTACACTACTTTAAACTTCGATCCAACACAAAAAAATTTGAAGATTCGGCTAAAAACAAACCAACAATCTACGAAATGTTTAGAACACAAAAACAAACCTATATTTCATCCCAAGCTCTTGATACCATTTGTAGATTTGTAAATCTATGCTTATGTTTTTAGAGAGAGAATGAGATAGAGAGATGGTGGATTTCACACTTTAGAGAGAGAAAGTTAAAAGGAACTATGTGTAAAATAATGAAACCACACACCCTCTCTATCAAAGGAGAGGGTTTATATACCCAAGCCCATGAGATGGGCTTGGGTTTACATAAGGCCGCCGGCCCATACAATCCATGGGCTCGGTTTTGGGCTTTGTTTGATACATGTAAATAACTAAACTACGAGCTATAATATTGACTATTGTTGGAGTGACCAATCCTTTCTAATACGTAAAACGTATTTCCAACACTCTCCAAAACAACTAGTCTCTCCCTCAATTGCGTGAGTTTAAGACCCTGACCTGTGGCAATCTGTACAAGGTCTGCATTTTGCTTTTGCAAGCTAATGCAGACCGCCATCAATTCTAAAATGGTGTAAGGTTCCAATCTACCCTCCTCTAGAATGGGAATTTGACCTCCTAAAGTAGATTCATTGGGCATGGATGGGGTCTTAATGATGTTAGGACTGTCTTGGCCTGCATCTAAGCAAGAACCAATAGTCCCAGCCCCATCCATGTCACCAATCACACTTGTGGTGGTGGTTCTCTCTGCTACATGGCTAGGACCACCAGAGGAGAACACTCTAGTAGTCTTTTGGCGTTTTTCCAACCTATAGTATAGGGGTGTAGAAGAGGAAGTGGATTGAGGGTCTGTTTGGAGGTTAAGGGGTGTTTGGGTTTGTGGCAAAAGGGTGTCAACGTTTGGATTTGTAGTGTCAACGCCAACATTTGAAGTGTCAGCATCGAATGGTTATGGGTCAATTTCCATTTGCTGGGGTGATGGAGGTTGTTCAGGCAATGGGTCTGGTTGAGGTTGTGGGTGAGGTTTAGAGTTTGCAGCTTTTCCAAGCTAATGCAGACCGCCATCAATTCTAAAATGGTGTAAGGTTCCAATCTACCCTCCTCTAGAATGGGAATTTGACCTCCTAAAGTAGATTCATTGGGCATGGATGGGGTCTTAATGATGTTAGGACTGTCTTGGCCTGCATCTAAGCAAGAACCAATAGTCCCAGCCCCATCCATGTCACCAATCACACTTGTGGTGGTGGTTCTCTCTGCTACATGGCTAGGACCACCAAAGGAGAACACTCCAGTAGTCTTTTGGCGTTTTTCCAACCTATAGTATAGGGGTGTAGAAGAGGAAGTGGATTGAGGGTCTGTTTGGAGGTTAAGGGGTGTTTGGGTTTGTGGCAAAAGGGTGTCAACGTTTGGATTTGTAGTGTCAACGCTAACATTTGAAGTGTCAGCATCGAATGGTTCTGGGTCAATTTCCATTTGCTGGGGTGATGGAGGTTGTTCAGGCAATGGTTCTGGTTGAGGTTGTGGGTGAGGTTGAGAGTTTGCAGCTGCCTCAATAACAACAAGCATGGCTTGGGTGAGGGGTAGGTCTCTATATGGTTTAGTGTTCATCTTCCCAAAAATAGCTTTCTTTTGAATAGGGATCGTATAAAAATTGTCATGATCCCTATTGCAATATCCTTGTAAGTCAAAAACCATTTGCAAAAACCTAGGGTAAGCAAGAGTCATCTTGTTACCCTTATTATGACACATGCCATCAAAAATCATTTTTGAAAAGTTATATTTGTGCCTAGTTGCAAGACACACAATGGCACTCCTAATTGATCGGTTGATTTCATTGTGTGAAGAGCATTTGGGACTCAAACATTGAAGAATGACATGTATTAGGTACTTCCAAGTTGGGGGAAATTGTTGTTTTGTATATTTGTTTAAATGGCCTTCTTCAGGCAAAGGATAACCCAAGGCTTGGAGTCCTTGCTCTAGCTCTGCAATGGGTATGGTGGTTATACCGTCTGCATCATTAAGATGCAAAGCTTGGCGAAGTAAAGCTTCAGTAACCATTCATGGAACCCATGGACAATAGCAGTCAATGTAGTCACTTCATTAACTATTGAGAAACTTACAGTGTTCCAAAACTGTTTAATGTGTGTGACAGGGACAAGAGGAGTATGTGAAAGTGCATACCTTAATGGGGACGCATTCAAATACTCAACCATCTGAGTATATTGGGGAAACATAGTATTATCAGCATGCAAATAAGCCACCATGTTATGTTGACTCCTGAACCCCAATTACAATTCTGTAGGTTTAAACTTAGGTGCCATTGAAGATTGATGCAAGAAAACTGTGATAAAGGTTATGGAAAGATGAAGGTTTGAGAAATTATAGTTAGACAAGAATAAGCAGTTACCCTGTTTAAAAGAAATGAGCCAAATATATAGGAGAGGTGAAAATATGTGATTGGTCAAAATGTGAGGCAGTTATATTCAAAAAGTAATAATGAAGATCTTGAAAATACATAACTTATCTCAAACATTAATAAAAAGTTACCAACTCCTAAAATTACGGCCCATATTTTCGTCAAAAATAACAACTGGGTAGGACCCAATGTTTGTCAACCGTAAAAACAACGTATCAGCGTTCAACAGCTATATTCTTGTCAGTGTTGGAAATTTGCCATGTCAGCGTTGAAATTGGTCTTATCAGCGTTTGGAAAGAAAAATGTCAGCATCCAAAAATAAAAATAATTAAAAAGAAAAAGGACCTTAACAAAGTAATTTATCCTAGTGAAGATAACTCATAGACTAAAAATCACTATAGGGTGGCAAGCACTGTCCAATCATGCACACTTGCTTAAGCAAGATAGACATAATTACCCTCAAGTGTCCCTTGCTAACCAAAGTTCTTAACAATGAAGTTATCTCTTATAAATCCTTTGTAACTTCCCAAGTAAGCCCAATAAAAACATACCTGAGTCTCCCAACCGACCAAATCCAATTCTAGGCCAAAAAGTCTTGGCAGCGTGCACAGTATATCAACTTTGCATGCTATAGTGCCTCACGATTTAGAAAAACTAACTCGTACTCACTAGTGGACACAATCTAGAATTTTGATGAGAGTATTATAAAAATACCCAAAAATCCTAATGGTTTCCTAAACCTCCCCTTAAACTATGATATACAAAGTTGCCAAAAATAAAATATGCAATAAAAATTTATGTCAAGATAGGAATGTATAACATTCCAACCATCATCCATAAAATTGAACACAATCCTAGTAAGCTCCAAAGATCCATAAGCAACTCTGTATCCATTTTTACAATGCTCATATTGCGTGCATGATCAGATCAAAAACCACAAAACTAACATATTGTTGTCAGTGTCCATTTTAACACTTATCAGCATTAAAATAACCTTTGTCCGCGTTGGAAAAATAAAGTGGAAAACCTAATCTTGTACAAAGTCTAATAACAGTACACATCCTGTACAAACTATACAATGACTTCAAAAACACATTTAGGTGAGATTGATCATTCCAATACTTGTTACCAAGTACTGGAACCTCCCAACATCAAAAGGTTTAGTTAAAAGATTAGCCACATTTTCTTCTGTGTCTACCCTATCTGGATGTATTAAACCCTTTTCAAAACAATCTCTTATAAAATGATGTCTAATTTCTATGTGTTTTGTTTTAGAGTGATATACAGGATTCTTAATAATGCATAATGTACTGTTATTATCTACAAATATCTTGGTATGCATAAAATTATACCCAAAATCTAACAGTTGGTTTTGAATCCATAGAACTTGTCCACAACAAGCAGCTGCTGCAACATATTCTGCTTCAGTTGTAGAGTTGACCACCACTATTTGTTTCTTGCACTGCCAAGATATCAATCTGCTCCCAAGAAATTGGCATCCACTAGTTGTGGATTTCATATCAAACTTGTCACCTCCATAATCACTGTCTGAATAACCAATAAGCTCTAATGGAGAATCCTTTGGATACCATAATCCCAAGTCAGGATAGCACCTAAGGTATCTATAGATCCTTTTGACAGCATGAAGATGACACTCTTTGGGAGACACCTGATGGTGTGCACATGCACACACAGCAAACATAATGTCAGGTCTAGAAGCTGTAAGATACATCAATGATCCAATCATTGATCTATAATGCCTGACATCCACTTCTTTTCCATCTCTAGTCTTTCCCCAAGGGTGTTCCCTATCCATGGGTGTGATAGCCCATTTTTCATGTGGAGAAAAGCCAAACTTCTTCAAGATTTCTGCTACATACTTGTCTTGAGAGATAAAGATACCATCTTCTTTCTGTTTTACTTGTAAACCTAGAAAGAAGTTCATCTCTCCCAATGCACTCATCTTGAATTTGTTTGTGATGAGCTTGGAAAAGTCTTCACTCATCTTTGGACTTGATGAACCAAAGATGATATCAACCACATAGATCTGAATAAGTAGAAAGTCCTTACCAGTCTTCTTGGTAAATAAAGTCTGGTCTATGGTGCCCCTCTTAAAACCATTTTCCACCAGATAGGTAGACAATGTTCCATACCATGCTCTTGGGGCTTAATGAAGTCCGTACTTTCTTTCTTCACCCTATACACTTTGTCTGGATGTTCTGGATCTTCAAAACCAGGAGGCTGCATCACATAAACCTCCTCTGCAATTGTGCCATAAAGAAAGGCACTCTTCACATCCATTTGATAAACCGTGAAGCCCATGCAAGAAGCATAGGCTAGGAAAATCCTTATTGCTTCAATCCTTGCAACAGGTGAAAAATCTTTTTCGTAGTCTATTCCCTCTTCTTGTGTATAGCCTTGAGCAACTAAACGTGCCTTGTTTCTGGCCACACAACCTCTTTCATCTTTCTTGTTTCTAAGAACCCAACGTGTCCCAATAGGTCGTACATACCTTGGACAATCTACTAACTCCCAAACATCCTGAATAGCAAACTGGTGAAGCTCTTCCTGCATTTCTTCCACCCAACTTGGTTCTTTGAGAGCATAAAAAATCTTCGTGGGTTCCTGTTGTGACAGAAAACAAGCAAACAAACATGCCTGCACAAGAGGGGCATCAACCTTCTTGTGGATATTGGCAATGAAACCTCCTTGAGTCTGATGAGACCTTCTTGTTTGAACAGGAAACAAAACATCACCAATGATTAGAAAAGGAGGATGATTTTTGATAGTAGTTTTAAGTATTCCTCCTTCAATAAGTGTGTTGTCTTCAATCTCAGTCTCCATGTTGCCAATATCATCTTCATATCCTCCTCCATCATCATTGGAATGAACCTCTTTATGAACTATGGAAGGTTCACCTTGTTCAAAAGTATTGGAAGAGAATAAATGGTCAAATAGGTTGTCAACGTTTGAGTTATCAACGCCTGAATTTGGCCTGTTAGCGTCGGATTTGCCTTTATCAGTGCTTGAAGATTCATGCATGTTTTCATCAACTGGCTTTTCTTGTGGACCAACTTTCTCCTTATCAACAGCAGCAGCTTGTGCAAATCCATCAGTCCATATAGGAATGGTAACATACTCAAGTATGTGGTCTCATTTGATGCATGTGATCCTTCTTCCTTGTCAACCTAGTTACCTGCAATTTCAACAATAGGTCCTTTCACATCTTTTGAAACCTTTTTCATAATGTCTGGATTAGTAACAGGCATATAATTCAAGGTTCTAGATAAAGGCTCTAGATCAAAGAACCAATTAGGTCCACTCTTAGGATCACTAGGTTTACTCTCTAAAAACTTAACATGTACTTTTTCAAGTATACGTTTTTCTTTCTTATTGTAAACCCTATATCCTTTGCTCTACACTAAATAACCCATAAAGAAGCCTTCATCACCTTTAGCACTAAACTTTCCTAAGGCATCACTAGTATCTAGAATCACTACATGACTTCCAAAGGGTTTAAGAAAACCTATATTAGGTTTCCTATTCCAAAATAGCTCATAAGGTGTCTTATTATGGATTTTGTTGACCAATGCTCTATTCTGAACATAACAGGTTGTATTCACAACCTCAGCCCAAAAAGCAATGGGAAAATGAGCATCAGCCAACATTGTCCTAGCTGCTTCTATGAGTGTTCTATTCTTCCTTTCAGCCACCCCATTCTGCTGTGGGGTTCTAGCTATGCTAAACTCCCTAGTAATCCCTTTAGTAACATAGAAGGCATCTAAAAATTGGTTTCTAAACTCACCACCATTATCACTTCTAAGCATTTTAACCTCATTCCCTGTCTTCTTTTCAATTTGGGTAATAAAGTTAATCAAAACTATGGCAGTTCCACTTTTTAAGGCCAAGAAGAAAGTCCAAGTAAATCTAGAGAAATCATCAGTAATGACAAACAATAGGATTTACCATTCGAACTCTCTATATTAGTTGGGCCAAATAAGTCCATATGTAGCAAGTGAAGGGGTTTAGAACTAGAATGTACAAGTTTAGACTTAAATGAGACTTTGTGTTGTTTGCCTTTAAGACATGCAACACAAGAATGGTCATTGTGGAAAGCCTTTTCAGGCAAACCATCAACTAAACCATGTCTCACAAGTATATTGATGTTCTTAAAGTTTATGTGCCCTAACCTTCTGTGCCATAGATTACTTCATCTACTGAAGCTTTAACATATAGACATGACAAATTGTTGTTCATCCTAATTCCATTAAGATTAACATTATAAATGTCCTTATGTCTAGGTGTTATATATTCAATAAACTTCTCATCAGGCGTCTTAAAATCTTTGCTTAACACCAAGCATTCAGTATCAGTGAAAAGAACCTTATTCTTGTTGTCACAAACTTGTGACACACTAAACAATATATAATCAAGTTCTTTTACCAGAAATATGTTTTCAAAACACAAATTATTGGTGATAAGAGTGCCTTTGTCAGAAATTGTACCATATCCTCCTCCAAAGTACACTTTGTCACCATCTTTAATGGGGGTAAAGTAGTCAAATAATCTTCCTTCCCCGTCATGTGCCTAGAGCATACACTGTCCCAATATCCATAATCATTTACCTGCTTTTGAATGCCCTGCACATAAAGAAAACAAATTAGTTTTCTTTAGGAACCCAAGCCTGAGCAGACTTGGATTCATTTGGTTGTTCAACAAGAACAGATTCAGTCCTTATAACAACCCCTTGTTCATACCTTTGAGGCTTGACTCCCAGTTTACCCCAATTGATTTAGTTATGACCTTTAAAATATAGTGAAATTTGTTACAGGTCATAGAAATCCCATCAGAATTAGGGTTTTGGTCTTGTTTGGGTCTCCATGTCAAACTAGATGACGCCTTAGACCCCTTTCCCTTAGGCTGCAAGTACTTGTTATTACGTGGTTAACAGCGTTGGAAACATTCCTGTCAGCGTTACATTTGTTCTTGTCAGTGCTGAATTTGTACTTATCAGCGCCTAAATTAGGGTTTGCTACAGGAACCCATTGTCTGTTAGACCATGTATTAGTCTTTTCAAAGGGCCTTTGTCCATGAGTGTTTGTCCCTTTAGTAAAGAATGGAGCTGGTCTAGTAACTTGTGGACTTACTTGGACATAAGGTCTGGGTTTGACCATGGTTGACTTATTGTCCTCGTTGACTTTTGAAGCACTGACACATTTATAAGCCAAATGAGAAAAACTCCCACATATATAACAAGCTTTTCTAGACATAACCTTAGGTCTAGATTGAAAGAACCCTGTCCCATTAACACTAGCTTGGCTTTATGGTGACCTAGGTTTTCTATACATTTCTGCATACCTAACACTAGGTTTTCTATT
This sequence comes from Glebionis coronaria, assembly GCA_025667525.1. Classification (NCBI taxonomy): domain Eukaryota; kingdom Viridiplantae; phylum Streptophyta; class Magnoliopsida; order Asterales; family Asteraceae; genus Glebionis; species Glebionis coronaria. The sequence goes on along the minus strand of CM046881.1, from coordinate 423,510,811 downwards.
AACATATGAGCCAAGGTCAACAGGTTTTCCAGTAGAAGGGTTGGTCACAGATATGGGTGTAGACTCAAGTGGACTCTCACTAAGCATTCCACCTTTAACAAACAATGTAGGATTGTCTTTCTTCCATTGTTCCAAGTCAGTCACTCTCTGCTTATACTCCTCTACTGGAGTAAGAACTCTTGGTGGAGGAATGAATTTCTTTTCTTGGAGTTCTGGTATACCAGTCCAAGACAAATCCTTTCTCAAGACACCATGAAAGTTTCCAGCAGGTGGAAAAACAACAACATACTCTTTTAGCCCAATCCAAGACATATCCCTAGAATCTCTTTTTTCACTTACACATTTTTCTAGGGTTTGAGTGGCTTTATCAAACTTTTGAATCTTAAGCCCTACATTCTCTTTATCTTTATTGGCCTCATCTAACTTAAGTTGTATTACTCATTTAGATCTCATCAGTATGTCCCTAAGTTCAACACTAACTTTAAGGTCATGAGACAAAACATTAATTTGATCTTTTAGGTCGAATTCTATTTTCTTATATTCTTTTACAGTCTTTTCAGTTTGAACAAGTGACATTTGATATTTAGATAGCTTGCATTTTTCATCAAAAACATCTGATTTTAACTTTAAAATTTCTTTGTTAAGTTTTTCAGTGCTTAAACGACAGCCTTTACTATAGTAAGCATCATAATATACCTCATTATCTGATGAAGACGAAGAATGTGCCATGAGAGCAAAGTGAACATGCTCTTCTTCTTCCTTCTCTGCAATCAAGGCCTTGTTCTCTTCCACATCCTTTGCCAAAAAGCTCCAATCCCATCCAACACCATCAATGTCTTGCATGGCAACCATAGCCTTTGTGTCTTCAACCTTGCTGATTTGGCTTGAAGGCTTTCCAGCATCAAATCTTCTTGGAGATCTGAATTCCCTCATAAAGTGACCCATCCTATGGCAGTTGTAACACTCAACCTTGGATTTTTCAAACCCAGCAGTGTCTTTAGCATTGAAGGTCATCTTATTTCTCAATCTCCTATTCCATTTGTTGGCCCTTATGCTTGCAAGTGCCATATTCCATTTAATATCCATCTCTTCCAAATTCTCCTCACTAATTTGCTCAAGTTCCTCATATGTAATCACTAAACCATTGGGCAATGCAGCAATGTATACACACACTGTGTCTAGATCAATACCATCAGGTTTAATCTTTTGTGAGTCAACATTATATGTATCAGCGTCTGAATGTGAAGCGCTGACAAAGGTTGATCCACCGCTGACAAAAGGTGATCCAGTAACAGGATGCAAATATGATTATCTCTTATCAACTTGAGCTTCACAATGTGAGATGAAAGCCATGTTTCCAGAGGTAGATTTGCTTCCATGATCCAACAAGATTTCATTCTCTACAATCTTTAGTTTATTGTAGACGTCATCAAAAGTAGAACTCTTGTGGGCATTGGTAGCAATGATACCTAGCTTTAATTTTCCATGCATCACCAAGACTTTTAAGAAAATAGTAATGATAGCAGCATCTTTATACTCTGTTCCCATAAAGGACAATTTGCTAGTGATGTCTAGAAGCCTGCTTCTTACCTCACTTAGCTTCTCATTGGGAAGAGCCTTAAACACAGCATACTCATGTAAAAGTTGCTTCTTCTTTTCTAGGGCAGTATCATCATTACCACCATAGTTGACTTGAAGAGCTTCCCAAAGTTCTTTGGCAGACTCAAAACCTCTATACTTGTGTTGATTGTTTAGACCCAAAGAGAGTTTGAGAATGCTTAAGGTTTTCATGTCATTCCTTCTCTTTGCAATATTCTCAGTTGAGACAGCTCTCCCATCCGTAGGTCTTTCTTTTCGATCTTCAGCAGTTGAACCATCAACTGATCTTAAAGCAATAGCAGCAACAATCCTAGAAGCTTTATCGAATGTGTTTCCATATTCAATAATTTCCCAGAGAGTGTGATCATGAATTTAAGGTATTGTTCAAAATTGAACTTCCATAGCTCAAAGTTGTCAGGGTCTAGCATGGGGATTTTTAGGTTGTGACTTGATGAGGAGGAGGTCATTGAATCTGGAGTAGACATCTTGTCTGGTTTTAGGGTTTCGTGTTCTTTAGATCAAAGTTCCTCAACAAGCTCTGATACCACTTGTTGATCCCAAAGTTAGATCGATTAGCTTTGTGTTAACGAGATTAAATCAAGTTAAACACTTAGAGAAACTTTGTTGTTGTATGAACAATCCAAGTGTTATGCGGAATTAACACTTGAATAAAGAACAAGTAAAACAAGTAAAATAAACTTTCACTTTTGATTGATGAAACAAACTTGATTACAATGAAAGTCGAATACTGAATAATAATGTGTATATGCTGTCATAATCACTTGATGATTTCTGGTATTGAAGACTAGACATCATGGACCCATTGATGTCATGCACAACCCTTCCCAGCCTACTCAAGTTTCACTTAAAATAAGTTTGTTTTATTTTCACAGAGTTCAACTCATTTCTATCGACTTTCTCATTCCGAGATAGTAGATATTAAAAAGGTGGCAGTTTGCTCCAGCCTCGGATGACCAAATAAATGTGCACTTATAGAGTCTAGCCATCGAGATTCATCAAAAATCTTATTAGGACACTTATTCCATATATCAATTGTAGTTCATCTTTAAAACATAAGCAATAATTACATAGTCCTACGATCTATCCTTGTAATATTTCCAGAACATTCAGAGTGATATTGTTGGGTCAACATTTGACCCAATTGTTCCTCACAAGTACTTGAATAGAAAATAGCAGCTGAAGACTTGAAGAATTGCTGAAGACACTTCAGCACCAGGTCCAGCACCACGTCTTGCTGAAGACAAATCAGCACCAGCACTTCCAGAGTACTTTGAAGACAAAGTCTTCACTTCAGTAGCTAATGCGGATCAGGACCTGAAGGGAAAGTACTGAATGAAGTTGCCTCAGTTCAGCTTGGAGTGACAAACCAAGCTGAACGATGTTCATCTAACTCTCGAATTACAAACTGAAGATATTGGCGGGAACTTCCTAACAGTAAGAGAAGACAAGAGTACAAGAGTGGTTATTTGTACAACCAATAAGAAAGTCAAAAGTATTATTTACTTTTGTACGTTTATGGGAAAGAACACATGGGAGCACATGGGGCTTCATTTTAGTGAAAGTTTCCTTTGGAAGCTTTAGTTTTTTTTCCTATAAATAGATTGGTTATAGGTAGAGTGAGATAAGTTTTCCATTTCACAAATACACACAACATGTATAGATAGGGATTCTTCCTCTCTTGTTCATCAAGAGAGAAACTTGTCATTCAATCTTGGTTGTTATTTTGTAAACAACTGGGTATAATTCTTTGATATAGCTATACTAATAATGAATTAAAGTTGAAAAGTATAAATTGTGTTATTAGTAGTTAATTGATCTAATCGTGTTAATATTACATGATCTCAAGGACCCCAAGAAGTGGTATCAGAGCAGGTGAATCATTCTTATGATTCATATCCGTTCGTATTAACTGCTAGTAACATTGTTAAAAAATGTGTTTCAAAAATTGCTAGTGCAAAAGCAGTTTTGAGGGAGAGAATATTGTTTGAACATAGAACCCAGTTTTCCGAAACCGTATCTAAAAAACAATCACAACCGACACAAATATAACCGTTGGGGTTTATTCGTTCCAACAGGGTGAAGATAATCAATAGCCTAACTACGTAACAATAAATTGGTTACCGGATATAACTTGAAGTCGTGTAATCACTTTCGAAAGAAGATTATTCGACCCTATGCCTAGGTAAATACGAATACCTCCTTGGGATAAAATCAAGTGTTTGTTCTTGTTTTAGGCACAAATCAAGAACCCAACGCGTTTAAGTGTTTATGTTTCTGTAAATTTCATCATGCAAGTGTGATCACTATTTATAGTGATCTCATTCCGAAGAATATAACTCATAGTCAAAGGAATAATGAGTATTAATCGGCCAATTAATCTCTTTATTTCTCACATGATTACATAGTGGTTACATGACCATAATCATGGTCATTAAGTCAATCTTAAACCCCTTTTTAAACGATCAAAGAGGTTACAAAGATTACCTACCCGCTGATGGATAGTCTACCCACTGATGGGTAAGCTAGCTACTGACATACAAAATCTAGCCCCTGACAAGCCAAAATCTAACCCTGACAAGCCAAAATCTAGCCACTAACAGGCCAAATTCTAGCCACTAACAGGACAAATTATAGCCTCTTACAGGCTTAAGCAAACCACTATAATGAGTCTAGAGAGGTCAGGGACTTAATGGGTGTACACTCCGTACCTCCAAACCCATTTACAAGTCAGACCATATCCCACAATTGTACTAAATTTCCAACAATCCTCCCCAATTTAGTTTAATTCCTTTTGCATGAAAATCAACTTTAACAAAACCAGTGCATAAATGAAAATGTCTTGAGGATTGAATTTCCATCTTAATACATCACTTCAAATATTCGAGAATCGGGGTGTTTTGAAAATTGAACCCTTCAACTACTTTGAATACCTGAAGATAAAATACACAAAAGTTTTCAAACCGTAAAACGCTCATGACACCATACAAGCCATGTGTCCATACCCAATTAATAATGTTGTAAGAGCGAAAGTCCATGCTCCTTGAGGCAGCGAAACCTCAACATTTACATAGGTGGTTCCTCTTTAGTTCATGCTCCTACTTAAGCACTTTTTTAAAGAAATTAACCATTAAGAAGTTTATAACTTCATCCTCCTTTCAGTAGTTAGAAGAACATCCTTGGGATGATATGTAAAACATGTGATTCAGTCCCTGAATGTTCAGCTTTCCACATTAAACTTAACTCCTAAGTTTCCTTGCAATCAGTGACTAGTTTGGACTCTAAACCCATCCCTTTAGTAGACTTTATAACTAAGTCTCTATCTAATCCCTTCGTCAAGTATCAGCTAAATTTTGTTGAGACCTCACAAACTCTATAGAAATCACCCCATTCGTGATTAGTTCATGAATCATGCTATGTCTAACACCTAAGTGTCTAGACTTACCGTTGTACATTTGGCTATAAGCCTTAACCAAAGTAGCTGCATGATAAGACTACAATTATACATAGTCTCGTCATCTAAATCAGGCTTAAGATATACAAAAATGTCATAAAATACCGTAAAATATGCTTGTGTTTGTTCATTGTGTATTTTAGGCACGGATATCGTGAAATCAACAAAAGATCAAAAAATCAAGCAAAAACGAACACGGGAAATGAAGCCGCACAAAGAATCGGACCCGGGTATTGATTTTCCAATGAAGTCCTTAAAGTTTTGAAGATTGTCAAGATTGGTCCCTCAAGTTGGAAGATTTTACACTTTATACCTTTATAAATCTCATAATTACAAGTTTGCTCCCTAAAGTATGATGACTTTGCAAAACTAGCCCTTGAAGAATGCTTTTATTACAAAAGAAGTCCTTGTTGAAAGTTATGAGATTTGTTGTGCCAAAAATGACAAGTGGTGCAAAGTTCATTTACAAAGGAAATTGAATAAAGTTGGCCAAGACTTGATATGCTGGTTTTATGAAAGCTCAAGGGGGTGTTTTGCACATTTCTAAACCCAAAACCAACCTAAACCCGGTACAAGCCCATCCAAACCCACCTTATATCTACAACTAACCCAAATCCAACCCCCAGCCCACTACCTATACCCGATCCACTTAAACCTCCACGTCACCCCTGGTATTATTACTATTTTTGAAAAACAATTTTTAATTTAAACCTGGTAATACTCTTAATAAACCTAATCCCAATCAAACCCCACCTGTTTATCACTCTCATCCCTATGAACCCTAACTCATAACTTCCCCCAAACCAAAATTTAAAGTAATCCCCACTCTAGATCCATGTTTGATTCTTGTTTTCCCTTTATGGTCATTTATGTTTTAGGACATTACCTTGCATGCTTTGATGACACGCCATAATTATCATGTAACGGTCCACTTATCAAAGTGGTGTGTTACACTCTAACCCTCACCTATACTCAAATCAATTACTTACTCTCATGTTGGAGTCTAACCGTGGGACACGCGCCCACGGAGTCTAATCAAGTGAACAGATGGCCAATATGGGTTGTGTTAAAGGAGGATCAATTGTACTAACTGGGATGTTCTAGTTCTTAAACCCAAAAGGTGGAAAAGACAATTTTCTCCTTGAAGTAGAGTATATGAATTCCTTAATGATCAGCAAAATTTAGAGATAGAAATATGGTATACACCACATATTTCTCCCTAGTCCTTTTTTCCAGTTTCCCATGAAGATCTTCAAAAATTAACTTCCTAAAATCAGCTTTTTATCCCTTTGGCCAGACAATATAAAATGGTGGCATCCTTTTGATTTATCTGACCAATACCACCAGTCCTCCCCAAAACACTCAATCAGTATGGTCATTAGCAACTTCCACTTAGGTGGTAAGCAACTTCTTTTCAGCCCACCCTTTTCAGTAATTTCCTCAGTATACCCAATCTCTTTGAAAAAGGTGTTAACCACAGTAAAATCTTCTGGGATACTCTCATATTCACTTGAATGATCCAAATAGTTCAAACCCATAACCCTTTTAAACAACTTTAAACCAATTTTCCCATGTAATTCTGCAGATGTAGAATCAAACTCGATAAATTTCTTGTTTTTTGAGGTTTGTACAATAAACCAAAACTCCTTTAAGAAATCTTAGAACATCACTCATGAATAATCTTTAAATAATGCCTCACGAAGAACACATTTAGACACAAAACTCATGACTTCGTTTCCATGAATGGATGTTATTGCTTTTGGATCAAGCAAAACAAGGTTGTTAGGTTTTATGGTGATATCCTTTATAGGATAATTGACATGAATCGATTAATTTAGAGTGATTTCTTGTGGATCTGTATCAATGTGTGTGGATGATTTTGCCATTGTTGTTAGATTGTGGAGGTTTTTGAATAAAAGTGAGAGAGTTTGTGTGTGTTTTGTTGAAAAATCTTTGAAAAACTTATGAAATAAGCAGTTTTTTAAGAAGATTTATATCAAAAAGTTGAGTGGTTTTGTTAGTTTTAAAACAGCTTTGAGTAAACCACTAAACAATTTAGGGTTTCTTTTAAACATTTTACCCAAACTCTCTCATTAATGTTTTGAGAAATTCAGTTGTTTATGACATTTTGAACAGTGAATAGTGACGTTTGAAATATCCTTTATACACTAATTGTAATTTTCTTGAAGAATTTTTTTCTTTCAAAATAATTTAATGCCCATTAATTTATTTTCAAACATGTGATTGATTCGTTTTAAATGCGTTGGCCAGTTGTACTGAACTTGAGGTAATGTTCATGAGCTTCAGTGCGTTAGATGAGGCGACAAAACCCCACATACATGCTCACATAGGTGAACAAGATATATGACGTTGCACGCTCCTCTACTCTGGCCTAGCTACTCATTTGTATTACAAAATCATTTAGGTCTAATATGTTAAAGTTGAAGGTAATATTCATGAGTGTAACACCCACTTGGATAAGTGGACCGTTAAGTGTAGTTATGGCGTGTCATCAAACCATAAGGTAAATGTCCTAAAACATTAATTGACCATAAAGGAAATACCGGAATCAAACATCGGTAATCCAACATAAGCTCAAAACATGAAAAGTAAATACTAAAGGAAAGGACTAAACAATGTCCAAATAAGCAGAATAATGCAAGAAGTGCATAAAGTAAGAAGTCTGGATAGCTTCCATCTAAATGCACATGCTCTCAACATCTTAAGAGCGTCCTGGTGTACCTGCCGTTAGAACATGAAAGGAACTACGGCTAAGCATAACGCCTAGTGAACGGATATAAAGCATGATAAATGGAGCAGATGATAAAATATTGAAGTTGTAAGACTGATAAGTAAAGTTACAGCGGAAATCCGAGTATAATCTGAAAAGTCTGATTTATAAATAATAAAGCTGAACTGTTATCTGTTAAATCTGAAAATATGCATTTACTGTATTTTAATTGCCAAGAGCTTATATAGGTCATGTGCTGTAATACTGCTGCATGAATAAATGGAGGGGTGACCTCGTTATGCTGTAGAGGGGTGACCTCTAAATAATGTGTTGGGTGGAGGGATCAGCTCCAATGTGAAGGATGTAGAGCACACACTACATTCACCTGATAACTATAAACTGATAGCCTAGGATGCATCCATACGCCTCGCTGATAATACTGATAAATAGCCAAGCTGAAATAAATGGGACGCTGCGAGAAATCACTCCCTCGCAAAGGAGTCATAACACCGGTGCCTCTAGTGTCATGGTTACGGTACCTCCGTAACTAGTACATAAACTGGACATGCTTGTATATAAAGCTCAGGCAATTTATTTAGTTATTAAAATGATTACTGATAAGCTTAAAACATATACTTGGGAAAACATTTGGCTGCAGACGGGAAATCCTAATCATGCATAGAAAATGAAGTCCTTACTGAAGGACGGAAAATCCGTACCTCGTGTCCAGTAATAAAATAAGAATGAAAACTGAAGGATCTACCCCGACTTCACGGATAATACATAAATAAGGGACGTGAATGAGTTGTCTGATTACTGTTTACTGTTACCGATTTTATTGTTCCTACTTTAATTTATTTATTCTAGTATTACAGTTTGTGTATAAGCTGATAATATCTGACTATTCGATAATATTATTGATTAACATATCTTCTGAATTTCCTGGTTACTGTGTAAAATATAATCTGGCATTACTATAAATAGTAACACGCTATAATAAGAAAGTTGGTAACATTAGAAAGATTTCTAAATTCGCTCCTTTGAAAATATTAATTAAATCACACGTTTAAGAATAGTTAACAAGGTAAAATAATATCAATTAAATTTTTACAAAATAATTAATAAAAGCAACCGTTTAATAAATCTAATATGAAACGCCTTATAAAAGGATTTAATTAATATGATTAATTTCCTCGCGCTTATAATTATTAGTTATCCCGAAAGCACGTGCTACAACTTTCCCGAGACACCCACGTCTTGGGTTAGCCAAACCGGGCCCACTACATGGTCCCCCTGTTGTTCCTCTAGTTCCCACTGCTTTTATATTTTCCCACTGCTTTTGTTGTTAAAGTTTCCACTGTTTTTGTTATTAAAGTTCCCACTGTTTTTGTTATGGTTCCCACTGTTAGTGCAGTGGTTCCCACTTCTAATGCAGTGGTTCCCACTGCTTATGTTTCTGTCCCCACTGTACGCAATCCCAAACATCCCCTTTCTTCGAGTTAAACCCAAACACCCCTGGTGGTTGTTTCAGCTGTTCGAAAAGCCAAACACCCCCATGCTGTTTATTTCTTTCCCACTGTTATTAAACAAACACCCCTAGCCATCATTGTTTTCCCTTGTTTTGTTTTTGTTTGGGCCGACAACCACCAAGACCACCACCGCCTAGCGGCTGGTCCAAGAAGAAAACACCGAGACACCAAATGTGTCTCGGTTTGTGTGAAACCCCAAAAAAAATCCGGCCATTAACATATTAATTCATGTTTTTAATAATCAACATCATTTGTTCTTGACTAATCCATGGATTCAAGATCATAACATGAAAAGTAAAGGGAAAATGATTACCGATTTATGTGATCAAATAGCCAAAACACGCGCTTGAATTGATGGTAACCAAAAACTCGGACCCCTTCCCTTTTCTTGATGTTGCCGTCGGTATACAAGCATACAAAACCCTATTTTTTTTTGTTTTAGTGTTATGACAAATGGGGAATTCCCCGTATTTTTCCTTTGCACAAAGTGGGTCGGGCTTCTAATGCCCATACTTCATTTTCTTGTTCTAAAATTGGCCGCCAGCTGATTGTGGTAAAATTACACTTGTTTAGGAAAACAAGGTAAAAGCGATAAGTATTAAATACGACGGTTTAGGAAAACCGTGTACTAATGACCCAAAGGTGAAAGTTCGTTTCCCAAGGAGGTATATGTGTGTGAATAACTCGTAATGATTTTGGATAAATATGAAAGAAAGAAAAGATGAGAAATTAGAATGACGGATACGTTAAAATTACACTACGACGACAAAACGAAAACCGTAAAAAGTGACAAAATAAAAATTAATTCTAAAAATTCTCAAAAAATTATCAAAAATAGCTAAAAATAAGCTAAGAGTTTACAAATGATCAAAACGTTTTCAAACCTTTTAGTTAATTAAATATTAATTTTTAAATGCTAATTAAAGCCCTAAAAATCAAAATAATTAATAAAAATCCCAAATAAATATTTTTCACTTTGTAAACCTCTAAAATGACTTAATAAGACTAAAAACTATATTTATGAAATTTTAAACGAATGAAAACTATTTTTAAATGATTAAAAGCTATTAAAATATTAAAATAATTCTAAAAATTAATAAAATGATGAGAAAATTAATCTAAGAGTTTTAAAAATCCTAACTTAATGTATTTGACCTAGGAAAATGTAAAACTTGCAAAAATATCAAAAACTAATTTTAATAATAAAATAATAATAAAATAATATTAAAAATCCGAAAATTATAAAAATTTCTTAAATCTTGCAAAGTTTATTTTAACCTAAATAAAGATAAAAGTGAAATTACCAAAATACCCCTAGTGGGCCCCCAAATGGGCTAAAAACAAAAATAGTGCACTTAAATGGACTTTTTGGCCCAATAAGATCAAACTCAACCAAATAAGCTGAAAATCACCAGTCTAGCTTAAAATTCAATTCTAAACACAAAACTCTAAAGGCCCAAAAGCTGAATATAAGCTTATCACAGCTTAAATGTACAACAACTTATTCTTAATGGGCTTTTTGGCCCATTAAGCTATAAGCCAATCCCATAAGCTCTAATTTGACACACAACCTTCTTTTGGGATGCTCAAGAGATCTGTGAAAATAAATTTTGAAAAAGCCAACCAATATAAGCCAAGTACATCCACTAAACGACAAAATAGCCGACTTAGAGTTTTAGACCACCTGAGAACTTGATTCAACTTGCAAAAGACTCTAAATGACTTAAATAAGCCAAATCAATCAAGAAAAATCAAATAAGCAAAGCCATATAAGCTGAATAAGTCAATAAGCACTTATGTAAAAGTCAAAAAAGTTGGTTTTCTAGTCAAACCTTAAAGTCAACCACCCAAAAGCTCTAGAATGAAAAATGGGTCAAATGATGAAGACCTATTACCAAATTAAAGTTGTTGCACGTTTTAATAAGCTAGAACAGCTTATTGTTAAGCTGAACCAAAAATAACACTAGCAGTGGCTCGCAGCAGGGGAAAGCAGTTCACTTGGTTTTAATGGACAAAAAGGGTACCCTTACAACCAGTGGGTTGTAAGGAGTCACAATCAAGCAATTAAACATAAAATGATCCAGCCAAATGATACAGTTAATTCAATCAGTTCCCAGATATGATACAGGTATGCAATATGAACAGTGAACAATGAAATAAGCAGTTTAAGCTAGAATAAGCCCACCAGATTGCACCAAAAGCTTACACAATCTCAATAAAACTTAATCAATCATAAAACAACTCAATTCAATCCCTGGTTCATAGATTAGATCTGGTTATACGCACAAGCAAGTTACTGATGAACAAATGCCTAACACAAAATCCTATTGTTGAACTAGATGACCACAGATCCAATTTCAAAACCTTAAATCTCCTAATCAGGTTGTATAAACTTAGATTTAGCACTTGTTAACCGTAGTCTACCCTTAGATCTAGGTGTCCCCAAAACCTCAGTCCAAAACAACAAGAAAAACAAATTTTATGGCCTCTTGTTGGATTATGGTGATACAAACCTCAAAACTTACAGATAAACAACTGATATTGCAATAACAGCATAAACAAACACAAAGCACAAACCAACACTCACTCAGTTTAACCCAAACCTTGATATTGCAGTAAACCCAAACACCCCTTATATTACTGATTTCACAATTTTTCAAAAGAAATGTTAGATTCAAACCACAAATCAAGCTTAAATCAACTCAATTACAACAAGTAAACCTCAAACAAACCGATTTAACAACTAAATCACATAATCATTAACCAAATCTCAGATTCAACATATATCATGGAAAATATGCATAAAAGAGAAAAAGGTTTAGAGATGTTCACCTCCAAAACATACATCCATGCTTTGGGATGTGAGAGCTTAAGTGGTAGCAGAACAACCACTAGCTTCCACCCTACTAAGATGAACAAAGCTAACCACAATTAATATAAAACTAGTTTTTTTCTACTTTTCTCAAAAACTTTTATGAAACCTTTGCAAACACAATAACACAAGATCAAATCATTCAAAATATGGAACTCAGATTACTCTTAGCCTAATACCAAACTTTTAAATAACAAAAAGGAGATAGAATTTTCAGAAAACTAAACCAAATTTTATTAAACTTAAAAAGGAATTACAAAGTGCTAAGAGAAAATATGGAACAAAGGGATCACCACAAGTTGGGTATCCTTATATAGGCTACGAATTGGGCACTATTCACAAACCCTAATGCTATGAAAATCCCTAAAATGACCTTATGAAGCTTCTAGAATGCATTTGGTTATTGACAGGCTGTGAGGAGAAATCTTGGACATCAATTTACTTCTTGGTGACCAAGGAATGAATGTGTGCCTTTGATTTGTCCATGTCAGTGATCCTTGCCAAGTGTCGTCATGTGGTTGGTTCTTGTGGGGTCTCTCTGGTAGTGGAGTTTAAGGTTTTTGGTGTGGGATGTGATTGAGGTGAGGTGAATCACACGTGGGACTAGCTAATTTAACTTTCCCCTTTGTTTTCATCTTTTTTTATCCAGGGTAAAAAGGGTGTTCTTGGTGTAGTAAATTTGATACAGTAAGTGTTACCCGCGTTATTAGGAGTTTAAACTTTGGTATTGGCAGGTTTGGCCCTTGTGTTTTGGAAAAAGTGGTATAGAAAGTATTTCAGCCGAATCCTTTGTTAATAAAGTTTCATTCTTCATAGTTTAGCCACGAAAACTTTATAAAAAGGGATTTAGGGCTTATACAACTTTGGCAAATTACAACATCAGTCCTTTTGACCTCTTATCTATTTTAGAAGGACTAGATGTGTAATTTTCTTGAGCTTCAAGGGTATTCTTTGGATGTTTGGTATCTTGGAGGACCATTGTTGACAATTGTGAAATTTTGAGGGACTAAACTTGCCAAATCTTTAAAGTTGAAGGACCTTTTTGTAATTTTGACAAACTTAAGGGACCAAACTTGTAATTATGAATATAGAAGGGTATTAAGTGGCATTTCTTCATAAATGAGGGATAATTCTTGAACATTTTCAAGTCTTCAAGGGTTTTTCTTTGAGAAATCCATAACTAGGGTCCGGTTCATTGTAAGGCTTCGTTTCTCGTGTTCGTTTTTCCTTGTTTCTTGTGATATTTTATCTTTTTCACGATATCCATACCTAAAATACACAAGTAAACAAACACAAGCATATATATGGTATTTTTATGACATTTTATGCATTTAAAGCCCGAAAAGAATGATCAGATCATGTATAAATGGCATTTCATCACTCCCCCATACTAAACCATTGCCGTGCCCTCACGCAGTGCTAGAATAAAGTATCTAAGCATCTCCAAAATTCAATTTTATTAACCTTTATTGAAAAGTAAAACTTGCTACAATACTACGAAAATGTGTTAAAGACATAATGTATGATTTTCATCACGAAAGTGACTTTTAGGGTCAATGAATAGAAACAAGTGAATGTCTCATAGAGTAAGTTTGTCATCCTTGATTGTCATACATTCCATGCTAAGTGCAAAAACGAGATCATTTTTGGTACAAGTCACAATGCTAACACTACTCATACGTCCAAATTGTGTAATACTTTTTCTCCCCGCAATCCTAGTTATTAATAAAAGAAAAGGTTTCTAGAATTTTTTAACTATTTGTCATGGATCACAAGTGATTCATATTGACTTATTTGAGTATTTATTAGTCTGAAAATAAAGCAGCACGATTTAATCGATAGTTAGCTAAAGGACAAAATCTTTTAAAACGGCTTCTCGTGTATCTCCTTAAGTTCATATCTTGGCATAACTCGTTTCACGATTTGAGACCTTTCTCGGACCGATATTTGGCATGTACTTCATACTTCGAGTCTTCGGAAGACGTACTTGAAATTATGGTCTTCTCTTCATATTTTGGAATATCTTCACTTGTCGTTTTTGAGAGATTCTTCATACTTGGACCACGACTTCATCATTTTTCTTCAATCTTTATTTTGGATTTTGATATACAACGATCCGCCTCCTTCTAGGACTTGGATATATTTATCCTCATACCTTGTAAGGGTCTTTTTGGATAGAATTTCTCCATGATCTTTAGGGGAGTAATTGCTTTTCGTCGTGTGTCTTGATCCTTCATATTGATTTTGGAATAATGATACTTCACATCATCTTGGATCTTTAGCAACAAAATAGAGCTCATCATGCCTTGTTAGGGCCTTTTTTGATCTTTACCAATCTTCGCGTCCGCTTCAATAAGTTATGCCTTGGCTACGAACTCTATTCAACCCCGAGCAACTTTTAAACGATCTTGGGCTAGAAGCTAAGTAACCTTTCAAATCGTACGACCTTACTTATTGCAATTTATTTTATTCGTAATCCATTGATCTTATGGGAGAAAAAGAAACAATTAAAAACTTATGAGTTTTTGAAAGAACATTTTCATGTTCTACGTTTAACATGATCACTTGTCTAACTCTATCACTTCTCGTTCTTCACTATTTAAAGACCTCTAATTAAAGAGACTCGTGAATACTTATGTAACACCCCATTTTGGTAAATGGAATGTCACGCGTGATTATGGCGTGTCATCAAAGCATACAAGGATAAATGTATAATACATCACATGACCATAAAGGAAATACCGGAAACAAACATCGGTACCCCGAAAGTAGAACTCATCACACACAAACATAAGTACAGTAAATGAAAAGGACTAAACAATGTCCATGTAAATAAGTATCAAAAGTATGAAGAATGCATAAAATAATGAAGGCTATGAAGCTTCCAATCCGTATGCACGTACGCTTAAAGTCTACGAGCGTCCTTGAGTACCTGCCGTTTTGGTAACATGAAAGGAAAAACGACTGAGCATAACGCTCAGTGCATGGATATACAAGTATAGCATGAATAATATAAGCATAAAGCAGCAGAAAAGACTAAGTCCTTGATAACCTAGTTTATCTTAGTAAAACTAGTTTTATAGTTTAAAAAGCCTTATGTTTATCTTATAAAAACTGCTTAACATGTTTACCATTTAGCCAATATAGGTCATGAAATATCAATGTGCATGAATACTTGGAGGGGTGACCTCGTCATGCAAATTAGAGGGGCTGCCTCTAATTTAATATAAGTTTTGGGTAGGAGGGATCAACTCCTTGTAAAGGATGCAAGGCACACACCACATTCACCTGAATAATCTGTTGAAAACATGTAACCTAGGATGCACCCATACGCCCCACATGATAATAATAATGATATGGCCAAAAGCTGAAGGGACGCCACGAGCTATCACTCCGTCGTGGTGGAGTCATAACAATGGTGCCTCCAGTGTTATGGTTATGGTACCTCCATAACTAGGTGAAACTGGTCATGCATGTATATGACTTTAGGTATCTAATTAAACATAAGCAATTCAAAAACATATAAAACATATACTGGGGAAAACAGTTGGCTGCATACGGGGAATCCTAATAAGGAAGAATGTCCATACTAAAAGGACGGAGAATCCGTACCTTGTGTCCAGTGAGCGAAGAAGACGAACGGAAGAGAGTCCTACTTCGATATCATTAATGCTACATAAATAATGTACGTGTATAAGTATCTGATTACTGACTACGTAACTGGTCTTATATCATGTTTTAGCTTGTTTTATATGGTCATGTCTTGTTTTACTGGTTCTAGCTTAAAACTACGTTTATCATGTATTCTGTCTATTCTGATTAAATATTACTTTCCTGTATTATTATACTTGTTGTGTAATAATAAGTAACTTTCTAAAAATAGTAGGTTTCCTAAAATAGAAAGTTTCCAAAAATAGATTGTTTCTAAAAATAGAAAGTTTCCAAAAATATAAAGTGTCCAAACATAGAAAGTTTCCAAAAATAGAAAGTTTCCAAAAATAGAAAGTTTCCATAATAGATTAGCTGCCTTAATTAAATATGTTTCTAAAAATAGAAAGTTTCCATAAATAGATTAGATGGATTATCAAGCTAATAATATATAAGCTTAAGTTTTACTGATTAATATTCTAAGTCATGTGATATATAATATAGTTTATTCATTATTACATGTAAACTATAGGTTATAAGATTTAATTAAATATAACATGATTTAATTAAATAAAAGGTAGTAATACTTAGGTTAAAATTAATATTTATTATTAATATAACCTAAGTCATGAGAATTAATTAATTATAAGTCATGTTTAATAATTAATTAATTATATAGTCTAACTTAATAATAAATACTTAGGTTAAAATCCATGTATTATTAATAATAATAATAACCTAAGTCATGCTGTAATTAAATTAATTAAATAACATGTTAAATTAATTTAATTTACCTTGTAATTATATAACTTGTAAAAATAATAATTAACCTTGAAAAAGAACCCGTGAACCGAACCCGTGTTTTAAACTAAACATGTCATGAACCGGACCCGTAAACCCGTGAACCGGCCTACAACCCTTAACCATGGCAAACCACCACCGACCCACACCGGTGGTGCGTGTGGTGTTCCAACCGAGACCCCCTAAACCACCAGGGATAACCCTAACATGCGTCGGGGTCCCTTGGTCCTCTCGTCCGAACCACAAAACCAAACCGAGACCTTATGGTCTCGGTTGGTGATGATCAACAACCACCGAGAGCCCTTGGCTCTCGGTTCTACCCATAGCCGAACCAAACACCCCCTTAAACCATGTATTTTTAATTCCCTTGATTAGATCTAGGTGTTATTTAACTTGTTTTAATAACACATGATTTCATGTTCTTAGATCTAATAAATAATTAAAAAGAAAAGGTTTAAGAAGATTACATGTGGACTTACTATTTAGTAATCCAGTGGTCTAGGTGGGTGGTGGAAGGTGGCATCCATGGTTGAGAGAGAGAAGAGAAAGGTTGTGTGTGAAAGTAAAGAAAATGTATTAAACATGAAATGAAACACAAGAAACACCCCTCCTTGGAAGCCTTGGAGGGGTATATATAGTCACATACGACACTTAAACTATACAGCGTTTCCTAGTCTAGTCTATGCGTGTGTGACTATGATAACTAATGGGAATTCTTAAATGTCGTCAGATAAAGTGAATTTCCAACAATCTTCCCCCATGGGACGACGTGTAGAATTCCTTACAATATTTTTCCTAAGAAGTACATAATGATTAAGAACAAAAGCTTTCATGAAGCGTCCAATGCTGATGATGTCTTCTAAGGCCTTTGCCTTCAAGTCTTCACTTCAAAACAACTCATCTTTAAAGTAACTTGTAGTAGAAATACTGTAACGGCACGAGCTAAGTAATCCATATACTTCTGGTTAAGGAGAAGCTTCTAAATTAACTTCCCCCTAATTCATGCCACATAAACTTGATGTAGAAGCTTTTAAATAGCTTCCCCCTAAACCGACAATCCTCGTAAGCAACTTCAAAGCTTTCAACAAAGCTTAGAATGATTAAGCGCACAACGGAATTTAAAAAGCAAACCCCATCATATAACATGATAATGTTACTATGAGGGATTGAAAGTAAGGGGCACACCAAGTAGATCAACAACGTCTCTTCTCATGCTTGAATAATTCTTCTGAATTTTTCTTTCCCCTGAGATTTCAAGTTATGCATACTAGAAAGAATCAAGACATTTCTTCCCCCACATAGTTGAAGAAAATAAACCAATCCCAAGTATGAAGCTCAAATACTGAAGTAGACACTTTATCCCATTCATGAAGTTGACATCGTAACACCAGAGTCAATTAAGTCCCGAAAATGCACATATCTTCTTCCGGAGATGCACCAGAGTCAATTAAGTCCTGGAAGTGCATATCTCTCCATATAGGATAATGATGATGAATAATTGCAACAACAAAACAATTAAACATCGAATCAGTAGTGTACCGTTTAGAGATTGATAACGTCACAAGTTAAAACACTGATTTTCTCTGCGGTTATGACAAATGTCTTCCCGGAATGTCTTCAAATCAAAAGAAAGGTATGAAGTTCATCACGTGTACTCGTTGTGCGTTCAATGTGTCTTCTTCTTCCCCCTTGATGGTTTCGAAACTCGGAACCAGCAATAAATCGTACGCACATGTACCTGAAATCTTGTGAGAATAATAAATAAGCTGAATTATGTTAGTGAAAACATTACGATGTTTAATCAAGATGATCCCTTCATGTTTTGGTGATGACAAACGTATAACTCGCAATACATAATGTAAAATGTGTAAGGTACTCGTAATCACTCAAGCATACTTATGTATACTTCTCTCGACACCTTGAAGATTACATTCGTCATGAAAGACAAGAAGGACGCACGGTTCTCTTATAGAACACGCGGTTCCTTAGTGATATCGAACCGCGGGAAGATATGGAACCGCGGGCAGTCAAGCCGGTTTAGGCTAACTCAAGATTTCTAGAAGCTTCTAGAAGATGGAGGGAAACTAATAAATTCAAAATTCAAATTTTGAATTTGGGCTCCAAGAATAAAAGGTGCATCCTTTTATCCAATGGGTAGTCCACTCTTTTATCCAATGGGTAGTCCACTCTTTTATCCATTGGGTAAAAAGGTATTATCCAAGGCAAGGTTTAGCTATAAATAGAAGACTCCTCTCTTCCATTTCACTTGCACAAAAACACACAAAACCTTCCAACATTCCATTCCTCATCCTCCTCAAGAGCAATGAGAAGAACACTTTCACCCTTGTGAAGTGTTAGTGTCTAGAGTCATAACATGATAAAGATCTCTCTAGATCAAGTCATGATTATTGTCTTCCTACTATGTATATGTAGAAGATCCAAGTTGTGGGTACACTTGGATGTGTTTGTAAGGGTAGAATATCCAAGTGATGGGTATCCTTGGATTAGGTGTTAGTTGTGTAGATTCAAGTCTTGTTAGTACTTGGATATAGTGTTAGAGATATGGATCTAAGTGTTGTGTGCTTAGATCTATATGTTTTATGTGTTTAGGCCATAAACACAAGGTTTGTTATGTTGGGCCATAAAACATAACTAGTGGGTAGATTAGGTTGTGTCTTGGTAGTTCTCACTAAACTCTAAAGTGATGTGGTTGTGTCTTGTGAGTTCTCACTAAACTTTAAAGTGACTAGTAGTTGTGTTGTGTGAAGTTCTCACTTAGCTTCAAAGTGAAGAGTCGTGAAGATTGGTTCTAGCTTTCGATTAGAACTCAACATCTAGCCTTGTGTCGTTAAATGGTGAAGTAGGCAACGTTGTGTAGATTGGTCCTACCTAAGATTAGGACTCGACATCTAGCTTAGTGTCGGAAATGTGTAAGCGACGTTGTGTATGGTTTCTCCACCTTAAGGAGTTTGTTGACTAGTGAAGTAACTCTCGAGTAAGGTGTACTCGAGGAGTGGAGTAGGGCGAAGAGGAGCTTCGTGACCGAACCACTATAAATCATTGTGTCAGTATCTTCATTTACATTTATGTCTTTACCTTTGTAGATGTATTTATAGTTGCATACTTGTGTTGTGTGTCTTTGTGTGCATCACATAATCTAAACATCTAAGTTGCGGAAAAGCTATGGCTTAGTACGTGTGTGCTTCATGTTTAGATTATGGTCAAGTGTACATCACTTAGTCTAAACATCCTAGTTGCGGAAAAGCTTGTGCTTAGTACGTGTGTGCTTAGTGTTTAGACTATTGCTTGATGTACTCTTGATTTGATGTGCTTGTGTGTTTTCTTACTTGTAGTATTTATCTCTCAATCAAACACATCTCACATCTAGTCAAGATTGATAAGGAATTTGATACAAAGGATTGTTAAGGTTTCAAATTAACAATGTTGCTACGTCCACTGTCGGTGGTTCGTTATTAGACCTGCGGTTCCTTATCAATAAGGAACCGCGGGCAGAGATAAGGAACCGCGGGCAGTGGATTGAGCCGAAATGTTTTGAAAATGAACTAGAAACTATTCAACCCCCCTTCTAGTTTCTACAATTGGTATCAGAGCGAGGTTACTCAAGATCTTTGAAGTATATTGTACTTTAAAGCTTGGATCGATTTTTGCTCTCTTTTTCAAAACAAATGGTTTTTAAAAATGAAAACGGTTTTTTAAAAATAGAGACGATCTTTGTATCAAATTGTTCATGAAGAGTGATTACTTATGACATGTGTTTCGTTGTTTCATTCGTACAAGTTTTGGTGTTAAATAAACTTTGTATAATAGCTTGAATTAAATCTTTTCATGTTTGGAAGTATAAAAATCTTTTGTGTCATAATTAACTCTAAAATACGAGTTCTATGTGTCTAAAATGATTTTTTAGAGTCCTAAGTCCTTCCAAAAAGTTACCAAATGATTTTGGCCAAAGACTCATTTTTTGTCCTCTGACCGCGGTTCTTTATTGTTCCCCGCGGATCCTTATCAATAAGGAACCGCAGTCAGTCTGACTCAGATTTTTGAAAACTTTAAAAAATCATATAAAATCAACCGTAAGTCCGTAGAAGTCGTGCCACCCGTCATTTCGAACGTAATTGAATTTTCTTTCAATTAAAAATGATTCCAAACCTTTATTCAAACTTTAAAATTTGGATGGTTTCTAAGTTCCATACTTTGTCCAAAGTATTGAGCGTAGGTTTGTCGTAAAACTTGTGTTTTACTCTTTTCTATTAAGTTGGACATATCTTGGTGATATATCTTTGAAAATTGATATATTTACAAAGTGCTAAACTTAATTAAATTTTAAATGGGTCAAAGACTATTTTCAAATAAAATCAAGCTATGAAAACTTTGTTGTATCTAACACTCAAAACATGGACGAATGGTTTTATGTGTTAAACTAATTGTTTGTGTATGTTTCCTTGTGTGTTATTTTTATATGTAGACATTATTAAGTGTTCCTTGCTATTTGTAGTAGTATTGCTTATATGTCTAGTCTCTTGTGCCTTGCTTGGTATTTGTTAGTATCTAGTTTTTCCTAATTAGGATGTATGCTAGATTTCTTGCATTTTGGTTGCAACATTATTTGTGCATTGCATATAGGATCATCATCTCTAGGTTTATATATGCTATATAAACATAATGTACACCTCGTTATGTTTATTAACACTCTTAGGTTTGAAAGATTTGGGAGCTTATCAAATCTATTGATTTGGGTCGTCTTACTCGATCATTGTGTTATTAGTTCAAGTAGATAAATGTCTCACTATAAAACATGAAACACCCTTTGAAAATCTTAGCTATTTTCTCTTAAAAGAGTGTTTGTGGGAACCAAGAAAGATTTCGATTAAATATCAATGCATTATTCAAACTATGATTGGTATCATTATCGAATCTAATTGACATATGTTTTTTCGTGTAGACATGAATGTGGTTTATTAATAATATACATCGGATCATAACTCACACTTGTGTTGATGGTGTTATATTGAATCTACTTGTTCAAATTGTTAGACATATTTTGTTTAATAATTACTTATAATGCACAATAGAGTCGGTTTGATAAATTGGATGTTTCATCCGAAATACTCAAGTAATTTACATTGCTATGCAATTTGTAAATGTGTCATTTCCGAAAGACCAATCAAGAGTGTTCTAACAAATTGTGTAAACTTGGTTTGTACAATTCAATGTTATTGGCCTCAAGATCTATTAAGGTAATTAACCTTAACTAGACTCTTTTGTCAAGATATGCAATGGTGCATTCTTAACCCTTATTAGGTCATGCATTGTCTCGCCATGCAAGTTTCATCCTTGCTAAACTTTATTAGGCAAATGTTGGAATTACATTTTGTCTAACTTGAGAATGACTACTAGAGAATTTATGCATTAGGATCTTAATTTGACCTAACGGTTGAATTACTTCCACGTGGGAAGTTGAGTTGGTGTATAACTCGTAAAAATGGTCGTGTTTAGCCTTAATTGAGCACCTCTAGTGATAGTCTCATACTCATTCTCTAAATTGGCTAAATGGCTCTTCCCATATATGACTAATGATAGTTTACTTTGATGAACTTTGTATGTCATTAGGATTCTTTTTCTTTTGTAGCCATTAGGTTTTTCTTAGCTTTCTTCTTACGTGTTAATTGAACCTATGTGTCTTGCCTTTGTGTGTATTCTAGTTTTTATTGCTCTTAAGCATGACTTTATGATAAGTTAGACTAGAACATTAGGATTTTCTTTATTGGAAAATCCTCCCTCACCACCTTAACCAAGCCTCTGTAGGCGGTTCTTTAACTAGACCGCGGCTCCACATCAATATGGAACCACCGGTGGAGATAAAGAACCGCGGGCAGAAGCTCTCAAATTCGGGTTTTCTGAAACTTCCCAATTGTTCCAACACCCTTTGGAATCTTTGTTTCAAACTTTTGATCACTCCCAAAATATCTTGGGCTTTCCTTTTTTAACCCTTTACTAGTTTGGATCATCCCCTCACCCTTTTAAACCCTCCTTGTTAGCCTTGTTCTTCACACCTCAAACCATTCATCCTTACCCCTTAAACCACCCATTACTACCATGGTTTCTACAAGAACCTTCAATTCATCCAAAACCTCCTCTTCAAAGAGGCACCTCAAAATTAAGATTAAGTTACCCAAACTTAACTCTTCACCCTTTCACACACCCAAGAATAAGATTGTTCCAATTCTCATCTCTTCATCACCCTCACCTCCTCTTGCTCCATGCAAGACTACCTCAACCCATGGTACCAACCATTCACGTGGTTCTACCTCCTCTTCATTCCAATCTAGAATGAATGAGCTAACCTCACCCTTCAATCCAAGTACTCTCTTGGATGTGACTACCCAACCTCAACCCATCCAAAGCATTCCCATTGTGAATGACTTTGTTGATACCTTGGTGACTTCACCTTTTACCCCTTCAAACTCACTCACATCACCCATCCAAAGCATTTCCATTGTGAATGACTTTGTTGAACCCTTGGTGACTTCACCTTTCACCCCACCAAATTCCGCCACCACCCTTGTCTTTCATTTAAGCATGTGGATTGCTTATTTCTAAGACATCTAATTTAAGCAAATCTTAGGATTCTAGTGTAACTAAGATTAAAATTATGCTTAAGTTTTAGGCTAGTTTTTTTTATATACATCTTTGTATGATCTTTATTCTCTTGTATTTCCTTTCATGTTTTTCAACATGTTTTTTCTTTGAGTCTTAGATCTTGTTGTTATTTTGTTTCTTTCTTTTCTCTTATTTTGAGTCCTTTTGTGACAATCCGTCAATTTATGGTTGATATTTTATTCTCAATATTATTTAAAAACAATTTACAATATGAACTCACATATTTCTGGGAAGAAATTTGGATTTACGTCTTGGAGTAGCATCGACTACGTCTAAACCGGAGGATTCAACGTTACGTGCTTACGTTTACGTACACCGTCTTTGGTGACAGTCCGACATTTCAGAAAATAAATTTATCCGTGAATATTATTTTGGAGTTTTAAATTTGAGTTGGTTCATAAACTCACAAATTTACGAGAAGAGACTAGGACTTACGATTTTATTTTAACGTCCTTTACGACTAAACCGGAAACCCTAGGATTACGTATTTACGTTTTCGAACTCCGTTTTTGATGAGACAATTTTTATTAGATTCGTTTTGTGACGTTGATTCATAATTTATAAAAACGTTTTTCGTAAAACGACCCGAGGGCACGTAAACCGAGGAAACTAGAATCGAGAAGTACCCGTAAATAATTGGGGATGAGACAAAAACAAGTTTTGCCCCACCCCCTACACATGGGACGGCAAAACTATGGCACACCCTTATGTGTCAAATTTTCCTTAACCAAGTTAACACATGTTAACTTGTAGCTTACAAAATAAGCCAAGCCTACACCAAAACCAACCAAACCACTTTGGTTAAACCATTTTCTCACAACTCAACATGCAAAACCACCAAAAGTTCTCTCTACCCCATCTCCTTGCCGTCCACTATTCAACCAAGAACACCACCATCATCCAATTTCTAACCACAAACATATGTTATAACTTACATATGTTAATCTCCATTCAAAAAGATGAAGATTGGTGCAACTTATAACATCCAAGGAGGAGTATTCATGGTGTCTTGGGGCTGATTTTCCACAAGGAGTTCATGAAGCATGGTGGTCATGAAGATGGTCTTGGTGCATCACAAGTTTCTCCATCAAAAATCCATGTTTTGATCAACCTACATCATCATGGTGGTATAAAGATTGTCCTCCTCAACTTCTTGTTATTTTGATTATGTAAACATGTATTTTATTTCCTATTGTATATATTTATGATGATTATATGATGATAAAAATGTTATGTGGGGATTTGTTGTTGATAATTGGATAAAAAGATGAAAAACTATAAGTAAAAATGGGTAAATCTTGTTTAAATGATAGGCTGTATAAAAACAGTAAAGAACCATATGGTAAACTGATAAAATGATGAAGTGGAATGGATTTACAGTAAGCTATGGGTATTGTACACATGTGAGAGTTGGCCATGCAATGGAATCAAAGTAATGAGTGAGATATGATCAAAACAAGTTTAAGGTATAAATCTGAGGTTACTGTTTTGGACGATTTTTAGAAAATATTTAAAAGATGATTCAACAGTAGCTATAGAAGAGTTAAATGTAGCACATATCATGTAGTTTATGTGATAAAAATTTGAGCTTCTATCTCCATATAGAACTCAAGATATGGCAGTTTTGGTGAAAGTGAAGATAAAAATCAGATTTTTGGAAATTAAAGAATAATACTATTATATAAGCACTCAAAATTTTAATGTATAAAATATAAACTAAAACCCACTAACTTATGGATTCTATTTATATAAATATGTAAAAGGTGGAATAAGTGTATAAATTATAAAAATGGTAACTTGTTAAGTTTTATAAGTTATAAAACTATAAACTGGATTTTTACGACTTTTTCGGCTATCGCCGTAAAATTAACGTTTTTGTTAAATAAAACTTAGATGGTTGGACCCGTCTAATGTAAACTTTATAAAACTTATATACTGATATATAAACATGTATAACAAGTAAGAACCGATAAAACCCGAACTATAGGGCATACGGACATTAACGAGCTAAGTAAACATAGTGGACTAATACTTAAGCTAATAATTGGACTAAATGAGATAAACACCCATAAAAAAGAACTTATTGGGCTTAACCCATTTGGGCCCAACTTGAAAGTGTATGTACTGTTAATATAAGTACAAAATGGATTACAATAAGTTAAATAACTTATAATAAGCTTATTGGACTTAAGACACGTAAATGGGTAAAACTAGTAAACTAGTATAAAAGTTATCAACACATAACTTTAAAATAAGTAAACGAGAATATGTAAACCCACTTGATCATCATATATATATAATCATCATATGTATACATAATTGTTATTTTTATAAAGTCATTGGACAAGAGTCTAAGACCGATTATTATTTGTCTAGGTTTCCGTGATTGAACCACGTACCGTACATCCGAATTGCCGATAACCCGCCTTCCCATATCAACGTGAGTTCATAGCCTCGCAATCTTTTAAATGTTTTTATAATGTTTTATAAACCCGCGAGGGAGATAACATGTTAGTTTTATAAAATAGGACGCCATTTGTCCCGATTGTTTGTTTATTGATTTTGGACCCGAATGATTGAATGACCCGATTGTATGACCTGATAAATGATTAATGGACCCGATAGATGAAATAAAATGGATTATTAAAGTTAGGTTATGTCACTAAAAGTCTCATTAGCATGAATTGTGAACTACCGGGAGTTGGTAGACGCTTATGCATATAATAGTACTATTTGGGGACGATCACCCCAGTTCGCGCCTTGACGGTTGATCCCCGTCGTGCCACATTAATTGGTAAGCGAATTTATGTATGAGAAGATTTCCATAGCGTGACCTTTGTGACGACACGCTACTTTAGATGGGCAAAATTGGTATCGGGTTAGCTACCCGTTGTTGGTTTAGTAAGGTAACAATGTCATGCGGCTTATAATAATCCAATCACCGAAATACTAATAGACGCTCCGAATTACTATGTATTGCCTGACTAGCAATACAGGGTCATACTATTGATATTATGTTCGTGTTTTGGTTTTCATAACCATATTCATATAACGGATTTTATTTGAATTTATACGACGTCATAAGACGTATTGTATGATGTTTTTACGACATTGGCTCGTATAATGATTTTTAAGGCAAATGCCTATATTATGATTTTCGATAAGGATTTGTATAAAAATGACTTTGGCTATTTTATGGCCTATTACAAAGATTTGTATAAAATGATTTTGGCTATTTTACGGCCTATTACAATGATTTGTACGAATTGATTTTTGGTACTGATTTTATACCAAAGTTATATTGATGGAATTTATTAAACTCTATGAATTCACTCGGCGTTATCGCTGACATTTTCTTTTAACATGTTTTATCTCAGGTACTTGAAGGTAATTCTCGGGAAGACAACAAGAATTCATGGCCCGCACTTAAACAATAATTTCCATTCAAATACTTTGTAAAACTTGTATGAAATAATATGACTTGGGACCTATGTAAATTTGATATTTATGAATGGAAATGCTTTATTATTAAACGACGCGATTTTCAAGCGTTGTCTATGATGTGAGTAATGTGCTATCCCGTAACACCAACTAGTCTTCCGCTGATATTGAGTTGTATAAATTTGGGGGTGTTACAATTTGGTACCAGAGCTCTCGTTATAGAGAACGAAAGATTTTTAAAACCAAGGTTTTGAATAAAATTCAAAATCTTTTAACTAAAAACATTTTTCTAAAAGTGTCTAAAAAAATCTTTTGACTATAACGGTGCCGAAGAATTCCCGAGTTACCAACAAGGCCAAGACTGAGAAGTGTTATTTTAATATATATATATATAACTTGAATTATATATATATATATATGATGTAATTTTATTACATAAATGTTTGATGATTATTTTGATATTTATACAAGGTATTTATACGACGTAGATTGTCACAAGTAACCCTAAATCCCCTAGTAAATTAATCGAAGCTATTCTCGTAGGAATTCTAGCTATCCTAGATCTAAACCAAGTTGTGGATATTTATGATCCCAACAAATGGTTGATATTCGTAGAAATGTAGATATTAGTTGATCGTGATATTGAATAAGAATTGGCGAGATTAAAACTGATATCGATGTCATGACGATCTTTTCTTATAGAGTGGAGTTTGACAAAACGTTACCACCTAGAAAGATGTCATCTGATTCGTTGTCACCCAATTCTTAAATTGAAATCGAAAGGGTGAATGTTGCACTTGAGGCTGTTATTGGAACGATTACCCAAAAGCCTCATGCCACTAATACCTTTCCGAGAAGTCTAGTTGAATGATCAAGTCATTTCATATTAATGACTCATTTGATAATTGTTGTTGTAAGAGCTATAGGATTGAAATTAAGTATTGATCATATTGAGCTTTCATTGCCTTTACAAGGCCTAAGAATAAAGATGAAAGTATTGGAATATGAGGTAGGATATCGAATTGAGTATAAAATTGGTTGGAACTTGAATAAAGTAAAATTTAACTTGTATGGAATATGAGATTGTTAAGAGGAAATCGTTAAGTTCTGTGATTGAATTATAAGGTTTTAATTGATTGTTGATTCGTGTTAAGTGTTGTTCCTAGGCCATTGTCCATTGACGAGGATGCCCAGTGTCCAAGAAATAAATTGAAGAAATCTTCTTCTGAATTGGGACCGATGGATCTTCTGGGACATGTGGAACACCTAATGACTCTTGTAGATTAGTATTCATTGTGGTATCTTTTAAAAATCCCTAACTTAACTGAGATATCAGTTGGTAGGATGAGTTTTGGAAATTGTATGACATAGTGACACGCAATGTGTTACGGTACAATTTGACTTGTTTGTGATTAATGAAAAGACTACCTTTGATTGCTAAATTCTACATGTATCGATGATATCTATCTTTTATTGCTTCGTCCTAATGCTCGCATTAGTGATGCAACCATTGAACAAGTACTCATCTTGGTTTGAGTTACGTTGTGAATCATTCTTCGTGAGTGCCATCGAGGTCATGAACCTCATGATTATTTGGCTAAGCCCATTTCCTATCATATTGTAGGTAGTTCTTGGTGAACAACTCTTCATCACTCTTTTGCAGATCACACATTGTTTTTTTTATAAAGATAAAACGGTATCCTTTGAGAAAATTTAATTTTCATCACAATAAGGATTATTCAAAGCGAGATTTATAAGTGATTGTTATCGAAATAAGGTGGTATATAAAGTACCTTGGAAAACTCAATTGTTTTCATAATAAAGAAAATCTTTGTAAATTTATTCTTGATTCTTATTTAAGAATTAAGCATGAAAATGTTTTTACTACAAATATGATTATAAAAATTTGACGAACTGAGTATTGCATCGTTAATCTTGAAATTGTATATAGTTGCGCGCCTACATACAATTTGGAATGGACCATGCAAGGCTGATTAGTAGTCACTATAAAATTGTTAATAAACATTATATTTTCTTTGAAAATTGTGAAAAATTAAATTTTATGAGATCTGCAAGAAGTGCAAAATAGGGACATAATGTTAGAGACATCTACATATGTTCCCGTGCCATCTATTCTTCTGAGTCGAATTTACTTATCTGTGGAAATTGTCTTATTTGACAATTGACAATTCTTTCTTGTCTAATTCTCCCGTAGTGAGATTCTTAGGAAAAGTATTTGATTACCGATTGTTGATACCCGACTGGATGTATTGACGTTCTTATCATTTCTTTTGATTTGATTTCATTTGAATGACCTGGGTAACGATCCGAGGAGCTTTCGAATGCGTACTCAAATTATGAAAACATGGAATATACTCATATTCGTTAAATGTTTTCGTCTGTATCTGATTTGAAATTCTCTCGCATAGATTATGTGTTGACCTTACTCTTTTAATGATAGTTATGTCTCCTGATATCCCTGAATTTGTGAAGGATTATGAGTTATTATTAGTCTTTTGAGAAGTTCACATATTATCGACGGCAATAAAACTGGAAAGTTGACAGTGTCAGTAGAATGGATTGATTGATTATGACATGACAAAATTGTCTTAATTGATGGGAACTCAGATAGAATTCCCCTAAACGATAAGATGTTGATTATCAAAAGTGATCTAAATAATTCTTGTTGGATGACGATATCCTGTATTTAGACTTGAAATTATATTGTGAATGGTTGTGAATTAGTTATAGATATTATAATCTAGAAGAACCTAATATGAATTTATTAAAAGATGTTTCCATTATCTGAAACTTTAGGAAGTATTGTTGGTGAATTAACTAGACTTTTGCCACTAAGGCAAGTTGAAATTGGTATTGATTATATTCTCGGTACTGCACCTGTGGCGTGTGCACTGTACGTCAGCACCATCTAAATTAAAGGAATTACCGTACAACTGAGAGAGTTGTCGGAGAAAGATTTTATTCTACCAAGCTTGTCATCATGAAGAGCTATGGTGTTATCATTCCTTATATTTATAGATTACTGTAAACTGAGTAAATTGACAATCGAAAACGATATCCATAACTCGAAATGGAAGATTTGTTCGATCATTTACAAGGTTCTAGCGTATGTTTTAAAGATTTGATTCACGACATGGTTATCATCAACTTCGCGTCCGCGAAGAAGATTATGTATTCCAATCACTACATCCGGAACTTGTAATGAACATTATGAGTTTCACGTGATGTCGTTTGGATTGACTAACACACATGTAGCATTCATAAATTTGGTGAATCACGTGTGTAGGTTGTAATTTGATAAATTCATGCTCGTGATCATTAAGGACCATTTATTTGTTTATAATAATAAGAATGAGTTAATAATTATTTATAGATTGCCCTGAATTGGCCGAACGATAAAAACCTGAACCTTGAATAATTAACACATGATTAAAGACTTGAACCTTTACATGATTTGACTATGTGATTAAAAGGATAATGGAATATAAATTGACTCTTCAAAAAAAAATTAAGAGCCCTTTTAAGACTTTGGATTTTACCAAAAAGAAATGGAAATATGTTTTGACAAATGTTTTAACAAAAGATTTTTAAAGGGATTATTCCCTTATAACCAAAACATTTAACTAAACTTCTGTTTAGGGGTAAATGTTTGTATACCCCAAGATAACTTAAGAAGGACTGAGTAAAACCATTTATACCATAACCTGAAAACTTAAAACGACAATTTTTGCTTTTCAAACTAAGAAAAATTTGACCAAAGTATAAACAAAGGTTTTTCGAACATTTACGAATCTTATTAATTATTTTCGATAAATCAACTGAAAATTTTGTTAATTAAATTCAAATTTATTTTTGAACATTTTATATAATTGGTCGAACTAAGAAATTTAAAAAAAAATTTACGTTTACGTTTCAAAAAAAAAATTGAATATTTAATATTTAAATAGTTGTAATAATTATCGACGCTTTACACGTCGGATTGAGTAAAACGGATAAAAATGATAGTTGAGACGAAACTGAAACATAAAAGATATGAAGAAAGAATTTTGAATAAATACAGTTATGATATTTATTTCATCAGGAGAAAGTGAACGTAATTACTGACGCATAATATAGAAAGAATATCTGATTGAATTGTGGACATGATAATTATAACATCATGAGAGGTGAATATAGATACCAACGCATTATGTAGAAAAGATAATGAACCCATTTGGGACATGTTCCCTAATAATGAAGGTGCAAAATAAATTGCCAAACAATATAAAAATAAACGATGTTTGTAAAAAGGATAATATAGATTATAAAAGAGGTTCGCGGATAATGTGAACCATTAAAATTGAGAAGCCGATAGCGTTAAATGTTTTAAAGACCACTTATGATTGTCTAAATATGAAGGATTGTGAGATATAGTTATGTTGGAAATTGTAAGTATAAGTATTATATGTATGTCATTTTTGACTAAAAGTATCTTTGACTGAAGAAGATGTACTAATGGCAAATTATGAAGGCAGACATCGCCACATACATTAGTAAACGTCTAGCTATTGCAAAGGTCATCATCTGAATTTGATTCGATTTGGGTCATCGTCGACAGACTGACCAAATCCGCTGATATCATTCCCGATTAATGATAAATGCAAAAGAGTTATGTAAACATAGTGTGCTTGTATCGATCATCTATATCAAGATCCTCGCTTCGCATCGAATTTCTAGAGATTTACTCAGAAATCGTTGAGAACGAACCTTGATGAGAGTACTATGTACCACCCCAATCGAAGGGACGAGGTAATGTAACGATACAAAGTAATATAAGTGCTATTTTATGTTTGAATGAATGACCTTTGGTAATAAATCGTATAATCGTTTTCCTTTGGAAGGATTATCCTTGATAACTATCGTATTAGGATTGAGATCGAATCTTGTTAGGATCTAAATATTAGAGCATCTGTGAGCAGAAGTTGAGATGAAGACATCCGACATACACCCATTGTGAGTTGGACGTGTCTCTTAGGTTTAAGGTTTCCTATGATGGCGAACCTATTCTTGCAAAATACCCGACCCGCGAGATCTGAATGATTGCTGAAATTAGGAATTGATTATTGACTGCCGATAGTGGGCAAGAGGTATGTGAATGTGAAATGTAGATCTTGAAGTGCCAAATGGGTAGCGAAGTTATGCCACTATTTTAAACTTGGAAAAATGAATTCATGATCTGACAAATCATGGGATATAAGTCCCCGTTGTATGGGACCATTGAGATGTTGTAAAAGTTGGGATTGAAAGGCATATAAGCTGGATCTACCCTAGGACTCCAAGAACTGCGTGAATTATGTTTCGTAAATCGAACTTAATGGAATATCTATCAAGTGAAAATCTGATTATTCTTAGTAGAGCTTAGATCGGCGAAAAGTTGCATTCATCAAAAACCCGTGAACATCATGGATAGAGAAAGTAAGTCAACATTAAGCCTGATCTTATTCCCGTAGTTATGCTTGATGAAACTCGCGTATTATAATTCATTACACTTGTGAGAAAAGACCGAATGTGGAGGAAATACCCACATGGCTTTAACTCTATAAGAAGCGAGTAGTAAGATGATCTTTGAGGACAAAGATCCTGTTTAGGGGTAAATGCTGTGACAATCCGTCAATTTATGGTTGATATTTTATTCTCAATATTATTTAAAAACAATTTACAATATGAACTCACATATTTCTGGGAAGAAATTTGGATTTACGTCTTGGAGTAGCATCGACTACGTCTAAACCGGAGGATTCAACGTTACGTGCTTACGTTTACGTACACCGTCTTTGGTGACAGTCCGACATTTCAGAAAATAAATTTATCCGTGAATATTATTTTGGAGTTTTAAATTTGAGTTGGTTCATAAACTCACAAATTTACGAGAAGAGACTAGGACTTACGATTTTATTTTAACGTCCTTTACGACTAAACCGGAAACCCTAGGATTACGTATTTACGTTTTCGAACTCCGTTTTTGATGAGACAATTTTTATTAGATTCGTTTTGTGACGTTGATTCATAATTTATAAAAACGTTTTTCATAAAAAGACCCGAGGGCACGTAAACCGAGGAAACTAGAATCGAGAAGTACCCGTAAATAATTGGGGATGAGACAAAAACAAGTTTTGCCCCACCCCCTACACATGGGACGGCAAAACTATGGCACACCCTTATGTGTCAAATTTTCCTTAACCAAGTTAACACATGTTAACTTGTAGCTTACAAAATAAGCCAAGCCTACACCAAAACCAACCAAACCACTTTGGTTAAACCATTTTCTCACAACTCAACATGAAAAACCACCAAAAGTTCTCTCTACCCCATCTCCTTGCCGTCCACTATTCAACCAAGAACACCACCATCATCCAATTTCTAACCACAAACATATGTTATAACTTACATATGTTAATCTCCATTAAAAAAGATGAAGATTGGTGCAACTTATAACATCCAAGGAGGAGTATTCATGGTGTCTTGGGGCTGATTTTCCACAAGGAGTTCATGAAGCATGGTGGTCATGAAGATGGTCTTGGTGCATCACAAGTTTCTCCATCAAAAATCCATGTTTTGATCAACCTACATCATCATGGTGGTATAAAGATTGTCCTCCTCAACTTCTTGTTATTTTGATTATGTAAACATGTATTTTATTTCCTATTGTATATATTTATGATGATTATATGATGATAAAAATATTATGTGGGGATTTGTTGTTGATAATCATGGATAAAAAGATGAAAAACTATAAGTAAAAATGGGTAAATCTTGTTTAAATGATAGGCTGTATAAAAACAGTAAAGAACCATATGGTAAACTGATAAAATGATGAAGTGGAATAGATTTACAGTAAGCTATGGGTCTTGTACACATGTGAGAGTTGGCCATGCAATGGAATCAAAGTAATGAGTGAGATATGATCAAAACAAGTTTAAGGTATAAATCTGAGGTTACTGTGTTGGACGATTTTTAGAAAATATTTAGAAGATGATTCAACAGTAGCTATAGAAGAGTTAAATGTAGCACATATCATGTAGTTTATGTGATAAAAATTTGAGCTTCTATCTCCATATAGAACTCAAGATATGACAGTTTTGGTGAAAGTGAAGATAAAAATCAGATTTTTGGAAATTAAAGAATAATACTATTATATAAGCACTCAAAATTTTAATGTATAAAATATAAACTAAAACCCACTAACTTATGGATTCTATTTATATAAATATGTAAAAGGTGGAATAAGTGTATAAATTATAAAAATGGTAACTTGTTAAGTTTTATAAGTTATATAACTATAAACTGGATTTTTACGACTTTTTCGGCTATCGCCGTAAAATTAACGTTTTTGTTAAATAAAACTTAGATGGTTGGACCCGTCTAATGTAAACTTTATAAAACTTATATACTGATATATAAACATGTATAACAAGTAAAAACCGATAAAACCCGAACTATAAGGCATACGGACATTAACGAGCTAAGTAAACATAGTGGACTAATACTTAAGCTAATAATTGGACTAAATGAGATAAACACCCATAAAAAAGAACTTATTGGGCTTAACCCATTTGGGCCCAACTTGAAAGTGTATGTACTGATAATATAAGTACAAAATGGATTAAAATAAGTTAAATAACTTATAATAAGCTTATTGGACTTAAGACACGTAAATGGGTAAAACTAGTAAACTAGTATAAAAGTTATCAACACATAACTTTAAAATAAGTAAACGAGAATATGTAAACCCACCTGATCATCATATATATAATCATCATATGTATACATAATTGTTATTTTTATAAAGTCATTGGACAAGAGTCTAAGACCGATTATTATTTGTCTAGGTTTCCGTGATTGAAGCACGTACCGTACATCCGAATTGCCGATAACCCGCCTTCCCATATCAACGTGAGTTCATAGCCTCGCACTCTTTTAAATGTTTTTATAAATGTTTTATAAACCCGCGAGGGAGATAACATGTTAGTTTTATAAAATAGGACGCCATTTGTCCCGATTGTTTGTTTATTGATTTTGGACCCGAATGATTGAATGACCCGATTGTATGACCTGATAAATGATTAATGGACCCGATAGATGAAATAAAATGGATTATTAAAGTTAGGTTATGTCATTAAAAGTCCCATTAGCATGAATTGTGAACTACCGGGAGTTGGTAGACGCTTATGCATATAATAGTACTATTTGGGGACGATCACCCCAGTTCGCGCCTTGACGGTTGATCCCCGTCGTGCCACATTGATTGGTAAGCGAATTTATGTATGAGAAGATTTCCATAGCGTGACCTTTGTGACGACACGCTACTTTAGATGGGCAAAATTAGTATCGGGTTAGCTACCCGTTGTTGGTTTAGTAAGGTAACAATGTCATGCGGCTTATAATAATCCAATCACCGAAATACTAATAGACGCTCCGAATTACTATGTATTGCCTGACTAGCAATACAGGGTCATACTATTGATATTATGTTCGTGTTTTGGTTTTCATAACCATATTCATATAACGGATTTTATTTGAATTTATACGACGTCATAAGACGTATTGTATGATGTTTTTACGACATTGGCTCGTATAATGATTTTTAAGGCAAATGCCTATATTATGATTTTCGATAAGGATTTGTATAAAAATGACTTTGGCTATTTTATGGCCTATTACAAAGATTTGTATAAAATGATTTTGGCTATTTTACGGCCTATTACAATGATTTGTACGAATTGATTTTTGGTACTAATTTTATACCAAAGTTATATTGATGGAATTTATTAAACTCTATGAATTCACTCGGCGTTATCGCTGACCTTTTCTTTTAACATGTTTTATCTCAGGTACTTGAAGGTAATTCTCGGGAAGACAACAAGAATTCATGGCCCGCACTTAAACAATAATTTCCATTCAAATACTTTGTAAAACTTGTATGAAATAATATGACTTGGGACCTATGTAAATTTGATATTTATGAATGGAAATGCTTTATTATTAAACGACGCGATTTTCAAGCGTTGTCTATGATGTGAGTAATGTGCTATCCCGTAACACCAACTAGTCTTCCGCTGATATTGAGTTGTATAAATTTGGGGGTGTTACACCTTTTCTTAAACTAATAAGAATTAGGAATCTTCTTGGAGATTTACATTACATGTAGCTTGATTTGTGATATCCAGATAGATGACTTGCTTGTATGCTACTTGCTTATATATCTTCTTGCTTATCCGTATGCTATATGCTTAATTGATTAGTTATTGAATGCATGCTTATTATAAAGGTTTTGTCTTTGTCAAGCAATTCCGATATAATATCTCTTAGATGTGTCTAACTCATGCATGTCCTTAAATGCTACGTGCTAACTTGTTTTTCTTAGTCTTCTCTTTTTAAGTATTCATGTTTCTTGCATGCCATATGTGTTAATTGCGCACCTTCTCTACATTGGTTTGTTGTAGACTTCATTAGGCATTGCATGAATTATCCTATGTGCTTACTTGATTATGTGTTTGATTTTTTACTAACTCTTCATGTCTTCTTGAGCTTCTTTTGAGTTTCTTCTCTCATTTTCTTTCGAGATTTCACTATCACCTTCTAAGGTATAGTATTCATAAATCAATTTGTGAAGTTATCCTTAACTTCTTTGTTGAGTCTCTCTCAATTCATTTTAATCATGCTCTTCTAAGTCGAGTCTCTTTCTTCTAGTCTTTCTAAACTAAGTTGAGTCGAGCCTTACCCTTTCCTCATCATGTAATTGTTCTTTGAACATCCACAATGATGGAGAAGAGCTACGAAACTTTGAGCATGTAGTTTATCGTATGCTAAACACCATTTGGTGTCGATATTCATACGCATTTTTGTCTATAATGTCCTATATCCTTTTTTTAAAGCGTCGATTTATCCGCCTTTGGTTTTCCTTTATTTTTTTATTTTTTTTGGTAAAAAATGTCTCTAGGTTAAGATATTTTTGTTCCTCTTTTTAAGAGTTGATTGCGGTTAAAATTTACAATTGGTATGGGTGATTCCATCAATTCTAAGTTTTTAACCCCTTGAGATGATATCTTCAAATTCTTGGATGTTTCTTTTCTACCTCTACTCCAACAATTTTGAATTGATTTCCTCAAAATCCTCTTTTTGTTTTTTTGAGAGTTAAGGGTTAAATCTTAAATTTTCTTGGGTGATTCCAAAAATTCTAAGCTTTTTACCCTTTGACATATTATCATTACAATTGGGTGATTCCAACAATTTTTAATTGATCTTGTCAAGATCCTCTCTTTTGACTTGTTTTTGGATTGATAGCATCGCGTGCACACTTCTTTCTTCAATGCTTGTCATTGTTTGTGCAAACAACTTGTTTATCATCCTCTTGTTTTTCTTTTCTTCATAGTCCTTCTTTCTCTCTTTTCGACTATGTGGAATTGTTTTTATTTTCCATGTCATACTCTCTTTAGTTTGGTATTTTTGCCAAGATATTAAAGCGGAGTATGTCCTCTCGACAATATATGCTCTTTTTATATATGCTCTTGTCTACTAACCTTGTTTTGTAGGATACTTCTAACCTATTTTTGTAGCTCGTCACTATTCTTGCTTTGTTGGTGCCTCAAGCAAGGGGAGCTCATATCAAGGGGGAGCATTTTCAAGAGTTCAACTCATTACATTTGCGATCGTTCACTCACTTAAATTGCATTCATTTAACATCTTGCAAGTAATGAATTATGGGATCTTGAAGACATGGAGGTGGTTAAACTATGGTGATTGAAGACTTCACTAGGATGACGCAAGATCAATATCTTTGGATGATGGGATTACGGTTCGGATTCTCGCCTCTCAACCGAACATCTTTTGGATTCAAGCTATCTCAAAGTTGATTCTTCTCTTCTACAAACGACGACTACCTTTGGATGCGTGATCTTCCTAAAATGATATGGATTCTACTCTTCCTCAAATGACGACTACCTTTTTGATTCGACAAAAGGGGGAGAAGGAAGTGTAAACGAGTACGTTTCACATTTTACTATACGTTACGGTTTACTTGTTTGTCATCATCAAAAAGGGGGAGATTGTTAGTGCAAACATTACGATGTTTAATCAATATGATCCCTTCATGTTTTGGTGATGACAAAAGTATAACTCGCAATACATAATGTAAAATGTGTAAGGTACTCGTAATCACTCAAGCATACTTATGTATACTTCTCTCGACACCTTGAAGATTACATTCGTCATGAAAGACAAGAAGGACGCGCGATTCTCTTATAGAACACGCGGTTCCTTAGTGATATCGAACCGCGGGAAGATATGGAACCGCGGGCAGTCAAGCCGGTTTAGGCTAACTCAAGATTTCTGGAAGCTTCTAGAAGATGGAGGGAAACTAATAAATTCAAAATTCAAATTTTAAATTTGGGCTCCAAGAATAAAAGGTGCATCCTTTTATCCAATGGGTAGTCCACTCTTTTATCCAATGGGTAGTCCACTCTTTTATCCATTGGGTAAAAAGGTGCTCTCCAAGGCAAGGTTTAGCTATAAATAGAATACTCCTCTCTTCCATTTCACTTGCACAAAAACACACAAAACCTTCCAACATTCCATTCCTCATCCTCCTCAAGAGCAATGAAAAGAACACTTTCACCCTTGTGAAGTGTTAGTGTCTAGAGTCATAACATGATGAAGATCTCTCTAGATCAAGTCATGATTATTGTCTTCCTACTATGTATATGTAGAAGATCCAAGTTGTGGGTACACTTGGATGTGTTTGTAAGGGTAGAATATCCAAGTGATGGGTATCCTTGGATTAGGTGTTAGTTGTGTAGATTCAAGTCTTGTTAGTACTTGGATATAGTGTTAGAGTTATAGATCTAAGTGTTGTGTGTTTAGATCTATATGTTTTATGTGTTTAGGCCATAAAACACAAGGTTTGTTATGTTGGGCCATAAAACATAACTAGTGGGTAGATTAGGTTGTGTCTTGGTAGTTCTCACTAAACTCTAAAGTGATGTGGTTGTGTCTTGTGAGTTCTCACTAAACTTTAAAGTGACTAGTAGTTGTGTTGTGTGAAGTTCTCACTTAGCTTCAAAGTGAAGAGTCGTGAAGATTGGTTCTAGCTTTCGATTAGAACTCGACATCTAGCCTTGTGTCGTTAAATGGTGAAGTAGGCAACGTTGTGTAGATTGGTCCTACCTAAGATTAGGACTAGACATCTAGCTTAGTGTCGGAAATGTGTAAGCGACGTTGTGTATGGTTTCTCCACCTTAAGGAGTTTGTTGACTAGTGAAGTAACTCTCGAGTAAGGTGTACTCGAGGAGTGGAGTAGGGCGAAGAGGAGCTTCGTGACCGAACCACTATAAATCATCGTGTCGGTATCTTCCTTTACATTTATGTCTTTACCTTTGTAGATGTATTTATAGTTGCATACTTGTGTTGTGTGTCTTTGTGTGCATCACATAATCTAAACATCTAAGTTGCGGAAAAGCTATGGCTTAGTACGTGTGTGCTTCATGTTTAGATTATGGTCAAGTGTACATCACTTAGTCTAAACATCCTAGTTGCGGAAAAGCTTGTGCTTAGTACGTGTGTGCTTAGTGTTTAGACTATTGCTTGATGTACTCTTGATTTGATGTGCTTGTGTGTTTTCTTACTTGTAGTATTTATCTCTCAATCAAACACATCTCACATCTAGTCAAGATTGATAAGGAATTTGATACAAAGGATTGTTAAGGTTTCAAATTAACAATGTTGCTACGTCCATGTCGGAGGTTCGTTATTGGACCTGTGGTTCCTTATCAATAAGGAACCGCGGGCAGAGATAAGGAACCACGGGCAGTGGATTGAGCCGAAATGTTTTGAAAATGAACTAGAAACTATTCAACCCCCCTTCTAGTTTCTACAAATTATATATTTGGCGAGAATCAGTTGTTGATCAAAATTCTCTACTCATAAACTCTCCATGGCCATCTTTACCAACCCCCTTGTAGGCAATTTGAAGTGACCACTGATAGAATGAACCGGATATACCAAACATGAAACAAAATAAGAATCCCTCGATCTTGTGACTTAAGCTTGCACAATTGTTGTATGAGGAACAGTGGAGAAATATCTAAGTACCCAATGCATCATTGAAGAAGTCTATAAGCACAACACCTCTTGAAATTATCCACGTCGACTAAGCGTGTGACACTGAGTACAACAATGTAACCCCTTTAAGTGATAGTTATCCGAGTCATCAACCAACCACCCCGAACCTGGAAGCTAGATAAACAAGTCTTCATTCTAAGATTAAGCACGAGCAAGTTATCTTTGAAAGATAAAATAAGTTCACGCCTTCGAAAAATCCGTCTCCAACTTCACATAATTTATACCCGATCAAACAAATCCGTAGCCACTAAAAATATACCTATTATTCTTTGGTCTCGTCAAAATAAAGTTTGTCACTTTTGTCTCGTCACTTTGTCACGTCCCTTAGTCTTTTTCACGTTACATTAATATAAGTCTAAATACAGCTATGATCAAAATATTTGTAACGAAAATGTCCAAAAATAACAAATTTGTATAAAAATTTCGACCCATGGGAAAAGGATAGCACTCCATGATAACTAACAACCTCAAAAGTATTTATGATGTAGAAATATACACGTTTGAAGAATGTCAAGTGATAACATTTGTGCCCATCATACGAATTTCATGGCCCAACAATTGTGAGTGAATCCAATGATACACAATCACACCCAATGAAAACCCTTGGCCCATTACAATCATTAATCCCGGTCCATGAGATGAATATAAAACACACAACCCTAATCTTTCTCCACACAATTAACCTAACCTAATCACATCACAAACGCAGTCACTCTCTCCTTCTCTCTATCCTTAGTTTTCTCCGTCCCCCATCATTCCATCTAATCTTACCTAATCCAAAAACTGCTATCAACATCTAGCCATACGAGAACAACAATACTCCAATCCCATTAATTGTTTAATCTCATAAAAGAAGACCAAATACCAACCAAATGTTGCTCGACG
Source organism: Glebionis coronaria (assembly GCA_025667525.1). Lineage (NCBI taxonomy): Eukaryota > Viridiplantae > Streptophyta > Magnoliopsida > Asterales > Asteraceae > Glebionis > Glebionis coronaria. The sequence continues at coordinate 423,469,979 of CM046881.1, read as the reverse complement.
GTTCTTATTCGTGAAGAACTCAATAATATAAGGCTTCAAGATCAACAGATTGATCTCGGGTAGGTCCGGATTTTTATTGTGTTTAATTAAACGAATCCAAGATCAAATCTAACAGAGTTGTTATGATTCGTTCTTAAAATTCGTACAACAATGAAGGTGAATGCCTTGACAGATGTGATTCAGATTGCATGTCTTGTTTTTGATTAAAAATCGAAACAAATAATGATCATAACAAGTTAGTTATAGATCTTTATTTAATTTCAAATAATAATACTTAGTTTTAAAACCAAACACTGATCAATGATGATATAAGTTTCATAGGTTTAGATCTTTATAGATCTTGACATGCATGTCAAATCACGATTATAATCTGAGATCTAACTTAAGTTTCGAGTCTAGATGTTGTAGATGGAGATAGGAGACGATGGGATTAAGTAGCTCGAGTTGGTGTTGTTGATATAGAAAGATGTAGGATGTTGAGATGTTGGCATGGGTCTCGAATTTTTTTACAAACATGGTTACTGGTTTTGTTAAACAGGTCAAACTTTTTTCTGAAAACAAATAGTGAGCCATCGCAATGTTTTACTTTAAACCCATCACAAGTCAAATAAACTTCCATCGCAATGTTTAACAATGTTTTCTGAACAAGCCATCACAATCTTAGCCATTATCTGTCCATCGAATGATAGAAAAAAATTTGGCAGCATAACGTCATAGATACCATTCCAATAGGTCAAACCACCCATCGCAATGTGACTCATTGGAATGAGTCCCATCGCAATAGATAGGTCGAACCCATCGAAATGTGTCAAAAAAATCCCATCGAAATCCATGCGATCTAAAGAGCCATCAGAATGATAGCATCGCAAAGCATGCATCCGAATGTGCCAAATGGAAAACTCTTATCCAAAAGTACTTTTGCCGTTTTTTTTTCAGGGTCATGTTTTTTTGGGTTATAATCTTCATCTTCATAAAAGATTACCAGAATAAACCCAGAAATACTGTTAAAATCAGATATGTAAACTTTGACCATGAAAGAATGAAATATCACTGTGTGAACACCAATCAAAACCCAGTCACAAAAATACCAGATACAAGAACAGATGGCAGGTTTGACTTTTGACCAGATCTAAAAGTTGAACTATTTGGACCAGTGGGTTATGATTAATACCAGAAGAAAAACCAGATATGACTGAGACATAAAAAAACTGTGACAAAGATTAGCATCGTGACCATAAATAGTTAACAGAACGAGACCAAAAAAAACCACTAGATAATTTTTATTTGTAACAAAAAAATTGTTAAAACAGATTCATGAAGAAAAAGTTTAACCAGATTTGAAACAAAAAAATTTTAGACCACCAAAATGAAAACAACAACACGATCCAAGGATTGAACCGAGGCTCTGATGCCAATTGTGAATTTGCTTTTTAGTAATCCGGTGGTCTATGTGGGTGGTGGAAGGTGGCAGCCATGGTTGAGAGAGAGAAGAGAAAGGTTGTGTGTGAAAGTAAAGAAAATGTATTAAACAAGAAATGAAACACAAGCAACACCCCTCCTTGGACGCCTTGGAGGGGTATATATATAGTCACACACAACACTTAAACTATACAGCGTTTCCTAGTCTAGTCTATGCGTGTGTGACTATGATAACTAATAGGAATTCTTAAATGTCGTCACATAAAGTGAAATTCCAACATTACCTATACGTGAATCAATAAGAAACTAAACACGAACGATCTTGCAATAGATAGGATTAACCAAAATCAAACAAACACCTCCCTTATGGTGTATATGGGCGGCGGTTACAAGGAAGAAAAGGAGGAAAGGGTTTTTGATTTTTTTTATCTTTCTGTAATATGAAATCCTTCCCTTCCTTATTGCTAAGTTTTAATTTAAGGTGGGCTTGTCACACCCTTGTCTATGTTGCGCCTATGTGGGCCCCACATGGGGAAACCCGTTGATTTTTCCCGTGTTATGTATTTACGTGTTAACGTGTCGTGTTAACGTGTCGTGTTTACGTGATTTAATTCTTGTTCGTTCGTGTCGTAATTTGTATTTATACGTACTCGTAATAAATATACCTAAATACATAATATTAAGTTCGTGATTATTTACGTTCATGATTTCATGTTCATAAGTTCTTGATTATAATTATTGTTGAAATAATTATCGTGCATTACTACGTCTTAAATACTTATCGTGTAATAACACGTACGTAATACTTGTAAATTTCTATCGTGAAAGGTAAAAGTGCTAAATAAGGAAAGTTCTAACCATATACGTACGATCGTAAGGGTACTATTCATGGTAAAAGCATGCAGGTTTTACAACTCTTCCCCCCTAAAAAGAATAATTCGTAACCGAATTATAGATAATGTAAACGGAAAAGAAGAACATACCCGAATTCAAAATATGAAATGAGGGTAAGAAGCCTGGATAGAATCCTCTGTTTCCCAAGTGGCTTCCCGCTCGGTATGATCCCTCCAAAGGATTTTGACGAATAGAATCGTCTTCCTTCTCATGACTCGTTCTTGTCTGTCAAGAACTCGTTCGGGTTCTTCTATGGAAGTGAGATCTTCACGAATCTGTTCCAGTGGATACTGAACCATGTGAAGGGGATGATACTTGTACCCTTTGAGTAAGGACACATGGAAAACATCGTGAACATGAGAAAGCTGCGGAGGTAACGCTAAACGGTAAGATACTTCACCGTCTCGCTCAATGACATCAAATGGTCCGATGAATCGAGGACTGAGCTTCCCTTTAATTCCAAAACGTCTAACACCACGTGGCGGTGAAACCTTAAGGAAAACGTGATCTCCTACGTTAAAGTGTAAGTCCCTACGATGCTTGTCGGCATAACTCTTCTGTCGTGACCGTGCTTCTTGCAGTTTCTGCTTAGCTACTGCGACCTTCTCGTTGGTCAACTTAATCATTTCTGGTCCTTCAAATGTTCGCTCACCAACCTGATCCCAGCAGATTGGGGCACGACACTTTCTGCCATACAACACCTCGAATGGAGCACACTTGATACTTGCGTGCCAACTGTTGTTGTATGCAAACTCTACCAAACAGATGCAGTCATCCCAATCTCCCGTCCATTCCAACGCACATGACCTCAACATGTCTTCTAATGTCTGAATTGTTCGCTCCAATTACCCGTCTGTTTGAGGATGAAAAGCCGTGCTAAGCTTAAGTTTTGTTCCCCAAGCTTTCTACAGACTTCTCCAGAATCGCGAAGTGAACCGAGGATCTCTGTCTGAGACGATGCTGGATGGAGCACCATGAAGTCTCATGATCTCCTTCTTGTAAGTATCGGCGAGTTTACTCGACGAATCGTCCTTGCGGATCGGTAAGAAATAAGATGATTTCGTAAGTCGGTCAATGATAACCCAAATTACATTGTGCTTCCTCTTTGTCGACGGAAGACTGGTAACAAAATCCATGGTGATTTTGTCCCACTTCCACTCTAGAATATCTAATGGTTGAAGAAGACTGCCAGATCGCTGATGCTCGATCTTAACCTGCTGGCAGGTAAGACATTTGGAGACGTAAGTCGCAACATCCTGTTTCATACCACTCCACCAAAAGTATTGCTTGATGTCATGGTAAATCTTGGTCGAACCAGGATGAATAGAGAATGTGGAGCTATGAGCCTCAGCTAACAATGCTTCTCGGAGTTCTTAATCATCAGGAACACAAAGTCTCTTGCCCTGCCATAAGATACCCTCTGCGTCTACTCGAAATTCTGTTTGCTTCTCCAAATTCTGAATTATCGCCCAGATTTCACCATCATTCTTCTTAGGTTCCTTGATCTTAGAGAGTAACTCGGGTTCCACTCTAAGATTAGCCCAGTAACCGTGTTGTCCACGTACCATGATCTCCATGTCTAGTCGCTCCAAGTCTCTTATTATTTCCTCCTTTATCTCAATGCCGTTGATCATTCCGGAATTTCTACTAAGTGCATCTGCCACTACATTTGTCTTGCCGGGATAATACTGCAGATTAATGTCATAATCCTTCAACAACTCTAACCATCTCCCCTGTCTCATGTTCAATTCACGTTGAGTGAAGATGTACTTCAAGCTCTTGTGGTCCGTGAAAAAAATGTCACATGATTCTCCATCCAAGTAGTGCCTCCATATCTTCAAAGCAAACATAACTGCTGCAAGTTCCAAATCATGCTTAGGGTAAATTTCCTCATAAGGCTTAAGCTGCCGTGAAGCGTACGCGATCACTTTCCCATGTTGCATGAGAACACAGCCAAGTCCCTTCCCTGATGCATCACTATAGATCTGAAATCCACCTGTACCAGATGGGAGAGTAAGAATCGGTGCAAATACTAACTTCTGCTTTAGGTCTTCAAAGCTCTTCTCTCTTTCTTCAGTCCAGACGAATTTCTGCCCTTTCCGCATCAGTTTGGTTAATGGTAGTGCCAAACGGGAAAAATTCTCCATGAACCTATGGTAGTAACCAGCTAAGCCCAGGAAACTGCGAACTTCAGTTGCTGATGTCGGTCTTGGCCACTTGGTAATAGCCTCAACCTTTGCTGGATCCATCATGATTCCTTCTGCTGATACAGTGTGACCTAAGAATGCCACCTTGTCTAACCAAAACTCACACTAGGAGAATTTAGCATAAAGCTGCTTTTGGCGAAGAATCTGTAATACTATACGAAGATGGTCTTCGTGTTCCTCCTTAGACTTAGAAAATATCAGGATATCGTCAATGAAGACAATGACGAACTTGTCCAGAAATTCATGGAAGATTATGTTCATCAAATCCATTAACAATGCTGGAGCATTGGTAAGGCCAAATGGCATGACTACAAATTCATAGTGACCATAGCGTGTACAGAAAGCAGTCTTGGTGATGTCCTGCTCTTTAACCCGTAGCTGATGATAGCCCGACCTTAGGTCAATCTTGGAGAAATGTTTGGCCCCTTGGAGTTGGTCAAACAGACCGTCTATGCGTGGTAAAGGATATCTATTCCTGATGGTAATCTTATTGAGCTCGCGATAGTCTATGAAAAGACACATAATGCTGTCCTTCTTCATAACGAACAAGACCAGTGCGCCCCATGGAGATGCGCTCGGTCGAATGAAGCCTCGTTTCAGAAGTTCTTGCAATTGTTCCTTCAGCTCCTTCAACTATATGGGAGCCATGCGATAAGGAGCCTTGGAAATCGTCAGCTCCTAGAATGAGCTCGATATTAAATTCTACTTCACGTGCACGTGGTATGCCCGGAAGTTCTTCTGGAAATACATCTGGAAATTCTGACACTATCGGCTGATCTTGAATTGATGGGGATTCAGCATCCATGTCATGAACAGTATCTAGATATCCCTCACAACCATGTGAAAGTAATGCACGTGCTTGCAGGGTTGATATGATTTGTATAGACCTTCCGGGTACGAACCCGTTGTGAATGTACTTTGGTGCATTAACATCACCGACGATGACTCGATATGAATGGTAGTCTATGGTAGCATGATGCTTGGATAGCCAATCCATGCCCAAACTCATGTCAAAATCATTCATGTCCAGCGGAAGGGCGTCAACAGGACGAATCTTGTCATCAAACTCTAGGGGAAGGCTCTTGTACACATGGGTTATGCGTACAGAGTCTCGTAAAGGCGTGGAAATATTCAGTATATTATATAGTGGCATGGGGAGTATCCTACCATTCTTAGCATAAGCAGTAGAAATGACTGAGTGAGTAGCACCCGTGTCAAACAGAACACATGCAGCTTGACCATACATATACAAGATTCTAGTGATGGTACCTGTAGACTTGTTGGCCTGATCACGAGATGTCGTGTAAATGCGTCCACTAGTAGGAGGCGGCTTGGTATCAGCATGTCCCGATGTGCCCTCCATCTCGCCCTTGCGGCAGTCCTTCATGTGATGGCCAGGAAGACCACACTTGAAGCATGCGTTACTGTCACGGCGACATGGTCATGGGTGCCTACGGTTGCAGGTAGTGCAAAGAGGATGAGTATATCCTCCAGCAGGTGTCCTGACTGGTTGAGAGCCTGATAAGAACAATATGCATGAGATATGATAATAGGTACAAAGGACAATGCGGATAAATCATAAGATGGGATACCAGTGATAGCTGGACGGTTAGGCTGTGAACCTCTCTGGTTCTGGTCCCTCCTGTTACCATAATTCCTGGTAGAAGATTCCCTAATGTGTCAGAATTAAGAATTATAGCATGTAATAATAAGAAAATGAGTAAGAATAAGGACCTGCTGTTGTTGGAGTGTCCAACGTTGTTACGGTAATTATCATTACCACCACGCCTATCCGTAGCAGAACGGTCGTGAGTCTGACCGTTTCCCTTGGGCTGAGTAGGCTGTCGTTGAGTAGACGGCTGAGACCGGTCCCCAGTCTTCTGCCTGGAAGATACAGTTTAAAAGAGATGTAAATATTGACATGTGCTGAAAATAATACGGTTTGGTCACCGCTGAATTCGAATGTTTACCTCTTTTCGGGTCTCTCTGCTTCCCTGAATTCTTCTCTTTCCTGCAGCATCTCCAGCTTACGTGCCGCATCGGCCACTTGTGACACCGTGTTGAACGTAGCACACACCAAGTTGTTTGCGATCAATGTACAAAGAGCCCACCGGAAGTGGTGTGCTTGCTCTTCGGGAGTACCTGCTGCTGCACCAAGAAAACCAGCCAAGCGGAGAAAGCGCTGCAGGAACTCGTTGCTATTCTCCCCAGCTCTCTGTCGGATCCCATGGTACTCTCTCTTTAGCTTATCTTGCTCAGCCTTGGGAAAGAACTGTCCCATCACCAAATCCCTGAACTGAGCCTAAGTCAAACCAGCCACCGACTTATCACCTCCCTCAGACTACTTCAGTGTCGTCCACCATGATAGCACATCACCTTCGAAACGGTAACAGGCCAACCTCGATTTGAAGACGGGGTCACATCCCATAGCATCGAAGATCTTCTCAATGTGAGCTGTAACACCCCATTTTGATAATGGAATGTCACGCGTAATTATGGCGTGTTATCAAAGCATACAAGGATAAATGTCTAAGACATTACATGACCATAAAAAGGAAATACCGGAATCAAACATCGGTAGTCCAAAAGTAAAGCTCATCACACACAAACATAAGTACTGTAAATGAAAGGACTAAACAATGTCCATGGAAAGAGTATCAAAGTATAGATAATGCATAAAGTAAAGAAAGGCTAGAAAGCTTCCAGTCCATATGCACGTACGCTTAAAGTCTACGAGCGTCCCTGAGTACCTACCGTTTTGGGAACATGAAAAGGAAAACAGCTGAGTGATACAAAAGATTTTGCATGTAAAAAAATTAAAGTTCTTTGTTGTGGTCTAATCGAATTGATCCTGGTTAACTATGCGACTCAGTCGTTCTTTGGTGATACAAATAGTTGTGTCGTTGTAGTAATTAAAAAGTGCAAGACGTAAATGTAAAATGACGTTAATTAAAATCTAAAACTAATTTAAAATAAATGGCAAGAATTTAAAAGCGTGACGAAAATAAAGGGAAATTAATTTAAATAACGCAAACTTAAATCTATCTGAGGCAAACTTAAAACGCGACTAAAACCTAAACTAAGGCAAAGCTAAAATAAATCTAAGGCAAGTAATCTTAAAGTGCGACTAAGGAAAAAGGCGGGAAAAGTAAAGCTTGAAAAATAAAAACAGAAAGTTAAAAACTGAAATTAAAAAGAACCTGAAAACAGCTCATCCGGAATAATCCTTCGTTCGGAATAATTACTCATCCGGAATGTCTCCTTCGTTCGGAATGATTCTTCTTCACTCGGAATATTTACCAAAAACCTTGATCCGGAATAAATCCTTTATCCGGAATATGTCACTTATCCGGAATAAAGTCTTGATTCGGAATACTTAAGCTTGTTCTGGAATATTGCCTTGATTCGGAATATATTCCTTAATCCGGAATATCTTCCTTGATCCGGAATATCTTCCTTGATCCGGAATATGTTCCTTGATCCAAAATATTGGATATTCCGGATGAACACTTTGGCTAAACCCTTGATCCGGAATGTTTTATTGACTCGGAATATATTCCGAATAAAGCACTTTGATCCGGAATAATAAATTATTCCGGATGAACTTGCTGATCCGGAATATAATCTGATTCGGAATGTCCTCTTCACACAGCCTTGATTCGGAATGTGTGGTTGATCCGGAATATGGGCTTGATGCGGAATATGTCACTTATTCCGGATGGAAGTCTTTGATTCGGAACAAGTTTCAACAAAACCTTTCACTAGGAATAACCTGGGCCTTGATCCGGAATATACCTGGGAAAACAGTAACAGAAACGAAGAACACGGGATACAAGGAAACACGAATCTAATCCAAAACTAATCAAAATCAACCAAGAGATTAAGTCAAACTAATCAATAAACATCTATTAATCATAAACAAACAATCCAAAACAATCAAACTAACAATACTAATCAAAATAGTCAAAATCCACTTTAATCAATAAAAACTCAAAAACATAAACATGAACATAAACATAAAAATCAAAGATTAAAGAAAGGTAGATAGGAGATGAACAATAAAAATAAAGATTGACAAGAATTAAAAGTAAACTTACTTGAAATTAAAGGAATTTAAGGTGCAAGACAAGTATTTAAATTTGACAATTAAGTAAATGACATGTATTTAATTGTGCAAGTAATTAAAATGGAAGAGCATAGTTTGTCAAACTAGCCAACCAGAGAAAAATGAATGAAATCCTAATCTATTTATAGGGGAGATTAGGGAGGTGCTTAGGAAGCTTCCTCCCCTCTTTCTTCTTTTCTTAATTGCGTCATTAAGTCCTTGTTCTTCTTAATTCTTTGTTAATCTTCTTAATTCCTTGACTTTAACGACTTTGTCTCGGGATTTCTACTCTTGTCTTGTGATTTCTTCAATAAATAAGACTTGAGTTCTTCGGCTTTTAGTAAACTTCCGTCTTTTGACTTTTTCTTCGATAAATCTTCAGAATTGGTCTTGGACTTCCGTTCTTTTTGCACTCTTGACTTCTTGACTTAGTCTTTCGTCTTTTTCTTCGATAAAAGCCCGTGAATGCCCGTGTTTTCTCCACTTTTCACCTTTTCGTCCTAAATCACAACAAAAACACAAACCACGCATAATTCCGACATAAATGACATAAAATACACGTTTTGGCTCGGTTATTATTGTAATTAAGTGGTAAAAAGGATGGGTGTTTACACACCTATCAAATCCCCTACACTTGACCATTGCAATGTCCTCATGCAATGCATTAGTTACAAAGCACGTTTACTTTTCATCACAATCAATCCACCTTGGCCTTTATTAAAGAGATATAAAAATAACAAAACAAGTAAAGAAATCAAAAGCATACCTTAGGGTTTTGAAAATGTAATGAATGATCATCATCCTCAAGTTTTCACTTTCTCCAAACCAAGCTTAAAAACGAGATCATTGTTATTATAAGTTAGCAACCTAACACGAACTCATGTGGGCCAATTATTCACTTAGACTCCCTTATTCCTAGGTGTATCTCTTATATTTTATTGTTGTCTTGAATGATCACGAGGATGCATTGTTTGACTTATTTCGATAGTTATTTAGGCTGAAAATAAAGTGGGACGATTTAATCAATAGTTAGCTAAAGGACAAAATCTTTTAAAATTGCTTCTCGGGACCTCAAAAAGTTCATATCTTGGCATAACTCGCTTCGCGATTTGAGACCTTTCTCGGACCGATATTTGGCAGCGACTTCATACTTCAAACCTTGAGAGACGTTCATGAAATAATGGTCTTCTCTTCATAATAGGAATTTCTTCACTTGAAGTTTTGAGAGATTCTTTATATTTGGACCACGACTTCTTCATTTTTATCCAATCTTTACTTTGGACTTTGATATACAACGATCCGCCTTCTTTTAGGACTTGGATCTATTTATCCTCATACCTTGCTAGGGTCTTTTCGGATAGACTTCTCCATGACTTTTGGGGAGTTTTAGCTTTTCGTCGTGTGTCTCGATCCTTCATATTGATCTTTGATAAATGATTCTTCACATCACTTTGGATCTTTAGCAACAAAATGTAGCCCTCATGCCTTGTTAGGGCCTTTTCGGACTCGCCAATCTTTGCATCCCGCTTCAATAAGTTATGCCTTGGCTATGAACTCTAATCCATACCGAGCAACTTTTAAACGATCTTGGGCTAGAAGCTAAGTAACTTTTCAAATCGTACAACCTTATTTATTGCAGATAAATTTATTAGCAAGCGATGGGAGAATAGGCTTATAATTAACTCACATAAATTCACGAAAGAATACCAAACTTATAATTGACTCTATCATCTCTCGTTCTCCACAGTTTAAAATCTCAAGTAATGAGACTCGTGGATGCTTAGCCTATTAAATAAAAGTTTTGGGTTTTCGAGTCGCCTATAGGATCTTGCAAACTCTTAGACTTTTTCAAGTTTAGAAATCGCATTTTAAAGTTCCCTTGATAAACAACTCTCTAGGATCAATTATAGGAACTGGCGAAAAGTTCTTGTTCTTAACCCGTGAGAGTTAAGACTTTCGCGTTTTAAAGCTCCCTAAATAAAAGCCTAGCAAAACTTGACTTAAACACGTTAAGGATACTAGCTAGAGTAAACTTAGATAAGTAAACTCGGGTTGAGTCAAAAGATTCACAACGTTTGAAAATTAAAACAACTTTATTAAAATTTATTCTAGCATAGAAAGAAAATAACTATACAAAGGGAAAAACTAATAGGCCAAAATAGATCAAAAATTTTGAAAAATGTCGAAAAATTGATTTTTTGGTTAAAATGAGGACTAATACAAGGAAAAGAGCCACTTAACTTCGATAGAAGTCCCCCCTACACTTAATATAAACATTGTCCTCAATGTTTAAGCATGTAGGAGTAAACTCCCCTACACTTAGGACATTGTGCACTTTGTTTAAATCTCGCTAAGGAAAGGACAACTAAAGAGATTCCTATTTTAATATTTGAAAATATAAAATAGTGAATCGAAAAGAGTTTAGGATAGAATCGGGAAGATGGAAACACGGAATCACGGTTCGTCAAAAGTCATCAAGAGTGTGTCTTTGAAGCTCGAATCCCTGCATATGATAAGAAAGAGAACAAGAAACACCACGGGGCTCCCCCTACACTTATGGTGAAAACAGGGAAAGATAGATAGATAATTGGGTTGCCTCCCAAAAAGCGCTTGTTTTGTTAACCGAGTCACGAGCCTGACTCGTCCCCGAATTAAATGGTCCATGGGGAGGCCTCAAATGTAATACCGGGATCAAAGACCTTGTCCTCGTTCCCGGAGGAATATAATAAAGGAGAGGCAGTGTAAAACCCGCATGCTTTTACCATGAATAGTGCCCTTAAGATCGTACGTCCTAGACTAAAACTTACCCTATTTAGTATTGATCACATTCATGTGCTATTAATCAAGCAAGTGCATACGTGTATGACATGATAAGTATCGATTACGTACGAACTCATGATAAACAGTTAATAGATATTTCACGTGAAAATAATTAAATCATGATCACCATTTTAAAACAAAAACTAAAATAATTACGTAAGTACTTAATTACGAGCGTTAAGAATACGATAAACTACATGATAAAATAAACAGAAACACTTTAAACACGAACACGTTTAACCACGAACGAACACGAAACATCGGGACACGAGAAAAGGTACGGGTACCCCATGTGGGGCCCCCATACCCACGGCACACATAACCATAATGGGCTTAGCCCATTCACTTTTACAGGAAAGGGGGGTTATGGTAACTTTTCATTTCATTTTTACATTTCATGAAAAATAAGCATTTAACCTAAAAAGTTTTCTCTCCTCCTCCTTGGTCTCTCTTTGTGCCGCCACCCCTAAGACCACTAAAGGTGGTTGTTGATTGATCTTGATCACAAAAATCATTGCTATAAACCGTGTTTGTTCATCCTCTTTCAAGCTACGTATTGGTATATCATTCTAAACCTTTCTTTTTAATTCTTTTAAATCTTTGATTATTTTCATGAACATGTATTTAATATTCTTATTAAAACATGATAATTAAACATTGATCTAACATGTTTTGGGGTAAATTAAAATCAAAGGATGATATAAGAGGGTGTTTGTTTTGGCCGCCTAGTATAACCAACCCGAGGGGGGGTTCGGTTTGCTTTTAGCCGCCACCACCAAGACCATTTTTGGTCTTGGTTGGTGCATGTGGGACCCACGGCAGCAAAGGGGACACAAGTACCCCGAGTTGGCTCGGGGTACGGTGTCGAGTTCATGCCCGATTCATGGTTCGTTGGTTAAATCATGATTTATGCTACATGTTAATTTTATGAATTATGAACTTAGGATATAAATTAATTAATAAACATGAGATATTAATTAAACCATGACTTAGGTTATTTTAATTATTAATTTAGCATGATATTAATTTAACCTAAGTATTTTTTATAAGTTATAATTAATTAATTATTTAAAACATGCCTATAATTAATTAATTTAGACATGACTTAGGTTATGTTATTAATACATAATAATACACATTTTAACCTAGGTATTTTATTCCATTTTAATTAAAACATGTTATACTTTAATTAAAATGCTTAACCTATAGTTTAATTAAATACATGAAATAATAATTAAACTATACACTATATCATATGACTTAAGAAATAAGCTTATAAACACTTAGACTTATATGTTAGCTTATGTAACCAGCTTAATTCTAATTATGGAAACTTCTATTTATAGAAACTTAATTAAATAAGGCAACTAATCTATTAATGGAAACCTTCTATATATGGAAATCTATCTATTTCAGGCAGCTAATCTAATCATGGAAACCTTCTATATATGGAAACTTATTTAATTAAGGCAGCTGATCTATTTTTGGAAACTTTCTATTTTTAGAAACTAATCTATTTTAAGCAGTAAATTCTATTTTAGGAAACTTTCTATTTTTGGAAACTTTCTATTTTTGGAAACTTTCTATTTTTGGAAACTTTCTATTTTTGGAAACTTTCTATTTTTGGTAACTTTCTATTTTTGGAAACTTTCTATTTTTGGAAACTTTCTATTTTTGGAAACTTTCTATTTTTGGAAACCTGCTATTTTTGGAAAGTTACTTATTATTACACAGTAAGTATAATAATACATGAAATACCAGTAATACTTAATCAGATTAATCAGAATACAAGACAAACACAGTTTAAGGCTCTAAACAGTAAACCATGACCTAAAACATACAAAGTAAGCTAAGATGAGACATAAAACCCAGTACGTAATCAGTAATTCGATACTTATACACGTGTGTATTCATGTAGCGTTAGTGATCCAGAAGTAGGAGTCTTTCTTCCGTTCATTCACTGGACTTGAGGTACGGATTCCCGTCCTTTCAGTATGGACATTCTTTCCTTATTAGGATTTCCCCGTATGCAGCCAACTGTTTTCCCTAGTATTTGTTTTATTGTTTTGAACTGCTTATGTTTAATTAGCATAATCTATAGCCATATACAAGCATGACCAGTTTCACCTAGTTATGGAGGTACCATAACCATAACATTGGAGGCACCAATGTTATGACTTCCCCACGGCGGAGTGATTGCTCGTGGCGTTCCTTTCAGTTTTGGCCATATTATTATATCATGTGGGGCGTATGGGTGCATCCTAGTTACATGTTTTATTCAGTATTTCATGGTGAATGGGGTGTGTGCCTTGCATCCTTCACAAGGAGTTGATCCCTCCTACCCAGACCAGTATATTAATTAGAGGCATCCCCTCTAATCAGCATGATGAGGTCACCCCTCCAAGTATTCATGCACGTGACCTTTTCATGACCTATATGGGCTATGGTATATTTATGTTAAAACAGTTTTCATAAGATAAACATAAGGCTTTTCAAACTATAAAACCAGTTTTCTTAATACTTAACCAGTTTACTCAGAACTTAGTCTTCCGCTGTTATATGTTACATGCTTATCCTATTTCATGCTATTTTGTACATCCATGCACTGAGCGTCTTGCTCAGCCGTTTTCCTTTTCATGTTCCCAAAACGGCAGGTACTCAGGGACGCTCGTAGATCTCAAACGTACGTGCATATGGATTGGAAGCCTTACTGTCTTTCTTTACTTTATGCATTTCCTTTACTTTAATACAGCTTGCAATGGACATTGTTCGTCCTTTCCTTTTACAGTATTTATGTTTGTGTGTGATGAGCTCTACTTTGGGGTTACCGATGTTTGATTCCGGTATTTCCCTTTTATGGTCAAATAATGCTTAGACATTTATCCTTGTATGCTTTGATGACACGCCATGATTATGCGTAAGATTCCATTTCCAAAATGGGGTGTTACAATTATGGTATCAGAGCCCAAGGCTTTGACCTGTAGGCTCTCAAATATGACCTGTGATTAGTGGGTAGTCACTACGGTCTTCCTAGAACTGACAGTTGTTTTCAAGCATTCATCATTTTAAGCATACATATACATGTCATTGTTACAGGGTTTTTGACTAAGTAATGGTTGGTACAGGACTGACCCTATTTAGTCGCATGTGTTTTATCGAAACTTTTAGATTTGGGACCGACCCATAGGCGTCCCTCGATATGTCTTTTGTTTTGAGTGAACTGACCAGAGGCGTTCACTCTCGAGCATCAAAAGTTTTCATAAAACTGCATCATGCATTCATACAAAAATTTTCTTGCATAAAATTTTTCTCGTGAAATTTTTGGTATAAATTTTTTTTTTTCATGTATATATATAATTTATATTTTAGGTTTCGAACTGTTAATCATATGTTTTATGTTATACTGTCAGATGGTTCTCACACACGAGCAAGAGCAGCTCAATGCTGCCATGCAAGCCTTGCTTCCTTAACTGAGGAATGACATCCGTGCTGAAGTCCAAGCTGCCAACAATCAGCAGCAGCAGAATCAGGCACCTCCTCCTCCTCCTCCAGTGACACTAGCAGTGTGGCTGGAAAGATTCAACAAGCTCCGTCCTAGAGCTTTTGAAAAGATTGATAGCCCCAGCGATGCTGAAAGCTGGTTGACTCATATCGAGAAGATTTTCAATGCTATGGGCTGTGACCCCGCATACAAGGCAAGATTGGCATGCTACCGCTTTGAAGGCGATGTACTCAGCTGGTGGCTAGCCTTGACGCAGTCGGAAGGAGGTGATGATTGGGTCGCTGGTTTGACATGGGCCCAATTCAAGGAGAGAGTGATGGAGCAGTTCTTTCCCAAGGCAGAGCAGGACAAGCTCAAGCGAGAGTACCATGGGATACGTCAGAGAGCGGGCGAGAATAGCAACGAATTCATGCAGCGCTTTCTTCGCTTAGCTGGTTTCCTGGGAGCAGCAACTGGTACTCCTGAGGACCAGGCACACCACTTTAGGTGGGCACTTTGCACCTCGGTCGCGAACAATCTAGTGTGTGCTATGTTTAATACAGTAGCACAAGTGGCCGACGCAGCAAGGAAGCTAGAGATGTTGCAGGAACGAGATGAGTTCAGGGAAGCTGAAAGACCCGACAAGAGGTAAACATTTCGTATTCTAACGATAACCAACCGCATCCTATCATTATATGTTCAATAATCATCTCTAAACTGTATCTTCCAGGCAGAAAACTGGGGACCGGTCTCAGCCGGCTACTCAGCAGCAGCCTCATCAGCACAAAGGAAACGGTCACACTAACGACCGTTCTGTTGTGGAAAGGCGTAGCGGTAATGATAATTACCGTAACAACGCTGGACACTCCAACAACAGCAGGTCCTACTATTTACGCATCTTCTTATGATTTCATGTTATATCTCTCATGCTGACACTATATTAACCTCTACCAGGAACCACGGTAACGGGAAGGACCAGAACCACAAGGGTTCGCAGCCTAACCGTTCAGCTAACACTGGTGAACATCTTATGACGCATATGTCTTATACTCGTGCATATACTTTATTTTAACACATTTTGTCATCAGCAGGCCCTCAGCAAGCAAGGACTCCTGCTGGAGGATTCACTCATCCTCTTTGCAATACTTGCCATCGCAGACACCCTGGCCCATGTCGTCGTGATTCCGACGCGTGCTACAAGTGCGGCCTCCCTGGCCATCGTATGAGAGATTGCCGTAAGGGTGAAATGGAGGGTACCTCGGGTCATGCTGATAGTAAGCCGCCTCCTACCACTGGGCGTGTCTACACGACATCTCGTGATCAGGCAAACAAATCTACAGGTACCATTACTGGAATTTTGTATATGTACGGCCAGGCTGCATGTGTTCTTTTCGACACGGGTGCCACTCATTCAATTATTTCCACTACTTATGCTAAGAACATCAGGACACTTCCCTTGCCATTAGAAAATAGGCTTACCATTTCCACGCCTTTGAGGGACTCTGTATTAATAACTCATGTATACAAGAGTCTTCCTCTAGAGTTTGACGATAAAGTTCGTGCATTAGATGCACTTCCCCTAGACATGATTCAGTTCGATATGATTCTCGGCATGGACTGGCTATCCAAGCACCATGCTACCATAGACTGCCACTCATATCGGGTTATCTTCGGCGACATTAATGCACCAGAGTACATTCATAACGGGTTCATACCCGGACGGTCTGTACAAGTCATATCTACCTTGCAAGCACGTGCATTACTGTCACACGGCTGTGAGGGTTATCTAGCTACGGTTCACGACATGGATGCTGAATCCCCATCGATTCAGGATCAACCAGTAGTTTCGAAATTTCAAGACGTTTTCCCAGCTGAACTTCCAGGCATACCACCTGCACGAGAAGTGGAGTTCAACATCGACCTTGTTCCAGGAGCTGAACCAATCTCTAAGGCTCCGTATCGTATGGCTCCCATAGAGCTAAAAGAACTGAAGGACCAACTGCAGGAACTTCTTGAGCGAGGGTTCATTAGACCAAGCGCATCTCCATGGGGCGCACCGGTCTTGTTCGTTAAGAAGAAGGACGGCAGCATGCGACTTTGCATAGACTACCGTGAACTTAATAAGATTACCATCCGCAATAGATATCCATTGCCACGTATAGATGATCTGTTTGACCAACTTCAAGGAGCCAAACACTTCTCAAAGATCGATCTAAGGTCAGGCTACCATCAGCTAAGGGTTAAAGAGCAGGATATTGCCAAGACTGCTTTTCGTACCCGCTATGGCCATTATGAGTTTGTAGTCATGCCATTCGGCCTGACTAATGCTCCATCAGTATTCATGGATCTGATGAACAGAATCTTCCACGAATTCCTTGATAAGTTTGTCATTGTATTCATTGATGACATCCTGATTTTCTCAAAGTCCACGGAGGAACACGAAGACCATCTCCGTACGGTACTACAGATTCTTCGTCAGAAGCAGCTGTATGCGAAATTCTCCAAGTGTGAGTTCTGGTTAAACAAAGTGGCATTCTTAGGTCACATTGTATCAGCAGAAGGGATCACTATGGACCCAGCAAAGGTTGAGGCTATCACTAAATGGACAAGACCAACGTTAGCGATAGAAGTCCGCAGTTTCTTGGGCTTAGCTAGATATTATCGCAGATTCGTGGAGAACTTTTCCCGTTTGGCACTACCTCTCACCAAACTGATGCGAAAAGGAGAGAAATTCGTCTGGACGGAAGAACGAGAGAAGAGCTTCGAAGACCTAAAGCAGAAGTTAGTATCTGCACCTATTCTTACTCTCCCATCTGGTACGGGTGGATTTCAGATCTATAGCGATGCATCGGAGAAGGGACTGGGCTGTGTTCTCATGCAACATGGGAAAGTGATCGCGTATGCTTCACGGCAGCTTAAGCCCTATGAAGAAAACTACCCTACGCATGACCTGGAACTTGCTGCAGTGGTGTTCGCATTGAAAATATGGAGGCACTACTTATACGGAGAATCATGCTACATTTTCACGGATCACAAGAGCTTGAAGTATATCTTCACTCAACGTGAATTGAACATGAGACAAAGGAGATGGTTGGAACTGTTGAAGGATTATGATATTAACCTACAGTATCATCCCGGAAAGGCTAATGTAGTAGCAGATGCACTCAGCAGAAAGTCCGGAATGATCAACGGCATTGAAATCAAGGAACAAAACATAAGAGACTTGGAGCGGCTAGACATCGAAATCATGGTACGTGGGCAGCACGGATACTGGGCGAATCTTAGAGTGGAACCCGAGTTACTGTCTAGGATCAAGGAAGCTCAGAAGGATGATGGAGAAATATGGGCGATAATTCAGAATTTGGAGAAGCAGACAGAATTCAGAATGGACGCAGACGGTATCGTTTGGCAGGGCACGAGACTTTGTGTTCCTGACAATCAAGAACTTCGGGAAGCATTGTTAGCTGAAGCTCACAGCTCCCCATTTTCTATACATCCTGGGTCGACAAAAATGTACCATGACATCAGACAGTACTTTTGGTGGAGTGGTATGAAACAGGATGTAGCCACTTATGTCTCCAAATGTCTTACCTGCCAGCAGGTTAAGATTGAGCATCAGCTATCGGGTGGTCTCCTTCAACCGTTGGATATTCCAGAGTGGAAGTGGGACAAAATCACCATGTATTTTGTTACCGGTCTTCCGCCTACCAAGAAGAAGCACGATGCGATTTGGGTCATTGTTGATCGACTCACCAAATCAGCTCATTTCTACCGATACGCAAGGAAGATCCGGTAAGTAAACTCGCAGATACTTACAGAAGGGAGATCATGAGACTCCACGGTACTCCCTCCAGCATCGTCTCAGACAGAGATCCTCGTTTCACGTCGCGATTCTGGAAAGGTCTGCAAAAAGCTTGGGGTACACAACTTAAGCTGAGTACGGCCTTTCATCCTCAAACGGACGGACAGTCGGAGCGAACAATTCAGACATTGGAAGATATGTTAAGGTCGTGTGCGTTGGAATGGACAGGTGATTGGGACGATTACATCTGTTTGGTCGAGTTTGCATACAACAACAGCTGGCACGCAAGTATCAAATGTGCTCCTTTCGAAATGTTGTATGGCAGGAAGTGTCGCGCTCCAATCTGCTGGGATCAAGTGGGAGAGCGAACACTCGAAGGACCAGAGATTATAGAATTGACCAATGAGAAGATCAAAGTAGCTAAGCAAAAGCTGCAGGAAGCACGGTCACGTCAGAAGAGTTACGCCGATAAGCATCGTAGGGACATACATTTTAATGTGGGAGACCACGTCTTCCTCAAGGTTTCGTCGGCACGTGGTGTTAAACGCTTCGGGATCAAAGGGAAACTCAGTCCTCGTTTCATCGGACCATTTGATATCATTGAACGAATCGGTGAAGTATCTTACCGATTGGCGTTACCTCCTCAGCTTTCGCACGTGCATAACGTGTTCCATGTGTCCTTACTCAGAGGGTACAAGTATCATCCCCTTCACATGGTTCAGTATCCACTGGAACAGATACGTGAAGATCTCACTTTTATAGAGGAACCCGAACGAGTTCTCGACAGGAAAGAACGAGTCATGAGAAGGAAGACGATTCCATTCGTCAAAATTCTTTGGAGGGACCATACCGAGCGGGAAGCCACTTGTGAAACAGAGGAGTCTATCCTGGCTTCTTACCCTCACTTCATATTTTGAGTTCGGGTATGTTACTTCTTTCCAGTTTGCTTTATCTATAATTCGGGGACGAACTATTCTTTTTAGGGGGGAAGAATTGTAAAACCCGCATGCTTTTACCATGAATAGTGCCCTTAAGATCGTACGTCCTAGACTAAAACTTACCCTATTTAGTATTGATCACATTCATGTGCTATTAATCAAGCAAGTGCATACGTGTATGACATGATAAGTATCGATTACGTACGAACTCATGATAAACAGTTAATAGATATTTCACGTGAACATATTTAAATCATGATCACCATTTTAAAACATGAACTGAAATAATTACGTAAGTACTTAATTACGAGCGTTAAGAATACGATAAACTACATGATAAAATAAACAGAAACACTTTAAACACGAACACGTTTAACCACGAACGAACACGAAACATCGGGACACGAGAAAATGTACGGGTAACCCCATGTGGGGCCCCCATACCCACGGCACACATAACCATAATGGGCTTAGCCCATTGACTTTTACATGAAAGGGGGGTTATGGTAACTTTTCATTTCATTTTTACATTTCATGAAAAATAAGCATTTAACCTAAAAAGTTTTCTCTCCTCCTCCTTGGTCTCTCTTTGTGCCGCCACCCCTAAGACCACCAAAGGTGGTTGTTGATTGATCTTGATCACAAAAATCAGTGCTATAAACCGTGTTTGTTCATCCTCTTTCAAGCTATGTATTGGTATATCATTCTAAACCTTTCTTTTTAATTCTTTTAAATCTTTGATTATTTTCATGAACATGTATTTAATATTCTTATTAAAACATGATAATTAAACATTGATCTAACATGTTTTGGGGTAAATTAAAATCAAAGGAAGGATGATATAAGAGGGTGTTTGTTTTGGCCGTCTAGTATAACCAACCCGAGGGGGGTTCGGTTTGCTTTTAGCCGCCACCACCAAGACCATTTTTGGTCTTGGTTGGTGCATGTGGGACCCACGGCAGCAAAGGGGACACAAGTACCCCGAGTTGGCTCGGGGTACGGTGTCGAGTTCATGCCCGATTCATGGTTCGTTGGTTAAATCATGATTTATGCTACATGTTAATTTTATGAATTATGAACTTAGGATATAAATTAATTAATAAACATGAGATATTAATTAAACCATGACTTAGGTTATTTTAATTATTAATTTAGCATGATATTAATTTAACCTAAGTATTTTATGTTATAAGTTATAATTAATTAATTATTTAAAACATGCCTATAATTAATTAATTTAGACATGACTTAGGTTATGTTATTAATACATAATAATACACATTTTAACCTAGGTATTTTATTCCATTTTAATTAAAACATGTTATACTTTAATTAAAATGCTTAACCTATAGTTTAATTAAATACATGAAATAATAATTAAACTATACACTATATCATATGACTTAAGAAATAAGCTTATAAACACTTAGACTTATATGTTAGCTTATGTAACCAGCTTAATTCTAATTATGGAAACTTCTATTTATAGAAACTTAATTAAATAAGGCAACTAATCTATTAATGGAAACCTTCTATATATGGAAATCTATCTATTTCAGGCAGCTAATCTAATCATGGAAACCTTCTATATATGGAAACTTATTTAATTAAGGCAGCTGATCTATTTTTGGAAACTTTCTATTTTTAGAAACAAATCTATTTTAAGAAGTAAATTCTATTTTAGGAAACTTTCTATTTTTGGAAACTTTCTATTTTTGGAAACTTACTATTTTTGGAAACTTTCTATTTTTGGGAACTTTCTATTTTTGGTAACTTTCTATTTTGGAAACTTTCTATTTTTGGAAACTTTCTATTTTTGGAAACTTTCTATTTTTGGAAACCTGCTATTTTTGGAAAGTTACTTATTATTACACAGTAAGTATAATAATACATGAAATACCAGTAATACTTAATCAGATTAATCAGAATACAAGACAAACACAGTTTAAGGCTCTAAACAGTAAACCATGACCTAAAACATACAAAGTAAGCTAAGATGAGACATAAAACCCAGTACGTAATCAGTAATTCGATACTTATACACGTGTGTATTCATGTAGCGTTAGTGATCCAGAAGTAGGAGTCTTTCTTCCGTTCATTCACTGGACTTGAGGTACGGATTCCCGTCCTTTCAGTATGGACATTCTTTCCTTATTAGGATTTCCCCGTATGCAGCCAACTGTTTTCCCCAGTATTTGTTTTATTGTTTTGAACTGCTTGTGTTTAATTAGCATAATCTATAGCCATATACAAGCATGACCAGTTTCACCTAGTTATGGAGGTACCATAACCATAACATTGGAGGCACCAATGTTATGACTTCCCCACGGCGGAGTGATTGCTCGTGGCGTCCCTTTCAGTTTTGGCCATATTATTATATCATGTGGGGCGTATGGGTGCATCCTAGTTACATGTTTTATTCAGTATTTCATGGTGAATGGGGTGTGTGCCTTGCATCCTTCACAAGGAGTTGATCCCTCCTACCCAGACCAGTATATTAATTAGAGGCATCCCCTCTAATCAGCATGATGAGGTCACCCCTCCCAGTATTTATGCACGTGACCTTTTCATGACCTATATGGGCTATGGTATATTTATGTTAAAACAGTTTTCATAAGATAAACATAAGGCTTTTCAAACTATAAAACCAGTTCTCTTAATACTTAACCAGTTTACTCAGAACTTAGTCTTCCGCTGTTATATGTTACATGCTTATCCTATTTCATGCTATTTTGTACATCCGTGCACTGAGCGTCTTGCTCAGCCGTTTTCTTTTTCATGTTCCCAAAACGGCAGGTACTCAGGGACGCTCGTAGATCTCAAACGTACGTGCATATGGATTGGAAGCCTTATTGTCTTTCTTTACTTTATGCATTTCCTTTACTTTAATACAGCTTGCAATGGACATTGTTCGTCCTTTCCTTTTACAGTATTTATGTTTGTGTGTGATGAGCTCTACTTTGGGGTTACCGATGTTTGATTCTGGTATTTCCCTTTTATGGTCAAATAATGCTTAGACATTTATCCTTGTATGCTTTGATGACACGCCATGATTATGCGTAAGATTCCATTTCCAAAATGGGGTGTTACAGGCAGGAGGATAAGTCTTGAATGTTAGGAAGGTCCTTTCAACATACGAGAAGTATGTGAAGTCTTGATCCACGGGAGGTGGGGTAGGTACAGGAATCACATTGTCATCCTCCAAAGACAATGGATGCTGACCAATTGGCAAAGCCGTAAGGCTATCAATCATAGGATGGTCATTTTCACCTCCCGGGTCAAAGCACTCATCCTCATTTTCCGGGAACGAGGAGAGTAAAAGTGATACATCACCCGCTTGGGTGTGCACGCGGTAGGATGAGGTGGCAATATAATATGAGAAGTATGAGAACAATTACCTTCCACCTGTGTAGAGTCAAGTCTTTCCACCTATGCGATAGAAGGAGGCATGGATAACAAATTATGCTCATCAATAGCAAGAGAATCAGAGCTATCAATGTCCTCAATCCCTTCGTCAAAGAGAGGATTCACCTCACTAGATATGTAAGCGTCATCAAAATCAAATAAAGGGTTCGAATAAATCTTGAAAGTTTCCTTCGGAACGTCTTCATCGGATAGTGATTCGTCATCACTAGAAGTAAAATCATCATCTTGATCAAAAAGAGGATTAGAGAAAGCCAAAGAATCCTCTCCCAAAGTGTTGGTGGAAGGAACATCATCAGAAGAAAGTGCATCATACTCATCGTCACTGTCGGGTGTCAACTCAGATTCACTTGGAATTGGGACAAGGTTATCAGCACTATACTTATTGAATTCGTCGGATTCCTTTGCAGGAATTGTGCTAAGATCCTCATCCCCTAGGATGGGTGAATCCTTAGGTTCCAGGGCCGGCAAGTCAGGCGAAGGAATAGAATTATCATCGTTCCAAGAAATAGGACTCTCATCGTCATCACTATCATAATAATATGGAGGCACAAGAGGAGGAGTATAAGCATTAAGGTTAGATACTTGCTCTTGTTGCTGATCCGCTTGACATTTCTCCATGATCTTGTTGCAAGCTTCCTTAACTTTTTGAAAGGTGTCAAAAAGTGTGGCCATTTTCTCAAGAGGAAGTGCACAAAAGGGTTGATGATTGACGGTGTGACGTGGGGGCTCAAAGTTATACACACTGGGATGATAGCACGGAACTTTCTCAAAGACTTTCGACGGATCACAAGAAGAAGCATCGTGAGGGTCCCCACAAATATAGCACCACGGGTATGGAGAAAAACCTGGTGCATCTTGAGGATAAGGATTGTCATAGACGGGAGAAGGTGAGAAAGTATTGTAAGAGGAGAAGTATGAATTTGTTGAATTGCAAAATGGACAAAATCCAAATTGTGTATCGTCGATATCAAAACCACACCGCTCACAAGTACACCATTGACATGTTTGAAAACCATGCCATGGTCTCCCACACCGTACGCAAGACGAATCCATGAAGAATTATAAATAAGAGGGGTAAAGAAAAGAATTAAACATAATAGAGGATAAAGAGGAATATTTTTGGTGCAAAACTTTGAAAAAGAAATGCTTTTTATGATTTTTCAAATGTTTTTCGGATTTTTTGAAAATTTTTGACACGAAAAATAACGTTCACGAGTGAACGGATCCCAAAAAGCAACGCGTCTCTCACAGAAAACCGTTAATCTTTACGAAAAGAGCCGACAACGGCGCCATTTGATACAAAATATTTTGCATGTAAAAAAATTAAAGTTCTTTGTCGTGGTCTAATCGAATTGATCCTAGTTAACTATGCGACTCAGTCGTTCTTTGGTGAAACAAATAGTTGTGTCGTTGTAGTAATTAAAAAGTGCAAGACGTAAATGTAAAATGACGTTAATTAAAATCTAAAACTAATTTAAAATAAATGGCAAGAATTTAAAAGCGTGACGAAAATAAAGGGCAATTAATGTAAATAACGCAAACTTAAATCTATCTAAGGCAAACTTAAAACGTGACTAAAACCTAAACCAAGGCAAAGCTAAAATAAATCTAAGGAAAGTAATCTTAAAGTGCGACTAAGGAAAAAGGCGGGAAAAGTAAAGCTTGAAAATTAAAAACAGAAAGTTAAAAACTGAAATTAAAAAGAACCTGAAAACAGCTCATCCGGAATAATCCTTCGTTCGGAATAATTACTCATCCAGAATGTCACCTTCGTTCGGAATGATTCTTCTTCACTCGGAATATTTACCAAAAAACCTTGATCCGGAATAAATCCTTTATCCGGAAAATGTCACTTATCCGGAATAAAGTCTTGATTCGGAATACTTAAGCTTGATCCGGAATATTGCCTTGATTCGGAATATATTCCTTGATCCGGAATATCTTCCTTGATCCGGAATATCTTCCTTGATCCGGAATATTGGATATTCCGGATGAACACTTTGGCTAAACCCTTGATCCGGAATGTTTTACTGACTCGGAATATATTCCGAATAAAGCACTTTGATCCGGAATAATAAATTATTCCGGATGAACTTGTTGATCCGGAATATAATCTGATTCGGAATGTCCTCTTCACACAGCCTTAATTCGGAATGTGTGGTTGATCCGGAATATGGGCTTGATCCGGAATATGTCACTTATTCCGGATGGAAGTCTTTGATTCGGAACAACTTTCAACAACACCCTTCACTAGGAATAACCTGGGCCTTGATCCGGAATATACCTGGGAAAACAGTAACAGAAAAGAAGAACACGGGATACAAGGAAACACGAATCTAATCCAAAACTAATCAAAATCAACCAACAGATTAAGTCAAACTAATAAATAAACATTTATTAATCATAAACAAACAATCCAAAACAATCAAACTAACAATACTAATCAAAATAATCAAAACCCACTTTAATCAATAAAAACTCAAAAACATATACATGAACATAAACATAAAAATCAAAGATTAAAGAAAGGTAGATAGGAGATGAACAATAAAAATAAAGATTGACAAGAATTAAAAGTAAACTTACTTGAAATTAAAGGAATTTAAGGTGCAAGACAAGTATTTAAATTTGACAATTAAGTAAATGACATGTATTTAAATGTGCAAGTGATTAAAATGGAAGAGCATAGTTTGTCAAACTAGCCAACAAGAGAAAAATGAATGAAATCCTAATCTATATATAGGGGAGATTAGGGAGGTGCTTAGGAAACTTCCTCCCCTCTTTCTTCTTTTCTTAATTGCGTCATTAAGTCCTTGTTCTTCTTAATTCTTTGTTAATCTTCTTAATTCCTTGACTTTAACGACCTTGTCTCGGGATTTCTACTCTCGTCTTGTGATTTCTTCAATAAATAAGACTTGAATTCTTCGGCTTTTAGTAAACTTCCGTCTTTTGACTTTTTCTTTGATAAATCTTCAGAATTGGTCTTGGACTTCCGTTCTTTTTGCACTCTTGACTTCTTGACTTCGTCTTTCGTCTTTTTCTTCGATAAAAGCCCGTGAATGCCCGTGTTTTCTCCACTTTTCACCTTTTCGTCCTAAATCACAACAAAAACACAAACCACGCATAATTCCGACACAAATGACATAAAATACACGTTTTGTCTCGGTTATTATTGTAATTAAGTGGTAAAAAGGATGGGTGTTTACACACCTATCACTGAGCAATACGCTCAGTGCACGGATGTACAATAAAGCATGAATAATATAAGCATATAAGCATATAACAGCGGAAGAAACTAAGTCCCGAATAACCCGGTTAAGTCTTAGTAAAACTAGTTTTATAGTTTGAAAAGCCTTATGTTTATCTTGTAAAAACTTTTTAACATATTTTACCATTAGCCAATATAGTTCATGAAAATCCACCGTTCATGAATACTTGGAGGGGTGACCTCATCATGCAAATTAGAGGGGCTACCTCTAATTTAATATACTGGTTTTGGGTAGGAGGGATCACTCCTTGTGAAGGATGCAAGGCACACACCACATTCACACTAAGTAATCTGCTGAAAAACATGTAACTAGGATGCACCCATACGCCCCACATGATAAATATAATAATATGGCCAAAAGCTGAAGGGACGCCACGAGCAATCACTCCGCCGTGGGGAAGTCATAACACTAGTGCCTCTAGTGTTATGGTTATGGTACCTCCATAACTAGGTGAAACTGGTCATGCATGTATATGGCTTTAGGTATACTAATTAAACATAAGCAATCAAACATATAAACTTATACTATAGGAAAACAGTTGGCTGCATACGGGGAATCCTAATAAGGAAAGAATGTTCATACTGAAATGTGACACCCTAGAATCGAGGTTATTAACGATACCCTAAATTACGCTAATTTTTGAAATTTTTGATAAATTTTAATTTCTATAATTATAAGTATTTTGGTTAGAGCCGATGTTCGAGGTTATAATTTTTACGGTTGACGTTTTGAGAAGGACGATGACGATTACGATCCCGAGGGATGCCCAAATTTATATAAATTTTGACGATTTGTCGATAATGTAATTTTTCGAGAATTTTATTTACGGTTCGTGTTAAGTTGAGTCGTGTGAGTTTTATAGCCTTCCAAGTACATTTAAAGTATCCCAAAAATATTTTGGAGCATTCGGGAAGATTTCCGACTCCCGTAAAATTTTCAAAATTGACAAATGAGTCAAACCCGCAAGTTTTGAGGTTGTTTTCTATTTAAGGACAAAAGAAGCCCAATATTGCACTTAGGTCCCTCCTAACTAACAAAAAGGGGCAAAGTGGACAAACACACAAACACATACAACATTTCACAAGAAAAATCAAACACTCCCTCCCTTGTCTCTCTAAACTCACGGCACACCCACAACACACAAAAATCCACCAAAAATCTTTTCTACTTGATTTTTCAAAAATCTAAGGTTAGACCACGCTTAGTTTGGTCATTACCCACCTATTCATGTAATCAAATCCAACATGCATTGATAAAAAATTTTCAAGATTTTTCATATGATCCAAAATTCGTTTTTGTGGCTATTTGAGCTAATGCATGTTAATATTTAGTGTTATGGAAGTATAAACACCATGAAAACCCACCAAAATTAATTTGGTTGTGGTGAATGGGTCACCCAAACCCCACGGCAATGGGGGTGTTTGGGGAGCCATGGTGGTTGTTGATCATGCATGTTATTATTGTGTTTGGTTATTTGTTTTATGATGATTTACATAGGTGTTACTACTTGCATGTGTATTTTTCTTTGATTTTTGATATTGAGATTGGTTGATCAATAGGGGTAGGATGGAAGTTTGATGTTAGGATATGTTTGGGAAGTCTTAGGATGATGTTTAGTGTTGGTTAGAAGTCTTGGAATCGAGTCTAAGCATGTTTTTGGTATAGTCATTTTTAGGCAGAAACATTTGGTCTATTTTGGAAAAATGATTTTTGTTTCAAGTCTTGAAAACTAAATATAGTGATAGAGGGTTTTCCTAGCTTTAATTTGGTATAAGGTAGAGCCCGTGACTCAAAACGAGCTAAAAGTTATGACATTTTAAAGATCGGGTACCGGGAGACGAGGACTTTCACAATCCGGATTTGTGTAAAGTTTTAGTCAAATCCCGAGGGTCACAAGTATAATTTGGTGAATGATCAAGGGTCAAAACTTGGTCCCTAACCTGTACAAATGAGTCTATATGTTGACTTATGAGTCAAGGAAGTCAAAGGTATTTTTCATATAGGTCAAAGTGGTCAAAATTGGTCGAAGCGCAATTTCAGCCCGTAAAATGTAGTCGTGGAAATGAGTTGCGTGACGGGTCGTAAAAGTGAAAACTTTTGTTGGACTTAAAAACATGTTATCTACAGGTCATATAGGATTTTTTGGAAATTTTATCAAATTTTATAAGCATGGTTTAATAAGGTAAAACAACCCGTACTTTAGTCAAGTACCGGCGAGAACGTGTAAAAATGGACAACGTAGGTTATAAGAATGAATGGTATAAAATGAATGATACTTGTTGTTTTTGTTTTTGGCGTGAGTTATACTTGTCTTAAGTGACTTGTATATATGTATTTTATACAGTACCGTAAGTATTTAAATGAGATTACTCATTACGCGTTATTTGTGATAGGTGTTGAATTACCCGGGCATCCGTAACATCGTCAGTGAACACTCCTCGAACTACCGACTACTTAATATCTAAGGTGTGAATTTATAGCCTCGCTTATATTATTTCAAATTGTTTTACCCGCGAGGGAAATGCATGCTAGTTTTTAAAAGGAACGTATATCATGAATGATTGTTAGACCCGAAAGTTGCCTTAGAAATTGTGTTGAGTACCAAAGTTGCAAAAGTCCCTAAATTCATGAACTATTAACTATTGTCTTGCCCTTGCGAAGGGGGAAATAGCCGCTTATGCAATTTGTAGTACTACGGGGTTAACGACCCAATGCTAGCCGAGAAGCTGTACTTATAGTAAGTTCTGCGGTAGATTATTTTGTATGAGAAATAAGGTATAATTGCAACTGATGCCTTTAGAGGGGCACTGGTTTCATCTGAATCATGCCGGTATATTTACGCGGGTGATTGAGTTAACGGATTAGTGTCATGAGCTTAAACACAATTGTCAGTATCCTGATTATAGTTTGTTTGATCGACAAGACTATAAATGATCACGAATGGTTTTTATTATATATACGTTCAAATGGATTGAAAAACCTATGAATTCCACTCAACGTTTTCGTTGACCAAATTTTTGGCATGTATTTCAGGTAACCGCTGAGCAGTAGGATGGAGCATGCATGGGATGGATGTTGTGTGATCGGCTTGGTGTCCGCTTGTTTTTCCCTCCTTTTCTACTTAAACAATTTTTATGTTTAATGTCATGTGGTTGTAAAACTGAAGTTTTTGGGGTTGAGATTCATGGGGACCGAAACGCTAAACTCTGTGCACTATTTGGGGTTGGAAAAACTGTGGACATGTATTATTTAAAAATTTTAAATTTCAATTTTTAAGATGACGTCTTTTTAGCGTCGTTTGATATCTCTTGTGTGCAATGAATACTGTGTAGCACCCATTGTTGTAGTTCCGCTGCGCATACCAAATGTGGGGGTGTTACAGATTGGTAATCAGAGCCACGAGTTATAGAGAACTAGGTCGTTTTTGAAAATCCTAAACTATAACTTTTGGTGTCGTAAGAAAGGGTCCAAGCACACACAACTATCCTGCATGGCTCCGGTAAGATTTATTGTTGTATTTATGGCATTTGACGTATACTTTTGAGTAAAGTATATATATATGGGTAATTATTATATAAGTATGGAATTACTATATGTAGACGTTAAATTTTACGTGAAATATCCGACATCGTAATTTTCATATTTATCATGCATGAGCATCATATTATTACATTTCGGGCATATGTACCACCTTTGCATTGCATTTGCATGCATATATTTATAATTATTGTATAATTACTTATGTACCCTCCGAAATTCGCTGTTATTGCAGGAATGGCCGAGGTACCGCCCAACGATAACGGAAACGATTACGTCGTAGGTCACGAAGGGGGACCGTTTCCTCCGAACCCGCCGGACAATAATAATGGATGGATCGCTCCAGAAGACGAAATAGGACCGGAAAACGACAATGGCGAAAGTGAGGTGGATAATTTCAGCATGAGTAGTGACGACAATGAGGATTCCGAAGAAGAGCCCGAGGAGCTATTGGATGATGGCATTCCCGAGGATGCCGTAGGCCAGACCGAACCCGATTTGTTTCAATCTCCGAATTCGCCGAAGGGTTATGAGGTACCACCGACCGGTCGCTATGAGCAGCAACCCTTTGATCGCCCGATGGACAATAGTAATGGGAGCAGTGGAGAGTCATCCAAGTCGCCATCGATTCACGAGAACATTACGAGGGTCTATTTTCCGAGACCGAGTCACTACTGGGATCCCGCAGGTCGTTTGGGGAGGATGGAAAGGTTAATGTATGAGCGGTTTGTAGTTGAGACTAGGGTGATTAAAAAGTTTGATAAGACTGAGAGGGAGCATCAAAGATTGTTGGAAAGGACTTCAAGAATTGCGTATGATGGGATGATGAACACAAGTGCCATCAACAGTTTGAAATCAATGGTTGCGAATTTGAGTGCTAGTCTTGATCGTGTGAGGGAAGATCAGATGAGGTTGTCGAGGATGCAGAGTTGGGAGCATCGTGTGAGGGATTCATTGCCCCCGGATTGGAGATTCGTGGACGATGTGGAGATGGAGGCGAATGACTTCATGGTTCAGCCGCCTACTGGAGGTGCTTGTATTTCGGTGGGAAGTCAAGGAGCGATTGAGCATGGATCCACATCAGGGACGAAAAAGGAAACAGAATGTGGGCCAGATGAGAAAGGAAAGGGAAAAGTGGATGATGTGGACGAGGACGTGAGTGATGAGGAAACCGAGGACGACGACGAGCCGCCATCCAAGAGGCCGTGTGGATCACCACATGCCTAGTTACTTGTTTTGTATTTTTCTTTGATCATTGTAATAGAACTATTTTAGACCTTTGTATGATGGTATTATGACGAGAAACTCAAGTACTTGATGTTTTGTGGTGAATGATTGTAGTGGCATTACTTGTCACGATTTTGGTTAACTATCAATACAATCTATGTTACCTTTCATGATCTGTGATATGTCTTAAATTTGATCTTTTGTGGTGTGAATTGATGAATATTAGTAACTCCGTAGTGATGTGTCGTTGTATGTATTTTATGTCTGGGAAACTTGATATGAATACTTACATTGTTTTTCTATTTTTCTTGTCTTGCAGAAAGAGATATTCGATAAAACAATGCCTCCAAAGTTGACTGCCGATCGTGTTAACAACATGATTCAGGAAGCGATAGCTAATGCGTTGGAAGCAGACCGAGCTGGGAGAAATCAGGATCCAGGAAGGAACGCGGGGAGACAACCAGCCCCGAGAGTGTGTACCTATTCAAGCTTTATGAAGTGCGGTCCTACGCAGTTCCGTGGATCGGGTGGAGCCCTAGAACTTAGGCGATGGTTGGAAAAAGTTGAGAGTACGTTTGAAATCAGTGGTTGTGCAGAGGCGGATAAAGTAAAGTTTGCAGCAGCTACATTTCTGGATGATGCGTTAAGCTGGTGGAATACCCAGGTAGCTACGGTGGGATTGGCTGTGGCAAATGCGAGAACGTGGAATGCGACCAAAGCTTTGTTAACCAAGAAGTTCTGCCCAGAGGAGGAATTGGGGCAATTGGAGGACGAATTGAGACATTTGACCTTAAGGAACAACGATATAGCTGCTTACACCAGGAGATTCAATGAGTTAAGTCTTTTGTGTCCGGACATATTTGCCAATGACGCCAAGAAAATGAAGCAGTATATTAAGGGTTTATCTAGCAACATCAAGGGTGAAACAACTTCGTCGAAACCTGGAACATTTGACGAAGCGGTTCAAATGGCACACGCTTTGATGGACGTTAAGCTTCAGGATAAGCAGAACTACATTGCTGAGGGTAACAAAAGGAAATGGGAGGCAGCACAAGGTAATCAATCCCAAGGCCAGAACCGAGGAGGAAATCGAAACAACCAAGGGCCGAACCGTAATCAGCAGTTTAATCAGAGAAGGAACGAAGGAATGAGGGCCGTGACAAACCCTAGAGGTGTGAAAGTAAATCCCCATTGTGGAAAGTGCAACTTGTATCATGTTGGAAACTGCCCGCAGGCATGCGGCAAGTGTGGAAAGGCAGGTCATAGGACTGCTAGTTGTCGAATGGGAGGAGTAGCCACTGGGGCTAATGCTATCAGGATGAGAGGATGTTATAGCTGTGGAGAAAGGGGGCATGTGCAAGCAAATTGCCCGAAGACAGGGAACAGACGGGGAGGAAATAATGCGGCAGCTGTGTATCAAGTGGGAACTGCTGATAAACCACAAGGTCCCAATGTGGTTACCGGTACGTTTTTGCTAGACGCTTGTTATGCTAGTATTTTATTTGATTCTGGCTCCGACAAGAGTTTTGTAGACGTTAGATTTAGTCGTAATATCGATAGAGAACCGGTATTGTTAACGACTAGTTATAATGTTGAATTAGCCGATGGAAAAATTGTTAGTACGAATTCTATACTGAAAGGGTGTACCTTGAAGTTAGGAAACTACGCTTTTAAAATCGACTTGATGCCTATAGAGCTAGGATCGTTTGACGTGATTGTGGGAATGGATTGGCTAATGGCGCATAGTGCTACAATCGTCTGTGGTGAGAGATTGGTGCAGATTCCGCTGAGGAATAGGGTTTTGACGGTAAAGGGAGACGAATGCACTTCTCGTTTGAAGGTGATTTCGTGTTTGAAGATGATGAAGTACGTAGAGAGCGGATGCGATGTGTTTTTGGCACAGGTTTCGAGCGATGGTGATGTAGAGGCGAGGATCGAAGAGGTACCAATTATTTGCGAGTATCCGGACGTTTTTCCAGACGAGTTGCCAGGTTTACCGCCTAATCGTGAGGTCGAGTTTCGAATTGATTTAGTGCCAGGAGCTGCGCCGGTTGCACGTGCACCTTATCGCTTAGCACCATCTGAGTTAAAGGAGTTATCGGATCAATTGAAGGAGTTGATGGACAAAGGATTTATTAGGCCGAGCTCATCACCTTGGGGAGCGCCAGTGTTGTTCGTAAAGAAGAAGGATGGTTCGTTTAGGATGTGTATTGACTATAGAGAACTCAATAAGCTGACGGTTAAGAATCGGTACCCATTACCGAGGATTGATGATTTGTTCGATCAATTACAAGGTTCCAGTGTATACTCAAAGATCGATTTAAGATCAGGGTATCATCAACTGCGTGTAAGAGAGGAGGATATTCCTGTAACTGCCTTTCGTACGCGGTATGGACACTTTGAATTTCGAGTGATGCCGTTTGGGTTGACTAACGCGCCTGCTGTATTCATGGATCTTATGAATCGCGTGTGCAAGCCGTATCTAGATAAGTTTGTTATTGTTTTCATCGACGACATACTTATTTACTCTAAGAGTAAGGAGGAGCACGAGAAGCACCTGAGAAAGATTTTGGAGTTGTTAAGGAAGGAGAAGCTGTATGCAAAACTCTCTAAGTGTGAGTTTTGGTTGGAATCAGTGCAGTTTCTAGGTCATGTGATTGATAAGGAAGGAGTTCGTGTAGATCCTGCTAAGATCGTAGCAATCAGGGAATGGTCAGCACCGACGACGCCGACTGAAGTTCGACAATTTTTGGGTTTAGCTGGGTACTATAGAAGGTTTATTGAAGGATTTTCGTTGACTGCGAAACCATTGACGCGGCTTACCGAGAAGAATAGGGTGTATGAATGGGGAAATGAGGAAGAGCTTGCTTTCGAAACGCTCAAGGATAAGTTATGTTCCGCGCCGATTTTATCATTGCCTGAAGGAACCGAAGACTTCGTGGTGTATTGTGATGCGTCTCGTAAAGGTTACGGAGTAGTGTTAATGCAACGTGAGAAGGTGATAGCTTACGCGTCGAGGCAATTAAGGAAGAACGAGGAGAACTACACGACGCACGATTTGGAATTAGGAGCGGTAGTTTTTGCGTTGAAGATGTGGAGACACTATCTGTATGGGACAAAGTGTGTTGTATTCACTGATCACAAGAGTTTGCAGCACATTTTAGATCAAAAGGAGTTGAATATGCGACAAAGACGATGGGTTGAACTATTGAGTGATTATGATTGTGAAATTCGCTATCACCCTGGGAAGGCGAATGTTGTAGCGGATGCTTTGAGTAGGAAGGAACGGGAGAAACCTTTGAGGGTTAGAGCTTTAGTGATGAGTGAGAGCGTTGACTTAACCGAAACCATACTGAAGGCTCAGGAGAGAGGATTGATGAAAGGGAATGTTGAAGCCGAGAATTTGGGACGAATGTTGAAACCTCTTTTCGTGATTAGGTCTGACGGACTAAGATATTTTGAGAATCGGATTTGGTTACCATTGTGTCCATCTGAGGAAGGAAAGCCTGGAGTTCGAGAATTGGTTATGAATGAGTCGCATAAGTCGAAGTATTCGATACATCCTGGATCGGATAAGATGTACCACGACCTGAAGAAAGTTTATTGGTGGCCGAATATGAAGGCAGATATTGCTCGTTACGTCAGTAAGTGTTTGACTTGCGCGAAGGTTCAGGCAGAACATAAGAAACCATCTGGATTGTTGGTACAACCGGAAATCCCAGAATGGAAATGGGAGAAAATCGCAATGGATTTTGTGACGGGTTTACCTAGGACTCCTAGTGGATGCGATATGATATGGGTAATTGTGGACAGGTTGACGAAATCTGCTCATTTCTTACCTATGAAGAAGACGGACAGCATGGAAAGACTCGCCAGCGTGTACGTGAAAGAGATCGTCTGTAGACATGGAGTGCCGTTATCGATCATTTCGGATCGCGACAGTAGATTTACGTCGGAATTTTGGAGATCGCTTCAACGTGCGATGGGCACTGAACTGAGTTTAAGCACGGCTTATCACCCGGAAACTGACGGCCAGGGTGAACGAACGATTCAAACGATGGAGGACATGCTCCGAGCATGCGTGATTGATTTTGGAGGAAGTTGGGAACGCCACTTGCCTCTAGTGGAATTTTCGTACAATAATAGTTATCATGCGAGTATCAAAGCAGCACCGTTCGAAGCATTGTATGGAAGGAAGTGTAGATCGCCCGTGTGTTGGAGTGAAGTAGGGGATAGTCAATTGACTGGACCCGAAATGGTGTTAGAAACGACAGAGAAGATCGTGCAGATCAAGAACCGACTACTTGCTGCGAGAAGCCGACAGAAAAGTTATGCTGATAACCGAAGGAAACCGTTGGAGTTTGAAGTTGGAGATATGGTTATGCTCAAGGTATCGCCATGGAAGGGTGTAATTCGTTTTGGAAAGAAAGGAAAGTTGAGTCCGAGGTATATTGGACCGTTTAAGATCGTTGAACGAATTGGACCAGTAGCGTACAAGTTAGAATTGCCGACCGAGCTTAGTGCTATTCATGACACGTTCCACGTATCGAACCTGAAGAAGAGTTTGGCGGACAAGGAATTGGTGATTCCTTTGGACGAGATTCGACTAGACGACAAAATGCACTTTGTGGAAGAACCTGTGGAAATCATGGACCGGGAGGTCAAGCGGTTGAAGCATAGTAGGATTCCTATTGTGAAGGTCCGATGGAATTCTAAGCGTGGACCGGAATACACCTGGGAACGTGAGGACTTTTTCAAGGAAAGGTATCCTCATTTGTTCCAGTAAGACGAAATGTGAGCCCAAGAAGAGGCGAGCGCCGGGACGTCGCTCTCTTTAAGGAGGGGTGGATGTGACACCCTAGAATCGAGGTTATTAACGATACCCTAAATTACGCTAATTTTTGAAATTTTTGATAAATTTTAATTTCTATAATTATAAGTATTTTGGTTAGAGCCGATGTTCGAGGTTATAATTTTTACGGTTGACGTTTTGAGAAGGACGATGACGATTACGATCCCGAGGGATGCCCAAATTTATATAAATTTTGACGATTTGTCGATAATGTAATTTTTCGAGAATTTTATTTACGGTTCGTGTTAAGTTGAGTCGTGTGAGTTTTATAGCCTTCCAAGTACATTTAAAGTATCCCAAAAATATTTTGGAGCATTCGGGAAGATTTCCGACTCCCGTAAAATTTTCAAAATTGACAAATGAGTCAAACCCGCAAGTTTTGAGGTTGTTTTCTATTTAAGGACAAAAGAAGCCCAATATTGCACTTAGGTCCCTCCTAACTAACAAAAAGGGGCAAAGTGGACAAACACACAAACACATACAACATTTCACAAGAAAAATCAAACACTCCCTCCCTTGTCTCTCTAAACTCACGGCACACCCACAACACACAAAAATCCACCAAAAATCTTTTCTACTTGATTTTTCAAAAATCTAAGGTTAGACCACGCTTAGTTTGGTCATTACCCACCTATTCATGTAATCAAATCCAACATGCATTGATAAAAATTTTTCAAGATTTTTCATATGATCCAAAATTCGTTTTTGTGGCTATTTGAGCTAATGCATGTTAATATTTAGTGTTATGGAAGTATAAACACCATGAAAACCCACCAAAATTAATTTGGTTGTGGTGAATGGGTCACCCAAACCCCACGGCAATGGGGGTGTTTGGGGAGCCATGGTGGTTGTTGATCATGCATGTTATTATTGTGTTTGGTTATTTGTTTTATGATGATTTACATAGGTGTTACTACTTGCATGTGTATTTTTCTTTGATTTTTGATATTGAGATTGGTTGATCAATAGGGGTAGGATGGAAGTTTGATGTTAGGATATGTTTGGGAAGTCTTAGGATGATGTTTAGTGTTGGTTAGAAGTCTTGGAATCGAGTCTAAGCATGTTTTTGGTATAGTCATTTTTAGGCAGAAACATTTGGTCTATTTTGGAAAAATGATTTTTGTTTCAAGTCTTGAAAACTAAATATAGTGATAGAGGGTTTTCCTAGCTTTAATTTGGTATAAGGTAGAGCCCGTGACTCAAAACGAGCTAAAAGTTATGACATTTTAAAGATCGGGTACCGGGAGACGAGGACTTTCACAATCCGGATTTGTGTAAAGTTTTAGTCAAATCCCGAGGGTCACAAGTATAATTTGGTGAATGATCAAGGGTCAAAACTTGGTCCCTAACCTGTACAAATGAGTCTATATGTTGACTTATGAGTCAAGGAAGTCAAAGGTATTTTTCATATAGGTCAAAGTGGTCAAAATTGGTCGAAGCGCAATTTCAGCCCGTAAAATGTAGTCGTGGAAATGAGTTGCGTGACGGGTCGTAAAAGTGAAAACTTTTGTTGGACTTAAAAACATGTTATCTACAGGTCATATAGGATTTTTTGGAAATTTTATCAAATTTTATAAGCATGGTTTAATAAGGTAAAACAACCCGTACTTTAGTCAAGTACCGGCGAGAACGTGTAAAAATGGACAACGTAGGTTATAAGAATGAATGGTATAAAATGAATGATACTTGTTGTTTTTGTTTTTGGCGTGAGTTATACTTGTCTTAAGTGACTTGTATATATGTATTTTATACAGTACCGTAAGTATTTAAATGAGATTACTCATTACGCGTTATTTGTGATAGGTGTTGAATTACCCGGGCATCCGTAACATCGTCAGTGAACACTCCTCGAACTACCGACTACTTAATATCTAAGGTGTGAATTTATAGCCTCGCTTATATTATTTCAAATTGTTTTACCCGCGAGGGAAATGCATGCTAGTTTTTAAAAGGAACGTATATCATGAATGATTGTTAGACCCGAAAGTTGCCTTAGAAATTGTGTTGAGTACCAAAGTTGCAAAAGTCCCTAAATTCATGAACTATTAACTATTGTCTTGCCCTTGCGAAGGGGGAAATAGCCGCTTATGCAATTTGTAGTACTACGGGGTTAACGACCCAATGCTAGCCGAGAAGCTGTACTTATAGTAAGTTCTGCGGTAGATTATTTTGTATGAGAAATAAGGTATAATTGCAACTGATGCCTTTAGAGGGGCACTGGTTTCATCTGAATCATGCCGGTATATTTACGCGGGTGATTGAGTTAACGGATTAGTGTCATGAGCTTAAACACAATTGTCAGTATCCTGATTATAGTTTGTTTGATCGACAAGACTATAAATGATCACGAATGGTTTTTATTATATATACGTTCAAATGGATTGAAAAACCTATGAATTCCACTCAACGTTTTCGTTGACCAAATTTTTGGCATGTATTTCAGGTAACCGCTGAGCAGTAGGATGGAGCATGCATGGGATGGATGTTGTGTGATCGGCTTGGTGTCCGCTTGTTTTTCCCTCCTTTTCTACTTAAACAATTTTTATGTTTAATGTCATGTGGTTGTAAAACTGAAGTTTTTGGGGTTGAGATTCATGGGGACCGAAACGCTAAACTCTGTGCACTATTTGGGGTTGGAAAAACTGTGGACATGTATTATTTAAAAATTTTAAATTTCAATTTTTAAGATGACGTCTTTTTAGCGTCGTTTGATATCTCTTGTGTGCAATGAATACTGTGTAGCACCCATTGTTGTAGTTCCGCTGCGCATACCAAATGTGGGGGTGTTACATGAAAGGACGGGAATCCGTACCTTATGTTCAGTGAACAAAGAAGACGAACGGAAGAGAGTCCTACTTCGGTATCACTAATGCTACATAAATACATACTTGTATAAGTATCTGATTACTGAATACGTAACTGGTTTTATGTCATGTCTTAGCTTATTTTATACGTTCATGCCATGTTTTACTGTTTTAAGCTTAATATTGTGTTTATCTTATATTCTGCCTATTCTAATTAAGTATTACTTGTATTTCATGCATTATTATACTTGTTGTGTAATAATAAGTAACTTTCTAAAAATAGCAGGTTTCCTAAAATAGAAAGTTTCCAAAAATAGAAAGTTACCAAAAATAGAAAGTTTCCAAAAAATAGAAAGTTTCCAAAAATAGAAAGTTTCCAAAAATAGAAAGTTTCCAAAAATAGAATTACTGCTTAAAATATATAAGTTTCGAAAAACAGAAAGTTTCTATAAATAGATTAGCTGCCTTAATTAAATAAGTTTCTAAAAATAGAAAGTTTCCATAAATAGATATAAGCTGGTTAAATAAGCTAATTATAAAAGCTTAAGTGTTTTCGGATTATTATTCTAAGTCATGTAGTTATAAAGTATAGTTTATTAATTATTACGTGTAAATTAAATAAACTATAGGTTAAAAGTATTTAATTAAATATATCATGATTTTAATTAAATAAGGTAAAATACTTAGGTTAAAACATGTATTATTAATTACTAATAAGATAACCAAAGTCATGTTAATTAATTAATTATAGTCATGGTTTTTAATAATTAATTAATTATAAAGTCTAGTTAAATATAAATACTTAGGTTAAAATTCATGATCTAATAATTAAATTTATAACCTAAGTCATGTTAATTAAATTAATCATGTCATGTTTTATTAATTTAATTTTTAACACATAACTATAAAAATCATAAACCTTAAAATAATCTATGAACCGGACCCGTGACTATAAACCATGAACCGAACCCGTAATCAACACCATACCCCGAACCAAGGTCGGGGTTCCCCTTGTTTGCTGCTGCCGTGGGACCACCACCACCATACCGAGACCATATGGTCTCGGTGGTGGTTAATAAGCCAAGCCGAGACCCCCTTTGGGGCTCGGTTAGGCGTCGGCTACAAACACAACACCCCCAAAACCCTTGTTTTGATTTACCCATGATCCTTAACATGTTTGCATCATTGTTTTTAATTAGTGTTTAAAAACATCATGATTTTATATGATTTATTAAATCAAAACATAAAAGAAAAGGGTTTAAAAAGGTTATATCGTTTACGTGAAACAAATGACGATGAACACACAGGAATCCTTGCAAATTCCAAGATCAAAATCAACCCGAAACACCCTTGTTGGTGATCAAACCCGACGGCCAAGGAAGGAGGAAGAAAAAGATTTAGGGTTTTGTTATTTTTCTTGTTTTGTAAATAATAAAACATGTTTTCCTAATTCCTTTGTTTTAGTAAAAATTAAAACGGGCTTGGCCCATTCTCCTTGGTGTAGCCGCGGGTAGGGGGCCCCACTTGGGGTAACCCGTACCTTTTCCGAGTCCAAATATTATAGTGTGTTCGTGTTTTATCGTGTTCGTGTTTTATGTGTTCTAATTAATTATTGATCGTGACTTAATATATTTATTCGTGTTCGTAATAAATATATATACGTAAATAATATTTTCTCGTAATTAATTTACGTTCATGATTTCATGATCGCATGTTCGTGATTATAATTATTATTTGAATAATTATCGTGTGTTCATACGTAATAAATACTTATCGTGTTCTAACACGTACGTAATACTTAAAATTCTTATACGTGAACGTAAACATGCTATAAAAAGGAAAGTTTTAATCTTGTACGTACGATCTAAAGGTTACTATTCATGGTAAAAGCATGCGGGTTTTACAACTCTTCCCCCCTAAAAAGAATAATTCGTTCCCGGATTATAGATAAAGTAAACTGGAAAAGAAGAACATACCCGAATTCAAAATATGAAATGAGGGTAAGAAGCCCGGATAGACTCCTCTGTTTCCCAAGTGGCTTCCCGCTCGGTATGATCCCTCCAAAGGATTTTGACGAATGGAATCGTCTTCCTTCTCATGACTCGTTCTTGTCTGTCAAGAACTCGTTCGGGTTCTTCTATGAAAGTGAGATCTTCACGTATCTGTTCCAGTGGATACTGAACCATGTGAAGGGGATGATACTGGTACCCTCTTAGTAAGGACACATGAAACACATTGTGTACATGTGAAAGCTGCGGAGGTAACGCTAACCGGTAAGATACTTCACCGACTCGTTCAATGATATCAAACGGTCTGATGAAATGAGGAATCGGACTGAGCTTCCCTTTAATCCCGAAGCGTCTAACACCATGTGCCGGCGAAACCTTAAGAAAGACGTGATCTCCTACGTTAAAATGTATGTCCCTACGATGCTTATCGGCGTAACTCTTCTGACGTGAGCGTGCTTCTTGAAGTTTCTGCTTAGCTACTGCGACCCTCTCATTAGTCATCTCTATGATCTCTGGTCCTTCAAGTATTCTCTCACCAACTTGATTCCAGCATATTGGGGCGCGACACTTTCTGCCATACAACATCTCGAAAGGAGCACACTTGATACTTGCGTGCCAACTGTTGTTGTATGCAAACTCCACCGAACATATATAATCGTCCCAATCACCCGTCCATTCCAACGCACATGACCTCAGCATGTCTTCCAATGTCTGAATCGTTCGCTCCGACTGCCCGTCTGTTTGAGGATGAAAAGCCGTGCTAAGCTTAAGTTGTGTACCCCAAGCTTTCTGCAGACTCTTCCAAAATCGCGAAGTGAAACGAGGATCTCTATCTGAGACGATGCTGGATGGAGCACCGTGGAGTCTCATGATCTCTCTTCTATACGTATCGGCGAGTTTACTAACCGAATCTTCCTTGCAGATCGGTAAGAAATGAGCTGATTTGGTAAGTCGATCTACGATAACCAAAATTGCATCGTGCTTCCTCTTGGTTGGCGGAAGGCCAGTAACAAAATCCATGGTGATTTTGTCCCACTTCCACTCTAGAATATCTAACGGTTGAAGAAGACCGCCAGATCGCTGATGCTCGATCTTAACCTGTTGGCAGGTAAGACATTTGGAGACGTAAGTGGCAACATCCCGTTTCATACCATTCCACCAAAAGTACTGCTTGATGTCATGGTACATCTTAGTCAAACCAGGATGTATAGAGAATGGGGAGCTATGAGCTTCAGCTAACAAGGCTTCCTAGAGTTCTTGAACATCAGGAACACAAAGTCTCGTGCCCTGCCATACGATACCTTCTGCATCTACTCTAAATTCCGTCTGCTTCTCCAAATTTTGAACTATCGCCCAAATTTCTCCATCATCTTTCTGAGCTTCCTTGATCTTAGAGAGT
Organism: Glebionis coronaria; assembly: GCA_025667525.1. Taxonomy (NCBI): domain Eukaryota; kingdom Viridiplantae; phylum Streptophyta; class Magnoliopsida; order Asterales; family Asteraceae; genus Glebionis; species Glebionis coronaria. The sequence goes on along the minus strand of CM046881.1, from coordinate 423,427,790 downwards.
AACTCGGGTTCTACTCTAAGATTAGCCCAGTAACCGTGCTGTCCACGTACCATGATCTCTATGTCTAGTCGCTCCAAGTCTCTTATGATTTCCTCCTCAATCTTTATGCCGTTTATCATTCCGGACTTCCTGCTAAGTGCATCTGCTACTACATACGCCTTTCCGGGATGATACTGTATATTAATGTCATAATCCTTCAACAGCTCTAACCATCTCCTCTGCCTCATGTTCAATTCACGTTGAGTGAAGATATACTTCAAGCTCTTGTGGTCCGTGAAATGTCACATGATTCTCCATATAAGTAGTGTCTCCATATCTTCAGTGAAAACACGAATGCAGCAAGTTCCAAGTCATTCGTAGGGTAATTTTCTTCATAAGGCTTAAGCTGCCGTGAAGCGTATGCGATCACTTTCCCATGTTGCATGAGAATATAGCCAAGTCCCTTCCCTGATGCATCACTGTAGATTTGAAATCCACCCGTACCAGATGGGAGAGTAAAAATAGGTGCAAATACTAGCTTTTTCTTCAGGTCTTCAAAGCTCTTCTCTCGTTCTTCAGTCCAGACGAATTTCTCCCCATTCCGCATCAGTTTGGTCAATGGTAGTGCTAAGCGGGAAAAGTTCTCCACGAACCTACGGTAATAGCCAGCTAAGCCTAAGAAACTGCGAACTTCAGTCGCTGATGTCAGCCTCGGCCACTTAGTAATAGCCTCAACCTTTGCTGGATCCATAGTGATTCCTTCTGCTGATACAATGTGACCTAAGAATGCCACCTTGTCTAACCAGAACTCACACTTGGAGAATTTAGCAGACAACTGCTTCTGGCGAAGAATCTGTAGTACTGTACGAAGATGGTCTTCGTGTTCCTCCTTGGACTTTGAGAAAATCAGGATGTCATCGATGAAGACAATGATGAACTTGTCCAGAAATTCATGGAAGATTCTGTTCATTAAATCCATGAACACTGCTGGAGCATTTGTCAGGCCGAATGGCATGACTATAAATTCGTAGTGGCCATAGCGGGTACGAAAAGCAGTCTTGGCGATGTCCTGCTCCTTAACCCGTAGTTGATGATAGCCTGACCTGAGATCAATCTTGTAGAAGTGTTTGGCCCCTTGAAGTTGGTCAAACAGATCGTCTATACGCGGCAGTGGATACCTATTCCTGATAGTAATCTTGTTGAGCTCGCGATAGTCTATGCAAAAACGCATACTGTCGTCCTTCTTCTTAACAAATAAGACCGGTGCGCCCCATGGAGATGCGCTCGGTCGAATAAAACCTCGTTCCAGAAGTTCTTGCAGTTGATCCTTCAGCTCCTTTAACTCTATGGGAGCCATGCGATAAGGAGCTTTGGAATCGGTTCAGCTCCTGGGATAAGCTTGATATTGAATTCCACTTCTCGTGCAGGTGGTATGCCCGGAAGTTCTTCTGTAAAATACATCTTGGAATTCCGACACTATTGGCTGATCCTGAATTGATGGAGATTCAGCATCTATGTCGTGAACCGTAGCTAGATAACCCTCGCAGCCATGTGACAGTAGTGCACGTGCTTGCAGGGTAGATATGATTTGTACAAACCTTCCGGGTACGAACCCATTGTGAATGTACTCTGGTGCATTAACATCACCAAAGATGACTCGATATGAATGGTAGTCTATGGTAGCATGATGCTTGGATAGCCAATCCATGCCCAAAATCATTTCAAAGTCATTCATGTCCAGTGGAAGTGCGTCAACAGGACGAACCTTATCATCAAACTCTAGGAGAAGACTCTTGTATACATGGGTGATTAATATAGAATCCCTCAAGGGCGTGGAAATAGTAAGTCTATTATCTAGTGGCATGGGGAGCATCCTAATGTTCTTGGCATAATCAGTAGAAATGACCGAGTGAATAGCACCTGTATCAAATAGCACACACGCATCCTGACCGTACATATACAAGATTCCAGTGATGGTATCTGTAGACTTGTTGGCCTGATATCGAGATATCGTGTAGACACGTCCAGTGGTAGGAGGCGGCTTGGTATCAGCATGTCCCGATGTGCCCTCCATCTCGCCCTTACAGCAGTCCTTCATGCGATGGTCAGGAAGACCACACTTGAAGCATGCGTCAGTGTCACGATGACATGGCCTGGGTGCCTACGGTGGCAAGTAGAGCAAACAGGATGAGTATATCCTCCAACAGGTGCTCTGCTGGCTGAGGACCTGATAAAACATTTTACATGAGACATGATAATAGGGTACAAAGGACAATGCGAATAATCGTAAGATTGAATACCAGTGATAGCTGGACGGATAGGCCGTGAACCTCTCTGGTTCTGGTCCCTACCGTTTCCATGGTTCCTGGTAGAAGATTTGCTAAAGTGTCAGAATTATGAGTTATAACATGAAATCATAAGAAAATGCGTAAGTATTTGGACCTGCTGCCGTTGGAGTGTCCAGCGTTGTTACGGTAATTATCATTACCGCCACGCCTATCCGTAGCAGAACAATCATTAGTCTGACCGTTTCCCTTGGGCTGATTAGGCTGCTGCTGAGTAGCCGGCTGAGACCGGTCCCCAATTTTCTGCCTGGAAGATACAATTAAGAGATGAGTAATTGACATATATAGAAAGAATACGGATTTGTCACCGCTTGAATAAGAATTTTTACCTCTTGTCGGGTTTCTCAGCTTCCCCGAACTCATCTCACTCATTCAGCATCTCCAGCTTACGTGCCGCATCGGCCACTTGTGCTACTGTGTTGAACGTAGCGCACACCAAGTTGTTTGCGACCGATGTGCGAAGAGACCACCTAAAGTGGTGTGCCTGCTCTTTAGGAGTACCTGCCGCTGCACCAAGGAAACCAGCTAAGCGAAGAAAGCGTTGCATGAACTCGTTGCTATTCTCCCCAGCTCTCGGTCGGATCCAATGGTACTCCCTCTTAAGCTTGTCTTGCTCAGCCTTGGGAAAGAGCTGCTCCATCACCCTATCTCTGAACTGAGCTCATGTCAAACCAGCCACCCAATTATCACCTCCCTTGGACTGCTTCAATGCTAACCACCAATTTAAAACATCGCCTTCGAACCGGTAGCATGCCAACCTCGCCTTGAACACGGGGTCACAACCCATAGCATCGAAGATCTTCTCGATGTTAGCCAACCAGCTTTCAGCTTCACTGAGGCTATCTGTTCTCTCGAAAGCTCGAGGACGGAGCTTGTTGAATCTCTCCATCCATATGGCCAATGTCACTGGAGGAGGAGGTGCTTGGTTTTGCTGCTGATTGTTGGCAGCCTGAACCTCAGCCCTGATGTCATTCCTCAGTTGAGGAAGCAAAGCTTACATTGCAGCTTGGATTGCTGCATTGAGTTGTTCATGCTCGCGTGTGAGAACCATCTGACAGTATAACATAAAACATATGATTAAACAGATCAAAACATAAAATATATATATACATGAAAAAAAAATTATACCAATAAATCAAGAGAAAAATTTTATGCAAGAAAATTTGTATATGAATGCATGATGCAGTTTTATGAAAACTTTTGTATACTCGAGAGTGAATGCCTATGGTCAGTTCACCCAAAATAAAAGACATGGCGAGGGGACGCCTATGGGTCGGTCCCAAATTTAAAAGTTTTGATAAAACACATGCGACTAAATAGGGCCAATCCTGTACCAACCGTTACTTAGTCATAAACCTGCGACAATGACATATATATGTATGCATGAAAATGATGAATGCATGAAAACCGACTGTCAGTTCTAGGAAGACCATAGTGACTACCCACTAATCACAGGTCATGTTTTGAGAGCCTACAGGTCGAAGCCTTGGCTCTGATACCATAATTGTAACACCCCATTTTGATAATGGAATGTCACGCGTAATTATGGCGTGTCATCAAAGCATACAAGGATAAATGTCTAAAACATTACATGACCATAAAAAGGAAATACCGGAATCAAACATCGGTAGTCCAAAAGTAAAGCTCATCACACACAAACATAAGTACTGTAAATGAAAGGACTAAACAATGTCCATGGAAAGAGTATCAAAGTATAAATAATGCATAAAGTAAAGAAAGGCTAGAAAGCTTCCAGTCCATATGCACGTACGCTTAAAGTCTACGAGCGTCCCTGAATACCTGCCGTTTTGGGAACATGAAAAGGAAAATGGCTGAGCAATACGCTCAGTGCACGGATGTACAATAAAGCATGAATAATATAAGCATATAAGCATATAACAGTGGAAGAAACTAAGTCCCGAATAACCCGGTTAAGTCTTAGTAAAACTGGTTTTATAGTTTGAAAAGCCTTATGTTTATCTTGTAAAAACTGTTTAACATATTTTACCGTTAGCCAATATAGGTCATGAAAATCCACCGTGCATGAATACTTGGAGGGGTGACCTCATCATGCAAATTAGAGGGGTTGCCTCTAATTTAATATACTGGTTTTGGGTAGGAGGGATCAGCTCCTTGTGAAGGATGCCAGGCACACACCACATTCACACTGAGTAATCTGCTGAAAAACATGTAACTAAGATGCACCCATACGCCCCACATGATTAATATAATAATATGGCCAAAAGATGAAGGGACGCCACGAGAAATCACTCCGCCGTGGGGAAGTCATAACACTAGTGCCTCTAGTGTTATGGTTATGGTACCTCCATAACTAGGTGAAACTGGTCATGCATGTATATGGCTTTAGGTATACTAATTAAACATAAGCAATCATAAATATAAACTTATACTATGGGAAAACAGTTGGCTGCATACGGGGAATCCTAATAAGGAATGAATGTCCATACTGAAAGGACGGGAACCCGTACCTTATGTCCAGTGAACGAAGAAGACGAACGGAAGAGAGTCCTACTTCGGTATCACTAATGCTACATAAATACATACGTGTATAAGTATCTGATTACTGAATACGTAACTGGTTTTATGTCATGTCTTAGCTTATTTTATACGTTCATGCCATGTTTTACTATTTTAAGCTTAATACTGTGTTTATCTTATATTCTGCCTATTCTAATTAAGTATTACATGTATTTCATGCATTATTATACTTGTTGTGTAATAATAAGTAACTTTCTAAAAATAGCAGGTTTCCTAAAATAGAAAGTTTCCAAAAATAGAAAGTTACCAAAAATAGAAAGTTTCCAAAAAATAGAAAGTTTCCAAAAATAGAAAGTTTCCAAAAATTGAAAGTTTCCAAAAATAGAAAGTTTCTAAAAAAAGAATTACTGCTTAAAATAGATAAGTTTCTAAAAACAGAAAGTTTCTATAAATAGATTAGCTGCCTTAATTAAATAAGTTTCTAAAAATAGAAAGTTTCCATAAATAGGTATAAGCTGGTTAAATAAGCTAATTATATAAGCTTAAGTGTTTTCTGATTATTATTCTAAGTCATGTAGTTATAAAGTATAGTTTATTAATTATTACATGTAAATTAAATAAACTATAGGTTAAAAATATTTAATTAAATATATCATGATTTTAATTAAATAAGATAAAATACTTAGGTTAAAACATGTATTATTAATTACTAATAAGATAACCTAAGTCATGTTAATTAATTAATTATAGTCATGGTTTTTAATAATTAATTAATTATAAAGTCTAGTTAAATATATATACTTAGATTAAAATTCATGATCTAATAATTAAATTTATAACCTAAGTCATGTTAATTAAATTAATCATGTCATGTTTTATTAATTTAATTTTTAGCACATAACTATAAAAATCATAAACCTTAAAATAATCTATGAACCGGACCCGTGACTAGAAACCATGAACCGGACCCGTAATCAACACCATACACCGAACCAAGGTCGGGGTTCCCCTTGTTTGCTGCTGCCGTGGGACCACCACCACCATACCGAGACCATATGGTCTCGGTGGTGGTTAATAAGCCAAGCCGAGACCCCCTTTGGGGCTCGGTTAGGCGTCGGCTACAAACACAACACCCCAAAACCCTTGTTTTGATTTACCCATGATCCTTAACATGTTTACATCATTGTTTTTAATTAGTTTTTAAAAACATCATGATTTTATGTGATTTATTAAATCAAAACATAAAAGAAAAGGGTTAAAAAGGTTATACCGTTTACGTGAAACAAATGAGGATGAACACACACGAATCCTTGCAAAATTCCAAGATCAAAATCAACCCGAAACACCCTTGTTGGTGATCAAACCCGGCGGACAAGGAAGGAGGAAGAAAAAGATTTAGGGTTTTGTTATTTTTCTTGTTTTGTAAATAATAAAACATGTTTTCCTAATTCCTTTGTTTTAGTAAAAATTAAAATGGGCTTGGCCCATTCTCCTTGGTGTAGCCGCGGGTAGGGGGCCCCACTTGGGGTAACTCATACCTTTTCCGAGTCTAAATATTATAGTGTGTTCGTGTTTTATCGTTTTCGTGTTTTATGTGTTCTAATTAAATATTGATCGTGACTTAATATATTTATTCGTGTTCGTAATAAATATATATACGTAAATAATATTTTCTCGTGATTAATTTACGTTCATGATTTCATGATCGCATGTTCGTGATTATAATTATTATTTGAATAATTATCGTGGTTCATACGTAATAAATACTTATCGTGTTCTAACACGTACGTAACTTAAAATTCTTGTACGTACGATCTAAAGGGTACTACTCATGGTAAAAGCATGCGGGTTTTACATGAGCCAACCAGCTTTCAGCTTCACTTGGGCTATCTATTCTCTCAAAAGCTCGAGGGCGTAGCTTATTGAATCTCTCCAGCCATGTGACCAGTGTTGCTGGAGGAGGAGGAGGAGGTACTGGGTTTTGCTGCTGATTGTTGGCAGCCTACACCTCAGCCCTGATTCCGTTCCTCAGTTGAGGAAGCATAGCTTGCATTGCAGCTTGGATTGCTGCATTGAGTTGTTCCTGCTCGCGTGTGAGAACCATCTGATAGTATAACATAAAATACATGATTAAACTGATCAAAACATAAACTATATACATGACAAAAAATTTATACCAATAAATCATGAGGAAAATTTTATGCAAAAAAATTAGTACATGAATGCATGATGCAGCTTTATGAAAACTTTTGTATGCGCGAGAGTGAACGCCTATGGTCAGTTCACTCAAAACAAAGGACATGGCGAGGGGACTCTAATGGGTCGGTCCCAAATTTAAAAGTTTCGATAAAACACATGTGACAAATAGGGCCAGTCCTGTACCAACCATTACTTAGTCATAAACCTGCGACAATGACATATATATGTATGCATGAAAATGATGAATGCATGAAAACCGACTGTCAGTTCTAGGAAGACCATAGTGACTACCCACTAATCACAGGTTGTGTTTTGAGAGCCTACAGGTCGAAGCCTTGGCTCTGATACCATAATTATAACACCTCATTTTGGTAAATGGAGTGTCATGCGTGATTATGGCGTGTCATCAAAGCATACAAGGATAAATGTATAATACATCACATGACCATAAAGGAAATACCGGAAACAAACATCAGTACCCCAAAAGTAGAACTCATCACACACAAACATAAGTACCGTAAATGAAAAGGACTAAACAGTGTCCATGGAAATAAGTATCAAAAGTATGAAGAAATGCACAAAGTAATGAAGGCTAGGAAGCTTCCAATCCGTATGCACGTACGCTTAAAGTCTACGAGCGTCCTTGAGTACCTGTCGTATTGGGAACATGAAAGGAAAAACAGTTGATCATAACGCTCAGTGCACGGATATACAAGTATAGCATGAATAATATAAGCATATAAGCATAAAGCAGCGGAAAAGACTAAGTCCTGGATAACCTGGTATATCTTAGTAAAACTGGTTTTATAGTTTGAAAAGCCTTTTGTTTATCTTATAAAGACTGTTTAACATGTTTACCATTTAGCCAATATAGGTCATGAAATATCAATGTGCATGAATACTTGGAGGGGTGACCTCGTCATGCAAATTAGAGGGGCTGCCTCTAATTTAATATAAGTTTTGGGTAGGAGGGATCAGCTCCTTGTGAAGGATGCAAGGCACACACCACATTCACCTGAATAATCTGCTGAAAACATGTAACCTAGGATGCACCCACACGCCCCACATGATAATAATAATAATATGGCCAAAAGTTGAAGGGACGCCACGAGCTATCACTCCGTCATGGTAGAGTCATAACACTGGTGCCTCTAGTGTTATGGTTATGGTACCTTCATAACTAGGTGAAGCTGATCATGCATGTATATGGCTTTAGGTATCTAATTAAACATAAGCAAAACATATAAAACATATACTGGGAAAAACAGTTGGCTGCATACGAGGAATCCTAATAAGGAATAATGTCCATACTGAAAGGACAGAGAATCCGTACCTTGTGTCCAGTGAACGAAGAAGACGAACGGAAGAGAGTCCTACTTCGATATCACTAATGCTACATAAATAATATACGTGTATAAGTATCTGATTACTGACTACGTAACTGGTCTTATATCATGTTTTAGCTTGTTTTACATGTTCATGTCTTGTTTTACTGGTTCTAGCTTAATACTGCGTTTATCATGTATTCTGTCTATTCTGATTAAATATTACTTGTATTTCCTGTATTATTATACTTGTTGTGCAATAATAAGTAACTTTCTAAAAATAGTAGGTTTCCTAAAATAGAAAGTTTCCAAAAATATAAAGTTTCCAAAAATAGATTGTTTCCAAAAATAGAAAGTTTCCAAAAATAGAAAGTTTCTAAAAATAGAAAGTTTCCAAAAATAGAAAGCTTCCAAAAATAGAAAGTTTCCATAAACAGATTAGCTGCCTTAATTAAATATGTTTCTAAAATTAGAAAGTTTCCATAAATAGATTAGCTGGATTATTAAGCTAATAATATATAAGCTTAAGTTTTACTGATTAATATTCTAAGTCATGTGATATATAGTATAGTTTATTCATTATTACATGTAAACTATAGGTTATAAGATTTAATTAAATATAACATGATTTAATTAAATAAAAGGTAATAATACTTAGGTTAAAACATGTATTAATATTTATTATTAATATAACCTAAGTCATGAGAATTAATTAATTATAAGTCATGTTTAATAATTAATTAATTATATAGTCTAACTTAATAATAAATACTTAGGTTAAAATCCATGTATTATTAATAATAATAATAACCTAAGTCATGTTGTAATTAAATTAATTAAATAACATGTTAAAATTAATTTAAATTACCTTGTAATTATATAACTTGTAAAAATAATAATTAACCTTGAAAAAGAACCCGTGAACCGAACCCGTGTTTTAAACTAAACATGTCATGAACCGGACCCGTAAACCCGTGGACTACAACCCTTAACCATGGCAAACCACCACCAGCCCACACTGGTGGTGCGTGTGATGTTCCAACCGAGACCCCGTAAACCACCAAGGATAACCCCGACATGCGTCGGGGTCCCTTGGTCCTCTCGGCCAAACCACAAAACCAAACCGAGACCTTGTGGTCTCGGTTGGTGATGATCAACAACCACCGAGAGACTTTAGCTCTCGGTTCTACTCATAGCCGAACTAAACACCCCCTTAAACCATGTATTTTTAATATCCCTTGATTAGATCTAGGTGTTATTTAACTTGTTTTAATAACCCATGATTTCATGTTCTTAGATCTAATAAATAATTAAAAAGAAAAGGTTTAAGAAGATTACCTATACGTGAATCAACAAGAAACTAAACACGAACGATCTTGCAATAGATTGGATTAACCAAGATCAAACAAACACCTCCCTTGTGGTGTATATGGGTGGCGGCTACAAGGAAGAAAAGGAGGAAAGGGGTTTTGATTTTATCTTTCTGTAATATGAAATCCTTCCCTTCCTTTTTGTTAAGTTTTAATTTAAGGTGGGCTTGGCCCACCCTTGTCTATGTCGCGCCTATGTGGGCCCCACATGAAGAAACCCGTTGATTTTTCTTGTGTTATATATTTACGTGTTAACGTGTCGTGTTTACGTGATTTAATTCTTGTTCGTTCGTGTCGTAATTTATATTTATACGTACTCGTAATAAATATACATAAATACATAATATTAAGTTCGTGATGATTTACGTTCATGATTTCATGTTCATAAGTTCATGATTATAATTATTGTTGAAATAATTATCGTGCATTACTACGTCTTAAATACTTATCGTGTAATAACATGTACGTAATACTTGTAAATTCCTATTGTGAAACGTAAACGTGCTAAATAAGGAAAGTTCTAACCATGTACGTACGATCGTAAGGGTACTATTCATGGTAAAAGCATGCGGATTTTACAACTTAGCCGTGCAAGTCAAAATTAAGCCAAATTTGGATTAGCTTTCATTAAGACTATATCAAATCGAAGTTTTGGGTTTTCAAGCCACCTATAGGATCTTGCACTTTCTTAGAATTTTTCAAGTTTAGAGAATGCATTTTAAATTTCCCTTGATAAGTGACTTCCTAGGATCAATTATAGGAACTTGCGAAAAGTTCTTGTTCTTAACCCGTATGAGCTAAGACTTTCGCGTTTTAAAGTTCCCGATATAAAAGTCTAGCAAAACTTGATTCAAGCGGGTTAAGGAATGTAAAGGGCTCCAAATGCCCATCAAGTCAAAAATTAACTCTTATTCTACCCAACGGAAAATATACATCCGTGTCTTAAAAACACTTATGAAAACTAACAAAAATTATAAAATTGGCCATTTTTAGCCTTATTAGCAACAAAACGAAACAAAACGTTGAAATTGGAAAACGTGAGGGCGTAGCAAGGCAAGTATCTATTCACCCCCCCCCATACTAAAATTAAACATTGTCCTCAATGTTTCGAGTCTAAAGGTGGAGCACCCCTATACTAGAGACGAAGAGTCGAATGCTTAGGATCTAGCATGGAAAGGGTGATCAACAATATATCTAAAGCCGTTTATGAATTATGCTAAAAGATAATTGTTAGAACAATAAAGGATATGTCATGGATTCGTGAAAAACTCTTCAAGCAAACGATCGAGGCTCCCGTAAACGAACATGAGAGTCTTCAATCGTGGCGATGATGATGATCTAGATAACACATTCACAAACAACCATGAGACAACGAGTTAGAAGGGCACAAATCCACTCTCATTAACTACATTAGAAAGCGATAATATGTACAATGGATAAGCATGGGATCTCCCCCACGAGGCACCTCGTTTTTGATTACCGAGTCATGAGATCGACTCGATCCCCTCAATGCTAATTATCATTGGGGAAGGTGACTTGGTCGAGGTCGTCCAACGAAGGGACTTCCCCACCGAAGTAGTGCTTAAGCCTATGTCCATTCACCTTGAAATTAGGACCATCATTTTGAGCTAGCTCGATGGTCTCATAAGGAAACACTTGTGTTATGGTGAATGGACCCGACCAACGAGATTTCAATTTCCCGGAAAATATCTTCAAACGAGAGTTAAAAAGTAACACTTGATCACCAACATTAAAAACCCGGTTTTTAATCTTTGAATCATGAAACTTTTTAGTCTTTCCTTAAAAATCAATGAATTTTCATAAGCATTATCTCTTAATTCATCCAATTCATTAAGTTGTATTTTCCGATGATCTCCCGCGGTCTTCAAGTCATAATTGGCATGCTTTAGGGCCCAATATGCCTTATGCTCCAATTCAATGGGAAAATGACAATTCTTTCCATAAACCAACTTATAAGGAGTACAACCGATAGGTGTCTTATAAGCGGTTCGAAAGGCCCATAAAGCGTCATCGAGTTTGTCAGACCATGAAGCACGGTTTTCTACAATCGACCTCTCTAAAATCCTCTTCAATGCTCGGTTTGAAACCGCGACTTGCCCACTTGTTTGCGGGTGATAAGCCGTAGAAAGACGATGTGTAACTCCATATTTCTTTGGAACCTTCTCGAATTGGTCATTACAAAAATGGGTTTCACGATCGCTTATAATAGCACGAGGGGTTCCAAACCGAGGGAATAGTTGCTTCAAAAACTTCACCACTACTCGAGCATCATTCGTAGGTAAAGCCTTAGCTTCCACCCACTTAGAAAGGTAGTCGACGGCGACGAGGATATACTTGTTTCCATGAGACGATGGGAACGGCCCCATAAAGTCAATGCCCCAAATGTCGAAAATCTCACACACTTGAATTATGTTTTGCGGCATTTCTTCCTTTTGCGACGATTTTCCTTGGCTTTGGCAAGAATCACACGACTTCACAAGTGCGTGTGCATCACGATAGATCGTAGGCCAAAAGAAGCCGGTATCGAACACTTTCTTAGCCGTGAGATTAGCACCGTGGTGACCACCCGTGGGTCCCTCGTGACAAGCTCTAAGGATATTAGAAGCTTCGGTACCAAAGACACAACGTCGGACGAGTTGATCCGCACAAACCCGAAAGAGATAAGGGTCGTCCCAAAAATAGAACTTGACGTCATGAAATAATTTTCTCTTTTGTTGTGTCGTCATACCCTTTGATTATGAAGTTCCCCGTATGGTAATTTGCAATGTCGGAAAACCATGTGGTATTGTCTTTAGAATTTACTACACCGAGAGTCTCGAGAGGAAATGTTTCGGTGATTTCCTTGTTCTCGAATACATCTTTGTGAGGATATTCTAGACTAGAGAGATGATCGGCCGCTAGATTCTCGGCTCCTTTTTTGTCAAGCACGGTGACATCAAATTCTTGGAGAAGGAGAATCCAACGAAATAATCTCCGCTTACCATCTTGCTTAGCTAAGAGGTACTTGATAGCCGAATGGTCCGTATACACGATGCTTTTAGTCAAGATGAGATTATGGAAACCATTAGTTCACGGATCGATTAAGCTTACTAGGATAATCAACGTTCATATGATAAACATAGCTGAATTAGAACATTGATTATGAACAAGGTGTTTCTTTTCCAACGATTACTTGTATTAAACTTCAAACGATTACAAGTAACAAAGCCTACATGTGTTTACAAGAACACACACGTCTAGAACACACGACACGCGCTTTATGACTACATTGTGAATAATGGGATAATAAAAACCTACGTCTGTGTATTCTTTATATAATAGAAAAAGACTTTTCTTACAAGAAAACTTTAATTACATTAGAAATCCCTCCATCTTTTGCTAATAAGTCCTCCTTGTTGTATGAAAGGGCTCCATATTCTTGTAAAGCTTGATATTTGCATATAAGTCCTTCTTGTTTCATTATTCTTGTTTTGTCTCATCAAATTAATTCACAACAATCTTCCCCTATTTGATGATGACAAAATCAATCTTAAAATCTTGATCTTTCACGAATGAAACAAGCTTCCCCTTAAAGTAAGATTTCTTGTAAAGACATATCACCACATAAAATTAAGTTGCATACCTTGATCTTTGAATGTTCTTCCCCTTTTTGTCACATCCAACAGGGGTCTTCTAAAGATAAACAACTAATAAACTCTTCCCCTTGAGTGGTGCATGTAAATGAATCACGAACCATGTAGGCTCTAATTGTAGATTACGAATGAAGAAAAACGAATATAACCTATTTGTTGAAGAAGTGGAATCTCCCAAGCTTGTGCCTTATATCTTGCACTATCCATGTGACGTCGAACTTATATGAAAACGTTAAAGTATAAGCAGACCTCGATCTCTTGTCAAAATCCTCATCCTTTGTGAGACACTGAGCACGATAATGTAACTCCTTCAAGTGATAGCAAGCTGACAATTTGCTAGATTTGACAAGTCTTCGTCACCAACATAAACGAACAAGCAAGTTATCTCAAAAGAGAGGCAAGAATCTTTTGAGATATGATAAAATACAAACCTGTGAAAAACAACTCCAACACCAAATAAGCAATAATCGATCGTCTTCATCGAAACCTCCAATTTGCAATGAAAATCATGTAAGTATAATATCATCCTGTTCTTTTATGCAACTGCTGCATCTGTCGGCGTTCTGCTTCTAATCCAAGTCGGTACGTAACCGCAAGGTTAGCCTTGTCACATAATCAAATAAAACTTTATTGCACCAAACACAATATTCAAAAACGAGCCATAAAATTTTTAAGCAGACAGTTCTGTCCGAGATCCTGAGTCATCCAATATATCTTCTGTATGTATTGTCCGATATCGAACGATACTTGTCAGCGCTTAAAAACCATATATCGGACAATACGTGTCAGCGTTTGAAAACCATATATCAGACAACACGATGTCAGCGTGTAAATTTATACTTGTCAGCGTCGACGTTGTCAGCGCGTGTTTTATTCCCGTCAGCGGCTCGACTCTACTGACACTATCTGTGGCTCACTATGTACCACTTTTCCTTTGTCTTCTAAGAACAACAACATGTGATACCCTTTTATCACACTTCTTTTTAACTGGCCAATCACATGCTAGTAACACACTTCTTTTTCAATATTGATGTAATTCAATATGCTACTCCTTTTTACTGTATAGCTGATCCAAAAAGCAATCTTGTATTCATACGCAGCTAATAACCATGTTGAGTCCATCATTGGCCACCACATGTAATGACAAACTCACGTCATTGTCTACTCTTTAACTAGACATAGTTATCTGTTTTGTACTTAAATGACTTTTTGATATTCTACTTTCTCCTTCCATCACGTAAGCAGCTGCTCATAATAATTCACCACATGAATAACTTTGTCTTGAATCCTACGTCTTTTTCCTTATTATATTCGTCTTCTTCTAATTCAAACATGGACCACCCGAACTTTCAATTCCTCTATGTCTATATCAACGAGAACCATATAAACAAACCTTGAATAGTATGGACAGATCCCCATAAAGCCAATTTACGTTCTTTATTCAAAGTAACAAGTCACGATCTACTGATCATAGAACTTTAAGCATCAATTCTAAACATAAACTTGGACCATGAATTGCGTTTCTATTTCACTTGGGCCCACGTTAATATATATGCATCCAAATTCATGAACAATACAATAAAAATCATAATATAAGTTCAAACGAATTACCCCCACATGATTTTTATTGCGTCTAGGACTAGGACCACTCCAATAATCTTGCTGACCTCGTACTCTTCTGTCCTGCTGCTTTAAACAAGAATACTACAGTACCTTATACTTTGGACGAATAAAACTTGAACACAGTAGCCCTTTTCGTCTCATGCTTGGACCAAAGTCAGACAACAGTAAATGAATAAAGAAATAGTACCCATTTTTCTTATCAGCAGCGACTTGATGACTTATGTAGATATGTCGACAAAACTAATATTCATCAGACCACAATCGAATACTCCGTATTATGTAAATACAAACTTCTGTCGCCTCTTTACTATCGAATATTATGGACATTCGCTGCTACCATTCTTTTGTATACAGATCTGATCACAATGGCCTTAAACATCATTCAATCAAACCACCATTATTACAATCAGATTTAGGGTTCACAAATAAAGGAACCCTACACCTTCTTCTTCACAACAGCTTCTAATCACGAATTCAACGCTTCTTTTCTGTTTGAAACTCGATCTAGGGTTTAGAAACTTAAGCACTGAAACCCTAACTTAGGGTTTGTAAATCAACCATAGCTCGAATCTTGTGTCATAGTGCAATATAACAGCCACGAATCCCTTACTTTTCTGCTTTTCAAGTCGATCTAGGGTTTAGGGGATAAAACCCTAAATATTATTTAATAAAAACAAAACAGAAAATTTTATACCTTCACCAGCAGCCAACTTCGACGAGCTATAACTTTTTCTTGAGACCTGAACTCGGCGATCGCTCCGGTGAGATCCAAGACACATACTCTGAGAACCTCCAGCTAATATTTCGCGACGATCCAACGGTTAATGAAGCAGATATCGCCGTTTAAAAACAACTACACAGTTAGATTCGACCATAAAACCCTAGACGGGTTTTTCATCTTTTTCACCATTCTTCGACTCGAACACCTTGTTGATCCTAGCATCGAGAGCCACCCGCTCTGATACCAATTGTGGAAACCATTAGTTCACGGATCGATTAAGCTTACTAGGATAATCAACGTTCATATGATAAACATAGCGGAATTAGAACATTGATTATGAACAAGGTGTTTCTTTTCCAACGATTACTTGTATTAAACTTCAAACGATTACAAGTAACAAAGCCTACACGTGTTTACAAGAACACACACGTCTAGAACACACGACACACGCTTTATGACTACATTGTGAATAATGGGATAATAAAAACCTACGCCTGTGTATTCTTTATATTATAGAATACAAGACTTTCTTACAAGAAAACTTTAATTACATTAGAAGTCCCTCCATCTTTTGCTAATAAGTCCTCCTTGTTGTATGAAAGGGCTCCATATTCTTGTAAAGCTTGATATTTGCATATAAGTCCTTCTTG
This sequence comes from Glebionis coronaria, assembly GCA_025667525.1. Taxonomy (NCBI): domain Eukaryota; kingdom Viridiplantae; phylum Streptophyta; class Magnoliopsida; order Asterales; family Asteraceae; genus Glebionis; species Glebionis coronaria. The sequence goes on along the minus strand of CM046881.1, from coordinate 423,411,426 downwards.
TTTCATTATTCTTGTTTTGTCTCATCAAATTAATTCCCAACAGAGATAAGGTTGGAATTTATCAAAAGCATAAACCACGGCAAGGAATTCCTTTTCCGTTGTGGTGTACTTAAGTTGAGCCTCGGTCATCGTCTTGCTAGCATAATGGATAGGACGGAATTGCTTTTCATAACGTTGCCTTAAGACGGCCTCAATTGCATAATCACTTGCATCACACATGATTTCAAAGGGTAATTCCCAATTAGGAGCAACAAGAATGGGAGCTTTGGTAAGTTTCCTTTTAAGAGTTTCGAAAGCTCAAACACAATCCTCATTGAAGTTAAAAGGAGCATCCTTCTCAAGAAGGTGTGTCATAGGTCGAGAGATTTTCGAAAAGTCTTTGGTGAAACGACGATAAAAGCCCGCGTGGCCTAGGAAACTCCTAACTCCCTTGACGGTTTTGGGATGAGGTAACTTGGCGATGACGTCTATATTAGCTTTATCGACCTCAATCCCCGCTTCCGAGACCTTGTGCCCTAAGATGATTCCTTGTTTACACATAAAATGACATTTTTCCCAATTAAGCACAAGGTTGGTTTCTTCACAACGTTTTAACATTTTCTCGATATTAGAAAAACACGACGTAAACGAATCACCAAACACCGAAAAGTCATCCATCAATACTTCCATCGACTTCTCGATCATATGATGAAAAATAGCCATCATACACCGTTGAAACGTACCCGGTGCATTGCAAAGTCCGAAAGGCATTCTACGATAATCAAACGTTCCATAAGGACACGTAAACGTAGTTTTCTCTTGATGACGAGGGTCGATAGGGATTTGAAAGTAACCGGAAAAACCATCTAAAAAGCAATAGAATTCATTTCCCGTAAGTCGCTCCAACATTTGATCCACGAAGGGCAAGGGAAAGTGGTATTTACGAGTGGCATCATTTAACTTTCGGTAGTCAATACACACCCTCCAACCGGTCAAAACACGAGTGGGAATTAACTCGTTGTTTTCATTAGGCACAACGGTCATTCCTCCCTTCTTAGGGACACAATGAATTGGGCTCACCCATGGGCTATCGGAGATAGGATAAATCATTCCCGCGTCAAGAAGTTTTAAGACTTCCTTTTTGATGACATCGTGAATTTTGGGTTTTACCCTTCTTTGACTTTGAATTGCGGGTTTGTAGTCCTCCTCCATTAAAATCTTGTGAGTACAAAATTTTGGGTCAATACCCTTAATGTCGGAAATTTTCCACGCAATTGCCCCTTTATGAGCTTTAAGAACTTTCAAAAGTGCGGCTTTTTCATCATTATCAAGATCTTTTGCAATAATAACCGGCAACTTATCATCGCCTTCCAAGAATGAATATTCAAGGTGAGATGGAAGATCTTTCAATTCAAGGATTGGCGGTTCCTCTTTTGAAGATTTTTGTTCAACACTCATAACTTCCATCGGTGGAAGAAATGGTGGAATGAGAGTATCATTACCAATAATCACCTCATCTTCATTGTCGATTTCATTTGAGATAAAATCGCCACCTTGTAATGGAGTGAGATTTGGTGTAGAATTAGCAAGAATCAGATCCAAAATAGTAGGATTGCCACTTGACGAACTATCGGAAAAACCTAACACTTCTTGTGAAAACTCATCGCAAACCACATCGACTAAGTCAATATGGTTGATGGTACCGATTGCATAAACATGGGAAGGTGTCGAGTTTTGAGTAGCGTTTATAACAAGTTCCTCTTCTTTGAATCTCAAAGTAATAGTTCTTGCATGAACGTCGATAAGCGATCTCGAGGTGTCTAAAAATGGACGACCTAAAATTAGAGGAACTTGAGGATCGGTGGGAATGTCAACTACTATAAAATCAGCGGGATAGTAGAACTTCCCCACTTTCACAAAAACATCCTCGGCTACTCCACATGCTAGAATCGTAGAATGATCGGCCATCTCGATAGACATGTTTGAAGGAGTAAGAGCCGGAAGCGATAGCGATTTCCAAATGGAAAATGGCATCAAATTAATGCTCGCACCAAGATCAACCAACGCGAGGCATTCTTTCATATCTTGTATGTCACAAGGAATGAGAAACTTCCCGGGGGGTCACCAAATTTTTCCGGTATTCGATTAAGATAAACCGAAGAACAATTAGATAGATTTGAAAGCTTCTCCTTATCTTTCATCATACCTTTAGTGGAAGAAAAACGAGGCATGTATAACAACGCGTCGGTTAAACTCACATTAAAATGCCTATTGAAACATTTCTATAAAAATCTTGATTTGTTGTTTGTTACGTTCTTGCATTTTCTCTTTGTTTCGTCTTGAAGGGTAAGGTAAGGGTGGTGTGGGTTGGGGCATAGGCAACAACCTTGGAATCTCGGGTTCCATAATTGGTATTGGTTCAACCGTAGGTGTGGTATGAGCGGTACTTCGTGGGCTTGTAATATGCTCCTTTTCGGCCATCACCTCGGGCTCTTTCTCGATTTCCTTCTTCGTAGAAGTACTAGGACGAGAGATTGGTTCCTTGAAAGTTTTACCACTACGAGTAGTAATAACCTTCATTTCTCCCTTCGGGTTTGCAATGGTATCACTAGGAAGATCACCCGAGGAAGAGGGTTTACACATGATTGCTTCAAACATTTGAGCCATTCGATCTTTAAATTTTTATTGCCTTATATCCGCTTTTAACAACTCTTGCTTAATCTCATGTTGACCTTGTTCCATCATTTGTTGATTTTGTTGAAGACGTTGAACGTTTCCTTCCATTTTATTAGCATGAGTTTTCAATTCATTAGCAAGTTCGTTTTTAAGCTAGTTTTTCAACTCGGATCTTAAGCTAATCATCTCACGTTGCAGTTATCAAACTTAGCATCATTTGCTTTTGCATAATCCAAAAATTCTCCATTTAGATTTTTACTGTGAGCATTTTGAAAACCTTGTGTAGTGTTTTGAAAATCACGGTTTTGGTTTTGATTTTGAACTTGCCCATTCCCACTTTGGTAATTACCCTTGTTGTAGTTACGTTGATTGCCTTGATAACCACCACTTTGATTGTTGTTTCGATAGTTGTTAACATTTTGATTTTGGGGAGCTTGATTTGGGCGGGAACCTTGGCCGTTTTGGTTATAAGTTCCCGTTGCTACATAAGCACTCGAAGTGTTACCACCGGCGGTAATGTACTCGGAAAATTCATGAGCTCCACCACAAGATATACAACTCTTTTCAACCGTTTTAACCGATGCGGAATTCAAAGCATCTTGTGCTTTCCAATGTGTCATAAGCGTCGAAAATCTATAGAAAACCCGATTTTCCTCATTTGCTTCATCATGTAAGGCATTCATGTTACGAGACGATGACGATGAACCCATATTGGCAACACTCGGTGTGTTACGAGGGTTATAAACCTTAGATCTATTCTCGATAATCTTTAAAGCCTCATCGGTCGTTTTACACAAAAAATTACCACCCGCGGTGGCATTCAAATAATCTCGTTCATGATCATTAAGCCCATTGTAAAAGTATCAATTTGATGCAATTCCGAAAAATCATGGTGTGGACATTCATATAGCATTTCTTTAAATCGTTCCCATTCCATTGAAAAACTTTCATTATTACGTTGTGTAAACCTTGAAATCTCATTTTTCAAATGTGTTGTCTTAGATGGTGGAAAAAATTGGTTCACAAACTTAGAAACGAGATCACCCCATGTCAAAACTGAATTTGGCGGTTCTTTCTCGAGCCAAATTTTTGCGGGTCCATCCAACGAGTATGGAAACGACATCATCTTAATTGCGTCATGTGGAACATCCTTAAACTTGCTTGTTACGGTGAGACGATTGAAATTCCGTATGTGATAATGCTGGTTGTCTTTCTCATGATCTCGAAACTTGTTTGCTTGTAGCATCGACATTAAACCCGTCTTAATCCCGAAATTCTCTGCAAGGATGGCGGGAATCACAATAGCTTCTCCAAAACCCTCGGCGGGTGCTTGAAGCAACTCCATCATAGTACGATTAGCCATAGTGACTATTGGTTCTACAACGGGTTCGACAATTGGAGTTCCTTCTTCAATCAAATTTCCTTGGTTTTGACGACGTTTGCGAGCTCGTTTTGCTTGATTACGAGTTTGCATAAACGTGACGTAGAATGGGAGGTGAGCAAAGAAGATTCTTTTGGGTGTTTTGTGGATTTTCAATTTTTTTGTGTTTTTTATTGTTTTTAATTTTTTTGGATTTTGTGTATATTCGTAGACAACAATCTACCAAATCTCTCCTCGAATCAAACTCTTGATTAAAGAAGCCTCAAAGGAATGAAAATGATCACGTGGAGTGAACGCCTTCGATTGACTTTAGAACTTTGGTGAAAACCAAATTGTTCAAGAGGGTTTAATCACAAAGAAACCAAGCAAATATATATGATACGTAATAATACTTTGGGCGGCAAAACCCTCGATTAGCCTTCAATATCAAATACTCACAAGTGAACGGGGGGAATGAGGTGACGCGACGCACTTAAGTACCTAGCTTCCCTTTAACGCCCTTTTATAGCACGTTGCCTATCTATTCACCTTATAGTTCGTATTTTTTCAAAATCGAGCTTCACGAAAGTATTTTTTGATTTTTGCCTTTTTCTTTTTGTTTGAGATTCGAATACAATAATTAGGAGATCAAATCCAAATTAAGGTTGTGCTTTCACACTTTTGGAGATATTTGAATTTGTTGTGATACTTATACAATATAGTAATAATATTTCACAAGAAAAACGAAAAAAACCGATAATACGTATTAGTAGAGTTCTACTAATACAAATACTATTTATGGTTAGATATTAAAAACAAAATGAACAAATTAATCACGACACACCTCCCCGGCAGCGGCGCCAAAATGATTGTGGTAAAATTACACTTGTTTAGGAAAACAAGGTAAAAGCGGTAAGTATTAAATACGACGGTTTAGGGAAACCGTGTACTAATTACCCAAAGATGAAAGTTCGTTTCCCAAGGAGGTATATATGTGTGAACAACTCGTAATGATTTTGGATTAATATGAGAGAAAGAAAAGATGAGAAATTAGAATGACGGATACGTTAAAATTACACTACGACGACAAAACGAAAAACCGTAAAAAGTGACAAAATAAAATTAATTCTAAAAATTCCCAGAAAAATTACCAAAAATAGCTAATAATAAGCTAAGAGTTTTCAAATGATCAAAATTTTTCAAACCTTTTAATTAATTAAATATTAATTTTTAAATGCTAATTAAAGCCATAAAAATCAAAATAATTAATAAAAAGCCCAAATAAATAATTTTCACTTTGTAAACCTCTAAAATGACTTAATAAGACTAAAAACTACTTTTATGAAATTTTAAACTAATGAAAACTATTTTTAAATGATTAAAAACTATTAAAATATTTAAATAATTCTAAAAATTAATAAAATGATGAGAAAATTAATATAAGAGTTTTAAAAATCTTAACTTAATGTATTTGACCTAGGAAAAATGTAAAAGTTGCAAAAATATCAAAAACTAATAATAATAATAAAATAATAATAAAATAATATTAAAAATCCAAAAATTATAAAAATTTCTAAAAACTTGCAAACTAGTTTATTTTAACCTAAATAAATAGAAAATAAAAGTGAAATTACCAAAATACCCCTATTGGGCCCCCAAATGGGCTAAAAACAAAAACAATGCACTTAAATGGGCTTTTTGGCCCAATAAGATCAAACTCAACCAAATAAGCTGAAAATCACCAGTCTAGCTTAAAATTCAATTCTAAACACAAAACTCTGAAGGCCCAAAAGCTGAATATGAGCTTATCACAACTCAAATGTACAACAGCTTATTCTTAATGGGCTTTTTGGCCCATTAAGCTATAGCCAATGCCATAAGCTCTAATTTGACACACAACCTTCTTTTGGGATGCTTAAGAGATCTGTGAAAATAAATTTTGACAAAGCACAACCAATAAGCCAGAAATAAGCCAAGTACAAATCCACTAAACGACAAAATAGTCGACTTAGAGTTTTAGACCACATCAGAACTTGATTCAACTTGCAAAAGACTCTAAATGACTTAAATAAGCCAAATCAATCAAGAAAAATAAAATAAGCAAAGCCAAATAAGCTGAATAAGTCAATAAGCACTTATGTAAAAGTCAAACAATTTGGTTTTCTAGTCAAACCTTAAAGTCAACCACCCAAAAGCTCCAGAATGAACAAATGGGTCAAATGATGAAGACCTATTACCAAACTAAAGTTATTGCATGTTTTAATAAGCTAGAACATCTTATTGTTAAGCTGAACCAAAAATAACACTAGTAGTGGCTAGCAGCAGGGGAAAGGAGTTCCCACTGCTTTGACTATTTGACCTTTGATTTTAGAGAGATTCACTTGGTTTTAATGAACAAAAAGGGCACCCTTACAACCAGTGGGTTGTAAGGAGTCACAATCAAACAATTAAACACAAAATGATCCAGCCAAATGATACAGTTAATTCAATCAGTTCCCGGATATGATACAGGTATGCAATATGAACAGTGAGCAATGAAATAAGTAGTTTAAGCTAGAATAAGCCCATCAGATTGCACCAAAAGCTTACACAATCTCAATAAAACTTAATCAAACACAAAACAACTCAATTCAATCCCTGGTTCATAGATTAGATCTGGTATTAAGCACAAGAAAGTTACTGATGAACAAATGCCTAACACAAAATCCTATTGCTCAACTAGATGATCACAGATCCAATTTCAAAACCTTAAATCTCCTACTCAGGTTGTATAAACTTAGATCTAGCACTTGTTAACCCTAGTCTACCCTTTGATCTAGGTGTCCCCAAAACCTGAGTCCAAAACAACAAGAAAAACATATTTTATGGCCTCTTGTTTGATTATGGTGATACAAACCTCAAAACTTGTAGATAAACAACTGATATTGCAATAACAGCATAAACAAACACAAAGCACAAACCAACACTCACTCAGTTTAACCCAAACCTTGATATTGTAGTAAACCCAAACACCCCTTATATTACTGATTTCACAATTTTTCAAAGGAAATGTTAGATTCAAACCACAAATCAAGCTTAAATCAACTCAATAACAACAAGTAAACCTCAAACAAACAGATTCAACAACTAAATCACATAATTATTAGCCAAATCTCAGATTCAACATATATCATGGAAAATATGCATAAAATAGAAAAGGTTTAGAGATGTGCACCTCCAAAACATACATCCATGCTTTGGGATGTGAGAGCTTAAGTGGTATCAGAACAACCACTAGCTTCCACCCTGCTAAGATGAACAAAGTTAACCACAAATAATATAAAACTGGTTTTTTATACTTTTCTCAAAAACTTTTATGAAACCTTTGCAAACACAATAACATAAGATCAAATTATTCAAAATATGGAACTAAGATTACTCTTAGCCTAATACCAAACTATTAAATAACAAAAAAGAGATAGAATTTTCAGAAAACTAAACCAAATTTTATTAAACTTAAAAAAGAATTACAAAGTGCTAAGAGAAAATCTGGAACAAAGGGACCACCACAAGTTGGGTATCCTTATATAGGCCACGAATTGGGCACTATTCACAAACCCTAATGCTATGAAAATCCCTAAAATGACCTTATGAAGCTTCCAGAATGCATTTGGTTGTTGACAGGCTGTGAGGAGAAATCTTGGACGTGAATTTACTTCTTGGTGACCAAGGAATGAATGTGTGCCTTTGGTTTGTCCATGTCAGTGGTGTCGTCATGTGGTTGGTTCTTGTGGGGTGTATCTGGTAGTGGAGTTTAAGGTTTTTGGTGTGGGATGTGATTGAGGTGAGGTGAATCACACGTGGGACTAGCTAATTTAACTTTCCCCTTTGTTTTCATCCTTTTTGATCCTGGGTAAAAAGCTTGTTCTTGGTGTGGTAAATTTGCTACAGTAAGTGTTACCCGCGTTATTAGGAGTTTAAACTTTGGTATTAGCAGGTTTGGCCCTTGTGTTTTGGAAAAAGTGGTATAGAAAGTATTTCAGCCGAATCCTTTGTTAATAAAGTTTTTTTCTTCATAGTATGGCCACGAAAACATTATAAAAAGGGATTTAGGGCTTATACAACTTTGGCATAATTACAACATCAGTCCTTTTGACCTTTTATCATTTTCGAAGGACTAGATGTGTAATTTTCTTGAGCTTCAAGGGTCTTCTTTGGATGTTTGGTATCTTGGAGGATAATATTTCGTTTTTTAGTATAGTTGTCTTCTCAGCTCGATTCGAATTGATATAACGTTTTCTCGTTAAGACTTAATTGTTTTTGGTGGTAAAAAGCTTGATTGGTATCTATGTTACTTGGCACAAAGCATGTAAAAATGTAAAAATATCTAAATACGTATCCGTACTACACTAAAACAAACATATTGCAATCACGAAATTTAAAATGCACGAAATATAAAAAATAGAAAATACAAATTTATACTACAAATAAGAAATACAAAATATAAAATGTAAAGCTAAAATATGAAGACAACAATCTAACTAATTTTTAATGAAATAACAAACTAGCCAAAAAAAAAATAACAAATCAATAAACTCCAATTTGCAAAACGTCACATAAAAAGTAAATGACTCAAGAATACATATGGCCCAATATACAAAATTTATAGAACATATTATTTTATCAGTTAATGGCCTAATGTGTTTACATCTACAAAGACACTTTTAACTAGACTAAAAAAATACAAGTCAAATTTGGAGTATTAACAATATAAGTAGATTAAATTCTATTCCTTATTAATGGATCCACTAACAACTTTTAGAAAACAACTCAATTTTTAGACACACTGTGTTGTTAATGACATTACTGAATGACTACACGCTTACAACGAGACAAAAATAGAAGGGAAGCTAAACTGTTTATAGAAATAAAAGACTAATCAAATCCAAGTCCTATAACAGCCAATAAAACTAAAATATTCCAAATGAAGGCTAGAAACCAAATGACAAACTAATTGCAAATAACAAACAAGTTGCAGACATCGTTTCAAAATACAAGTTCTCTGACTCGATTTGAACAGCTTTTTTTAAACAGATTATTCCAAACAGCTTAGAGTCGAAAATTTTCAGAAAACAAACTAATCTGATCTATATGATCTAAATACAAAAGCTGCTCTAAACTCGAGTTCAGATAACAACGCCTCTAAAATGCTAGACTAATAACGGAACAATAACAACTAAAAACAAGTAGGTTACACTCAGTACGATCACACTACAATTAATAACGAGCAGATTTATCCTACTTAATTCAGAAAATATAAAATGCGCTTAACCATAAATTTCCAGGCCCCCGTTGAGGAGAAGCGGAGCGCTGAGCTCGCTTAAAACCAAACACCACTACGCTCCATCTGCTGATCTGCCTTGGTCAATGGCTTTCAAGTTCGAAGCTCGAAAACTAAAAGCTGCAAAACGTAAAAGTAATCCTGCAAAACCAATTATCCAAACAAAAAGTTCTCGAATTCGGCCAATCCAATCAATCTAACCATATCACGATAAGCTGAATCCATGAGTTACACTAACTGATTTTCAGAAAACTTTTTAAAACAGAATCACAACATTTGGAATCAAACGGAAAAAGCTAACAAATTTATCTAAACTGATCCAATATCTAAAAGAACTATAACAACAAAACTGAAAGAACAATCAGTTACTGAAAACATAACACTAATCCCTGAAAGAATTAAACTTCTAAAAGTACCTCTCGAATGGACATTAACTAACAATAACCTACTTAACTATCTAATGTGAACAGTAACAGAATCATATCAAAACAGAGAATTAAAAAAAACTTTGTTTATCTCGAATCAAAAGCAGAATCATCTCTCGACTGGACAATGAACAGTAATTCCTGAAAGAATCAACTACTCAACTAATAGTAAGCAAAAACTCTTGAAGGCATTTATATCACTAAGATCATATCAAAAACTCTCTAAGAAGCTCGAAATCAAGTCAGTAACATGAAATAGAAAGAGAGTTATTGAGAAAGTTATGAATTTCATTAATGGTGAAAAGGAAATCATACGGTTACAACTACTTTAACTAATTCAGTTAAAGATTTTAACAAGAAAAGTAAAAGAAGCTTAACTATCTAACTAACTCTAACCTAACTATGTGTAAACTACTCCTAGCTAACCGGTTGCAAATGAGGGCCTCGTCTCTTATTTATAGCCGCGAGAGGGTGATGCGATGACGTGTATCCTCCAATCATATATGGACACGTGTAAATACGAGGTTTACACTCTTCATCTTCAATCTTGAATTTGGGGCTTTCTTTATTCTTTGCTTTTGATCTAATTAACTGGTACTGTCTTGTAGAGGAGAACAAGAGGATTCTTTTTGTAGTTGAAGTCTTCGCGTGATTCCTTCTTGATAGTCATTGATTCGCGTTTGCAGGTTTAAGAGGTGAAAAGATATAAACCGTCGCTCTTTTCTCTCTCTTGAAGGAATGAAGAAGACGCGTATTATGTTTAATGTGTTGTTTGACCAGTCTTGGTCAAATAGACCAAGTTAATATACAAAAAGTAATAAACTTTTCATGTTATTTTCTTTTGATCCTTTCTTTTCCATTTCATTTCAAATGTGTATTTATAACTTTTATCTCATTTCCATTTCATCCTTAATCTTTGTAGACATTGCACTTTAAGCCCTTTATCTTTGGAATTTTGGCAAATATAGTCCTTGCAGCATCTTTCGTCCTTTTCTTCGTCTTTTATTATGAAAATCCCTTGAAAACTCGTGTTTTGTCTCAAATGTACCTATATTACCTGAAAATACACAAACACAAAATACACGCATAATTCTGATATTTTACAATTAAAATAATGTATTTGACTGTGTTTTGAGTGGTATTTGGATCATTATTGATGAGTGTTTTCACACTTATCAGAGGACCATTGTTGACAATTGTGAAATTTTGAGGGACTAAACTTGCCAAATCTTCAAAGTTGAAGGACCTTTTTGTATTTTTGACAAACTTATGAGACCAAACTTGTAATTATGAATACACAAGGGTATTAAGTGTCATTTCTTCATAAATGAGGGATCATTCTTGTACATTTTCAAGTCTTCAAGGGTTTTTCTTTGAGAAATCCATAACTAGGGCCCGGTTCATTGTGCGGCTTTGTTTCTCGTGTTCGTTTTTCCTTGTTTCTTGTGATCTTTTGTCATTTTCACGATATCCATATCTAAAATACACAAGTAAACAAACACAAGCATATATATGGTATTTTTATGACATTTTATGCATTTAAAGCCCGAAAAGAATGATGAGATCATGTATAAATGCCATCTCATTACCAGCCTTTACACATATACTAATATGTTTCGGTTTTCGTTTCGCTTCGTTTATAAACTTTTAACTTGCGTGTTCGTGTTTTTAACCCCGTCATAATTTTATTTTATTATTCTAGAGCTAAGTATTTACATAATACTGAATAGTTAAAATTAATTATTTTCTGAATAATTAATTACGTAATGGTTTAAATAGAACTGGGGCTGCGTAATAGCTAACGTTAATGGATTCTTAAAATGGTTAAAATATCTGAATAGTTAAATATTAATTATTTTCTGAATAATTAATTACGTTGCGATCTTAATTAAAACTGAGACTATGTGAATTTAATATTCGTGGATTTAAACATTTGCGCGCGTGTTCGTATATTAATTCTCGTAATTATATCTTGACGTGAATTATTTTTTCCTGGATAAATAATGATTTTGTAATACTTGAATTAATACTGTTATTTATTATCTGAATAAATAGTTACGCCACGTTTAAATTAAAGCTGTGATTGTTGGTAATTAATGTTCGAGGACTTTTAAGGCGGGTTTTACAATTCTTCCCCTCTAAAAAAAATAATTTGTCCTCGAATTAAGGATGCGATAATGCTGTGGTTTTACAATTCTTCCCCTCTAAAAAGGAGAAATTCGTCCTCGAGTTAAAGGTAATAAGCTGATAAAGTTATAAAAGCTGAGACAGACACATAGGCTAAAAGAGCATGAAGGATGAAAGAACATATAAGATGAAGGATAATTCATTCTTGATTTAGAACATAATACTGTTGAACGGTTATAAACGTGACATGACTGAAATGAACATTGAACGTAACATGTCTAAAAGAACTTAACTAAATTATTGAAGGAAAAAGGATGAGAGGTCCGGAGGGACTCCTCCGTTTCGAGTAGCTTTCCGCTTGAAACGATTCCTTCAAGGGTCTGAACATAATGAAAATCTTGGTCCTGATGACCCTGTCCTGTCGATGCTGAATAGTTTTTGGTTCCATATTTAAGATGGATCTTCTGAATCTGATAAAATGAATATGTAGGAATACATGAAACGATAAGTACTAAATAACATGAAACGATGACTTTTATATCTCTGAGCAAAGCTGTTGGAAACATATTGATACGAACTACGTGAACAATTGTGAACGTGCTACGTGAGAAATTGTGAACGTGGTTCGCGATTATCTAATGAATGTTGATCATAGAATATATCGTGATCGTGATGTGTGAAGCATACTGCGAATGTGATACTAGGACATATCATGAACGTAGGCTGACTGAGGAAAGAATGCCAAGCGATACGGCCTGAGATGTGAAAAATCTTCCTGGATATGGAAAAGCTGCTAATCTTGAGTCTGGTTTCTTAAGCTTTCTGTAACCAAATCCGGTATAATAACTGGAGCATATATACTGAGATGGAGCGTGAGCCTGAACGTGAACGATTGTCATGAATGCGAACGTGGACTTAAATCCTGAGATCGCACAATTGTGGACTAAAATAATATCATAATGTGACCGTCAAACGTAAACGTGAAGGTGAACATAATAGTGAAGGTGAACGTAAACGTAAAGTGAACGTGAACGTACACATGATCGTGAACATAAACATGAGCGTGAGCGTGAATTCTATCTAACATGATTATTTGTGGAATACCTTGAAATCGTACGATCTATTGCTGAATTTCATGCAGATCTGCTACTACGTATTCCTTTCGGATGAAAGAACACGTATTCCTTTCGGATGAAAGAACACGTGTAGGCTAGTTAAATGGTCGATAATGACTTAGATCGTATTATACCACTTCTGAGTTTGTGATTACTAATAACAACCTCATGGAGTCTTGTCTCATTTATGCTCAGAAATTTCTAAGGGTTGTAGTAACTTACTAGCATGTCGGTGTTCTATCATGAACCTGCGGTGTGTCAGGCATTTAGATATGAACATAGATGCGTCCATGTGTCACATTTCTTCTATCAAAAAAATTCTGGGATTGTGGAACCTTCTGGTGGAATCTGAGTGAATATTCACAGAAAGGTATGAGTCCCGGTAACTAGACCTTTACTAGCGTAGGGTCTTGTGGAATACATAATTCGGTGTAGGTTCCCTTCTTTATGCGTAATCTTAGTCATGGAAGGCTGATCGTGAGAACTGTCAAGAATTTCTGTGGTAGTAGTTTTTCTAAGTTCAAGAAATTTTGTATGTTCGTCATAGACGTCGGTCTTGACCATTTGGTGATGGCCTTCACCTTCACAGTATTGTCTGAAATTTTCTTTATGCTGAAGTAGGATGGCTCAGAAACGCCACTTTATTCAATTGGAATTCATTTCTGGAAAGCTGTGTATAAAATTTTCTCCTATCGAAGATTCTGTACAACTGTGAGAAGATGATTCTCGTGTTCTTCTCTAGAATTTAGCAGATCAGAATGTGATCAATGCATATACTGACGATTTTGTTTGAGAATCATGGGAAAAATTTTATTCATAAATTTCATAATATAGCTGGAGCATTTAGGAGCTCAGAAGTATAAAATCAAAATTTTAGAGAGACTATAATATGTGCAACAGCAGTCTGGAAAACATCATGTTCTTTCTTTCACCACTGACGGTAGCATGATCGGAAATTATTCTAGAAAATGTTTAAGACATCGTAGCAGATCCGATGAACCTTCTACACGTGAGATGAATGTCAATTATGAATGGTGATCTTTACATGATCTCATGTTACCGGTCTGCTTCCTGGTATACAGAAAACGGTGCATCTTCTGGTGGTGTGATAGGGAGATTAAAGCCTCTTTCCGGTAACTCTTGCAGCTAATGTTGCAACTCTCTTAACTTAGCTAAATCCCTGCGATAAAGAGTTCTGAAAACAGGTTATGTTCTTGAGACAAGCTCGATGTTAAATTCCATCTCCTGGTTAGGGAAGGAATTTTTGGAAAACCTTCTGGAATTACATCTGGAGATTCTGGCGTAATCTGCGGATCATGAATTTAAGGAACTTCAGGAGTGGATTTATAGTTGGTAGCTGAAAGTCTTCTTAGCTTTGGAATAATAGTTTACTTGCTGTAAAGCATAAAAATTTGTACTGATTTTTTCTGGCAGGAATATAATGAACATGTTCAGGAGTTAGTAAGACAGATCTCGTCGTCAACTGAAAGAAAAAAACTTGAATAAGTACGGGTGATACTGTGGAGTCTTTTCTGGCTGGGAGGTAGGTACTATTTGTTTTAAGATAAAGCTGGCATATGAATACGTGAAGTAAATGTGGCATATTTTACTGAATTGGTATCGTCTGTAACTTCATAGAACGAACACTGCGTGTCTAATCTGGACCATACTCCTGTAGTGGTGACTGAGTCTTTAATGATTTAATTTATGCATGACATGACAAAACATGTATACCCCCTTGGGGTACCCTGAATTTCTGAGGGCCTGGTTTAGAAAACATATGGAGTTATGAGTTCTGACTCGTATTTTGAGAAGATATTCGTATGACGTGTACCATGACTGGTGTCCTGATATGTGTCTCCCAAAATGATACCTAAGACCTGTGTCTTGAATGATGTCTTGACATGTGTTTTAGTAGATGAATCTGAACAAGGCTGAATTTTTTGGTAACTGCTAGGGTTGGCGGACCGGTTAGACTGCTGACCTCTATATTTTTGGTGACGTCCGTTTTGGAGTTCCGATGGTTACTGACTAGTTAATTATTAGCACGGTGGTTGGCATTACTGTCTTGTCTGTCAATTTCATGACGGTCATTATCATGATCGTGATTCAATTAACTATTTCTGCTGAGTGGCCGGATGGATACCAGTTCTCACTAATCCGACTGAAAGATTAGTTAAGTGACGTGTGACAATTAACTAAGTAAGTAAAGAATGGAATGGGATGGTAGCGTCTGATAGTTGAAGTATATTCTTGTCAGCAATTTCAAATTTATAGTCTTCGTCCTTTCTCTGAAGAGTCTTCATAATATAAACAACATCAGCATCTTGTGGAATCTCCAAAGTATCAGCAACATCAGCATTCGTGCGGTCTTCGAAGTGTTAGCAGCATCAGTATCTGGTAAAATCTTCAACTTACAAGCAGCATCAGCATCTGGTAGAATATCGAAAAGTGGAAATGCCTGAGATGATTAAGGATCGATTAACAGCACACGTGGAGTAAGGTACATGGAGTACACCTGGAATACTATACGTGAAGTACACGACGAATACTGTACATGTAGTACACCTGAGATATTGTACATGGAGTACACATGAAATACTGTATATGGCTCCGATGGAAATTTCTTAAGATTATCGATACTGGTGTCAACCATCCGACATGGTCAACAGAAGATAAATTGATTTAGCAAACTGAACTGAGACAAGTAACATGGTAGGCTGGCAATTCCTAAGTAGACTTAATGTTGGTTGCATAGAGGCTCAAAGTATTATTAAACGAAGTTTCATCAATGTTTTGTATAAAGACATGATTGATAAAGACCTAACATGATTTATCATGAAAACAAGATTTTACTGTAATCCTTCTGTATCTTGGCATGAAAACATCATCACCTTACTAAAACATAGTGCTTATAAGGAGACATGGACCTGAATCAGCATGAAAGCGACATCAACGTGATAGCATGAAAACTTGACTGTTACAAAGAACATAGAAGTATAATCAACTGAGGTTTAACATCAACTGATGTGGATGGATATGGTTCAATCCGCGGAATTTAAAGGATAAAACACGTGACTAAGTATGGGCGATTCTGGTTCGATCCATACTTGTCTACATTTTATGAGAACTGTCATGTATAGAACTTTACAATCTGAGACTAAATATGGTTGGTTGTAGTCCAATCCATACTTGTCAAAACTTTATAAAATGTCATGATATGACAAAGGTGAACAACTATGAATCGGTTCACAAAACAACATTCGACTGAAAAGCATGAAATTTGGCCTGAGAAATGGTGAACGCATATAGGTCAGTTCACCTAATAACATTCGACTGAAAACATGAATCTGTCATGAGTAAGGGTAAATGCATATGGTCCGGTTTACCAATACAAAATATGAACGGGCAAGGGTGAACGCATATGGGTCGGTTCACCGAAACGAAAATTCGTAGAAAAGCACATGCGACTAAATATGGCCAGTCTTGTACCAACCTTTTACTTTGTCAAAAACTTTAATAAAACTGACTGATAACTGAAGAAAATTAACTAATAAATGCATGAGAAATATGAAAGATAACAACGCCAAAATCTGGGAAGTTCCTGGTGACTATCCACTAGTCACAGGTCAAGTTTTAGAGCCTACATGTCGAACCTATAGCTCTGATACCATAATTGTAACACCCCACTTGGATAAGTGGACCGTTACGTGTAGTTATGACGTGTCATCAAAGCATAAGGTAAATGCCTAAAATATTAATTGACCATAAAGGAAATACCAGAATGAAACATCGGTAATCCAACATAAGCTCAAAACATGAAAAGTAAATACTAAAGGAAAGGACTAAACAATGTCCAAATAAGCATAATAATGTAAGAAGTACATAAAGTAAGAAGTATGGATAGCTTCCATCCAAATGCATATGCTCTCAGCATCCTAAGAGCGTCCTGGTGTACCTGCCGTTAGAACATGAAAGGAACTACGGCTGAGCATAACGCCCAGTGAACAGATATAAAGCATGATAAGAAATACTAAAATGAAGCAGATGATAAAATACTGAAGCTATAAGACTGATAAGTAAAGTTACAGTAGAAATCTGAGTATAATCTGAAAAGTCTGATTTATAAATAATAAAGCTGAACTATTATTTATTAAATCTGAAAATATGCATTTAGTGTATTTATATTTCCAAGAGCTTATATAGATCATGTGTTGTAATACTGTTGCATGAATAAATGGAGGGGTGACCTCGTCATGCTGGAGAGGGTGACCTCTAAATAATGTGTTGGGTGGAGGGATAAGCTCCAATGTGAAGGATGTAGAGCACACATCACATTCACCTGATAACTATAAACTGATAGCCTCGGATGCATCCATACGCCCCATTGATAATACTGATAAATGGCCAAGCTGAAATAAGTGGGACGCTGCGAGAAATCACTCCCTCACAGAGGAGTCATAACACCGGTGCCTTTAGTGTCATGGTTACGGTACCTCCGTAACTAGTACATAAACTGAACATGCTTGTATATAAAGCTCAGGCAATTTATTTAGTTATTAAAATGATTACTCATAAACTTAAAACATATACTGGGGAAAACATTTGGCTACAGACGGAGAATCCTAATCATGCATAGAAAAGGAAGTCCTTACTGAAGGACGGAAAATCCGTACCTCATGTCCAGTAACAAAATAAGAATGAAAGCTGAAGGATCTACTCCGACTTCACGGATACTACATAAATAAGGGACATTAATGAGTTGTCTGATTACTGTTTACTGTTACCGATTTTTATTGTTCCTACTTTAATTTATTTATTATGGTATTACTGTTTGTGTATAAACTGATAATATCTAACTATTCGATAATACTACTGATTAACGTATCTTTTGAATTTCATGGTTACTGTGTAAAATATAATCTGGCATTACTATAAATAGTAACACGCTATAATAAGAAAGTTGCTAACATTAGAAAGATTTCTAAATTCGTTCCTTTAAAAATATTAATTAAATCACACGTTTAAAAATAGTTAACAAGGTAAAATAATATCAATTAAATTTTTACGAAATAATTAATAAAATCAACCGTTTAATAAATCTATTTATGAAACGCCTTATAAAAGGATTTAATTAATATGATTCATTTCCTCGCGCTTATAATTATTAGTTATCCCGAAAACCCGTGCTACAACTTTCCCGAGACACCCACGTCTCGGGTTAACCAAACTGGGCCCACTACGTGATCCCCCTTTTGTTCCTCTAGTTCCCACTGCTTTTATATTTTCCCACTGCTTTTGTTGTTAAAGTTCCCACTGTTTTTGTTATGGTTCCCACTGTTAGTGCAGTGGTTCCCACTGCTTATGTTTATGTCCCCACTGTACGCAATCCCAAACATCCCCTTTCTGCGAGTTAAACCCAAACACCCCTGGTAGTTGTTTCTGCTGTTCGAAAATCCAAACACCCCCCCTACTGATTATTTCTTTCCCACTGTTATTAAACAAACACCCCTGACCATCATTGTTTTCCCTTTTTTTGTTTCTGTTTGGGTCGACAACCACCAAGACCACCACCGCCTAGCGGCTAGTCCAAGAAGAAACATACCGAGACACCAAATGTGTCTCGGTTTGTGTGAAACCGCAAACAAATCTGGCCATTAACATATTAATTCATGTTTTTAATAATCAACATCATTTGTTCTTGACTAATCCATGGATTTAAGATCATAACATGAAAAGGAGAGGGAAAATGATTACCGATTTATGTGATCAAATAGCCAAAACACACACTTGAATTGTTGGTAACCAAAAACTCGGACCCCTACCCTTTTCTTGATGTTGTCGTCGGTATATAAGCATACAAAACCCTATTTTATTTTATTTTTGTTTTACTGTTATGAAAAAAGGGGAATTCTCCGTATTTTTCCTTTGCACAGAGTGGGCCGGGATTCTAAAGCCCATACTTCATTTTCTTGTTCTAAAATTGGTCGTCAGCCTTTACACACATACTAATATGTTTTGGTTTTCGTTTCACTTCGTTTATTAACTTTTAACTTGCGTGTTCGTGTTTTTAACCCCGTCATAGTTTTTATTTTATTGTTCTGGAGCTAAGTATTTACATAATACTGAATAGTTAAAATTAATTATTTTCTGAATAATTAATTACGTAATGTTTTAAATAGAACTGGGGTTGCGTAATAGTTAACGTTCATGGATTCTTAAAATGGTTAAAATATCTGAATAGTTAAATATTAATTATTTTCTGAATAACTAATTATGTCGCGATCTTAATTAAAACTGAGACTGTTTGAATTTAATATCGTGGATTTAAACATTTGCGTGCGTGTTCGTATATTAATTCTCGTAATTATATTCTGACATGAATTATTTATTTCCTGGATAAATAATTATTTTGTAATACTTGAATTAATACTGTTATTTATTATCTGAATAAATAGTTACGCCACGTTTAAATTAAGTTGTGATTGTTCGTAATTAATGTTCGAGGACTTTTAAGGCGGGTTTTACAATGAGCTTCAGTGCGTTAGATGAGGCGACAAACCCCCACATACATGCTCACATAAGTGATCAAGACATATGAAGTTGCACGCTCCTCTACTCAGGCCTAGCTGCTCATTAGTATTACAAAAAATTTTGTTCAGAATTGTTGATCCTTATAAATTATGAAGGAACGTTTTTTATGACTCTTGGTGATTTGCTTGTCAGCTTCAATGTGTCAAATACGGAGACAAAACACCATGTACACAATCACATATCGTGAAATAGACACATGACATTGCACGCTCCTTTACTCAAACACTGTTGCTGACTGAAATCAAAGGACTTTGTTAATAAAAACTGAACCCTTAGGGTTCTTCAGTGATATCTGAAAGTTTGGGTTTTGTTTATCAATGTTCTATATACCAAGCTCCATGATCAATCTTTTTAAAGTTGGTTTATCCAGTGGTTTGGTGAAGATATCAGCCAATTGGTATTGAATGGGGATGAAATGTAATGCAATGTCCCCTTTCACAATGTGATATCTGATATCAATGTGTTTTATTCTTGAGTGAAGGACTGGATTTTTAGATATTGCAATAGCACTAGTGTTATCACAAAAGATTGGCACCTTTTCATATTCTATGTCATAGTCAGCCAGTTGGCTTTTCATCCATAAAACATTGGTACAACAGTAGCTGCACATATTCAGCTTCAGCTGAATACATAACAACTGTTTGCTGCTTTTTAGCACTCCAACACACAGGTTTGCCACCCAGCAATTGGCAGGCACTATATGTGCTTTTCTATCCAAATTGCATCCAACATAATCAGAGTCTGTATACCATTTGAGATCAAATCCTGAGGACTTGGGGTACCAAAGACCTAGACTGGGAGTACCTTTTAGGTATCTAAAGATTCTCTTTACAACAATAATAAGTGATTCCTTTAGATTTGCATGGTATCTTGCACAAACGCAAGTAGAGAATTGAATGTCATGTTTGCTTGCAGGTAAGTACATTAAAGAACCAATCATACCTCTATACCGAGTCTCATTGACAGATTGTCCATTGAGATCAGGTCCTAAGTTGTTAAGGGGTACCATTGATGTTTATACTGGAGCATAGTTAATGGCAAATTTCTTCAGCAGATCCTTGACATATTTTTCTTGATTGATGGAGATGCCTTGGTCAGATTGTTTTATCTGAAGACCAAGAAAATAGGTGAGTTCACCGATAATACTCATCTCAAATTTGCTGGTCATAAGCTTGGCAAATGGTTTGCAAAGTTTCAAGCTTGTTGAACCAAAGATGATGTCATCGACATAAATTTGCACCATGATGGTGTCAGTTTTAGTCTTATAGATAAACAAGGTGTTATCTATCTTCCCTTTTACAAATTTATGTTCAATGAGAAAGGATGAAAGAGTTTCATACCATGCCCTTGGGGCTTGCTTCAGTCCATACAAGGCTTTGTATAGCTTGTAGACATGATTTGGGTATTAACTACTCTTAAAGCTAGGAGGCTGAGTAACATAAACTTCTTCTTTTAGGTCACAATTGAGGAATGTACTTTTGACATCCATTTGGTAGATGATGAAGTTCATGTAGGTGGCAAAAGCAAGAAAAATTTGTATGGCATCCATACGGGCAACTAGAACAAAGGTTTGATCAATATCAACACCTATCTCTTGATTATATCCTTGAGCCACAAGCCTGGCTTTATTTTTGACAACAACATTTGTTTCATCTCTTTTAAGTTTGTAAACCCATTTGGTACTAATTGTTGATTTACCATAAGGAAGAGGAACCAATTTTAGACTTTATTTCGTTCAAATTGATTTAGTTCCTCTTGCATGGCGTCTACCCAACCAGGGTGAGTTAGAGCTTCAGAAATCTTTGTTGGTTCAATTTCTGAAAGGAAGTTTGCAAAGAGACATTCTCCAGATGAAGCTGCATTTAGCTTACTAGCCATGGCTGTTGTGAGCATACCATCTCCAAGATTACCCACTATATTCACCAGTTGAATATGATTGTTTTTAGTCCATGATTTTTTTGGAGCTGGTGAGTGAGTATTGGAGAAAGGTTTGAGCTAGTGCTTGGGAGATACGAATCATGTGAACTGACTCCAGTGTTCAAGGAAGGATTTACAATAGATAAAGGTTCAATCATTTATGGACTATCTTCTAGTTCAGAAGGAGAGTCAACAAGAACTAATTCCCTTGAGACAACTGGAGAGTTTTGGACATCAGCCTCAGTTTAATTATTTGAATGATCATTTGATTGATCAATTGTTTGATCATTTGTTTGAGGCTGATCATTTTGATCATTTTTTGTCCATTGATTGACAGCCTTCAACATTATATGTTGAGGGATTTCCTTTAATAAGAATTGTCATATCCTCAAATGGATCAATATGAGGAATTGATGGACAGTTAATTTCAAACTTCTGAGAGGGATCATAATGTTTGAACTCATCATATGGATAGTTTTGAGATTCATGAATATGAAGTTCATCCACTGATGGGTTTGTAAATTTGATATCTTTAGAACTTTCATTGAATGTGATGTGAAAGGTTTCTTCAATACATTGTCTTCTTGTGTTGAAGACTCTATATGCCTTAGATACTAGTGACTAATTAAGAAAGTAACCATTATCAGATTTTTCATCAAATTTCCTAAGGTGATCCTTGTGATTGTGAATGAATATTGGACACCTAAACACATGTAGGAATGTGATGTTTGGAATTCTCCCCTTGAAGACTTCATAGGGAGTCTTCATGTGTCTCTTCACAATGATGGACCTATTTTTAGTGTAGCAGGCAGTGTCTACAACAACAGTCCAAAAATGTTTAGAGATAGCTGAACCAGCAAGCATTGTTCTTGCTACTTCAATCAAGGTTTTGTGCCTTCTTTCAGCCACACCATTTTGTTCAAGTGTGTAAGGAGATGAGAAATTTTGGGAAATTCCTTTGTCATCACAGAACTTGATTAGAGAGTGGTTTTTGAATTCAGTGCCATTTTCAGTTCTAAGTTGTTTGACATGAGTGTCATTTTGATTTTCAACTCTTCTGATGAAAGACATAATGGCTTCAGGAGCATGATTCTTCTTCCTTAAAAGTATGCCCATGTATATCTGGAGAACTCATCAACAATGAAAAGTGACGAAAAATCGGACTATTTTTATATCCAAATAGGGAGAGATTGTTGGGTCAAGATTTGACCCAGTTGTTCCTCACAAGTATTTGAATATAAAATAGCAGCTGAAGACTTGAAGAATTGCTGAAGACACTTCAGCACCAGGTCCAGCACCACGTCTTGCCAAAGACAGATTAGCACCAGCACTTCCAGAGTACTTTGAAGACAAAGTCTTCACTTTAGTAGCTGATGTGGATCAACACATGAAGGAAAAGGCCTGAATAAAGTTTCCTCAGTTCAGATTAGAGTGACAAAAATAGCTGAATGATGTTCATCTAACTCTCAAATTACAACCTGAAGATATTGGCGAGAACTTCCTAACAGCAAGAGAAGACAAGAGTACAAGAGTGATTACTTGTAAAACCAATAAGAAAGTCAAAAGTATTATTTACTTTTGTACTTTGATGGGAAAGAACACATAGGAGCACATGGGATTCACTTTATTGAAAGCTTCCTTTGGAAGCTTTAGTTTTCTTCTCCTATAAATAGATAGGTTATAGGTAAAGTTAGATAAGTTTTCCATTTCAATAATACACACAAGATGTATAGATAGGGATTCTTCCTCTCTTGTTCATCAAGAGAGAAACTTGTCATTCAGTCCTGATTTTTATTCCGCAAACAACTGGCTATAATTCTTTAGTATAGCTATACTAATAATGAATTACAACGTTGAAAAGTATAATTTGTGTTATTAGTAGTTAATCGGTCTAATCATGTTAATATTACATGATCTCAAGGACCCAACAGATACTCTCTAGTATTCACAGTGATGAATGCAAATTCTTCCAGTGTTAACATCAAACAACACTACGGTAGGTCATATGTAAGATTCACTTTGAACTGAATATATGTTAACTAGAAAGCAACAATTGTTTGATTCTTAATTGATTCAAACTCGTTCCAAGTCTCGAAGCAATATCTTTATGACCTTGCCAGAACATTTAGAGTAATACTCTTTAGTATTTACAGTGACGAATGGAAATCCTTCCAGTGTCATCATCAAACAGCACTACGGTAGGTAACTTGTGAGATTCTATATGAATCAAACTTGTATCAACTGGAAATCAACAATGGTTTGATTCTTAATTGATTCAAGCTTTTTCCAGGAAACGAATTGACGACTTAATCAGCAGAATGGAACTGCATGATTCACTCTTAACTATGAATTATCTTTCGAGATGTTCAAGTATTAAGAACGGCTACCACAGCCGGAAATTCTGTTAAGGAAGTTCTTTGAACTTACCTAATCACAAGTACAGTACTTGTATTATATAACGGGAAACCAGAGGAATGCAAACAGTGGCGTAACCTTAAGTAGGGATGAGCATGGATCTAGATTCGGTGCAACCAGAACCAGAACCAGTGGAACCGAGAACCAAAATTTTGAGAAAAGTAGGAACCGAGAATTGAGCCAAATATATTTTTTGGTTCCGGTTGTGAGACCCCCGAAATCAGGCAAGGAAACATGTAGGCAACATGGGGGCCCCACGTCATGGTACAAGAAACAATGAATTACTGTTGACACAAAGTTGACGTAATAGAAACATGTACATTACATCATAAAAGATCAGAGTTTTAAACTTAGGTCCCAGAGTTTTTATGCGGAAAAATTTATTATTTCATCATGATTTATAATATATAGTTACCAAAAATACAGAAAAATCTTCTGAAGGTTTTTAGATAAAACCAAAGTTTAATATACACAGAAATCTCCAAGCTGCAATAATATCCTAAGGGCTCCCATCCAAGCAAAGCTAAGTAATAATACCTGAGATTAAACATGAAAAAGGTCAACACAAAGTTGAGTGATATTCATAGGTTTAGCAGTAAAGGTGTGGAACACAAGCATTCATTTTTAAAACAAGAAATAGGGAAAATGGTTACGTACGATAACCATAGTCCGAAGCCATTATTATTGCTATTTAGCTCATGACACCGAAGCTTAACAAATGTAAGTTCCCCTAGTGAGTATTCAGCCTAAACACTCAAGTATAAACAAATGTAATGCGTCAAAGTAATACGAGACGGGGATTGTCAATCCCGATGGATCCACCCACAACATTCGCGCTTAGTAACACAAGTAAATTAACGGTGCATGAAATGGTAGGGAAACTTAGTGGCTATGTAAACTAAAAGCAATAATAATAATGTTAATCTGTTATGGAAAGCATACAAGTTCTGGATAGCATACAAGTTCTGGATAGCATACAGTTTTAAATGAATGTGTTCCACCATGTAAAATCTCACCCCGCGTTTAGAATAATGTATAGTAGTAAAAAGGGGCTATGAACTCACCTTAGCGATGGCGATATCAAATGAGGATAACGATCAAAAAAATAGTAACGATTGTGAAATGATGAAATAAGATAAGCCGAAAAATCACGAGCTTCTAACGACGACCTTAGCACCATGCGGAATTCGAGTGATTCGGAGTCAGGATGCGTGACTATAAATATTGAATAACACGAATACTAACCAAGTAAAATCTGCTCGAGACTCGAACTAAAACGCAAACTCGAACCCGCGGCTAATAAACTGAATACCAATAATTAGGAAACCAAATTAAAGCTCGACCCACACCGACTTGAACCAAGGTCGTGATTGACCCCAAACTGAAATATAAACTTGTACGTAACCAAATTCCGTGACGTGACCCAAAGACGAAACGATATCAACTAGAGATTTTCTTTTTATAATGATGATGTTGCACCCAGAAATGGAGAGTTAGAGAGTCGGTGTATCGTGTTTTATAATGCATATATGACATGACAATAGATAGACTAGAACGTAAATATTAATTTGACGAAAAAGAATAATATCCCACGTGTATCTCATCTAATATAAAGATGACACGCTACGTAAAGAAATAACTGAAAATTTTATTTGTTAATATGTATAAAGTGGGGATGCATGTAGAGGATTTAAGTCAATATTTGAATTTTGGAAATGACGCATCATTATAGCATTACGTTCATTTTTTTTATAATGTTGATAAAATGGATTTTAGATACACCTGGCACAATTGTTTTATAAATTAAGGATATAGTAGGCATTATCGAGACCCGATATTTTAAAAGTTACGCGATTTAAAAGTTGCATGTAAAACACAAAAAATAAACGCTCAATATAAACTAAAAACATCGACATTCGGAGGACATTGATATTTAGATAAATAAATAAAGGCTTATGGCTTAAAATACGTTAACGCTTTATATAAACGAACGGCCACTAAAGGTTTAACATAAATTTAAGAAAAGTGCCTTTAAAACGAAAAATCATTACGACGACAATAGAAAATATTTCAATTATTTATAGTTGATGATGGACATATACTTTTCCGATAAATAATAACTGAAACCCATTCGATACGTTAAGGCCCTAACCTTGCTTGTTAGCCGAGAATTCAATAATTTTCATAAAAGTGAACATGATAAATAAATGTCGGGTTACAAATATTGATCTAAATATTTGAAATAAGATAAGAGCTCGTTCTAAATGTTGATTTTAAATTTCGGGTTAATACAGTAAATAAATATGGAAAAATAAAAGTAAAATTTTTATAATTCCGAATAAAATATTATCAATGGTCAGAAAAATAATTAAAATATAATTTAATTAAAATTCTGGAGATCTCAGGATTTACATATGAAAAGTATATAGAACAAGTAAAACATTGTAAAATCGAAAAGTATGAATAAACGAATAATTTAATTACCGGGAAAAATACGAGTTCTCATACCGGTTCTGGTTCCAGTTCTGGTTCATTGGTTCTACCCGTATAAGAAGCGATTTTCTAGAAGAAAAAAAATATAGAAGTGAATTAAGTCAACAAAAATTTAAAAAAATAATTATTTTAAGTATTTACAACCATTTACGTTAAAACAATAATATTTAACAACCAAATTATAAGCTCAAATAAATAAATATTTTATAGTTTTATAGGTGCACTACTTTTCTTTTACCAAAATTCGAATCAGATTTACCCGGCTCAATATTTGTAAAATTTGTATAACATTAAAAAGTAATACAAAATAAAGATATTAGATTACTAATCATTTTACATTATGTTTACAAAAAGAATCTATTTTGCATGCCTAGTTATATTATATAAACCTTCTTGTTATAAAATAAAATCAAAGAATCACAAATTATTCAAACTTATTGAACGTACCATATAACCAATTATAACATACAAACCAATTTTTATATTATACAAATCTAATGATTAGAATTTTGTACTAACAAGAGATACATATGTCAGTAATACTATAAAGACATACATTGAATGTAAATAAAAAACATCATAAAACTTAATTCTATTGATTTGATAATGATGATAGTTGTTTATGTTTTAAATGATTAAGATTAGAGTTAAAGGTGTTTGGTTTGGTTTTTCTGAGAGCAGGTTAGTTTTGTTTTTTATATTACCTATGATATTAGCTTTTAAGTCTAGTAAATAAAAAATTTACTATATTTTTATAATTATTGGTATTTGGTTCCAGAACCGAGAACTGGTGGAGCCGAAGCGAACCGAACCGAGAACCAAAAAATCTCAAAAACAAGAACTGGAACTGGAACCAATGGTTCTGGTTTCGGTTTGGTTCTTTGTGGTTCCGGTCAAATTCTCAGTTCTGATCCGGTTCTTTGGTTCTTTTTCTCATCCCTAACCTTAAGAGTCGTGATTCAAGACCACATACTCAAGTAAATGAAGAAAGCTCAAGAACATCTAAAGACAAAGACTTCCGTTACTCTGATGATCAAGGGAGATTGTTAGCAAGCTTTCAGCATGATGCAAAGTATGAGTATGTGGGAAAAGACACAAGAACACAAGATAGCAAAAATTCAAGATCAAGTAAGGCAAATATCAAAGATCCAAGATTACAAGTCATGAAAAGAACTATGAAGGAACTCTCAAGACAACGAGCTTCAAAGTCTACAACAACCAAAGAAGTGAAGTCACATATTACATGACCATCTCTTAGGGGAGATTGTTAGCCGTATTTAAAGTGATCGTCATATAATATAGTTGCGAAGCTCGTGGAAAATGATATTTAATAGTGTCGAGAGCTCTAAGATATTATTGTTTATGTAACGAGAATTAGTCCCAAACACACAAATGAGTAATGCCTTCCACCCGCCTTACTCTTAGTATAAAAGGCCAAAGGAGCCTCATTTGTGTATGTGCTTTTCCTATTTTCCCATAACCCACAAGTCCCTGGATCGAAACCAGGCTCTGATACCACTTGATACGGATTCGTATTAGTGGAAGCTAGAAACCCTAGCTTAAGTAACCCTTCTGGGAAGAAGAATATAAAACAATACGTATTGTTATTCAAAAGAAAAGATCCCCTTCCAACCTTTGATTACAATCCTTAAATAGAAAAACTAAAGAGATAAAGATAGGGAACAATCCCAACAATTAAGGAAAAGATAAATGTTTAAAACTAAATACTTTAAAATTTAAAAGATGGTTGGATGGAATCCTGATGCATACTCGACGCCCCCATGCTAGCCACAAGTTGTTGACGGGCCAAGTGGTTCTTCAATTGGGCCCGGATCCGTATCAGAAAGACTATGTGTTTTTCATAGTTTCTCTCACTAGGAAAAACACCCTTTTCTTTTCTTTTCTTCTCTCTTAATCTAATCTTTCTTTTGTTTTAATCTTTGTGTTTGATCATCTTGTTCTTAGTTTTATTTGCGTGTTCATCATATCACGTCTCCTAATCTTCACGTCATATCCATCTTCTATATTTCGTGGGTTTGGTTTTCGTGTGTATAAGTTTTACAGAAGAAAAATGATAAGTTGTAGTATGAATTTATATGAAAAGTTTTGGGTTGATTTTTTTTAAAGATGACCGTTATGAAACGGTCGAGTAATATATACTGATTCAATGTTAGCCCACCGAAGTGAAGTCTTCGCTATAGCTAGTGCAACTCGCGTTTGGGTTTTTTCAAGGGGCGGCAACTCACGCGTGAGTTTCCCACTCACCGTTCAATCCCACCCCACCGCGTCCAGCCTAAAAATATGTTTGTTTTTGCCAATAAAGGGTATGATCGCTTCTTACATCTTATTTGTCCGCGGTCAGAGGCGGACAACTTTTTTTCCAAATCAAACGCGGTATGTTGTTAAACATCTGACTCGATAAAATGTGGTGCTCATCTCTAACCAGTGTTGTAAAAAGCGGGCTAGGCGGCGCTAGGCGGTCATACTCCATCTCGATTTATGGCTAGGCGGTCAAGCTAGGCGGAAAAGTCAAAAGGCGGTCAAACATCCGCCTAGGCGGTGCTAGGCGGCGCCTAGGCAGAGCTAGGCGGTCAAAAAGTCAAAGAAAGTCAACAAAAAGTCAATATTTTTTACAAAAATAAAGAATTTTCTTTTTAATATACAATTTCCATATTTATTTTAACATAACATCTTAAAATCAAAGATAAACCTATGACTGTTAACATAAAGTAATGGATTTTTCGTGAGAATTGGAACGAACTGAACTGTATGTCACGTTTGAAGTTTTAAGTCCTTAAATTGTTATGTTTATTTGTATATTTGGCAACTTCAAGCTATGTGAACTTTGAATTATTAGAAATTAGAAGTATTTTGTCATGTTATACGTACTATTTATAATTTTTTATGCATAAAATTCCAATCCGCCTAGGCGCCGTCTAGACGAATTCCGCCTCGAAGGTGGGCAACCGCCTCACTAACGCCTAGCGATTTCTACAACCTTGTCTCTAACTGGATCTAAATCTTAGAAATTCAACTCCATAATATAAAATAAAAGCTGAAAATAAGAAAGATATATAAATATTTATGATATAATTCCATGAAAATCAAAACCCGAAAACATATACACCTATCTGATCTTATATATGTGAGAACAGTAAACGGAAAGTGGGATTAAAGGGGCTGTGTTTCGAAATAAAAAGTAATTATAAGGTATATATCATTTATATTTAGTGAGATTTAAGAAAAAAAATTAACAAAAAGACACCTGTTTTGATTAGATAAAGGGTTAATATACAAAGATGTTACTAAAGTTTACAAAAAAGTTGTTCTAAGTTAACAAACTTTCATTTTGTGATTCCATGTTACTAATGTTTGTGTGACCGGTTGTTTATGTTACTCCATATATTATAACTTAGGATACCAGGTAAAAATCTTATGTGGCAACATTAAATGACAAAAATACCCTCTTCTTCAATATCATTCATCTTCACTATTTTTTTCCTGATAACCTCTCAATAAATCATCCTTTATCATCGAGTACAAATACAATTCATTCTCTATAAACACGCCAGACAGGTTATGTGCAAAAAATTGACATTGTTACTATCGACTGTTTGCAAAGAATGCAAGTTTCAGACTACAACTACAACTCTCGTCATTGGGTTGTCTCAATACTGATAAAGTTGTCGTTATTGGTTTATCTCAATGCTAATCAATAATTGTAATTCATATTTCATGTTTTTCGACATTTTTGAACTATCAATTGTATGATTCAGTTTTAACTCATCAATTTCAAACTCCACATCATAATACATCATAATGTATTTTGGACGTATACTCATAAATGAGTTTTAAGAAAAGTTGGACAAAGCGGTCAATAACAGCCATTACATACGTTATAACACCCCACTTGGATAAGTGCACCGTTACGTGTATTTATGGCGTGTCATCAAAGCATAAGGTAAATGTCCTAAAACATTAACTGACCATAACGGAAATACCGGAATGAAACATCGATAATCCAACATAAGCTCAAAACACGAAAAGTAAAATACTAAAAGAAAGGACAGAACAATGTCGAACGGTAATATAAAAATGAAGTGCATAAAGTAAAGAAGTTTGGACGTCTTCCATCCAATTCACATGCTCTCAGAATCTTAAGAGTGTCCTGGTGTACCTGCCGTTAGAACATGAAAGAACTACGGCTGAGCATAACGATCAGTGAACGGATATAATGCATGATAGGAATATACTGAACTTGAAATAATTGATAATTACTGAAGCTGAAAGACTGATATGTGGAGTATGATGAAAACTGTAGAAAATATGATAAGTTTGATTTATAAATAATAAAACTAAATTGTTATCTGTTAAATCTGAAAACATGCATTTACTGTATTTTAATTGCCAAGAGCTTATATAGGTCATGTGCTGTAACAACTATTGCATAAATAACTGGAGGGGTGACCTCGTCATGCTGTAGAGGGGTGACCTCTAATTACTGTGTTGCATGGAGGGATCAACTCCAATGTGAAGGATGTAGAGCACACACCACATTCACCTGATAACTGTAAATTGATAGCCTAGGATGCATACATACGCCCCCACTAATAATATACTGATAAAATGGCCAAGCTGAACTGAGTGGAACGCTGCGGGATATCACTCTCCCGCAGGTGAGTCATGACACCGGTGTCTTAAGTGTCATGGTTACGGTACCTTCGTAACTAGTACTGCTGACTGGTCATGCTTGTATATAAGGCTCAGGCAAAATCATAGTTATTAAAATAATTTTAGATAATTTATAACATGTACCGGGGAAAACATTTGGCTGTAGACGGGAAATCCTAATCATGCATAGAAGGTAAGTCCTTACTGAAAGGACGGAAAATCCGTACCTTGTGTCCAGTACTGACTGCAAGGAAAAACTGATGAGACTCCTACTCTGATTTCACGAAAGCTACATAAATGACGGACGCGAAATAAGTTAACTGATATCTGTTTAGTTTACTGATTTTTAACTGTTCTTAGTTTGATTTATATTACTCTTGTACTACTATTTATGTATAATCTGATTAATCTGCTTGTCTGGTGTATTTCTGATAAACCCGACAGTTCTTTGAATGTTTACTGATTAGTATATACTTTGTATTTCTGGTTACTGTGTTCTAATAATCCCGATATTACTATAAATAGTAACCTGTTATAAACAGAAAGTTTCCTAAAATAGAAAGATTTCCAAATTAGTTTTCTTTCAATTTAAATCATAAAATAAATCATATGTTTATAAATAATTAAAAGGGATAAAACAAAATCAATTAATTTTACTAATTAAATTAATAAAATCAACACTATATAATTAATTATAAAACTTATTTATAATTCGATCTAATTAGACTTAAATAATTCCTTGTATTTATTATTACTCGCGATCCCGAACCCGAGTCAAACTCTTCCCGGGACACCCATGTCTCGGGTTAACCGAACCGGGCCCACTACGTGGTCCCCTGCTGTTAATCTAATTACCACTGCTTTTATATTTAAAGTTCCCACTGTTTGTGCAGTGGTACCCACTGCTAGTGTAGTGGTTCCCATTGCTAGTATGTATTTCCCACTGTTAGTATATATATCCCACTGTTAGTGCAGTCCCAAACACCCTTTTTGCTGAATTAATCCCAAACACCCCCTGTTACGAACCAAACACCCCTGATCGTGTCTTTTGGTCGTTGCTGTCCAGACTAAAGCCACCACCGCGCCCCACTTGGGTCGCGGCTGGTTGGAAAATGAACCACCGAGACCTACTGGTCTCGGTTTGTGTGTCCGACCGAACCAAAACAACAAACTAATCCGTTCCTCTTTTAATTTGTGAAGAACATGTTTAATTAGACAAAGATTATTTTCTTGATTGATTCATGATTATTCAGAAAGGAGAGGGAAAGATGGA
Source organism: Glebionis coronaria (assembly GCA_025667525.1). Taxonomy (NCBI): domain Eukaryota; kingdom Viridiplantae; phylum Streptophyta; class Magnoliopsida; order Asterales; family Asteraceae; genus Glebionis; species Glebionis coronaria. The sequence goes on along the minus strand of CM046881.1, from coordinate 423,379,061 downwards.
TTACCTATTTGCGATCAGGGAATAACAATAACACACACTCAGATTCAATGATCAACACAAACCCAATCTTCTTTTTGTTGATATAAACCAGCGGCCACTTCTTTTCTTTTTCTTTTTTTGTCGGCAGGAACATGGAGCACAAACCTAATTTCTGTTATGTTTTTTTTGTTCGTAGAATGAGCAAAAGGGAACCCCCCCCCCTCTTTTCTTTTCTTCACTACTAGGCTGGGCCTAGAGCCCATTTATTTTATTATTTTTTTGTTTTAAAATCTGGCCCTCTTGCTTTATATAGTTATTCGATTTTTTTTAAAACCTTTAAATTTATTTACGTATGTTCATATTCGTATTTACTTTTTAAATACGGGTTTTACAATTCTTCCCCTCTAAAAAGAATAATTCGTCCCCGAATTAAAGATATGACTATACTGGGTTTTACCATTCTTCCCGTCTAAAAAGGAAATTTCGTCCTCGAATTTAAAGGTAATCTAAGTTGCTCGAAGAAAAAGCTGATAGTATACATAAGCTGAAAGACGTATAAGCTGAAAGGACACATAGGCTGAAAGAACATGAAAGTTGGAAAGGACATATACGCTGAAGGATCATTCGTCCTTGATCTAGAACATAGCGCTACTAAAAGGGTATAAACATGGCATGACTAAAGTGAGTATGTAACGTGACATGGCTGAAGAATTTAACTGGATTTATTGCAGCGAAAAATGAGATGTCCGGATGGACTCCTCCGTTTCAAGTGGCTTCCCGCTCGAAACGGTTATGTAACACCCCATTTTGGTAAATGGAATGTCACACGTGATTATGTCGTGTCATCAAAGCATACAAGGATAAATGTATAAAACATCACATGACCATAAAGGAAATACCGGAAACAAACATCGGTACCCCATAAGTAGAACTCATCACACACAAACATAAGTACTGTAAAAGAAAAGGACCAAACAATGTCCATAGAAATCAGTATCAAAAGTATGAAGAAATGCATGAAGTAATGAAGGCTAGGAAGCTTCCAATCCATATGCACGTACGCTTAAAATCTACGAGCGTCCTTGAGTACCTGCCATTTTGGGAACATGAAAGGAAAACGGCTGAGCATAACGCTCAGTGCACGGATATACAAGTATAGCATGAATAATATAAGCATATAAGCATAAAGCAGCGGAAAAGACTAAGTCCTAGATAACCTAACATATCTTAGTAAAACTGGTTTTATAGTTTGAAAAGCCTTATGTTTATCTTATAAAAATTGTTTAACATGTTTACCATTAGCCAATATATGTCATGAAATATCAACGTGGATGAATACTTGGAGGGGTGACCTCGCCATGCAATTAAAGGGGCTGCCTCTAATTAATATAAGTTTTTGGGTACGAGGGATCAGCTCCTTGTGAAGGATGCAAGGCACACACCACATTCACCTGAATAATCTGTAAAAACATGTAACCTAGGATGCACCCATACGCCCCACATGATAATAACAATATGGCCAAAAACTGAAGGGATACCACGAGCTATCACTCCGACGTGGTGAAGTCATAACACGGGTGCCTCCAGTATTATGGTTATGTACTGAAAGGACGAAGAATCCGTACCTTGTGTCCAGTGATCGAAGAAGGCGAACGGAAGAGAGTCCTCCTTCGATATCACTAATGCTACATAAATAATATACGTGTATAAGTATTCTGATTACTGTATACGTAACTGGTTTTATCTCATGTCTTAGCTTGTTTTATATGTTCATGTCATGTTTCACTGATTTTATCATTATGTTGTGTTTATCATGTATTGTCTATTCTGATTAAGTATTACTTGTAGTTCTGGTATTATTATTCTTGTTGTGTAATAATAAGTAACTTTCTAAAAATAGCATGTTTCCTAAAATAGAAAGTTTCCAAAAATAGAAAGTTTCCTAAAGTAGAAAGTTTCCAAAAATAGAAAGTTTCCAAAAACAGAATAGCTGCCTTAATTAAATAAGTTTCTAAAAATAGAAAGTTTCCATAATTAGAAATAAGCTAGATTATTAAGCTAATAATATAAGGTTAAGTTTTTACTGATCAATATTCTAAGTCATGTGATTAAATAGTATAGTTTATTAATTATTATATGTAAATTAAATAAACTATATGTTATAAGATTTAATTAAATATAGCATGATTTAATTAAATTAAAGTGTAAATAATACTTAGGTTAAAACATGTATTAATATTTATTATTACTATAACCTAAGTCATGAAAATTAATTAATCATAAGTCATGTTTTTAAAAATTAATTAATTACTTAGTCTAAATTTCATGATTTAAATACTTAGGTTAAAGCCATGTATTATTTAATAATAATAATTAACCTAGGTCATGTCTAAATTAAATTTGTTGTTCCTATTTAATCCATAACACAAGATTCTTAGAGAGAGAAAGAGAAGAAAAGTAGAAAGAGAAGGTAGAGAGAGAAGTGGAAGGTTTACACTAAAACTATGTGTTTAATGAAATGAACCAACACCCTCTTTCACATGTGAAAGAGGGTTATATACCCCACGGCTCTAAGGCCTTTGTGGGCTTCATCTTGGGCCGGGCTTGGCTTTCTTTTGGGCTTACGCCCCTAACTTATACAATATTAGCTTAGAGTCCAAGCCCGATTTTCCCGACTAACCTATTACAATACAAGACCTTTTAACGACTAAGATGACCTATTACATTCTTGTTCGACTATATAAAATATAGGGCTAACAATCTCCCCCAATGTATCGGTCATCTTAAAAAACTTAAAAAGCATAAGATGATTGAGAGAATATATTCTTGTAGAGGAGATCTTCCTGCTTTGGTCTTGTATCTTGGTCTTGATCTTGTTTGTAACAGCTTTGTTCCTTCATGCTTTCGTGATCTTTATCTTGAGCCTTTGTCATATGACTTTGAGTGCTTGAGATCTTCATCTGTACTCCTTGTGACTAAGATGACCTATTACATTCTTACATTCTTAGGTATCTTGATTATCGCCATCTTGTGCTCTTGTGACTTCTGAATCGACATCGGTTGCACAGCTACGCCACCTTCTTGATATGCAGCAACATATATAGACACGGATGAAATGGCTTTGAACATTTTACCCTAACTCGGTAGCGTTTTACCTCCGGTCGGTGAAGACCGTTAAACGGTATTAAATACCGTACCTGTGATCAGATAGATTCGATTAAGAACCTCCTTGACAGGGTTTCCCGGCGGTAGTAGCCAGTTCTCTTTACTCGACCGTCTCAAAGTAGACTGCGAACGTAAAGAGTGAATCATAAGGATAAATTATCCGTCTGATTAGAGTCGTCAATTCAGATTTCCTGGAATAAGTTTGATTCTAAAAGAATCGCACCATTGTTGCTTTCCAGTTTGTCACAAGCTTGATTCATAGAGAATCTTGCGAGTTACCTACCGCAGTGCTGTTTGATGTTGACACTGGAAGGATTTCCATTCGTCACTGTGAACACTAATGAGTGTCACTCTGAATGTTCTGGCAAGATCACATGGATTTTGCGAAGAAACCTGGAATCAAGTTTGAATCAATTAAGAATCGAAACTTAGTTGCTTTCCAGTTCTCACAAGTTTGATTCGTGTAGAATCGCACAAGTTACCTACCATGAGCTTGTTTAATGCTGGCTCAAGCAGGATTTCCATCTTCATTGTGAATCGTATCACTCAGATGTTCTGGCAATATCACAAGGATAATGCGTAGGACTCGATTGTGTCCTAATGAGATGATAAATTGATCTCGTTTGGCTCTAGACTCAATAAGTGCATTTTGGTAATCGGAGGCTGGAGCAGACTGCCACCTTTTCAATATTAACTGACTCGGAGTGAGAAAGTCAATAGATACGTGTTGATCTCCGTGACAATGAGACAAGTTTCTTTTGAGAGAAACTCGAATGGCTGGGGAAGGGTTGTGCATCGCATCACTGGGTCCATGACACTTGTCTTCAAAAGATGTGTTAACCCGGTTTCTACCTAAGTTGCATAGAATATTCAACTCCTTCAATGCTTACCAATACGTCATCATTAGCACCTTGTTGTGATTGTTCCAGTGCTAACTTAAGTACTTGGTCCGCATTCAGCTTCATTCCACTCCATCTTTCCTAAGGACAACTATTTCTAGCTATGGAATGTCCTTGGGTAGATCCCTCCGGTTCTGGTTGGATCATAGGACTTAGTTTCCTATCCTAAACCACCTTTTGACTCCATCGTTCCGTCGTGGATAGTAGGTTGTTTTGGGTAAAGATCGTAACCATAAAACCATTGAAAACCATTCAAAGTGCTTGATAAAAATCAAAACTTTTAACACTTTGAAAGTTTTATCTTTTCGAAAAGCTCCCCCTACACACATGCATCGATATACGAAATAGTTTGGCATGTGAAGGAAAGAGTTGCACTTGAGTCTTTAAGATCACATGTTGCGATATATTACATTTTAATCACATTTTCTCCCCCTATCTCTAATATAAAAATATAATATTAGAGATACCAATTGATTAAAATATGACATTTTCCGAAAAATCGTTGGGAGAGAAACATGTGTGCACGCATGAATCATGGAACATTTTCAGTCGGGTCGCTCCCCCTCAGCAATATATGTGTGTCTTGAGACAAAATTTGACAAAATTTTAGAAAAACGACACCACAAAATATGTTGAGGTACGGAGTTGAGATGCCTTTTCCGATATAATATTTTACATTTGACAATTTCATATCATTTTCGGAATGTGTTGGATACATAAAATATGACAATTTTAGAGATGTACCCAACAACATTAAAAGGCTTGATTTTAAAACGCTCCCCCTCAAAAATTGATCAAAAATAACATGTGACAATTTTGAGATATAAAAACCACTTATGAGGAAGGGAGTGTTGAACACACAATTTTGAAAGATTTAGAAAAACCTTTTGAGAAATTCTTGAAAAATTATGTTCAACGGTTTTAAAATAATCAGGATAGAAGACTTCTCTTCTATTGATTAGGGAAAGCGCACTGAAACGTACACTCCCCTTTCGGGTCCGTTTTTTCATGAACTCAAAACGTTGATTGTTTTGTGACTAGCTCATGACCGAGAAAAATAAATTTCCCGTTGTGAAGGATAAGTTATCATCCGTGATAAACTTTCCTTAAGTTGAAGTTCGAGTTCTAAGCTGACATTTACTTAGAAATCGTTTTTCATGAACTTAAAAACTTTGAATGTTTTTATGAGAAGCTCATGACCGAGAAATATGAATTTCTCGTTGAGAAGGATAAGTTATCGTCCGAGATAAACTTTCCTTAGTTGAGGTCCGAGTTCTAAGCTGTGATGCGCCTAGAAGTCATTGTGAGAGAATATCAAGCAGCTTCATTTGCCAAAACCTCCAAGTCTTCTGGAGTCATATACTTCATACCAAGACGGCCAACGAGATACGCAAACCTATCTTTCGATAGAGCTTTTGTAAACAAGTCTGCCAGCTGGTACTCAGTTCTGACAAAGTATAATTCCACGATGCCGCGTTCCACTTGTTCCTTGATGAAGTGATATCTGACATCGATGTGCTTGGTGCGTGAGTGCTGAACCGGATTGCAAGATATGGCTATGGCCGACTTTGAGTCACAATACATAGGTATTTTATCAAAGTGGAAGCCATAATCCGTGAGTTGAGTTCTCATCCAGAGGACTTGAGCACAACACGCGGATAGAGCCACATATTCTGCTTCAGCTGATGAGAGCGAAGTGCAATCCTGCTTCTTTGACGACCAACTGACAAGCTTGTCTTCCCCTAGAAATTGTATGCTACCAGAAGTGCTTTTACGACTATCAAGACAACCTGCATGATCAGAATCTGAAAAAGCCGTTAGATGAAAACCGGTTTCCCTCGGATACCAGAGTCCCATGTGAATGGTATTCTTAAGGTACCGAAAGATCCGTTTAACCTCTTTGAGGTGCTTTTGAGTAGGTCTGGCTTGATATCGTGCACAATAGCATGTGGCATGATGAATATCAGGCCTGCTGGCTGTAAGGTACATAAGTGACCCGATCATACTGCGATATCGCGTTTGATCTATGGGATATGAGTACAAGTCAGCGTCTAGGGATGTGGTCGACAATGGTGTACCAACGCGAGCACATGAGGTCATACCATGCTTTTTAAGTATCTCTTGAGCATACTTAGCTTGGTTAATGAAGATACCACGTGGGGATTGATGAATCTGGAGGCCTAAAAAGAATTTTAGCTCCCCCATCATTGACATTTCAAATCTGCTGTGCATTAATTTTTCAAAACGTTTTGAAAGTTTTGGGTTCGTAAAACCAAAAATAATGTCATCAACATAAACTTGCACCAGCATTATGTCATCCCCATATTTATTAGTAAAGAGAGTAGGATCAATAGAACCTTTGGAGAATCCTTTGGACACCAAGAAGTTTGAAAGTTCTTCGTACCATGCCCTTGGAGCTTGTTTAAGTCCATATACAGCCTTCTTGAGACGATAGACTTTGTCAGGATGATGAGGATCGACGAATCCTTCCGGCTGATTCACATACACTTCTTCCTTCAAATGGCCGTTTAGAAAAGCTGTTTTGACGTCCATCTGAAAAACCGTGAAGCCCTTATGTGCAGCATAAGCAAGGAATATCCTGACTGCTTCCAAACGAGCGACTGGAGCGAATGATTCATCGAAGTCTATGCCTTCTTGTTGACGGTATCCCTTAACCACAAGACGAGATTTGTTTTTGATGATGGTTTGTTCTTCATCCAGTTTGTTTTTCCAGATCCATTTGAAATCTAAAATTGACATTCCATAGGGTCGGTCAACAAGTTCCCAAACATTTAGGCGTTCAAACTGATGAATTTCGTCTTGCATTGATTCAATCCACACATGATCAGTCATGGCTTGTTTGATGTTTGTAGGTACAGTTGAACTCACGGTGAGTGCATACATACACACATCGCCATCGGTTTCGAGTTGTCTGCGTGTTCGAACCGGTTGTGAAGGATTTCCAATGACTTGCTCCAATGGATGATCACGTGTCCAATGGTGAGTGGATGGATATGGTTGGTAGAATGTATGCATGTTGGACGGATCAACATGTTGACTAGAAGACTCTCCGACTTCGTGTACCGGTGTACCGAACGGATTGATAAATTCTTCATCGTCGGGTTGTGCATCGACTGCTTGATTGTTGTTTCCTCCTTCAGCATTGACGGTTGGTGATGTTGGTTGTATGACAGTTTCTTGAGTTTGTTGAGTATCCACTGGAATTGTCTCTTGAGCAACGGTTGCTGAAGTAGAGGCAGTTGTGTCTTGTTGATTTTGTTCATGTGCATCAGCAGTATTGACAGCGGAAGGCTTTGACACAACTTGATTGTTTCCATAGTAATATTCATCAAACATTGGATCATATAAATCAACCAACTCATTCATTTGTGTCGTACCCGTCGAGTCTGCTGTAGGAGTGTTTTCTTGACATTCTTGCACGGGACGTACACTGTTGTGTGTAGGTGCCATTGTTGGACATTGAGGTGCGGGACTTGAGCTGTTGTGATCAAGTACCATTTGTGGCAATTCGTCAAAGTTCACATGAATTGTTTCGACAATGATCTTTGTTCTCTTGTTATAGACTCGATATCCTTTCGACAGTGTAGCATACCCCACAAAAATACATGCATCACCTTTTTCTTTCATCTTGTCGAGATTTTCACCGTCTTTAAGGATGTAGCATAAAGATCCAAATACGTGAAAGAATTTGACAGTAGGTTTCCTGCCATTGATGATGTGGTAAGGTGTCTTTTCATGTCTAGGGATGACGAGAGAACGATTCTGAGTATAACAGGCAGTTGCAATTGCTTCAGCCCAGAAGAATAGCGGTAATTTTGAAGCAGAAAGCATTGTTCGAGCAGCCTCAACCAAAGTACGGTTCCGTCTTTCGACAACGCCGTTTTGTTCAGGAGTTCGAGCAATAGACGTTTGATGTTCGATGCCTTCTTCTTGAAAGTAAGATTGCAAGTTCTTGTTCAAAAATTCAGTACCCCTATCCGTTCTTACAGTTAAGACTTGAGCTTGAAGATTGCGTTGTATCATCTTGAGAAAGTTTTTGAGAACCTCTGGTGTTTCATCTTTGGACCTTAAGAAGAAAGTCCATGTGTATCTAGAGTAATCATCAACAATCACTAGAATATACTTTTTCCCGTTAATACTCTCTACACGCATGGGACCACATAAATCCATGTGTAGAAGTTCCAATCGTCCTTTTGAGCTTGGGGTAGTCTTTGATTTGAAAGACTTCCGTTTTGCTTTCCCCAACTCACAAGAAGAACAAAGATGGTCTTTGACGAATTTCAACTTAGGAAGACCGGTCACAATATCATTCTTCGAAAGCAAGTTGATGGTGTCAAAGTTGAGATGTGACAATCGTTGATGCCATAACCATGCTTGAGATGATGAAGCTTTAGCCATTAAGCAAATCGGATTTGTTGAAGATGTGTCTTGAAGAGTTACTGTGTAGAGATCAGAACCACGAGAACCTGTAAGAAGGTCATTCCCGTCGTAGTCTCTAACATAGCAAGTAGATTTCCGAAAAGCCACTTCCAAATCCGCATCACAAAATTGACCAACCGAGAATAAATTGTGATTCAGTCCCTCGACGTAATAAACCCGTTTTATAGTGATATTCCCTTGAACCAAGTCTCCATATCCGAGTATCGGTGCAAATTGATCATTTCCAAACCGTACCGTACCCAGAAACTTCTCCACGAAGTTAATGAGAAGCTTGAGATTGCCCGTCATGTGCTTTGTGCACCCGGAGTCCATTATGAATAGGATGAGTTCGACGAGCTGCAGAAGAATTAGAAGACAATGTAGCATTTGACAAATGGGAGCCCTTGATAGAAACGGGTTCCAAAATAGTAGTGGACCTAGATTCTAAAGGCAAGTTAACATTCATAGACCCAATTAGAATGGGGGTTGTCTTAGGTACCCATTTGTATCCAGGTGGTGTAAATCTCGAATACCCCCGTGTACATGTCCTAATCATGTTCTCATAAAGCTTCTTTAACCTGCTTTGTTTACGTAGAGTAGTGGATTCTAACGCACTTAGTTTCTTAAGTGGTTGCTCAGTGGATTGGTTCAAAGTTCTTGTGGGTTCACTAGTACTAGTGGGCATACGAATAGGCTTCCTAGTTCTAGTATTCACGCCATTATAATTAAGAGCACAAGCATCATGATTGAAAGTACGAACACATTTGCCACATTCAACACAAACAAATTCAACATTCGAGGTCTTAGCATTTAAACTGTCATTACATGCAGTTACAGACGTTTTATTCTTAGAAAACTTAAAATTCCTACGGTGGTCTTCTACTTCCAACTTCTTTCCTTGACTATTGTTAGGCATGACCTTATCTTGCATTCTATTGCTCTTAAGCTGTGGTCCGCTAACGCTAGTAGTGGGGATTACTCCTGTAGAAGAAGACACACGTTGATTAGTTTTCTTAATATTCTGAGGTAACCGCGATGTTCCAGTTTGAGTGGGCTTAGTGTTCATCTTATACATTCCAGGTGCTATCACATTGGTACTCTTATCATTTCCTATCTTAGGCAAAGTCTGTGGGGGTTGTCCCAAAATAGATGTTTTAGGGCATTTAACCGCATTCGGATGACGAACGGCAGATGGTTTACCCAAAACAGACTTTCCTTTCATTTTCTCAATGAGTTTCTGTAACTCACTAATGGCAATGTCCCTTTCTTTTAGCTGAGCTTTCAAATCATTTATTTCGAAATCTTTTTCATTTAGTAGACGAAACGAAGAAGCTGACATTTCTAGACACTTTTTATGATTATGAGATTTTTCACCTTTTTGTAAAGCAAGTTCAAGAGAAATGGAGTGTTTCTCAAGTTGAGAAAAACTTTTCGAAAGTTTGTTATATGACTGAATTTGTTTCGAAAGCTCTGCTTCAAGATTGCGACATTTCGCGTCCGATTCTGACACTAGACATGCTACATGACAATATTGATCCAGATCGGTATACACACCAAGTATAGCATTCATATGGTCAGCATAAAAATATTCCATGGAAAGTCGATCAATTTCGTTAGAAAGTTGGTGTTCTTGTGTCTTTAATTTAGTTTGGAGAAAATCAACTTCATCTTCAAGAGATTTAACATAACTTAAATCAGTTAACATTTCCTTAGTGAGAGCATTATAAAACATTTCCACATTTTTTGAAAGATCATCAATGGTTGGAACAATGCATTGTTGAATGACGACTTCTACTTGTGGGTTAGGTTTAATATTCCAAATGGTATCCCTAGAAACTTTTTCATAGTCGACGACACCTTTGTACAAATTTAAAACCCCTTGTTTTATAAACTCAAATTGCTGAACACTTTTGCTTTTCTCATTCCATTTACGTTTTTCATCCAAAATTCGCTTTTCTAACAAAATTGATTGCTTTTTGAAACTCCTTTTTAAAGAAACTTTCTTTTGTGGTTCATCGCTTGGTGGTGGAACACTATTATACATCTTTTGTTCTTTTGAAAGTTCTTTTTGAGGGACAAACTTAATATGATTGTTAGAATCAGAAAGGTTTATTAAATCACTTAAGTTTGATCGACTTTCTTCTTGTTGACGAATGATTTCGTCGCAGTCAGGGGAAAGCATAAGAGCAAGATTATCAACATAACAACCGATATCATAAAGAGCAGGCTTGGTACTTTGAGCTTTCTTGAGATATTCAGGCTTGACAAAACTCGTTTTCATATTTCTATTGAGCATATTCATAGTTTGAATAGACTGACCCGTTTTGTAAACAATGTTGTTTAACGTGTCGACTCTCTTTTCCAAAGCAAGAATTTTTTCAATATCCTTTTCTTCACGAGTTTTATAAAGCTCAGTTTGTTCTTTGTTAACCGACTCTAATTCAGTAATTTGGAGTTTATGTAGCAGCAGTTGTTCTTCAAGTTCCGATATCTTCTGTTTTGACATATGAATTTCGTGTGTTACTTCAGAACAATATTGTTCGTTGAGCACCTTACGTTCATATACCAAACCATTAGCTATTGCAACCCGTCGATCAGCTTCTTTTACATAATCACACTCTTTAAGCCTGTCTATCTCCTCGGCTAAGGATGTGTTTGCTTGCTTCAAACGTTTATTAGCATCTTTGTTTATCTCAATTTCATGTTTTAAAGAATCAATTATAGACGCAAGCAAATCACGGTCCTCATCCGAGTCAGTATCCTGAGCAGCATTACCTTCATCATTACACATATGCTGTGAATCCGTAGAGATATTGCTATCCTCCGTGTCCATTACATATGTGTCATTGATGCTTTCGGGTTGCTCAGGATGCCGTCGTTCATTAGCAAACACATTATAGTTATCATGTGATGGTACCTTTTCAAGCGGCTCAGAATCATAGATGGGTCCAGAAGTATCATCAGTCTCTGGGATCACTTCTTGAATCTTTGCCATGTACACATAATGTGCCTCTAACTCTTGATCATCGGCTTCATCATCAGTGTCATCACGCCAGTCAACTTCATCTGCTGTGAGTGGAATTCCTGCTTCTTCTTTCTTGCACAGCAGCATCTTTTCCTTGTGATACCCTGAGTCCTTAACCCGTTTTGGCTTCTTACATTCCCTAGCCATGTGACCAAATCCCTTGCAGTTGAAGCATTGAATCCCAGTCTTCTGCACCACCGGAGTGCCTACAGTATCTCTAGCCCCAACTTGATTCAGCATCCTCTGATTATCATACCTAGCATCACGATCATACCTAGGTGCATGATCAACTTCCTTATATCTAGCATTGGATGATGATCTGAGGTTGTTGTTGGTAGGTTTGTAGATCTTCTTATAAGTTGTGGTGAGTAAAGACATGAGTTCTTCAATCTTCTTGTCCCTTGAAGTTTGTTCATCATCACTGTCTCCATCTGACTCGGTGTCGTACTTTGGAGGTGGAGTGGGGACAATTGCTTTTGCTTTGTGTTTGGCAACGGCTAGAGGTTTGGTGGATGAGCTTGATGACTTTGAGGAATGAGTAGGTGGTTGTTGACGGGGAACGGGTTTTGTTGAAGTAGCAGCCACAAAAGCAATAGAATTAGCAGACCGTTCTGCCTTTTCAGCCCTTAGTTCATTCACTTCATTCTGATGTTGTTTCAAGATATCATAAAGTTTGTGGTAAGATATAGTCTTGATATCCTCCCTTTGTTTGACCAAAGTCACAAACCTTTGCCATTCCGGTTTGAGTTGAAGTAGAAACTGAACATTGGCATGATGATTGGAGATGGTGCACTGATTTCTTACAAGCTCATTCATCATTTTGTAGAATCTCGAGTAATATGAGTCAATGGATTCACCATCTTCAGATGTGAATTTTCCAAACTCCCAAAGTAGATTAGTCTCGAGATCTTGAACATTGATTGACTCACCTTGCTTCAATCGATGAATTGCATTCCACATTTCCATAGCATTAGGACATGCATCAACTGTGGAATAGATATCATTATCAATTCCAGTGAGTATGAAATTTACAGCATCAGCTTCAGCTTGGAGGAGTTTCTTTTTCTCAGCAGAACATGTGTCAAAATCCTCCATAGCTCGTATAGTTGATGAAGTACCATCCTCTGCCTGTGTTGTAATTGGTTTGAATTCAAAAACTGGAGGTGGGTTCTCAAGGCAGTGACGAAGAGCAGTTCGGTTTTCTTTTCCATCGAGAAATCTAAGAAAACGAGATCTCCATTGAACGTAGCAACCGGCAGTGAGCACAGGTGGGTTACCGTTGCCACCTTGTTCCAAACGAATTTGATTAGCAGTTGCAATGTTGATGTTGTTGTTAGACATGGTGAATACTTGTGGATGAATTGCAGATCTTAGTGGATTTGTTGTGATGATGTGTGGTTAAAATTGAAATTCCGAAAATTCAAAAATTTTTCCTCAGTCCGACAATAAATTCCTCAGTCTGACAAAACGGTAAGCCGAAAAATTTTGTAGCGCCAAATTTTGAATTTGAGTTAGAAATAGCCAAAAACTAGTAGGGAAAAAATTTGATTTTACCTGACCTAAAAATTTTAACTCTTTTTTTTTTTTTTTTTTTTTTAATCTTCGTGTAAACTACGTTCCGAAACTAGTCTAGATAGTGGCTAAGTCTAAAAATTTCTCAAACAAAATACCCATCGGAATGTCCTTGATCGGAATACCCATCGGAATGCTCTGATCGGAATGTCAAATCGGAATATGGCTGTTGCTGTTCAGATCGCAATATTCTGTCGCAATGTCCTATCGCAATATCTATCGCAATATGGCTATCGCAATATCTATCGCAATATGGCTATCGCAATATCTATCGCAATGTTGTATCGCAATATCTATCGCAATATGGCTATCGCAATGTTGATCGCAAAGTAAAACCCTAGGGTTATTGCGATCAAAACCTTTTCAGATGGAACCTGTCGCAATAAGTATCGCAATATAAAACCCTCAAACTTTGCGATGGACACGATCGCAATATGGAGACAAAAAGTACCACTGTTTTCGGAAAGTACACCACAAATTCGAGATTTTGAGCCTAAAAATGATCCAAACACCCAAAAATTTTGTGTTTTTAACCAAAGTAACAATACCAAATCACTACCAAAAGTATGTAGATGATTTGTATCAAGAATAAACCATAAAAACACAAAAAAAAAAAATTTGGGACGTGATGATATGGATCAAAGTAGCACGAAAAATCAAGAACACAACACACAAATCTTCAATCACCTATCCACTATAGGCTCTTGATACCAAATGTTGTTCCTATTTAATCCATAACACAAGATTCTTAGAGAGAGAAAGAGAAGAAAAGTAGAAAGAGAAGGTAGAGAGAGAAGTGGAAGGTTTACACTAAAACTATGTGTTTAATGAAATGAACCAACACCCTCTTTCACATGTGAAAGAGGGTTATATACCCCACGGCTCTAAGGCCTTTGTGGGCTTCATCTTGGGCCGGGCTTGGCTTTCTTTTGGGCTTACGCCCCTAACTTATACAATATTAGCTTAGAGTCCAAGCCCGATTTTCCCGACTAACCTATTACAATACAAGACCTTTTAACGACTAAGATGACCTATTACATTCTTGTTCGACTATATAAAATATAGGGCTAACAAAATTAATTATATAACATGGTAAATTAATTTAATTAATCTAGTAATTAAATAAACTTGTAAAATAATTAAACTTGTAAAATTAATTAAGTCGTGAACCGTGTTCGTGAACCCGTGAACCGGTCAAACAAACGCACCCTTAACAGTGGCAAACAGGTTTGGCCGGTTGCCACTATTTTCACAAAACAGCCACCGGCCCACGCCGATGGTTCCCTTGGTCATGGCTAGCCGCTAGCTAGCAAAAGTTCCCCCTGCTTTCCTTATGTAGCCACCGGCTTAAGCCGGTGGTGTTGGTTTGTTTTTAGCCGAGACCCACACAAACCAAACCACACCCCGACATAAGTCGGGGTCCCTTGTTCTTTCGACCGAGACATCACAGTCACAACGAGACCCCTTGGTCCCGGTTGTTGGTGCGAACAAAAGCAAGCCGAGAGCCTAGGCTCTCGGTTCTTTGCGTCGTCCGAACAAACACCCCCTTAAACCCCATGTATTTTAATACCACATGATTAGATCTAATTTAATTAACATGTTTTAGTTAATAAGTTCATGATTTCATGTGTTTAGATCTAATAATAAATTAAAAAGAAAAGTTTTAAGGTTTACCGAATACGTGAAACAATAGAGAACGATAACACAAACGATCTTGCAAGAGTTTGATAACCAAAAATCAACCAATCACACCCTTGTGGTGTTCTTAGACCGACGGCCAAAGGGGAGCAAAAGAGGAGGCTAGGATTTTTATTATTTTTCTAATTCTTTGTAAATGAAAAGTATATTTTCCCTTCTCCCTATTTTAGTTAAATTCAAAGTGGGCTTGGCCCTTTCTCTTATGTTCTTGCCGCGGGTAAGTGGGGCCCACAAGGGGAAACCCATTGTTTTCCGTGTCTAAATATTATACGTGTTCTCGTGTCGTGTTTACGTGATTTCGTGCCGTAAACTATATTTATTCGTAATCGTAATAAATATACGTAAATACGTAATATTAAGTTCGTGATTATTTACGTTCATGATTTTCTTGTTCGTGATTATAATTATTGTGGATAATAATTATCGTGTCTTAATACGTAATAAATACTTATTGTGTAATAACACGTACGTAATACTTGTAAATTCCTAATCGTGAAACGTAACGTTCTAAATAAGGAAAGTTCTAATCATGTACGTACGATCATAAGGGTACTATTCATGGTAAAAGCATGCGGGTTTTACAACTCTTCCCCCCTAAAAAGAATAATTCGTCCCCGAATTATAGATAATGTAAACTGGAAAAGAAGAACATACCCGAATTTAGAATATGAAATGAGGGTAAGATGCCCGGATAGACTCCTCTGTTTCCCAAGTGGCTTCCCGCTCGGTATGATCCCTCCAAAGGATTTTGACGAAAGGAATCGTCTTCCTTCTCATGACTCGTTCTTGTCTGTCAAGAACTCGTTCGGGTTCTTCTATGAAAAGTGAGATCTTCGCGGATCTGTTCCAGTGGATACTGACCCATGTGAAGAGGATGATACATGGAAAACATCGTGAACATGAGAAAGCTGCGGAGGTAACGCTAAACGATAAGATACTTCACCGAGTCGCTCAATGACATCAAACGGTTCGATGAATCGAGGACTGAGCTTCCCTTTGATTCCAAAACGCCTAACACCACGTGCCGGTGAAACCTTAAGGAAAACGTGATCTCCTACGTTGAAGTGTAAGTCCCTACGATGCTTGTCGGCATAACTCTTCTGACGTGACCGTGCTTCTTGCAGTTTCTGCTTAGCTACTGCGACCTTCTCGTTGGTCAACTCAATCATTTCTGGTCCTTCAAGTGTTCGCTCACCAACCTGATCCCAGCAGATTGAGGCGCGACACTTTCTGCCATACAACATCTCGAACAGAGCACACTTGATACTTGCGTGCCAACTGTTGTTGTATGCAAACTCTACCAAACAGATGTAATCGTCCCAATCTCCCGTCTATTCCAACGCACATGACCTCAACATGTCTTCTAATGTCTTAATCGTTCGCTCCGATTGCCCGTCTGTTTGAGGATGAAAAGTCGTGCTAAGCTTAAGTTTTGTACCCCAAGCTTTCTTTAGACTTCTCTAGAATCGTGAAGTGAAACGAGGATCTATGTCTGAGACGATGTTGGATGGAGCACCATGTAGTCTCATGATCTCCTTCTTGTAAGTATCGGCGAGTTTACTGACTGAATCCTCCTTGCGGATCAGTAAGAAATGACCTGCCTTGGTAAGTCGATCAATGATAACCCAAATCGCATCGTGCTTCCTCTTTGTCGGCGGAAGACCGGTAACAAAATCCATGGTGATTTTGTCCCACTTCCACTATGGAATATCTAACGGTTGAAGAAGACCGCCAGATCGCTGATGCTCGATCTTAACCTGCTGGCAGGTAAGACATTTGGAGACGTAAGTCGCAACATCCTGTTTCATACCACTCCACCAAAAGTATTGCTTGATGTCATGGTACATCTTGGTCGAACCAGGATGAATAGAGGATGGGGATCTATGAGCCTCAGCTAACAATGCTTCCCAGAGTTCTTGATCATCAGGAACACAAAGTCTTGTGCCCTGCCATAAGATACCATCTGCGTCTACTCGAAATACTGTCTACTTCTCCAGATTCTGAATTATCGCCCAGATTTCACCATCATCTTTTTTAGCTTCCTTGATCCTAGAGAGTAACTCGGGTTCCACTCTAAGATTAGCCTAGTAACCGTGTTGTCCACGTACCATGATCTCAATGTCCAGTCGCTCCAAGTCTCTTATAATTTCCTCCTCAACTTTAATGTCGTTTATCATTGCGGACTTTCTGCTAAGTGCATCTGCCACTACATTCGCCTTGCCGGGATGATACTGCAGATTAATGTCATAATCCTTCAACAGCTCTAACCATCTCCCCTGTCTCATGTTTAAATCACGTTGAGTGAAGATGTACTTCAAGCTCTTGTGGTCCGTGAATATGTCACATGATTCTCCATACAAGTAGTGCCTCCATATCTTCCATGAAAACACGACTGCTGCGAGTTCCAAGTCATGCGTAGGGTAATTTTCCTCATAAGGCTTAAGCTGTCGTGAAGCGTACGCGATCACTTTCCCATGTTGCATGAGAACACAGCCAAGTCCCATCCCTGATGCATCACTGTAGATCTGAAATCCACCTGTACCAGATGGGAGAGTAAGAATCGGTGCAGATACTAACTTCTGCTTTAGGTATTCAAAGCTCTTCTCTCTTTCTTCAGTCCAGACGAATTTATCCCCTTTCCGCGTCAGTTTGGTCAATGGTAGTGCTAAACGGGAAAAGTTCTCCACGAACATACGGTGGTAACCAGCTAAGCCTAAGAAACTGCGAACTTCAGTCACTAATGTCGGTCTTGGCCACTTGGTAATAGCCTCAACCTTTGTTGGATCCATAGTGATTCCTTCTGCTGATACAATGTGACCTAAGAATGCCACCTTGTCTAACCAGAACTCGCACTTGGAGAATTTAGCATACAACAGCTTCTGACGAAGAATCTGTAGTACCGTACGAAGATGGTCTTCGTGTTCCTCCTTGGACTTGGAGAATATCAGGATGTCGTCAATGAAGACAATGACGAACTTGTCCAGAAATTCATGGAAGATTATGTTCATCAAATCCATGAACACTGCTGGAGCATTGGTAAGGCCAAATGGCATGACTACAAATTCGTAGTGACCATAACGTGTACAGAAAGCAGTCTTGGCGATGTCCTTCTCTTTAACCCGTAGATGATGATAACCCAACCTTAGATCAATCTTGGAGAAATGTTTGGCCCCTTGGAGTTGGTCACACAGATCGTCTATGCGTGGTAGAGGATACCTATTCCTGATGGTAATCTTGTTGAGCTCGCGATATTCTATACAAAGACGCATACTGCCGTCCTTCTTCTTTACAAATAAGACAGGTGTGCCCCATGGAGATGCGCTCGGTCGAATGAAGCCTCGTTCAAGAAGTTCTTGCAGTTGATCCTTCAGCTCCTTCAACTCTATGGGAGCCATGCGATAAGGAGCCTTGGAAATCGGTTCAGCTCCTGGGATGAGCTCGATATTAAATTCCACTTCACGTGCAGGTGGTATGCCCGGAAGTTCTTCTGGATATACATCTGGAAATTCTGACACTATCGGCTGATTCTGAATTGATGGAGATTCAGCATCCATGTCATGAACAGTAGCTAGATAGCCCTCGCAACCATGTGAAAGTAATGCACGTGCTTGTAGGGTTGATATGATTTGAACAGACCTTCCAGGTACGAACCCATTATGAATGTACTCTGGTGCATTAACATCACCAAAGATGACTCGATAAGAATGGCAGTCTATGGTAGCATGATGCTTGGATAGCCAATCCATGCCCAATATCATGTCAAAATCATTCATGTCCAGCGGAGGTGCGTCAACAGGACGAATCTTGTCATCAAACTCTAGGGGAAGGCTCTTGTACACATGGTTATGCGTACAGAGTCTCTTAAAGGCGTGGAAATATTTAGTATCTTCTCTAGTGGCATGGGGAGTATCCTAACATTCTTAGCATAAGCAGTAGAAATGACCGAGTGAGTAGCGCCCGTGTCAAATAGAACAAATGCAGCTTGACCATACATATACAAGATTCCAGTGATGGTACCTGTAGACTTGTTGGCCTGATCGCGAGATGTTGTGTAAACGCGTCCACTAGTAGGAGGCGGCTTGGTATCAGCATGTCCCGATGTGCCCTCTATCTCGCCCTTGCGGCAGTCCTTCGTGCGATGGCCAGGAAGACCATAATTGAAACATGCGTCTCTGTCGCGGCGACATGGCCCTGGGTGCCTACGGTTGCAGGTAGTGCAAAGAGGATGAGTATATCCTCCAGCAGGCGTCCTTGCTGGCTGAGAGCCTGATAACAACAATATACATGAGACATGATAATAGGTACCAAGGACAATGCGGATAATTCGTAAGATAGAATACCAGTGATAGCTGGACGGTTAGGCTGTGAACCTCTCTGGTTCTGGTCCCTCCCGTTACCATGATTCCTGGTAGAAGATTCTCTAATGTGTTAGAATTAGGAACTATTGCATGAAATCATAAGAAAATGAGTAAGTATGAGGACATTCTACTGTTGGAGTGTCCAGCGTTGTTACGGTAATTATCATTACCGTCACCCCTATCCGTAGCAGAACGGTCGTGAGTTTGACCATTTCCCTTGGGCTGATTAGGCTGTTGTTGAGTAGCCGGCTGAGACCGGTCCCTAGTCTTCTGCCTGGAAGATACAATTTTAAAGAGATGTAAATATTGACATATGCTTAAAAGAATACGGTTTGGTCACCACTGAATAACGAATGTTTACCTCTTCTCGGGTCTCTCTGCTTCCCCGAACTCTTCCCTTTCCTGCAGCATCTCCAGCTTACGTGCTGCATCGTCCATTTGTGCCACAGTGTTGAACGTAGCACACACCAAGTTGTTTGTGACCGATGTACGAAGAGCCCACCGGAAGTGGTATGCTTGCTCTTCGGGAGTACCTGCTGCTGCACCAAGAAAACCAGCCAAACGGAGAAAGTGCTGCATGAACTCATTGTTGTTCTCCCCAGCTCTCTGTCGGATTCCGTGGTACTCTCTCTTCAGCTTGTCTTGCTCAGCCTTGGGAAAGAACTGTCCCATCACCAAATCCCTGAACTGAGCCCAAGTCAAACCAGCCACCCAATTATCACCTCCCTCAGACTGCTTCAGTGCCTTCCACCATGCTAAAACATCACCTTCGAACTGGTAGCAGGCCAACCTCGACTTGAAGACGGGGTCACAGCCCATGGCATCAAAGATCTTCTCAATGTGAGCCAACCAGCTTTCAGCTTCACTGGGGCTATCT
This sequence comes from Glebionis coronaria, assembly GCA_025667525.1. Taxonomy (NCBI): domain Eukaryota; kingdom Viridiplantae; phylum Streptophyta; class Magnoliopsida; order Asterales; family Asteraceae; genus Glebionis; species Glebionis coronaria. Next base: position 423,359,048 of record CM046881.1, on the reverse strand, counting down.
GTTCTCTCGAAAGCTCAAGGGCGTAGCTTATTGAATCTGTCCAGCCATGTGACCAATGTTGTTGGAGGAGGAGGAGGAGGAGGAGGTACTGGGTGTTGCTGCTGATTGTTGGTAGCCTGCACCTCAGCCCTGATTTCGTTCCTCAGCTGAGGAAGCATATCTTACATTGCAGCTTAGACTGCTGCATTGAGTTGTTCCTGCTCGCGTGTGAGAACCATCTGACAGTATAACATAAAAATACATGATTAACTGGTCAAAACAATAAACTATATACATGAAATACCAATAAATCATGAGAAAAATTTTATGCAAGAAAACTAGTACATGTATACATGATGCAGTTTTATGAAAACTTTTATATGCGCGAGAGTGAATGCCTATGGTCAGTTCACTCAAAACAAAAGACATGGCGCGGGGACGCCAATGGGTCGTTCCCAAAGTTAAAAGTTTCGATAAAACACATGCGACTAAATAGGGCCAGTCATGTACCAACCATTACTTAGTCATAAACCTGCGATAATGACGTATATATGTATGCATGAAAATGATGAATGCATGAAAATGATGAATGCATGAAACCGACTGTCAGTTCTAAGAAGACCATAGTGACTACCCACTAATCACAGGTCGTGTTTTGAGAGCCTACAGGTCGAAGACTTGGCTCTGATACCATCATTGTAACACCTCATTTTGGTAAATGGAATGTCACGCGTGATTATGGCGTGTCATCAAAGCATACAAGGATAAATGTATAAAACATCACATGACCATAAAGGAAATACTAGAAACAAACATCGGTACCCCATAAGTAGAACTCATCACACACAAACATAAGTACTTTAAAAGAAAAGGACTAAACAATGTCCATAGAAATGAGTATCAAAAGTATCAAGAAATGCATAAAGTAATGAAGGCTAGGAAGCTTCCAATCCATATGCACATACACTTAAAGTCTACGATCGTCCTTGAGTACCTGCCGTTTTGGGAACATGAAAGGAAAACGACTGAGCATAATGCTCAGTGCACTGATATACAAGTATAGCATGAATAATATAAGCATATAAGCATAAAGCAGCGGAAAAGACTAAGTCCTGGATAACCTGACATATCTTAGTAAAACTGGTTTTATAGTTTGAAAAGCCTTATGTTTCTCTTATAAAAACTGTTTATAATGTTTACCATTAGCCAATATAGGTCATGAAATATCAACGTGCATGAATACTTGGAGGGGTGACCTCGTCATGCAACTAGAGGGGCTGCTTCTAATTAATATAAGTTTTTGGGTAGGAGGGATAAGCTCCTTGTGATGGATGCAAGGCACACACTACATTCACCTGAATAATCTGTAAAAACATGTAACCTAGGATGTACCCATACGCCCCACATGATAATAACAATATAGCCAAAAACTGAAGAGACGCCACGAGCTATCACTCCGCCGTGGTGAAGTCATAACACTGGTGCCTCTAGTGTTATGGTTATGGTACCTCCATAACTAGGTGAAACTAATGCTACATAAATAATATACGTGTATAAGTATTCTGATTACTGTATACGTAACTGGTTTTATTTCATGTCTTAGCTTGTTTTATATGTTCATGTCATGTTTCACTGATTTTATCATTATGTTGTGTTTATCATGTATTCTGTCTATTCTGATTAAGTATTACTTGTATTTATGGTATTATTATACTTGTTGTGTAATAATAAGTAACTTTCTAAAAATAGCAGGTTTCCTAAAATACAAAAGTTCCCAAAAAAAAGAAAGTTTCCAACAATAGAAAGTTTCCAAAAATAGAATAGCTGCCTTAATAAAATAAGTTTCTAAAAATAGAAAGTTTCCATAATTAGAAATAAGCTGGATTATTAAGCTAATAATATAAGCTTAAGTTTTTATTGATCAATATTCTAAGTCATGTGATTAAATAGTATATTTTATTAATTATTACATGTAAATTAAATAAACTATATGTTATAAGATTTAATTAAATATAGCATGATTTAATTAAATTAAAGTGTAAATAATACTTAGGTTAAAACATGTATAAATATTTATTATTAATATAACCTAATTCATGAAAATTAATTAATTATAAGTCATGTTTTTAATAATTAATTAATTACTTAGTCTAAATTTCATGATTTAAATACTTAGGTTAAAGCCATGTATTATTTAATAATAATAATTAACCTAGGTCATGTCTAAATTAAATTAATTATATAACATGGTAAATTAATTTAATTAATCTAGTAATTAAATAAACTTGTAAAATAATTAAACTTGTAAAATTAATTAAGTCGTGAACCGGACCCGTGAACCGGTCAAACAAACGCACCCTTAACAGTGGCAAACCGGCTTGGCCGGTTGCCACTGTTTTCGCAAAACATCCATCGGCCCACGCCGGTGGTTCCCTTGGTCATGGCTAGCTTCCGGCTAGCAAAAGTCCCCCCTGCTTTCCTTATTTAGCCATCGGCTTAAGCCGGTGGTGTTGGTTTGTTTTTAGCCGAGACCCACACAAACCAAACCACACCCCGACATAAGTCGGGGTCCCTTGTTCTTGAGACCGAGACATCACAGCCACACCGAGACCCCTTGGTCTCGGTTGTTGGTGCGAACAAAAGCAAGCCGAGAGTCTAGGCTCTCGGTTCTTTGCGTCGGCCGAACAAACACCCCCTTAAACCCATGTATTTTGATACCCCATGATTAGATCTAATTTAATTAACATGTTTTAGTTGATAACTTCATGATTTCATGTGTTTAGATCTAATAATAAATTAAAAAGAAAAGGTTTAAGGTTTACCGAATACGTGAAACAATGAAGAACGATAACACAAACGATCTTGCAAGAGTTTGATCACCAAAAATCAACCAATCACACCCTTGTGGTGTTCTTAGACCGGCAGCCAAAGGGGAGCAAAAGAGGAGGCTTGGGTTTTTATTATTTTTCTAATTCTCTGTAAATGAAAAGTATATTTTCCCTTCTCCCTATTTTAGTTAAATTCAAAGTGGACTTGGCCCTTTCTCTTGTGTTCTTGCCGCGGTTAAGTGGGGCCCACAAGGGGAAACCCATTCTTTTCCGTGTCTAAATATTATACGTGTTCTCGTGTCGTGTTTACGTGATTTATTTAGTTATCGTTCGTGTCGTAAACTATATTTCTTCGTAATCGTAATAAATATACGTAAATACGTAATATTAAGTTCGTGGTTATTTACGTTCATGATTTTCATGTTCGTGATTATAATTATTGTGGATAATAATTATCGTGTCTTAATACGTAATAAATACTTATCGTGTAATAACACGTACGTAATACTTATAAATTCCTAATCATGAAACGTAACGTGCTAAATAAGGAAAGTTCTAATCATGTACGTACGATCATAAGGGTACTATTCATGGTAAAAGCATGCGGGTTTTACAGGTTCCTTCAAAAATTTTGACTTACTGAAAATCTTGATCCTGATGACCCTGTCCTGACGATGCTGAATAGTTTATGGTTCCATATTTAAGATGTAATTTCTGAATCTGATAGTTTGAATAAGCTATAGCATGTGGGGTACATGAAACGGTATGTACGATTATCCTGAAAAGATAATGGTTATCTCTCTGAGTAAGTTGCTGATACTTTAGGAACGAATTACGTGAACAATTGTGAACGTGCTAAGTGAGCAATTGTGAATGTGGCTCGCGATTATATGAGGAACACCGTGCATGAAGTATTATGTGAACGTGATACGTGAATCATAATGTGAACGTGATACTAGGACATATCATGAATGTATGCTGACTGAGGAAAGAATGTCGACGATACGGCCTGAGACGTGAAACGTCTGTCTGGTCATGGAGAAACCATGCTAGACTTGAGTCTGGTTTTCTCAAAGTTCTGTAGTCAAATCTGGTATAAGACTTGAAACGTATCCACGGAGATGGAACACGAACCTGAACATGAACAATGTCATGAATGTGAATCGTGAATTTAAATCATAAGATATCATAAACATGAACTAAAACAGCATCATAGTGTGAATGATACGTAAACGTGAAAGTGAAAATAAACGTGAACGTAAAGTGAACGTAAACATACACGTGATCGTGAACATGAATTATGTCTGATATGATGGTCGATGAAATACCTTGAATTCATACAGTTTACTGCTAAATTTTTTGCAGGTCCACTACTGCGTAATCCTTTCGGATGAGAGAAGACGCGCAGGCTGATTACCTGGTTGACGATGACTTAGATAGTATTATACTTTTTCTGAGTCTGTGGTAACTGATAATAATTTCATGGAATTTCGTCTCCTTTCTGCTCAGAATTTCTAAGGACTGTAGTAACTCACTAACATGACGACGTTCTATCTTGAACCGACGGTATGTCAGGCATCTAGATATGAACATAGTAGCATCAATGTGTGATACTGCTTCTATCAAAATTCTGCCTGGGATTATGGACATTCTGGTGGAAATCTGGTTGAATAGCCATGGAAGAATTTTTAGTGAGAACTGTTAGCAATTTCTGCGGTAGCAGTCAATTGAGTTCTAAAACAAAATTGTACTTTGTTCACAGGCGTCGGTCGGGACCATCAGGTGATGGCCTTCACCTTCACATGATTGTCTGAAATTTCTTTCTGCTGAAGTAGGATGGCTCAGACACGCCACTTTGTTCAATTGGAATTCATATCTGGAAATTTGTATATAAAATTTTCTCCTATCGAAGATTCTGTACAACTGTGAGAAGATGATTCTCGTGTTCTTCTCTAGAATTTAGCAGATCAGAATGTGATCAATGAATATACTAACGATTTTGTCTACGAAGTCGTAAAAAAATTTATTCATAAATTTCATACTATAGTTGGGGCATTAGGGAGCCCAGACGTATAAGTCAAAATATTATAGAGACTGTAATGGGTTCGACAGCAATCTGGAAAACATCATGTTGTTCTCTCACCACTTCTGGTGGCATGGTCACGAATTGTTCTGGAAACTATTTAAGATATCGTAGCAGGTCAGGTAAACCTTCTATACGTGGAATGAATATCGATTTAGAATGGTGATCTGGTAATTTTCCGGTGGTCGATACATGATCTCATGTTACCAACCTTCTTTCTAATAGACAGAAATGGTGCACTTTTTGGTGGTGCGTTAGGGAGAATAAAGCCTCGTTCCGGTAACTCTTGCAGCAATTGCTGCAACTCTTTTAACTTAGTTGAAGCCCTGGAATAAAGAGTTTTGAAAACAGGTTCGGTTCTTGAGACAAGCTAGATGTTAAATTATGTCTCGTGGTTAGGAAGGAATTTCTGGAACACCTTCTCAATTACTTCTGAAAATGCCGAAGAAAGAAAATCTATTGATCATAAATTTTAGGAACTTCAGAAGTGGATCATAACTGGTGGCTAGAAAATCTTCATAGCTATGGACTGATAAGTCACGCGCTTGTAAAAGGCAGAAACAACTTGTACTGATTTTTCTGGCAGAACTATAATGAATATATTTGGGGTTTAGTAAGACGGATCTCGTCGTTAACTGAAAACAGAACTTTAAGAAACATGGGTTGTGGAGTCTTTTCTGGCTGGGAGGTCGGTAAATACCTTTTTTTAAAAAAATAAAGCTGTCATAGGAATACGTGAAGTAAACATGGCGATCTTCACTTAATGTGTTCGTTTGTAACTTCATAGGATGAATACTGCGTGTTTTAACCTGAATAATACTCTAGTGGTGGTGACTGGATTTTTTTAATGATCTGATTCATGTGTGGCGTCATAGAACGAGTATACCCCTTTCTGAAAGGTATCCTGAATTACTGAGGCCTTGGTTTAGAAACACACTGGATTTATGAGTTCTGACTCGTATTTTGAGAAAAGATTCGTATGACGTATACCATGACTGGTGTCCTGATATGCGTCTTCTGAAATGATACCTGAGACCTATGTCTTGACTGATGTCTTGACATGTGTTTTAGTGGATGAATCTGGACAAGGCTGAAATTTTTTGGTAACTGCTAGGATTGGCGGAGCGGTTAGACTACTGACCTCTGTATTTTTGGTCACGTCCGTTCCGGAGTTCCAATGGTTACTGACTGATTAATTATAAGCATGGTGGTTGACGCTACTGCTTTATCTGTCAATTTATGACGGTCATTATCATGACCGTGATTCATGTAACTAAGTTGTTGGGTGGCCGGTTGGTTCCGATTCCCACTCTTCTTAATGAAAGGTTAGTTGAGTGAAGTGTGACACCTAGCTGAGAAGGTAAAAGTATGGAATGGAATGGTGGTGTCTGATGGTTGAAGTTTTGTCAGAATTTCAAACTTATAGTTTTCGTCCTTGTTCAACAGAGCCTTTATAGTATAAACATCATCAGCATCTTGAGAAATCTCCAAAGTATCAGCAGCATCAGCATTTGTGAGGTCTTCAAAGTGTTAACAACATCAGCATCTGGTAAAATCTTCAATTAACGAGCAGTATCAACATCTGGTAGAATATCGACAAGTGCAAAACGCCTGAGATGATTGAGGATCGATTAGCAATATCCATAGCGTAGGGTACCTGGAGTACACCTGGACTAATGTACATGAAGTACAAAATGAATACTGTATATGGAGCATATCTGAGACACTGTACGTGGAGTACACAAGAAATACTGTACATGGAGTATAACTGAGACACTGTACAAAGGGTACATATGGAATACTGTACATGGCACTGGTGGAAAATTTATGGAATGATCAATACTGGTGTCATTTGTCTGACATGATCAAGGATTAAATTGATTTAAACGGTAGTAAACTAAACTGAAATGGGTAACGTGATAGCCTGGTAATTCTTGCATAGACTTAATGTTGGTTGTATAGAGGTTCTAGAATATGTTTAAACAGAATTTCAACAATGGCCAGCATGACAAAATTCCTGATGAAGATCAAACATGATTTATTATGAAAACATAATTTTACTGTAACTCTTCTATATCTTAGCATGAAAACATCATCACCTTGCTGAAAATGAAATCCTCATAAGGAGACATGAACTTAATCAGCATGAAAACGATATCTACTTGAGGGTATGAAACTTGATTGTTATCAAGAACATAAAGATATAGTAAACTAAAGTTTAATATCAACTGGTGTGGATGGCTATGGTTCAATCCACAGAATTTACGATCTGGGACTAACTATGGGTGGTTGTAGTCCAATCCATACTTGTCAAAATTTTATGTAATGTCCTAATATGACAAAGGTGAACAACTATGGATCGGTTCACAAAACAACATTCGAATGTAAAGCATGAAAATTTGATCTGAACATTGGTGAACGTATATGGGATGGTTCACCAAGTAATATTCAACTGGAAACATGAATCTGACATGAGTAAGGATGAACGCCTATGGTCAGTTCATCTATACAAAAATCTGAACGGGCAAGGGTGAACGCCTATGGTCAGTTCACCAAAACGAAAATTCGCTAAAAAGCACATGCGACTAAATATGGCCAGTTCTGTACCAACCTTTTACTTAGTCAAAAACTTTAAGAAACCGACTGATAACTAAGAAAACTGACTGATAATTGCAAGAGAAACATAAAAGATAACAACGCCAAAATCTGGGAAGTTCCTGGTGACTACCCACTAGTCACGGGTCAAGTTTTAGAGCCTACGGGTCGAACCTTGCGCTCTGATACCGTAATTGTAACACCCCACTTGGATAAGTGGACCGTTACGTGTATTTATGGCGTGTCATCAATGCATAAGGTAAATGTCCTAAAACATTAATTGACCATAACGGAAATACCAGAATCAAACATCGGTAATCCAACATAAGCTCAAAACATGAAAAGTAAAATACTTAAAGAAAGGACTGAACAATGTCTAACGATAATATAAAAATGAAGTGCATAAAGTAAAGAATTTTGGACGGCTTCCATCCAATGCACATGCTCTCAGAATCTTAAGAGTGTCCTGGTGTACCTGCCGTTAGAACATGAAAGAACTACAGCTGAGCATAACGCTCAGTGAAGGGATATAATGCATGATAGGAATATACTGAACGGATAAATAATTAAAAGGGATAAAACAAAATCAATTAATTCTACTAATTAAATTAATAAAATCAACACTATATAATTAATTATAAAAGTTATTTATAATTCGATTTAATTAGAGTTAAATAATTCCTTGTATTTATTATTACTCGCGATCCCGAACCCGAGACAAACTCTTCCCGAGACACCCATGTCTCGGGTTAACCAAACCGGGCCCACTACCTGGTCCCCCTGTTGTTAATCTAATTCCCACTGCTTTTATATTTAAAGTTCCCACTGTTTGTGTAGTGGTACCCACTGCTAGTGCAGTGGTTCCCACTCCTAGTATGTATTTCCCACTGTTAGTATATATATCCCACTGTTAGTGCAGTCCCAAACACCCCTTTTGCTAAAATAATCCCAAACACCCCCTGTTACGAACCAAACACCCTTGATCATGTCTTTTGGTCGCTGCTATCCAGACTAAAGCCACCACCGCACCCCACTTTGGTCGCGACTGGTTGGAAAATGAACCACCGAGACCTACTGGTCTCGGTTTGTGTGCCCGACCGAACCAAAACAACAAACTAATCCGTTCCTCTTTTAATTCGTGATGAACATGTTTAATTAGACAAAGATTATTTCTTCTTGATTGATTCATGATTATTCAGAAAAGAGAGGGAAAGATGGATTACCTATTTGTAATCAGGGAATAACAATAACACACACTCAGATTCAATGATCAACACAAACCCGATCTCCTTTTTGTTGATATAAATCGGCGGGCACTTTTTTTTTCTTTTTTTTTTGTGTCGGCAGGAACAGGAAGCACAACCCTAATTTCTGTTATCTTTTTTTTTGTTCGTAGAATGAGCAAAGGGGAACTCCCGTCTTTTCTTTTCTTCACTACTAGGCTAGGCCTAGAGCCCATTTATTTTATTATTTTTTTTGTCTAAAAATCCGGCCTTCTAGCTTTATATAGTTATTCTATTTTTATTTTAAAACCTTTAAATTTATTTACGTATATTCGTATTCGTATTTACTTTTTAAATACGGGTTTTACAATTCTTCCCCTTTAAAAAGAATAATTCGTCCCCGAATTAAAGATACGACTATACTGGGTTTTACATACGTTGTTCGCGAAACCCAACAAGGTTAGGTTTCAAGTTTGTATATAAGCAAAATCAAGATATTAAATGACGAAAATTCGTACTGTCAAAACTTTTCTTTTGCTACTATCCTCTCATCTAGCTACTCCCTGTTGATCATTTTGTGATACTAAAACAAGCATGTTTATACAAGCATATATAATGGCATAATGCACATAATGAACAAACAAATGCATATTACTAATTCATATAAGAAAAATTGAGCTAAAATCCTATACTGGCATATCATAATTCATATAGTACTTTTTTGTATTAATGCACAAAACTAAGATATTCCTTCTATCATATGTGAAAATAAAACTTTAGTGAAAAAATGTGAAAATAAAACTTTAGTGAAAAAATGGTAATGAAGTAATGAGGGTTTACCAAGCAAGAATTGCCAACTTTTTAGATGCCAGATTTATCATCTTTCCATCATATCACAATAAACTTATAGAAAATATATGAATCTTTAATTAGCTAGCTTCCTTAGTCAGATTATACCCTAACGACAATAAAGTGTGAACAAATTTACTACCAGTTGTATCGATACCTTTTGCATCATCGAACAATTTTTCTACGTATGAGCATGTATTTCTTCTCTTCAATGTTTAATAACACGAAATCATCAATTCACAAGGTATCAATACATACTAGTTATGCAGTCACTTTGATGCTTAGGTGAAAGTGATATATGAATGTTACTGAGTATATGCTGCATACAAAACTAAGAAACTATATATTTTGATAAATTTTATTTATTATCCACCCATGTGCCATGAGATCGATACCGGATGAACCGGTTACCCTTAGGGTCGGTCCTGAGATTTCGAATGCCCTGGGCGAGTCGAATAAAATATGCCCCCTTTTACCAAACAACACATTTTTTAAGGGTTTGGAACCTGGTCAAGCCAAGCGGCTCATCCCCACGCCGATTCTTATTCATTAAATACAATGTTAACTGAATACAAAGTTCGACATAAATCACCTAAAACGATGTCTACGTGCGTTTCTTGAAGCAAAAACATCAATTATCTTGTCATAGTCGACGTTTTCTAAAACACTACTTTCAATACTCACGATGGCTAACCCGTTTAGGCTCTCTTGACTCATTGTACTCCGCATATACGACTTCAATATCTTCAATTTTGAAAAGCTTCTTTCTACGGATGCTACAGTGACTGGAATGGTTAACAATATCTTGTATGCAAGTAAAATATTCGGAAACATATCCATTTTCTTCGTAAACTCCATTGTTTGAATGGATGTCCAAGGTCATTCACCCTCGTATGCTCCAGTAGGCAACATGTCCTGTAATATTTGTAACTCCATAAATAAATCATTCCCATCAATATCACAATCTTTATCATTTGTCAAAGCGGATTCAAGATTCAAACAACATTGTTTGTTCTTATCATCTAAATAAGCCAACTTTGACGCATCAAACAAGAAACCAAAGATAGATTCAAAATATTTCATTTGCTCAAATCTGCTATTTAATTGTGTAAGAGCCATATCAACTAAAATAAGTAAGTAATCGGTTCTAAAAATCTCTTTAGCAAATTGTTTTTCTCTTTCAATATTTGGAATCTCATCAAAATGTTTTTTCCTACGAGGAACACGTTTTATAGAAAACTCAGGTCCAACTCCAATGGTTTCTTCAATTTGTTCAGCTTGAAGAATAGCATTTTCAAACCCACTTTCCCTATAGTTATTAAAATAACTAATAAGTCCCTCCAAATTTTTTGTTGCAACATCAATAAGCATATCATTAGACTGTAGCTTCTTACTGACTAAATTAGTTCGAAACAAAATATCATACCAAATAACCAAACTTAAAACAAATTCAAAACTTGAGAATTCATCGTTTAGCAATCATAAAGCCTCTCTACACAATTTTCCGTCATCACTTACTTTAGCTAAATTTTTAGAGCTTCTTTTATTTGAGAAAGTTGAGTTTTTATAGCTTTAATACTTTCTATACGACTTTCCCATCGAGTAGCACACAATGATTATAGAGTCAGTTCGTCAATATACTCGAGTAAAACACTCCACCGTTTTGTAGAAGTAGAAAAAACATTATATATTGTTTGACATGTTCCAAAAAAGAGCTTTGCTTTTTCACAAGAATTTTCCATATCACATAATACTAAATTAAGACAATGACAACCACAAGGCATGTAAAAAGCTTTCGGGTTTATATCAAGTAATCGTTTTTGAACACCTTGATGTTTTCCTTTCATATTAGATCCGTTGTCGTATCCCGGTCCTCTTATATATTTAAAATTTAAATCGATACTTTTCAAAACATCTTGCAGCACATTAAAAAGACCTAAACCGGATGTATCTTCTACGACCAAAAACTCTAAGAAAAACTCTTCTACCTTTATAGGAGAACTCGATACATCAACACATCTAATAATTAAAGTCATTGGTTCTTGACGACTGACATCAGGAGTGCAATCGAGAATTACCGAATAATATTTTGCCTCTTTTATTTTTTTAATTATTTCTGATTTTATCTCGGATACCAACATCTCAATTAACTCATTCTGAATTCTATGACTTAAATAATGATAGTGAGTTTCTTTGTCTTTAGTTTTGAGAAAATGTTCTTTCATGGCGGGATCAAACTCAGCAATCATTTGCATTATGCCTAAAAAGTTCCCATTAGATTTGGTATAGACTTTTTCACTTGAACCACGAAAAGACATGTCATATTCTGCTAGACATTTCACAAGAGCAATAATTCTAATTAAAACTTCCTTCCAATGTGTGGTATCTTTTTTATAAGTTCTTGTAACTCTTTTTACCTAGCCTCGCTCGCAACTCAGACACGCCTCTCAAATTAATCATATGCTCGTGACTATTTTCATGGAACTTTAAAGTAGTGCTAAGATGTTTCTAGTCATTTATTCCTTCCTCTGCTAATTGACTTCTAGATCTAGCAATTTTGAATAACTTGCAACAAAAACAAAATACTTTATCAAGCTCTTTCGAGTAAATCAACCATTTTCTATCATAAGAATCGCCATTTCGTAACTTACGTACATAATGTTCACAAGAGAAGTGTCTATTAAATTTATCTTTCGGATAATTTATATTAGTTTCTCTAACGACTCCTTTGGTTACAAGTAACTCTTTTATGTTTGAATCTAAACCATCCCAAACTCTAACATAAAAAATATTGTGATTAAATCTATTAACATAGCAATTTTTAGGGCTTTTGTTAGTTTCTTCAATACAATTTTCATTGTCTTCGCTAACATTAACCTCATCATTGTCTAGATTTTCATTATTTATAACATTTTCATTATCATCATTTTCTAAGCCTTCATTATTTATATGATTTTCATTATCATCATTGATGTCAATCGTATCATTTTCTAGGCTTTCATTGTTTATAGGATTTTTATTACCTATATTAACGTTAACCTCGTCACTATTTTCCGCAACACTATTATTGTTTTTTTCGTTTTGATTACTCACCCATCCATAGAACCGTGTAGAGGTCGTTCAGATTCTAGTTGCTTTTTTTTTCTTTTTCTATTTTGGGCACCTGACGGTTGTGAACGACGCAACATGATATTATGATAATCTCAAGTGTAAAATTGTGTAATACTCTATCAACTAATCCAAGAATAATAAGTATGAAAAAAATAACCTCTAAAGCAAAAATAATAAGTATGGAGCAATATCACCATATTAAAACTGATGAAAAAAAGTCGATTGTTTAATGCCTTGATAGAATCTGATTCAAAACGTATATTGCTGGTCTGATGGAAATAACCGAATGAGTTTTTTTGATGAAAGGTTGAAAGTAAAACCTTTGAAAGTGTCAATATGTCATTTGTCAAGTGAATATCATCTTTATATATAGGTCATAGATGATGCATCGTGGATTCGTGGGCTACTGGAATGTCAAATGGCATTAATAGAGCAATATTATTTCTTAATTTAAAAGATTTGAATTAGTCAATAGTCAAAAACTTAAATTACATAACGTAATCTTCCAATGTTGTAGGATGAATATTTTTCAAAATTTTCAAATTGTAGTATCAGTTGCTACTAATACATTTAAATGGGCTTTGTGTATTATTAAAATGGGCCAAAATGAGACTAGTATAGGTTAGTATCCATTTAAAAATGATGCCTTTTTCTTTTGGCTGCCCTTGGGCCATCGCCCATAAAACCCATAGGCAAATCCAGGCCTGGTTACCCTTCTACATAGTAACCTTAGTGTAACATTTATAAATGTTTGGTAATCTAATTAATCAACCCGTATACATGGGTAACTCAAAAGCACAAAATAAAAATTTAATAACTTAGGACAAATTTTTGGTAAACTTTAGTAACTTTTTTATACATTAACCCTTTGATAAAGCATGAAGTATATTTTGAAAAATGGTGGCGTGTAATTAGGGTTGTAAACGAACCGAACGCACGCGAACAGAGGTATGTTCATGTTCGTTTATTTAATTTTAATCGAACAAATAAATGAACGCGAACACTTAATCGGACAAAAATTATTGTTCATGTTCGTTTATTTAAATTTGAACTTGTTCATGTTTGTTTATGTTCGTTCATATAACTTAAACGAACGTAATCGAACGAACATAAGCGAACATAAATGAACGTAAATGGTGATATATAAAAGTAAACGGGCTAAACGATCGTGTAATTAAAGTTGTTATTTTAAGCGATTCACATCATCATCTTATATACTTATATAATAATCATATCCAAAAATATTGTTTTTTTTCATCTAGCCATGTCTTTAAATTTTTAGCTCTTATGTATAATTTAAGAGTGTAACACCCCATTTTGATAATGGAAATGTCACATGCAATTATGGCGTGTCATCAAAGCATACAAGGAAAAATGTCTAAACATTACTGGACCATAAAAGGGAAAATACCGGAATCAAACATCGGTAGTCCAAACGTAAAGCTCATCACACACAAACATAGTATAATAAAGGAAAGGACTAAACAATGTCCATAGCAATTGTATCATAAGAAAGGAAATGCATAAAGTAAAGAAGGCTAGACAGCTTCCAGTCCATATGCACGTACTCTTAGTGTCTACGAGCGTCCCTGAGTACCTGCCGTTTTGGGAGCATAGAAAAGGAAAACGGTTGAGCAAATACGCTCAGTGCACGGATGTACAATAAAGCATGAATAGGATAAGCATAAAACATATAACAACGGAAGAAATCTAAGTCCCGAGTAACCTGGTTAAGTCTTGATAGAACTGGTTTTATAGTTTGAAAAGTCTTATGTTTATCTTGTAAAAACTGTTATCTTATTCTACCATTAGCCAATATAGGTCATGAAAATACACCGTGCATGAATACTTGGAGGGGTGACCTCATCATGCAAATTAGAGGGGCTGCCTCTAATTTAATATACTGGTTTTTGGGTAGGCGGGATCAGCTCCTTGTGAAGGATGTAAGGCACACACCACATTCACCATGAAATCCTGACTGAAAACGTGTAACTAGGATGCACCCATACGCCCCACATGATAAATATAATAATATGGCCAAAAGCTGAAGGGACGCCATGAGCAATCACTCCGCCGTGGTGAAGTCATAACATCAGTGCCTCTAATGTTATGGTTATGGTACCTCCATAACTAGGTGAAACTGGTCATGTATGTATATGGCTATAGGTATTCTTAATTAAACATAAGCAATCAAACACGTAATCTTATATTACGGGAAAACATTTGGCTGCATACGGGGAATCCTAATAAGGAAAGAATGTCCATACTGAAAGGACGGGAATCCGTACCTTATGTCCAGTGAACGAAGGAGATGAACTGAGAGGAATCCTATTTCCGTATCACTAGTGCTACATAAATACATACATGAATAAGTATCTGCTTACTAAATACGTAGCTGGTTTTATGTCATGTCTTAGCTTATTTTATGTGTTCTTACCATGTTTTACTGTTTTAAAGCCTTAAACCGTGTCTATCTTATATTCTGTTTAATATGATTAAGTATTTCTGGTATTTCATGTATTATTATACTTACTGTGTAATAATAAGTAACTTTCCAAAAATAGCAGGTTTCCTAAAATAGAAAGTTTCCAAAAATAGAAAGTTTCCAAAAATAGAAAGTTTTCAAAAATAGAAAGTTTCCAAAAATAGAAAGTTACCAAAAATAGAAAGTTTCCAAAAATAAAAAGTTTCCAAAAATAGAAAGTTTCCAAAAATAGAAAGTTTCCAAAAATAGAATTACTGCTTAAAATAGATAAGTTTCTAAAAATAGAAAGTTTCCGTAAATAGATCAGCTGCCTTAATTAAATAAGTTTCCATAAATAGATTAGCTGCCTGAAATAAATAAGTTTCTAAAAATAGAAGGTTTCCATAAATAGATTAGCTGCCTTATTAATTAAGTTTCTAAAAATAGAAAGTTGCCATAATTAGAAATAAGCTGGTTAAATAAGCTAAGTATATAAGCCTAAGTGTTTTCATGATTATTTTCTAAGTCATATGATATAATGTATAGTTTAATAATTATTTCATGTAATTAAATTAAACTATAGGTTAAAATATTTAATTAAAGTATAACATGTTTTTAATTAAATACAGTTAAATACTTAGGTTAAAACATGTATTATTATTTATTAATAATATAACCTAAGTCATGTTAATTAATTAATTATCACCATGGTTTTTAAATAATTAATTAATTATAAGTCTAAAATATAAAAATAATTAGGTTAATTAATTTCATGATTATTAATAATTAAAATAACCTAATTCATGTTATTAAATTAATCATGTCATTTTATTAATTTAATTTTTAACATAAGATCATAAAAAAAATAAAAACTAAACATAAACCATGAACCGGATCTAGACCAAAAACCATGAACCGGACATGAAATTAACACCGTACCCCGAACCAAATCGGGGTACCCCTTGTCTTGATGCTTCCGTGGGACCCACACCAACCAACCGGGACCATATGGTCTCGGTGGTGGTCGGATGGCCAAACCGAAACCCCCTTCGGGTTCGGTGTAGGCTGCGGCAAAAAACACCCCTTAAAACATTACTTTTGATTTTATTAAATCCCAATTCATGTTAGATCTATGATTTTAATTAGGTTTTTATAAAAACATAACATGTTCTTGATTAGCAAAAGATCAAATCAAAAGAAAAAGGTTTAAAAAGGATTTACCGAATACGTGGATCAAAAGAACGAAGAACAAACACGAACACCAACTAGAATTCCAAGATCCAAGATCAACAAACACCCTCTTGTGGTGTTTTGAAGGTGGCGGCCAAAAAGAAGAAGAAGAGGAGGATTTTTAGGTTTTTGTTAAAATCTTCTGTAATGTAAAAGTGAGTAGTGTTTTTACCATAACCCTCCTTTAGTAAAAATACAAATGGGCTTGGCCCATTTGCTCCTTGTAGCCGCGGGTAGGGGGCCCCACATGGGGTACCCGTACCTTTTTCCGTGTCTCGACGTTTAGTTATTCGTTCGTGATTATTTGTGTTCGTGTTTTAAGTGTTCTCGATACGTAATTATCGTGATCTAATATATTTATTTACGCTCGTAATAAATATATATACGTAATTAATAATAGTTCGTGTTTTAATTACGTTCATGATTTCATGATCGCATGTTCGTGATTAATTATTGTCAAATAATTATTACGTTCTCGTGCGTAGCAAATACTTATCGTGTTCTAACACGTACGTAATACGTACAATCCTAACACGGAATCGTAATCATGCTATATTAGGAAAGTTTTAATCTAGTACGTACGATCTTAAGGGTACTATTCATGGTAAAAGCATGCGGGTTTTACAACTCTTCCCCCCTAAAAAGAATAATTCGTCCCCGAATTATAGATAAAGTACACTGGAAAAGAAGAACATACCCGAATTCAAAATATGAAATGAGGGTAAGAAGCCCTGATAGACTCCTCTGTTTCCCAAGTGGCTTCCCGCTCGGTATGATCCCTCCATATAATTTTGACGAATGGAATCGTCTTCTTTCTCATGACTTGTTCTTGTCTGTCAAGAACTCGTTCGGGTTCTTCTACAAAAGTGAGATCTTCACGTATCTGTTCCACTGGATACTGAACCATGTGAAGGGGATGATACTGGTACCCTTTGAGTAAGGACACATGAAACACATTGTGCACATGCGAAAGCTACGGAGGTAACGTCAATCGGTAAGATACTTCACCGACTCGTTCAATGATATCAAACGGTCCGATGAAACGAGGACTGAGCTTCCCTTTAATCCCGAAGCGTCTAACACCACATGCCGGCGAAACCTTAAGGAAGACGTGATCTCCTACGTTAAATTGTATGTCCCTACGATGCTTATCGGCGTAACTCTTCTGACGTGACCGTGCCTCCTGAATTTTCTGTTTAGCTACTGCGATCTTCTCATTGGTCATCTCTATGATTTCTGGTCCTTCGAGTGTTCGCTCACCAACCTGATCCCAACAGATTGGGGCGCGACACTTTCTGCCATTCAACATCTCAAACGGAGCACACTTGATGCTTGCGTGCCAGCTGTTGTTGTATGCAAACTCCACCAAACAGATGTAATCGTCCCAATCACCCGTCCATTCCAACGCACATGACCTCAACATATCTTCCAATGTCTGAATGGTTCACTCCGACTGTCCGTCCGTTTGAGGATGAAAAGCCGTGCTAAGCTTAACTTGTGTACCCCAAGCTTTCTGCACACTTTTCCAAAAGCGCGAAGTGAATCGAGGATCTCTGTTTGAGACGATGCTGGATGGTGCACCATGGAGTCTCATGATCTCTCTTCTGTACGTATCTGCGAGTTTACTTACCGGATCTTCCTTGCGGATCGGTAAGAAATGAGCTGATTTGGTAAGTCGATCTACGATAACCCAAATTGCATCGTGCTTCCTCTTGGTAGGCGGAAGACCAGTAACAAAATCCATGGTGATTTTGTCCCACTTCCACTCTGGAATATCTAACGGTTGAAGGAGACCGCCAGATCACTGATGCTCGATCTTAACCTGCTGGCAGGTAAGACATTTGGAGACGTAAGTGGAGACATCCTGTTTCATACCACTCCACCAAAAGTACTGCTTGATGTCATGGTACATCTTA
Organism: Glebionis coronaria; assembly: GCA_025667525.1. Lineage (NCBI taxonomy): Eukaryota > Viridiplantae > Streptophyta > Magnoliopsida > Asterales > Asteraceae > Glebionis > Glebionis coronaria. The sequence continues at coordinate 423,340,770 of CM046881.1, read as the reverse complement.
GTCGAACCAGGATGTATAGAGAATGGGGAGCTATGAGCTTCAGCTAACAAAGCTTCCCGGAGTTCTTGGTCATCAGGAACACAAAGTCTCGTGCCCTGCCATACGATACCATCTGCATCTACTCTGAATTCTGTCTGTTTCTCCAAATTCTGTACTATCGCCCAGATTTCTCCGTCATCCTTCTGAGCTTCCTTGATCTTAGAGAGTAACTCGGGTTCTACTCTAAGATTAGCCCAGTAACCGTGTTGTCCACGTACCATGATCTCGATGTCTAGTCGCTCCAAGTCTCTTATGATTTCCTCTTCGATTTTAATGCCGTTAATCATTCCGAACTTCCTGCTAAGAGCATCTGCTATTACATTTGCCTTTCCGGGATGATACTGTAGATTAATGTCATAATCCTTCAACAGCTCTAACCATCTCCTCTGCCTCATGTTCAATTCACGTTGAGTGAAGATATACTTCAAGCTCTTGTGGTCCGTGAAAATGTCACATGATTCTCCATATAAGTAGTGCCTCCATATCTTCAATGCAAACACCACAGCTGCAAGTTCCAGGTCAGGCGTGGGGTAATTTTCCTCATAAGGCTTAAGCTGCCGTGAAGCGCACGAGATCACTTTCCCATGTTGCATGAGAACACATCCAAGTCCCTTCCCCGATGCATCGCTGTAGATTTGAAATCCACCCGTACCAGATGGTAGAGTAAGAATAGGTGCAGATACTAGCTTCTGCTTCAGGTCTTCAAAGCTCTGCTCTCGATCTTCAGTCCAGACGAATTTCGCCCCTTTCTGCATCAGTTTGGTCAATGGTAGTGCTAGGCGGGAAAAGTTCTCCACGAACCTACAGTAATAGCCAGTTAAGCCTAAGAAACTGCGGACTTCCGTCGCTGATGTCGGCCTTGGCCACTTAGTAATGGCCTCAACCTTCGCTGGATCCATAGTGATTCCTTCTGCTGATACAATGTGACCTAAGAATGCCACCTTGTCTAACCAGAACTCACACTTGGAGAATTTAGCATACAGCCGTTTCTGGAGAAGAATCTGTAGTACTGTACGAAGATGGTCTTCGTGTTCCTCCTTGGACTTTGAGAAAATCAGGATGTCATCGATGAAAACAATGACCAACTTGTCCAGAAATTCATGGAAGATTCTGTTCATCAAATCCATGAACACTGCTGGAGCATTTGTCAGGCCAAATGGCATAACTACAAACTCGTAGTGGCCATATCGGGTACGAAAGGCAGTCTTGGCGATGTCCTGCTCCTTGACCCGTAACTGATGATAGCCTGACCTAAGATAAATTTTGGAGAAGTGTTTGGCCCCTTGGAGTTGGTCAAACAGATCATCAATGCGTGGCAGTGGATATCTATTCCGAATGGTAATCTTGTTGAGCTCGCGATAGTCTATACAAAGACGCATACTGCCGTCCTTCTTCTTAACGAACAAGACAGGTGCACCCCATGGAGATGCGCTCGGTCGAATAAAACCTCGTTCAAGGAGTTCTTGCAGTTGATCCTTCAGCTCCTTCAGCTCTATGGGAGCCATGCGATAAGGAGCCTTGGAGATTGGTTCAGCTCCTGGAATAAGCTCGATACTGAATTCCACTTCTCATGCAGGTGGTATGCCCAGAAGTTCTGCTGAAAAACATCTTGGAATTCCGACACTATAGGTTGATCCTGAATTGATGAGGATTCAGCATCCATGTTGTGAACCGTAGCTAGATAACCCTCGCAACCATGTGACAGTAGTGCACGCGCTTGCAGGGTAGATATGACTTGTACATACCGTCCGGGTATAAACCCGTTATGAATGTACTCTGGTGCATTAACATCACCGAAGATAACTCGATATGAATGGCAGTCTATGGTAGCATGGTGCTTGGATAGCCAATCCATGCCCAAAATCATGTCGAATTCATTCATGTCCAGCGGAAGTGCGTCGACAGGTCGAACCTTATCGTCAAATTCTAGGGGAAGACTCTTGTATACATGAGTGATTAATACAGAGTCCCTCAAAGGCGTGGAAATAGTAAGCCTATTTTTTAGTGGCATGGGGAGCATCCTAATGTTCTTAGCATAAGCAGTAGAAATAACCGAGTGAGTAGCACCCGTATCGAAAAGAACACATGCAGCTTGACCATACATATACAAGATTCCAGTGATGGTACCTGTAGACTTGTTGGCCTGGTCTCGAGATGTCGTGTAGACACGCCCGGTAGTAGGAGGCGGCTTGGTATCAGCATGTCCCGATGTACCCTCCATCTCGCCCTTACGGCAATCCTTCATAATATGGCCAGGAAGACCACACTTGAAGCACCCGCGTTAGTATTACGGCGACATGGTCCTGGGTACCTACGGTGGCAAGTAGAGCAAAGAGGATGAGTGAATCCTCCAGCAGGTGCTCTGGCTGGCTGGGAACCTGATAAAACATTTTACATAAGACATGATAATTGGGTACAAAGGACAAAGCAGAAAATTATAAGATTGAATACCAGTGATAGCTGGACGGCTAGGTTGCGAACCTCTCTGGTTCTGGTCCCTACCGTTTCCATGGTTCCTGGTAGAAGTTTTGCTAAAGTGTCAGAATATGAGTTATAACATGAAATCATAAAGAAATGCGTAAGTACTAGGACCTGCTGCTGTTGGAGTGCCCAACGTTGTTACGGTAATTATCATTACCGCCACGCCTATCCGTAGCAGAACGGTCGTTAGTCTGACCGTTTCCCTTGGGCTGATGAGGCTGCTGCTCAGTAGCCGGCTGAGACCGGTCCCCAGTTTTCTGCCTGGAAGATACATTTAAAGAGATAAATAATTGACATATATGGAAAGTATATGGATTGATCACCGCTTGAATACGAATGTTTACCTCTTGCCGGGTCTTTCAGCTTCCTCGAACTCATCTCTCTCCTACAGCATCTCCAACTTACGTGCTGCATCGGCCACTTGTGCTACAGTGTTGAACGTAGCACACACCAGATTGTTTGCGACCGATGTGCGAAGAGCCCATCTAAAGTGATGTGCCTGCTCTTCAGGAGTTCCTGCTGCCGCACCAAGGAAACCAGCTAAGCGAAGAAAGCGCTGCATAAACTCGTTGCTATTCTCCCCAGCTCTCTGTCGGATCCCATGGTACTCTCTCTTGAGCTTGTCCTGCTCAGCCTTGGGAAAGAACTGCTCCATCACCCTGTCCTTGAACTGAGCCCAAGTCAAACTAGCAACCCACTCGTCACCACCTTCAGACTGCATCAACGCTAACCACCAATTAAGTACATCGCCTTCGAATCGATAGCATGCTAACCTTGCCTTGTATGCGGGGTCACAACCCATAGCATTGAAAATCTTCTCGATGTGAGCCAACCAGCTTTCAGCATCGCTGGGGCTATCTGTCTTCTCAAAAGCTCGAGGGCGAAGCTTGTTGAATCTCTCCAGCCATACTGCTAATGTCACTGGAGGAGGAGGAGGAGGTTCCTGATTATGCTGCTGATTGTTGGCAGCTTGAACTTCAGCCCTGATGTCATTCCTCAGTTGAGGAAGCAAAGCTTGCATAGCAGCCTGAATCGCAGCATTGAGCTGTTCCTGTTCGCGTGTGAGAACCATCTGACAGTATAACATAAAACATATGATTAAACAGATCAAAACATAAAATCTATATATACATGAAAAAAATTTATACCAATTTCACGAGAAAAATTTTATGCAAGAAAATTTTGTGTATGGATGCATGATGCAGTTTTATGAAAACTTTTGTATGCTCGAGAGTGAACGCCACTGGTCAGTTCACCAAAAACAAAAGACATAGCGAGGGGACGCCTATGGGTCGGTCCCAAATTTAAAAGTTTCGATAAAACACATGCGACTAAATAGGGCCAGTCCTGTAACAACCATTACTTAGTCAAAAATCTGCGACAATGACATGTATATGTATGCTTAAAAATGATGAATGCATGAAAATAACTGTCAGTTCTAGGAAGACCGTAGTGACTACCCACTAATCACAGGTCATATTTGAGAGCCTACAGGTCGAAGCCTTGGCTCTGATACCATAACTGTAACACCCCATTTTGATAATGGAAATGTCACATGCAATTATGGCGTGTCATCAAAGCATACAAGGAAAAATGTCTAAACATTACTTGACCATAAAAGGGAAAATACCGGAATCAAACATTGGTAGTCCAAACGTAAAGCTCATCACACACAAACATAGTATAATAAAGGAAAGGACTAAACAATGTCCATAGCAATTGTATCATAAGAAAGGAAATGCATAAAGTAAAGAAGGCTAGACAGCTTCCAGTCCATATGCACGTACTCTTAGTGTCTACGAGCGTCCCTGAGTACCTGCCGTTTTGGGAGCATAGAAAAGAAAAACGGCTGAGCAAATACGCTCAGTGCACGGATGTACAATAAAGCATGAATATGATAAGCAGAAAACATATAACAGCGGAAGAAATCTAATTCCCGAGTAACCTGGTTAAGTCTTGATAAAACTGGTTTTATAGTTTGAAAAGTCTTATGTTTATCTTGTAAAAACTGTTATCTTATTTTACCATTAGCCAATATAGGTCATGAAAATCCACCGTGCATGAATACTTGGAGGGGTGACCTCATCATGCAAATTAGAGGGGCTGCCTCTAATTTAATATACTGGTTTTTGGGTAGGCGGGATCAACTCCTTGTGAAGGATGCAAGGCACACACCACATTCACCATGAAATCCTGACTGAAAACGTGTAACTAGGATGCACCCATACGCCCCACATGATAAATATAATAATATGGCCAAAAGTTGAAGGGACGCCACGAGCAATCACTCCGCCGTGGTGAAGTCATAACATCAGTGCCTCTAATATTATGGTTATGGTACCTCCATAACTAGGTGAAACTGGTCATGCATGTATATGGCTATAGGTATTCTTAATTAAACATAAGCAATCAAACACGTAATCTTATACTACGGGAAAACATTTGGCTGCATACGGGGAATCCTAATAAGGAAAGAATGTCCATACTGAAAGGACGGGAATCCGTACCTTATGTCCAGTGAACGAAGGAGATGAACTGAGAGGAATCCTACTTCCGTATCACTAGTGCTACATAAATACATACATGAATAAGTATCTGCTTACTAAATACGTAGCTGGTTTTATGTCATGTCTTAGCTTATTTTATGTGTTCTTACCATGTTTTACTGCTTTAAAGCCTTAAACCGTGTCTATCTTATATTCGGTTTAATCTGATTAAGTATTTCTGGTATTTCATGTATTATTATACTTACTGTGTAATAATAAGTAACTTTCCAAAACTAGCCGGTTTCCTAAAATAGAAAGTTTCCAAAAATAGAAAGTTTCCAAAAATAGAAAGTTTCCAAAAATAGAAAGTTTCCAAAAATAGAAAGTTTCCAAAAATAGAAAGTTACCAAAAATAGAAAGTTTCCAAAAATAGAAAGTTTCAAAAAATAGAAAGTTTCCAAAAATAGAATTACTGCTTAAAATAGATAAGTTTCTAAAAATAGAAAGTTTCCATAAATAGATCAGCTGCCTTAATTAAATAAGTTTCCATAAATAGATTAGCTGTCTGAAATAAATAAGTTTCTGAAAATAGAAGGTTTCCATAAATAGATTAGCTGCCTTATTTAATTAAGTTTCTAAAAATAGAAAGTTTCCATAATTGGAAATAAGCTGGTTAAATAAGCTAAGTATATAAGCCTAAGTGTTTTCATGATTATTTTCTAAGTCATATGATATAATGTATAGTTTAATAATTATTTCATGTAATTAAATTAAACTATAGGTTAAAATATTTAATTAAAGTATAACATGTTTTTAATTAAATGCAGTTAAATACTTAGGTTAAAACATGTATTATTATTTATTAATAATATAACCTAAGTCATGTTAATTAATTAATTATCGCCATGGTTTTTAAATAATTAATTAATTATAAGTCTAAAATATAAAAATACTTAGGTTAATTAATTTCATGAATATTAATAATTAAAATAACCTAAGTCATGTTATTAAATTAATCATGTCATTTTATTAATTTAATTTTTAACATAAGATCATAAAAAAAATAAAAACTAAACATACACCATGAACCGGATCTAGACCAAAAACCATGAACCGGACATGAAATCAACACCGTACCCCGAACCAAATCGGGGTACCCCTTGTCTTGATGCTACCGTGGGACCCACACCAACCAACCGGGACCATATGGTCTCGGTGGTGGTCGGATGGCCAAACCGAAACCCCCTTCGGGTTCGGTGTAGGTTGCGGCCAAAACAAACACCCCTTAAAACATTACTTTTGATTTTATTAAATCCCAATTCATGTTAGATCTATGATTTTAATTAGGTTTTTATAAAAACATAACATGTTCTTGATTAGCAAAAGATCAAATCAAAAGAAAAAGGTTTAAAAAGGATTTACCGAATACATGGATCAAAAGAACGAATAACAAACACGAACACCAACTAGAATTCCAAGATTCAAGATCAACAAACACCCCCTTGTGGTGTTTTGAAGGTGGCGGCCAAAAAGAAGAAGAAGAGGAGGGTTTTTAGGTTTTTGTTAAAATCTTCTGTAATGTAAAAGTGAGTAGTGTTTTTACCATAACCCTCCTTTAGTAAAAATACAAATGGGCTTGGCCTATTTGCTCCTTGTAGCCGCGGGTAGGGGGCCCCACATGGGGTACCCGTACCTTTTTCCGTGTCTCGACGTTTAGTTATTCGTTCGTGATTATTTGTGTTCGCGTTTTAAGTGTTCTCGATACGTAATTATCGTGATCTAATATATTTATTTACGCTCGTAATAAATATATATACGTAATTAATAATATGTTTTAATTACGTTCATGATTTCATGATCGCATGTTCGTGATTAATTATTGTCAAATAATTATTACGTGCTCGTGCGTAGCAAATACTTATCGTGTTCTAACACGTACGTAATACGTACAATCCTAACACGTAATCGTAATCATGCTATATTAGGAAAGTTTTAATCTAGTACGTACGATCTTAAGGGTACTATTCATGGTAAAAGCATGCGGGTTTTACAAAGAGAAACTATAAATACTTTGTAACCAAGTACTATATTAGTAACATATTATTGTTAGACTAAAATATTTACTTTATTACTTTTTTAACATCTGGAATATTAATCGAACGTAAACGAACAAATAAACGAACGTAATCGGACGGACATAATCGAACGTTCACGAACGTAAATGAACGAACGAAGCCGTTGTTCACGTTCGTTTATTTAACTAAACGGACCAAAAATCTTGTTCATGTTTGTTTATTTGTTAAACAAAAGAACATAAACGAATTTTTTGACGAACGATCGGCGAACGGTTCGCTGAACGTTCAGTTCATTTACAGCCCTACGTGTAATTGACGAGTGTGTTTAGGGAAAAAGGTAGGTTAGGTGACTTTATGGTTAGTTAGGTCAGGTTCAAATAGTTTGGGCTTGTTATTTTGATTTTAGTCATTTTAGTTGGGCTTAATTTATCTTAGAAAATTTATTTTGATTAGTTGGGCCAAGTATAAAAGATAACCGCTGTCGAGTTAGTTTTATGAAAATGAAAATTATAGTAATAACCTTAATAGTACAATTGTACTTGTTGGATGTATGTTGTTTTAATTGACCTCATAAACCCATTGATTCGCTTATTATCAGGTTTACTTCCTCATTGATTCTTTCATTTCATCTTTTTTATTAATTAAGAATATAGATTTGTATAATTAGTTCCTCATTTGTGTTAAAATGTTATGATAACCCAGTTGTTTAAGCTTATGTGTTTGATAAGCTCATTACCCCATCAATTAAGAACTAGATTTATGATCTTAGGGGCTTTTCTGTTTATGTGTATTTGGTGGGCTTATTCAACTTTTGAATTATAAGCTTTACAAAAAAAGTTTAATAAGTCGCCAAGCTCATAAACTGGCTAAATAAGCTTCTCATTTCATTTTTTTATTAGTTTATGGATTTGAAATTATCAATACATTGATTTGTATCTATTATTATGAGCTTAATAGTGCGTCTTTGTTTAACATTATTTTGCCGGCCTATTGAACTTAAAAGCTTATTTAAGATATGATGCGCCCATGTTGTTTGTCTCATAAGCAACCCCATCAATTGAGCACTGGCTTTAGCCTAGCGGGTGTTTGTTTAATTGTATTTGGCCAGCTTATTAACTTTTGAAAAGCTCATAAGCCCAAAAGTTGAGCTTATAAGCTTTATATAAAAAAATTATTAAGCGTAAGCTCATATGCCTGCTAAATAAGCTTAATAAAAAAACAACCAAACAAAAATGCATGTCCATAAGCCTCCTCGTCTTTACATCTTTCCAAGTTGTTGTCAAGTGTTAATGTTGCTTTCTTTTATTGCTGTCTAACATGTTATTTTATTGATTACTCTGCCGTTTTTAGTGCTGTTTAGGTTGCCGGTTTTTGCATTTTTACATTTTTGCTGCTTTTTATAGTTTTATGCTGTTTTCTTTCTGCATTTTAACGTGTTTTTGTTGTTATTTAAGTTGCTAACTTACGTGTTTTTTACAGCTTAAAGGAAGACCGAATGCCCTCAATGGACACTGTATTCAACTGTGTTATTCCATACATAATGAATGGTAACGACAGGAACTCTGTTTCATTGGTTTGTCGTAAATGGAACGAGATCGATGGTTTCACGCGTAAGCACGTGACCGTGCACGTGCATTACGCACCCACACCGTCTCGTTTATCTAAACGGTTTCCGTTTCTCCAATCCCTAACGCTAAAAGGAATCAAGAATACGAATGCAAGTATTGACCTCACTCGGTGGATCCGAGAAATAGCCATCAAGTTTACACTCTTAAAATCGCTTTGTATTCGTCATTCGGTTATTCATGATTCCGATCTAGAGCTCCTTGCGAAAAACCAAGGGAAGGATTTTTTGAGTTTGAAATTATGCGAGTGTGAAGGGTTTTCACAGAATGGGCTAATGTCTGTTGCTAAGTATTGTAGCGAGTTGAGAGAGTTATGTTTGAACAGGATTGATTTGGTTGTTGGTGACGAGGTGGTCGAGGAACATGGTAAATGGTTACGCGTGTTGGCGTTGCGTAAAATGGGGATTGAGAAGTTCTCGTATATGTATGGTAGTTGTACTGATGCTCCCTTTGGTCAAGAAGATGTTGCGTTCCTTGTAGAAAAATGTAGCAAGTCTTTAGTTTCATTAAGAGTTGACTCATGTTTTATAGACGATGATGCAGCACAGGCCATTAGTAATGCTGTTAACTTGCAAGATTATTTTGGCGCTATTTTTTATAAAGACGAGCAGTATAGCCATTTTAAGTTACCCTCGAGTATTCATAATTTAGGCTTAAGTTATTTTCCTGAAAGTTCAATTCAGTTTGTTGACCCCTTATTGGGCCAGTTAAGGGAATTGGACTTGAGGTGGTTGGATGATCCACTTCCACAACACTGGTCTTGTCAGTGTAACTTTCTTCAGACTTGTCCAAACTTGGAAGTTCTTCATACGGACCATGTGTGTGGAGACATCGGATTGGATATTATTAGTAAGCTTTACAAGAAATTGCGCAAACTGACTGTTTACTCCGGGACTCGTGTGGGATTAATGGTTGTGGCACAAGGATGTCTAAATTTGGAATATTTACATGTCGAACTCACTAATATTTCAAATGAAGCTTTGGAGTGTATAGGATCTAATTTGAAGAATTTGCGTGTTTTTTATATCCGTGTGCAACAAGGAGAAGATGAAGAACACAGTACAATTTTACCGCTAGACAACGGGATCCGAGCTATGTTGATCGGTTGCGCCAAACTTGAGAGGCTAAGTCTCGATCTTTATCCCGCAGTTTTGACAAATGTTGGTTTGGGGTTTATCGGCAAGTATGGTGTTAATCTGAGATTTTTGTCTCTTGCTAGTATTGGCGGATCTGATGAAGGCCTTATGGAGTTATCAGAGGGATGCCCAAAATTACGAAAACTGGAACTGACGAATTGCCCCTTTAGCGATCAAGCGGTCAAGGTTTTTTTGGTTAATAAAAAAGTACTCCTGTATATCTGGCTTAACAGAGGTAATGATGCTAGATTGGCGCTCACCCGTTCAGATATCAACATGGTAGCCCAGGTTTGTAAACAAGTATATCTAATTATCTATCATGCTTTTTTTTAGATTTTGCATCATCTCTATAAGATATCTAGTTATTTTGTCAAATATGTAATCCATGTACGCTTTAGTTAATAAAAAGTAAAGTAACACCCAATACGGTCTTCTACGGGATATGGGTCCCAATACCATCTAGGACAGTGTATGGGGGAGGTTGAGACGTAGACAATCATACCCCTACCAAAGATAGTGAGACGGGTTCCGGTTCTATCAAAGATAGAAAAGGACCTCCGGCCATGCAAGTAGTGAGGATCGAACCCCTGACCTCTCTCTCAAGAGGCAAAGGTGTACGCTTTAGGTGTAGTTTGAATATATTTGTTTCTTGTTCTGGTAAGATAATCGCGTGTAGAACATTAATTACCAACTTTTTCTACTTTGAATTCGGCAACTTGAACGAAGGTGATTTGAGTAGGGACATCTGACCATAAAGCCATACGTTGTAGTTGGTATTTTAAGCTTGTTTGTATAACTCCCCGTGTTTTAAGCTGATGTAGTTGACGTGTTTGACTAAAATGATGTTACTAGACCATTTTGTCTTTGTTGATTAGTTTCACGTCATAGTCTATTTTGTTTCTTGGCTTAAATTACTCAAAATACAGTTACAGATGATGAGGGAACAAACAGCGCGGTTGAAAGCAGATGTTGAGCGGGCTGCACAGGTGGCTTCAGGTTCCCAAAACACCTTTAAAGACGTTGTGGCTCACTTCAACCGACAACAATCACAATCAGGTTGTTCCTCAGCCTATACCCCTCCCCCGATGTACACTCCCCTAGTGGTTCTCGACGGTAGTGGCTCGTGTTCTCGCATGAGCTCACAACCTAGCCAAGATTGTTATAGTGAGGAACAAGTTGCAAATATGATGAGGGAACATGTGGTGGAAATAGCGACGTGGGAAGCACAAGCTGAGCGGGTTGCACAACAGGCTGCAAGTACCCAAAACGCCTTTGAAGACTTTTTGGCTTACTACAACCGACAACAATTACAAGCAGGTCGCCCACAGTTCACTCTCGACGTGATTCCCAGCATTTCTGCTCCCCGAGTGTTTCTTCCTGACCCTGACCCTAACCCTTACAACCCAACCTATACTCCCAGTTCTAGCCAGATACCATGTGATGAAGATGAAGATGACGATGATGACAAATATGAAGATGAAGACGAAGATGACCATGAAAGATGAAGATGAAAATGATGATGGTGATGGTGTATCTCAATCTGATGACGAGTAGTGATTTAGTATGTTAATTGTATTTGTATCGACATAGTTGTGTTATGTTCTTTGCATTCTTATATTAGTATTAGCTTAATTGTATTGCTTTTGTGAAAACTATGACTTTGTTTATTTGGAATGAATAACTGGAGGGTTACAGGTTTTGTTTTGGCTGATTTTTTTCACAGTTAATGCAACATTTACAACCGTTGTATCAATAATATAAATTGTTCAGTTTTGCAAGAAAGTGATGACATATAAGAGCTTTTTCTAACAAGTTATGCTTGTATTCACTCATGGCTTCTTGTGCTAGATCATACGCTCTATAAAGCCACTGAAGCTTTAAACATTTTGTGAAAGTTGCAAGAAGCTTGTTCACGATTGACTTCATGAGTGACACTCGTTCCAGTGTTGTCACCAATGCCTCCTGCTTGGACGGTATTAGCTCGAGTGGAACCACGACTTCCTCTGCCTCTTCCTCGTGCACTAGATGTACCTTTTTCGTAACTACCACCCTTTCTATCAACTCGACAATATGTCCAGTTTTATGGCATTGTGTACAAGAAAGCGACTCATTCTTAAATTTAGTCCGATTTTGCACGGCTAGTGCCATAATCTCTGGTCGGTCATCCTTGTCACGTGTCATTGTCTTAACCTGTTCTTCCTGAATAAGTATGGAATATACCTTGTTCATATTTGGTAAGGTGTCTTGTGCTAAAATGTTTGATGTTGTCGTTCCATACAAATTCTCATGGAGACCCATGAGAAAAGTATGAACTTTTTCATCTTCTTGCTTCTTTATTACTTTTTTCCATGATCACAATTACATTTTCCACAAGTACAAGTTGTAATTGGATTAAAATTTGCCAACTCGTCCCAAATCTGATTGAGATGGCCATAGTAACTTACTATAGTCGGCCCCTTTTGTCGACAAGTTGCAAGATCCAGATTTTAGTTGTTGAATTCTAGGTCCATTGGCGATCGAAAAACTATCTTTCAAGTCATCCCATAGAGTCTTCACTATCTCCAAATGTGAGACGGTGGACCGCAACGAAGGCTCGATGGTGTTTCGAACCCATGATACTAACAAAGAATTAATCGTCCACCAATCTTTAGCGTCTTTATCCGTCTCTTCTGGTTGTCTGATAGTTCCATCTATGAACCCAAACTTCTTTCGGGCTCGCAAAGCGGTTCGGAAAGAACGAGACCACTCGTCGTAGTTATCTCCCTTCAACTGATCACTTGGGTATACAAGATGCTTAGCTTGATCACCAAGCCATTCAACAAAATAAGGTAAGCAAATAATATAAAATCCCGTAATAGATGATTTAACATATCTTCGCTCAATAGAGAGTAATCGATCAATGAGAAATATATATGACAGGACAAAGGACGGCAACGGAAACTGTAAACCAAATATACGACATGCATAGTCATCTTGAAACTTAATCAGCATAATAAGAAAGCTCATAAATCATAAAAGTCGATTGATAAGCCTCACCGGCTGATTTAAGAGGTCACTCTTTGCATTCAGCAACAACAAATTACATGTTTATACATATTGCAGGAACTTGTTTTGTTGGATACACAACGTAGTAAAGGGACGAAATAATAAATGACCCAAAGGATTATCTACGCTGGAAATTAAGGAACTTGATTGCAAACATAAAAGCAGCAAAAAATAATCATGTACTATTGCCGCCACCAGAAGGAAGTCATAATCATACCCAAAAAACTCACTGATAAATCCTTTCACTGTCATGTTGCCAGCTCCAGGCACCTCAAACGTGTAATTATCCTCACCAATTTCAACAGTTATGAGACTGTAGAGGCTCCAGCTGACAGGGTTTGCCCAGTAATACCATCTGCGCCATATTGGTATTTGCTGCAATATGGTAAAGTATATCAGTACTTCATTTTTAATCAGTAATATGAACTCGAAATCAGTAATTACCTGGGAAAGTGCATAAGGTAAAGATGAATACATTCCTGCAGCCCTTTCACGATAGAAAACTGTTCTCTCAACAGCAACAATCGATTGGATAGCAGTTGTATTCATAGATCCTAGGAAGAGAACAACGGCATACAAAGTTCCGTTCATATCTAGAAGATTTTGTAGTTTTTGTCTGTATATATACACAAACTCACAGTTAGGTTCTATGCCATATTAGGATGATCATAGTGTAGTAGTACTCATGAAGAGAAAGAAAAGACATTACAGTGCAAGTTATGAGACGAAAATGCTTAATGTTCTCAGTACTTTTCGAGTTCCCAATTTCGAAAGGAAGGGTCAAAATTAATTCTTCATTGCAAATTGACGGGAAAGGTCACAGAAACTTTACAGTTATATTTTTCTTAAACTATTTTAGCTCTTCTATTTTCAGTGTAGTTATATAGATTTAAAGAAAAACTGTTAAATAGCATCCTTACATCTTTTCACCCTTTTTAATGAAAATAGCACCAAGTAGAGTGACTATGGTTGCAACAAAGCGAGTGACATTATATTGTGGATTCTTCCAGTATGACAAATGTTGTTTCGATAAACAAGCTTTGCATTGTATGATAAATGGCTGTGTGTACTTGTTTTTGAATAAGAGATCCTTGGAACCACTTATAGGGAAACTAAGCTCCCTGATTAGTTCTTGATTGTCTCTGAGAATGCCAAAGAACATCCAAGACAAAAAAAAAAATCATTATCTAACTATATACTGTATAAAATAACAATAACAGATGAAATCAAGATATAGAGTTTACTGATAAAGGCTAGAGTTTGCGTAAATATGAGCATAGTCAACATTAAGCTGAATTTCAGCTGAAGAAGAGGTTACTTCCAACACCCAAGTAGCAGGATTATAACCATTGGTTATCTTTGGTACTCCTGGAATATATACAAACAATGAGCATAATCAGCATCAAGGAAAATTTCACAATGGGTAATACTTTCAGGCCAGTTCCGCTTAATCTAGTACAAAACTCATTGAAATAAGAGACACTTGAAAATACTCTACTAGCCTTTGAGACTGGTGACCTAAAGGTCCAGCATAGATAATTTGTCCGCCGATCTTCATCAAAAGTAACTGCAAAGTTATGGATCACAGCTAGATTACCATCCATGGAATTACTTACACTTTAAGTTTGATTTTTTTTTATAAGAAGAATCGTCATCACAAATATAAAGATGCTAATATCTTAGGCATACGTTCTACAAACCTCATCAAAAGATTCGAATATGTCTATACTTGGTTGGTGAATTGTGCATACAACAGTCCTCCCGGTGTCAACAGTGTTTCTTACAGTACGCATGACAATGGCTGCGGCTTTAGAATCAAGACCAGAAGTCGGTTCATCCGTGAAGATGATGGATGGATTTGCCACCAGCTCTACCGCAATTGTCAACCTCTTCCTTCGTTCTATTGTAAGACCATCAACTCCAGGAAGACCAACCATTGAATTTCTTACAGGGTAAATGTCGAAATACACAATGTATTTTCTCAAATATATGCCCTTATAACTTTTTTATGTTTTATTTTCACTCTTGCCACGTAGGTAAAACAGTTTGACTTGGTCAAACGTTTTGACTTTTACCGTTAGAACCAAAATTTACACCGGATACGTTTGTTTTTAGTTTCCACGTTGTTTTTATTTTTTTAACAAAATTAAACGTAATAATATAAACATTGGTACGTATAAAAGCACACACTTATCTTCTCTTTTCTCCCATTACCATTTCCAGTTTATGAACCCCAAATTTTTCTTACTCAGTTAATCGATTTTGGTAAAATAGCATTTAATCTATTGTTTTAATCTGATAATTCCATTGTTTTAAACTCATGATTCCATTTAATCTAGGGTTAATTACCCAAATAGACTTGTCATGAAAGTCATTTGCCAAAATACCCCATGCTACCTTATGCTACCTTATGCCACCTTAAAACTTCCAAAAATAGACCAAGCTACCTTATGCTACTTTATGCTACCTCATGCTACCTTAAGCTACCTTATACTACCTTATGCTACCTTATGCAACTTCTAACAAATTTACCAAAATATCCTTATTCATTATAAATGTGTAAGATGCAAGGACAACTTGTGTAAGAATGTGTAAGTGTACTAATGTGTAAGTGTACTTTTTATGCGACTTTTACTTTTTTTAATAATTTTTTTTTTCAAATACTTTTATAATTAATATATTTAAATTATTTTTATGCGACTTTGTGTTTTTTTTATACTGGAATTTCTGGTTGGATTTTTTGTGTCGAGTTTTTTCGGGTCACGTTTTTTCGAGTCAGGCTTTATTCGTTTGTATCCGAGCTAACATATATAAACAGAAAGTAAGAAACCATAGAAGCATTTAGAAAGTCAATTTTATTTTTCAAGTAGACGAATTTTCCAATTTACATTATGAAAGACAAATTAAAAAAAAAAATACTAAAAACAAGAAATAAAAATAAAAGATCTTGCCTTTTTTCATCACAATAGTGGTACTAAAAAAATAAATTAATAACATGAAACCACACTCAAATGCTGGAGTTTTTTTTTTCTTCTCCCTTCATTCTTCTTCCTCAAGCCGAGATAGATCTATTGCACGCTGTCCTGTTACAAGTTTCAATCTTCAAAACTCCCTCATTATTCACCAAAACGTTTGCAGTTTTTATGTCTCGATGTAGAACCTCAAAGTTGTCAAGGAATGACCAAACAATGTAACCTCTAACATCAGCCCCTTTCCTGAAAAAGCAAGATACATCATAAGAATAAAGCTTATTACGTAGTAATATTTCATGCGACCATTATGATCTATACAAATATTAACAGGTTGTTTGGATATTTAAACTGGATATTTTATCTGACAATTAACAGTAATATTTCATACTGGTACGGACGATTCACTAGTTCTGACTCAAACAAGCTTATAGTTGTATTATTAACAGGGTGTTTGGATATTTAAACTGACAATTACTACCTGAAGCTGCAACAATCAGTTAACACATCTTGAAAAAGCCAATTCAGATTACAAGTTTATGAGTAAATGAAGAAGCGCATACAATCACCTCAAGAAAACTAACTACTGACATAGATGTATCACTGAAAAGAAAAATATACATTAATTCAACTCGGGTCACTTTTTTTACCTTTACATTAGAAGTATCCACGTCGTTTTCATGAAGAAACGAAATAAAATCTTGAAAATTTTCTGGAGTAAGACGATAATGACCGCTGTGAGGCCAGACCGCCTGTTCAAAAAACATAAATATGAGTATACGACAATCCAGTACTTTATATAGCAAGAAAAATAGACATTTTAAACACGAATATATACCTTCAGGACCCCGTTTTCAGCAACAATCCTCCCTGCAGCCAGCGTGGCACCCCCCGACAAAAAACTTGAATGTTGAAAATAACCTTTTTTCTTGATACCGACGTATAAAGTCCTGGTTGTGCTGAGGACAAAGATCCATTTCGCACATTTTGTTGTATCTATGAACTCGCCACTTCTTTCATACAAAAGCTTTCCGTTCTCTATTGATACTTCATAAGCTTTTCGTTCCATCTAAAAAATACAAGAATCTCGGTAAGAATTATTCGTTAAAATGTTGTAAATTTAAGAATAAGGACAAGAGGTATACCGGGCCAAGATACTGAATGCATTGTTGGTGAAGTTTCAATCTTGAACACTTTTCCGCAAGATTCACTTCTTTACCTTCTCCGATATCTAACCTGAGTTTCAAACAAGAAAGATTCAGTTTATAAAGTTCTAGGAATAACAGAATAGATTCTTGCTAAATATTTAAGCTTTGCGACATATTCTTACCAATAAAAGAAGGGTTCTTTGGTCTGAGAGTGCAGCCACTTTGTGTAGTAAAAGGAGACCTTGCCCCTCTCGAACTGGGCTACTATCAATAAAACTATCCTATTCCTGTTCCTAGTAATTCAGTATCGATCATATTACCTTTCATGAGCAGTCAAGAATATATTCAGTATCAAACATGGATTCTATCCCCACGACTTATGTTAGGTAACATCCATTTTGACAGTAGCGTTGATAGAAAGTATGGCGATAAGGTCATTGCTTAGCCTAGATAAAACTGTTTTCTAGCCTCAAGTGCAACTATCAAGGTAAGTTCATATTCCAAAGCAAATGTAGGAATATGAAATATTAAAGGACAACTGTTTCACGCTATTGCTCTTTGAAAGATAATATATTATCTGGTCCAACTCCGAATACATTTCAAGTTCACCAACATCAATATTTAACTCCAATATAGAACCTGTGTGTCGTAATAACACATGGAAGATGGCACCCGCAAGCTTCGATTTCTTCAATTGTTTGCATTTAGGTGATACTTTAACCAGCTTGTCATCAAATACAAGTTTAGAAATGCTTGTCCAACAAAACCTCCATTTACTTGACAAAATACTGGTTCTTACTGCATCTCGGATTGGCATACGAGTTAGAACATATTCAATTATGTTTTCAGGAAGGGTACCGAGTATATCCGAACTGAGGCGTTGAACTTTCATCTTATTGCAGCGATTTTTTATTCCATAAAGCTGCAATGTCGAATGCAAAAGCAAAAGAGTTATTTACAAAACATTTTTAACCAATATTAGCCATGCATATTTATCAAAATCAGATAAGCTAAATATACTATTATAATCCAAATGTAATAGATATAGCTAATACAGAAGTAATCTACACATTAAGAACCAGAAACCAGTGCAGGTTTTGTGTATGAAAATCCCCTCGCACATGATCATCAAAATCAACAAAATAAGAGTTGGAATTAAAAAAACATCAGCATACTTCTACCATTACCCCTTTCACTCGCCAAGTTTTCCAACCGAATATTCCTCCAAAATATTCACTTTTGCTTCTCGACAATAACAATAACCACCTAGGCGTTACAAGAAACTAAAGCACAGAGTACATATAACGACTAGGCAAAAATACATCAATCCGAACTCTTTACATCATCAATAAAAATAAAGCCAGGAAATTTCCAATCTTCCAGCAACTTATCTACACGACTTGCCTTTTTAAAAGGGAACACGAGGAGCTTTAGTCGCACACCAGACATGAATTTGTGTTACTAGGGAAAAGTGAATGATAGTACAAGTTTGTAAGGTTCAAGTTACTAAGGAAATGTAGGTGGTTAAGAGTGAGAATTATTACACTACTCGTTATCAGTTTCGTCGAAGAGATAATTCTAAAGTGAGATTTGATAAGACCTATAGAATTGAGATTACTGGTGTTCAGTGCATCTAGTCAAAGAAAGGGGAAGATTTAATGCAGGTTTCAAACTGAATGGAAACGCGTTTTAGAAGATGGTTTGAGTATGTAATATGTTTTCAGGGTATGTTATGTTAACTATTTGGGTCTGCCAATGGTGCCTCTGATAATGAGTGTAAAAACTAAGAAGACAATAGTTTACGTTACCTGCATAGTTGAATTCCCCAAAAGGTAAAGTTTATCTAAGGTGAACTAGTGAAGCCATATCATATATACTGAGGAGAACCTTTTAAACAATGCTACTCGAGTAATGGGAAATGGATTTAAATTCTAAACTGTAAGAAGTAGTTCAATATAGTTGTAAGGAACTTTGTTTTTTATGGTAAACATTAGTAAAATTGTCTTGAATGTATATGTAGGGCATAGTTACAAAGCAACTTAAAACATGTGAAATTTGTGAGTCGTGATAATTTGTATACCTGTAATCAGTAATGTCAGTAAGACTGCCTCGATCAGCTGGACTGCTATAAACAAGTATACTAGTGTATTATATTAACAACAATCAAATAGGATAAGTACGTATACTATTATGCTCCACCTAAATACTAGAATGCTAAAACCAATGTACAAATTTTACTATTTTAGTTACTAGAACTTTATCCCACTGCACGAAAGCATTCCTATTGTATCTACTACTACTAGCTAGATGTAATTATAAGCTATCATCTATGACTAGCACAAACTAATAGTTATAGTTTTAGACATGTATAAAGTACAAGTTATGTTCAAATAACATTAGAAACCTTGGGATGTACTGTATTAAGTTTATCGATAAAACCATATTTTAAGCTATGAGAAGATCCTACACTTGGGACTTATTAACCGATTACGAGCCTAGTATGGGATAGGTTCGTATCAGAATACACAACCTGCTAAGAGCATAAGAATCTTACTTGTGATACATTGGACCATTAACTTCAGAAGCCATAGGAACAACATGTCTTTTGAGGACTGTATGAAGCAGGTTGGCTTCTTCGACGTGGGATAACACTACATTTATTTAACAATCGAAGTAAGTTAACGAAGATCGACCAAAGAGATACAAATAAATATGTAAATATCATGCAAACCAGAATGTTAAAAATGACACATAATCAAGAAACTCTCAGTCACCACAAACAACTTTCTGTTTCTAGTTCATTTTTAGCGCAATATCAGCATAGCATAGAAAAAAGGTCTTCCCTTCTGCACATTTCATTCATGCAACTACATTCTGCTTCCTCTAATCAGGGATTCGAAACATCGGTCAATTAAACCCCAACATGTCAGCATCTGCCGTCTGGTACTCTGGTTACATACTACGAGTACTTATTAAAAGACCACTGTCGATAACATGAATCTATAACGAATTTCAACTGTCAGAAATGGCAATATCAAACTCCAAACCAATACCTTCGTTTCTTAAAGCTTTCTAACTCTTGTTGTATCATTTTAACGGAAACTTTAGCTTATTATCTGCATCTACAAGTAGTTTAAGTTACATGACTTGACAGTATAAGTGGTGACTCTCTTATTCTGGTGGACTGATACTTCTATACAATCTGATACATCACTCTTCATTTCATTAAGTACGTTTACTAAAGCTAGCAACAATCATACGCCAAACCACTATATACTTTACTTAAATTTCTAGTTGTTCACCAATTTCCTTAGTATTATAATTTTTTTTCGAATCTTTAGCTTATGATCTGCATCTACTTGTCGCTTCAATAAGCAATTCTATGGCGTTTGTGTCACTTCCTGTTCAAATGTTCAAATATCATCTGATACATCATTCTTAACTTCCTCGTCTTTACACACACAAACACATACATACATACACATATATGTTTGGAAACACTAGAATTAGCTCTGCTACTTTGTTTTATAAAAGAATTTGGTAACATAGCTGAAGATTTTAAATGAGCGCTTTATATAGGCGCGCTTAAACAAGAATTGATGCAATTTGAAAATCACTTTCAGCCGATTTGATGCATTTACAGTTTAATTAATCGTATATGGTTATATGCAGAAAATACCAACATAATATTTCAGTAGTCTTGTTTTAGTCATTGCACCTTTTGTTTGTACATCTGAGTCATTAAAAGCTGGCTGTGATAGGTGATTTGTAGAGGTAAGAGACAAAAACACATAAGACTAGAGCAGAGATAATCACCTTATCAGCCAATGTACCAGCAAATTCTGCCCGAAGAACATCTTCACGTTGTTGTGTTTGTTTATTAGATCGATCTTGCACAGCATCAGCCTTCTCGAGTGCACTCTTTGCATCGTTAACAGCAACATTAAACTTGCGTTTCCACTCCTGAGCTTCCTCTTGAGCAGACTTAGTTTCATACGCTAATCCACACATCCATTTCGGGTTATGTTTCATACGCTAAAACATAAATTCCTTCAATTATTTTGGACTTAAAAAGCTAGAATTCGGTCTGTCATTTCAGCAAACAGGTTATGTGCATCTTCTTATAGTAGTCACATAAACCAATTAACAAAAAGAAGAGAGCCAATCAGTTCCTTATTCTTGAAACTACACACTGTTACAACACATACCAATATACCATAGTAAAAACAAAACAATGTTTCTTGAACACAAATCAAAAATTTCATACTTTTTTTTACTATATGTATTAAACATTCAATCACACACTCGCAACAAACACTTGATTTGTATTGCTTGAATAGACTGATCGGTTGAACTTCTCTTTTCAACAAATCAAAAGAAATAAATAAAAAAGGTATGACAATTAGAAAACAAAAGTGAAAACTTAAAAACTTACCCAAAAGTTTGATAATTTGATATAGGTTTTCAACTGATGAATTGATTAATTAGACATAAAAACTAAATTTGAAGACAATTAATTTATGTACCTGATTATGTACAGATCTTGCCTTTAACTGATCCGGCGAAAGAGCTGCTTAATTTATAGATCTGGCAGGATTTGTATATGGATCCGGAAACCACCGATCTATTTTTCGAGGTTGCATAGTGACACCGAAATATAAACGGATATCGGAAATGGGGTGGTGAGGATACAACTTAGGGTGGCTGCTGGGTGACTAGAAAGAGAAAACAGATAATATGTGTGAAAGATGGTAACTAAATCATGGTAGATAAATAAAAAAATAATAAAAAAGCTGGGAGTAAAAAAATGTATGAAAAAAGAGATAATAAAAAAGTAATTTGTTCAATCATTAACACAAAAAAGTCGCATAAAAAGTAATTTAAATATTAATCATAAAGTATAAAAAAATTTATTTAAAAAAATTTAAAAAATAGAAGTCGCATAAAAAGTACACTTACACATTCTTACACAACTAGTACTTGCATCTTACACATTTGTACATAGGGACATTTTAGTAATTTTGTTAAAGTTGCATAGGTAGCATGAGGTAACATAAGGTAGCTTAGTCGCATGGTCTATTTTTGGAAGTTTCAAAAAACATGGGGCATTTTGGCAAATGACTTTCATGACAAGTCTATTTGGGTAATTATCCCTTTAATCTATTGTTTTAATCTGATGATTTCCAGTTTATGAACCCTAAATTTTTTTATGGTCAATTGAAGTTAATTAATGTGATGTTTCCATTGTTATAATATGATGATTCCATTGTTTTGCCCTAATTATTAATCTTTCTAATTGCAGGTAAATTGGAGACGAATGGTGAAGTTTGTGGTGGATTTGCACCACGATGGGTTGTTTATAGGCAATCCCGTCTCATATACCACTGATGACCAACGTGTAATTGATGATATTGACTTCGAAGGTATGAAGTATGACGATTTCTTCTCGATTATCCGTAGGTTAGCTAGTGTTAGTAGAACCTGTAGCCATCTTCTATACTCTACCTGGTGTTCCAATGTATATGGGTTTGAGACCCATTGCTAATGATGCCCATGTAGAAGAATTCGTAGAATGCCTATTTGAGAATGATTGTCATTTGTCTGTTTACACTGAACACCATGGGTATGATGTTTTTAATTTGGTTAATGAGGATAGGTTACAATCAGACTCTAGTGATAGTGACTTTGATGATGTTAGTAAGGATGATCCATTGGATGACTTGCCTGAACACATTGACTTCCAAAATGAGGGAGAGGACAATGTAGACATTCTATGCTTACAACCACTGACACTTTTGAATAAGCTAGTTGGTAAGGGTAGGTTTGTGAGTGACAATGAGAATGACAAACCTGAAGGTCATGGAGAATTGGGACAGTTAATGATAGAGTATCATGATCCTGATGACAGTTTTGTTGAACCTAGATACAAAGTTAGGAAAGACATTCAATACCCCAATTTTAATCCTGATACACCATAAGATGAATGTGAACCAGTATTAGGTATGAAGTTTGAGAACCCATTACAACTTAAAAACTTCTTAGCTAACTATGGAGTCAAAAATGGTTACCAGTTGTGGTATTTACACAATGAGAGTCATAGAATACTGGTAAAGTGTGGTAGGGATGTTAGTGCTGGTAAGTGTGCTGGTAAAAGAGGTAAAAAACCTATAGAAGAAAGCAATCTAATTGAGACAGATGCTGTAACACCCTATTTTGGTAAATAGAATATCACAGGTAATTATGACGTGTCATCAAAGCATGCAAGGTAAATGTCCAATAACATTAAATGACCATGAATGGAAATACCGGAAATAAACATCGGTAGTCTAAGTATAAGCTCACACACATGAATATAAGTACTGAAATGAAAAAGGACTAAACAATGTCCAAAGAAATAAAGTAACGTAATGTATGGAAATGCATAAAGTAATGAAGGCTAGATAGCTTCCATCCGTATGCACATACTCTCAAAGTCTACGAGCGTCCTTGAGTACCTGCCGTTTGGGACATGAAAGGAAAACGGCTGAGCATAACGCCCAGTGAACGGATATACAAACATAGCATGAAATGACATAAACATAAAAGACTAATAGCAGCGGAAATGTATAAGTCCTAGATAACTTGGAACATGTTCATAAAACTGGTTTTATAGTTTGAAAAGACTTATGTTTTTATATGAAAACTGTATTAATTAGCCAATAGCCCATATAGGTCATGAGGTTCCACCGTTCATGAATACTTGGAGGGGAGACCTCATCATGCAATTAATGGGGTTGCCTCTAATTAGTTTGTCTGGGTAGGAGGGATCAACTCCTTGTGAAGGATGCAAGGCGCACATCGCATTCACCATGAAAATCCTGTAAAACATGTAACTAGGATGCACCCATACGCCCCACATGATAATATAAATATAAGGCCAAAACTGAAAAGGGACGCCACGAGCAATCACTCCACCGTAGGGAAGTCATAACACTAGTGCCTCTAGTGTTATGGTTATGGTACCTCCATAACCAGGTGACACTGGTCATGCATGTATATGGCTTAGGCATTTAAAACTAACATAAGCAGATCAAAACATATACTTGGGAAAACAGTTGGCTGCAAATGGGGAATCCTAATAAGGAAAGAATGTCCATACTAAAGGACGGAAAATTCGTACCTTGTATCCAGTGAACGAGGAAAGATGAAAGGACGAATAGTCCTACTCCGACCTCACTAATGCTACATAAATAAGGGACATGTATAAGTCTTCTGATTACTGAGTACGTTACTGGTTCTTGTAGATTCTTAGCTTGTTTTATATGTTCTTGTCTTATTTTACTGTTTTAAATGATATGCTGTATTAATCATGTATTTCATGTATTCTGATTAAGTATTTATCTTGTATTCTTGTAATATTATACTTGTTGTGTAATAAGTAACTTTCTAGAAATAGAAGGTTTCCAAAAATTGAAAGTTTCCAAAAATAGAAAGTTTCCAAAAATAGACATTTTCTAAAAGTAGTAAGTTTCATGAAACTGAAAGTTTCCATATCTAGAAATAAGTTGGATTAATAAGCTAATAACATAAGTTTAAGCTTATTGGTAAAAATACAAGTAATGGGTTAAATAGCATAGATTATTAAATAAATGTCATGATAATTTAATAAACTATAGGTTATATGATATAATTAAATAAAGCATGATTTAATTAAATTAGTCTAAATAAAATACTTAGGTTAATCATGAATCCTAAGTCAGGTTTTATTAATTAATTTTAAATCCATGTTTTAATAATTAATTAATAACTATAGTCTAAAATAAATGACAAAAATACTTAGGCTAAAACATGTATTATTTATAAAAATAATATAACCTAAGTCCATGTTTAAATTAAATTAATTATTAATCATGTTTAATTAATTTAATTTTTCTTGAAAAAGCATTTAACTTGCAAAAAAATAATCTCGAGCCCGAATCCCGAGACAAAACCGAAAACCCTACACCAACCACCACCCATAGACGCGTGATATGAGTGATTTTACTCATATCAATTATATCAAATAACAACCAATAAATGCTTAAAATGAATAAATATGGCCTTGTATACGTTTGTTTGTTGTTTAATGTGTGTAGGTACCAAGTTCACAAAAACCGGCGAAAACGACACAAGATTGAAGAAAAATCAAGGAAGCCGAAAATCAAAATCGATTTTAGAGGATTTAATATTTAATAACCTAATTGGGACTTGGTGGGTCCCACTTGAGTTTAATGGGCCTGAAAGCCCATTAAATTAGTCATGATATGATTTTGGAATCAAAGCCCATTCCAAAAGCCCAACACATTTGAAACGAATGTATGTTTATTCATTTTGGGTTCTAATCTATCCAAGCCCAAATGAATAATAATAAACATGAACGGATAGAAAAAAGAACCCATCAAAAGGCCCACGAAGTGAAATTGTGGACGAGTTTTATAAACTCTTGGGTCAACACGCTTTGGTCATAAGCTATGAACGTTTTTAGGTAAATAAATAAATCACTTATTTACTCTCTATCATACCATCACCCACATCACAGATACCACACAAAGTTATTTCGATAGAAACAAACTTTCCTCTCTCACCTTCCACCCCAAATAATCAGACTTTCACCCCAATCCCAAACCCTAGCAAGATTAATTTGGGGCTTTTTACAATTAAGGGCGCGTGTAACTCAAACTTGGGAATTAATTCCCAAGTTTTTCGGGGCTTGAAGATGGTGCTGATAACTATCCAGCGTGGCAGTCAATCACGTCACATCTCTTATATGATTGGCTGAGGACTTGCCAATCATTGAGAGATCCAATGGTATTACTCCACATCAGCAGAAAAGAAGCACAACAAACATACCCTTGTGCCACGGTGGCAATCCGTGTGCACAAGGGTCATTCTCAGCCCTTAGATCAAGTTTGTTTGAAGAAAGAGAAGAATAAGAAGATCCAAAGGCCACAAATCGTTCTTCCTCAACAATCAACCCCTCGGGTCAGGCTATAAATACCCCTGGATTTATTCAGAAAAATCATCCCTTTTTCTTTTCTAGTGTTATAACGGTAGTTTAGTTTTAGAATAATTTGTATTATTTTCTTTTTAAATATAGTAATTCCTGAGTTTAATGAAATAAAAATTTCATTTACTGTTTTGAATAATTTGTTAATTTCAGCTTTATATTTTTCTGAAAATTCTTGCATTCTATTGCTAAATAGTTGTTATAACCGTGAATCATTTGAATTAGCTTAATAAATAGCTACTTGGAGTGATTAAGTGAGATTAGGGATATTATACGTTTATCCTACTGATAAATGTAAACAAATGAAGCTGGTTCGTGAATATGTTGTTGACTACTGGTTCGAGAAAAGTTGTGATTCGAGATGTTTTTAATGGAGGCTTGTGGAGTTCTATTTTCGTGATGTTTAATCTTAATGGTGGTGTCGAGTCGAGAATGTTAAAAGAGTGCTCAGTGCACATCTTCGTCTCAAAGGGTATCTTCAAAAAGGTTCATATTCATTCTATTAATTTTATGTCTATTTAGTTTTAATTGTTTGTTTTATTTATATGATGTGATAGTATGTCTTAAACTGTTAATCTTTCTGTGATTATTTTTCTTTATCTGTTTTATGTTTAATTCATATTGCTATTGGGATTTTTTGAGTGAGAATTAAGTAATTAGTTAATTCTGTTAGTTTTCTTTTAAACTGATAAAAAGAATTGCGAGTTTTTAATCTGTTTTAAATAAGGGAATTTGGGTTTGAACTGATTTTATGATTTAAACTGTGATTCAGTAAAGACTGCTTGTGAGTTTGGAAAGTTTAGTTTGTAGGAATTTGGATCTGATCATGTGTACTGTTTTCATAGTTTTCTGGTTAAAAGGGATTTTGAATAATCTGAATTCATGAGAGTTTCTTTATGTGTGTTTTAGCTGATTTAATCTGAATTTTGTTACAAGTCTGCTTCATTATCTAAACTGCTAGTTTAAATCTGCTTAATCTGATTTAGAGTCTAGTGTTTGATTAGGTTTTGGGTTATTGCTATTGACTGTTTAATCTTCTCTTATTTTACTGATTTAGTTCGAGTGACTAGTTTAGCTGAAATTGCATTTAGTCTGTGAGACATGTTATAAGCTTGTAGGATTTATCTTACTGATTTATAGTAGCATACTTGCTATTTTATAAGTTTTCTTTAGATGATTAGTAGTTTGCTGATATGTAGTATTTCTGTATTGTTATTTTGCTAAGCAATAAAGCTAGCAGATCCTTTGATCTGCATAGTTATACTGTATTTACCAGTCCAAATAGCAGTTATAAGTCACTCCTGTGACATTTTATAAAGTTTTCTGTCCAAAAAATAATCATCCCAAAAAAGGACTCCAACAGGATTCGAACCCATGACCTCCTGGTCATGGGCCAAACATGTTAGCCAACTTGTCTAGCCACTAATTTTGGTTTGGTTATTGTCTAAGTAATTTAAGTAGTTTAATTTTTTTCTTAGCTATCAGCTTTAAGTTTTAGATTAACACATAGTTTTCATTGAATTAATATAAATCTTTAGTTTTAAAAATTAATTCTATAAAGTTTTAAAAAATAAATAAGAAAAAATAATAATAATAAAATAATAATAAAAAATAAATAAATAAAATATTTTATTACCTTTTAGAAATTTAAATTGTTTTTTTAAAGTAGATTTTAAATCAGTTAGTCTTTAATTAATTTAGCTTTTAATAAAATTAGTCAAGAAAAAATTTTGTTTAATAAAAAGTTAAAGTAGATTTTAAATAGATTTATTTAATTTTGAGATTTAAAATAGTTTTTAAATTAGTTTAATTAGTTTTAAATAAAGTTTTAAATAAAGTTTTAAACAGTGTAATAGACATTTTAATTAAATATATAAGTTTTAAAATAGATTTTTAAATAGCTTAAAATTTAAAAAATTTTATATTTTAAATAATTGTTTTTAGATAAAATAATGGGGGTACGAGTAATTTTAGTTTAAAAACCGAAAACTCATTCGAATCAATTGTCCAAATCGAAACAAAGCGTCTCAAATTCACTTGATCTTCGTGTACAACGAACTTGGTTCATCATCGTGTTTAATTAAATCCGTCTTTGGTGAATTTAGTCTATTACTTTTTCCTAAAGGTAATTTTCTAAGTTTACCCTATAACGTATCTAATTAATACATACACATCAAAAATTTTGGCGCCGCTGCTGGGGATCTTGTGTATGATTCGTCTTTGTGAGATTTGTTGATCGTTGATTTGAAGACCCTTTCCGTCCTCGGAAAGTTTTGTTATTTTTCTATTATATAGTATGTACCGTTTTTCGTGTTTTTTGTGATTACTATATTGTATTACGTAGAACAATAAATTTACCTACATCCAAATAAGACCTTGGTTGGGATTTCATCACCTAGCTATTGTATTCGAATCCAAAACGAAAAAAGGCAAAATAGATAAATACTAATAAAAAGTTTGAACTCGATTTATACAAACTATAAGTTGGGTATAAGGCGACGAGCTATAAAAGGCCATCTAAGGAAAAGGTTTTTAAGTGCTTTGTGCCACCTCGTTTCCCCGCTTGCTTGTGCGTATATTGAGAGGGACGAACGATGATTGGTTTGCCAGCTCAAGTACTATTAAATCTTATTTTTGTAGTTTACTTATTGAACCTCGAGACGTTTAGGTTTTCACCTATCGTTTCAAAGTCAACCGAGGGTAACTTACTTCCATAGTAATTATCCTTATTCCTTGTTTTTGTCAATCTTTGATTGATTTATGAAAAATACCAAAAATAATCTTCTTAATCCTCTATCATGTTTAATTCTTTTTCTCCTCATCCTCCAATTTTTAATTCTTCCATGAATTCCTTCGTCAATTGTGTAGGGTGTGGAGAACCGTTATATGGTCTTTTACCATGTCGGCTGTGTACGTGTGAGCGTTGTGGAAATGATTTACGTCACGATATACGAGTTGGATTTTGTCCTTCTTGTAATGAAGTTACTTCATGTGGAAATTCGAATTTTTCGAATAATTCTCTCGATTTCTATCCACCTCTACACCCTACATACGAGACACCCTCGTGTGAGTTTTGTGGAAATAATTCTCATTTTGGAATTAATTGTTTGCATCTATTCTCGCTTAATTATGAGCAAGAACTGGGCTACAATCAAAACTTTAATGATAATTGTTATTCACAAGATTACCGAGTTTATCACAACAATATCTTTGTTGTAAGTATTGTGGAGGTCCTTACGAGAGCTTTAATTGTCAACCGAAGGATAAAATTTTTTATGAGCCCTTTTCTCTCGTGGGTGAATATTTTAAACGACTTGAAGCAATGTTCCAACAAATAATGAATCAAAGAAATGTTGAAATTGTTGAAAAGAGCATTGAAGATATGTTGCTTGAAAAGAGACAAATCAATCAAGAGATTAATGATATAACTAATGAATTAGGAAGTCGACGATTTCATGGAGAAATAAATGAGGAGGGATTTAAAAGAGATTGTGAGATTAAGATTAGACAACTTTCGCAAGATTATAATGGATTAAGCATTGAAATTCGAAAGAAAGAACAAGCTCAAGAGGAAGCTAAATATCTTGAAGCTCGTGAACTCAAGCGTTCTCTTCTTATTGACGATGATGAGGATAGTACTATTTATTTGAGAGATCTTATTTCTCTACATCCTTCGTCTAGTGCAATCGTACTTCCTTTTCATGTCTTGCCGGCTATGGAGTATGAGAATTCACCCATTCTAGATAATGTTATTTTTGATCTCACTCCATCACATGACATCACTACTCCTATTCATGATTCTTCACCGTGGAACCCAAAAATTCTCTAAGCAAGGGGTACGAGCATATTAACACTATTCCGGACACGGGTTGGACGAAGTAATAAAGTCTAGTGTTGAGATCCTTGTCCAAAACCCAAGAGAGTTCGATGGTATTTCCAATGAAACGTGTGATTTACCACCTTGTGATGACTCTACTTCTTCTATTCACTTTGATATTTTCTCTAATTCTAATGATGAAAATTGTGATGGAAATGAAGATTTTGAGAATGATTCGACTTCTAGTGAATTTTCTAATGAGGAGTTCTCCGATGAACTTTCTTATAAAGATGACATTCACGATTCGGATTTTTAGGGGTTTCCCGATGAACCTACTCTTCTTCACCCATTTCTACCGGGAAATGAGGATGATAGTGATCCGGTTTTTGAGAGCTTCACTTTTGAACTTGCTCCTTTAGACCCATTTCCACCGGAAATGAGGTTGATTTGAATAATCCGATCTTTGAGAAGTTCACCGATGAACTTACTCATTTTGATGTGGAAGACGTTATTCTTCGTGAGAAGTTATCAAACGTCTATCTTCTCATTTATAAGATCGAGACTTTGAATTCTAAGCCTAATACCAAGCCTTTCTCTCCATCTCCTATTCCCGTTAAGGATAGTGATCCGCTTATGGAGGAGATTGACATGTTTCTTGCTTCTAATGATTCGATACCACCGGGTGTTGATGAAATTGACCCGGAGTGGGACGCTCTCTTTTTAGAGAATTTACTTGATGATGATTTCGTCCCAAAGCCTACTCCCACCTACTTTGACCTTAATGTGCGGGTTTTTCATGTGTCTCATATTAAGTACCATGACCCGATTGATCACATTTCTAAGGGTGAAATGGTCGTTAAAGCTAAGAATGTTGATTCCACTATGGATGAAACTTTTACCACACCATTAGCATGTGCTTTATATGATCTTGGATTAGCATGGGGGGACGACGCCGTGTTGTCCATTCCTTTCTCTCCCGAGGACGAGGTATTCGACCCCGGAATCGTTGATTTAGGGAACTCTCGGCCTTTCACCGATGCAATAAATGAAAGATTTTTCGATCATCTTGGTGCGAGTTTATCTCGTTGAGCTTGTTATTTCTATATCATGATTTGTAATTACTATCTCTTTTTAGAGATTTGTGTTGGAGTTTTATCCTTTCGTTTGTCATCCGACAACGAGGATGTAATCTTTGACCCCGGCATCGTGCTTTATTATGGATTTTATTCCTATCTGCCAATTTTCACCATTTTTCCCTAAGGACTAATGAATACGGGGATCGAGTCGAGCTCATGACTCGGTTAACAAACGAGGTGCCTTGTGGGGGAGTCCCATACATTCTATCTTCTCTCTATTTTCTAACACTAATAAGGCTTGATCTTTCAAGCTCGTGCTCATGTTTTATTGTGCTGTGAATCATAGGTATGACCCTAATCATTGAAGACTCTCGTGTTCGGTTTTTACCGGTCCACTTGATCTTCCATTCTTTGAATGCCAAAAGGGGCACACTTTCTATCCTTTGATTTTTATCGACTAACGTTTTATCTTGAGGCATAATTAATAAACGGCTTATAGATTTGCATGCTCTTTCCATGTTAGGATTTTGCATTAGACTCTTCGTGTTTTAGCAAGGGGGTGTTACTCTTGAGCTAAAAAACATTGAGGACAATGTTTGGTTTTAGCATGGGGGAGTAAATCGATATAGTCGCTTGCAATTGATTTTGTCGTGTCCAAACGTAATCGTTTTTCTCGTTTTTCATTAAAATTTAAATTTTTAGTGTTATTTTTAAGTTTTAATAAATAAAATAAGTGCTTTTGACACAAATGTAGGCTTTCCGTTGGTGAAAATAAAAATAGTTTTTGACTCAACTTGGTTTTTACCTTAGCTTTTCCTTAACGTATTTGAATTTAGTTTTGCTAGGCTTTTATATAGGTAACTTTAAAACACGAAAGTCTTAATTCATACAGGTTAAGAACAAGAACTTTTCGCAAGTTCCTATAATTGATCCTAGAAAGTCGCTTATCAAGGGAGCTTTAAAACGCAAATTCTAAAACTTGAAAGAGTATAAGAAGATGCAAGATCCTATAGATGACTTGAAAACCCAAAACTTTCATTTAATAGGCTAAGTATCTATTGATTTCACATTTTTGAAATTTTACAATATGGAGAACAAGAGATGATAGAGTTTAATCATAAGTTTCTAAGGTTAATTCTTCTTTGTGTAAGTATTTTTGTGTTTGATTTAATCTCCACGTATTTATTTTTCACGCTTGAATAATAATTGCTTAATAAATGAAGTTTTTAGCGATTTAGACTTGATATCTTAACTCGTAACTCCTTTTTTTTCTTCCCTTGTAATTAAAGTGAGAACACATTAAGGGTGTCAGCGTCATGGACTTTTGATCATGGGATTGCGGAAATTTGGCTTACTATAAATATCATAATAATAAGAAGAATAAATAAAAACATGTTCTCTATGAGCCTTCGGGTGGGAGTCATGTAGCACTAACCTTGTTATTTGAGCCTTAGGGTGTATGGCATGGGGACGTGTTGAATAAAAATTGCTTCATCATAATGAGCCAAAAGGTGGGATGGTGAATGTTAACTCCCTTATTTTTGTCCAAGGAGTCTTCGGGTGTGGATTTTAAATAAGGAGCACAATTGCATCTTAAAGAGCCACAAGATGTTATGATGTAGTTGTTGCTAACTCCATTAATAAGGTCATAATTGACTTTGGAGGTTTTATTGTTGCTTTTAAGTAGTCCTATTAGCCAAATTTCGGGTCCGGGGATTTATCCCTCAAATCGTGTTATGTTACCCTTGATGTGGGCTTTCTTTAGTGACAACGGTTTTTGATGTCGAGGTTAGGTTTTGAGTGTTGAGTTTACACCGTTTTTGCCTTCATTTTTGGACTAATAAATATCAAATAAGTCAAATGAGCCTTTGGGTGAATGACAAATAAAATCTAGAGATACAATTAGGAATAATAGTAGATTGAGTTTAATACAAATTACTTTTATGAGTTGTTTTAATATTGGGGCTTATGATTGACAATGATCTTGTTTTTACACTTGGCATGGAAAAGTGAAAAGTCGAGGACGATGAATCTATTTGAATTTTTTGATCCTAAAAGTTATTTTTCAAATAATGAAAGCAATACATTATATCTTTGAAAATAAAATGTCAAAAGTTGAATGATGGTGTAGTTAGAGTTTTATTTTATCATTGCGTGAGGACACGGCAATTGCTTAGCAAGGGGGAGTTTGATATGAGTGATTTTACTCATATCAATTATATCAAATAACAACCAATAAATGTTTAAAATGAATAAATATGGCCTTGTATACGTTTGTTTGTTGTTTAATGTGTGTAGGTACCAACTTCACAAAAACCGGCAAAAACGACACGAGATTGAAGAAAAATCAAGGAAGCCGAAAATCAAACTCGATTTTAGAGGATTTATTATTTAATATCCTAATTGGGCATTGTTGGGTCCCACTTGAGTTTAATGGGCCTGAAAGCCCATTAAATTAGTCATGATATGATTTTGGAATAAAAGCCCATTCCAAAAGCCCAACACATTTGAAACGAATGGATGTTTATTCATTTTGGGTTCTAATTTATCCAAGCCCAAATGATAACAAACATGAACGGATAGAAAAAAGAACCCATCAAAAGGCCCATGAAGTGAATTTGTGGAAGAGTTTTATAAACTCTTGGGTCAACACGCTTTGGTCATAAGCTATGAACGTTTTTTAGGTAAATAAATAAATCACTTATTTACTCTCTATCATACCATCACCCACATCACAGATACCACACAAAGTTATTTCGATAGAAACAAAGTTTCCTCTCTCACCTTCCACCCCAAATAATCAGACTTTCACCCCAATCCCAAACCCTAGCAAGATTAATTTGGGGCTTTTTACTATTAAGGGCGCGTGTAACTCAAACTTGGGAATTAATTCCCAAGTTTTTCGGGGCTTGAAGATGGTGCTGATAACTATCCAACGTGGCAGTCAATCACGTCACATCTAACATATGATTGGCTGAGGACTTGCCAATCATTGAGAGATCCAATGGTATTACTCCACATCAGCAGAAAAGAAGCACAACAAACACACCCTTGTTCCACAGTGGCAATCCGTGTGCACAAGGGTCATTCTCAGCCCTTAGATCAAGTTTGTTTGAAGAAAGAGAAGAATAAGAAGATCCAAAGGCCACAAATCGTTCTTCCTCAACAATCAACCCCTCGGGTCAGGCTATAAATACCCCTGGATTTATTCAGAAAAATCATCCCTTTTTATTTTCTTGTGTTATAGTGGTAGTTTAGTTTTAGAATAATTTGTATTATTTTATTTTTAAATATTGTAATTCCTGAGTTTAATGAAATAAAAATTTCATTTACTGTTTTGAATAATTTGTTAATTTCAGCTTTATATTTTTCTGAAAATTCTTGAATTCTATTGCTAAATAGTTGTTATAACCATGAATCATTTGAATTGGCTTAATAAATAGCTAATTGGAGTGATTAAGTGAGATTAGGGATATTATATGTTTATCCTACTGATAAACGTAAACAAATGAAGCTGGTTCGTGAATATGTTGTTGACTACTGGTTCGAGAAAAGTTGTGATTCGAGATGTTTGTAATGGAGGCTTGTGGAGTTCTATTTTCGTGATGTTTTATCTTAATGGTGGTGTCGAGTCGAGAATGTTAAAAGAGTGCTCAGCGCACATCTTCGTCTCAAAGGGTATCTTCAAAAAGGTTCATATTCATTCTATTAATTTTATGTCTATTTAGTTTTAATTGTTTGTTTTTATTTATATGATGTGATAGTATGTCTTAAACTGTTAATCTTTCTGTGAATATTTCTCTTTATCTGTTTTATGTTTAATTCATGTTGCTGTTGGGATTTTTGTAGTGAGAATTAAGTAATTAGTTAATTCTGCTAGTTTTCTTTTAAACTGATAAAAAGAATTGCGAGTTTTTAATCTGTTTTAAATAAGGGAATTTGGGTTTGAACTGATTTTATGATTTAAACTGTGATTTCAGTAAAGGCTGCTTGTGAGTTTGGAAAGTTTAGTTTGTAGGAATTTGGATCTGATCATGTGTACTGTTTTCATAGTTTTCTGGTTAAAAGGGATTTTGAATAATCTGAATTCATGAGAGTTTCTGTATGTGCGTTTTAGCTGATTTAATCTGAATTTTGTTACAAGTCTGCTTCAGTATCTAAACTGCTAGTTTAAATCAGCTTAATCTGATTTAGAGTCTAGTGTTTGATTAGGTTTTGGGTTATTGCTATTGACTGTTTAATCTGCTCTTATTTTACTGATTTAGTTCGAGTGACTAGTTTAGCTGAAATTGCATTTAGTCTGTGAGACTTGTTATAAGCTTGTAGGATTTCTCTTACTGATTTATAGTAGCATACTTGATGTTTTATAAGTTTTTTAGATGATTAGTAGTTTGCTGATATGTAGTATTGCTGTATTGTTATTTTGCTAAGCAATAAAGCTAGCAGATCCCTTTGATCTGCATAGTTATACTGTATTTACCAGTCCAAATAGCAGTTATAAGTCACTCCTGTGACATTTTATAAAGTTTTCTGTCCAAAAAAATAATCATCCAAAAAAATGTCTCCAACAGGATTCGAACCCATGACCTCCTGGTCATGGGCCAAACGTGTTAGCCAACTTGTCTAGCCACTAATTTTGGTTTTGTTATTGTCTAAGTAATTTAAGTAGTTTAAAATTTCTTAGCTATCAGCTTTAAGTTTTAGATTAACACATAGTTTTCATTTAATTAATATAAATCTTTAGTTTTAAAATTAATTCTATAAAGTTTAGAAAAAAAAAAAATAATAATAATAAAAAAATAAATAAATAAAATATTTTATTACCTTTTGATTTTTTTTTAAAAGTAGAATTTAAATCAGTTAGTCTTTAATTAATTTAGCTTTTAATAAAATTAGTCAAAAATAGATTTTGTTTAATAAAAAGTTAAAGTAGATTTTAAATAGATTTATTTAATTTTGAGATTTAAAATACTTTTTAAATTAGTTTAATTAGTTTTATATAAAGTTTTAAATAGTGTAATAGACATTTAAATTAAATAGATAAGTTTTAAAATAGATTTTTAAATAGCTTAAAATTTAAATAATTTTATATTTTAAATAATTGTTTTTAGATAAAATAATGGGGGTAGGAGTAATTTTAGTTTAAAAACCGAAAACTCATTCGAATCAATTGTCCAAATCAAAACAAAGCGTCTCAAATTCACTTGATCTTCGTGTACAACGAACTTGGTTCATCATCGTGTTTAATTAAATCCGTCTTTGGTGAATTTAGTCTATTACTTTTTCCTAAAGGTAATTTTCTAAGTTTACCCTATAACGTATCTAATTAATACATACATTCCTCACTACATCAAAAATTTTGGCGCCGCTGCTGGGGATCTTGTGTACGATTCGTCTTTGTGAGATTTGTTGATCGTTGATTTGAAGACCATTTCCGTCCTCGGAAAGTTTTGTTATTTTTCTATTATATAGTATGTATCGTTTTTCTTGTTTTTTGTGATTACCATATTTTATTACGTAGAACAATAATTTTACCTACATCCAAATAAGACCTTAGTTGGGATTTCATCACCTAGATATTGTATTCGAATCCAAAACGAAAAAAGGCAAAATAGATAAATACTAATAAAAAGTTTGAACTCGATTTATACAAACTATAAGGTGGGTATAAGGTGACGAGCTATATAAGGCCGTCTAAGGAAAAAGGTTTTTAAGTGTTTTGTGCCACCTCGTTTCCCCGCTTGCTTGTGCGTATATTGAGAGGGACGACCAATTATTCGTTTGCCAACTCAAGTAATATTAAATCTTATTTTTGTAGTTTACTTATTGAACCTCGAGACGTTTAGGTTTTCACCTATCGTTTCAAAGTCAACCGAGGGTAATTTACTTCCATAGTAATTATCCTTATTCCTTGTTTTTGTCAATCTTTGATTGATTTATGAAAAATACCAAAAATAATCTTCTTAATCCTCTATCATGTTTAATTCTTTTTCTCCTCATCCTCCAATTTTTAATTCTTCCATGAATTCCTTCGTCAATTGTGTAGGGTGTGGAGAACCGTTATATGGTCTTTTACCATGTCGGTGGTGTACGTGTGAGCGTTGCGGAAATGATTTACGTCACGATATACGAGTTGGATTTTGTCCTTCTTGTAATGAAGTTACTTCATGTGGAAATCCAAATTTTTCGAATAATTCTCTCGATTTCTACCCACCTCCACACCCTACATACGAGACACCTCGTGTGAGTTTTGTGGAAATAATTCTCATTTTGGAATTAATTGTTCACATCGATTCTCGCTTAATTATGAGCAAGAACCGGGCTACAATAAATTTTTTAATGATAATTGTTATTCACAAGATTCACCGAGTTTATCACAACAATATCTTTGTTGTGAGTATTGTGGAGGTCCTCACGAGAGCTTTAATTGTCAACCGAAGGATAAAATTTTTTATGAGCCCTTTTCTCTCGTGAGTGAAAATTTTAAACGACTTGAAACAATGTTCCAACAAATAATGAATCAAATAAATGTTGAAATTGTTGAAAAGAGCATTGAAGATATGTTTCTTGAAGAGGGACAAATCAATCAAGAGACTAATGATATAACTAATGAATTAGGAAGTTGACGATTTCATGGAGAAATAATTGAGGAGAGATTTAAAAGAGATTGTGAGATTAAGATTAGACAACTTTCGCAAGATTATAATGGATTAAGCATTGAAATTCGAAACAAAGAACAAGCTCAAGAGGAAGCTAAATATCTTGCTACTCGTGAACTCGAGCGTTCTCTTCTTATTGACGATGACGAGGATAGTACTATTTCTTTGAGAGATCTTATTGCTCTACATCCTTCGTCTAGTGAAATCGTACTTCCTTTTCATGTCTTGCCGGCTATGGAGCATGAGAATTCACCCATTCGAGATAATGATATTTTTGATCTCACTCCATCTCATGACATCACTACTCCTATTCATGATTCTTCCACCGTGGAACCCGGAAATTCTCTAAGCAAGGGGGACGAGCATATTAACACTATTTCGGACACGGAATCGGACGAAGTAATAAAGTCTAGTGTTGAGATCCTTGTCCAAAACCCAAGAGAGCTCGATGGTATTTCCAATGAAACGTGTGATTTGCCACCTTGTGAT
Organism: Glebionis coronaria; assembly: GCA_025667525.1. Classification (NCBI taxonomy): domain Eukaryota; kingdom Viridiplantae; phylum Streptophyta; class Magnoliopsida; order Asterales; family Asteraceae; genus Glebionis; species Glebionis coronaria. Next base: position 423,302,700 of record CM046881.1, on the reverse strand, counting down.
GACTCTACTTCTTCTATTCGCTTTGATATTTTCTCTAATTCTAATGATGAAAATTGTGATGGAAATGAAGATTTTGAGAATGATTCGACTTCTAGTGAATTTTCTAATGAGGAGTTCACCGATGAACTTTCTTATAAAGATGACATTCACGATTCAGATTTTGAGGGGTTTCCCGATGAACCTACTCTTCTTCACCCATTTCCACCAGGAAATGAGGATGATAGTGATCCGGTTTTCGAGAGGTTCACTTTTGAACTTGCTCCTTTAGACCCATTTCCACCGGGAAATGAGGTTGATTTAAATAATCCGATCTTTGAGAAGTTCACCGATGAACTTACTCATAAAGATGTGGAAGACGTTATTCTTCGTAAGAAGTTATCAAACCTCTATCTTCGCATTTCTAAGATCGAGACTTTGAGTTCTAAGCCTAATACCAAGTATTTCTCTCCATCTCCTATTCTCGTTGAGGATAGTGATCCGCTTATGGAGGAGAATGACATGTTTCTTGCTTCTATTGATTCGATACCACCGGGTGTTGATGAAATTGACCCGGAGGGGGACGCTCTCTTTTTAGAGAATTTACTTGATGATGATTTCGTCCCAAATCCTCCTCACACCCACTTTGACATTAATGTGCGGGTTTTTCATGTGTCTCATATTGAGTACCATGACCCGATTGATCACATTTCTAAGGGTGAAATGGTCGTTAAAGCTAAGAATGTTGATTCCACTATGGAGGAAACTTTTACCACACCATTAGCATGTGCTTTATATGATCTTGGATTAGCATGGGGGGACGACACCGTGTTGTCCATTCCTTTCTCTCCCTAGGACGAGGTATTCGACCCCGGAATCGTTGATTTAGGGAACTCTCGGCCTTTCACCGATGCAATAAATGAAAGATTTTTCGATCATCTTGGTGCGAGTTTATCTCGTGGAGCTTGTTATATCCATATCATGATTTGTGATTACTATCTCTTTTTAGAGATTTGTGTTGGAGTTTTATCCTTTCGTTTGTCATCCAACAACGAGGATGTAATCTTTGACCCCGACATCGTGCTTTATTATGGATTTTATTCCTATATGCCGGTTTTCACCATTTTTCCCTAAGGACTAATGAATGCGGGGATCGAGTCGAGCTCATGACTCGGTTAACAAAAACGAGGTGCCTTGTGGGGGAGTCCTATACATTCTATATTCTTTCTATTTTCTAACACTAATAAGGCTTGATTTTTCAAGCTCGTGCTCGTGTTTTGTTGTGTTGTGAATCATATGTATGACCCTAATCATTGAAGACTCTCGTGTCCGGTTTTTGCCGGTCCACTTGATCTTCCATTCTTTGAATGCCAAAAGGGGCACACTTTTTATCCTTTGATTTTTATCGACTAACGTTTTATCTTGAGGCATAATTAATAAACGGCTTATAGATTTGCGTGCTCTTTCCATGTTAGGATTTTGCATTAGACTCTTCGTGTTTTAGCAAGGGGGTGTTACTCTTGAGCTAAAAAACATTGAGGACAATGTTTGGTTTTAGCATGGGGGAGTCAATCGATATAATCACTTGCAATTGCTTTTGCGTGTCCAAACGTAATTGTTTTTATCGTTTTTCATTAAAATTTTAAATTTTTAGTGTTATTTTTAAGTTTTAATAAATAAAATAAGTACTTTTGACACAAATGTAGGCTTCCCGTTGGTGAAAATAAAAATACTTTTTGACTCGACTCGGTTTTTACCTTAGCTTTTCCTTAACGTATATGAATTTAGTTTTGCTAGGCTTTTATATAGGGAACTTTAAAACGCGAAAGTCTTAATTCATACGGGTTAAGAACAAGAACTTTTTGCAAGTTCCTATAATTGATCCTAGAAAGTCGTTTATCAAGGGAGCTTTAAAACGCAAATTCTAAAACTTGAAAAAGTATAAGAAGATGCAAGATCCTATAGATGACTTGAAAACCCAAAACTTTGATTTAATAGGCTAAGTATCCATTGATTTCACATTTTTGAAATTTTACAATATGAAGAACAAGAGATGATAGAGTTTAATCATAAGTTTCTAATGTTAATTCTTCTTTGTGTAAGTATTTTTGTGTTTGATTTAATCTCCTTGTATTTATTTTTCACGCTTGAATAATAATTGCTTAATAAATGAAGTTTTTAGCGGTTTAGGCTTGATATCTTTACTCGTAACTCCTTTTTTTTCTTCCCTTGTAATTAAAGTGAGAACACATTAAGGGTGTCAGCGTCATGGACTTTTGATCATGGGATTACGGAAATTTGGCTTACTATAAATATCATAATAATAAGAAGAATAAATAAAAACATGTTCTCTATGAGCCTTCGGGTGGGAGTCATGTAGCACTAACCTTGTTATTTGAGCCTTAGGGTGTATGGCATGGGGACGTGTTGAATAAAAATTGCTTCATCATCATGAGCCATAAGGTGGGATGGTGAATGTCAATTCCCTTATTTTTGTCCAAGGAGCCTTCGGGTGTGGATTTTAAATAAGGAGCACAATTGCATCTTAAAGAGCCACAAGGTGTTATGATGTATTTGTTGCTAACTCCATTAATAAGGTCATAATTGACTTTGGAGGTTTTATTGTTGCTTTTAAGTAGTCCTATTAGCCAAATTTTGGGTCCGGGGATTTATCCCTCAAATCGTGTTAAGTTACCCTTGATGTGGGCTTTCTTTAGTGACAAAGGTTTTTGAAGTCGAGGTTAGGTTTTGAGTGTTGAGTTTACACCGTTTTTGCCTTCATTTTTGGACTAATAAATATCAAACAAGTCAAATGAGCCTTTGGGTGAATGACAAATAAAATCTAGAGATACAATTAGGAATAATAGGAGATTGAGTTTAATACAAATTACTTGTATGAGTTGTTTTACTTTTGGGGCTTATGATTGACAATGATCTTGTTTTTACACTTGGCATGGAAAAGTGAAAAGTCGAGGACGATGAATCTATTTGAGTTTTATGATCCTAAAAGTTATTTTTCAAATAATGAAAGCAATACATTATGTCTTTAACAATAAAATGTCAAAAGTTGAATAATGGTGTAGTTAGAGTTTTATTTTATCATTGCGTGAGGACACGACAATTGCTTAGCAAGGAGGAGTTTGATATGAGTGATTTTACTCATATCAATTTTATCAAATAAAAACCAATAAATGCTTAAAATGAATAAATATGGCCTTGTATACGTTTGTTTGTTTTTTAATGTGTGTAGGTACCAAGATCACAAAAACCGGCGAAAACGACAAGAGATTGAAGAAAAATCAAGGAAGCCGAAAATCAAACTCGGTTTTAGAGGATTTAATATTTAATAACCTAATTGGGCCTTGGTGGGTCCCACTTGAGTTTAATGGGCATGAAAGCCCATTAAATTAGTCATGATATGATTTTGGAATAAAAGCCCATTCCAAAAGCCTAACACATTTGAAACGAATGGATGTTTATTCATTTTGGGTTCTAATCTATCCAAACCCAAATGAATAATAATAAACATGAACGGATAGAAAAAAGAAGCCATCAAAAGGCCCACGAAGTGAATTTATGGAAGAGTTTTATAAACTCTTGGGTCAACACGCTTTGGTCATAAGCTATGAACGTTTTTTAGGTAATTAAATAAATCACTTATTTACTCTCTATCATACCATCACCCACATCATAGATACCACACAAAGTTTTTAGATAGAAACAAAGTTTCCTCTCTCACCTTCCACCCCAAATAATCAGACTTTCACCCCAATCCCAAACCCTAGCAAGATTAATTTGGGGCTTTTTACTATTAAGGGCGCGTGTAACTCAAACTTGGGAATTAATTCCCAAGTTCTTCGGGGCTTGAAGATGGTGCTGATAACTATCCAACGTGTCAATTAATCACGTCACATCTGTCATATGATTGGCTGAGGAGTTGCCAATCATTGAGAGATCCAATGGTATTACTCCACATCAGCAGAAAAGAAGCACAACAAACACACCCTTGTGCCACGGTGGCAATCCGTGTGCACAAGGGTCATTCTCAGCCCTTAGATCAAGTTTGTTTGAAGAAAGAGAAGAATAAGAAGATCCAAAGGCCACAAATCGTTCTTCCTCAACAATCAACCCCTCGGGTCAGGCTATAAATACCCCTGGATTTATTCAGAAAAATCATCCCTTTTTATTTTCTAGTGTTATAATGGTAGTTTAGTTTTAGAATAATTTGTATTATTTTCTTTTTAAATATTGTAATTCCTGAGTTTATTGAAATAAAAATTTCATTTACTGTTTTGAATAATTTGTTAATTTCAGCTTTATATTTTTCTGAAAATTCTTGCATTCTATTGCTATATAGTTGTTATAACCATGAATCATTTGAATTGGCTTAATAAATAGCTAATTGGAGTGATTAAGTGAGATTAGGGGTATTATATGTTTATCCTACTAATAAACGTAAACAAATGAAGCTAGTTCGTGAATATGTTGTTGACTACTGGTTCGAGAAAAGTTGTGATTCGAGATGTTTGTAATGGAGGCTTGTGGAGTTCTATTTTCATGATGTTTTTTCTTAATGGTGGTGTCGAGTCGAGAATGTTAAAAGAGTGCTCAGCGCACATCTTCGTCTCAAAGGGTATCTTCAAAAAGGTTCATATTCATTCTATTAATTTTATGTCTATTTAGTTTTAATTGTTTGTTTTTATTTATGTGATGTGATAGTATGTCTTAAACTGTTAATCTTTCTGTGATTATTTTTCTTTATCTGTTTTATGTTTAATTCATGTTCCTGTTGGGATTTTTGTAGGGAGAATTAAGTAATTAGTTAATTCTGCTAGTTTTCTTTTAAACTGATAAAAAGAATTGCGAGTTTTTAATCTGTTTTAAATAAGGGAATTTGGGTTTGAACTGATTTTATGATTTAAACTGTGATTTCAGTAAAGGCTGCTTGTGAGTTTGGAAAGTTTAGTTTGTAGGAATTTGGATCTGATCATGTGTACAGTTTTCATAGTTTTCTGGTTAAAAGGGATTTTGAATAATCTGAATTCATGAGAGTTTCTGTATGTGCATTTTAGTTGATTTAATCTGAATTTTGTTACAAGTCTGCTTCAGTATATAAACTGCTAGTTTAGATCTGCTTAATCTGATTTAGAGTCTAGTGTCTGATTAGGTTTTGGGTTATTGCTATTGATTGTTTAATCTGCTCTTATTTTACTGATTTAGTTCGAGTGACTAGTTTAGCTGAAATTGCATTTAGTCTGTGAGACTTGTTATAAGCTTGTAGGATTTCTCTTACTGATTTATAGTAGCATACTTGATGTTTTATAAGTTTTTTTAGATGATTAGTAGTTTACTGATATGTAGTATTGCTGTATTGTTATTTTGCTAAGCAATAAAGCTAGCAGATCCCTTTGATCTGCATAGTTATACTGTATTTACCAGTCCAAATAGTAGTTATAAGTCACTCCTGTGACATTTTATAAAGTTTTCTGTCTAAAAAAATAATCATCAAAAAAATGTCTCCAGCAGGATTCGAACCCATGACCTCCTGGTCATGGGCCAAACGTGTTAGCCAACTTGTCTAGCCACTAATTTTGGTTTTGTTATTGTCTAAGTAGTTTAAGTAGTTTAATATTTCTTAGCTATCAGCTTTAAGTTTTAGATTAACACATAATTTTCATTTAATTAATATAAATCTTTAGTTTTAAAAATTAATTCTATAAAGTTTAAAAAAAAATAATAAAAAAAAAATAATAAATAAATAAATAAATAAAATATTTTATTACCTTTTGGAAATTTAATTTTTTTTAAAAGTAGAATTTAAATCAGTTAGTCTTTAATTAATTTAGCTTTTAATAAAATTAGTCAAAAATAGATTTTATTTAATAAAAAGTTAAAGTAGATTTTAAATAGATTTATTTAATTTTGAGATTTAAAATACTTTTTAAATTAGTTTAATTAGTTTTAAATAAAGTTTTAAATAGTGTAATAGTCATTTTAATTAAATAGATAAGTTTTAAAATAGATTTTTAAATAGATTAAAATTTAAATAATTTTATATTTTAAATAATTGTTTTTAGATAAAATAATAGGGGTAGGAGTAATTTTAGTTTAAAAACCGAAAACTCATTCGAATCAATTGTCTAAATCGAAACAAAGCGTCTCAAATTCACTTGATCTTCGTGTACAACGAACTTGGTTCATCATCGTGTTTAATTAAATCCGTCTTTGGTGAATTTAGTCTATTACTTTTTCCTAAAGGTAATTTTCTAAGTTTACCCTATAACGTATCTAATTAATACATACATTCCTCACTACATCAAAAATTTTGGCGCCGCTGCTGGGGATCTTGTGTACGATTCATCTTTGTGAGATTTGTTGATCGTTGATTTGAAGACCATTTCCATCCTCGGAAAGTTTTGTTATTTTTCTATTATATAGTATGTATCGTTTTTCTTGTTTTTTGTGATTACTATATTGTATTACGTAGAACAATAAATTTACCTACATCCAAATAAGACCTTAGTTGGGATTTCATCACCTAGCTATTGTATTCGAATCGAAAACGAAAAAAAGGCAAAATAGATAAATACTAATAAAAAGTTTGAACTCGATTTATACAAACTATAAGGTGGGTATAAGGCGACGAGCTATAAAAGGCCGTCTAAGGTAAAAGGTTTTTAAGTGTTTTGTGCCACCTCGTTTCCCCGCTTGCTTTTGCGTATATTGAGAGGGACGACCGATTATTGGTTTGCCAACTCAAGTAGTATTAAATCTTATTTTTGTAGTTTACTTATTGAACCTCGAGACGTTTAGGTTTTCACCTATCGTTTCAAAGTCAACCGAGGGTAATTTACTTCCATAGTAATTATCCTTATTCCTTGTTTTTGTCAATCTTTGATTGATTTATGAAATATACCAAAAATAACCTTCTTAATCCTCTATCATGTTTAATTATTTTTCTCCTCATCCTCCAATTTTTAATTCTTCCATGAATTCCTTCGTCAATTGTGTAGGGTGTGGAGAACCATTATATGGTCTTTTACCATGTCGGTGGTGTACGTGTGAGTGTTGCAGAAATGATTTACGTCACGATATACGAGTCGGATTTTGTCCTTCTTGTAATGAAGTTACTTCATGTGGAAATCCGAATTTTTCGAATAATTCTCTCGATTTCTACCCACCTCCACACCCTACATACGAGACACCCTCGTGTGATTTTTGTGGAAATAATTCTCATTTTGGAATTAATTGTTCACATCGATTCTCGCTTAATTATGAGCAAGAATCGGGCTACAATCAAAACTTTAATGATAATTGTTATTCACAAGATTTACCGAGTTTATCACAACAAATGAAGCTGGTTCGTGAATATGTTGTGGACTACTGGTTCGAGAAAAGTTATGATTCGAGATGTTTGTAATGGAGGCTTGTGGAGTTCTATTTTCGTGATGTTTTATCTTAATGGTGGTGTCGAGTCGAGAATGTTAAAAGAGTGCTCAACGCACATCTTCGTCTCAAAGGGTATCTTCAAAAAGGTTCATATTCATTCTATTAATTTTATGTCTATTTAGTTTTAATTGTTTGTTTTTATTTATATGATGTGATAGTATGTCTTAAACTGTTAATCTTTCTGTGAATATTTTTCTTTATCGGTTTTATGTTTAATTCATGTTGCTGTTGGGATTTTTTAGTGAGAATTAAGTAATTAGTTAATTCTGCTAGTTTTCTTTTAAACTGATAAAAGAATTGCGAGTTTTTAATCTGTTTTAAATAAGGGAATTTGGGTTTGAACTGATTTTATGATTTAAACTGTGATTTCAGTAAAGGCTGCTTATGAGTTTGGAAACTTTAGGATCAGATCATGTATACTATTTTCATAGTTTTCTGGTTAAAAGGGATTTTGAATAATCTGAATTCATGAGAGTTTTTGTATGTGCGTTTTAGCTGATTTAATATGAATTTTGTTACAAGTCTGCTTCATTATCTAAACTGCTAGTTTAAATCTGCTTAATCTGATTTAGAGTCTAGTGTTTGATTAGGCTTTGGGTTATTGCTATTGACTGTTCAATCTGCTCTTATTTTACTGATTTAGTTCGAGTGACTAGTTTAGCTGAAATTGCATTTAGTCTGTGAGACTTGTTATAAGCTTGAAGGATTTCTCTTACTGATTTATAGTAGCATACTTGTTGTTTTATAAGTTTTCTTTAGATGATTAGTAGTTTGCTGATATGTAGTATTGTTGTATTGTTATTTTGCTAAGCAATAAAGCTAGCAGATCCCTTTGATCTGTATAGTTATACTGTATTTACCAGTCCAAATAGCAGTTATAAGTGTAACACCCCATTTTAATATTGGAATGTCACGCGTAATTATGGTGTGTCATCAAAGCATACAAGGATAAATGTATAAAACATTACATGACCATAGGGATAACCGGAATCAAACATCGGTTCCCAAACATAAGCCCAAAACATAATAAAGCAAAAGAAATGAATGAAAGACTACACAAGCATAAATATATGAAGGCAAAAGGAAAAGAAGTCTCTAGCAGCTTCCATCCGATGCACGTCCTCCAAATGCTCGAGTCTTTCCTAGGGTACCTACCGTTTTGGGACATGGGAAGGAAAGTAACGGCTGAGCAAAACGCTCAGTGCACGGATATAGACATAGTATGAATGACTAAGCATAATAAAGACTTAATAGCAGCGGAAATGCATAAGTCCTGGAAAACCTGGAACATGTTCAATAAACTGTTTTTATAGTTTGAAAAGCCTTATGTTTATCTTATGAAAACGGTTTAACATATTTTACCATTAGCCAATATAGGTCATGAAAATCCACCGTGCATGAATACTTGGAGGGGTGACCTCATCATGCAAATTAGAGGGGCTGCCTCTAATTTAATATACTGGCTTTGGGTAGGAGGGATCAGTTCCTTGTGAAGGATGCAAGGCACACACCACATTCACCATGAAATCCTGACTGAAAACATGTAACTAGGATGCACCCATACGCCCCACATGATAAATATAAATAAATGGCCAAAAGCTGAAGGGACGCCACGAGCAATCACTCCGCCGTGGTGAAGTCATAACATCAGTGCCTCTAATGTTATGGTTATGGTACCTCCATAACTAGGTGAAACTGGTCATGCATGTATATGGCTATAGGTAATCTTAATTAAACATAAGCAATCAAACACGTAACTTATACTACGGGAAAACAGTTGGCTGCATATGGGGAATCCTAATAAGGAAAGAATGTCCATACCGAAAGGACGGGAATCCGTACCTTATGTCCAGTGAACGAGAAAGACGAATTGCGAGGAATCCTACTTCCGAATCACTAGTGCTACATAAATACGTACATGAATAAGTATCTGCTTACTAAATACATAGATGGTTTTATGTCATGTCTTAGCTTATTTTATGTGTTCTTACCATGTTTTACTGTTTTAAGCCTTAAACTGTGTTAAATCTTATATTCTGTTCAATCTGATTAAGTATTTCTGGTATTTCATGTGTTATTATACTTACTGTGTAATAATAAGTTACTTTCCAAAAATAGCAGGTTTCCTAAAATAGAAAGTTTCCAAAAATAGAAAGTTTCCAAAAATAGAAAGTTTCCAAAAATAGAAAGTTACCAAAATAGAAAGTTACCAAAAATGGAAAGTTTCCAAAAATAGAAAGTTTCCAAAAATAGATTTACTGCTTAAAATAGATAAGTTTCTAAAAATAGAAAGTTTCTATAAATAGAAATAAGCTGGTTAAATAAGCTAAGTATATAAGCCTAAGTGTTTTTCATGATTATTTTCTAAGTCATATGATATAATGTATAGTTTAATAATTATTTCATGTAATTTAATTAAACTATAGGTTATAATATTTAATTAAAGTATAACATGTTTTTAATTAAATAAGTTAAATACTTAGGTTAAAATATGTATTATTATATATTAATAATATAACCTAAGTGTAGGATCTTATTTTTCTAAGGATTTAGCAAGTATGGATTAATCTATTGAATGATGATAAATGGAAGAAACTTAGAGAGAGAAAGAAGAGAGAGAAAGGAGAGAGTTGAAAGGAAAATGGAAAATGTGATTAATGAGTGAAAGTGAACCAACAACCCCTCCTAACATGCTAGGAGGGGGTTTATATAGCCCACCCTACATGTGGGCTATATGGGCTATATTAGATCACGAGCCCAATATCGTTTGGAGTGACCGATCCTTTCTAAATACGTAAAAACGTATTTCCAACAATCTCCCCCAAAGGGAGGTCACTCCAAGTTACAATGTCCTAAATAGTCTATAGCTCGTGTTCTATGCTAATAATGATGTGACCGAGACTTTCCTTGGAAAAACGCATTTCCAACAATCTCCTCCAAAGGGAGGTCACACCATTTTACAAAATCTTAAACCTAGCATACTATGCTTGAGTCTTCGATCTTGTTCTTGTGAATATGCTGATGAGATCTTTGACTTTATTCTTGAGCATGTTCTCTTGCCTTGACCTTGTGCATTCATCACTTGTGATATTCGCCTCTTCGTGACTTCATGTTCCACATACTTATACCTTTATAATTCTTGAAAGTTTCAGAGTTTGATACAGCGGAAGACTTGACCTTCAGACTTTCTTGAATTCGTTGAAGTACTGAGTGTATGCAGTATAAGCATGTGGGGAAGACTTCTTCTTGGATTCCGCAACGCCACCGTCTTCAAATGCCGCAACATAAGTAGACACGAAAGAAATGGCTTTGAACATTTCATTCTAAATCGGTAGCATTTTACCTCCGGTCGGTGAAGACCGTTGGACGGTATTAGATATCGTACCCGTGACGGATAGTTTCAATTAAGTAACTTCCTGACAGGATTTCGTGGGTAAACCCGTTCTCTTTATTTGACCGTCCAAAGCTGACTGCGAACATAAAGAGTGAATCATTTGGATAATAATATCCGCATGATTTGAAGCCGTCAATTCATGTTCCTGGAACAAGTGAAATTCAATTAAGAACCGCACCATCGTTGCTTTCCAGTTGTCACGAGCTTGATTCGTATAGAATCTTGCAAGTTACCTACCAAGTGCTGTTTGAGGTTATCACTAGAAGGATTTCCACTCATCACCGTGAACACAAAGGTATCACTCTGAGTGTTCTGGCAAGATCACTGAGATATTGCGTAGATGCCTGGAACGTGTTTAAATTCAGTTAAGAATTAAACAGCTGTTGCTTTCCAGTTATCACAAGTTTGATTCATAAAGAATCGCACAAGTCACCTACCATGAGCTTTTTGATATTCGCTCAAGAAGGATTTCCATCTTCATTGTAAATACTTTCGTATTACTCGGATGTTCAGGCAAGATCATGAAGATTTTGCGTAGGACTCTTAAGATCTTTTTTTTTTTACTTTTCACAGTGTATGAAGAAGCAAGGAATTATGAAAGTGTGTCCTAATGAGATATTTAATGATCTCAAATGGCTCTAGACTCGATCGTGCACTTTGGATTTTAGTGATCGGAGGCTGGAGAGGAGTGCCACCTTTTCAATACCAATTTATTCTGATTGAATAAATCAATAGATAATGCGTTGTCTCCGTGTGATTAAAACAAATATCTTTTAAGAGATATCTGAGTTAGCTGGGATGGGTTGTCCTTGCATCACTGGGTCCATGATGTCTGTCTTCAATATCAAGAATCATTAAACAATGACCTTAATAGCATATTTATTGACCCGGTTTCTGCCTAAGTTGTAAGGAGGGCTTCTTTCTTTACACCCTTTATCTTTACAATTCTTTTTCATTCTTCAACCCCTTCAATGCTTACCAATACGTCATCACTAGCACCTTGTTGTGATTGTTCCAGTGCTAACTTAAGTACTTGGTCGGCATTCAGCTACGTTCACAATCTTTCTCCATCTTTCCTAAGGACTACTATTTCTAGCTATGGAATGTCCTTGGGAAGATTCCTCCGGTTCTAGAGGAATCATTGGACTTTAACCTGTCCTACCATCCTTATGTCACCACAATCTTCACCGTCGTGAATATAGATGTTTTGGGTAAGTGTATGTCACCATGAAATCCATTTTGAAGTGCAAATCCATTTTGCTCCCCCTTAACATATGCAACGATATTCGAAAACATTTCGCACATGTCGGGATGAGCTAGCACGTTAAGATAAACCATTTGTGATTAATCATTTCTCATATTAAATCATATTTTCTCCCCCATATTAAAAATATTAACCCAATCGATATTTTTAATATCAATTGATTTAATAGCATTTTAAGAAAAGTTGGGAAGAAAAATGCAAATCCACTTATCTTCATGAATTACACAAGCTCCCCCTCAAATTAATGAGGGTGCGCTGAAACGTAAATTAAATACCTTTTAAACACAAGTGTAAGGTATTTATCACGTGCAAAGATCATATATGATAATGAATTCACAAGATTAGCAATTTACGAGGTAGGACCTGAATGATGGAGAACATCAAATGAAAGATTCACATGGTTCTTGTTCACGAATGTTGGTCACCTCGCCACGTCTGAAGTTATCTCTTGACTCCATGTGTATGATTGATATCGTTGTCTTGACACCAATATGTGAACTTGGCACTCTCGGCATCAAGAATTCTGAATGCTGGACAATTGCTCCCCCTCAATTGTTGACCCGTGTTCTATTGAAAGAGCTATAGTCACCGTTTGAGTAGTCGCATCGTCGAGTATGTAGATATCAATTGTAAGTTGCTACGGTTGGTGGAGATGATAACTTCATAAAAACAAGATTTCTCTTGTTTTAACAAATAAATGCACTGACACGTACATATGTTGAGTCAAAGCTTTTCGGTGAAATGCTTGACTAGAGTATGAAAAGCGGGTTACTATCTGAAATAATAGTAAACCATTTTGAGCATGTTTTAAAACATTTGAACTTCTGCTCGAACTTTATTTACAACCCCGTGTCATTATTGAATGACATTTCTAGGTTCGTAAATATTATCGATTCCAGAAGACATGCTCTTTTTATCAAAACATTTTTGAACACACAATTTTGAAAGATTTAGAAAAAACCTTTTGAGAAATTCTCGAAAAATTGTGTTCAAAGTTTTGAAAACCAATTACTTGAGCTTAAGATGTTGAATATCTTACGAAACGAGCTCAAGTCCGAGAAGTTGTAAACTTCCCGTTGTTAAGGATAAGTTTATCGTCGGCGATAAACTTTCCTTTTAACTGAAGAACGAGTCCTAAGCTGACATTTACTTAGAAGTCGTTTTCATGAGCTTGAAAACTTTGACTGTTTTAACGGAAAGCTCATGACCGAGAAAGGTTAATTTCTCGTTATGAGGAAAAGTTCTCTTATTTAAAAGATACACTTTCCTTTCTGAGCTTAAAACTTCGAATGTTTTAAGACAAGCTCATGACCGAGAAAATTGAATTTCTCGTTAGGAGGATAAGTTATCATTAATGATAAACTTTCCTTTATTTGAAGTCCTGGTCATTGTCTGACATTTAATAGTGAACCATTTTACACGAGCTTAAAACCATTGAATAGTTTTTAAAGTAAGCTCGTGTCCGAGAAAATTTAATTTCTCGTTTTTGAGGATAAGTTTATCATCAGCGATAAACTTTCCTTTATTTGAAGATCGGGTCATCATCTGATATTTAATGAAGAGCCTTATACATGAGCTTAAAACCTTCGAATGGTTTTAGGATAAGCTTGTGTCCAAGAAAACTTAATTTCTTGTTAAGAGGGTAAGTTATCGTTGCGTGGATAAACTTGCCTGTCTCTGAAGTCCGGGTCATCGTCTGTCATTTAGCGAGGAGCCATTTACACGAGCTTAAAACCTTTGAATAGTTTAAATGTAAGCTCGTGTCCGAGAAAATTTAATTTCTCGTTTTGAGGGTAAGTTATCGTTGACGAGATAAACTTCCCTTTCTCTGAAGTTCGGGTGACATACTGTGATTTGAATGTGAGCCATAGTGCATGAGCTTAAAAAATTGGAATGTTTTAATATAAGCTCATGCCCGAGAAAAATTAATTTCTCGTTGTTAGGATAAGTTTATCATCGGCGATAAACTTTCCTTTCTTTGAAGATCGAGTTATAGTCTGTAATGTGACTATAAGTCCTTTACACTGTAAGCTTAACTGCAAATCCCCTGAGACACTTGTTTCTTAGATATCAGCTTCTTCAGCAACCAAACTCTGAGAGTGTCCTTAATTGAATGGTATACAATGATTGGACCGCTTCGTTCTTTTGGAACATCCTCTTTGGTACCTGCATTTTCATTAGGAGTTTGCATGCTTGGATAAGGGTTAGCGATATCTATCTTAGAAGCAAGTGGGGGTTCACAGTTGGCCTTACTTGTGCCAGAGGTGTTCTGAGGAGATGATTCACTTGTCTTAACTGGTAAACGTTTCCTTTTATAGAAAACCTTAAGTTCAGGCTTAGGTGATGCATCCTCCTTTTCAATTTCCTCCCTAGTAGTCTTAATAGAATCGGAGACTATCCTAGTTAAAGGGCACTCGTTTTCTACAAGGGTGAAAGTTCTACCAGTGGGGCGCCACATTTTACCAATGGGTTTGATTTTGGCAACCCACTGGGATTTAAGTCTAGCACGGGAGTTCACCTCATTAAGTAGTTTCTTGATACAAGAATCATGATTTGCCGTAAAGACACATTTTCTACATGTTTTACAAGTAGCATATTTAATGTCCGAGTAAGATCTAGAATTCCTAGAAGATTGATTGATGCTCCTAGGACGTGACATGCTACGGTTAGCAGTGTTGGGTAAACTAGAAGGCATCTGACTAGGTTTGAAATTCCTATCTCTTACTTGTGTCTTTTGCTTAGCTTCCCTTAGACCAAACGTATGGCGAACGTCATTTGAACTAGTTCCAAACGTATTCTTTGGACTATGTCTAAGGAAATTAGGGGCAATCATGTGATTAGGTCTTGCAAAAGCTGTTTTAGTCACATTGGGCCTAGATGGTGGAGTGACTGTTCTAGAAAGATGAACCATATCAACTTGGGAGGCAAACCGCGGTCTCGAGGATTGTGAACGCTCAGATCTAAATGCAGTAGGTTGTCTGACAGTCGGTTTTCTGACGAACTGATTTGTAGGTGGTTTCCCCAAGATTGATGGTTTTTCAAGCTTAGTGTCCACACTAGGTCCTTTAGTTTTCCGCAAATCATTTTTTAACGCAGCTATAGCAAAGACCTTTTCCTGTACTTGAGCCCTTAAGGTCTCATTTTCTTTGAACAATTCATCTTGGGATGCCAACTTAGATTCAAGCAACTTAATTTGTTTCAAAAGATTATCCTTTTCAGCTTTAGAATCTAGAACTGTTTGATCCAATTTTCGTTCAAGAACAACGTTTGACTTTTCAAGTTTTTCAAAATATGTTTCAAATTTCTCCGTTTTCTTCGAAAATTCAATTTTGGCATCCTCAAGCTCTTTTGATTGCTGAGCTAAAATCATTTCAAGCTCTCTAATCTTGGAATCAGAAGCAGTAAATGAAGCAGTTATAAGACAATTATCATGATGTTTAGCATTTTGAACACTTTCTCCCCCATTATGACTCACATCGGATGAATCAGAAGTGGTATTTCTATCACTCTTTTCCATCCCATGTTTCTCATAGTTAGGTTCAGAATGCTCAATATGCGGTATTTCATCAGCATATACATCATCAACATTACATTGTACCATGTCCGCAGGCTCTTCGTCATTAACGGGTAAGGTGTCATCAAAAGAGATCTCGTGAACATTGCCTGACGTGCCACTGGTATCATGTTGTCCTCCTGATTCCGTGCTCTTGCCATCGTTATGCTCCAAGTTGTCAACCGTATGACCATTCTCCTCTTGTATCTGCATCATAGATTCTTGCACTCCATTATCATACACTTGGTGAAGTCTGGATCTTTCATAAATCGAAGACGAAACCGATGTCATAAATTTCAACAGTTTATCACGGAAATCTTTAACATCATTCTGTGTGTATTGAAGAAATGACCGGCATATCCCTGAATTGTCAGACTTGATGATATTGAATTGGAGGAAAGGCGTGAGTTGTGTCACAAGAGCCTGCTATGCAGTTTCTGATGCAGAGTGATTACAGTCTTCTTTGTGAAGTTGCTCAGCTAGGTGGTTCAAGTTGAGACATAGTGAATCGATGAATGTATAATGATGTTGACCAAAGAGTGTCACAAATTTGCTTCCTCCTTGAACCCATGCAATAGTCCTAAGATGTGACTGAAGTAGTTGACATGAAATTATACCACTTTCTCTAGCTGTGTTTTGCATGTGATGCAAGTCTCCCTCTTGAAATTTTGAATTCAAAGACTCCATTGAATTATGATGAAAAATGATCGTGATTGTAGTTGTATTCGGAATCTTACAATTCGTGAAGAAATTTCGAAAGATCCCTAAATAACTTTTTTAAAAAATCCACAAAAGATGAGATCACACTTTTCTCGGCTCAAAATTTGTTGTCGGCTAAAACGTTGAAAAAAAAATAAACCCGATCAAAAATTCGTAGCCACTAAAAATAATTCCCGTCACTTTGACTCGTCACTTTCGTCTTCAAATCCGGCCACAAAAATTATTAATATGTCAACTGTTTTACCACTTTGAATCTTTCGAAATACCCGCCTCAACACGAGGTAACAAAAATTAATATACGAAATTTACTAAACTAAAAGGTTAAAATATTTTGTAGTTACTCACACTCGTGAAAATTTTTATTGAATAGACACGTCTTTAATTTTTTTTTTTTTTTTTTATTTTATGATCCAATGTTTAATAACCACTTTAGTCGAGTAAGTAATGTGTCAAACTAACATACACGTCTTCAACTTATTGAATAGACAAATCCTCCCAACCAACTAATATGTTTAATACCCACTTGATCTATTCAAGCTAACGTGTCCAAATCCTCCCAACCATAACGAATATATGAAGCACGTGTCCAAGCCCACCTAATTTTGGAAAAACAAGGTACAAGTGGGGATATAAAAATCAGAACAGTCTCACCTATATTGTAACCTCCGCCTAATACCACAATATTAAAAAACTCCTTCCTCTCAAAGCTATTTTTTTTTCTCAACCTAATCTGCTATCTAGTTTACTCCGCCCCACAAAATCCCTCTCAATCATCAAACATACAATTCCTCCGTGTCTTTCGTTCCTACGCTGACACCAAACAACTCAAATCACGTCATATATGTAACACACTATCCTAGCAATTGAATCTCAACACCCGAATCAAAAATTTCTCAATCAAGATCTTTTACACCCCAACGCAAAAAGATTTTGATCAATTAGATTTTTTGAACGACGCAATGCCAACGAAATGAACTTTTGCTCCAAGAGACACAAGAACGAAAGTACAGTCTTCAAGGTCCTGTATGGGGTCTCGGGTAGGTCTTTAAAATTGTTGTTTTATGTTGTGTTGATCGAGGATGTTTTTTGAGACTGAGATCGTGAGGATTGTGTGGGTTTATTAGTAAATTGAGTCTGTGTGTGGGGTCGAGTCTGAGTGTTGTGAGGATATGTGAGTCGATGTTGTGTTTTCGAGAGGTGTGAGGGAGTTCGAGAGGTTTTTCGGTTGGCGAGAGTTGTTGTGTTGGAGTTGGTCTGTCTAGATGTCGAGTAAAAAAAAACGTTGGTTGAATCGCAATAACAAGTCAGTCTAGGTTTTGGTCATCGCAATAACAAGTAAAAAAACGTTGGTCAAAAAACGTTGGTTGAGTGTGAGGTTTTGGTCAGTCTAGGTTTTGGTCATCGCAATATTGAGTCAAATCATCGCAATATTTAGCAAGATCCATCGCAATATCCAAACTTTTTCAATCGCAATATCACAAAAAACTCACCATCGCAATGTGGAAATTTTTTTTGGCAGAGTTTCGTTCTCACTTTACCTTAAACCCGTCGCAATCACGATCGCAAAGTACGATCGGAATACACGTCGGAGTAGGGTATCGGAATCCTTGATCGTAAAGTAGAACCCTCGGGTTATTGCGATCGATTTACAAACCTGGTGACGTTACGATCGGAAAATGGCGACTTTCTATCGGAATGTGAAAAGATTATGTATCGGAAAGTTAAACCCTTTTTAGACACAAAAGATGCACTGAAAAAATTGATCGCAGCAGATACAGTAAACTCAAAAATAGATAGAAAAATAGAGAAAAAAATTTGACAAAGGGTTTATGAAGACAAAAAGTGAAAGAAAAAAATAACAATAAAAAAATTATACTGATACTTTTGTGAATAAAAAAAAAAAAAAACTGATACTGTTTAATAACTTGTAGATAGACAAAAGTGAAGATAAACCAAAACACGCAACTCCAACTATTATCACAGATTCTTCGGGACAAAAAAAAAATAAGAACAAAAATTTTGACCAAGTAAATCAATATATAAAAATTTTGATAAAAGTTTATCAAAGATTTTATAAAAATAAGTTTTAACACCTTGAGCTTAAAGAAAAAAGTAGACGAAATAAAGAAAGAAAAAAAAATTATAAAAGAAAGAAACTTTACCACCAAATCAATAGATAAAACGTGTTAATCCGAAGAATCAACCATGCTCTTGATACCAATTGTAGGATCTTATTTTTCTAAGGATTTAGCAAGTATGGATTAATCTATTGAATGATGATAAATGGAAGAAACTTAGAGAGAGAAAGAAGAGAGAGAAAGGAGAGAGTTGAAAGGAAAATGGAAAATGTGATTAATGAGTGGAAGTGAACCAACAACCCCTCCTAACATGCTAGGAGGGGGTTTATATAGCCCACCCTACATGTGGGCTATATGGGCTATATTGGATCACGAGCCCAATATCGTTTGGAGTGACCGATCCTTTCTAAATACGTAAAAACGTATTTCCAACACTAAGTCATGTTACTTAATTAATTATATCCATGGTTTTAAAATAATTAATTAATTATAAGTCTTAAATATATAAATACTTAGGTTAAAATAATTTCATGATCATTAATAATTAAATAACCTAAGTCATGTTATTAAATTAATCACATCCTTTTATTAATTTAATTTTAACATAAGATCATAAACATAAAAAAAAACTAAACATAAACCATAAACCGGATCTAGGCTAAAAACATGAACCGGACATGAAATCGACACCGTACCTCGAACCAACTCGGGGTACCCCGTGTTTACCTTGCTGCCGTGGGACCCACACGCACCAACCAAGACCATATGGTCTTGGTGGTGGTCGGCTTGGCAAACCGAAACCCATTCGGGTTCGGTTGCAGCCTGCGGCCAAAACAAACACCCCTTAAAAACAACCTTTTGATTTTATTTAACACCAAAACATGTTAGATCTATGCTTAATTATTATGTTTTTGTAAAAACATCTCATGTTCATAATTTATAAAAAGATTAAATCAAAAGAAAAGGTTTAAAAAGGATTTACCGAATTCGTGGATCAAAAGGATGAAGAACAAACACGATCACCAACTTAATTTCCAAGATCCAAGATCACAAACCACCTCCTTGTGGTGTTCTTAAGGTGGCGGCACAAAGAGGAGAAGGAGGAGGGTTTTTAGGGTTTTTTTCTAAATCTTCTGTAAAACTAAAAATGAGTAGTGTAAAAATATTTAACCCCTTTTTAGTAAAAATTGATGGGCTAAGCCCATCCTCCCTCCTAAATTTCGTGGGAATGGGGCCCACAAGGGGTAACCCGATCATTTTCCGTGTCTAATTAACAAGTGTGTTCTCGTGTTCGTGTTTTACGTGTTTGTTCGTGTTTATTCGTGTTCGCGTTTTGTGTGTTCTCGTTACGTAAATATCGTGATCTAATATATTTAATTACGCTCGTAATAAATATATATACGTAATTAATAATAGTTCGAGTTTTACTTACGTTCATGATTTCATGATCGTATGTTCGTGATTAATTATTGTCAAACAATTATTACGCGCTCGTGCGTAGTAAATACTTATATGTTCTAACACGTACGTAATACGTAAACTCCTAACACGTAATCGTAATCATGCTATATTAGGAAAGTTTAATCTAGTACGTACGATCTTAAGGGTACTATTCATGGTAAAAGCATGCGGGTTTTACAATAAGTCACTCCTGTGATATTTTATAAAGTTTTCGGTCCAAAAAAATAATCATCCAAAAAAATGTCTCCAGCAGGATTCGA
This sequence comes from Glebionis coronaria, assembly GCA_025667525.1. Taxonomy (NCBI): domain Eukaryota; kingdom Viridiplantae; phylum Streptophyta; class Magnoliopsida; order Asterales; family Asteraceae; genus Glebionis; species Glebionis coronaria. The sequence continues at coordinate 423,282,545 of CM046881.1, read as the reverse complement.
ACCCATGACCTCTTGGTCATGGGCCAAACGTGTTAGCCAACTTGTCTAGCCACTAATTTTGGTTTTGTTATTGTCTAAGTAATTTAAGTAGTTTAATATTTCTTAGCTATCAGCTTTAAGTTTTAGATTAACACATAGTTTTCATTTAATTAATATAAATCTTTAGTTTTAAAAATTAATTCTATAAAGTTTTAAAAAATAAATAATAGAAAAAATAATAATAAAAAAATAAAATATTTTATTACCTTTTAGAAATTTAAATTGTTTTTTTAAAAGTAGATTTTAAATCAATTAGTCTTTAATTAATTTAGCTTTCAATAAAATTAGTCAAAAATAGATTTTGTTTAATAAAAAGTTAAAGTAGATTTTAAATAGATTTATTTAATTTTGAGATTTAAAATAGTTTTTAAATTAGTTTTAAATAAAGTTTTAAATTGTATAATAGACATTTTAATTAAATAGATAAGTTTTAAAATAGATTTTTAAATAGCTTAAATTTTAAATAATTTTATATTTTAAATAATTGTTTATAGATAAAATAATGGGGGTAGGAGTAATTTTAGTTTAAAAACCGAAAACTCATTCGAATCAATTGTCCAAATCGAAACAAAGCATCTCAAATTCACTTGATCTTCGTGTACAACGAACTTGGTTCATCATCGTGTTTAATTGAATCCGTCTTTGGTGAATTTAGTCTATTACTTTTTCCTAAAGGTAATTTTCTATGTTTACCCTATAACGTATCTAATTAATACATACATTCCTCACTACATCAAAAATTTTGGCGCCGCTGCTGGGGATCTTGTGTACGATTCGTCTTTGTGAGATTTGTTGATCGTTGATTTGAAGACCCTTTCCGTCCTCGGAAAGTTTTGTCATTTTTCTATTATATAGTATGTATCGTTTTTCGTGTTTTTTGTGATTACTATATTGTATTACGTAGAACAATAAATTTGCCTACATCCAAATAAGGCCTTAGTTGGGATTTCATCACCTAGCTATTGTATTCGAATCCAAAACGAAAAAAAAGGCAAAATAGATAAATACTAATAAAAAGTTTGAACTCGATTTATACAAACTATAAGGTGGGTATAAGGCGACGAGCTATAAAAGGCCGTCTAAGGAAAAAGGTTTTTAAGTGTTTTGTGCCACCTCGTTTCCTCGCTTTTTTGTGCGTATATTGAGAGGGACGACCGATTATTGGTTTGCCAACTCAAGTATTATTAAATCTTATTTTTGTAGTTTACTTATTGAACCTCGAGACGTTTAGGTTTTCACCTATCGTTTCAAAGTCAACCGAGGTAATTTACTTCCATAGTAATTATCCTTATGTCTTGTTTTTGTCAATCTTTGATTGATTTATGAAAAATACCAAAAAATAATCTTCTTAATCCTCTATCATGTTTAATTCTTTTTCTCCTCATCCTCCAATTTTTAATTCTTCCATGAATTCCTTCGTCAATTGTGTAGGGTGTGGAGAACCGTTATATGGTCTTTTACCATGTCGGTGTTGTACGTGTGAGCGTTGCGGAAATGATTTACGTCACGATATACGAGTTGGATTTTGTCCTTCTTGTAATGAAGTTACTTCATGTGGAAATTCGAATTTTTCGGATAATTCTCTCGATTTCTACCCACCTCGCACCCTACATACGAGACACCCTCGTGTGAGTTTGTGGAAATAATTCTCATTTTGGAATTAATTATTCGCATCGATTCTCGCTTAATTATGAGCAAGAACCGGGCTAAAATCAAAACTTTAATGATAATTGTTATTCACAAGATTTACCGAGTTTATCACAACAATATCTTTGTTGTGAGTATTTGATAGGTGTGTAAACACCCATCCTTTTTACCACTTAATTACAAAAATAACCGAGCCAAAACGTGTATTTTATGTCTTTTATGTCGGAATTATGCGTGGTTTGTGTTTTTGTTGTGATTTAGGACGAAAAGGTGAAAAGTAGAGAAAACACGGGCATTCACGGGCTTTTATTGAAGAAAAAGATGAAAGACGAAGTTAAGAAGTCAAGAGTGCAAAAAGAACGGAATTCCAAGACCAATTCTGAAGATTTATCGAAGAAAAAGTCAAAAGACGGAAGTTTATCAAAAGCCGAAAAACTCAAGTCTAATTTATTAAAGAATTAAAAGACGAGTTCAAAGAAATCCCGAGCCAAAAGTTATTAAAGTCCAAGATTAAAGAAGATTTAAAGGCTTAAGGACTAATGGTGCAATTAACAAAGAGATTAAGAAGGAAGGACTAAGCATGCAATTAAGGAGAAAGGAAAGAGGGGAGGAAGCTTCCTAAGCATTCCTTAATCCTCCCCTATATATAGATTAGATCTTAATCATTTTCATTTTGTTGGCTAATAGTGACAATTAGTTCTTCCACTTTTAATTACCTTGTCATTTATTTACTTGTCAAATTTAAATAATTGTCTTGCACCTTAATTACCATTTAATTTCAAGTAAGTTTTTCTTTTAATTCTTGTTAATCTTTATCTTTATTGTTCATCTCTCATTCTCCCTTTCTTAATCTTTGATTTTTATTGTTTATGTTCATGTTCATGTTCTTATGTTCTTATTTTGATCAAAGTGGGTTTTGATTATCTTGATCTTTATTGTTAGTTTTGTTGTTTTGGATTGCTTGATTATCATTAATAGATGTTTATTTGTTAGTTTGATTTAATCTTGTGGTTGATTTTGCTTGAGTTTGATTAGATTCGTGCTATATTTTGTTTCCTTGTTCTTCGGCCTTGTTGTTAGTGTATTCCCAGGAAAAATCATTCCGAGTGAAGGATTGTGTTGATTGTTCCGTATCAAGGTCTGGACCAAAGTACTCTATTCGGAATATTCAATATTCCGAATAGGGAAGATTTTCCGAATAGGCCAACTATTCCGGATAGAGCAGGATATTCCGAATAGTCCAAAGATTCTGAATAGGGAATATATTCCGAGTAAGCCGAGTATTCCGAATAGGGCATTATTCCGGATAGGGAGGATATTCCGAACAGGATGAGTATTCCGAGTAGGCAACTTATTCCGCATAGGGCTAATATTCCGAATAGGGCAGTTTATTCCGAATAGGGATTTATTCCGAATAGGGAAGAACATTCCGAATAGCAAGGTATTCCGAATAGGACAAGTTTATTCCGAATAAGGGCATTATTCCGGATAAGCTAATTTTCAGGTTTCTTTATTTCAGTTTTTAAGTTTCTGCCTTTTAATTTCGAGCTTTATTTTTCCCGCCTTTTTCCTTACTCGCACTTTAAGTTTAATTGCCTTAGATTTATTCTAACCTTGCCTTAGTTTCAAGTTTTATTTGCGTTTTAAGTTTGTCTTAGTTAGATTTAAGTTTGCGTTATTTACTTTTAGTGCCTTTTAATTTCCGTCACGCTTTTAAATACTCGCACCATTTACTTTAAATTAGATTTAGATTTACTTTAAAGTCATTTACTTTAATTGTCTTGCACTTTTAAATACTACAACGACACAACTTTTGTTTCACCAGAAAAAAAAACAGCCGAGTCACACATTAAACTCCTTTTTCAATTCGAAGAGACATACTTAAACGAACTAATTTTTATACGGGGTTTCAAAAGCCTAATATCAAATGGTGCCGCTGCCGGCTCTTTTCGTAAAGATTAACGGTTTTCTGTGAGAGACGCGTTGTTTTTTGGGATCCGTTCACTTGTGAGCGTTATTTTTCTTGCATAAAAATTTCCAAAAACCCATAAAAATTAAAAATTGCTAAAAATCCATAAAAATTAAAAATTTCAAAAATCCAAAAAGATTTTATCTTTATTGTGTATATATATTGTCTTTGTCTTTGGTATTGTTTTCTTTTGTCTTTGTAGGTGTATGCGTACTAGATTTTCTAATTATCAAGAGCCCGAGACTCGAGAAGATTTAAGTATGTCAGGTGTTAACAACAACAATAATCCACCGCACCTCAACAATAACAACAATTTTCTTCCACATCCCGATCTTCGGACAATGGAGGAGCTTTGTCAACCTACCATGTTTGGACGAGGAGGACCGATTGCACCGATGCAAATCAACGCTCCGTAGTTTTCGTTGAAGCACCACATGATTCAACAAGTGCAAACTAACCCATTCCGTGGATTGCCTGATGATGATGCCAACAAACACCTCGACAAGTTCATTACAATCATCCAAAGCATGAAGTTGCCCGGTGCCACAATGGATGTTCTTCGCCTACAACTCTTCCCACATACTTTATCACATCATGCCGAGAAATGGTTTGATCGTCTCCCGAAGAATTCTATTCATACTTGGGATGACATGACTCAACGCTTTTTGTCGCGCTACTTTCCACCATCCATGGTCACAAGCTCGCAATCAAATCAGTGGTTTCATGCAAGATCCCGATGAATCTCTTTTTGATGCTTGGGAAAGATATAATGTCTTGATTGATCGTTGTCCAAACCACAACATGCTCCCTGTGACCTTAATAGATACTTTCTACAATGGTTTGACTTTTCGAGATCGTGATACGATTAATGCAGCCGCCGGTGGCACATTCATGAAAAGGAGACCCGAGGAGTGTAGAGAGCTTATTGAAAACATGACTACTCATCACAAAAACTGGGATTCCTCTGCTTCTTCAAGGAACAACCCGAGAGTCAATGTTTCTTCTACTTTAGCAAACCCTGATATGACCGAACTCACCCGCATGATGACTGAAATGAGCAAAATTATCTTGCTTCTCGCTTCAAACCAACAACAACAAGTTAAAGCGGTTGCACCTTCTTGTGAAACATGCGGCGGTCCACACTCATACACCGATTGTCCTTCTACACAAGGAAATCCGGAAAATGTGTATGCAGCTTATGGTAATTATTCACCAAAAAATTACCAAGCTCGACCTCAAGGGGATAGAAATTTGCTGAGTTACCGGTCCAACGACTACCTTTCACCCGGTTTTTCTCCTCAAAACCAAAACCCCGCCAACAATTACAATAGAAGCAACCAAATCCCACCAAGAGCTTCTAATCCTTATCACCCACCCACTCAACAAGCCCCACCCATAAATCCCGATGTTGAAGCCATAATGAGAACCCAAGGTGAGGAAATCAAGAATCTGCAGAGCCAAATTATAAATTTGAAAGGAGATATTACCAAGCAAGGGAATGAGATAAGATCCGAGCTTCGAGATAATATTCAATCATCCTTCAGCAATCAAACAAATGATTTAAAGAATATGCTTGCTAGTTTCTTGCCCGTCGCTCAACCTTCTTCTTCGAGTTCTCTACCTTCAAACACCGTCACCAATCCGCGAGCAAATGTGAGTGCTATTACTACCCGTAGTGGAATTACCATTGTCAATCCACCTATCCCACCCCCATCATCTACACCTCCTCTACCACCATTTATCCCTACTCCTTCTACACCTAGTATTAGTACACCATTACCGTCTCCGCCTCGTCATGACGATGTATGTAGGAAGGACCCTTCAACATCTCAACCTCTACCACCTACACCTTCCCCACCCAAACCCAATATCCCTTATCCTTCTCGCTTAGGCAAGACCAAAATGCTAACCAAGGATGACTCTCAAGTGTCAAGCTATGTGAAGATGATCTCTCAAATGAAATTCAACATTAGCTTTCTCGAAGCACTTGTCCACATGCCGAAATTTGTCAAAGCATTCAAGGAATTGCTAAACAAGAAGGAAAAGTTGACTGAGCTCGCCAACACACGCTTAAATGAAAACTGCTTTACATTTATTCTTAAAGAACTTCCGGAAAAGCTTGGAGATCCCGGTCATTTTGTGTTGCCTTGCATCTTTAACAAAACTGAAGAATTTACTGCCCTTGCTGATCTCGGGGCCAGTATTAATTTGATGCCTTTGAGTGTTTGGAAAACACTATCATTACCCGACCTTACTCCAACAAAGATGACTCTTGAACTTGCAAATCGTACTCTCGCTTACCCTGTTGGTATTGCCGAAGATGTGTTTATCAAAGTTGGCACATTTACTTTCCCGGTCGACTTTGTCGTTGTTGATTATGAAATGGACCCTCGTATTCCTTTAATACTTGGTCGGCCATTCTTGAGAACCGGAAGAGCTTTAGTTGATGTGGCCGAAGGTGAGTTAATCTTAAGAGTCGGGAATGATTCACAAGTTTTTAAAATGAGAAAGCTTACAAGTAAATCGTTTGGAGGCCGAGAATCAGTGAATATGATCAATGTGCTTCATGATTTTGTCGTCTACAACAATCCTCTATTCGATTCTTCCATTGATAATCCACTTTTTCAAGATGATGTGGATGATTCTCTCTCCAATATGGAACCTTCTCCCATTTATGATTCTCCACCTATCTTCGATGCTTATGATGATGATTCTAGCTCAGATTCGGATGATTATGATGACCTTACCTCCGAGTATCCCGACCTGCCCACGTATGATGATTTCGATGAGGCTGATACTCTTTCGAGCGATTCTTCACATGATGAAGATCCTCCGCCATCACTCGATCCTACTTTGGACGATTACTCATTTGAGGAAGACTTCTCTGCATTTCTCAATACATACTTCCCTCATGAGAGTGATGCTCCTCCTTATGATTTTGAAGATTATCGTCTTGATCCTACTTTGGATTTGAAGAACATTATTTCAAAGGAGAAGAAACCGGTCGACACCAATATCCACAGCACGTATGAGTTAACACCTCTTTGTCCACCTTCTGAGGACGAGGTTGTGCTTCTTCGCGGATCTTCTTCCCATTCTGCTGAGCCTGAGTGCTATTTTCCCTTAAAGGAAAAGGTGTTCGACCCCGGTATCGATATTCTGCAGCCATCTCAGTATCCACCTGATGAAATAAAAGGAAAAATCTTTGGAACTATTGAAGACATGCTTGCACCACTTCACCCTTGCTTCCATCATGCTCCATCACTGCTTAAGGGAACCTTGCCTATTCTTCTTTGGCTTGCCTTGTTCGCCTTTAGCTTGTGCTATTTGATGGACGAAAACTATGTCTTTGATCCTGGTGGATATATTTCATGCTTCTTCCTATGATGATCAAGGTCTAGTCAGACTCACGACTCGGTTAACAAAAACCAAGCGCTTCTTGGGAGGCAACCCATGTATCTATCTTTTCGCTTTCTTTATCCTAAGTGTAGGGGCGACCCGTGTGTTTGCTATTTCCTCTCCTCTCTTAACCAGGGATTCGAGCTCAATGATCCACTCTTGATGATTCTTGACGACCCGTGATTCCGTGTTCCCTTCTTCCCGGTTCTATCCTAAACTCTTTTCGATTCACTATTTATTATATTTTCCAATATTAAAATAGGAATCTCTTTAGTTGTCTTTTCCTTAGCGAGATTTAAACAAAGTGCACAATGTCCTAAGTGTAGGGGAGTTTACTCCCACATGCTTAAACATTGAGGACAATGTTTATCTTAAGTGTAGGGGGGACTTCTATCGAAGTTAAGTGGCCTTTTCCTTGTATTTGTCCTCATTTTAACCGGAAAATCAATTTTTCGACATTTTTCAAAATTTTTGATCTATTTTGGCCTATTAGTTTTGCCCTTTGTATAGTTATTTTCTTTCTTTGCTAGAATAAATCTTTAATAAAGTGGTTTTAATTTTCAAATGTTGTGAATCTTTTGACTCAACCCGAGTTTACTTATCTTAGTTTACTCTAGCTAGTATCCTTAACGTGTTTAAGTCAAGTTTTGCTAGGCTTTTATATAGGGAGCTATAAAACGCGAAAGTCTTAACTCTCACGGGTTAAGAACAAGAACTTTTCGCAAGTTCCTATAATTGATCCTAGAGAGTCGTTTATCAAGGGAACTTTAAAATGCGATTTCTAAACTTGAAAAAGTCTAAGAGTTTGCAAGATCCTATAGGCGAATCGAAAACCCAAAACTTTGATTTAATAGGCTAAGCATCCACGAGTCTCATTCCTTGAGATTTTAAACTGAGGAGAACGAGAGATGATAGAGCCAATTATAAGTTCGGTATTCTTTCTGGAATTTATGTGAGTTAATTATAAGCCTATTCTCCCATCGCTTGCTAATAAATTTATCTACAATAAATAAGGTTATACGATTTGAAAAGTTACTTAGCTCTAGCCCAAGATCGTTTAAAAGTTGCTCGGTATGGATTAGAGTTCATAGCCAAGGCATAACTTATTGAAGCGGGATGCGAAGATTGGCGAGTCCAAAAAGGTCCTAACAAGGCATGAGGGATATATTTTGTTGCTAAAGATCCAAAGTGATGTGAAGAATCATTTATCGAAAATCAATATGAAGGATCGAGACACACGACGAAAAGCAAAAACTCCCCAAAAGTCATGGAGAAGTGTATCCGAAAAGACCCTAGCAAGGTATGAGGATAAATAGATCCAAGTCATAAAAGGAGGCGTATCGTTGTATATCAAAGTCCAAAATAAAGATTGGAGAAAAATGAAGAAGTCGTGGTCCAAGTATGAATCTCTCAAAACTTCAAGTGAAGAAATTCCATTATGAAGAGAAGACCATAGTTTCATGAACGTCTCTCAAGGTTTGAAGTATGAAGTCGCTGCCAAATATCGGTCCGAGAAAGGTCTCAAATCGCGAAGCGAGTTATGCCAAGATATGAACTTTATGAGGTCCCGAGAAGCAGTTTTAAAAGATTTTGTCCTTTAGCTAACTATTGATTAAATCGTTCACTTTATTTTCGGACTAAATAACTATCGAAATAAGTCAACAATGCATCCTCGTGATCATTCAAGACAACAATAAAATATAAGAGATACCCCTAGGAATAAGGGAGTCTAAGTGAGTAATTGTCCCACATGAGTTCGTGTTAGTTTACTAACTTATAATAACAATGATCTCGTTTTTAAGCTTGGTTTGGAGAAAGTGAAAACTTGAGAATGATGATTATTCATGACATTTCCAAAACCCAAGGTATGATTTTGATTTCTTTATTTTCTTCCTTTGAATGTTTATAATTTTCTATCTCTTTAATAAAGGGCCATCGTGGATTGATTATGATGAAAAATGTAAACGTGCTTTGTAACTAATGCATTGCATGAGGACATTGCAATGGTTAAGTTTAGGGGATTTGATAGGTGTGTAAACACCCATCCTTTTTACCACTTAATTACAAAAATAACCGAGCCAAAACGTGTATTTTATGTCTTTTATGTCAGAATTATGCGTGGTTTGTGTTTTTGTTGTGATTTAGGACGAAAAGGTGAAAAGTGGAGAAAACACGGGCATTCACGGGCTTTTATTGAAGAAAAAGATGAAAGACGAAGTTAAGAAGTCAAGAGTGCAAAAAGAACGGAAGTCCAAGACCAATTCTAAAGATTTATCGAAGAAAAAGTCAAAAGACGGAAGTTTATCAAAAGCCGAAAAACTCAAGTCTAATTTATTGAAGAATTAAAAGACGAGTTCAAAGAAATCCCGAGCCAAAAGTCATTAAAGTCCAAGATTAAAGAGGATTTAAAGTCTTAAGGACTAATGGTGCAATTAACAAAGAGATTAAGAAGGAAGGACTAAGCATGCAATTAAGGAGAAAGGAAAGAGGGGAGGAAGCTTCCTAAGCATTCCTTAATCCTCCCCTATATATAGATTAGATCTTAATCATTTTCATTTTGTTGGCTAATAGTGACAATTAGTTCTTCCACTTTTAATTACCTTGTCATTTATTTACGTGTCAAATTTAAATACTTGTCTTGCACCTTAATTACCATTTAATTTCAAGTAAGTTTTTCTTTTAATTATTGTTAATCTTTATCTTTATTGTTCATCTCTCATTCTACCTTTCCTAATCTTTGATTTTTATTGTTTATGTTCATGTTCATGTTCTTATGTTCTTATTTTGATCAAAGTGGGTTTTGATTATCTTGATCTTTATTGTTAGTTTTGTTGTTTTGGATTGCTTGATTATCATTAATAGATGTTTATTTGTTAGTTTGATTTAATCTTGTGGTTGATTTTGCTTGAGTTTGATTAGATTCGTGCTATATTTTGTTTCCTTGTTCTTCGGCCTTGTTGTTAGTGTATTCCCAGGAAAAATCATTCCGAGTGAAGGATTGTGTTGATTGTTCCGTATCAAGGTCTTGACCAAAGTACTCTATTCGGAATATTCAATATTCCGAATAGGGAAGATTTTCCGAATAGGCCAACTATTCCGGATAGAGCAGGATATTCCGAATAGTCCAAAGATTCCGAATAGGGAATATATTCCGAGTAAGCCAAGTATTCCGAATAGGGCATTATTCCGGATAGGGAGGATATTCCGAATCGGCTGAGTATTCCGAGTAGGCAACTTATTCCGCATAGGGCTAATATTCCGAATAGGGCAGTTTATTCCGAATAGGGATTTATTCCGAATAGGAAAGAACATTCCGAATAGCAAGGTATTCCGAATAGCAAGGTATTCCGAATAGGGAAAGTTTATTCCGAATAAGGGTATTATTCCGGATAAGCTGATTTTCAGGTTTCTTTATTTCAGTTTTTAAGTTTCTGCCTTTTAATTTCGAGCTTTATTTTTCCCGCCTTTTTCCTTACTCGCACTTTAAGTTTAATTGCCTTAGATTTATTATAACCTTGCCTTAGTTTCAAGTTTTAGTTACGTTTTAAGTTTGCCTTAGTTAGATTTAAGTTTGCGTTATTTACTTTCAGTGCCTTTTAATTTCCGTCACGCTTTTAAATACTCGCACCATTTAATTTAAATTAGATTTAGATTTACTTTAAAGTCATTTACTTTAATTGTCTTGCACTTTTAAATACTACAACGACACAACTTTTGTTTCACCAAAAAAAAAAAAACAGCTGAGTCACACATTAAACTCCTTTTTCAATTCGAAGAGACATACTTAAACGAACTAATTTTTATACGGGGTGTCAAAAGCCTAGTATCAGTATTGTGGAGATTTTTTATGAGCCCTTTTCTCTCGTGAGTGAAAATTTTAAACGACTTGAAATAATGTTCCAACAAATAATGAATCAAAGAAATGTTGAAATTGTTGAAAATAGCATTGAAGATATGTTGCTTGAAAAGAGACAAATCAATCAAGAAATTAATGATATAACTAATGAATTAGGAAGTCGAAGATTTCATGGAGAAATAATTGAGAAGGGATTTAAAAGAGATTGTGAGATTAAGAATAGACAACTTTCGCAAGATTATAATGGATTAAGCATTGAAATTCGAAAGAAAGAACAAGCTCAAGAAGAAGCTAAATATCTTGCTAATTGTGAACTCGAGCGTTCTTTTCTTATTGATGATGACGAGGATAGTACTATTTCTTTGAGAGATCTTATTGCTCTACATCCTTCGTCTAGTGCAATCGTACTTCCTTTTCATGTCTTGCCGGCTATGGAGCATGAGAATTCACCCATTCTAGATAATGATATTTTTGATCTCACTCCATCTCATGACATCACTACTCCTATTCATGATTCTTCCACCGTGGAACCCGAAAATTCTCTAAGCAAGGGGGACGAGCATATTAACACTATTCCGGACACGGAATTGGACGAAGTAATAAAGTCTAGTGTTGAGATCCTTGTCCAAAACCCAAGAGAGTTCGATGGTATTTCGAATGAAATGTGTGATTTGCCACCTTGTGATGACTCTACTTCTTCTATTCACTTTGATATTTTCTCTAATTCTAATGATAAAAATTGTGATGGAAATGAAGATTTTGAGAATGATTCGACTTCTAGTGAATTTTCTAATGAGGAGTTCTCCAATGAACTTTCTCATAAAGATGACATTCACGATTCGGATTTTGAGGGGTTTACCGATGAACCTACTCTTCTTCACCCATTTCCACCGGGGAATGAGGATGATATTGATCCGGTTTTTGAGAGGTTCACTTTTGAACTTGCTCCTTTAGACCTATTTCCACCGGGAAATGAGGTTGATTTGAATAATCCGATCTTTGAGAAGTTCACCGATGAACTTACTCATTTAGATGTGGAAGACGTTATTCTTTGTGAGAAGTTATCAAACGTCTATCTTCTCATTTCTAAGATCGAGACTTTGAATTCTAAGCCTAATACCAAGTCTTTCTCTCCATCTCCTATTCCCGTTAAGGATAGTGATCCGCTTATGGAGGATATTGACATGTTTCTTGCTTCTAATGATTCGATACCACCGGGTGTTGATGAAATTGACCCGGAGGGGGATGTTGTCTTTTTAGAGAATTTACTTGATGATGATTTCGTCCCAAATCCTCCTCCCACCCACTTTGACCTTAATGTGCGGGTTTTTCATGTGTCTCATATTGAGTACCATGACCCGATTGATCACATTTCTAAGTGTGAAATGGTCGTTAAAGCTAAGAATGTTGATTCCACTATGGATGAAACTTTTACCACACCATTAGCATGTGCTTTATATGATCTTGGATTAGCATGGGGGAATGACACCGTGTTGTCCATTCCTTTCTCTCCCGAGGACGAGGTATTTGACCCCGGAATCGTTGATTTAGGGAACTCTCGGCCTTTCACCGATGCAATAAATGAAGACTCTCGTGTTCGGTATGACCCTAATCATTGAAGACTCTCGTGTTTGGTTTTTGCCGGTCCACTTGATCTTCCATTCTTTGAATGCCAAAAGGGGCACACTTTCTATCCTTTGATTTTTATCGACTAACGTTTTATCTTGAGGCATAATTAATAAACGGCTTATAGATTTGCGTGCTCTTTCCAAGTTAGGATTTTGCATTAGACTCTTCGTGTTTTAGCAAGAGGGTGTTACTCTTGAGCTAAAAAACATTGAGGACAATGTTTGGTTTTAGCATGGGGGAGTCAATCGATATAATCGCTTGCAATTGCTTTTCTCGTGTCCAAACGTAATCGTTTTTCTCGTTTTTCATTAAAATTTTAAATCTTTAGTGTTATTTTTAAGTTTTAATAAATAAAATAAGTGCTTTTGACACAAATGTAGGCTTTCCGTTGGTGAAAATAAAAATAGTTTTTGACTCGACTTGGTTTTTACCTTAGCTTTTCCTTAACGTATTTGAATTTAGTTTTGCTAGGCTTTTATATAGGGAACATTAAAACGCGAAAGTCTTAATTCATACGGGTTAAGAACAAGAACTTTTCGCAAGTTCCTATAATTGATCCTAGAAAGTCGTTTATCAAGGGAGCTTTAAAACGCAAATTCTAAAACTTGAAAAAGTATAAGAAGATGCAAGATCCTATAGATGACTTGAAAACCCAAAACTTTGATTTAATAGGCTAAGTATCCATTGATTTCACATTTTTGAAATTTTACAATATGGAGAACAAGAGATGATAGAGTTTAATCATAAGTTTCTAAGGTTAATTCTTCTTTGTGTAAGTATTTTTGTGTTTGATTTAATCTCCTCGTATTTATTTTTCACGCTTGAATAATAAATGCTTAATAAATGAAGTTTTTAGCGGTTTAGGCTTGATATCTTAACTCGTAACTCCTTCTTTTTCTTCCCTTGTAATTAAAGTGAGAACATATTAAGGGTGTCAGCGTCATGGACTTTTGATCATGGGATTGCGGAAATTTGGCTTACTATAAATATCAGAATAATAAGAAGAATAAATAAAAACATGTTCTCTATGAGCCTTCGGGTGGGAGTCATGTAGCACTAACCTTGTTATTTGAGCCTTAGGGTGTATGGCATGGGGACGTGTTGAATAAAAATTGCTTCATCATCATGAGCCATAAGGTGGGATGGTGAATGTCAATTCCCTTATTTTTGTCCAAGGAGCCTTCGGGTGTGGATTTTAAATAAGGAGCACAATTGCATCTTAAAGAGCCACAAGGTGTTATGATGTAGTTGTTGCTAACTCCATTAATAAGGTCATAATTGAATTTAGAGGTTTTATTGTTGCTTTTAAGTAGTCCTATTAGCCAAATATCGGGTCCGGGGATTTATCCCTCAAATCGTGTTAAGTTACCTTGATGTGGGCTTTCTTTAGTGACAACGGTTTTCGAAGTCGAGGTTAGGTTTTGAGTATTGAGTTTACACCGTTTTTGCCTTCATTTTTGGACTAATAAATATCAAATAAGTCAAATGAGCCTTTGGGTGAATGACAAATAAAATCTAGAGATACAATTAGGAATAACAGGAGATTGAGTTTAATACAAATTACTTGTATGAGTTGTTTTAATTTTGGGGCTTATGATTGACAATGATCTTATTTTTACACTTGGCATGGAAAAGTGAAAAGTCGAGGACGATGAATCTATTTGAGTTTTATGATCCTAAAAGTTATTTTCAAATAATGAAAGCAATACATTATGTCTTTGAAAATAGAATGTCAAAAGTTGAATAATGGTGTAGCTAGAGTTTTATTTTATCATTGCGTGAGGACACGACAATTGCTTAGCAAGTGGGAGTTTGATATGAGTGATTTTACTCATATCAATTATATCAAATAACAACCAATAAATGCTTAAAATGAATAAATATGGCCTTGTATACGTTTGTTTGTTGTTTAATGTGTGTAGGTACCAAGTTCACAAAAACCAGCGAAAACGACACGAGATTGAAGAAAAATCAAGGAAGCCGAAAATCAAACTCGATTTTAGAGGATTTAATATTTAATAACCTAATTGGGCCTTGGTGGGTCCCACTTGAGTTTAATGGGCCTGAAAGCCCATTAAATTAGTCATGATATGATTTTGGAATAAAAGCCCATTCCAAAAGCCCAACACATTTGAAACGAATGGATGTTTATTCATTTTGGGTTCTAATCTATCCAAGCCCAAATGAATAATAATAAACATGAACGGATAGAAAAAAGAACCCATCAAAAGGCCCACGAAGTGAATTTGTGGAAGAGTTTTATAAACTCTTGGGTCAACACGCTTTGGTCACAAGCTATGAACGTTTTTTAGGTAAATAAATAAATCACTTATTTACTCTCTATCATACCATCACCCACATCACAGATACCACACAAAGTTATTTCGATAGAAACAAAGTTTCCTCTCTCACCTTCCACCCCAAATAATCAGACTTTCACCCCAATCCCAAACCCTAGCAAGATTAATTTGGGGCTTTTTACTATTAAGGGCGCGTGTAACTCAAACTTGGGAATTAATTCCTGTTGGAAATACGTTTTATGTATATAGAAAGTCTCGGTCACTCCAACAATGTAGTTATAGGCTTGTAGTAGTGTTTAGTTTCATTTATTAAATAGCCCGACCCATGAGCATGTTCATGGGCCGGAGGCCCAAGTCCATTAAGGACTTGGGTATATAAACCTCTTTCCACCATGTAAAGAGGTGTTGGTTGTTCATTTCTCACTTTTCATAATACAAGTTTCTTTCATTTCTCTCTCCAAGTTTCTCTCTCTAGAAAAACATCAACCCTCTTGATTCATAAAGATTATCATTGTTCCATAATTGGCATCAGAGCCTCGGTTCCATCCTTGGATCGTTCTTGTTTTCGATTTAGGTGGTCTACAATTGGTATCAAGAGCCATGGGATGAAATAAAGATTGGTTTTGTGTTGTTCATACTTATCTAAGTGTGTTCATGTGTTTTTGATTGATTTTTCCAAAATTTACAAAAATTTTTCGTGTTTTTTGATTCCAAGTGATCTATATCTCTTCTAAATAGTTCTAGTAACGATTTGGTGATATTCGTTTGGTTAGAATCACGTTTTTCAAGGTAAAAATCCATTCTTTCTTGGTGATCTTAAGTCTCGGACTATTTTTCAGGGGTACGATCTGACTTTGTGTTTGCATAAATCCTAGGGGTTTCTACTTGCGATCCCTAGTCACGATCCATTGTTACGATCTAACTGTGATCATAACTAAGATCCTCGCTACGATCCATCAGTACGATACCTCAATCTGATTGCCTAGTACGATCCATACTACGATCAAGGTAAGTTTGGTTAGTACGATAGCTCGCTACGATCCTTCAGTACGATAGCATACTACGATCAAGGTAAGTTTGGTTAGTACGATAGCTCGCTACGATCCTTCAGTACAATCCACACTACGATCAAGGTAAGATTGCTCAGTGCGATAGCTCACTTGCTCAGAGTACGATCTGTCACCACGATTTTAGAGTACGATCAAGGCTACAATTAGGATACGATCACTTAACTAGGATAGGGGAGTACGATCGTAATACGATCTGGGAGTCCGATCAGAGTACGATCAGCCATAGTTTTTCAACACTTAGAGGATTTTTTGCTTTTATTTGGAGACATTAACAAAAACACACAATTAAAAGATCATAATATCTTTATTTAAACAACAGTAAAACACGAAATTTTATTTCATTGCTCGATCATTTTTTTTGATAATCTTTTTTTCAAGGGATAACAAAATGAATTCACATTCATATATGCCAACTATGACTTCACTTACCGATATCTCGATCATTTCGGGTACCGATACTCGCCCACCTTTGCTCATCAAAGATTTATTTGAAGCATGGCAAGGTCGCATGAGAACGTACATCATGGGCAAACAAAATGGTCGACTTATGCTTCAATCAATTGATAAAGGTCCATTAGATTAGGGAGAGGTTACCGTCAACAATGTGACAAGGCCAAGGGAGTATCAAGAGTTAACCGATGCCAACAAAATCATTGCAGATGCCGATAAAAGGGCTGTTCAGACAACTCTTCAAGCCCTTCCACCCTATATCTTTCGAATGGTAAGTGAACACACAGTGGCAAAGAAACTTTGGGATCGACTTGCGGTTTTGTTACAAGGGACATCTCTCACTAAGCAGGAACGAGAGTGTCAACTGTATGATTTGTTTGATAGGTTCACATACCTTCCATGGGAGACTCTTCATGATTTTTACTGGCGTTTTACAACGTTGATGAATGACATGAATGTGTATAATCTAAGAATTGAACAGTTTCAATTAAACACCAAGTTTTTGAACACATTACCCCCTGAATGGAGTCAATATGTCACTGATGTCAAGATGATTCGCGATTTACACAAGTCCAATTTAGATCAACTCTACACTTTCTTACAACAACACGAGAAGCATGTGATCCAAAACCGAATCTCTCAGGGATCTTATCATGAACCAATGGCATTATTGGCAAACCATCCTACACTGTCATACCACAACTCTCAGCTTGCTTTAGGACACAAATCTTTATATCAACCTGTGTATCAAACACCAAGCTTCCCACAGTACTCGATTCTGCCACCGCCACCTACATCTTATCACCAACCAGCAACATCATCATCACAAGGAGATTCACATCCATTACCTTATGCTTCACACCAGTATTCACCGTATCAACCCCCAACAAACCTTGCTTGTACCTATCAACAACTTGAGACTCATCAACCTCATTACTCACAACAAGTCAGTGCTCCATCCAATCAGACTGTAGCTCAAGCAACACCAACATTCTACTGTGAAGATGACATCCCTGTCCCTGAATTTAGACAAGGAGATAGCCCTACTGATATCTTTGCTCAGATGTCTACTTATTTAAGTCAAACATTGAACAAACGAGGTTACAGAGGTCCAACAACAACTAACAATCAGTTAAGGAACTCGTCTAACTCTCGACAACAGGCAACAATTCAGGACGGAAGAGTCATGGTGCAACCACTTCAAGGGAGATCTAATCCGTCTACTGCTGGTGCACATTCATCCAATACTACTGCTACAAGAGCAAACAGCACTGGTAAAATGAAGGTGGTTATTTGCTACAACTACAAAGGGGAAGGACACATGGCCCGAGAGTGCAAGCAGCCTAAGAGGAAAAGGGACGGCACATGGTTTCAGGAGAAGATCTACCTGGTAAATGCTCAAGCCCAAGGTCGTGAGCTTGATGAAGAAGAATTGGCATTCCTTGCAGATCCGGGAGTAGCGGAAACTGACGGTCTCACAACAGTCATCACCAACAATGCTGCATATCAATGTGATGATTTGGATGCATACGATTCTGATTGTGATGATTTTAATACCGCCAAAGCAGCTCTCATGGCAAACCTTTCACTATATGGAGCTGATACAATTTCTGAGGTACCACATACTACTACAGATACTAGTATTGTACCTTATCAAGTTGAGCAAATGTCTGAGTATTCGGAACAGCCTTCGGTGGTTAGTAATTCAATCGACGAGACAAACAATGATATAAATATCAGTGAAAGTCCTCAGACTTTGAGTGAACCACAACCGGGAGCTTTTACGACTACCAATTCGTCTGCTCAACCTGATTTGGTTATGGTCCCTGCATCTTTACTTAGCCAAATGAATAATGCGGTCCGTGAAACCCTCAATGTTAATCAGACTTTATCTGCCGAGCTTGCTTTGCACAAGGACAAGGTTAAAACCTTGGAATTGACTCCTGTGTCCACTACCTTAACCAATCCTGAATTTGATAGGTTTAGGAAAGTTCAAATGGACAATCTGCTAGAAATTGAGAGTTTAAGAGCACATCTTTCGAATGAACTTAAAGAAAAAGAGTCAGTCGTTGCTAATTTTCAACAGCTTCAAACGGATTTTGTAGAATATTGATAATCAATGAATCTATGAAGGGGTTTGTTAATCTCTAGAGAGAGAAAGTTAGAGAGAGAAAGTGAGAGAAACTATGTGAATTTTATTAAGTGGAAATTAAGAAATGATAACAACCAACCCCTTTCCTTAGTGGAAAGGGGTATTTATAGTTCCAAGTCATAAGTGGACTTGGGCCGGTCCATGACAAGCCCATGGACCGGTTCTTACTTAAGTTAATAAGCAAATAATAACTAATTACTAACTACGAGCTATTACAACATAAATCATATTGTGGAGCGACCGATACTTCTAATATACGTTAAAACGTATTTCTAACAATCTCCCCCTAAGGGAGGTCACTCCACGTTACAAAGTTCTAAACCTAGCATACTATACTAAGTCTTCGTTCTTTAGCTCGTAGTCTTTTCTTCTTTTCTTTCTTTTGTTGTGAATATGTTGATTTGATCTTTTTGGCTTTGACTTGAGAGCATTGTTCTTTGGCCTTTCACGTGCGATCTTTGCCTTTCTTGTGAACTTTGCCTCCTCGTGACTTCATGTTCCACACACTTACGTCTTTTTGTTGGATTCTTGAAAGCTTCAGAGTTTGGTACAGCGGAAGACTTCATCTTGTACTTTCTTGAATTTTTGTTGCAAAAGACATAAGCATGTGGGAACGACTTTTACAGGTACACCGCAACACCACCGTCTTCACTGGTACACAGCAACGCCACTGTCTTCAACAGGTACTCAGCAACGCCACCGTCTTTAGCAGGTACACAGCAACGACACGAATAAAATGGCTTTGAACATTTTATTCTAATTCGGTAGCATTTTACCTCCGGTCGGTGAAGACCGTTGGACGATATTAGATATCGTACCCGTGACGGATAGTTTCAATTAAGTAACTTCCTGACAGGATTTCGCGGGTAAACCCGTTCTCTTTATTCGACCGTCCAAAGCTGACTGCGAACATAAAGAGTGAATCACTTGGATAAATTATCCTTGTGATTAAAAGCCGTCAATTCATGAAACCTGGAACAAGTGAATTTCAATTAAGATTTTCACCATCGTTGCTTTCCAGTTGTCACGAGCTCGATTCATAAAGAATCTTGCACGTTACCTACCAAGTGCTGTTTGATGTTGACACTAGAAGGATTTCCACTCGTCACTGTGGTCAATAAAGAGTCACTCTGAGTGTTCTGGCAAGATCATATGATAATGCGAAGAGGCCTGGAACGAGTTTAAGTTCAATTAAGAATTAAACCACTGTTACCTTCCAGTTTTTCACAAGATTGGTTCTAAAAGAACCGCACGTGTAACCTACCATGAGCTTGTTTGATGTTGGCTCAAGCAGGATTTCCATCTTCATTGTAATACTTACGTATTACTCGGATGTTCTGGCAATATTACAGGAATATTGCGTAGGACTCATGAAAATCTCTTACTTTTCACAGTGTGTGAGAAAGCAAGGAATAAATGGAAAGTGTCCTAATGAGACTTTTGATGATCTCTTGGCTCTAGACTCGATTGTGCGTTTTGATTTAGTGAGCGATGGCTGGAGAGGAGTGCCACCTTTTCAATACCAGTTTATTCGGAGTGAATAAACCAATAGATAACGTGTTGATCTCCGTGTGATTAAAACAAATACCTTTTGAGAGATATTTGAGTTAGCTGGGGAAGGGTTGTGCATTGCATCACTGGGTCCATGATGTCTTTCTTCAATACCGAGAATCATTAGCAAAAATGACCTCAATAGCATATGTATTGACCCGGTTTCTGCCTAAAGTTGTAAGGAGGGCTTCTTTCTTTACACCCTTTATCTTTACATTTCTTTTTCATTCTTCAACCCCTTCAATGCTTACCAATACGTCATCACTAGCACCTTGTTGTGATTGTTCCAGTGCTAGCTTAAGTACTTGGTCGGCATTCAGCTACGTTCACATTCTTTCTCCATCTTTCCTAGGACTTCTAATTCTATCTAGGGAATTGTCCTTGGGAAGATTCCATCGGCTTTGATGAATCATTGGACTAAACCTATTCCTACCACCCTTTTGTCACCACATCCGTCGTGAATTAAGCGTGTTTTGGGAAGGAATTGCCACCATGAAAACATCATTGAAAATCACCTAAGGTACTTGTGATATTAAAATCAAAAGTTTTGTACCTTAGGTGTTTTGATCATCAAAAACGCTCCCCCTTAACACGTGCTTAACACATATTAAGTTGGATTATCATTAAGTCTTTTTCATTTTAGCCAAGTAACACTTACGTCTCCTTAATCCCATTTTCTCCCCTTATCCAAAATGTTAACCATTAATATTTGGGATATTGAATGGATTAACCGGTCTTTGGGTAAAAATGAAATCAATGTTTGGCCATAGAACAAGTTATTGCTCCCCCTTAAGTTAATAAGGGATAGTTGTAGTGCTTTGGTATGACATATTTTGAAAGATTTAGAATCTCGTGAGAAATTCTTGAAAAATTATCATACCTTAACACTACACCAAGCCATTCAAGCACATTATTCACAAATTTACATATTCACAATTGAAAACCAATATAAAGTGACCTGAGATGTACGACCCATCAGATGGATCGTTGCAGTAGCTTGTGGTGCACTAAATACGGTCTTCCACCCACGAATCTTTCCAAGCTCCTCATCAATCTACGTTCACGGAGCTTTTGATCGATCTTTTTGATCACATACTTTGCCATCTGCCGGTAACCCGGATGCCAATCCTCCGTCATCTCTGGCAAAGTCCCACCCGAGTTCAGATGCTCCAACTTATCTCTGACTTGTATAAGAGTTCCATCACTATACTTGTGAAGCTCACCCACCCTCATAAACTTCATCAAACCTCGACTGTTCAAGTAGAAAATGCCGGAATTCGGGACAGAAATGCCGGTATAGGGACATCTTTCTACATGTTGAGGTAGCACTTGATTCACAGGACGGGTTAAGTTGAGCCTCCTCTGATAGCTTTCGACTCCCAACTGAAGATCCTCAACTCGTGACTTGATGACAACACTTCGTGTGAACATACGAAGTGCTGTATTCAAAGCAATCAGATCTTCATGAGGAATGTGAGTAAGTTGATCTCGGGTCATCAGAAGCAGCATATCTTCAATATCCTCAAGGCGAATGATGGAAAAATCTCCTTGCTGGATTTTATATTCCCTGTCATCCTCCCTTTTCAAGCGAATCTCCGTCACATGATAGTAGCCGTTTTTGGCTTCAGTTTTCATTCCTAAGATGCTGGAGATACGGATGTCGGATCTAACATTGCTTCCAGAATTGACCATGCAGCAAACCCTGTACGCCCTTCGGACTCGTTCGTCCCAATGAGATGCACCTATGACAGCATACATATCATAATTACGATTCATTTTTGGGACCCAGAGTCGATTTACCTTTTCCTCGATGAAGGGTATTGTCCCCCAGTTGGCAGCTTTCAGCAAAGTCAGGGATGTTGCATACTTTGATGACCCCTTCATAAGATACTCAAGATCATTGGTGACGAAGAAGTCAAGAGTGATCTGATTATCTTGAGCAGGATCCATTGGAGGTGGAGCTCTTTCTGATTCATGAAGTCCTGGCCGTTGAACGGTTTTCAAAGCCTTTATGATCTCATCGGCATAGTACTCGAGCTCCATTCGGGGTAATCGGGTTTTGGCACGCAGTCTCTTATCTTTCATCGCTTTCTTGACCAAGGATGGAGTAACCGAAGTCTTATACTCATGAGCAAGAAATGCACATAAGTCAATCGGACTTCGGATACGCAGATACAGCACATCTTTGTCAGCATCTGTGATCGGATCATATTGAGCTGCTGCCGTGATCCAAGCTTGTGGTGGTGCAGACTCGTCTATCTCCAACGTGTCTTCCCAGGCACGAATGCTTGGTTCAGGAACCGTAGATTGTTGAACCTGTTGTTGAGGAGTGGAAGTGCGAACATCTACTGGTTCAGTTTCAGGCATTTCAGCAGTGTCTTGAACTGGAGAGTGTTGTGCAGCTTCGGGTTCTGTCACTGATTCTGCAATCACAGGAGGAACAACAGCAGAACTAATGGGGTTAGTTGTAATAGGTAAAGATACAGCGACAGAGATAACAGGAACCGATGACGCTGTAGTGGCATTCACATCGTGGCGCCACTTAGTTCGTCTTGATTCTGAGGATGTCGACTTGTCCTTCTGTCCTGCATCTTTTGTGGACTTGGTTCCAGTAGCAGTCTTCTTGGAGCTGGTAACCTTGTCTCCCTCTTTCGGCTGTTCACCCCCATCATCATCCTGATTGTCATCCCCGTTATTATCCCTAACACTCTCCTGATTCTCATCACCACCATCATCGCCATCATCATCATCCTCATCCTCGTCATCATCCTCATCATCCTCATCATCATCACCACCTTCGTCATCGTCTTTCTCCTTTTCACCTTCTTCTTCTTCTTCTTCTTCCTCTTCTTCACCCGTACCCTCTTCTTCACTCTCTTCCCTTTCTTCCTCAGGTAAGATGTGATATGGTACCACACTTCCAAACATTTTGAATAATCTATCATCCTCCATGATAGCATCATTCAGGGATTTATATAGAGCCCGTTGAATCCTCGACTTGTTATACGACCCAAGTTCCACCATTCGAGCCTTAAGGATCTTCTTCAATTCAAAATCCGTCAGGTCATAAGCAATCTTATAGGCGGCTTCTGAAGGGTTGGAGGATTTGACCATCAAGTTGTCAGCAGCAAGTGTCTTCAACTCGTCATGAAGCTTAGGCATTAAGGATTCAACGGATTCTTGCACTCTTTCTTTCACAGATGTTTCAAGTGCTTCTTTTTGTTCCTTATATTTATCCCTCATTGCTTGAAGTCTGGTAATGCGTGCAGCATGCTTATCAGCCTCAGCCTGCTTAACTCGAGCAAGTTCCTCTGCATGAGCTTTACGTGTAGCTTCCATGTCTGCAGCGAACTTGGCAATCAACTCTTCTTGAGCTTTCTGAGATGTTTCTTCCCTTTGAGCTCGTCTTTGCAACTCTTGGCGAAGTTCATCCATTTCGCGTTTGTGATTATCAAGCATTTCGGCCATTACTAATGCAGCCATTGCAGATGTTGCAGAACTACTCTGGGTTGACTGAATAGGCTCGGTTGTTACTGCTGTACTAACGATGGGGATTATGGGTGGTGGAATAAATGGTGTGGAAGCCGGTCGGGTTGGTCGGGTTGTTAAGGGTTGGATTGGTGGAGGTAGAGTTGCCAAGGGTTGAATTGTCACCATGATTGTAGGAGCAGCAGGTTCCTTTTCCACACTTGTTGAAATAGGGATTGATGGCTCCTTCGAAGTGGAATAGTTTTCAGGTGACCCAAACTCATCAACATCATGCGGTTCCTCGTACTCATCCTCGATATCTACCCTCGCACCTGAACCACTACCGCCTGTATCTTTCCTACTCCTTTTAATAGCCATCTTCATCATTTGTTGCTCGGATTTATCAAGAGTAGGATCAACAATATCTGCTTCATCACGTAGACGCATCAAATCCTTACCCTTTCCTTTCTTACCCTCTGTCTTCTTCTTCTTGGGTTCGGGTTCAGGTAACGCAGCTGGTTGTTTGCGTTTACCTTTACTCTTAACCGTTGTGGATGAGTCTTCTCCAGTTTGAAGGTTTGCTTTCAGCCTCTGGATTTCTAACTGTAGTAGCTTGTAATCTGCAGAACCTTTGATTTTTTCAGATAGAAGGTAATCAGGAACAGGACCAGGAATCACACCAGTAGACGGTCCTTCATGCCTCAGATCTACAGTATCATCAGCTTCTTCAGTGTGATAGCGACCTCCTGCACGCCTATCAATAGAAGAATCAAGCTTCATAAAGTAATTTATGATGAGCTTAATAAACCGAGGATAAGGAAAGAAGTTTGTCTTCAGCTTCTTGTTGTGGAAGAGTTGAAAGGTGAATTCTTCCCATATCAACAAAGCATAATCTGAATTCGCAGCTTTGTACATGCCATAGAAGAGGTTCATTATTGGACTTCGCAAAGCATCATGTCCACTCGTTTTTGGTGTCAGGCATTTACTGAGAATACCCATCAAAGCTCTCCAGGGTTGTCCTACCTTAGCAGTAGTAAACTCAGATGCAACTCGTATTTCCGGACATCCAAGTGCATCAAATAACTCCGCGAGTTCATCTTTAGTAGGATCCCTTGAGAAAGACATGCCCTTGGGTGTATCCCGTATACCAAGCATCTTACGGAAGTCTGAAACGGTGAGTGTCTGCTGCTTGTTGTCGATGGTGAAGGTGATCTTGTTCGAAGTGAAATCCTTGGTTGCCCAAAATTCAAACATATACTCATAAGGCACCGAGGCTGTACTCCTAAGGGCGTTCTTGAAATGGGAGTTATCAAGAATGGCTATGGCGACCTTAAAACCATGGTGAGTGGATTTAGAAACTTGCTTTAGCCTGTAGTTGTTGGGTATAAACTTAAGGGTTCGAGCTTTAGCAATATCGGCTTCCCTAGATTCTTGGATAGCTTGTACTGTTGGATTAGTCATTTTATCTGCTTAAGATAAGACATGAAAGGTTGATGCACAAAAACAGATAGATATATATCATTCTTACTTCTAAGCATAACACATTTCATAAGATAAAACAACAAGTACATAGATAGCATGCAAACAATAACAATCAAACAACTCATCCGGAACTTTTCCTCATTCGGAACATTTTCATTCGGAACATGCTTCATTCGGAACTTTTCCTCATTCGGAACTTCTCCTCATTCGGAACTTCTTCATCCGGAAGTTCTTCATTCGGAACTTCCTTCATCCGGAAGTTCTTCATTCGGAACTTCCTTCATCCGGAAGTTCTTCATTCGGAACTTCCTTCATCCGGAAGTTCTTCATTCGGAACTTCCTTCATCCGGAAGTTATTCATTCGGAACTTCCTTCATCCGGAAGTTATTCATTCGGAACTTCCTTCATTCGAAAGTTCTTCATTCGGAACTTCCTTCATCCGGAAGTTCTTCATTCGGAACTTCCTTCATTCGGAAGTTCTTCATTCGGAACTTCCTTCATTCGGAAGTTCTTCATTCGGAACTTCCTTCATTCGGAAGTTCTTCATTCGGAACTTCCTTCATTCGGAAGTTCTTCATTCGGAACTTCCTCATTCGGAAGTCCTTCATTCGGAACTTCCTCATTCGGAAGTTTTTCAGAAGAAATCCTTCATTCGGAAGTTTGTATCCAGTGTTCATTCGGAACTTTTCAAACGAAGCTTATGATGAATAATCTAACGCGTTTGTGAGTTTCTAAGGCAAACTAAGGTAATATAAACAACATTTAATCTATTCCGAGCAAAACCCACCATAAATCCCTTGTTAATTTAGCCTAATTTAATCAAAAACCCTAAGTGGATTAGACTGAGTAATTGAGCAAGTTTAACAGATTTATATGATAAGAGATGAGGATTAGAAATTAAAATATTTGATGTATATACCTTAATTATACGAATGAATAGGAACTAGATGGATTAAACGAGTGAACTGAGTTCTTGAGTGTGTGTGTATCAATGGCGGCAAATGAATAGGAGAACAGTGATTAGAAAATAGGGGGCGGGGGTTATTTAGTTGACTAGGTCAAAAGTTTTGACAAGTTTAAACAAATAACCCTTTAAGTCCCTCTATTTATCTTTCTTTTTCTTTGTTGTCTATAAATTTTTCATTGTATTTATCCCTTGTTTAAACCTACACACATCTTAGCAAACGCATCTATTAGCATATCCTCAAAATCTAAAAGCCATGCCTATCACTTAGAACGAACACAAGTCGTTTTCTAAAGCAAAACCACTCAATTACCATGTAGCCCTTAAATTTCACAATCACTTTTGAAAAGCAATTTTAATGACAAAGATGATTTTACTATTTTCTCCCCCTTAAACGATGACCCGTTTTCTATTTAAAGAGCTGTAGTCATTGTTCAAAGAGTCAAATAGTGATGAAAGCATTTCCAATTTATCTCTTGAAAAATATTGATTCGTGGTGTCAATAAGATTTCTCTTATTTTAACAAATTTATGCACTGAGACGTACACAAATTCGTGTCAGACCAAGTTATAAAGTAAACTTGATCCCTTTGCATGATTTGGCTTGTAAATCACGCCCGAGAAAATTAATTCCCGTTCTGAGCCAACGTTTTCCAAGGAAATACGTGACTTTAATATGAAAACCGGGTTGCAGTCTGAAATAACTACAAGCCATAATGGGCATATTTTAAAAATGTACAACTTTTATACGGACTCTATTTATGGCACCGTGTCAATATTGATCGACATTTCTAAGGCCGTAAATATTACCGTACTAAAAGACATGCCCGATTTAAAACAAAAAATATTTTTGGTTTTTCTTGATTTTATACTTTTTATGGTTTTTCTCGGTTTTATATTTTTTATGGTTTTTCTTGGTTTTATATTTTTGTATTTTCTTTTTGTGGTTTATATATTTACGATAATATACATGATCACAACCAAAGGATACTCTGAATAGTTTACCACGACTATTCAGCTGATTCTTCTGCCAACTCTTTGAGAGTCGCTGGGGTGAATGATTTCATGCCAAGCTTGTCGATCAAAAACTCGATTCGTCCTCGATCTAAGGCTTTGGTGAACATATCCGCCAGCTGATACTCAGTAGTGACAAAATACAGCTCGATCACTCCGTTCTCCACCTGCTCCTTGATGAAATGGTAGCGAATGTCTATGTGCTTGGCCCGGGAGTGTTGAACATAGTTGCAGCAAAGGGCAATGGCGCTCTTGTTGTCACAATACATCGGGATTTTGTTAAATCCAAGACCGTAGTCAGTTAATTGTGATCTCATCCAAAGGACTTGAGCACAACAACCGGACATGGCGATGTATTCAGCCTCCGTGCTTGATATTGCAGCGCTTTTCTGCCTTTTTGAAGACCAACTGATCAATCTATCTCCTAGGAGTTGCACAGATCCAGAAGTGCTACGCCTCGTATCTTGACATCCAGCATGATCGGCATCTGCGTATGATATTAAAGCAATCGAGGAATCTTTCGGATACCATAGACCACGATGAAGTGTTCCTTTTAGATACCGAAAGATCCTTTTAACAACATGTAAGTGCTTTTCGGTAGGCCGAGCCTGATACCGGGCACACATGCATACAGCAAATTGCAAATCAGGCCTGCTAGCAGTCAGATAGAGAAGGGTGCCAATCATTCCACGGTAAAGTTTTGGATCGACAATAATCCCATCCCTATCTTCATCTAACTTGGATTTCTCCACCATTGGAGTGTCTACGGGGTCACAATTCTCAAAGTTATATTTCTTAAGAGATTCTAGAGCATATTTGGATTGATTTATAAAGATGCCTCTGGGATTCTGAGAAATCTGTAATCCTAAGAAAAATGATATTTTTCCCATCATCGACATCTGAAAGCGTGTGGACATTATCTTCTCAAATTGTTTAGACAATTCTATGTTAGTGGCAGCAAAAATTATATCATCAACATAAATTTGTACCAGAAGCATGTCGTTGCCGTCTTTGAGAGTGAATAGAGTGGGGTCCACTTTGCCTTTGGAGAAGCCTTCCGACATGAGATATGTTGACAGGAGATCATACCACGCGCGTGGAGCTTGTTTCAACCCATAGAGAGCCTTCTTAAGCTTGTACACGTGATTAGGAGACTCCGTACTGACGAACCCATCCGGTTGACTAACATAAACCTCTTCCCTTAGTTCACCGTTCAAAAATGCCGTCTTCACATCCATTTGATAGACGATCATGTTCATATGAGCAGCAAACGCAAGGAATAGTCTAATCGCCTCCAATCTAGCCACAGGAGCAAAAGATTCCTCAAAGTCTATACCCAAGGCTTGTTTATATCCTCTAGCGACCAATCTTGCTTTGTTCTTTAATACCGAACCCATCTCATCAAGTTTAACCTTATAAACCCATAACAAGGTAAGGATGTTAACCTTGTCAGGGCGAGGAACCAATTCCCATACTTCTAGTCGTTTGAATTCATTGAGTTCCTCCTGCATAGCTTCAATCCAAGATGATTGGGTCATAGCCTGCTGCCAATTTTTGGGTTCAACTTCAGAGAGAAATGCATCAAAGTAACAATATAGTGCACTCTCTTGTAGTTGATGGCGTGTAGAGACTGGTCGATCTAGATCTCCAATAACATTCCTAATTGGGTGATCTTTTGTCCATTTAGTGCTATGTTTTTCAATCCTTGGTGGTCTGGAGTGAACAATAGATGGAGCTTCTTCTGAGGTAGAGGCGGCTGAAGGGTTTTCAGGGATCGCTACACCAAAGAAAGGAAGCTCTTGCAAGTGAGCATATTCCAAGTCGTGATCAGTGGAATCCTCTTCTACATCATTAGGCACAAGTAGGGGTGATGATTCAGGTGTAGTTTGAGAATCACTTGGTGAAGGTGCATCCGGTTCAATGTGAATTGTAGATGCATTAGATAAAGGTTCATTAGCTTGAGCAACCACTTCAGGTATTGGAGCAATTACTACTGGTGCTGGAACTTCATCAGTCGGGGGATCGAAGAATTCATCAAACAACGGTTGAAACAGTTTATCCCACTCAGGCCTAGTTGGTGGTAAAAATGATGTAGAAGTAGGATTGTTGGGAACTAATCCGGAACTTATAGCACCGGGTCCCATCTCATGAAGCGCGGGTTCAGAGCTGTGTTGCTCAGAAGCCATCGCTGTCAGCTCGTCGAAATCAGCGTCCATAGTTTCTACAATCTTGCCAAGACGACGGTTATAGATTCGGTATGCTCTTTTGGACGGTGAGTAACCAATGAAAATTCCTATGTCGGCTTTTGGTTGAAGCTTACCCAAGTTCTCACTATTGATGTTTGGATAACACAGAGCACCAAACACATGGAAAAATGAAACATCGGGTTTGCGGTCATGTAGAAGCTCATAAGGTGTTTTTCCATGGCGTTTCCGAATGATTGAACGGTTTTGGGTGAAACATGCAGTAGAAATAGCCTCTGCCCACAAGAACAATGGAGCGTTCGCATAAATAAGCATGGTCCTAGCAGCTTCCATAAGTGTGCGATTTCGTCTTTCAACGACACCGTTTTGTTGTGGAGTGCGTGCAGCGGATGTTTCATGTGATATACCAACTCCTTCATAATAATCACGAAGAGTCTGGTTGACGAACTCTGTACCATTGTCTGTACGAATACGGCGGACAGTGGTATTCAAACGTACCTGAATAAACTTCAGAAAAGTGATGATAGCCTTCGGAGCTTCATCCTTTGTACGTAGAAATCTAACCCATGTAAACCTTGAGAAATCATCCACAATGACGAGAATGAATTTCTTACCGCTCACACTTTCAGTTCTCATTGGTCCACAAAGATCCATATGCAAAAGATGAAGTTTTTCTTGATTAGTGTCTTCAGCTTTGGGTTTGTAAGATTTCTTGGTGCTTTTCCCCCTTGAACACGCGGAACATAAATGATCCTTGTGAAATTTAAGCTTGGGGAGACCACGAACTAACTCGTTTTTAGCCAGATGATTAATAGCATCAAAATTAAGGTGAGATAATCTGCGATGCCATAACCATGACTTGGTCTTAGAAGCTTTAGAGAGAAGACATACTGGAGAAGCGGCCATCATGTCTTGTAAGGACAAAGTGTAAAGATTTGCACCACGAGATCCTTTCAACAAATCTTTTCCTTCCAAGTTGCGGATGAAACAAGTGTGTTGTCGAAAAGCAACCTCAAGGTTGGAATCACAAAACTGTCCTACTGAGAATAAGTTATGACCAAGACCTTCAACATAGTATACCCTAGAAATCGTCACGTTTCCAATCTGATATTCACCATATCCCATAATCTTTGCTATATGATCATTCCCAAATTTAACCGTACCAAGAAACTTGCTGACGAAATTTCGGAGCATCGAGCGATTTCCGGTCATATGTTTTGAACAACCGGAGTCCAAATACCACAGGATGATTTGGACCACCTGAAAATATCACCACACAAAGACAATGTAGAGGTATCGGAATCTGAGTGTTCCTTGTTATTAGCAGGTACAGATTTAATAATCTTAGATTTGCTAACTCTAGGTTTCTTAGATTTCCTAGCCTTTTTCTTCTTAATTAGTGGTGTAGATTCTAATTGGCTCAAATCCTGAGGTATTTCTACACTGATAGGCACTAAAGTGGGGGCTGACCTAATTAAAGGGCGCTGTTTCCTTACTTGAGTGCGAGTGTTCCTAACTAAAGGACGCTCAGACCTAACCTCAATGGATGCATTCCTAGTTAAAGGGCACATTGTACCATCGAGAGTAAAGGTCCTACCAGTGGGACGCCATTGCCAGCCAACTTGGGCACGAGTTCTACCCGTTGGCTTCCATTCAAGACCATTCTTAATAGCATTCATTTCATTAACGTGATCAATCAGACACAAATCATGACGCTGGGAAAACATACATTCATTACAATTCCAACAATTTAAATCAGAATTCACGAATGGTTTAGGCTGCTGCACAGGCGCAGAGCTTTTAGTCTTAACATGATTTGTTTTATTTAAAACTGAACTAGCATTCCTATTGTGGACTTCTACTTTCTTCTTTGTGGCACTACTAGTGGCGGGCTTGATCTTATCTTTCTTGAGTGGCGATCCTTTAGCCTTAGAAGTCGCTTTTAATCCTGTAGAAGGCAAATTGGGAACATTAGCAGCAGATTTTAAAGGTGTCTTACTTGATTGTGCCAATGACGGTTTCGCTCCTGGAGTCTTATTAAATGGAGTGACAGCAATGGGCCTATTATTAAGTAGTGCAGAACCTGGTGTACCTATGTATTGCAAATAAGCCAAGCAATATTGAACTCGCTTAACATATTCATGAGCCGAATAATAGTCGCTACTTAAGGGATCTAAGGCATAAAGATCGTCTACAATATCCCTAAGAAGATCGACATGCTTAATGGCATTCTTCATATAATCATCATAGGTAAGCTGGTTTCTCTTATGAAGCGGATTCTTATAAAGCACTACTTTCTTGGTTGTTGGAGCACTAGTGGACGGTGCAGAGTCGGTAGCTAAGTTATCAACAACTTCTTGTCGGGTGAGAAGAAGTGTCTCCTTTAACTCAGCCAAAACCATATTTTTGTCTATGAGCAGGATGTTCAAGTCAGAGATTTCTTCGCACTTTTGGTTCAGTTGTTCAACATAATATTGTTGCTGTGTCGCATTAAAAGCGAATCGATCTTCTAGTGAACCATAAAGAGCGGATAGTCCCTGCCTTGTCCGATCCATCTCCCCTAGAACAGTTGATAGTCTAATTTCTAAGACCTGGTTTTTAGACTCTGCGGCCTCTAGTTCCATTCTTAATGTTTCCTTTGATGATATCTCTCTCTTCAATCTCATGATTTCTTCCTCTAATGTCTTAACAATTGCAATCATCTTGTCACTATTCTCAACACCGTTTTCACAAACATTTGATATCAAAAGATTTTCATTTTGAGCTTGTTGTTTTAATTCTAAAGATATGCAATGTTGTTCTAGTTGATTAAAGCGTTGAGAAAGTAAATTATAAGAATCTTGTAGCTTTAAAAACTCAGCGTTAGATTCGTGACAAGAATGATTATCTACCTCATTTACAGTTTCAGCAACATTTACAGAAATATCACAAACATCATCACAAATATCCTCACAAATATTCACAGCATCACAATTCATCATAGCGGATGTAAGCTCATTCGAATATTTAACATTTACAATAGTAAGCACATCACACGAGATTACTTCGGACAAGAATCGGTCATATTCGGTTGAAATCTTTTCCTTTTCAATTAGTTGCAGTTCGTAAGCGGTGTCCATTTCATAAAACACTTTTTGAACTTCACCAATTTCAAACTGAAGATTTTCCTTAAGAGATGCAAAACTTCTTTTTAGACTTTCGACAAACGGATTGATCTCAGTTTTAAACACCTCGTTCATGTGTTCGAAAGCCCATTCTCCGGCATTTAAGCCATTTGAAGTCGTACATTCCAAGATGACCTTGTCAAAGTTAGTAAAGTATCGGTTAATCTCTTGCAAGTTTAACCATACAGTGCTAACAGGTGGAAGATTCTTTGGAATTTCCTTAGGACCTTCCATGTTGACAAGTGTAGGAAATGTACTAGGGCTTTCTTCCTCTATCATGTAGGTTGGTGCTGTAATGAGATCTTTGTCCATATGGAAGCGAACTCTAAAATCAGTTTTAGCAAGCTCCTTATTCATTTTAAAATAATCACAATCGGGATATTTTGCTGAATTGTATGACCGATCCTCATCAACTAGAACCTTACTTGTTCGATCATTGGGAAAAACAATCGGGTCTAAAGCCAATCCTAATTGAGTTGCATTATAAAGTCTAGGACTATGTCTTAAAGCTTGTTTTGCATATCGTGGATTAGGGGGAAGGCCTTTTAGACGAGATAAGTTAAACTCTTTAAACGAAGCATCAAATAAGTGAACTAGTTGTGAAGCAGCGTATTGTCTTAACAGCAAGTAGTCTAGACTTCTAATCTTATTAGTAGCATTAATCTCTATTTCAGTCTTCTTAGATTCGAGTAATTCAAAATCAGTTTGAAGTTTTTGAAAATTAGTGACCACTAATTCCTTTTCTCTAAGTTCACTAGACAAATTTGCTCTTAAGTTTTCGATTTCTTGCAAGTGACCCATTTGTTTGTTTCTAAAGTGATCATATTCGAGATTTGTGAGAACACTAGACGAAGGCACTAATTCCAAAGTTTGTACTTTCTCATTGCTTAAGGCAAGCTCATCAGACAAATTCTTATTCTTAGCTAAGGTTTCTAAGAGTGCAGCATTCATTTGGCTAAGTAATGTAGCAGGAACCATGACCAAATCTTGTTGAGCAGGAGTGGGCGTATGCGAACTGGGTCCCGGTTGTAATTCACTCAAAGTCTGGGAACTCACATTGATATTGCTATCATTGTTTGTCTCCTCATTTGAAAGACTCACCACCGAAGATTCATTCGAATCAGCACTCTCTTGCCCAACTTGATGTGGTTGAATACTAGCATCAGTGGCATTATCGGTGTTATTAATAAGTACCTCAGATTTCTTATCTGGCCCTAAGCTTGAGAAAGTTGCCATGAAAGCAGCCTTTGCAGTTTGAAAGTCATCACAGTCGGAATCATACGCATCAAGATCATCGGCTTGGTAAGCTGCATTCTGCGTAGTGACAACGTCTTGTTCGGCAATCCCTGGGTCAGCAAGAAATGCAAGCTCTTCTTCATCAAGTTCCCTTCCTTGCGCCTGAGCATTTACCAGATAGATCTTTTCTGCAAACCACTGTCCATCCCTTCTCCTCTTGGGTTTCTTACAATCCCTGGACATATGACCCTCTTCCTTGCAGTTGTAGCATGTAATCATTCTCAACTTGCCTGTATTAGCCCGTGGAGGGTTGTTGACCATTGGAGCAGGAGCAGGATTGGCGGTGCGAACATTGGTTGATGTGGAAGTTCTCCCCTGATATGGCTGAATTGGCTGAATCATTACTCTGCCATTCTCAATTGTAGCTTGTTGGCGAGAATTGGATGAATTCCTCAACTGATTGTTGGTAGGAGCTGATCCTCTGAATCCTCGTTTGCTTAAAGTTCTTGTGAGGTAAGCAGACATAGTAGTTAGCACTTCAACTGGGTCAGCTCCTTGTTGGAATACAGGAACTGGGACTTCCTCATCATCACAATATAGTGCTTGATCTGGATGAGCTGCATAATCAGTATAAGGAAGACTCATTTGATCAGGGTAGCTTGTTGGATATGCTGCATTCTCTTGATAAGAAGAATATGATGGCTGAGCATAATGTGCAACATTTGCTGGATGAGGTTGTGAAGCATACTGTGGTGAGGGTGCATTGAACCGATATTGTTGCTGATGTGAGGTGGGTGGTTGTGGTAGAATCGAGTATTGGGGAAAGGCTGGTGTCATGTAAGGTGATTGATGATAAGCTTGATGTCCCAAGATATAGGGTGTGTTGTTGTGAGACAAGCTTGGTTGATTCGCCATCAATGCTAAAGAATCTGGGTGCATACCACGAGGAGAACGGTGCATAATCACATGCTTCTCATGCTGCTGAAGGAAGGCATAGATTTGATCTAAGTTGCACTTATGCAAATCCCGGGTTAACTTCACATCGGTAATATACTCACCCCATTCAGCTTGAGGTAGAGTATTCAAGAATTTGGTGTTAACCTGGAATGGTGCGATCACAAGATTGTATACATTCAGATCATTCATGAGTGTGGTGAATCTGAAGTAATAATCATGAAGCGTTTCCCCTGGGTTGTAGGTGAATCTATCAAACAAATCATACAGCTGACACTCCCTTTCTTGTTTGGTGAGAGACGTGCCTTGTAACAACACCTTTAACCGTTCCCATAGATCCTTTGCCACTGTATACTGACTCACCATCCTATAGATGTCATGGGGAAGAGCTTGGAGAATTGTTTGAAGAGCTTTTTCATCTGCATCTGCAACAAGTTGTTGAGCTGGAGTGAGTTCTTCAAATTCTCGTGGTCTAGTCACGTTGTCAACCGTAATGGTACCATAGTCGAGTGGACCATTCAAAATTGATTTGACCATAAGTCTTCCGTATGTCGGTTTCCCCTTTAGATATTGCATCATTCGACCTTGCCATGCCTCAAATACTTCTTTAATGAGCATCGGTGGACGGCTATCAGTTCCCGTTATGATTGATATATCCGTAAGAGATGTCATCTGAGGCATTACTGAATTTGGATTCATTTTGTTTTTCTTCAAAGAAACAGAGATTATCGATTGATCGAGCAGTGAAGTAAAGCTTGTGAATTGTGTTGTGTTTTTGTTGTATGAAACCAAGATTAAATCCTCTAAAAAAATCGTCGAAAAAACAAGCAAAATAACCCTTGATTCGGAACTTTTTGTTGATTCGGAAGATTGATTCGGAAGATTACCTTGATTCGGAACTTTGTGTTGATTCGGAAGATTACCTTGATTCGGAACTTTTGGTTGATTCGGAAGATTACCTTGATTCGGAACTTTTTGGATTGATTCGGAACTTCTTGGTTCGGAAGTTATTGATCCGGAACTTTGGCTTGATCCGGAACTTCTTGACTCGGAAGTTCTTGGTTCGGAACTTTAGCTTGATCCGGAACTTCTTGACTCGGAAGTTCTTGGTTCGGAAGTTTCTTGATCCGGAACTTCTTGACTCGGAAGTTTCTTGATTCGGAACTTTAGCTTGATCCGGAACTTCTTGACTCGGAAGTTCTTGGTTCGGAAGTTTCTTGATCCGGAACTTCTTGGTTCGGAAGTTTCTTGATTCGGAACTTCTTGACTCGGAACTCCTTGATCCGGAACTTCTTGATCCGGAACTTTTGCTGAATGAACAGAAACTTCCTTGATGAACAGTCGAACCGTAAAAAAATGAGATTAAGCCCCGATTTTGACCAAATAACCCAAAAAGTTTTGTGCTTTCGACTAAAATAAGTAACAACTAATACTTATCCACTAATCCCAATCACAAAAACACCAAAAACACCAAGAATCAAGATGATTTTTCTAAAAGAACACTAATACAATCAAAAACTAAAAAACCACACAAATCACCACCTTAAATCACCCCATAGCTCTGATACCAAATGTAGAATATTGATAATCAATGAATCTATGAAGGGGTTTGTTAATCTCTAGAGAGAGAAAGTTAGAGAGAGAAAGTGAGAGAAACTATGTGAATTTTATTAAGTGGAAATTAAGAAATGATAACAACCAACCCCTTTCCTTAGTGGAAAGGGGTATTTATAGTTCCAAGTCATAAGTGGACTTGGGCCGGTCCATGACAAGCCCATGGACCGGTTCTTACTTAAGTTAATAAGCAAATAATAACTAATTACTAACTACGAGCTATTACAACATAAATCATATTGTGGAGCGACCGATACTTCTAATATACGTTAAAACGTATTTCTAACAGATTTTGAAATTCTTGAGTCCAAACAGATTGAAATGGAAATTAAGACGTCTGAAAGAATAAAAGAAACGGAAATTAAGCTTTTAAAACAATATGTTGCCTCACATCTAGTACACTTGTTTCATGCATCATTTAAAGAGTTCAATCTATCGCGTCTCATAGACTTACCACCTAACCCGGGGTATGCAAAGCAAGCGCTTCACCACAACCCACGACTTTATGATGCAACCAAGTTAGGATTGGTATTAGATCCGATTGTGTTCTTGAATGATTATGAGAGTATGACACCATATGATGAGAAGCGGTTAAAATTACTTCCTACATATCCTGAATATGATTATGCTCAAATGAATGCAAAAAATGCTACAATAGATCTTAGAACTCGATTTAATATGCAAAAGAGAACTATCTAAACATCCACTTTCATGCCTACTAGAGAATGCCTTAGTATAATTCCTACACTCGTTAACTCGGACCAACCGAAGGAAATTCCTAAGAATTTTCCACCGGTTGGTACGGTAAAGCTCAGCGTGGAAGAGCTTGGGCGATACCTTACCGAGTTTGACAAGGTCATCCTGGAATGTACGACTTCAACGACTCTAACCGCTGGAGAATGGGCGTTCGAACACATGAAAACGGTGTTTGAGAAAGAGATCGTTCCGTTTGTGGACCATATTAAACAAGGAGTCTATGATCTAGCGTGTAATCTAAGTTTTGAAATCGGTGAAGTTCAAAAAGTTTTCTATGAAATGGATGATGCTTATGAACAACATTTAATTGAAAAGGAAAAGATTTTATCCGAATATGACCGATTTTTAGAACATATGGTGTCTCTCGAAGTGATGCAAGTGGTTACTGTTAAATATACTCATGAAATTTCATCTACTGTGAATATTTGTGATGATGTGCATGAATCTGTGAATATTGTTGAACATGTGAATTCTGTAGATAATCATTCTTGTCATGAATCCAACGCTGGATTTTTAAAGCTTCAGGATTCGTATAACACACTCTTAAAAAGTTTTAATGAGCTTCAACAACATTCTATATCTCTTGAAATTGAAAATCAATCTCAAAAGGAAACTCTTTCAAAACTAAATGATTGTGGAAACTCCGTTGAGATAAGTGACAAGATGATTCAGATGGTTCAGGATTTAGAAGAAGAGATGATGAGAATTACTAGAAACAAAAACGGAACTAGAGGCTGCAGAGACTAAGAATCATGTCCTAGAAAATAGAATTAATTCTATACTAGGAAGGCGTGAACAAGTAAGGCAGGGAGACTCACAAATTTCTGGTTCAATAGAAGAACGCCTCGCGTTTAATGCGACAGAGCAA
This sequence comes from Glebionis coronaria, assembly GCA_025667525.1. NCBI lineage: Eukaryota > Viridiplantae > Streptophyta > Magnoliopsida > Asterales > Asteraceae > Glebionis > Glebionis coronaria. The sequence goes on along the minus strand of CM046881.1, from coordinate 423,244,760 downwards.
AAGTCTTTAATTGACAAACTGAACAAGAAATGTGAGGAAACCTCTGACCTAAAAATTCAGCTCATAGACAAAAACATTGTTCTAGCAGAATTAAAGGAGACACTTCAACTCAAAGGACGCGAAAGTGTTGATAATCCAGCTACTGTCTCTGCCTCGACCTCTAGTACTCCCAAACCCAACCCACGTGTGCTATATCGGGATCCAAAATTTAAGAAAAGTCCCACTAAGTTTGCCACATATATAAAAAATGCCTTAGAACATGCTGATCTAGCTCGAGAGATTGTTGATGAAATGCGTGAACGTGATCCCACAAGTCATAGTGTATATGAGCTTTTATTATATGTGGATCGCGTTCAGGATTGTTTAGCAAACTTAGAGTACATTGGGCAACCGATATCTGTACCATCTAAACAACAAACCACCATTGCCATTACTCCATTCAATAAGACCCCAGGAGCTAAGCCTATTTTAAACACACCCATCAAGGCTAAGTCAAAATCTGTAACTAATGTTCCCTTGACTTCTACAGGAGTAATTATGTCCACTAAGGCTAAAGGATCTCAAGACAAGAAAGATAGGATCAAGCCTTCCACTAGTAGGACTGAGAAGAAGAAAGTAGAAGTGCACCTTAGGAATGTTACTTCAGTTTTAAATAAAAAGAATCATGTAGCTAAGACAAAAGGTTCTCCTTCTGAGTAGAAACCTAAGCAAAATGTGAATTCTAATTCAAAATGTTGGAATTGTAATGAATGCATGTTTTCTCAGCGTCATGATTTATGCCTTGTTGATCACGTGAATGAAATGTATGCTATTAAGAACAATCTTGAATGGATTCCAACGGGGAAGAAATTCACCCAAGTTGGTTGGCAATGGAAACCCACTGGTAGGACCTTCACTGCTAATGGAACTAAGTGCCCTTTAACTAGGATCACATCCACGGAAGTTAGGTCTAAGCGTCCTTTAAATAGGAACACTAGCACTAAGAAATGGAAAAATCGCCCTTTAACTAGGTCTGACCCAACTATTGTGCCTACCAGTGGTAATGTCCCCAGTCAAAAAGTACCTCAGAATACTAGACAACTAGAATCTAAGCCAACCACTAGTAAGAAAATCTAGAAGCCTAAAGTTTCGTCTGATAGCAAATCTAAGATAATTACATCTGTACCTGCTAACTCAGAAGAACAATTAGAATCCGATACATCGTCTGTGTTTGGTAATATTTTCAGGTCGTCCAAATTATTCTTTGGTATTTGGACTCGGGGTGCTCCAAACATATGACTGGAGACCGCTTGATGCTCAGAAATTTCGTCAGCAAGTTTCTAGAAACGGTTAAATTCAGCAATGACCATATTGCGAAGATTATGGTTTATCGTGAATACCAAATTTGGAATGTTACGATTTCAAGGGTTTATTACGTGGAGGGACTTGGTCACAATCTATTTTCAGTGGGACAATTTTGCGATTCAAACCTTGAAGTAGCTTTTCGACAACATACTTGCTTTATTCGCGATCTTGCAGGAAATGATTTGTTAAAAGGTTCTCGAGGGGATAGTCTCTACACACTGTCTATTCAAAACATGATGGCCGCCTCTCCTGTTTGCCTTCTCTCCAAAGCATCTAAGACCAAGTCATGGTTGTGGCATCGACGGTTATCTCATCTTAACTTTGTGTTATTAACCATTTGGCTAAAAACGAACTTGTTCGTGGTCTTCCAAAACTTAAGTTCGACAAGGATCATTTATGTTCCGCGTGTTCTTTGGGGAAAAGCACCAAGAAATCTTACAAACCTAAAGCAGAAGACACCAACCAAGAACCACTATACCTTTTGCACATGGATCTTTGCGGGCCAATGCGTACGGCTAGTGTGAGTGGTAGAAAATACATCCTCGTCATAGTGGATGATTTATCAAGGTTTACATGGGTAAATTTTTTTGCATCCAAGGATCAAGCACCAGAGTATATCATTACTTTCTTAAAGATGATCCAAGTACGTCGTAATGCTACTGTTCGCCGCATTTGGACTGATAACGGCACTGAGTTCGTTAATCAGACTCTTCGAAATTATTATGAAAAGGTTGGTATTTCTCATGAAACATCTGTGGATCGCACTCCACAACAAAATGGTGTCGTTGAAAGACGTAACCGTACACTTATGGAAGCTGCTAGAACTATGTTGATTTATGCGAATGTTCCTTTATTCTTATGGGCTGAAGCAGTGGCAACCACATGTTATACCCAAAACCGCTCCATCATTCGTAAACGTCATGGTAAAACTCCATATGAGCTACTTCATGGACACAAACCCAATATTTCATATCTTCATGTGTTTGGTGCACTGTGTTATCCAAATACAAATAGTGAGAATTTGGGCAAACTTCAACCGAAGGCTGATATTGGAATTTTTATTAGTTACTCGCCTGCAAAGAAAGCTTACCGAATTTATAACCGTCGTCTTGGCAAGATAGTAGAAACTTTGGATGTTGATTTTGATGAGCTGACAGCGATGGCTTCTGAGCAACACAGCTCTGAACCCGCATTACACGAGATGGGAACCGGTACAATCAGTTCCGGATTAACTCCCAACAATCCTACTTCTCCATCATTTATACCACCTACAAGGTCCGAGTGGGATAAGCTATTTCAACCTATGTTTGATGAATTTTTTGATCCACCGAGTAATGATTCTCCAGCACCTGTAGCAGTAGCTCCGATTCCCGAAGTTGTTGCTCAAGATAATGGAAATCTATCCGAGGCATCTACTGTCACTCTTGAACCAGATGTCCCATCCCCCACCAATTCACAAACAACACCTGAATCTTCACCCCCACTCGTTCCTAATGATGTTGAAGAGGATCTCTATGATCACGATTTGGAATATGCTCACTTACAAGAGCTTCCCTTCTTTGGTTCACACATACCTGAAGACCCTACCGGTGCGTCTACCTCAGAGGAAGCTCCTGCAATCGTTCACTCCTGACCACCACGGATTGAAACACACAACACTAAATGGACAAAGGATCACCCAATCTGCAATATTATTGGTGGCATCGATCGACCAGTCTTAACACACCATCAACTCCAAGAACTTGCATTATATTGCAATTTTGATGCATTTCTTTCAGACACTGAACCTAAAAACTGGCAACAAGCCATGACCAAATCATCATGGATTGAAGCCATGCAAGAGGAACTTAATGAATTCCAACGTCTTGAAGTGTGGGAATTAGTTCCATTACCCAGCAATGTTGAAATCTTGACATTGTTGTGGGTATACAAGGTTAAACTCGATGAGTTAGGTAGTGTGCTGAAATACAAAGCTAGATTGGTTGCTAGAGGTTACAAACAAGCTTTGGGTATTGACTTTGAAGAATCCTTTGCTCCTGTTGCACGATTGGAGGCAATTTGACTATTCTTTGCTTATGCTGCTTACATGAATATGCTCGTCTACCAAATGGATGTTAAGACAACATTTCTCAATGGTGAATTAAGGGAAGATGTCTATGTAAGCCAGCTGAATGGATTCGTCAATTCCGAGTATCCTAATCACGTGTAAAAGCTCAAGAAGGCTCTTTACGGGTTGAAACAAGCTCCACGCGCGTGGTACGATCTCTTATCGTCGTATCTCATCTCCAAAGGCTTCTCCAAAGGGAAAGTGGACCCAACATTATTCATTCTCAAGGAGGACAACGACATGATACTGGTACAAATTTATGTTGATGATATAATATTTGCTGCTACTAATCAACGTTTGTCTGACCATTTTGAGAAAATTATGTCCACACGCTTTAAGATGTCGATGATGGGAAAATTTTCATTTTTCTTAGGATTGCAAATTTCTCAGAATCCAAGAGGCATCTTCATTAATCAATCCAAATTTTCTCTTGAATCATTAAAGAAGTATCATTTTGAAAACTGTGACCCCGTGGATACTCCAATGGTGGAGAGATCGAAGTTAGATGAAGATAAGGAAGGGATAGCTGTCGATCCTAAACTTTACCGTGGAATGATCGACACCCTTCTCTATCTGACTGCTAGCAGGCCTGATTTGCAATTTGCTATAGGCATGTGTGCCAAGTATCAGGCTCGGCCTACCGAAAAGCACTTACATGTTGTGAAAAGGATCTTTCGGTATCTAAAAGGAACACTTCATCGTGGTCTGTGGTATCCGAAGGATTCCTCTATTGCACTAATCTCTTATGCAGATGCGGATTACGCCGGGTGTCAAGATACTAGACGTAGCACTTCTGGCAGTGTGCAACTTCTTGGAGATAGACTTGTTTGTTGGGCATCAAAAAGGCAGAAAAGCGTTGCGATATCAAGTACCGAGGCTGAATACATTGCTATGTCCGGTTGTTGTGCTCAAGTTCTTTGGATGAGATCACAATTGACTGACTACGGTCTTGGATTCAACAAAATCCCGATGTACTGTGATAACAAAAGTGCAATCGCTTTGTGCTGCAACTACGTTCAACATTCCCGAGCAAAGCACATTGACATCCGCTACCACTTCATCAAAGAGCAAGTGGAAAATGGAGTGATCGAACTGTACTTCGTCAACACTGAGTATCAGCTGGCAGACATATTCACAAAGGCCTTAGATCGAGGACGTATCGAGCTTTTGATCGAAAAGCTAGGCATGAAATCATTCTCACCAGCGACACTTAAGGAGTTGGCAGAAGAATCTGAAGAATAGTAGTGGTAAACTATTCTCGAGTATCCTTTGATCATGATCTTGTATATTATCGTATATAGTTAAACCACCAAAAGAAAAATACAAAAATATAAAACATAGAAAAACCATAAAAAATATAAAACATTGAAAAACCATAAAAAATATAAAACATAGAAAAACCATAAAAAATATAAAATCAAGAAAATCCAAAAATATTTTTCATTTTCAAAACGGGCATGTCTTTTAGTACGGTAATATTTACGGCCTTAGATATGTCGATTAAAATTGACACGGTGCCATAAATAGAGTCCGTATAAAAGTTGTATATGTTTTAAAACATTCCCATAATGGCTTGTAGTTATTTCTGACTGCAACCCGCTTTTCGCATTAAAGTCACGTATTTCTTTTGAAAACGTTGGCTCACAACGGGAATTAATTTTCTCGGGCAAGGTTTACTTTAAAACCTTGTAAGGGACCAAGTTTACTTTATAACTTGGTCTAACACAAATTAGTGTACGTATCAGTGCACTTATTTTGTCAAAATAAGAGAAATCTTATTGCCACCAGAATCGTTCTTAAAAACACTAAACCGGAAAAAGTCTTCTTGGATATTTGTTCTTTTAAAAAGAATGACTACAACTCTTTAAATAGAAAACGGGTCTATGTTTAAGGGGGGGCAAATGTTATATTGCTTTTGGAATTAAAATTCATCTTCAAAAAGGATTTTCAGAAATTATAAACCGACCATTCTCATTACTATATTCTTTGTAATCTTATGTGGTTTGAGGTATAGCCTGTTTGAAATTAAGCTTTAGGAGTTTGTTGTCGTGTTTGTTTTCTAAGATAAGATGTTACGGGTTTAGGTGTTAGCTAGTTCACGTGTTTTTACATGTGTTGTTTAAACATCTTACACCTTGGGGGAAAACAATTGCACACTTGCAACAAAGGGGGATCAAGTTGCAATTTATTGCAACATGGTTTGAACAAAGTCAAATAAACACCCCCCCTCGTTTGTCTGTCTTCACAAGAAACTCACACATACTTTTACGTATCTGCCATTGATAGAAGCTTCAAATCTCATCTTATTGTGCCTCTCGTTTGTCTTTGATCTAGGTATAACCTTGTTTATCAGTGCTTATATTTTTAGATGATTCTATCATGTTCACATCCTAATCTTATAACATGTATCCATACGAATCTGATTAAATATGGGGTTCATAGATTCTTGATAAAAATGAGGTTTTAGACCTGGGATTTGTTCATCGTGCCTAGATAGACATTGGTTAT